>CANTUV010000011.1:14500000-15750000 GCA_947685225.1 Garcia nutans | reverse complement strand
TATTGCTTTTCACTCTCTTTCACTAAGGTTTCAGATCATTCAAGCATGGGACAAACTATAGACCCTTAATTTTTTACCCAATCCAGTCCAATATGTTTTATTTAGTCTAAAATGATTTTTGTTGTCATGTTTTATTTAGTCTAAAATGATTTTTGTTGTCTAATTTTATTAAATAATTTTTGCTTTAGTATCTAATTTTTATTAATAAAAAATAGAAATAAACAAATAAAAGTTGAAAAATAAAAATAAAAATAAAAATCGGTGCTGGAGTCGGAAAAATTGGCGACAAAAAAATCATCGGGCGGCCTCGTGGGCATTTCGCACGTAGCAAAATTCTGCCTGCAAAATAGTCCAGCTATTTCGCACACAGAAGTTTTCTGCCTGCGAAATAGCACGCAGAATTTTTCTGCCTGCGAAATGGCTACGGGCCCGTTCCGCGCGAAGACGCAGCCAACTGTGGCAGAATTTTTTTGCCAGCACATTTTTTTCTGCAGCAATTTTTTTCGGCAGCGCAATTTTTACGACGCAAATTTTTTGAAACCTAATTCAATTAGGTTTCGGTTTCTTTTTTTATTAATATTACTTACCTTAACTAATTATGAATAAACCACATCAAACCACTATAAATAAGGACAAAAGGCAATTAAAAAAAGGGGGCAGAGAGGGACAAGGAAAAAAGAAAATCCAAATTCATAAAGGAAAAGCTTGAATTCAATTGATTTTAAAGTAGCATAAACACGATTTGAGGGATTCAAAAGGCAAAAAGGCTGGTCTTTTGAGCTTGTTCATCCAAGAAGCAATTTTGGCGCAACTTACAAAAGAATTTATGAAATTCTAATTTCTTTATTTTTTTTACACAGTAGCTAAAACTAGGAATTTGCTTTTTTTCAAAATCTAAAATCTTAGAATCTTAAATTAGTTTTTCTAAAGTTAAAAGCTTTATTTTGTTGGTTTATCTTCCAAAAGGCTTAAAATTGTTATTTTTACTTCTTAAAAATCTTAAAACTCTAATTGAACATATTTTTCAACAAAACTAAGATTTAAATTCTGTTTCTTTTAAAATTTTAAAGTAGGTTCTATTTCATTCAAAAAGCCTTAAAAAATATCTTTTCTACTTATAAAAACTTTAATTTGTTTGTTTAAATTCATAAAACTTCATGAAATTATCAAATTGATTTCCAAATTCCTAAAAATTAATTCACCACTCGTGACCCTAAGTTCTAAAAATACTAAACCCAAATTCAACTTCCAAATTTCAAAATAATGAACCCTAATCCTTTTAAAACTTTAAACCCTAATTTGCATGAACCCTAATCCTTTTAAAACATTAAAAACCATAAAACCATAAATAGATTAAATTTACACAGTAGCTTAGAAACCCAATAACCGAAAATCATAAATCAAAGTATTTTAAAGTGTCTAAAACCCTAGTTTCATGATTTCACCATTCAAACCTTAATTTGTTTAATCAAAGTGTCTTACCAACCTTTTAAAAACATAAAATCTTTAATCTATTTTAATTCCATAAAAGTGATAGTAGCTTAAATTCATTAAATTCCCAAAACATTAACACATGAGATAAAGAAATCTAAATGGAAATAGTAGCTATAATTTGGACTTTTTATTTGCTTTATTCAATTCTATTTTTTATTATGCTTTGATTTATTTTATATGCCTTAATTTATTTAAGTTCAATACTTGGTTTATTTTATTTATCATGGCCGGTTGCTTACTTTTTATTGATATTTAAATACCTTTGATGAATGATTTATTTATTATGAGTGGTTATTTACTTTTATCAATTTATTTAGACTTCTAAATGTTGTAAGAGGTATGTTTCCACTTGGTGGGTACCTCATTAGTTAAATATCATGTAATTTAATTTGCTTTTCAGTCTTAGAACTTTTGTAAAGGACATGTTTCTACCTTTTGGTGGGTGTCCTATTTAGGCATGTGATGTAAGGACATGTTTCCATCCTTGGTGGGAGTCCATTTATTTGTTTTGTTTGGACATTGCTTTGATTTTAATATAATGATGCTTTCTTTTGATTATTGTGTGTAATATGGATAATGTTGTTATATTTAAGAATTTTATAATATTAAGACCTGTAAAGGAGGTCGGTTCCAATGAACCGGACGTTGTGGGGGTGCTGGGCCATTTCTCACCTTCCCCACACGTACCCAACTTTCCAAACCCATTAGGGGGTTGGGTATTCCTTAGGAATCGAGTCATCCACCCCTTTCTTTTTTCCCAGCCCGTCCGGGTGGCGACCCCATTTTCTCCGGACTTAGGTCCGTGTTCTCTAAGGCCCCGAGCCTAAACAGTGCCGAAGTAGCAAGAACCATTCCACCGGGAGTGGGGGCGAAAATCCCCGCTCACACTTGCCCCCGAAGAACTACATTTTATGTCTTCTCCTCGGCCTTTTGCAACTTAGGGGATTGACATTATAGGAGAGATACATCTGACGGCTTCTAACAGTCATCGCTTCATCGTAGTAGCAATGGATTATTTTTTGAACTGGGGTTGATGCTAAATCTTTCAATAAGCTGGGGGCTAGGCAAATGGCTCAGTTTATCAAAAAGAATCTCATCTGCAGATACAGGGTCCCACATAGTGTGATATCATACAATTAGGTATAGTTTCAAAGAGCAGTTAGGTACTTATTCTCAAAGTACCAAATCTATCATCACCAATTCCCCCCTTATAGACCAAAGGCTACTGGTGCAGTAGAAGCAACAAATAAGATAAATAAAAGTAAATTTTGTCCAAGATGATCAAGATATACAGGGATTGGTCGAGATGCTTCCTTTTGCTTTATGGGGATACAAAACAAGCATACAAACCCCGACTGGAATGACACTATTTTTCTTGGGGATAAAGAAGGTTGAAGGCATTGTATCATCACCAGTTGTATAAAAGGAAAATTGCCTGAGCCTATAATAGAAGAGTTAAGTTCAAAAAGTTTAAAGCCAAGGTGTAATACCCAGATTTTTAATGTACTTTGGAATAGTAATTATGAGAGAGTATGTTGGTGAAATATGTAAAGCAAAAATTATAAGAGATAGATGTATATGAATGATGATATGTATATATTGTATTTGAAAAATATGGGAAATATAAATACAATAAATAAGACATATACATGTATCAACATATGTACTGCATATACATGATGTATATATTGGTGTAGGAAAAGTAAATTGTAAATAATTAATTAATTAATTAATAATAATAATAATAATAATAATAATGATAATAATAATAATGACAAGAGAAAAAGAAGAAAAGAAAGTCAAAGGATGGATCAATTTTGTGGTGGAGAATTTTAGGTGTATTTAATTATATTATTATATATATATAAGATAAGGAGGAGAGTTGGACAAGAGAGCTTTCACTTTCTTTCTTCCTTTCTTCTTCTTCTTGAACGTGGGGGAGAGAGAGAGAGAGAGAGAGAAGAGTATGATTTTGTTCACATACACATCAAATTCATAAGTGCTTTAAGAGAATTGAAGGTGAATATTGAAGTTTTGGCAAAGAATTCAAGTAAGTGTTCATTTCCTTGTGTTGATTTCTATAGATTGAGTTTATATTTGATATGGTTAGTGTGTGAAGGTGATGATAATGAAAGATTGAAGTATATATATGTGTGTTGATTTGATATTTAGACGATGATAATATGGTTATTTGTGAGGATGATGATGAGTTGTTGAAATTGTTTAGTAAGGGTTTAGTATAAATGAGTTGGAATTGAGTAATTAGTACATGGATGATGTAATATCCTAAAGTATATCCTAAAAGTGTTGGGATTACTGTTGTAATTGGATTCAATGTGTGTATTGAAGGAAAGAGAAAAGAAGAAGAAAGTCAAAAGGAATTGTGTGTGGTGGAGATTTAATGGTATAATTGTTATTATTGTTATTATTATTATTATTATTATTATTATTATTATTATTATATATGAGATAAGAACGAAGGAAGGGAGGAGAACCTTCTTTCTTTCTTCTTCTTTTGTTCTTCTTCTTCGTGGACAAGAGAGCACGAGAGAGAGAGAGAGAGAGCACGAGAGAGAGAGAGAAATGTGATCTTCATCAAAATTTCTTAAGGATTTTAAGAGTATTGAAGATGAAAATGAAGATTTGGCAAGCTATACAAGTAAGTACATATTTCTTGAATGAATTTTATTGATTATATATATATAGGTATATATCTTCTTGTTTTGATTTCTTTTGGATTGAGGTTAAGTTTGGTATGATTGGTGGGTAAAAGGAGGATAACAAGAGATTTAAGTATGTAAATGTGTGGAATTGATATCTAAGTGATGATTAGTTGAGAAAATTGTGAGAAAAATGATGAAATGTTGATTTGG
The DNA here is from genome assembly GCA_947685225.1 of Garcia nutans. Lineage (NCBI taxonomy): Eukaryota > Viridiplantae > Streptophyta > Magnoliopsida > Malpighiales > Euphorbiaceae > Garcia > Garcia nutans. The sequence goes on along the minus strand of CANTUV010000011.1, from coordinate 15,745,633 downwards.
GGTTTGGTTTGGATGAATTTCGAGTGTTTGGTCTTTAAATTATTGTAGGACACGGCCAAGTTATGAGAGACACGGCCAAGTTAGGGCAAATTTGGCCGTGTTGGATGAGTTTTGGAGAGACACGGCCACTGGCTTGGCCGTGTCCCTTGCCTGTGTTTGTTACTGTCTGATTTATGTTGAGAGACACGGCCGTGTCCCTTGCCCATGTCTGGTACTGGATTGTTGTGTTGAGAGACACGGCCACTGGCTTGGCCGTGTCCATTGCCCGTGTTTGCTACTGCTTGAATTGGTGTTGAGTGACACGGCCACAAGCTTGGCCGTGTCCCTTGGGCGTGTTTGCTACTGGATGATTGTATTGAGAGACACGGCCACAAGCTTGGCCGTGTCCCTTGAGGGTGTTTGTTATTGTGTTTGTTATTTGGTTTTCATACATTGTTGGATCTTCAAATGTCTTTTGTACCTAAACACACTTAAACCAATAATGATCCAACCAAATGTATATGGAAGATTCTAAGTCCTTGAATAAGGTAAATTGTTATGTATGAATATATCAATGATGATATAGGAAATGTGAAAGATATAGTGATCAATGAAAAAGTATGTGCAATGTCAATGATTATGTATACTTGAGTGATGAATTGAATTGATCAATATGATTTGATGATAATGTTGATATTATATGAACCATGTGATGTTTTATGTATTGTAAATATTATGAATTGTATTGTGCTATATGTATATTGATGATGCATATGAAGAATGATATGTTGGGTACAACGTGGAATATCATGAGATCATTGATGATGAATTACCTTAATGTTATGATTGAGGCTTGTTTGCCTAATTGATGATATAAATGTACATTTGAATATTGAAGATTGAAGTGTTATATTGTGAAATGAAATGTAAAGCCATTGTGATTGGCTATGATGATGCAATTGAAAGAAATAAGGTATGTTTGCCTAAATGATGATGAGAATTGAGAATGGAAATGATAATGAAATAATAAATGAATTGTGTGACTAATGTGTTATTCCATTTTCAGAGTTTGTTGTTGGTGGCATGCCTATTAGTAACAATCTCTTGAAGTTAGGTTGGATTTGATCCTTGAAGCCAAGTTGGGTTGAAGTTTAACATGTTTTACTCCCCTTGAAGCTTGGTTGGGTCTAATCCTTGAAGCCTAATTGAGATGTTACAACCCTTGAAGCTAGGTTGGGTTTGGTTCTTGAAGCCAAGTTGGGTTGATACTTAGCATGCTTTGTTCCCCTTGAAGCTTGGTTGAGCCTAATCCTTGAAGCCTAGTTGGGTCTATGATAATGATAAATGTGATGATTAAACCAAAGCATTACTCTGAAAATTGAATGGCATATTAGTGTGTCTTGGGCCCATGCTTGTTTTTGTGTAATGTGAGTCATGAATGGTAATATGATTGATAAATAAGGTATATGGAAACAATGTTGAAACAAATGAATAATGAGATCTATGAATGCTTTTGATGGAAATGTGTTTCATGATTAATGAATTGTGAATAAAATGATGTTATGAAGTATGAGTTTGTAATATGTGTATTGATATGTTGAAAGTGAATATGGCTTAAGGAGTTTTGTTAAGATATGAGGTTATGGAATTGTTGTATGATGTGTAACATGTTTGTGAATGTGGAATTTGTGAGAATTGTTCTTATAAAGGTTTGAATGATGTTTTGTTGTAATAATGTATACATATATATGTGTATATGAAATAGAAAGGGTAAGTATTGTGTTGTGAATATGCTATGTAATGATGTATTTAATTTATGAGATTAGTGGCAATATATGAAGAATCCATTGAGAAAGAAAAACGTGGTAAGAGAACAATAAAACATGATGCTAAAATTATAAGGTATGATTATTTTGTAATGTATACTTTATTATTTAATTGTATTACTAAGCTCTCGGGCTTAGCACGGTTGTGTAATCGCGCAGGTATTTATGCGGATGATCTGGATGCCTAGCTGCTATGCCACGAGAAAGGTAAGAGTGTCTCGAGACCAACTAAAAGGTGATGCATACATGTATAATTTTATTTAGGTTTTATTTTTGATAACAATAATGATTCTTATAAATGTTTCTTAATTTAATATAATATTGCTTGACCTTGGATAAAGATTGTTAAATAAAAAGCTAAAAGTGACATTCTTATATTTTATATATGCATTGTATGTATAGCAGGTATATGTATAGTGCTTATATGAAGTATAGGGGCGTTACAGTTATTTTGGTATCAGAGCTTAGGTTCGAGATTCTCGGCCTAAGTGAAATTAAAAAGAAAATTTTTGAAGAGTTTAAATAAGAATTGAAAAGAAGATTTTGGAAATGCAATTGGTAAGACATGCATATGCATTCACATCTAAGTTGGTCTCGAACGTGGCATTGAGTGAATTGTGAATTGTGAATTGTGATGTATTTGAGTTACATGAGATGAGATAAATGATAGTGTGTAAATGAGGTTTCATATGAAAGCAAATCTAGAAATGTTGATAATTGAGAGATGAGTGTGTTATAAAGAAATGATATGGAAAGTATAAGTAAAAAGTTTGAGTATTGGTATGTATTTGGCATATAAAGAAATGGCTAGAAGAATTAAGTGGGAAATGAGTTAGAAACAAATTAAGATTAAAGTATGTGATCTTTCCTCTATTGTTTGAATCTCTTTCAAATAAACTTGGTGGTTGGATTTATAGAAAGAGGAAATATTGTTGGATGGGTAATATGAAAAGATATATTATGTAAATGCAAAAAGTATAGTGAACTATTGAATGAGTTGATTGGTATAGATTAAGTGTGATAATGTAAGGTGTCGATATGTAAAGTTAAGGTTATGTTCAAAAGAAAAAGAGATGACGTTGGTTAAGTACAAATATACATTGGTGTTGTTTGTATTGTTATTTTAATGCAAACATGGTGATTTCAATATTAGAAATGTGATATGCTTGAATATTGTGATAGCTCATGTTAATAGTGGAGATATGAGATATTTAGATTTTCTTTGGAATGAGCTTAATAATTGTGAAACATAGATGTTTTGATGTTATTTAGTGGTATATATATATAAGATGTTTTAAAGTTGATATCAAGAGAATGAGATGAATAAATTGAAGTTTAAATAGAGTAGTAAGTTGGAAATTTATAGTTTTAGTGGAATGTGGATAGAGATCAATGAAATATTGATAGTTTAATGTATTTAATACATGAGATATATGAAATGGATATTAGTGCTCATGAAAGTATTATGAATTGGGAGATGTGATTGATAGTAGGAAAATTTGGTTTGAGATAAAAGAAAAAGGAATTGAGCAAAAGAAAATGAGTTACTTTAAGTAATTTGATTGGAAAGGATAAAAAAATGATTATGAAAGATGTGTTAAAGATATTTATAAACAAATGTGAAAGAGATATCACATTGGAAATGTGATTAAGCTCCTTGTGAAATAATATTATAAGTAGAATATGTATATTTATTGAAGTTAATGAATAACTTAAGTTATGATAAACAAATGAGAATGATAATAGTCAAAGGAAAGTGATAAATATTAAATTTGTATAAACTATATGTAAAAGGGAAATTTAATAAATTCCATAATTATGTGTTTATATAAAGAGGATTTGTGAAATGAACTTTTCGATATGAATGTGACCTATGAAGGTGTATATAAAATGTTTATTATATTATACCATTACATGTTTAATGGTATTAGAAGTGAGAATGGACCTGGGTAATATTGAACAGTGAAATTGTTATAGCAATAACTAAATGAGGCTATCATAAGATGTGTTGGACCTCAAAGTATTTGTGTGTGAAAGTGTTTTATGTATAAATGTATAATAAGAAATGGTAAGGAAAGAATTATGTACTTGAAATTTTTAAAAGAGATGGATTGGAAATGGAGTAATGAATGATACTTGTGTAAGATTTGTATCTAATTGAAGGTTGGGAGTAGAAAATGTTAAGGATAATATTATCGAACATGAGTTGGGTTAATGATGATCAGATAATCAAAAGCAAACTGTTTTGAGATGGAATTAAAATGTGTTAATTCTTGGTGTAATAAAAGTTTGGAGAATAAATATATAATTTATGTGATACCAGTTAGTATTATAATTGTAAAGGTTGGAAATTGAATAATAGAAGAACAATATTGATTTACAACCCCTAAGTGTGATTGTTAATATATCATTGTCATATGATTTAGTTAGTGTGATTAGTGATTAGTTTTATTATCTTCAGATTTAGAACTGAGATGGATAACTAAGTTTTCAGAAACATGGTTAAAAGATATGATTGGTGAAGTTATATCTTATAATTTCGATATTAAAAATTTAATTGTAACTATGAGAAGTAAAGCAAGGGAAGAGAATTGTGATAATGTTTTAAGCTATGAATTGTGTGATAGAACAATAATTATATAAATATAGTAATATTAGGTGAAGTGAAGAAATAATAAAAAAGGAAGAAATTGTAATCATGACTGAAAGTTATATAGGATACATTTACAGTGTAAAGTGATTATGTGAATGAATTTAAAATTTATGGGAGTATGAATAATGTAAATTAATATGTATATATCAATAATGTTGGAAATGGTATGATTGTATAATGAGATGTTCAATATAGTTGATGATATATGAGTATACTATTTTGATGTGGTGAGAAACCATAATTGGTGGCAATGATGTTAAAAATGAATTGTGAAAAGATAAATGAACGGACTTATCTGTCTCCTGTGGAACCATGCGGACCCAATGTGTTGGGCAACCAAACTTGGATTACCAACCTAGTTGGGGGAAAAGATCGTTTATGAAGTTATAGTTGTTGGCAATATTGATAAATTTTGAATGAGTATAAGAAATGATGATATAATTATTGAAATAAGGAAATGTATATGTATAAGCATGATTCATATTGATTGAATATATGAATTTGGAAAGATTAGAATTTGAATATAAGTTTGACCTAATGAACTTAGGTTATATATAAGTATATATGGTAAAAATTCAATGATAAATTTCAATAAGTTAATTGTTGGTTTGAATCAAATAAAGTTGAAATGTTAGTATATTGTGATAGATAAATCGATTGATCTAGGTTTCGTTAAAGTTGCAAGGCAATATTGAGATTTAATATGTGCAATTGTATTGGGAGTGTAAGATTTAATGGTAATGTGTATGATGTAATATTCTGATTTATGAATGAACATAAATAAATTGAGGTATATTAATTGTACATGGTGAGAAATAAACTCATGAGAGTAAGGATATAGTTATCCATTGATGTTTGGTAAATGTTTATTTTGAAAGTGATGGTAAGAATGGAATAAACAATGCTAAGATATTGATTAATGATTTTTGAGGTTAAAGTTAAAATAATATCTATAAAGAGTTAAAGTGATAATCTGACTTTAGTACAGAGATAAAATGTATTGGAGATGTTATGAGATATCTTGATTGCTTTGTTGAGAAAGTAATAAGAGGTAAAGATATATATATATACCTATACAATGATGAATTATGAATTTCAGAGAAGATGATTATCTCTAAGGGGGAGAGTAGAAGATATGAGATTTGATAAAATTATATTGTAAGATACGATTATCTTCATATGAAAATTAAGATGGTGAATTGTTCTAAATGGGTTGTTATTATACTGGATAATTTCGAGGACGAAATTATTTAAGGGGGAGAGAATTGTAATATCCTAAAGTATATCCTAAAAGTGTTGGGATTACTGTTGTAATTGGATTCAATGTGTGTATTGAAGGAAAGAGAAAAGAAGAAGAAAGTCAAAAGGAATTGTGTGTGGTGGAGATTTAATGGTATAATTGTTATTATTGTTATTATTATTATTATTATTATTATTATTATTATTATATATGAGATAAGAACGAAGGAAGGGAGGAGAACCTTCTTTCTTTCTTCTTCTTCTGTTCTTCTTCTTCGTGGACAAGAGAGCACGAGAGAGAGAGAGAGAGCACGAGAGAGAGAGAGAAATGTGATCTTCATCAAAATTTCTTAAGGATTTTAAGAGTATTGAAGATGAAAATGAAGATTTGGCAAGCTATACAAGTAAGTACATATTTCTTGAATGAATTTTATTGATTATATATATATATATAGGTATATATCTTCTTGTTTTGATTTCTTTTGGATTAAGGTTAAGTTTGGTATGATTGGTGGGTAAAAGGAGGATAACAAGAGATTTAAGTATGTATATGTGTGGAATTGATATCTAAGTGATGATTAGTTGAGAAAATTGTGAGAAAAATGATGAAATGTTGATTTGGGGTTTGGTTTGGATGAATTTCGAGTGTTTGGTCTTTAAATTATTGTAGGACACGGCCAAGTTATGAGAGACACGGCCAAGTTAGGGCAAATTTGGCCGTGTTGGATGAGTTTTGGAGAGACACGGCCACTGGCTTGGCCGTGTCCCTTGCCTGTGTTTGTTACTGTCTGATTTATGTTGAGAGACACGGCCGTGTCCCTTGCCCGTGTCTGGTACTGGATTGTTGTGTTGAGAGACACGGCCACTGGCTTGGCCGTGTCCATTGCCCGTGTTTGCTACTGCTTGAATTGGTGTTGAGTGACACGGCCACAAGCTTGGCCGTGTCCCTTGGGCGTGTTTGCTACTGGATGATTGTTTTGAGAGACACGGCCACAAGCTTGGCCGTGTCCCTTGAGGGTGTTTGTTATTGTGTTTGTTATTTGGTTTTCATACATTGTTGGATCTTCAAATGTCTTTTGTACCTAAACACACTTAAACCAATAATGATCCAACCAAATGTATATGGAAGATTCTAAGTCCTTGAATAAGGTAAATTGTTATGTATGAATATATCAATGATGATATAGGAAATGTGAAAGATATAGTGATCAATGAAAAAGTATGTGCAATGTCAATGATTATGTATACTTGAGTGATGAATTGAATTGATCAATATGATTTGATGATAATGTTGATATTATATGAACCATGTGATGTTTTATGTATTGTAAATATTATGAATTGTATTGTGCTATATGTAGATTGATGATGCATATGAAGAATGATATGTTGGGTACAACGTGGAATATCATGAGATCATTGATGATGAATTACCTTAATGTTATGATTGAGGCTTGTTTGCCTAATTGATGATATAAATGTACATTTGAATATTGAAGATTGAAGTGTTATATTGTGAAATGAAATGTAAAGCCATTGTGATTGGCTATGATGATGCAATTGAAAGAAATAAGGTATGTTTGCCTAAATGATGATGAGAATTGAGAATGGAAATGATAATGAAATAATAAATGAATTGTGTGACTAATGTGTTATTCCATTTTCAGAGTTTGTTGTTGGTGGCATGCCTATTAGTAACAATCTCTTGAAGTTAGGTTGGATTTGATCCTTGAAGCCAAGTTGGGTTGAAGTTTAACATGTTTTACTCCCCTTGAAGCTTGGTTGGGTCTAATCCTTGAAGCCTAATTGAGATGTTACAACCCTTGAAGCTAGGTTGGGTTTGGTTCTTGAAGCCAAGTTGGGTTGATACTTAGCATGCTTTGTTCCCCTTGAAGCTTGGTTGAGCCTAATCCTTGAAGCCTAGTTGGGTCTATGATAATGATAAATGTGATGATTAAACCAAAGCATTACTCTGAAAATTGAATGGCATATTAGTGTGTCTTGGGCCCATGCTTGTTTTTGTGTAATGTGAGTCATGAATGGTAATATGATTGATAAATAAGGTATATGGAAACAATGTTGAAACAAATGAATAATGAGATCTATGAATGCTTTTGATGGAAATGTGTTTCATGATTAATGAATTGTGAATAAAATGATGTTATGAAGTATGAGTTTGTAATATGTGTATTGATATGTTGAAAGTGAATATGGCTTAAGGAGTTTTGTTAAGATATGAGGTTATGGAATTGTTGTATGATGTGTAACATGTTTGTGAATGTGGAATTTGTGAGAATTGTTCTTATAAAGGTTTGAATGATGTTTTGTTGTAATAATGTATACATATATATGTGTATATGAAATAGAAAGGGTAAGTATTGTGTTGTGAATATGCTATGTAATGATGTATTTAATTTATGAGATTAGTGGCAATATATGAAGAATCCATTGAGAAAGAAAAACGTGGTAAGAGAACAATAAAACATGATGCTAAAATTATAAGGTATGATTATTTTGTAATGTATACTTTATTATTTAATTGTACTACTAAGCTCTCGGGCTTAGCGCGGTTGTGTAATCGCGCAGGTATTTATGCGGATGATCTGGATGCCTAGCTGCTATGCCACGAGAAAGGTAAGAGTGTCTCGAGACCAACTAGAAGGTGATGCATACATGTATAATTTTATTTAGGTTTTATTTTTGATAACAATAATGATTCTTATAAATGTTTCTTAATTTAATATAATATTGCTTGACCTTGGATAAAGATTGTTAAATAAAAAGCTAAAAGTGACATTCTTATATTTTATATATGCATTGTATGTATAGCAGGTATATGTATAGTGCTTATATGAAGTATAGGGGCGTTACAGATGATGTATATAATTATTATTATTATGATATGTTGAAGTTATATAAGTGTTGAATTGATAAGTGATTTATGAATATAAACTAAGATTTTGATTAAGGGTGTTATAGTATGGATTTTGGAGTGATTGTGTTTACATGGATGTGAGTTCGAAATGCATAATTTTTGCCTGACACGGCCATGTCATTGGGCGTGTCAACGGTGCTGAGTTTAACATTTGTAACATGACCATTAACATGGCCATGTCATTGAACGTGTATAGCTACTGAGAGATAAAGTAATTGACATGGCCATGAACACGCCCGTGTTGTTGGGCGTGTCAATGTTTCTGTGAAGCAGAATGAATGAGACATCCAGTGACACGCTCATGTTACTGAGCATGTCAAAGCTTTTGTATTATTAGTTTAGGGCACGACCAGGGACATGCTCGTGTTGTTGAGTGTGTCATGTGTAGAGTTTGCCCTGGTTAGTTTTTATTCTTATTTTCTTATGTGTATCGCTAAGTGAGTGTGTATAATCACCTTTGAATTAGGTTTTGAAGAGATTTGAGTTGTCCTAATCCAAATGTTAAAGGATTCATGGAAGAGGAGTTTGGAATTGGTATGAGTTGCTCTTAGAGGTAAGTACAAATTTTGATTGATTGCATACATTTATATGACATTGGGACTTAACACATTTAGTTGAGAAATGTGTTAAGTTACTTGATACATTGTTGATGAATGAGTTATATGTTGTGATATGCATAATATGAGTTTTGTTGATGTATCAATGCAATTGAGTAAAGTATTGTCTATGAAAGGAAATGTGGAAATATGTGATATGAGATGTGAAAACATAATTTAACCAATTGATATTGAGATCAAATGGAATAATGAGAAAAATTGAGAAAAGATGATATAATAGGGCAATGAGCCTAGTTTGATCATAAGAAATGAAATGAGAAATGAATTGTCAAAGAGATTGATAATGAAATAAATGAATTAATTGTGTGCCTAGTATGTTATTCAATTTTTAGAGTTTTGGGTTTGGTGGCATGCCTATGAATCACTGGGTAGGTGAAAAGACCGGGTCGTAAGCCGAGCCCAGCTGAAAAATGTGAAATATGATATTTTGGGGTGAAAAGACCGGGTTGTAAGCCTCAAAAACTGTAATAGTCTAGCCAGGTTGAGGACCAAGATACTGGGGCCCTAGGGTCTAGCCGGGTTGAGGTCTAAGAGACTCGGTCTATTACATTATCCACGGATATATATATCTCCTATGGGCTTCATAAATGTGATTATGGACCAAAGCAGTAACTCTGAACTTTGAATAGCATATTAGATCCTTTTTGGGCCCATGCTTGTCATTGCTTAAATGTGAATCATGAATGATGAATCAATTGAATAATATAATGAAATGTAATGTTATGAAATATGATATGATCACAATACATAAGCAAATTACTGAAAATGAATGTGGCTTGAGAAACTATGCTGAATGATGAGAATATGAAAATACAATATGATGTGTAACATGTATATGGATGTGGATATTGTGCGTATTATTTCGTGAATGTTTTAATAAGCCATTGAATTGTGGTTTGTTTTTAATGATATGTGTATATATGTATATAAATTATGAGATTAGTGGACATATATGAAAAGGGCATTGAAAATGGAAAACATGATAAGAAAATGATGATACATGAAGTTAATGTATGAGTATGATTTTCTGTAATGTATGTTATAATATTTATTTGTACTACTAAGCTTTCGAGCTTAGCGCAGTTGTGTAAATCACGCAGGTGAATAGATGATTGATCTGGGAGTTAAAATGTTATGCCACAAGAAGGGTAAGAGTATTTCGAGAACAACTAGAAGGTGGTGCATACATGTACAATTTTATTATGTTGTATTTTGATAAAAATGTATATATAAATATACCTAAATGAATTTTGGAAAAGACAAAGTAATTTATATATATGTGATATCATCAAAAGTATAATGATTTTGTAAATGTTATTTAAATAAAATGTATTATTGTTTGGAACTAAGGTAAAGGTTTTAATCTGTAATGAAAAGTGACATCTTTATATTTTATATACGTACTGTATGTATACAAGGTATATGTATAGTACTTATATAGAGTATAGGGGTGTTACACAAGGATTTAGTGTTGAAGCAATGCAAGCCCAACATTTCTGATCCGAGAGGGAAGTTTAGACCTAGTTTGGAAGGGCCGTACATTATGAAACAAGTCATGAGAAAAGGAGCAGTGAAGCTGTCAGACATAGATGGAAATGAGTTTAATGAGCTAGTAAACGTTGATGGGTTGAAGAGGTTCTATGTTTGAAATAAATAATAATAATAATAATAATAAGAGCTCGCTAGGTTGAAAACCCAAAAAGGAGGGCCTAGGAAAAAGTTAGAGCAGTTCACTAGTTCTAAAAACTCGAAAGGGTGGGCTAGGCAACAATTAGGGCTAAGTGAGAGAAAATTGTCAATTAAAAAACCCAAAAGGGCTAGATGATGATAGGAGTGATCTTATGTATGTTGGCTTAATGTTTTGGTTGTTCCCCAATTCAATAAAATAGAGTTTATGTTAAAATTATTCTATGTGCATTATTTTTTATTATTTGATCATTAGGTTAAAATAAATGCCACAATAGCAAAACATGATGACAAATAATAAAAGGAAAATTTTTTTTTATCATTATTGTTCATCCTAACAATATTTTTTCTAAGAAATTGAAAATGTAAAATCTATGGCAGACGATAAGTGTAACGTGCAAGCCAACTTTGCTTCGGTCGATCCAGGAAGGCTAAATCAAATGTTGCATGTCCAAGTCAGGGGTAAATTCAGAACCTCGAGGCTCGGCTCCATACTAACGATCAAGTCGATGAGTATCATAGCAGATGCCTCGACGAAGAGCAGCAAGTGGGACACACATCAAATATATCCGAATGGTAACATGGTTAATTTTCCACCAAGGTACCAACCAACGGATGTTGATCACAGCTAGTGAACCAACCCAGTCGATCCAGTCAGCATATGAAAAGGCAGGGCAAAGCAATTTCCTAGCAGAGTGATGTCGTGGCAGATATTTGGTAAAATCCACAGACGAGGAATCAAGTATACAAGACTTTCCTGTAACCAAATCAGTAAAGGCAAGCAACAATTAATATATATACACAAAAGAGAAGAAAAAAGAGCCCGTTAGGTTGAAACTTCAAAAGGGCGGCCTGAGAAAAAATTAGGACAACTCACTAGATCTGAAAACCTGTAAGGGCAATCTAGGCAAAAATTAGAACCAATAAAAATAAAAAATGATAAAAAAAAAAGTCTGCTAAGTTAAAAATCCATAAGGGTAGCTTAGGCAAAAATTAGGATAGCTCGCTAGTCTTGAAAACTCGCAAGGGCGGGCTAGGCAAAAGGGTGATTTAGGTAATTACCTAAAGCAGCAGTGGACTCCCGACCAATCTCCTTGAAGATTCTGATTTAAATTGGTCCAATCCAACCAAGGTTTCAACTAAGATCAAGGGTACTGGAACAAGCCTCCTTCCATTTGGTCCGCAATGTCCAATACTCGTTGATCAATGTCACCATCAGCAGAAATAAGCAAGAATTGACCAAGCAAGCATAAGCAGAACATGCATCCCAAAGCTTTCATGGGAGCTATATGGAAAGTGCAAAAGTCAATCAAAGGACCAAGCAAGATTTTCTCACCTTTGGTTAATTGCAGAACTTTGGGTTTTAAAAGTTGAAAAAGCATCTGCATCTCAGAACCCATTATAAGTAATGCCATTGGTTGGTTGCTCAGATACCCAAGAATAGCCTCAAATTTTTCAATCATTGGACATATCTCAAAGTTGTTTATCTTAAAAGTCCTAGTTTTTATATCCAAAAAGAAGCAATGGCATGTAAGAATGATTGGTCTAATTTGACATTTTGAAAATACTTCAAGATGTTGAGTTAAGACCATGATATTTGTTCCCATTGTGTTGCCTTGATACTTTTGAATAAAATTTTCATCTTCTTTAAATTGATCTCAGCCATGATAGTATGACAATTGCTATTAATTTTTTAAAGAAGAGTCGAGGATGGCAGAAGTTGAATTGTTAAATTTGAGTTAGAGCAAGAGGAAATTGTATTAGAAATGTTACTACTTTGGACGTTGAGGAAATGAGAGTGATTTGTGATTTATATAATTGTTGGTCGAAGCCCACATTGCTTAAAGAAATTTGTATGGAATTAGGGCTTCATATCATTATCCATGTTGAAGAAGGAGTTTCGTTCCAAAGTGGGACATTGTTAAACCTAATATATGTGGGTTTTGGTTTTTTCAATTTAAATCCATCTCAAATTTATGTTAAACGAATTCAACATGGTCATAGATATGCTTGTGTATATATGTATATATGTAAAAAGCAAAAAGAAAAGTCAAAGAATCATAAACGAAAAAAATGCCCAGATTAAAAAAATGAAATGTCAAAGTATTATATATATATTAATTATAGTTTACTATTTACAAATTGTTACAAGCCCTTTGTTTATTTATGTATAATAAATTTCATACATCTTAATATAAACTGATCACTGTGATGGAGGTGGCGGTCTGTAGTTGAATAAATCTCCAAGGAAGTCATTGCCTATTAGAGGCGGGGGCACATTATCTATCTAGTTTCCTCCTAAAGAAGCATCTGGATTTTGGTCACCCTGAAAATCAGCATCAGTGCCCGTAACAGTAGGTGGCGCATCTTGGTCGTCGGTCCAGGACCTTCTCGATGAAGATGCCCTGAGATCTCTATGGCCCTGAAATCTGAACTCCCAAAAGTTTTGTTCAAAGAAATCAACATGCCAACGGCTGGCAGCCAGTTGTTCTTGCAACTTTTGATTATATTCTTCAAGCATTTGTTGTAAGCCAGATAAGGAAAAAATTAGATTCATACATTTTCATGCATACATTCAGCATATATAGACATGAAACAAGGGTCACGAACTAGATAGCTCAAATCAATGCTTTGAGGCCCAAAAGATGGCTCAAGATAAGGAACTGGTTCAAGTGGAGCTGCACTACTTGGCTCGGCTTGAACTTGCCTAGCAACATCCGAGTGCTCAACTGTATGCAAAAATTCACAAATATTAGTCACATGCGAGTCAAGCACATTAAAGTATGTCTGATCAACTTGGAAAAGAAAAAACCATGGTGTCATCATGAGCAGCAAAACCCTGTATCATTATGCTCTTCATCCTCCCCTTCATCATCTTCATCTTCATTACCCTCATCACTATCACCGTTCTCCTCATCATCACTCTCAGATTCATCACCCTCTTCCTCATCCATCTCTTCACCACCCTCCTCCTCTCCTTCTTCCTCTTCATTCCTTTCTCTTTCCAAAATTTCAACACCATCAGGGCAAACTTCAAAATACAAAAGTTGATCCCATATAAATTTGCTATATGACAACTCCGATCAAAGTAAAAGAAAATCAATATCAACTCCATCTTGGGCACATCTCCAGGAGTTCTCATTCATATATCTGCAAATCAACAAATTTATTGGCACATTGGCTTGCACCTGCCTCTGACTAGGGCCAAGAAACTAGTTGTGTACTCTCTCAACTAGAAACCAACCACTCGAAACTGGTCCAACAATAATGCAATGGGAATTCTATAAGGGCAATGCATTGTTCATGTCGGTGGTCCAATTAGCCTTTCATCTGCTCTCCACCAAGCGACATTCACCTGCAACACAAAAGATACCAGTAAGTCATTTTCATTAAGTTCTATGATATAGCTAATTATGTTTTTTACCTAATCCCGGGTCAATTGGCTTAACTGTTAACTTCGGGAATGAGCATGATGGCAACCAGCCACTTCTCTGCGATATGACAGCCAAAAGCTCAATCTCAAGTACCCCACCCGGGTAGGCCCACACCTGTCAAGTTCAAAAGAGATTAATTTTAATCATAAACCATTGTTCCAATTAGCAAAAAAAAAAAAAAGAGAATCCATACCTCAGCAATGGCCATCATGCCTGTAAATGATATCTTGTTCCTACTAATTCTGTCAAAACCATGATAAAGACAAGCAAGGCTAGCCTCTCCCTAAGCATAAAAAAGAACAAGATCAAAATCTACCAAAGCACATAACACCGACAGGTGAACTGCCGACTTAGTGCTACATAAAATTATTTTCACAAGCAGATCTAGCAAAAATCTATGGGTATATCTCTCTGCATGTTTACCATGCACTAGTCCAGTTTGCCTCATCCAATAGTCTCGAATGTATTCGTATTTTATTTTGAATGCCCCCCTGTACCTGGGACACAGAGTAATTAATCTATGAATTTCATCCCTAGTCAATATATTATTGGTCAAAGGGACAGGGATCCTTCATATCTCAAGCCCATTATCACAGTAAAATCTATGGGCCCAATGGTCATTTCTCCAATAGGCAAATGAAAAGTGTGAGTGGTGTCCATCCACCACTCGGCAAGTGCCTATATTACGCTTCTGTCAATTTGATACCCTCTGGCAGGCAGTTAGAGCACAAAGTCTTCAAAGCCACATTCATTGATCATCTGTCGAACTAGAGGCAGTACTCGATCATACCATTCACGAGCTTTATGGATATTCCCACCTCCATGAATCACACAGCTATCAAACTGCCACAATAAAGGTAAGTCCAGACAGGTAAGTATATGACCCCTAATAATTACTTTTATAAAAAGTATATATAATAAATATAAAAATAATATAAAAATTATTTTTAGCATCCCAATAATTTTATTGTCTCACTTCATTTATTTTGTTTCTTATTTTTTGCATTTTTTCACATCATGTTTTTATTCTTGTTAACATATACATAATTTTTCTAACTAAATTTCTATTTTTCCATTTTTTATGGAATAATATTTTACCCAATGCTTAAAATTATTTTCATCATGCATAGGCCTATTATTTTTAGAATTAGTTAACTCATTTAGTTTTCCTACTATAAATAATAAATTAGGAATAAAAAAATACATAAAAATACATAAAAATTCATAAAAGGCATAAAAATTATAAATAATAAAATAATATTTTTTAATAAATACTTATATTTTTTCTTTTGAACTTTTATGGTGGTGCATTCCCGCTAAAATTGAAATTTTATCCAATCCACAGTCTCTGAGGTAAGCTCGCATTTCAGGGTCCATACATGGTCCAGTCCTAGATGCATGTTGAGCTACTGTCATTTCCTTCTTATTTCTTTAAAAAACTTGAAAAATATTTTTTTTCAAAGCCAAACGAATAGCTTAAAGATTTGAGGTTTGGCAAAATTGTGAATGAAATAATTGCATCAGTGCATCTATTTATAGATAAAATGCATGTCACTTTTGTACTACTTAAAAAAAATTAAAAGGTGAAACATAATCATGTGCCTAAGTCAAAGAAAGTGACAATATGCCCCATGTCTCATTTATTTCAATAATTCATCTCCTGCATTTACTTTTTCAATAATTCTCTTTTTAGAACACAACACATGAGAACACAATAGATATTTAAGATGGGTATATTTTATTTGAGTGTCTAAAAAAATATTTTTCTAAAATAAAATAAAAAATTGCTATTAGAGTATATATGTATCCAGATAAAATAAAAAAATAGCTAAATGTTTTGTAAATACTTTACTAACTACAATTAATTTTCTCAAGTACCTCGGGTCCAGAACCCAAGCCAAACAGGGTCAAGAAACCAAATCAACTCGAGTCCAGAACCTAAAATCTTTTTTGATTTTAGAATTCATCTTGGGTCCAGAGCCCAAACCAAATTGGGTCCAAAACCCAAACCAACTAGGGTCCAAAATCCAAAATTTTTTTTTAGTCCAGAATTCATCTCGGGTCTAGAACTCAAATCAAACCGGATCCAAAACCTAAATCAACTTGGGTCTAGAACCAAAAAAACATGTTTTGAGTCAAGAACTCATCTCGGGTTCAGAACTGAAAATTATTTTTTAGTCTAGAACTAATCTCGGGTCCAGAACCCAAGCCAAACTGGGTCCAAAACCCATACCAACTCGGGTCCAGTACCCATAATCATTTTTTGAGTCTAGAACTCATCCGGGTCTAGAACCTAAATGAATCCTGTTCTGAAACCCATCCGTGTCCAAAATCATGTCGAACTCATGTTGCTTTTCAGTCTCTGAATAAATTCAAGATTGTTCAAGCAAGGGTCAAACTATAGACCCTTGATTTTGGCTCTAAGCTAGTTCGGCCTTAATAAAATTGGCCTAAGCATTTATCGGTCCATTCTTAATGGCTTAAACCTATTTTAAACTTTTAAATTTGATTGGTTTGATTCTTAAGGCCTAAAATGTGATGGTTCAATCTTTGAAAACCTAATTAAGTTTGTTTTTGAAGGTTTGGTTAGCTCTAATTTGGTGGGGTGTAACCATGTCGAATTGGGCTTCCTAAATCGATATGGGATAGACTATATCGACTTGGCAAGCCCCAAATAGATATGGGAAGGTCCTATATCAATTTGGGACCTTCCCAAGTTGATAGGGGAAGGTCCATATTGATTTGGGACTTTCCCTAATCAACATGGACTCCCATATCGATTTGGGAAATTCCAAAATTGACATGGAGAGTCCCATATCGATTTGGGACTTTCCAAAGTCGATATGGGATCCCATATCAATTTGGGAAAATCCCAAATCGACATGGACTCCCATACCAATTTTGAAAATTCTGAAAAGGATATAGGAAGTCCTTATCGAATTGGGCTTTTAACTCAGTCACGTTTTATCCAGAATTTAAATGATTTTTATATGGATATTCTCATATAATTCGAGATGCATGAGATGAAAATTGTGGCTAAGTAGGAAACTGATACAAGTTTATAGTTTTTGACCAAATCATCACTTATAAATATAGGTTTTAAACAGCAACAATAGGGGAGGAAATATAACCATCATTATTAGAAGCAAAAAAAGGAAAAATGAAGGTAACAAAACAATACTAACAATCATGATTAGCAAGCATCAAGCAATTAAAGCAAACAATGGGCATTAAGAAAACAAAGGTCAAAAGCTTGAGACCACCAACTAGAAGGCACAATGCAGCTATCTTCAATTTGTTTCAACCAAGATTTTATATAGTTTGATCGATGTAAAATATTGGAAAAACCTACAACGGAGGTTTACAACTTTCATCTAATTGTTTTTAAGTTTAGAGTAATTCAATTATTTTATTTCATTGTTTAGTTTTTACTTTTGTTTCATTGTTTTCTTTTATAATTTCATCGATCACAGTAGTCATTAGCTTGTTTAGTTATTTCATACAGTAACCATGTCCCCGTCCTGATGTTCCATTCATATCTAGTATCCATGAAATCTATAATCCATAAGGTTAAAATATAGTCCTGATGTTCCATTCAGATGTGTTGGTTTCTGTATTAATTAATCAAACCACATTAAACTGTTTATTTGATTTCCAAAATGAATTGCTAAACTAGTTTTGAAGTCCGAAAATCAATTCTCCAACACTCTACGATTTAAAATAGATTTTCTTTAAAACCTTAAATATGATAGTAGCTTACCTTTAATATTAACCAAAATAGTTTTTAAAACTAAAACCTAAAATCAATCTTTTAAATAATAAAAGTTCTAAAACTAGTATTTTTAATCTTGTTTTTCAAAACCCTAAAAACCCTAGCCTTATTTTTCAAAACCCTAAAAATCCTAATCATATTTTTCTTAAACCCTAAAAACCCTAATTTGGTTATTAAAGTTCTAAAACCCTAAATTTATACATTTATTGTTTTATTTAGATTTAAAATTTGATTATATGATTGGTTATATAATTTATGAAAGATTTACTAAAATTTTGATGGTTTATTTATTTAATTTATGATAAATGAATAGATGAATATTTTCTTTATTATTTTTTGTTTATTAATAATGTAAGAGATATGTCTCCACTTTGTGGATACCTCATTAATTAAGTTTCATGTAATTTAAATTATTTTCATATTTTGGGATTAATGTAAGGGATACTTTTTCACCTTTTAGTGGGTGTCCTGTTAGTTTTAGACATTGGACGATGTAAGGACATGTTTCCATCCTCAAATGGGTGTCCATTTATTTGTTTTGTTTGAACATTGCTTTGATTTTAATACAATGATGCTTTTATTTTAATTATCATATGTAGTATGAATTAAATTATAATAATTAAGAATTCTATAATATTTAGACTTGAAAAGGAGGTCGGTTCTAATGAACCAGACATTGTGGGGGGTGCTGGGTCATTCTCACCTTCCCCACACGTAACCAACTTTCCAAATCTATTAGGGGGTTAGAGATTCCATAGGAATCGATTCATCCATCCCTTTCTATTTTTTCAGTCTGTCTGGGTGAAGACTCCATTTTTTTGGGATTTAGGCTCTTGTTCTCTAAGGCGAGCCTAATAGTGCGGAAGTCATAAGAACCATTCCACATGGGAGTGGAGACAAAAATTTCGCTCATAGGGTGGGGGTCAAGGGGTCAGCACCCCTTGCGAGGATCGAGGGCAGCGCTCCCGAAAGGTAAACAGTTTACATGATATGATTTTATTAGGGAATTAGGGTTTTCTTAAACTAGGGTTTTATATTTATATAAATTAGGATTTTTATTAAAGTAGGGTTTTACATGTAAATTGGGATTTGAAAAAATAGAATTAGGGTTTTGAATGGAAATTAGGGTTTTTAGAAAATATGATTAACTTAATTAGGGTTTATCAATTTTGACAAATAAGATTAAGGTTTATGGTTTTAGAAAAAATAGGTTACTGGATTAAGGTTTCAAAGTTTGAAAACTATTTTAACTATTTTATGATTGAAAATTGTTCTTGGGACTTTTAGAACTGACTTTAGGGTTTTGAAGTCTAAAGAGATGGGCTACCAAACTATATGAAACATGCCTTTGTAAATCATTATTAGATTTTTTAATGGACGGCAGTGCAAGGATGATTAAAAAAAAAAGGTTAATGTGAATATTATGAACTAAACAAATCTACTACCAGTTAACACTAAAAGGCTTCATCACTACTATTATTTTAAATTGAGCAGTTACTGGATAAAACTAGAACTTCTCAAATCAGTTTACTGGATGTTTATAAAATGAAGGAATGAAACAACACAATGAAATAAGAATAAAGGAATTACTATGAATTTAAAATAAACTAAATAAAAAATTGCAAACCTCTGTCGTTGGTTCCACCAATATTTTCACATTGATAAAACTTGCAAAATATTGGTTGAATTAGATGAAAGCAGGCTACCTTCTGGGTTTGATAGTTTGGTTTTTTCTGCTCCCTCAATATTTGATGCTGCTAGGGTTTTGTTTGCTGTTTTCCTCCTCTTTAATTATCGATGTTTATTGTCGTCCTTCTGCTGGTTCTTTAAACCTATATTTATAAGGAATGATTAGGTTAAACTTTGTAAACCCGTATCAGTTTTCTAATTAAGCACGGTTGTCTGAGACATATCGACTTAAAAAAATTTGAATTCATCACCAAATGTGACCATGTCAAACCAAAATTTGAAGCCAAAAACAAACCCATGTTGAACTAGGAAAGGCCCAAATCGATATGGACCTTCCCATGTGGATTTGGGGCTTCATAAATTGATATAGGAAGGTCCCAATTTGATATAGGACTATCCCATAACTAATAAAACCTAACCAAACCTCCAAAATAAGTTTATTAGGGTTTTAAAGATTGAACTGTCAGATTTTAGTCCTTAAAAATCAAACCAATCAAATTTAAAAAAAAACATAAAATAGGTTTAAGTCATTAAGAATGGATCGATAAATACTTAGGCCATTTTTAATTAAGACCGAACTAGCTTGGGGCCAAAATCAAGGGTCCACAATATGATTTGATTCAAGGCATGGATTGGTTATACAGGTATAGGGCTGTGGTAGATTGTCAGTAAAAATGTGTTACCCTGAGAACACATAATGGTAGGGATGTGATGGTATTTGGTGAGCAGAGGCATTTTTCATCCATGTTTATTTCAGCTGTTTCAGCTAGGAGGATGATCCGAAAGGGATGTGAGGCTTATTTTGCTCATGTGGTTGATACCAAAGTAGTGGGGTCCCAGTATGATAGTATACTCACAGTTACTGAGTTTTCAAATGTTTTCCCTGATGAGTTGCCAAAGGTACCTCCTAAGAGAGAGGTTAAGTTTGGTATTGATCTGATGCCTAGTAGTACTCACATCTCTATTACCCCTTATCAGATGGCATCTGCTGAGTTGAGGGAGTTGAAGGTGCAGTTGCATGAGTTGCTAGATAAAGGGTTCAATTACCCTAGTGTGTCCTCGTGGGGAGCACATGTGTTGTTTATGAAGAAGAAGGATGGCACCTTTAGATTGTGTATTGATTATTGATAGTTGAATAAGGTGGCCATGAAGAAAAAGTATCCATTGCCTCGAATAGATGATCTCTTTGATCAGTTGAAGGGAGCAGTAGTATTCTCTAAGATTTATCTAAGATCAAGGTACTATCAGTTGAGAGTCAAAGATGTGGATGTACCTAAGATAGCTTTTCGTATGAGGTATGGGCATTATGAGTTTCTAGCGATGCCCTTTGGATTGAAGAATGCATCAGCAACTTTTATGGTTTTGATGAACAATGTGTTCTAAGATCAGTTTGTGGTGGTCTTCATTGATGATATACTAGTATATTCATATAATGAGGAGGATCATGGCAGGCATTTATGGATTGTATTGTAGACTATGAGAGAAAAGAAGTTGTATGCTAAGCTATCTAAGTGTGAGTTTTGGCTCGATCAGTTGACTTTTCTTGATCATGTAGTTTCAGTAGAGGGTATTAAAGTTAAATCGAGTAAAGTCAAGGCTATCTTCAATTGGAGTCCACCGAAGACTGTGACAGAGATTAGAAGTTTTCTGGGATTGGCAGGCTATTATCGTCGATTTGTGTATCGAGTTTTGAGCAGCTGAGGGAGATGTTGACTCAGGCTCCTATCCTTACCCTGCCTGTGGAAGGTAAACCTTATATGATAAATAGTGATGCTTCATATAGTAGTTTAGGTTGTGTTCCAATGCAGGAGGGTAGAGTCATTGCTTATACCTTTTGATAGTTGAAGCCACATGAGCTGAATTACCCGACTCATGATTTGGAGCTTATAACCATAAATTTTGCTTTGAAGATTTGGAGGCATTACTTGAGTTTATACTGATCACAAGAGTTTGAAGTACTTGGATGTTCAGAGAGAGATGAATCTTCGGCAAAGATGGTGGTTAGAGTTGATTAAAGACTATGACTGTTTGATTGATTATCATCCTGGCAAGGCAAATGTTGTTGTTGTTGCCTTGAGTTGAAAGTCTTTGGCAGGTTTGACTGCTTATTCGCTGTTATTACTTATTGAGTTGATAGCGTTGCATGCCAAATTTGAGTCCTGTGATGATGGTGCTTTGATGGCTCAGTTGCAGTTAAGGCAAGTTTTATTGGATCAGGTTAGGAAGGTTCAGTTGGTAGATGAGAAAATCAAAAAGATTGTGTTGGATTGTCATAAGGGGGAGAGTCGAGACTTTTATGCGAGAGATGATGGTTGTTTGTGCTACAGAGATAGGTTATGTATTCCTAATGATGCAAGATTAAAAAGGATGATTTTGGAGGAAGCACAATAGTCAGTCTATGCTATGCACCCTGGGAGTACCAAGATGTATCAAGATTTGAAGTAACATTATTGGTGGTCAGGTATGAAGAGGGACATAACAGAGTTTGTATCTAGATGTCTCACTTGCCAGAGAGTGAAGGCTGAGCACCAAGTTCCTTCAAGGTTGCTCCAGCCATTATCAGTGCCAAAGTGGAAATGGGAGCAAGTGACGATAGATTTTGTGACTGGACTGCCTTTGACCCAGAAGAAGCATGATGCAATCTAGGTGATAGTTGATCAAATGATGAAGACAACTCATTTTCTTATAGTCCAGATGGATTATTCTCTTAAGAGGTTAGTTGAGTTGTATATCAGCGAGATAGTGAGGTTTCATGGAGTCTCAGTTTCTTTAGGGTCCAACCAAGACCCACGGTTTACATCGAGGTTTTGGAAGATTTTGCATGATTCTTTGGGTTCTTTGTTGCATTTTAGCACTACTTTCCATCCTCAAAAAGATGGGAAGTCAGAGAGAGTGATTCAAATTTTAGAGGATATGTTGAGGTGTTGTATCATTGATTTTACTAGGAGCTGGAATAGATTCTTGCCACTGATTGAGTTTGCTTAAAAAACAGTCATCAGTCCAGTATTGGGATAACTCGATATGAGGTATTGTATGGTGAAAAGTGCAAGACACCTCTGTGTTGGGATGAGATTAGAGAAGGTAAGTTGGTCGGTCCCGATTTGATTAAGGAAATGGAAGAGAAAGTTAAAGTGATTTGGGGGTCATCTAAAAGCAGCTTCAGATCGACAGAAATCTTATACAGACTTGAAGAGAAGAGGCATAAAGTTCAATGCGGGAGATAAAGTGTTCTTACAGATGTCTCCTTAGAAGAAAATTTTGAGATTCGACTGCAAAGGGAAGTTGAGTCCTCATTTCATAGGACCATATGACGTGCTGGAGAGAGTTGGTCCAGTAGTGCTTATAGATTGGCTTTGCCACCTAAGTTAGATTAGATTCATAATGTCTTACATGTCTTTATACAGGTCAGACCTATCTCATATCTTGTCAGTGGAGTCCATTTAGGTGAGTCCGAATTTGACTTATGAGGAAGAACCAGTGGCGATCTTGGCATGAGAAGTAAAAGAGTCGAGGAATAAGAAGGTGCCACTTGTAAAAGTCATTTGGAGGAATCGTGCCACTGAGGAGGTGACATGGGAGAGTGAGCAGATGCAGATTCAGTATCCCCAATTATTCCAGATTTGAGAGCAGATAATTTCGAGGACGAAATTATTTTTAAGGGGAGAGAATTGTAGTATCCCAAATTTTTAAAAATTCTTAATTTATAGAAATTTAATAAAATAAATTATAATTTAATTGGGTAAATTAAATAGATGGTTTTAAATGAAAATTGAAGGGTTTTTAAATGGAAAAGTAAAATATATATGTGACATATATGCAAAATATACCTAACATATACAAAGTCAACAAAAGTCAAATTTTTAAAAAGTCAAAGTTAAAGTCCAATGGCCTTTTTGTAAATAAAATTTGAAAATTTAAAATTATTTAAATTATTTAAAAATAATTTTTTTAAATGTAAGATGGATTTTTGGATTTTTAATTAATTAAATGGATTTTTAATTAATTAAATAAATAAATAATTATTAAATTATTAAATAATATGTTAATGGCTATAAATAAAAGTGGAAAGAAAGAAAAATTTATTTTAATCTTCATCTTCTTCTTCTTATCATCAAGGCCGAACCACCATGGGAGAGAGGCTCAAAGTTTTGCTTCTTCCATACTCCACAAATTGAGAGATTTCAACTGTTCAAAGTATATTTTTTGTGATTTCCACTAACTTGGATAAGTTTCCAACTTCTTTCTTTGAATTCTATGAAAGTTTGAATATGTGTATTTTTGGGTGTGTGAAGTAGTATGATTTAATTGTTGAAATTGGTATGCATGAAGTTATTTTAAGTTATTAACAATGATTTTAAGGTTGGATTAAAGAAATGATTGAGTTTGGAAATCGATTGGTGAAGAGAGAGAATTTAGGGTTATGGACTTTTAGGATTTGAGAAACCATGGGTTTTAATTATGCAAATTGATTCTAAATGAGTTGTTTTGATGCATAAACAAGTATTTTAACGTCAAATATTGGATTTGGTTGAGTTTGATTGGAGTTTGAGAATGGAAATGATGATTCGGGGTTTTGGAAAAGTGATTTTTCCAAAGTTGTTGAATTGTTTGATTTTTATTGTTTTAAGTATGTTATTTAGTGATAAAAGTGATGAATGTAAACTTAAAATACCAAATTGAATGGACTAGTATGGTATTCCCAATTTAAAGTGAGGTTAGCCTTAACTTTGGGATTTTTGTTTGAATAATTATATAATTATGATTTAAGATTGGAAATGCCTTAGAATGTGGTGCTAAATGATTGTTTATGATCACATTTTGTATAGGAATTAAGGAGAGTTGATTTTCCCTATCCAAGTGTTGAAGGGCAAGTTGGAAGAGAAGGTTGGAGGTGTTGTTTGAGCTTGTTTTTGGTTGCTCTTAGAGGTATGTACAAACCTTGGATGAATTTGTTATCTTTGCATTACATTGGGCTTAACACATTTTGGATTAAAAAATGTATTAAGCTACCTGATACATGGAATATGTATGAATAATGTGCTATGACATGTGTAATGTCATATATGTATTAAATGCATTGTGAAAAGCCATTGTTAATGGATAAATTGTGTAAAATGTGAAATATGTGTATTATGTGAAAATGATCCAAAGTGTTTGGGTAATGCCATTTGTTGTGTATGCATTAAGGTCATTGTTAAAAAGCCATTGGTAATGGCTAATGTGCATAAAATGTGAATCATATTTGGATTATGTGAAAATGCCCAAAATATTTGGGTGATGATTTTTAAGGTAAAATGTGATGCAATGTGATGATATGATGAAATGTGATAAATTGATATTGCTATAAGTGAGAAAAAGATGAGAAAACAAGGCAATGTGCCTAATAGATAATGAAAAATAAGGCAATGTTCCTAGCTTGATTATGAGAAAATAAGAAAGAGATTGATAATGAGAAATGTGAATTAATTGTGTGCCTAGTATGCTATTCAATTTCTAGAGTTCTGCGTTTGGCAGCATGCCTATGAGCTTATCCTCATTATTTGTCTTCAGGGCTAGCTTTTGAGCAACTATTTGATTTGCCTTCGGTCTAGAAGTTGGACGTCACTTGCCTTCGGGCTAGATGCTGGGCATCACTATGATTTGCCTTGGGGCTAGATGCAGGGCGTCACTTGCCTTCGAGCTAGACACTTAATGTCAATATGGACCAAAACGGTAACTATAGAATTTGAATATCATATTAGATTCTTTGGGCCCATGCTTGTATTTGTTTTTATGTGAAATGTGAATTCTGAAACAACAGAAAAATATGTTATAATGAAATGATATGAGATATGATATCCATAAGCATTGTGCATTGGCATTGCATTTGAACTTTATTGCTATCAAAGTTTGTATAGCTAGGCTTTTGGCTTAGCCTAATTAAAATTTATCGCGCAGGTGACAGGGGAGATCCGGTAGAGACAGAGAGTTCGTCTAGACCAGGTCGGGTCTAGCTATGAGATTGCTTGAGTTGATTTTGTTGCTTCTTCAAGATCAGTGTTGATTGACAGTATGTATATGTTTTTATTACATATTTCATATTTCATATATTATATTATGTTTTTGGTGTATATATTATAAATTATAAAGGATGTTTTGGATTAACTTTATATTATGGATTTTATATGTGCTTTTGGATAAACATATATAAATATGTATAAATGTATTATGAAATTTAAAGAAATTGAGGAGTATGGGTAACATGGTGATTTGATATTATTTGGGAGTGTTTTTGTGTGCAGATTGTGGTTTTGTTGAATTTGGAAAAGTCCAAATTATAGACAAAACTCTAACGAATTTTTTCCCAGAGATTTTTATGAAAAATGCTTATTTTAGTACCTATGATTTATAATAATTTTTTATTTGTTATTTAAATATATATTTTAAAGTATTTCAAATTTTAAATTTAAAAAGTGAAAATTTTTTATTTAATCAGATTGTAATATTTTTGTACCGTATATTTATATTTTACATATACTGGGTGTATGTATTGTACGTATTGTGAGCAGAGATTTTTGCCCCCGCTCTCAGTGGAATGGTTCTTGCGACTTCGGCACTATTTAGGCTCGGAACATTAGAGAATATGGACCTAAGTCCTGAGAAAATGGAGTTGCTACCCAGACGTCCGAGAAAAAGAAAGGGGTGGATGACTCTATTCCTAAGGAACCCCCAACCCCCTAATGGGTTTGAAAAGTTGGGTACGTGTGGGGAAGGTGAGAAATGGCCCAGCACCCCCACAACGCCTAGTTCATTGGAACCGGCCTCCTTTGCAGGTTTTAATATTATAAAATTCTTAATTATTACAATATTATCCATATTACATGCAACAATTAAAATAAAGCATCATTATATTAAAATCAAAGCAATGTCCAACCAAAGTAATGGACACCCGTCCGAAGATGGAGACATGTCCTTACATCGTCCATGGTTAAACTAAATACGACACCCACCGAAAGATAAAAACATGTCCTTTACATTGATCCAAAATATAAAAGAGCAGACCCTTAATTTTTTACCCATTCAAATCCGATAGTCTAAAATAATTTTTTATTTTAATAATATTTTAATTACTAATAATATTTCATAGTTATTTTTAATAAAAATAAAAATATAAAAAATATAAAATTGGACGGATCGGCAAGCGTCGCATGGCAGCGTTTCTGCGCTAGCGCGCGGCAGCCCAATTCGCAACAGAAATTATCTGCGGCGAATTGGGCTGTCCCAATTTCACCGCAGATGGCATATGGGGGGGTGGGGGGGAATTGGTCTGTCCCAATTCACAGCAAATGGCATCTGAGGACGAATTGGCATGATGCGCCCATTTTTGCCAGCACAATTTCTGCTAGCATAGCCAACGGGCCCGACAGCCTGCGTGCTACCGATTTTTTGACCAAACCTTGTTTTACCCGGTTTTCTAATTTTTTCTAAACAATTCATATTTCTTTATTAAATTAGGATTAGGACTCTTTATTTTCCTATAAATACCACATTAAAATAAGAATAAAAGGGAGGAGGAAAAAAAGGAAAGGCAGAGAGCGACAATTGAGAGAGAGAAAAAAAAGAAGGCAGCAACAACGAACACTCATCAAATAATCAATCCATCAAAGGCAGCAATACTGCCTTTGTTATTGTTCATCCAGAAAATAATTTGGAGGAACCTTCAACGCAAGTTTTGTGTCTTAATCTTGAAATTGCTTAAACATTCAATTGTTATATCTTTTTTTTTTGTTCTTACTGTTTTTCGTTTATTTTTTTTATTACTTTGATTCAATAGTATAAATTGATAAATCCTAATCTGCTTTCCAATTTTCCAAAACTTAAATCATTTTATTAATTGATAAATCCTAATCTGCTTTCCAATTTTCCAAAACCTTAAATCGTTTTATTAATTCCCAAAACCCTATTATGCTTTCCAATTTTTCAAAACCTTAAATCGTTTTATTAATTACCAAAACCCTAATTTTTTTCTAAATTTCGAACCTAAATTTATAAAATCTATTTCCAAAATTCAAAACACCAAAGCCCTTATCAAATTCTAAAATGTCAAGATCCTTTAATTCCAAAAACTCCACTTGCTTAATTCCCAAACTTAGACCCAAACCCTAATTCCATTAACATAATTCCTAAACCCTAGTTTCATAGAAACTTTAAAATTTCTTAAACCCTAAATTTTATGATCCCAGCAACCTAAAAAAAACCCTAAACTCTAAATGATGAATCCTCAATTTAAATCCTAATTTCAAAAACCCTATTTTTAAAAACCCTATTCTAAGATGCATATTCTAAATTTATATATTTATTACTTTATTTAATTTTAGATTTGATTATGTAGTTTATTATATGTTCTGATGGTTGATTTATTTAATTTCAATGCTTGATTTATTTAATTTATCATTCATGGATATTCTCTTTCTTATTACTTTGATTCAATAGTATAAATTGATAAATCCTAATCTGCTTTCCAATTTTCCAAAACATTAAATCGTTTTATTAATTCCCAAAACCCTATTATGCTTTCCAATTTTCCAAAACCTTAAATCATTTTATTAATTCCCAAAACCCTAATTATTTTCTTAATTTTCCAAAACCCTAAAATTTTTTTCTAAATTTCGAACCTAAATTTATAAAATCTATTTCCAAAATTCAAAACACCAAAGCCCTTATCAAATTCTAAAATGTCAAGATCCTTTAATTCCAAAAACTCCACTTGCTTAATTCCCAAACTTAGACCCAAACCCTAATTCCATTAACTTAATTCCTAAACCCTAGTTTCATAGAAACTTTAAAATTTCTTAAACCCTAAATTTTATGATCCCAGCAACCTAAAAAAAACCCTAAACCCTAAATGATGAAACCTCAATTTAAATCCTAATTTCAAAAACCCTATTTTTTAAAACCCTATTCTAAGATGCAAATTCTAAATTTATATATTTATTACTTTATTTAATTTTAGATTTGATTATGTAGTTTATTATATGTTCTGATGGTTGATTTATTTAATTTGAATGCTTGATTTATTTAATTTATCATGGATGGTTATTCTCTTTCTTATTATGGTTATTATTTGGTTGTTTTAGTATTAAAAGTGTAAGAGGTATGTTTCCATTTTGTGGGTACCTCATTAGTTAAATATCATGTAATTTAAATTGCTTTTATATTTTATACTAATGCAAAAGGACATGTTTCTACCTTTTGGTGGGTGTCCTATTAGTTTAGACATGGATGATGCAAGGACATGTTTTCATCCTCGGATGGGTGTCCATTTATTTGTTTTGCTTGAACATTGCTTTGATTTTAATATAATGTTGCTTTATTTTAATTGTTGCATGTAATATGGATAATATTGTTATATTTAAGAATTTTATAATATTAAGACCTGTAAAAGAGACCGGTTCCAATGAACTGGGCGTTGTGGGCGTGCTGGGCCATTTCTCACCTTCCCCACATGTACCCAACTTTCCGAACCCATTAGGGGGTTGGGGATTCTATGGAATTCGAGTCATCCACCCCTTTCTTTTTTTCGGCCCATCCGGGTAGTGACTCCATTTTCTCCGGACTTAGGTCAGTGTTCTCTAAGGCCCCGAGCCTAAACAGTGCTGAAGTTGCAAGAACCATTCCACCGGGAGTGGGGGCAAAAATCCCCGCTCACAGTGGCGACTCCACTGGGGATAAGAGAAGTTGATTCCATTGGTCTTTTTATTATTCTGTTATTTCTTATAATGATATTATCCATTGCATCATGTGCATGAGTTAGGATGCCCATGTTACCCGTGTTGTGCTATGTAAGGTATACCATACTTTCACTCAAGGTTTGGAGATCGAGCATGGCATAACCACTCATAGCCTCATACCATTTGGTATATACTTGCTACGGGAACCTAAGCCTTTTTACCCAAAGACTAAAGCTCATGTAATTGGCCTAGTTACTTTCCTTAGGTTTTTATCCCAAATGCATGTTGTTTGACTATGGTTAATTTGTCTTGGCTTAAATCATGGCTTATTTTGTTTGCTCTTTTTCTAATATGGCCTAAGTACATTGTAAGCTCAAAATAAAATTTTCTCTAAATCCAAAAGACCAAAGCTATTTTCTAAACATTTTCAAAATGGTCTTTGGACATAAAATTTTTCTAAAAATAAATCAAAAATTCTTTTGCTGATGGCCCAAATACTAAGCCCTAAATCTATTTTTTCTAAAATCTTTTTACAATGGGCTTAGAAATAAAATTATTTTTATCCAACCTTTTCTTACAAAGAGCTTGCAAATTATTTAGGTCAATTACGAAATACCAAAAATCAATTGTGAGCCTAATTTATACTAAGAATAATTAATCATGGGCTTGTTTTTGGCATGAATCATTAGTTTCTTTTTCAAGTGAGAAATCTATTTATAATAAACCTCTTAATTTAATTTTAATCCAATATAGCATAAAAGCTACTTCAGTTGGTTGAATGGATTAAAACCTAATTAATGGGAATTATTATGAATTGATTTCCATTTTCAAAAATATAACTATTGGTTGAAACGTCCGAGGGAAATATTCGAAAACAAGATACCCCATGTTGGTATTTTATTAACCATATACCTAGGAAAAGAGACTCGTCATTCATGTGTGGATGTTATAAGGTTGGAAGATAAATCCTATTTGTTCTTGTTTGTTGATTGTTTATGCATACTTGCATACATACATACATTTTCACCTCATATCATTGATCCTTTCTAGCTCACAGCCCTGGATTACGACAGTTCAAAAGCTTACGACAATCAGACCTACACCGGAAGCGAAGAATTTAGCAATGACTCAATCACTTGCTCACCAAAAGAATTGGAACCCAAACAAATTCAAAGAATGGTGGATGAGGCTCTCAATGCCATGATGGAAGAAATAAAAGAGGCCCTAGCTGAGACCGTGAAGAATCAATTGGCTGCAATTCTAGGAAATAATGCCGAAGCATCCGCTATCACCAATAAGCCAAAGGACAAAGGGAAGACTAAAGTTGGTGAAGTAGCTTTTGATGATGATAAGGTGATCATTGATGATGATGATTGGGCTGAACACTACCAAGATCCTCAAGATAAGAAGAAAGAACCAAAGATTGTTGAAAGATTAGCTATGGAGAAAACCGAAGCTTCTGATGTTGAAAAGATGATTGCTTATTTAGAAAAGAAATTTGAGAAGAAACTGAAAACTGAAGAAATGTCTAAAGTTGACAAACTGTTTGAGCTAAATGAAGAAGTTTTGTACAAGTTCAAGATGCTATCTTTTGCGAAGTTTGATGGAACCAGAAATTCTCATCTCCATGTGAAGCAGTATATCACTGCTATGCAGTCTGCCCAAGCTACTAAGGCTCAAACTCTAAGATACTTTATGCTCTCATTTGACCTTGTTGTCCAAAATTGGTTCAATACCTTAGATGATGGAACACAAAAGAGTTGGGATTTGCTATACAAGGCCTTCATCCAACAATATTGATATAATGTTGAAATGGAAGTTACCTTGATGGAAATTGAGTCCATTAGGCAATAGCCAAATGAGAATTTTGTGGACTATGTGAAAAGATGGAGAAATAAGGCCGCTTCGCTCAAGAAATGGCCCAATGAATCTGATCAAATAAGGATGATTGTGAGAGGGGTGTTGCCTAATCTTCATGAAAAGATGTCTCATACACTCATCCGTGATTTCAAAGATCTTCTCCAAGCTGGTCTGCAAATTGAAGAATGGGAAAAGGAGAAGAATCGCTTTTCAATAAAAAGAAATGAGAAAGGGAATTATCAGCCTAGCAATCAAAGCACGCAAAAAGAAGTTGATGTTAATACAACTAGTCAAGCAAATAGAAGACAATTTTCAGATCTAGGAAAGCCTTTGTCTTGGGTCTTCAACAAGCTACAAAAGAAAGGATTATTACAACCATTGGCCCCTCGACCTTTGCCAAATCCTTTACCCCCCAAACTTTAATGCTAAAGCCTCTTGTGAGTTTCATCAAACACAAAGACATGAGACAGACAAATGCTTGTGATTAAAACATGAGATCCAAAATTTAATTGATAGTGGTAAGCTGCTTGAGCCTGATAAGACCAGCACAAAAGACAATCCTTTGCCTAAGTTTGGAAGAGTACCTCCGCCGGCAACCTTCATGGTGGGAAAAGGATTAGAAGAAGATTTAGTTTTATCATCCTTTCAAGATGGAGATATTAAAGATGTGAAAGGAAAAGAAGCTTAAACTCAATGAACTTTCCTTAGCTTGAATGTTACTTTTCAATTTTACTTTCTTTAATATTTTGGAACTATTATGTTTTTCAAATTTAAAGTTGCTTGAAATAAATTACTTTCATAAAAAATTTTTGTTGGTCTTTATTCATTTTGGTTCTCAACCAATGAGGAATCTAGCTTGATATTTATAAATTAATGTATCTAGGAATCATGACTTGAATGACTTTACTAGGTAAGGGAATTGCTCTATAGCATTGAGTTGTGTATGCTTACTTAGAGAGGGCTCCTGCATAATAACCTTTGTCTAGGTCCTAGTCAGTCTTAGATCATGCTTTGACAAACTTTCGAGGTGAAATTAAACTCTACTTATTTAAGAGAGAAATGATCTAGGCACTGTTTGGTTAGCCAACAACTAGTATCCACCCTATTAAATATCAATCCCTAGTTGTCCCTTTGAGCCTTCATAAAATTTTTAGCTTTCTTTTCATTTGACCTATAAGCCTAACAACCTACCCTAATCTGTTGTGATACTTTTAACATGTCTTATGATCACTAAAGAGGCAAGAAGATCAAAGAAAGAAATGAATACCATGAAGATATTTGAAATTCTCAATACCATGAAGATAATTGAAGTTCTCAAGACCATAAAGGCAGTTGAAGTTTTTCTTAATATCTCCAATATATCAAGACAACATCAGAGTAACAAATGATTTATCCCTGTTAAAGAAGATTTATGTCACTCCACTCATCCATTATTGGAAGCTCAAGTTGGTATAAACAAAATAACTCTTTTAGAGCTAGGACCAAAAAAAAGAGAAGAAAAGAAAACAAGAGAAATGAGAGCAAGAAAAAAAAACAGACAAAAAAAAAAGAAAAAGAAAAAGACAAAGAAAAAGACAAAGAAAAAGAAAAGAAGAGAAATAAAACCTAAAAAGGCGGTTGAAAAAGCCAATTGAGTTCTCTTTTACCTAAAGTAGCAAAAGGCTTCCATTTGGTTTATAAGGATATTTTGACTTGAATTGATCCAACCCAACTAAAGATTCAATCAAAATCAGAGGAAAATGAGAAAGACCATCCAGTTCTTGAAAGTTTTGTACCTAACAGTCCGACAAGGAAGAAGGACAAAATGATAAAAAGCTCAAAGAAAGGGAAGAGTACAAAAAAGAAAAAGAAAGAAAAGGGAGAAGAAGAAAAGAAATGAATTTGGGAACCAAACTTTATGCAAGGGCAAAGACTATTCCAATCGAGATCTAGATTAATGCCAAGAAGATAGAAGGAATTTGGAGACTAGCAAGATTGCCTCCAAGCTACCTAAAGTTCAAATAAGAAGTTTGTAGTGTGAAGGTTTGTCCATAGTGTCACAACGGCTCCAACATACAAATGGCCTTCATTTAACCCATGTCCCTTATAGACCCCATTTCAAGCCTATCAAAGACCTGTTGATGTCTCTTGGTAGGTAGAGAGTCGATTATTAGAGATAGTTTGGATCAACATGCATATGAGATAGACCATATTCAAACTCAATGAGACCTTTGGCCAAGTAATGCATATGCGCCTATCTAAAGTGCAACAGGTCTTGCTTAAATAGAAATGATTCCCAAGATTAGTATGGTAACTAGGGTTATCATGTTATAGATATGTTAATTTGGAAAAACAAGTCTTGAGGTACATTGACATTAATTTAGCAAAGCCAACATTTGATTTCGAAAAAAAAAATTATAAAGCCTTCAAGTTAAGGGAAGTATGTCGAATCATTGAACCTCCAAAGGATACATTGGGCAAAGGAAATGATTACTGGCAAGGTCATGAAGAAGCTACCAACTGACATACTTAATCATAATTTTAAATGGATGTATCTCTACTATTTGGGGCCTCCATTATTCATGTTTTCAACATCTTAAAGATAAAAGCCATAAATGTGGAGCATTGTGTCATTCCAATGCAAGACCTGAACAAGCATCTAAAAGGAACCAATAAGAACACTTCTGTTGATCACCTTGGTCTGTGTGTCGATGCAATGATTGTAAATATCATTCATGCATATCATGCATACATGAGCATATCACATCACACTTTCTTGTCTTGTATTGCCTATCCTTTGTCAAAGTGAACAGCAAACACCCTGTTAAGTAAACAATCAAAAGAAGATATCAAATTAGGAGGGCATGGAAAGCTCATTGTTTGAGAAAGTTCCAGTAATTTAGCAAAGAGAAGAAATGCATGCTTTTGCAAAGAACTGGACAACAAAAACATCAATTAGAGCCCATATAGAAAAATCATGGGTTTGAGCCTACACAGGGAGCAAAGTTCTCCTTTTCAATTTTTTAGTTTATGCATGAGCAAAACATTTTGAGACTCACTTCTAATATTTTACCACGCAGGGGGGCAAGGAGAGGATATGAAGGCTAGCTAAAAAAAGTTGATTTTTTTGTAGAAGTGCAAAGGAAGAAAAAAAAATTAGAATTCTCAAAAGGATGAAGATGCAAAAGACAAAAGATCAGTCAGCTAAAAAAGCTGAAGCCAGGGTAAAGACCCGGCCTCCAATGGATAAAGATCCATGTTTCAAGGGTAAAGACCCAATTTCCATTGGATAAAGATCCATGTTTCAAGGGTAAAGACCTAACCTCCAATGGATAAAGATCCAAGTTTCAAAGGGTAAAGACCCAAGGTCCAAAGGATAAAGATCCATGTTTCAAGGGTAAAGACCCGATGTCCAAAGGATGAAGATCCATTTTTTCAAGGGTAAAGACCCGATTTCCAAAGGATAAAGATCCATTTTCAAGGGTGAAGACCTGATCTCCAAGGATGAAGATCCATTTACAAGGGTGAAAACATGATCTCCAAGGATAAAGATCCATTTACAAGGGTGAAGACCCGATCTCCAAGGATGAAGATCCATTTTTCAAAGTTGAAGATCCATTTTGAGGGTGAAGAACCACAATGCATAGAACAGTTGGAGCAGTTAGACTTCTCAACTAATAAAAGGTTAGTCAAACTCAGTCTCGGGTCCAAGCACCCAAATTCAATTCAATCTCGGGTCCAAGTACCCAATCTCGGGTCCAAGTACCCAATCTCAGGCCCAAGTATCCAAATTAAAATTGATCTTGGGGCCAAGTACCCAATCTTGGGTCCAAGTACCCAAATCAAATTCAGTCTCGGGTCCAAGTACCCAATCTCGGGTCTAAGTACCCAAATCATGTTCATTCTCGGGTCCAAGTACCCAAATAAAATTCAGTCTCGGGTCCAAGTACCCAAATCAAATTTAGTCTCGGGTCCAAGTACCCAAATCAAATCAATCTCGGGTCCAAGTACCCAATCTCAGGTCAAAGTACCCAAATCCAATTCAATCTCAGGTCCAAGTACCCAAAATCAAATTTGGGCCCAGGTACCCAAATTAAATTCAACATCAGGTCCAAGTACTTGTGCCCAAGTACCCAAATCAAATTCAATCTCGGGTCCAAGTACTAAATCTCTGGTCCAAGTATCCAAATCAAATTTAATCTCGGGTCTAAGTACCCAATCTCGGGTCCAAGTACCCAAATCAAATTCAATCTCGGGTCCAAGTACCCAAATCAAATTCAACCTCGGTCCAAGTACCCAAATACAATTCAATCTTGGGTCCAAGTACCCAAATCAAATTCAATCTCGGGTCCAAGTACCCAAATCAAATTGAGTCTCGGGTCTAAGTACCCAATCTCGGGTCAAAGTACCCAAATTCAATATAGTCTCGGGTCCAAGTACCAAAATTCAATCTAGTCCCAGGTCCAAGCACCCAAATTCAATTCAGTCTCGGTCCAAGTACCCAATCTTGTGTCTAAGTACCCAAATCATGCTCAGTCTCGGGTCCAAGTAACCAAATCAAATCCAAGTTCCCATCCTCATCAAAAATCATTCAAAGATTTTATTTCTTTTCACTCTCTTTTGCTGTAGTCTTAGATCGTTCAAGCAGGGGGCAAACTGTAGACCCTTAATTTTTGACCCATTCAAATCCGATAGTCTAAAATAATTTTTGTGGTATTTTATTTATTTTAATAATATTTTAATTACCAATAATATTTCATAGTTATTTTTAATAAAAATAAAAAATAAAAAACTAAAAAAAATAAAAAATCAGACAGATCAGCGAGCGTCGCGCGGCAGCCCAATTCACCATAGAAATTATTTGCGGCGAATTGGGCTGTCCCAATTTCGCTGCAGATGGAATCTAGGGGGAGAATTGGGCTATCCCAATTCATAGAAGAAGGCATCTGGTGGGCAAATTGGCCCGCTGCACCCATTTTTGCCAGCACAGCCCACGGGCCCAACAGCCCGTGCGTTGCCGATTTTTTGACCAAACCTTGTTTTACCCAATTTCCTAATTTTTCCTAAACAATTCATATTTCCTTATTAAAGTAGGATTAGGAATCTTTATTTTCCTATAAATACCACATTAAAACAAGAACAAAAGGGAGGAGGAAAAAAAAGGAAAGGCAGAGAGCGGCAATTGAGAGAAAAAAAAAGAAGGCAGCAACAACGAACACTCATCAAATAATCAATCCATCAAAGGCAACAATACTACCTTTGTTATTGTTCATCTAGAAAATCATTTGGAGGAACCCTCAACGCAGGTTTTGTGTCTTAATCTTGAATTTTCTTAAACATTCAATTGTTATATCATTGTTTTTGCTCTTATTGTTTTTCGTTTATTTTTTATCACTTTGATTCAATAGTATAAATTGATAAATCCTAATCCGCTTTCCAATTTTTCAAAACCTTAAATCATTTAATTAATTGATAAATCCTAATATGCTTTCCAATTTTCCAAAACCTTAAATCATTTTATTAATTCCCAAAACCCTATTCTGCTTTCCAATTTTCCAAAACCTTAAATCGTTTTATTGATTCCCAAAACCCTAATTGTTTTCTTAATTTTCCAAAACCCTAAAATTTTTTCTAAATTCCGAACCTAAATTTATAAAATCTATTTCCAAAATTCAAAACACCAAAGCCCTTATCAAATTCTAAAATTTCAAGATCCTTTAATTCCAAAAACTCCACTTGCTTAATTCACAAACTTAGACCCAAACCCTAATTCCTATAACATAATTCCTAAACCCTAGTTTCATAGAAACCTTAAAATTTCTTAAACCCTAAATTTTATGATCCTAGCAACCTAAAAAAACCCTAAACCCTAAATGATGAAACCTCAATTTAAATCCTAATTTTAAAAACCCTAATTCCAAAACCCTATTATAAGATGCAAATTCTAAATATATATATATATATATTACTTTATTTAATTTAAAGTTGATTATGTAGTTTATTATATGTTCTAATGGTTGATTTATTTAATTTCAATGCTTGATTTATTTAATTTATCATGGATGGATATTCTCTTTCTTATTATGGTTATTATTTAGTTGTTTTAGTATTAAAAGTGTAAGAGGCATGTTTCCATTTTGTGGTACCTCATTAGTTAAATATCATGTAATTTAAATTGTTTTTATATTTTAGACCAATTTAAAGGACATGTTTCTACCTTTTGGTGGGTGTCCTATTAGTTTAGACATGGATGATGCAAGGACATGTTTCCATCCTAAACAGTGCCGAAGTCGCAAGAACCATTCCACCAGGAGTGGGGGCAAAAATTCCCGCACATAAAAAGCTATTTAAATTACATGATATTCAACTAATGAGATGCCCACAAAGTGGAAACATACCTCTTACAATTTTAATACTAAAACAAACAAATAATAATCATAACAATAAAGAAAATAATCATCCATGGTAAATTAAATAAATCAAGCATTGAAATTAAATCAACCATCAAAACATATAATAAACTACATAATCAAATCTAAAATTAAATAAAGCAAGTAAAGATATAAATTAGGGTTTACTATTTCAATTTAGAGTTCTTTAATTAACATTTAGAGTTTTGGGATTTTAGAATTATTATTGTTATTATTTAAGCTACTATAAAGATTTTGAAAAATTGGAATGAATTAGGGTTTTATGAATTTAAGAAGGTAGTAAGTTTTTTTGGTTAATCAAATTAGGGTTTAAGGGTGACATCATGAAATTCGGATTTTGAAATCTTAAGACATTAGGTTTATAATTCATGTTTACTAGATTGTTATTTTAAGTTTGCTGGATCATGGTTATAAGGTTTAAATTTATTTGATTGGATTTTTAAGTTCATTGAATTAGGGTTTAGGAAAACTTAGGGTTTACTATTTTGGTCTTTCAAAAAAGTTAGGGTTTTTAATATTTTAGAAAACATATTTGGTTTTAGGATTTAAGAAAATAGTTTAGAGTTTTATAAAATAATTATGATTTTAGAAAACGTAAATAGAACTAGGGTTTGGAGATTTTGGACAAAAAGTTATGGTGTAGATGAAAATAGTTGGTAAAAATAATTTAGGGTTTTTAAATCTTTTGGAAACAGAAGAAACCCTTTAGGGTTTTTAAGGATTTTGGAAATAGAAAATTAATTTAGGGTTTGTGAAGTTTTTGGAAACAAAAGAGTAGTTTAGGGTTTTTAAGGTTTTTGGAAACAAAAGAAACGCTTTTAGGGTTCTTAAGGTTTTTGGAAATAGAAAAGTAGTTTTAGGGTTTTTAAGGTTTTGGAAATAGAAGAAACACTTTTAGGGTTCTTAAGGTTTTTGGAAACAGAAGAGTAGTTTAGGATTTTTAAGGTTTAGATCATTGACTAAGGCTACTAGAAGAACGTATGATACATTACTAAGTTTAATAATTTAGATTACTTAGAAAAATAAATGATGGAAACATTGTAAATAACATCAAACCAAAGATTTATAATCAAACCTCCGTTCGTTGGTTCCTCCACAATTTGCTTCTGGATGAACAAAGGCAAAGGCAGTGTGACTACCTTTGATGAATTATTGATTGCTTGCTTGTTGCTAATGTCTCTTGCTATGGTTTTCTGTCTTTTTTACTCCGATCCAATCCAAGTTCAAAACTCTAATCCCTCTCCCTCTCTATTTTGATTTTTAATGTGTTATTTATAGGACAACTTATAAGCCTACTTCTAATTGTTTAAGGAAACTAAGATTAATTAGGAAAAGAAACCAAAACCAAATAAAATTTGGCTTCGGAAAAACTGCATTGGAAAATTGCGCTGGAGAAAAAATTGCTGGCAAAAACTGCGCAGCAGGAAATTCCTGCGAGCGAATTGGCCTTGGCCAATTCCACTTTCGGCGATGAAATTTTTTGTCGCCGATTTTTATTTTTATTTATTTATTTATTTATTATTTATTATTATTATTATTATAAAAAAATTATAAATACTAAAATAAATATTATTTAATTAAAATACCACAAAAATTATTTTTTAATATATAAAAAATATCGGACCAAACTGGGTCAAAAATTAAGGGTCTACAGTCTTCCCCATGCTTGAACGATTTGAGACTATGGCAAAAGAGAGTAAAAAGCAATATGATTTTTGACTCATTTTGGATGAGGATGGAGACTTGGATTTGAATTGGGTACTTGGACCCGAGATTGAACTTGATTTGGGTACTTGGTCCTGAGACTGGATTCAATTTGGGTAACCTGAGATTGGGAACTTGGACCCGAGATTGAATTTAATTTGGGTACTTGGACCCAAATTGGGTACTTAGACCCGAGATTGAATTTGATTTGGGTACTTAGACCCGAGATTGGGTACTTAGACCCGAGATTGAATTTGATTTGGGTACTTGGACCCGAGATTGGGTACTTGGCCCTAAGATTGAATTTGATTTGGGTACTTGGACCCGAGATTGAATTTGATTTGGGTACTTGGACCTGAGATTGAGTACTTGGACTTGAGACTGAATTTGATTTGGGTACTTGGACCCGAGATTGGGTACTTGGCCCTGAGATTGAATTTGATTTGGGTGCTTGAACCCGATATTGAGTAATTGGACCCGAGACTGAATTTGATTTGGATACTTGGACCCAAGACTATGTACTTGGCCCTGAGATTGAATTTGATTTGGGTACTTTGACCCGAGATTGGGTACTTAGACCAAAGATTGAATTTGATTTGATTTGGGTACTTAGACCCGAGATTGGGTACTTGGCCCTGAGATTAAATTTGATTTTGGTACTTTGACCCGAGATTGGGTACTTGGACCCGAGATTGAATTTGATTTGATTTGGGTACTTGGACCCGAGATTAGGTACTTATCCCTGAGATTAAATTTGATTTGGGTACTTTGACCCGAGATTGGGTACTTGGACCCGAGATTGAATTTGATTTGATTTGGGTACTTGGACCCGAGATTGGATACTTGGCCATGAGATTGAATTTGATTTTGGTACTTTGAACCGAGATTGGATACTTGGACCCGAGATTAAATTTGATTTTGGTACTTGGACCCAAGATTGAATTTGATTTGACTGACCTTTTATCAGTTGAGAATTCTGGCATAACTAGTTGTTCCATTTTTATGGATTGTGGGTCATTGTCCACCAAAAATAGATCTTTATCTATGGAAAATTGGGTCTTTAACCTGGGAACATGGATCTTTATCCATTGGAGATTGAGTCTTTACCCTTGAAACATGGATCTTTATCCATTAGAGATAGGGTGTTTACCCTTGAAATATGGATCTTTATCCATTGGAAATCGGGTCTTTACCCTTGAAATATGGATCTTTATCCATTGGAAATTGGGTCTTTACCATTGAAACATGGATCTTTATCTATTGGAAATTGGGTCTTTACCCTTGAAACATAGATCTTTATCCATTGGAAATTGGGTCTTTACCCTGGCTTCATCACTTTTAGCTAGATTGATCTTTTATCTTTTGCATCTTCATTCTTTTGAGAATTCTAATTTTCTCTTTTTTTTTTTTGAGAATTCTTTTTCTTGTTCATCAATTATGCATGAACAAAAAAATTCAGCCCTTTTTAGCTAGCCTTCATATCTTCTCCTTGCCCCCTGTGCGGCAAGATATTTGAAAGTGAGTCTCAAAATATTTTGTTCATGTATAAATTCAAAAATTGAGAAGGAGAAACTTTGCCCCCTATGTAGGCTCAAACCCATGATTTTTTTTATGCGGGCTTTGGTTGATGTTTTTAGATTGTCTAGTTCTTCGGACAAGCATGTATTTCTTCTTTTGCAAAATGACTAGAGCTTCCTCAAGTAAATAGGCTTTCCATGCCCCCTTGATTCAATATCTTCTTTTGATTCTTTACTTCGCAGGGTATTTGTTGTTCACTTTGACAAAGAATAGACAATACAAGACAAGAAAGTGAGATGTGATATGCAGATGTATGCATGATATGCATGAATAAAACTTACAATGATTCCATCGACTCACAAACTGTGATTATCAGCTAAAATGCTCTCACGAATTTCTTTCAGATGCCTGTTCAGTTCTTGCACTGGAATTACAGGATGCTTCACATTTATGGTATTTATCTTCGGGATGTTGAAAATATGAGTGGTGGAGACCCCAAGTTATAGAGTTAGGGATACATCCATTTCAAACTATGTTTTAGCATGTCAGTTGGTAGCTTCTTCATGACCTTGCTAATAATCATATCCTTTGCCCAATGGGTTCTTCGAGTTTTGATGGTGCAACAAACTTCTCTTAACTTGAAGACATTGTATGACAAAAACACATTTTTTTTAATTTTTGAATTTTTATTTTGAAATCAAATGTTGGCTTTGCCAAATCAATGTTAATATACCTCAGGACTTGATTTTCCAAATTAACATATCTAGAACATGACAATCTTAGTTATCGTACTAAACTCGGGAATATTTAAGCAAGAATTGTTGCACTTCAGATAGGCACATACACATTACTTGGCCAAAGGTCTCATTGAGTTTAAATATTGTTTATCTCATATGCATGCTTATTCAAACTATCTCCACTAATAGACTCTACCTACCAACAGAGATCAACAAGTCTTTGATAGGCTTGAAATAGGGTCTATAAGAGACACAGGTTTAAGTGAAGGCCATTTTGAGATAGGAGCTGATGTGACACAATAGACAAACCCTCACACTACAAACTTCTTATTTGAACTTTAGTTAGCTTGGAGGCAATCTTGCTAGACTCCAAATTCCTTCTATCTTCTTGGCATTAATCTGGATCTTGATTGGGACAGTCTTTGCCCTTGCATAAAGATTGGTACCTAAATTCATTTCTTTTCTTCTTCTCCCTTTTCTTTTTTTTTCTTTTTTTACTCTTATTTTCTTTGAGCATTTTATCATTTTGACCTTCTTCCTTATAGGACTGTCAAGTACAGAACTTTCAAAAATTGAATGGTCTTTCTCCTTTTTCTCTAATTTTGATCGAATCTTTGGTTGGGTTGGACCAATTCAAGTCAAAGTGTCCTTATAAACTAAATGGAAGCCTTTTGCTGTCTTAGGTAAAAGAGAACTCAGTTGGATTTCTGAACCATTTTGGTTTTTTTTTCTTTTTTTTTTTGTCTTTTTTTCTTTTCTTTTCTTTTCTTTTCTTTTTCTTTTCTTTTCTTTTGTCTTTTTTTCTTTTCTTTTCTTTTCTTTTCTTTTTCTTTTCTTTTTTTTTGTCTTTTTTCTTTTTTTATTTTCTTTTCTTCTCTTTTTTGGTTCTAGATCTAAAAGAGTTGTCTTGTTTGTACCGACTTGGGTTTCCAATAATGGATGAGTGGAGTGACATAAATCTTCTTTAACAGGGATAAATCATTTGTTGCTCTGATGTTGTCTTGATATATTGGAGATATTAGGAAAACCTCAACTACCCTTATGGTCTTGAGAACTTCAACTATCTTCATGGTCTTCACTATTCATTTCTTTCTTTGATCTTCTTGCCTCTTCATCTTAGTGATCATAAGACTTGTCAAAAGTATCACAACAACTCAGGGTAGGCTGTTGGGATTATATGCCAATGAAAAGAAAGCTAAAATTTTATGAA
The DNA here is from genome assembly GCA_947685225.1 of Garcia nutans. NCBI lineage: Eukaryota > Viridiplantae > Streptophyta > Magnoliopsida > Malpighiales > Euphorbiaceae > Garcia > Garcia nutans. The sequence goes on along the minus strand of CANTUV010000011.1, from coordinate 15,702,654 downwards.
GGCTCAAAGGGACAACTAGAGATTGATATTTAATAGGGTGGATACTAGTTGTTGGCTAACCAAACAATGCCTAGATCATCTCTCCCTTAAATAAGCAGAGTTCAATTTTGCCTCAAAAGTTTTTCAAAACATGTTCTAAGACTGACTAGGACCTAGAAAAAGGTAATTATGCAGGAGCCCTCTCTAAGTAAGCATACACAACTCAATGCTATAGAGCAATTCCCTCACCTAGTAAAGTCATTCAAGTCATGATGCATAAATATATTAATTCATGAACATCAAGCTAGATTCCTCATTGGTTGAGCACCAAAATGAACAAAGACTAACAAAAATTTTAATGAAAGTAATTTATTCAAACAAATTTAAATTTGAAAAATACGTTAGTTCCAATTAAATATTAAAGAAAGTAAAATTGAAAAGCAACATTCAAGCTAAGGAAAGTTTGTTGAGCTAAGCTTCTTTTCCTTTCACATCTTCAATATTTCCATCTTGAAAAGAGGATAAGGCAAAATCTTCTTCCAATCCTTTTCCCACCATGAAGGTTGCCGGTGGAGGTACGCTTCCAAATTTAGGCAAATGATTATTCTTGGTACTGGGTTTGTCTAGCTCAGGTAGTTTACCACTGTCAATTAGATTCTGGATCTCATGCCTCAACTTCATAGAATTGTCTGTTTCGTGACCAGGCCTTTGATGGAATTGGCAAAATGCATTAGTATTAAAGTTAGGTTGAAGAGGATTAGGCAAAGGACAAGGAGTCAAGGATTGTAACAATCCCTTCTTTTTTAGTATTGAGAACCCAAGACAGCGGCTTCCCTAATTCTGAAAACTGCCTCATACCTCCTTGAATAGTGGCATTAACATCAGCTTCCTTTTGTGTACTTTGATTGCTAGGCTGATAATTTCCTTTCTCATTCCTTCTTATTGAAAAGTGATTCTTCTCCCTTTCCCACTCTTCAATTTGTAGACCATCTTGGAAAAAATCTTTGAAATCCCTTATAAGGGTGTGAGACATCCTTTCACGAAGATTGGGCAGGACGCCTCTCACGATCATCCTTATTTGATCAGATTCATCGGGCCTTTTCTTGAACAAACCAGCCTTATTTCTCCACCTTTTCACATAGTCCACAAAATTCTCATTTGGCCTTTGTCTAATGGATTCAACTTCCATTAAGGTAACTTCCAGCTCGAATTTATACCCATATTGCTGAATGAAAGCCTTGTATAACATGTCCCAATCTTTTTGAGTACTTTCCTCCAAGGTGTTGAATCAATTTTGGACAACAGGGTCTAATGAGAGTATGAAATATCTTAGAGTTTGAGTTTTAGTAGCTCGGGCGAACTGCATGGTAGTGATGTACTGCTTCACATGGAGATGGAGGTTTCCACTACCATTGAACTTTGCAAAGGATGGTGTTTTATTAGTTTTTGTCCTCAAATTGCTATTTATTTAGTATGATAATTATTGGTTTCTTCATGCATTTTGGTAGTTTTAATCTGTTTATTTAGTGATTTCAGCATTTTTTTTAGAACTCAAGGAAGTTTGTAAGTTTGTGTACTCCTCTGCCTTGATTTATCCCAGTGTTTAGATCATTTTTGTACTAGTTTTTAGCATGATGTTTATGTGTTTTTAGTTAATGTTTCATTTGATATTGTTTAAAGTTTATTTTAAGTGTTTATTTTAGGTTAAAGTGCAAAAACTCCCTTGGAAGATCAAAACAAAGAAAGAAGAGCATGAATCAAGCAAGACATGGCCAAGCCAAATCAAGCTTGGCCGTGTCACCTCAAAGGAAATAAAGGCAGAGCTTGACACAGCCAGTAGACACGGCCAAGCCACTTGTCGTGTCTCACCTAAAGACTAAAACCAAAGAAACCAAAGAAAGAAAAGAGAAGAAGGAAAGAAATGGCAGCAAGTGACATGGCCAACAGGCTTGGCTGTGTCACTCTCATCTCCAAAGAACAAAGAAGAGTAAGGAGCAAAATAGAAGAGGACACACTCAAGTGACATAGCCAAGTCACTGGCCGTGTCACATGACACGGCCAACAAGATTGGTCGTGTCCCATCTCATGCCAAAGAACAAAAGACAAGCAAACTAGAGAAGCAGAAGGTGACACACCCACATGACACGGCCAAAGTTGTGGCCGAGTCACACCCAGCACCCAAATACATGGCTTGTGCAAATTTTTAGCTAAGGGATTTGTATAAATAGATAAGATTAGGTCAAGAGGAGGGGATATACATACTTTTTTAGCCGTTCTTCATTTTTCTCTGGAGAATTTTTCTCTGAAACAAGAAAATTATTAAAGATTTGTTTTACTTTCATTCAAACACTCTAGATCAAATTAGTTCTAGCCATTACGTTATTCTTTTAGCAAAAATCTGAGCAAGAGATTCTTCAGAAGCCAAAGGAAAGTTGTAATTGGGTTTTGTTCTTTAACTCTATTTCTTAAATTTTATTGAAATTTTATTTATGAATTCTCTAATGTCTAAATTAATTTCTTTGAACTTTAATGAGATGAATTTGTTTGATAGCATTACTATGAACTAATTTTAATCTAGTATAGGGTTTGTATGAATTTACTATGATTGTATGAACTGGTTATTTCTCTTAATCGATTTATTTCTTTTATCCTTAATTGAATGGATTAATGTTAATATATAATTGATTGGCCACCAATTATGTGTTTTAGGTATTGAGATGAAGAATTGAGAAATGAAATCCAATACTGGAATAATTTAATTAGGGACTTAGGTGAATTAGAAATATAAACCTAAGGAAAAGATCATTTTGATTGTAGTAAGATTAATTGAAAAAGGTTTGAATGCGAGAGCTTATTTCCTTAATTTGATTAATTAAGTTACTTGAAATCTGATCTTTGAAATTAAATCAGTTGAGAGGAATTGCCGTTCATACATATAAATTAGTAGAGAAGTTCAAACCTTATTCTTTTCTATTAAGTGAATCAATATATTTGTTCAGTTTTCTTTCATTGTTATAAATTCAATTCCTTTCAGTTTTCATTAGTTGTTCAGCAATTTAATTTTATAAATCAAAGACTATTAATTGATAATTTGTTTATTAGGATTTGATAAATAATTAGCTTATCTGGCTTCCTTGTGAGACGACCTTGAGGTGTTCACCGAAATACTACAGCAGCCTCGTATACTTGCAAGTGTAGCTTTAGGAGTGTTTATTAGCTTTATGAAGCAGTGATGTACTGCTTCACATGGAGATGGAGGTTTCCACTACCATTGAACTTTGAAAGGGATGGCATCTTGAACTTATAAGGGACCTCCTCATCTTGTTCAAATAGTTTATCGATCTCGGACATCTCTTTGGTTTTCAGTTTCTTTTCAAATTTCTTTTCTAAATCAGCAATCATCTTATCAACATCAGACGTCTCAGTCTTTTCAGTAGTTGCCTTCTCAACAATCATCGGCTCCTTTTTGTCTTGAGGATCTTGAAAGTATTGAACCCAATCATCATCATCATCAATGATCACCTTATCATCATCAAAAACCACTTCACCAACTTTATTCTTCCCTTTTACCTTTGGCTTCTTAGTGCTAGCAGATGCTTCGGCATGATTTCCTAAAATTGCAGCCAATTGGTTATTCATGGTCTCAGCTAGGGCCTCTTTTATTTCTTCCATCTTGGCATTGAGGGCTTCATCCACCATTCTTTGAATTTGTTCAGGCTCCATTGCTATTAGTGAAAAAGAGGTTGAGTCGTTGCTAGATTCTTCGTCTCCGGCGTAGGTCAGATTGTCATAAGCTTTTGAACTATCGTAATCCAGGGCTGTGAGCCAGAGAGGATTAATGATATGAGATGCAAATGTATGTATGCATGTATGCACAAACAATTAACAAACAAGGACAAATAGGATGTTCCTTCCAAACTTATAACATCCACACACGAATGGCGAGTCTCTTTTCCTAGGTATATGGTTAACAAAATACCAACATGGGGTATCTTGTTTTCGAATATTTCCCTCGGACGTTTCAACCAATTGTAATATTTTTGAAAATGGAAATCAGTTCATAATAATTCCCATTTATTAGGTTTTAATCCATTCAACCAACTATAGTATCTTTTATGCTATATTGGATTAAAACTAAATTAAGAGATTTATTATCGATAGATTTCTCACTTGAAAAAGTAACTAATGATTCATGCCAAAAATAAGCACATGGTTAATTATTCTTAGTATAAACTAGGCTCACAATTGATTTTTAGTATTTCCTAATTGACCTAAATAATTTTAAGCTCTTTTGAAGAAAAGGTTGGATGAAAATAATTTTGTTTCTAAGCCTATTGTAAAAAAATTTTAGAAAAAACATATTTTTGGGCTTTATATTTGGGTCATGAGCAAAAGAATTTTTAATTTATTCCAAAGACCATCTTGAAAAGTTTTAAAAATACCTTTGGTCTTTTAGATTTTAAAGAAAAGTTTATTTTGAGCTCACAATGTAATTAGGTCATATTAGAAAAAGAACAAACCAATTAACCATGATTTAAGCCAAGATAAATTAACCATAGTCAAACAACATGCATTTGGGGTAAAAACCTAAGGAAAGTAACTAGGGCAATTATATGAGCTTTAGTCTTTGGGTTAAAGGCTTAGATTCCCATAACAAGAATATACCAAATGGTATGAGGCTATGAGTGGTTATGTGATGAGATCAATTTTGTAATTATTTTTAGCATGATTTGTATGTGTTTTTAGTTAATGTTTCATTTAATTTTTGTTTAAAGTTTGTTTTAAGTGTTTGTTTTAGGTTAAAGTGCAAAAACTCCCTTGGATGATCAAAACAGTGAAGAAAGAGCATGAATCAAGCAAGACATGGCCAAGCCAAATCAAGCTTAGGAGTGTCCCCTCACGAAAATCAAGGCAGAGAGTGACACACCCAAGAGACACGGCCAAGCCACTGGCCGTGTCTCACCCAAGGAACAAAACCAAGAAATAAAAGAAAAGAAGGCAGAAGCTGACACTGGCAGCTACCACGGCCAAGCCACTGGCCGTGTCACATTACACGGCCACAAGCTTGGTCGTGTCCCATCTTAAGCCAAGGAACAAAGTACCAAGCAAAGAATGAAATAAAAGAAACAGAAGATGACACACCCATATGACACGGCCAAGCCATTGGCCGTGTCACATGACACAGCCACAAGCTTGGCCATGTCACTCCTTGAAGAACAAAGAAAAGAAAGAAAGAAAGAGAGGCAGTGATGGACATGGCCAACTAGCTTGGCCGTGTCCCAAAGAGAAATGATAGACACGGCCAAGTCACTCATGGCTTGGCTGTGTCACCTATAAAATATTGAATTCTTTTGCGCGAATTGAGGAACAAGTGGGGGACAAACAATTTGCTTTTGCCAAAAGAAAGATTAAAGAAAGGAAAAGCTTGCCTAAATGATAAAAAGAAAGATAAAATAAAGGGAATGTGGGAGACAAGGGAGAGTGGTGTGAGTTGGAAGGTATGGGTTTGAGCTTGGAATGAAATAAAAAGAGAAGGAAATGCAAGAACCAAGGGCAGACTGGGAGAGGGAGAAGGAGCCGACTGCTGGAGCAAAGAGGAGATTCTTGAGCTGAGTTTGAAGAAGAAGATACATCCTATATAAGACCTAAACCAAGAATCAAGAATTCAAGTGAAGAAATACAAATTATTCGCCATGGATTGTTTGGTTTCTTTTACTCATTTCTCTTGTTCTATTTTTCTAGTTTTGAACATGAACTAATTCATTCTATATCTAGATATTGATGAACCCTAGCTTATTTGTATGGATTGAATAATCTTATTTAATTGAATAATTTGAATGAGTTATTTTATTCTTATGATGCTTAATGATTTATTTCCAATTGATAATAGCATGCTTATTGATTGGTTGCAATTTTCATATTATTGACTTGAGAAAGCTTGATATAAATTGAATACTCATAAGAATTGAGCATTGATTGGAGTGCTAGAGATAGACTTACAAGATCCTTTGGTTTATAATTCCTTGTTCTTAATGCAAAATCTACTTAATTATGTTTGAGAAGAGATTCCGGCATTCTACTTAGTGATTAGGGATTAATTCACTTGAGAGAGATTTTAGTCTAATCTAGAGGAATGCCAATTTAACTTTATTATGTGATTTAATTAAATTAATTTTCATAAATATAATTGTGGCCAGGGGGATTCAATATCTGGATAGTATTATTATCATCAATCCTTTTTTCACAACATTTAATTTCCCTTTACTTTCGGTTATTAAATTAATTATTTTTTAATTACAAAACATCACAAAACTATTGATTTGCTAAACAACGGTTAAGATTTGCACTAGTACTTTCCTTGTCCCTAGTGGAATGATAACTCACTCACTACTTTATTACTTGGGTGACCCGTGCACTTGTGGTATTGCTATAGCATTAGGCGTGCATGCACCAAGTTTTTGGTGCCGCTGCCAGGGACAACAGTTTCAATATTAGTAATATAATCAAGACTGTTGATTTAGTTTTAATTTTCATTTGAATCAATACTTTTTTTTTTTGTTTTTTTGAATTGTTTGTTTGTTTTCTTTGAATTTTTTTGTTTACTGTGTTTGAAATTATTTTTAATTTAATTGTTTGTTTGTTTTTCTTTAAATTATTAAGTGTTTTTTGTAAAGATGCAGTTTGCACAGTACGGGGGAGTTTATGATAGGGACTATAATTCTGAGATGGCATAGAAATTCGCAGAATTAACGAATCAACCTAAGATGCTAAATGCAAGAGGAAGAGTACCTATGCCATGCCAAGAGATATGTGCAGCATGTGGCAATATAGGACATAGAGCCAATACATGTTCATTTGGTTTCAAACGATACCAAGAATGGCAAGAGGAAGAATATGACTACCAAAGTTTTCAGCAGATGGGTAGAAATGATCCATATTCCAATCCTTATAATCCAAGCTGGGAAAGCCGCCCAAATTTTTCTTGGAAAAATCAGCAGCAAATTCCACCTCAAAATTTTTTTCAACCTTACCAAAGAGGTCCTTACTTTCAAGAACAATTTTCAAACCAAAACCACCTTAAGGAACCCACATTGGAGGATAAGTTAAATGCCTATATTCAAAAACACACGCTGAATTAAGATCACCTTAAGGAACCCACTTTGGAGGAAAGATTGAATGCCTTCATTCAAAATAGCCCACAAAATATAGATCAACCTAAGAAATTCACATTGGACGAAAGATTGAATGCCTTCATTCAAAATAGCAAGCAACATCTAGCTTAATGCAAGCAATCTGTAGACCCTTAATTTTTGACCCAATCTGATCCAATATGCTTTATTTAGTCCAAAATGATTTTTGTTGTCTAATTGGTCTAAAATAATTTTAATTAAATAGTTTTTGCTTTATTATCAAATTTTTATTAATAAAAAATAAAAATAAACAAAAAAAATCAAAAAAATAAAAATAAAAATAGGAGTCGGAAAAAAAATCTGCAGCGAAAAGTGGTCGCACGGGCCTGTGGGCATTTTGCCCGCAGGATGCCTGTAGGCCCACCGTTTCACCCGCAGGCCTGCGGGCGTTTTCCTGCGGGCGAGTTATTTCGCCCGCAGGAAATTCTTGCGGGAGAAATAATTTTTTTATTTCCCCCGCAGGAATTTCCTGCGGGCGAAATAGCCGCCCGAAGGAATTTCCTGCCGGCTGGCACGCCCACTGCAGGCCGGCCCGCAGGATTTTTCTGTGGGCTGGCACTCCCACACGCCCAGCCATGGGCCCGTTCGCCAGCGCTAAATTTTTCAACTCAATTTTTTTTCAGGTTTTTTTTATTACTTGCCGTGTATAATTAGGAATAAACAACCTAAAACCATTATAAATAAGGACCAATAGAACCAAATCAAAAGGAGGAAAAAGAGGAGGAAAAAAGGAGGTCAGATTTTTAAAAGCAGCAGCAGCACGAATTAAGCAATTAAAAGGCAACAAAGGCTTGTCTTTGGAGCTAGTTCATCCAAGAAGAATTATTTTTGGAAGAATCAACAAAAGAAGGTAAGTGATTTTCTTTAATTGATTTATGTTGCACAGTAGCTAAATTATGGAATTAGGGTTTCTTTAAATCAAAAACTTTAGAACTTTAATTTAATTCTTCCAAAGTTAAAACACTAAAACTTGACATCCTTTTCTAAAAAGACTTAAAATTGTTATTTTTTCTTCTTAAAGACCTTAAAACACTAATTGGACATTTTTCAACAAAACCAAAATCAAATTCTGTTTCTTTTATGATTTTAAAGTAGGTTCTATTTCATTCAAAAAGCCTTAAAAAAACATCTTTTCTACTTATAAAAACTTCAATCCATTTGTTTAAATTCACAAAACTTCATAGAATATCAAATTGATTTCTAAAACCCTAAAAATTCTTCATTACCCGAGAACCCTAATTTCAAAACCCTAAAACCCTAATTCAACTTTTAAATCTAAAATAGTAAATCCTAAACCTTTTAAAACATCAAACCCTAACTTTTTCTAAACTTTAATCCTTTAAAACATAAAAAAACATAAAAACATGAAAACCCAAAAATTGCACAGTAGCTTAAAATTCAATAACCAAAAATCACAAATTAATGTATTTTAAGGTATTCAAAACCCTAGTTTCATGGTTTCACCATTCAAATCTTAATTTGTTTAATCAAAGTGTCTTATCAATCTTTTAAAACATAAAACCTTAATTTATTTTAATTCCATAAAAAGTCACAGAAGCTTAAATTTAGAATTTCCAAAACCTTAACACATGAGATAAAGAACCCTAAATGGAAATAGTAGCTATACTTGAACTTTTATTTGCTTTATTCAATTCCATACTTGATTATGCTTTGATTTATTTATGCTTTAATTTATTTGAATTCAATACTTGATTTATTTGATTTATCATGGATGGATGTTTGTTTTATTGATATTTAAATACTTTTAATGAATGATTTATTTATTATGGATGATTATTTACTTTTATCAATTAATTTAGCCTTCCAAAAGTTGTAAGATGTATGTTTCCACTTGGTGGGTACCTCATTAGTTAAACATCATGTAATTTAATTTGCTTTTCTATTTTAGAACCTTTGTAAAGGGCATATTTCTACCTTTTGGTGGGTGTCCTATCTAGGCATGTGATGTAAGGACATGTTTCCATCCTTGGATGGGTGTCCATTTATTTGTTTTGTTTTGTTTGGACATTGCTTTGATTTTAATATAATGATGCTTTCTTTTTATTTTGTGTAATATGGATAATGTTATTATACTTAAGAATTTTATAATATTAAGAACTGTAAAGGAGGCCGGTTCCAATGAACCAGGCGTTGTGGGGGTGCTGGGCCATTTCTCACCTTCCCCACACGTACCCAACTTTCCGAACCCATTAAGGGGTTGGGGATTCCTTAGGAATCGAGTCATCCACCCATTTCTTTTTCCCGGCCTGTTCGGGTGGCGACTCCATTTTCTCCAGACTTAGGTCTGTGTTCTCTAAGGCCCCGAGCCTAAACAGTGCAGAAGTTGCAAGAACCATTCCACCGGGAGTGGGGGCGAAAATCCCCGCTCACAGTGGTGACTCCACTGGGGATAAGAGAAGTTGATTCCGTTGGTCTTTATATTATTCTATTCTTTCTTATAATGATATTATCCATTGCATCATATTAGATTGCATTGTGTGCGTGAGTTAGGACGCCCGTGTTACCCGTGTTGTGTTATGTAAGGGATACCATACTTTCATCAAGGTATGGAGATCGAGCATGGCATAACCACTCATAGCCTCGTACCATTTGGTATATACTTGCTATGGGAACCTAAACCTTTCTACTCAAAGACTAAAGCTCATGTAATTGGCCTAGATACTTTCCTTAGGGTTTTACCCCAAATGCATGTTGTTTGACTATGGATAATTTATCTTGGTTTAAATCATGGCTTATTTGGTTTGTTCTTTTTCTAATATGACCCAAGTACATTTGCAAGCTCAAAATAAATTTTTTCTTTAAAATCCAAAAGACCAAAACTATTTTCAAAACTTTTTAAGATGGTCTTTGGACATAATACTTTTCTAAAAACGAATCAAAAATCCTTTGGCCCATGGCCCAAATACTAAGCCCAAAATCCATTTTTCTAAAATCTTTTACAATGGGCTTATAAACAAAACTATTTTCACCCAACATTTTCTTAAAAAGAGCTTGCAAAAATATTTAGGTCAATTATGAAATACCAAAAATCAATTGTGGGTCTAGTTTACACTAAGAATAAATTAACTATGGGCTTGTTTTTGGCATGAACCATTAGTTACTTCTTTTCAAGTGAGAAATCTATCTATGATAAACCTCTTAATTTTGTTTTAATCCAACATAGCATAAAAGCTACTTTAGTTGGTTGAATGGATTAAAACCTAATTAATGGGAATTATCATGGATTGATTTCCATTTTCAAGGATATAACTGTTAGTTGAAACGTCCGAGGGAATTATTCGAAAGCAAAGTACCCCATGTTGGTATTTTGTTAACTATATATCTAGGAAAAAGAGACTCGCCATTCGTGTGTGGATGTTATAAGGTTGGAAGGATCGTCCTAATTTGTCCTAATTTGTCTATTGTTTGTGCATACATGCATACATTTGCATCTCATATCATTGGTCCTCTCTGGCTCACAGCCCTGAATTATGAAAGTTCAAAAGCTTACAACAATCCGACCTACGTCAGAGACGAGATATCTAGCAATGACTCAATCACTTGCTCACCAAGAACAATGGAGCCCGAACAAATTCAAAGAATGGTGGATGAAGCCCTCAATGCCAAGATGGAAGAAATAAAAGAGGCCCTAGCTGAGACCATGAGGAACCAATTGACTGCAATCTTAGAGAATCATGCCGAGGCTTCTTCTAGCACTAAGAAGCCAAAGGACAAAGGGAAGATGAAAGTTTATGAAGTAGCTTTTGATGATGAAAATGTAACACCCCTTCCCGGCCTACATGTGTAAGCCGAGTAGAGGCACCACACTATCCTAATGTTGCTACCAATTTTACTTAGTCAAATTTTAGTTCCGATTTTACAGAAAATTTGCCAGAGGTTCGCCTAGAAATTTGGGTCCCAAGTGTCGACAAAACTGATTTTTCTATTTTTGAAAAATATTTTATTTCACAATTCAACTCAAGCACACTCCCAATAAATCCACCCTTATAACCTCAACTACAATCCTGCAAGAAAAGTTCACACTTCTATATCATTTCTCAAGATTACATATCATTTGCTAAGTTTCATTACCATACCACTGTTTATTCTCTTGTTACATACACCATAATACTTAATATGTTAACAAACCTTTACAATAGATATAATGTACATGCCATACTACTATTTTATGTCAAAAGTCCTATCCTAATCACCGTCGTGCTGATGCGAGCCGCTGCAGAAATGCTGATCTTCTATACACTACCTGCGAGTTAGACATATAACTCGCTGAGCAACTTATTGCCCAGTGGGTACTTTAACCATTGCCATACAATGTCTACTCGATATCACATATAAAAGTAGAATACTGCATAATTAAACTATTTTCATACAATCATCATATTTATATTTTCTAATTAAGTTAAGATTCACATTCTGTATGTAAACAACATGTAATATAACTTCATTATAATTATGAGTTAATCTGCTCCACTCGGTAATTATGAATACACCGATCTCAAAATGAGGCCTCATATAGAGTTACGCGTGGTCTTGACCTCACACGAATAATTGTCATGGTCTTGGTCTCACACGATATAGAATAACTGCGTGGTCTTGGTCTCACACGACTAGTTGCCATGATCTTGACCTCACACGATATAACAGCGCGCATGCAAGTAATATCCCGACCGAAGCCGTTAAGACAGTACTGCCGGTAGGATGGCATGCCAAACTCCCATTCTAGACCGGTTTTACCCATTTACCGAGTAGAGCATATATAACATTTCATATATACCCATTCACTTCGTATATATACCACATATTCTCCATGTATATACAATATATATTTACACAAATATCACATATACTCACATATGTATCATATGTATTCACATATTTTCCATGTTAATTTATTCTTCATATCATAATTAAACTCAATACTAAAAATAAAATGATAAAACACCCACACCAAGTTTTTGACCAAGTTAATAATGAAAATTTTCCATATGAACAATAAACTCCGGTTCTTGACCCAACTTGATCCTTGTTTTAGAAAATTTGTATAAAATAATCCACTTGGCTAAAAACTCTAAAATTTTTACAGAATTTAGTTTTGCATCTTAAAATTATTCCTTTAAAATTTCAGATCAAACTGGACACAAAGTCTTGGTCAAGTAGTTCACCCAACCAGACTGCTCCAGTTGCCCTGCATCCTGGCAGCAGTTCTGAATTTTATAAATTCCGTAAATTAAATTCAATCAATGTGGTTCCAAATTATTTTTCTCAAATACTAGACTTATTAAAAAACAACATATCCAAAATTCAACTCAAGATAATTTTTCTGTATTTAAATAAATATCATACAAGTCACAGCATTTTACTAATTGTAAAACAGAAAATTTTCAAAAGGAGTTCAATGGTTAAAGTACCAAACCTTGCTCTTTTAATTCCCTTTTACTTTTCCTTCTTCTCCTTTCTTAATCTTTGTTTTTCCTTCAAGATATTCAAAAGCACAATCTTAAATATAAACCTTAGAAATTTAAAATAATAAGTTATCCTCCATTTCTTTTCAACCGAAACCCTAATCCAACCTTATTAAACTTTATACATCTTGATTCTTCCATTTAATCAATTAATCTCATCACTTACTTAAATTTTTTTCCAATTCCACATAAAGACTCTAATCTCCAATCTCCCAATAAACATATAAATACCTAAAATTGATACTAAAATTAAAGTCTACATACTTGAAAACCTTAAAACTTACCTTGAAAAATCAAACTTGGAAAAAAACTTGGAAGTCCTTTGGTATTTTCTTATTGTGGCTGAAATTTGCAAGTGGAAAAGAGAGAGTTTGTTCTTCATTTTATGATATATATATATATAAGGAAAATGATGATCACCATATGTGTTGGATAAATCCTTTGAGACCACTTGTCCACCTTTCTCTTTCTTCATTTAATACTCATGCTAAATGGTTACTTTTGATTGGCCAACAAGAGATTTTTTTATAGTTTTCTTTCCCATTACTTCTTCCCACTTGTCCATCTTCTCATTGGATACCCTAAATTTATCCCGTGTTACCCATACGGTCCCGACACGAAATCGGGCCCACTTTACGTTCCTGCGATTAATTGATCATATCTCTTAAACCGTACAGTTCCACGAGTCAAACTACATATAGTTTTGATCCTCTCGACCTCTACTTTCTATTTGTAAGGTCCATTTTAGGTTTCCAAGTCATTTTGAAAAATTACCAATAAGCCCTCAACTTTTTACAAAATTCCCTTTAGGTCCTTTCTTTGCTCGGGTTTTGCCCGGGTTCCGTTTCTACTGACGATCGTTTCATATTCAACCCCTCGACGTCCTCTACTTACTCTTATGTTTATTTTCTACTTTGAATTCATGTATAAATCTTAATAAAAATGACCAAAATGCCCCTAGTCTACATGTCTTCATTTCTCTTTAACGGGGCGTTTTCTGGAAAAACCGTTACGCATAGTTGTGACCCAATTTTTCTCTACTTTCCATTTTTAGAATCTGTTATGTGCACTATTAAGAACCTCCGATACAACTTTTGGAAATTACTCTTAGGTCCTTAGCCTTTAAAAAATTACCTTTAGGTCCCGTCGACTTCACGGGCCTCCTTCGCACACCAATTTTGTTTTTGACTATCTCGAGCCTCTATTTGACCACTTATTTATATCCTTCTTGCCTAATACTCGACTATCGAAATTTTGGGATGTGACAGTTCTACCTCCCTTAATTTAAGTTTCGCCCCGAAACTTGCTTGTTCATACATGTAAATACATTGCTAATAATAGTCATACATATATATATATATATATATACTTAAAACACAAATTTTAAATTTAAATACCTTCCTTTTCTTCTCTTGTTTTATTCTCCTCTGCCCTCATGCAATATACTCTAGCTGGTGCTCTTGGTTCGGGGCGATCTACTGATTCCGAGTACGTTCCTGCTTGGTTGTTACTACTTGCTCTACCTCTGCCTCTGCCTCTGCAAGTAACTCTACTTCCAATTACAGATGGTTGTTCCTGTGCACTAGGTACTGTTATAACTTTCTTTGGGCAATCCTTTCTCAAATGGCCCCTTTCACCACAGCCCCGGCATACTCCATCTATTGCAAACCAACAATTTCCAAGATGTTTCTTTCCACAAATTTCACAGGTTAGATATTCCACTCTATTAGTTCCTGCCGAACTCACCATTGGTGAAGTTGAATAACCCGACCTCTGTACTGTTCCCTGGCTTTGTATTTGTCTTAGGGGTCCAGAAAATCCACTCCTAGATTTCTTACTAGCAGGCTGATAACTACTTGGGGTGCTCTGAACCTGTTCCCTTTTTTGCTGGATTTTCTGTTGACTACTCTTCAGATTCACTTGTACCTTCTCAACATCTAGTGCTTTTGCTACTAATCTTGAAAATTCAGTATTCTCCAGCACTACTAATTGGATCTTAATTTCATCATTAAGTCCTTCCAAAAATTTCTCGCATCGTTCAGCTTCAGTTTCTATTAACTTCCTCCCATACTTACTGAGGCGCGTAAATTCTTTCTCATACTCTAATACCGTCATTCTACCTTGCTTCAAATGGATGAACTCATTGCGCCTTGCAGCTAAAAATGCATCAATTATATATCTCTTTTTGAACTCGCTCTTGAAAAATTCCCAAGTCCGTTGTTCCAGTGGAACCCGTTGCTGAGTGGTATCCCACCATATGTATGCCTCCTCCGTCAGGAGTGACGTAGCACAAATTACTCTTTCTTCCGGAGTGCATCGAAGCTGGTCAAGAACTCTAATGATACTATCTAACCAATATTCCGCTTCCTCAGATCCCTCTTCATGACCAGCCTTAAATTCTTTTGCACCATATTTCCTCAACTTCTCAATCGGGGGTTTCCTATCCCCCTTAGCAGCAGGGCCCCTTCCGGCCATTTGTTGGAATGCTGCTGCTATCTGCCTAAGGTAAGTTTCCGGACCGGGTACTTCGGCTGCTGCTGGCCCTAGTCCTAGTCCATGGGCTTCCTCAACACCTATTGGTGCGGAGGCTTGGGATTCTGTCTCCTGTTCCATAGCTTGTTGCGTGTCTAGAGACATCCTATAATATAAAAATAATCAGCAGTCTGCACAGCTCGACATATAGCCTTTTTCATATATGGCATGTACATTAGACTTAATAACTCATGCTTAATTATTCTCGACTCTTTCTTTTCATATATAACTGTTTTACAAATACCATAACTACTACAGGGTATCCCGTTTTACGTTGGTAATGGCCACTCCCAACATAAAACGTATATCCTTCTATATTTTCCTCTTCCTATCAAAAGTCTTTCCAACTCACTTGGGTTAACTATCTCCCGATATCTAATTATCATACACTTTCCTATGTCTAACCGCCAGGAACGGCTAAACCTATGCTCTGATACCACAAATTGTAACACCCCTTCCCCGCCTACATGTGTAAGCCGAGTAGAGGCGCCACACTATCCTAATGTTGCTACCAATTTTACTTAGTCAAATTTTAGTTCCGATTTTACAGAAATTTTGCCAGAGGTTCGCCTAGAAATTTGGGTCCCAAGTGTCGACAAAGCTGATTTTTCTATTTTTGAAAAATATTTTATTTCACAATTCAACTCAAGCACACTCCCAATAATCCACCCTTATAACCTCAACTACAATCCTGCAAGAAAAGTTCACACTTCTATATCATTTCTCAAGATTACATATCATTTGCTAAGTTTCATTACCATACCACTGTTTATTCTCTTGTTACATATACCATAATACTTAATATGTTAACAAACCTTTACAATAGATATAACATACATGCCATACTACTATTTTATGTCAAAAGTCCTATCCTAATCACCGTCGAGCTGATGCGAGCCGCTGCAGAAATGTTGATCTTCTATACACTACCTGCGAGTTAGACATATAACTCGCTGAGCAACTTATTGCCCAGTGGGTACTTTAACCATTGCCATACAATGTCTACTCGATATCACATATAAAAGTAGAATACTGCATAATTAAACTATTTTCATACAATCATCATATTTATATTTTCTAATTAAGTTAAGATTCACATTCTGTATGTAAACAACATGTAATATAACTTCATTATAATTATGAGTTAATCTGCTCCACTCGGTAATTATGAATACACCGATCTCAAAATGAGGCCTCATATAGAGTTATGCGTGGTCTTGACCTCACACGAATAATTGTCATGGTCTTGGTCTCACACGATATAGAATAACTGCGTGGTCTTGGTCTCACACGACTAGTTGCCATGATCTTGACCTCACACTATATAACAGCGCGCATGCAAGTAATATCCCGACCGAAGCCGTTAAGACAGTACTGCCGGTAGGATGGCATGCCAAACCCCCATTCTAGACCGGTTTTACCCATTTACCGAGTAGAGCATATATAACATTTCATAAATACCCATTCACTTCGTATATATACCACATATTCTCCATGTATATACAATATATATTTACACAAATATCACATATACTCACATATGTATCATATGTATTCACATATTTTCCATGTTAATTTATTCTTCATATCATAATTAAACTCAATACTAAAAATAAAATGATAAAACACCCACACCAAGTTTTTGACCAAGTTAATAATGAAAATTTTCCATATGAACAATAAACTCTGGTTCTTGACCCAAATTGATCCTTGTTTTAGAAAATTTGTATAAAATAATCCACTTGGATAAAAACTCTAAAATTTTTACAGAATTTAGTTTTGCATCTTAAAATTATTCCTTTAAAATTTCAGATCAAACTGGACACAAAATCTTGGTCAAGTAGTTCACCCAACCAGACTGCTCCAGTTGCCCTGCATCCTGGCAGCAGTTCTGAATTTTATAAATTCCGTAAATTAAATTCAATCAATGTGGTTCCAAATTATTTTTCTCAAATACTAGACTTATTAAAAAACAACATATCCAAAATTCAACTCAAGATAATTTTTCTATATTTAATTAAAAATCATACAAGTCACAGCATTTTACTAATTGTAAAACAGAAAATTTTCATAAGGAGTTCAATGGTTAAAGTACCAAACCTTGCTCTTCTAATTCCCTTTTACTTTTCCTTCTTCTCCTTCCTTAATCTTTGTTTTTCCTTCAAGATATTCAGAAGCACAATCTTAAATATAAACCTTAGAAATTTAAAATAATAAGTTATCCTCCATTTCTTTTCAACCGAAACCCTAATCCAACCTTATTAAACTTTATACATCTTGATTCTTCCATTTAATCAATTAATCTCATCACTTACTTAAATTTTTTTCCAATTCCACTTAAAGACTCTAATCTCCAATCTCCCAATAAACATATAAATACCTAAAATTGATACTAAAATTAAAGTCTACATACTTGAAAACCTTAAAACTTACCTTGAAAAATCAAACTTGGAAAAAAACTTGGAAGTCCTTTGGTATTTTCTTATTGTGGCCGAAATTGTAACACCCCATCTTAGCCTATGTTTATAGACCAAGATGAACTGTTAACTCATGGTGGTTGTGTCTTAATATTTTACTTAGCAAATTTTAAGTGCAGATTTAAAAAAAAAAATTTGCCATAACCTCCCCTAAAAATGGAGGTCCCAAGTGTCGCCAAAACTGATTCTTTAATTTTTTTGAAAAACATTTTGTTTCACAATTCAACTCAAGCACACTCCCAATAATCCACCCTTATAACCTCAACTACAATCCTGCAAGAAGAATTCACACTTCTATACTTGCATACATAAGTGCTAAACCCAAATAAGATTTATTAAATTAATAGCAGTGTACGTGTTCTAGCTTTTCATTATTATACATTTATTTGCTAGATCATACAAGCTTATGTACATGCCATATTACTACAATCAATCATATCCAAACTCCTACCCAAAGTAGTAGTCAAGGCCAGCTGCGCAGGACATGCTGCAATCTCGTCTCCTCGTTTAACCTACGAGTTTAGAGGGAAACTAAACTCGCTAAGCAATTGCTTAGTGGGTACTTAAATCATTGCAATAAAATAATAAAATGAAAGAATGATTTGATCATAAATTTATATACTTTAAATACTTGAAAGGAATCAATACAAAACACAGATGGTAAAAAGGCTTGACTGAATAATTTGAATTTAAATCATTTTTCTTGCTTTTATCATTTTGGTTGCTCTACTGGTTTAACAGAACATCAGCGGATAAGGAAGGGTCATAATAAACATATCTCATCATGATCATATTTCATTATTTTTCATCACAATTCTTGTACATATGCCAATGGCCATTATCATTTCATCATTGATCATGTCATCGTAATCATCGGCCTTCAGCCGGAATATCATATCATGTCATAAGCAGTACTGCAGTAATAGTATGATGCATCATACCCTTATCTCAAGGGTTCTGTCATAACCAAGTAGAGCGTCAACAATTCATTAATTAATTTGATCATGATATTCAATAAGCTATGATTTTTCCATAATGCATGTATTGTCAGAATAGCTTGTCCTGATGCCTTTCTGATCATTTCCAATTCTCCTTCATGTCATTTGATATGATTTAACATCAATCCATAACATAATATTCCAATTTTAACACATTTAGAAAAATGACCAAATGAATAGTAGCGCGGTGCGTAAAATCGGCAACGCAATGGCGCGCGACAACTAAATAGTAAAATCTGTTTTTACTGCTGAAAATCAGTCAACTTTGGTAACAGTTTTGACTAAGTAAACAACCTTATTTTTGGATGAAGTTTTTCAGGAAAACACTTTCATAAGTTAACTAAATGCATGTAAAATTTCGTCGAAAAATTCTTTCGTTTGCCCCTTCAACGGACTGCCCAAAATGAAAGCTGCAGAATGGTGCCCAAAAGGGACCATTCGGCCCAATTTTCCAAACTTGAGGGAAATTCATTTTTTCTTGCAAAATTGATTTTTAGAATCCTTTTGTGATACCATTGAAGGACTAAGGGTCCCTCTTCCAAAAATCAAACCAAAGGAGTGATTAAAAACTCATCAAAGTTTATGAATAATTGCATAAATTTAGCTAGTTCGTTTTGTTTTCATTCTTTTCACAATCAATTGATTACAAATGGTTCAAGAGCACTTTCCCACATATTTACCACACATAATAACATCATTTCAAAACCATTTCAAAAATCCCATAATGCAAAATATGTGAATTAATTGAAAAGGCAATGATTTAAGTACCAAACCTTGTTTATTTGCTTTGTTCCTTGCTTGTCTTATTCTTTCTTCCCTTCTTCTTCTTTATCCCTTTGATTTCCTATAATTTTCATAACTTCCATAATAAGAACGTGATAAAAACTATATGTTCAAGCCTTGATTCTTACTATCTAAAGCTACTAATTACCATTTACTCATCACTTCTACATGTAGGGATCATTTAATCTAATTTCTCTTCACTTTCTTATCTTTCCCATAATCTTCCCAACTTTTCTTTCATTGATAACTTGAAAACTATCAATCAAATGAATAAACTAAAGCTAGAATTGGAATCCTTACCTTAAAATAAAGCTTTTCCTTCCAAAAATCCACTTGAACACTTGAAAAATTCCTTCCCTTTTGTTGGTGGGGAGAATACGGCATGCCTCTCAAAAATGGAGAAAAAAATGTGTCCTTAATTCTTTAATCATCCTTCTCTCCCTTTTTATATTTTTCCATTTTCCATTTATTTAATTAATTTCATTTTGGAGGGTTAAGATGTAACCACCACAAAAGTATCTTAACTAGGATGGTGCCATATGGAGGGTTAAGATTAATCCAACCCAAAAGTGTCTTTAAACAAGATTTTGCCATGTGTCCCTTTCTAGAAAATTACTATGCCATGTGTCCCTTTTCTAGAAAATGGGTGGAAGTGAAAAGACCAAAATACCCTTCAATGGAAGGTTTTGCCTTTTCTTCTTACCCGGGTGGTTTTACGACGCGTAAAATGTACCGTTCTCCTCCTTTCAACCTCTCGTTTCCATTTCCGACATTCATTCTTGATTTTGAACTAATTTATAAAAATTACGCTCATGCCCTTGACTTTTGCAAAAATTCCCTTTAGGTCCTTACGTGATTCGGGTCTCCACTTAGGTTCGTTCTTTAACATCGATCACTGCGGAGTCCTTCCATTTACTTTGGATAACTTTACGTGTCTTGTTTTCCAGTGTATACATTATTATCACAAGAATGACAAAAATACCCTTGGTCAAGAATCCACTGTATCTCTCAAACTATGCATTTTCGGGAAAAACCGTGGTGTTCCATTTCGACCTAATTTTTCTCTACTTTCCATTTCTGGAGTCTGTTATATGCACTATTAAGAACCTCCAGTACAACTTTTGGAAATTACAATTACCTCCCCAAAACTTTTTGAAATCACAGTCACCTCCCCGAAACTTTTACAATCTTTTCAGTTAGGTCCTTTTTGTCCTATAGAGCTTCCTTTCACTTCGTGTTCTTTTGTGATTACTTGGGACGGCTCCTGTTACTGTACGCGGATGTACTGTACATGGATGTATCGTACCTATGTACAAATTGGGTCGTGACAGAAATTTGCAAGTGGAAAAGAGAGAGTTTGTTCTTCATTTTATGATATATATATATATATAAGGAAAATGATGATCACCATATGTGTTGGATAAATCCTTTGAGACCACTTGTCCACCTTTCTCTTTCTTCATTTAATACTCATGCTAAATGGTTACTTTTGATTGGCCAACAAGAGATTTTTTTATAGTTTTCTTTCCCATTACTTCTTTCCACTTGTCCCTCTTCTCATTGGATACCCTAAAGTTGTCCCGTGTTACCCATACGGTCCCGACACGAAACCGGGCCCACTTTACGTTCCGGCGATTAATTGATCATATCTCTTAAACCGTACAGTTCCACGAGTCAAACTACATATAGTTTTGATCCTCTCGACCTCTATTTGCTATTTGTAAGGTCCATTTTAGGTTTCCAAGTCATTTTGAAAAATTACCAATAAGCCCTCAACTTTTTACAAAATTCCCTTTAGGTCCTTTCTTTGCTCGGGTTTTGCCCGGGTTCCGTTTCTACTGACGATCGTTTCATATTCAACCCCTCGATGTCCTCTACTTACTCTTATGTTTATTTTCTACTTTGAATTCATGTATAAACCTAATAAAAATGACCAAAATGCCCCTAGTCTACATGTCTTCATTTCTCTTTAACGGGGCATTTTCTGGAAAAACCGTTACGCGTAGTTATGACCCAATTTTTCTCTACTTTCCATTTTTAGAATCTGTTATGTGCACTATTAAGAACCTCCGATACAACTTTTGGAAATTACTCTTAGGTCCTTAGCCTTTAAAAAATTACCTTTAGGTCCCGTCGACTTCACGGGCCTCCTTCGCACACCAATTTTGTTTTTGACTATCTCGAGCCTCTATTTGACCACTTATTTATATCCTTCTTGCCTAATACTCGAATATCTAAATTTTGGGATGTGACAGAAAAGGTGGTCATTGATGATGATGATTAGGCTCAATACTACCAAGATCTTCAAGATAAAAAGGAGCCAAAGGTTATTGAGAAGGCAACTATTGAAAAGACCGAGACATCTGATATTGAAAAGATGATTGCTGATTTAGAAAAGAAATTTGAGAAAAAGCTGAAAACTGAAGAAATGTCCGAGATAGACAAACTATTTGAACAAGATGATGAGGTCCCTTATAAATTCAAGATGCCATCTTTTGCAAAGTATAATGGCACTGGAAATCCTCATCTCCATGTGAGGCAATATATCACCGCCATGCAGTCTGCCCGAGCTACTAAGGCTCAAACTCTAAGGTACTTCATGCTCTCATTGGATCCTGCTGTCCAAAATTGGTTTAATACCTTAGATGATGGAACACAAAAGAGTTGGGATCTACTTTACAAAGCCTTCATCCAACAATATGGATATAACGTTGAGTTGGAAGTTACCTTGATGGAAGTGGGGTCCATTAGGCAAAGACCGAATGAGAATTTTGTAGACTATGTCAAGAGATGGAGAAACAAGGCTGCTTTGCTCAAGAAAAGGACCGATGAATCTGATCAAATAAGGATGATCGTGAGAGGTGTCCTGCCCAATCTCTGCGAAAGGATGTCTCACACCCTTATAAGGGACTTCAAAGACCTTCTCCAAGATGCTTTACAAATTGAAGAATGGGAAAGGGAGAAGAGTCGCTTTGCAACAAAAAGGAACAAGAAAGGGAACTACCAGTCGGACAATCAAAGCACACAAAAAGAAGTTGATGTTAATGCCACTAGTAAAAGAGGAATGAGGTAGTTTTCAGATCTAGGGAAGCCACTGTCTTGGGTTCTCAATAAGCTACAAAAGAAGGGATTGTTACAACCCTTGCCTCCTCGTCCTTTGCCTAATCCTCTTCCACCTAACTTTGATACTAATGCATTTTGCCAATTCCATCAAAGGCCTGGACATGAAATGGACAATGGCATGAAGTTGAGGCATGAGATCCAGAATTTAATTGATAATGGCAAGTTGCCCGAGCCGAACAAGCCCAACACCAAAGATAATCCATTTCCAAGGTTCAATAGAGTACCACCACCAGCAACCTTCATGGTGGGAAAAGGATTGGAAGAAGACTTTGTTTTATCATCCTTTCAAGATGGAAATATTGAAGATGTGAAAGGAAAAGAAGCCTAACTCAATGAACTTTCCTTAGCTTGAATATTGCTTTTCAATCTTACTTTCTTTAATATTTTAGAACTATTGTGTTTTTCAAATTTAAATTTGTTTGAATAAATTATTTTTATCATAAATTTTTTATTGTTCTTTGTTCATTTTGGTGCTCAACCAATGAGGAATTTAGCTTGATGTTTATAAATTAATGTGTCTAGGCATCATGACTCGAATGACTTTACTAGATGAGGGAATTACTCTATAGCCTTGAGTTGTGTATGCTTACTTAGAGAGGGCTCCTGCATAATTATCTTTGTCTAGGTCTTAGTCAGTCTTAGAATATGCTTTGACAAACTTTCGAGGTGAAATTGAACTCTGCTTATTTAAGGGAGAGATGATCTAGGCATTGTTTGATTAGCCAACAACTAGTATCCACCCAATTAAATATTAATCCCTAGTTGTCCCTTTGAGCCTTCATAAAATTTTTAACTTTCTTTTCATTGGCATATAACCTCAACAACCTACCTTGAGCTATTGTGATACTTTTGACAAGTCTTATGATCACAAAGGTGAAAAGGCAAGAAGATCAAAGAAAGAAATGAATAGTCAAGACTATGAAGATAGTTGAGGTTCTTAAGACCATAAGGGTAGTTGATGTTTTCAAGACCATAAGGATAGTTGATATTCTCAAAACCTTAAGGGTAGTTGAAGTTCCCTTAATGTCTCCAATATATCAAGACAACATCAACATTAGAGTAACAAATGATTTATCCCTGTTAAAGAAGATTTATGTTACTCCACTCATCCATTATTGGAAGCCCAAGTTGGTACAAACAAGACAACTCTGTTTGAGCTAGAACCAAACAAAAAAAAAGAAAAAAAAAAGAAAAAAGAAGAAAGAAATTCAGAAAGCCAACTGAGTTCTCTTTTACCTAAAGCAGCAAAAGGCTTCCATAAGGATGGTTTGACTTGAATTGGTCCAACTCAACCAAAGATTCAATCAAAATTGGAGAAAAAGGAGAAAGACCATTCAATGCTTAAAAGCTCTATACTTGATAGTCCAACAAGAAAGAAGGACAAAATGTTAAAATGCTCAAAGAAAGGGAAGATTAAGGAAAACAAAGAGAAAGAAAAGGGAAGAGTAAGAGAAATAAAGAAAAGGGAGAAGAAGAAAAGAAATGAATTTGGGAACCAAACTTTTTGCAAGGGCAAAAAACTGTCCTAGTCAATATCCAGATTAATGCCAAGAAGATATAGAAGGAATTTGGAGTATAGCAAGATTGCTCCCAGCTGCCTAAAATTCAAAAAAGAAATTTATAGTGTGAGGGTTTGTCCATTGTGTCACATCAGCTCCAATCTCAAAATAGCCTTCATTTAACCCATGTCCTTTATAGACCCCATTTCAATCCTATCAAAGACCTATTGATCTCTCTTAGTAGGTAAAGTCTATTAGTGGAGATAGTTTGAATAAGCATGCATATGAGATAGACAATATTTAAACTCAAATGAGACCTTTGGCCAAGTAATGTGTATGTGCCTATCTGAAGTGCAACAGTTCTTGATTAAATTGAAATTATTCCCGAGTTTAGTACGGTAACTAGGGTTGTCATGTTATAGATATGTTAATTTGGAAAAATCAAGTGCTGAGGTACATTGACATTAATTTGGCAAAGCCAACATTTGATTTCAAAATCAAAATTCAAAAAAAAAAATGTTTTGTCATACAAAGCCTTCAAGATAAGGCATTTAGCTTGATGTTTATAAATTAATTCAAAAAAAATGAGGAATTTAGCTTGATGTTTATAAATTAATGTGTCTAGGCATCATGACTCGAATGACTTTACTAGATGAGGGAATTACTCTATAGCCTTGAGTTGTGTATGCTTACTTAGAGAGGGCTCCTGCATAATTATCTTTGTCTAGGTCTTAGTCAGTCTTAGAATATGCTTTGACAAACTTTCGAGGTGAAATTGAACTCTGCTTATTTAAGGGAGAGATGATCTAGGCATTGTTTGATTAGCCAACAACTAGTATCCACCCAATTAAATATTAATCCCTAGTTGTCCCTTTGAGCCTTCATAAAATTTTTAGCTTTCTTTTCATTGGCATATAACCTCAACAACCTACCTTGAGCTATTGTGATACTTTTGACAAGTCTTATGATCACAAAGGTGAAAAGGCAAGAAGATCAAAGAAAGAAATGAATAGTCAAGACTATGAAGATAGTTGAGGTTCTTAAGACCATAAGGGTAGTTGATGTTTTCAAGACCATAAGGATAGTTGATATTCTCAAAACCTTAAGGGTAGTTGAAGTTCCCTTAATGTCTCCAGTATATCAAGACAACATCAACATTAGAGTAACAAATGATTTATCCCTGTTAAAGAAGATTTATGTTACTCCACTCATCCATTATTGGAAGCCCAAGTTGGTACAAACAAGACAACTCTGTTTGAGCTAGAACCAAACAAAAAAAAAAGAAAAAAAAAAGAAAAAAGAAGAAAGAAATTCAGAAAGCCAACTGAGTTCTCTTTTACCTAAAGCAGCAAAAGGCTTCCATAAGGATGGTTTGACTTGAATTGGTCCAACTCAACCAAAGATTCAATCAAAATTGGAGAAAAAGGAGAAAGACCATTCAATGCTTAAAAGCTCTATACTTGATAGTCCAACAAGAAAGAAGGACAAAATGTTAAAATGCTCAAAGAAAGGGAAGATTAAGGAAAACAAAGAGAAAGAAAAGGGAAGAGTAAGAGAAATAAAGAAAAGGGAGAAGAAGAAAAGAAATGAATTTGGGAACCAAACTTTTTGCAAGGGCAAAAAACTGTCCTAGTCAATATCCAGATTAATGCCAAGAAGATATAGAAGGAATTTGGAGTATAGCAAGATTGCTCCCAGCTGCCTAAAATTCAAAAAAGAAATTTATAGTGTGAGGGTTTGTCCATTGTGTCACATCAGCTCCAATCTCAAAATAGCCTTCATTTAACCCATGTCCTTTATAGACCCCATTTCAATCCTATCAAAGACCTATTGATCTCTCTTAGTAGGTAAAGTCTATTAGTGGAGATAGTTTGAATAAGCATGCATATGAGATAGACAATATTTAAACTCAAATGAGACCTTTGGCCAAGTAATGTGTATGTGCCTATCTGAAGTGCAACAGTTCTTGATTAAATTGAAATTATTCCCGAGTTTAGTACGGTAACTAGGGTTGTCATGTTATAGATATGTTAATTTGGAAAAATCAAGTGCTGAGGTACATTGACATTAATTTGGCAAAGCCAACATTTGATTTCAAAATCAAAATTCAAAAAAAAAATGTTTTGTCATACAAAGCCTTCAAGATAAGGCATTTAGCTTGATGTTTATAAATTAATTCAAAAAAAATGAGGAATTTAGCTTGATGTTTATAAATTAATGTGTCTAGGCATCATGACTCGAATGACTTTACTAGATGAGGGAATTACTCTATAGCCTTGAGTTGTGTATGCTTACTTAGAGAGGGCTCCTGCATAATTATCTTTGTCTAGGTCTTAGTCAGTCTTAGAATATGCTTTGACAAACTTTCGAGGTGAAATTGAACTCTGCTTATTTAAGGGAGAGATGATCTAGGCATTGTTTGATTAGCCAACAACTAGTATCCACCCAATTAAATATTAATCCCTAGTTGTCCCTTTGAGCCTTCATAAAATTTTTAGCTTTCTTTTCATTGGCATATAACCTCAACAACCTACCTTGAGCTATTGTGATACTTTTGACAAGTCTTATGATCACAAAGGTGAAAAGGCAAGAAGATCAAAGAAAGAAATGAATAGTCAAGACTATGAAGATAGTTGAGGTTCTTAAGACCATAAGGGTAGTTGATGTTTTCAAGACCATAAGGATAGTTGATATTCTCAAAACCTTAAGGGTAGTTGAAGTTCCCTTAATGTCTCCAATATATCAAGACAACATCAACATTAGAGTAACAAATGATTTATCCCTGTTAAAGAAGATTTATGTTACTCCACTCATCCATTATTGGAAGCCCAAGTTGGTACAAACAAGACAACTCTGTTTGAGCTAGAACCAAACAAAAAAAAAGAAAAAAAAAAGAAAAAAGAAGAAAGAAATTCAGAAAGCCAACTGAGTTCTCTTTTACCTAAAGCAGCAAAAGGCTTCCATAAGGATGGTTTGACTTGAATTGGTCCAACTCAACCAAAGATTCAATCAAAATTGGAGAAAAAGGAGAAAGACCATTCAATGCTTAAAAGCTCTATACTTGATAGTCCAACAAGAAAGAAGGACAAAATGTTAAAATGCTCAAAGAAAGGGAAGATTAAGGAAAACAAAGAGAAAGAAAAGGGAAGAGTAAGAGAAATAAAGAAAAGGGAGAAGAAGAAAAGAAATGAATTTGGGAACCAAACTTTTTGCAAGGGCAAAAAACTGTCCTAGTCAATATCCAGATTAATGCCAAGAAGATATAGAAGGAATTTGGAGTATAGCAAGATTGCTCCCAGCTGCCTAAAATTCAAAAAAGAAATTTATAGTGTGAGGGTTTGTCCATTGTGTCACATCAGCTCCAATCTCAAAATAGCCTTCATTTAACCCATGTCCTTTATAGACCCCATTTCAATCCTATCAAAGACCTATTGATCTCTCTTAGTAGGTAAAGTCTATTAGTGGAGATAGTTTGAATAAGCATGCATATGAGATAGACAATATTTAAACTCAAATGAGACCTTTGGCCAAGTAATGTGTATGTGCCTATCTGAAGTGCAACAGTTCTTGATTAAATTGAAATTATTCCCGAGTTTAGTACGGTAACTAGGGTTGTCATGTTATAGATATGTTAATTTGGAAAAATCAAGTGCTGAGGTACATTGACATTAATTTGGCAAAGCCAACATTTGATTTCAAAATCAAAATTCAAAAAAAAAATGTTTTGTCATACAAAGCCTTCAAGATAAGGGAAGTATGTTGAACCTCCAAAGGATACATTGGGCAAAAGAAATGATTATTGGCAAGGTCATGAAGAAGCTATCAATTGACATGCTGAGACAGTTTGAAAAGGATGTATCCCTGACTCTGCTGCTTAGGGTCTCCACCACTCATGTTTTCAACATCTTGAAGATAAAAGTCACAAATATAAAGCTTTTGATCATTCCAATGCAAGACTTGAACAAGCGTCAAAAGGGAACCAATGAGAACACTTCTGCTAATCACCTTGGTCTGTGAGTCGATGGAACGATTGTAAGTATTATTCATGCATATCATGCATACATGAGCATATCACATCGTACTTTCTTATCTTGTATGTTCTATTCTTTATCAAAGTGAACAGCAAACACTCTGTGAAGGAAAGAATCAAAAGAAGATGTCAAATCAGGAGGGCAAGGAAAGTCCATTGCTTGAGAAAGCTCTAGTAATCTTGCAAAGAGAAGAAATGCATACTTGTGTGAAGAACTAGACAAGAAAAATATCAATCAAAGCTTGCATGGAAAAATCTTTGGTTTGAGCCTACACAGGGGGCAAAGTTTCTCCTTTTCAATTTTTTGGGTTTATATACCAAATATCTTTAAACTCACTTACAAATATTTTGCCACAAAGGGGGGGCAAGGAGAGGATATAAGGTCCAATTAAAATAGCTAAATCTTTGCAAAAAGGAAGAACAAAAGAATGGAACAATTAGAACTCTCAAAAGAATGAAGATGCAAAAGACGAAAGATCAATCGAGCTAAAAGAGCTGAAGCCAGGATAAAGACCAGATGTCAAAAGATGAAGATTCATTTTCAAGGATAAAGACCCGATCTCAAAGGATGAAGATCCAATTTGATGTTGAGGAATCACAATGCATAAAATAGCCAGAGCAGTCAGACTTCCCAACTAAAAGGCTAGTCAAATTCAATTCAAGCTCGGGTCCAAGTACCCAAGCTCGGGTCCAAGTACCCAAATCAAATCAATTCAAGCTCGGGTCCAAGTACCCAATCCTGGGTCCAAGTACCCAATCTCGGGTCCAAGTACCCAAAATAAATCTCGGGTCCAAGTACCCAATCCCGAATCCAAGTACCCAAATTCAATCAATCTCGGGTCCAAGTACCCGATCTTGGTTCCAAGTACCTAATCCCGGGTCCAAGTACCCAAAATCAATTCAAGCTCAGGTCCAAGTACCTAATCTCGAGTCCAAGTACCCAATCCCGGGTCCAAGTACCCAAATTCAATCAGTCTCGGGTTCAAGTACCTAATGTTGGGTCCAAAACCCAAAACCTCAAAAATTAAGTCTTATTGCTTTTCACTCTCTTTCACTAAGGTTTCAGATCATTCAAGCAGGGGGCAAACTGCAGACCCTTAATTTTTGACCCAATCCGATCCAATATGCTTTATTTAGTCCAAAATGATTTTTGTTGTCTAATTGGTCCAAAATAATTTTAATTAAATAGTTTTTGCTTTATTATCTAATTTTTATTAATAAAAAATAAAAATAAACAAATAAAAATGAAAAAAATAAAAATAAAAATAAAAATCGGAGTCGGAAAAAAATCGGCAGCGAAAAGTGGTCGCACAAGCCCGTGGGTGTTTTGCCAGCAGGAATTTCCTGCGGGCAGCACACCCGTAGGCCCACCGTTTCACTCGCAGGCCTGCGGGCGAAATAAATTTTTTTATTTCGCCAGTAGGAATTTCCTGCGTGCAAAATAAAAAAAATTATTTCGCCCGCAGGAATTTCCTGTGGGCTGGCCCGTAGGAATTTTCTGTGGGCTGGCACTCCCACACGCCCAGCCACGGGCCCGTTCGCCAGCGCTAAATTTTTCAACTCAATTTTTTTTCAGGTTTTTTTTTTATTACTTGACGTGTATAATTAGGAATAAACAACCTAAAACCATTATAAATAAGGACCAATAGAACCAAATCAAAAGGAGGAAAAAGAGGAGGAAAAAAGGAGGCAGTAGCTAGGATTGTTTGAAACCAAATCAGTGAAGGAAAAGGGAAACTCAATTCAATTGATTTTTAAAAGTAGCAGAAGCACGAATTAAGCAATTAAAAGGCAAAAAGGCTTGTCTTTGGAGCTAGTTCATCCAAGAAGAATTATTTTTGGAAGAATCAACAAAAGAAGGTAAGTGATTTTCTTTAATTGATTTATGTTGCACAGTAGCTAAATTATGGAATTAGGGTTTCTTTAAATCAAAAACTTTAGAACTTTAATTTAATTCTTCCAAAGTTAAAACACTAAAACGTGACATCCTTTTCTAAAAAGACTTAAAATTGTTATTTTTTCTTCTTAAAGACCTTAAAACACTAATTGGACATATTTTTCAACAAAACCAAAATCAAATTATGTTTCTTTTAAGATTTTAAAGTAGGTTCTATTTCATTCAAAAAGCCTTAAAAAACATCTTTTCTACTTATAAAAACTTCAATCCATGTGTTTAAATTCACAAAACTTCATAGAATATCAAATTGATTTCTAAAACCCTAAAAATTCTTCATTACCCGAGAACCCTAATTTCAAAACCCTAAAACCCTAAGTCAACTTTTAAACCTAAAATAGTAAATCCTAAACCTTTTAAAACATCAAACCCTAACTTTTTCTAAACTTTAATATTTTAAAACATAAAAAAACATGAAAACATGAAAACCCAAAAATTGCATAGTAGCTTAAAATTCAATAACCAAAAATCACAAATTAAAGTATTTTAAGGTATTCAAAACCCTAGTTTCATCGTTTCACCATTGAAATATTAATTTGTTTAATCAAAGTGTCTTATCAATCTTTTAAAATATAAAACCTTAATTTATTTTAATTCCATAAAAAGTCACAGCAGCTTAATTTTAGAATTTCCAAAACCTTAACACATGAGATAAAGAACCCTAAATGGAAATAGTAGCTATACTTGAACTTTTATTTGCTTTATTAAATTCCATTCTTGATTATGCTTTGATTTATTTATGCTTTAATTTATTTGAATTCAATACTTGATTTATTTGATTTATCATGGATGGATGTTTGTTTTATTGATATTTAAATACTTTTAATGAATGATTTATTTATTATGGATGATTATTTACTTTTATCAATTAATTTAGACTTCCAAAAGTTGTAAGAGGTATGTTTCCACTTGGTGGTTACCTCATTAGTTAAACATCATGTAATTTAATTTGCTTTTCTATTTTAGAACCTTTGTAAAGGGCATGTTTCTACCTTTTGGTGGGTGTCCTATCTAGGCATGTGATGTAAGGACATGTTTCCATCCTTGGATGGGTGTCCATTTATTTGTTTTGTTTTGTTTGGACATTGCTTTGATTTTAATAAAATGATGCTTTCTTTTTATTGTGTGTAATATGGATAATGTTATTATACTTAAGAATTTTATAATATTAAGACCTGTAAAGGAGGCCGGTTCCAATGAACCGGGCGTTGTGGGGGTGCTGGGCCATTTCTCACCTTCCCCACACGTACCCAACTTTCCGAACCCATTAAGGGGTTGGGGATTCCTTAGGAATCAAGTCATCCACCCCTTTCTTTTTCCCGGCCCGTCCGGGTGGCGACTCCATTTTCTCATGACTTAGGTCCGTGTTCTCTAAGGCCCCGAGCCTAAACAGTGCCAAAGTCACAATAACCATTCCATCGGGTGTGGGGGCAAAAATCCCCGCTCACACAATCCATATTGGAAGATGATTTGAATGCTTACCTTCAACTTAGCAGACAAAATTAGGAAGGGAGCAATGAGAGGTTTGAGTCTTTGGAAGAATCAGTGAAGAGGGTGGAAATTAAAGTTGGGCAGCTCGCACATCAACTCCAAGCACACCAAAAGAAGGAGTCTCCTAACTAATTGGAGCAAATCCAGGTAATCACAAATTTGAGGAGTGAACAGGTAATATATAACAATTTTTGTGATTTCTTTGATGCAGGGACTAATCAAGAAGGAAATGGCTAGGAGATACAATCCAACATAGAGGAGCTGAGTCAAACAAAGGAGGAGGAGAATTTGGAAGCATCAACTTCGATAAAATTGCATGAACCTCCAAATCCTTTTATGCCACCAATTTCATTCCTACGTAGGCTGGAGGAAGAGAAACAAGGTATGCATATTCCTGAACTCTATGACATGCCCTATAGTGAAGATAGTGTAGACAAGCTCGAGGTGGCCATAATTTTAGAAGTAGAGCCTAAGATTTCCAATTTAAAACTTGAGGGGAGAAAATTAATATTAAATGATGAGGTTGTTGAGAGGGAACTTCCAATTGCTAAAGATGATGAGAAAGAGATTCAACCACACTTTCTTGAACTTAAAAAGACCCCAAAAATTTTGAAATATGTTTTAGTTGGGGAGAACAATATGTAACCAATGATCATCCCTCCCACTTTCGGGAGCGAGAAAGAGCAAAAAATGAATATAACCATGTTGTATACAGAAAAATACTTTTACCAAGTTCCTATAGCATTGGAGGATCACCCCAAGACAGCCTTCACGTGTTCTCATTGGCCAATTGCTCATCCAAGGAAGCTACCTATGCTTTGCAATACATTGGGCACATTTCGCAATTGCATGCTATTCATCCTGTCACTCATGGGCTACAATTGCAATATGGGTGGAAGGAGCCCTACATATCGCATATGGGAACGATGGAAATCAGGTTTTATCTGAACTCTCTTTTAGTTTATGCATGCTCACATTGAGGACAATGTGAATCTTTAAGTGTGGGGTGCATTTTGTGTTTTTACTTTTAAGTTATTTTTGTTTAAGTTTAGTTAATGTTTTTAATGTTTTTCTTTGAATAAATTAATTTTGGAAAGTCCAATTGTTATAAATTGTTAATTGATGACCTTTGAATTTTTGAAGCATGAATTTGAGAATTGAGTAGAATTGGTGCTTATTGTCAATTTTGTTGGTTTTTCTTTGCATCACCATTAA
This sequence comes from Garcia nutans, assembly GCA_947685225.1. Classification (NCBI taxonomy): domain Eukaryota; kingdom Viridiplantae; phylum Streptophyta; class Magnoliopsida; order Malpighiales; family Euphorbiaceae; genus Garcia; species Garcia nutans. The sequence goes on along the minus strand of CANTUV010000011.1, from coordinate 15,669,900 downwards.
CCTAGTGAGGAATTGAGCCATCAACTTATCATTCTTGTTGTGGTTTAACATCTTTAATTGATGACTTGCTAGAACTTACTTTGACATGCATTTTAAGATTACATAAAAATTTCAATTTGGCATCAAGATGATTAAGGCAATTAGGTGAACCCACTTTGGCTTAAAAAGACCAACCCTATATTTAACCTTAGTTTGCCAATTTTGAGCCTATTTTGTTTCTCCTTTTCTTTCTTTTTTGCAACACTACTAACTTTGAAATATGCTATTTTGTCTCTTACCCTTTCATTAGGTCAAGAGCATTTTAAGAGCGTTTATGACCAAGTGTTGTGTTGAATTAAGTGTGGGGTTAAATTTACTAGGTCCAAGATTGCAAACTATTATCTTCTTTAGTTGAAAAACCATATTCTAAAAAAACAAAAATATAAAATATAAAAATATATATATAATATATATAATAAGAATAATAAGAATAATTGTTGTTCTTATTGAAAGGGTTAGAATATGTTTGGGAATAATCATTGCAAGATGTAATAAGTGAGTTCCCTTGAAAAACTCTTCAATGTCAAGGGGTAGTTGAGAGGAAGGTATTTTGGGATTGTTGGGTTATACTTATGATTGGTTACTTCATTCTTGAGGTGCTCTTGTACTTAATGATTAAGCTCACATTGCCTAAATGTCATACCTTTCCCTTAGCCCCATTACAACCAAAGAAAGACCTTTTGATTGATGCTTAATTGTAATTATGTGGTGGAGATTTGATTGATAAGCAAGCCTATGGCGATAATCTTTCATTAATTGTTATGAGTGTAAAAATCACCATGACCAAACACTTTTAAGAGTTGGTAAGGGAGTGACAACATTGGTTATGCATGCAAAGCCACTTAACTGCTTGGGTATCGATTTTGTTCTATTTTATATTGATTGTAGATTTAGGGATAGGGAAGTCTTGAAACCATTTTATAGCTCTTGAAATTAACAAAATTTATCTTGTTTAGTTTGTTTTGATTTTAACCTTGCTTGGGGACAAGCAAGGAATTAAGTGTGGGGTATTTGATGAGATCAATTTTGTTCTTGTTTTTAGTATGATTTGTATGTGTTTTTAGTTAATGTTTCATTTAATTTTTGTTTAAAGTTTGTTTTAAGTGTTTGTTTTAGGTTAAAGTGCAAAAACTCCCTTGGATGATCAAAACAGTGAAGAAAGAGCATAAATCAAGCAAGACATGGCCAAGCCAAATCAAGCTTGGGCATGTCACCTCAAGAAAATCAAGGCAGAGAGTGACACACCCAAGAGACACGGCCAAGCCACTAGCCGTGTCTTACCCAAGGAACAAAACTAAGAAAGAAAAGAAAAGAAGGCAGAAGCTGACGCTGGCAGTTGACACGGCCAAGCCATTGGCAGTGTCACATGACACAGCCATAAGTTTGGCCATGTCCCATCTTAATCCAAGGAACAAAGGACCAAGCAAAGAATGAAATAAAAGAAACAGAAGGTGACACACCCATATGACACGGCCAAGCCATTGGCTGTGTCACATGAGACGGCCACAAGCTTGGCCGTGTCACTCCTTGAAGAACAAAGAAAAGAAAGAAAGAAAGAGAGGCAGTGATGGACATGGCCAACTAGCTTGGCCGTGTTCCAAAGAGAAATGAGAGACACGGCCAAGCCACTCATGGCTTGGCCGTGTCACCTATAAAATATTGAATTCTTTTGCATGGATTGAGGAACAAGTGGGGGACAAATAATTTGCTTTTTCCAAAAGAAAGATTAAAGAAAGGAAAAGCTTGCCTAAATGATAAAAAGAAAGATAAAACAAAGGGAATGTGGGAGACAAGGGAGAGTGGTGTGAGTTGGAAGATATGGGTTTGAGCTTGGAATGAAATAAAAAGAGAAGGAAATGCAAGAACAAAGGGCAGACTGGGAGAGGGAGAAGGAGCCGACTACTGGAGCAAAGAGGAGAGTCTTGAGCTGAGTTTGAAGAAGAAGATATATCCTATACAAGACCTAAACCAAGAATCAAGAATTAAAGTGAAGAAATACAAATTATTCGCCATGGATTGTTTGGTTTCTTTTACTCATTTCTCTTGCTCTGTTTTTCTGGTTTTGAACATGAACTAATTCATTCTCTATCTAGATATTGATGAAACCTAGCTTATTTATACGGATTGAATAATCTTATTTAATTGAATCATTTGATTGAGTTGTTTTATTCTTATGATGCTTAATGATTTATTTCCAATTGATAATAGCATGCTTTTTGATTGATTGCAATTTTCATATTATTGACTTGAGAAAGCTTGATATGAATTGAATACTCATAAGGATTGAGGATTGATTGGAGTGCTAGAGATAGACTTACAAGATCCTTTGGTTTATAATTCCTTATTCTTAATGCAAGATCTACTTAATTATGTTTGAGAAGAGATTCTGGCATTCTACTTAGTGATTAGGGATTAATTCACTTGAGAGAGGTTTTAGTCTAATTTAGAGGAATGCCAATTCAACTCTATTAAGTGATTTAATTGAATTGATTTTCATAATTATAATTGTGGCTAGGGGGATTCAATATCTGGATAGTATTATTATCATCAATCCTTTTTGCACAACATTTAATTTCCCTTTACTTTCTATTATTAAATTAATTGTTTTTTAATTACAAAACATCACAAAACTATTGATTTGCTAAACAACGGTTAAGATTTGCACTAGTACTTGCCCTTGTCCCTAGTGCAATGATAACTCAGTCACTACTTTATTACTTGGCCGACCCATGCACTTGCGGTATTGCTATAGCATTAGGCATGCACGCACCATTTTTCCATGCTCGATCTCCATACCTTGAGTGAAGGTATGGTATCCCTTATATAACAAAACATGGGTAACACGGGCATCCTAACTCACGGACACAATGCAATATAATATGGTACAATGGATAATATCACTATAAGAAAGAATAGAATAATATAAAGACCAATGGAATCAACTTCTCTTATCCCCAGTGGAGTCACCACTGTAAGCGGGGATTTTCACCCCCCGCTCCCAGTGGAATGGTTCTTACGACTTCGGCATTGTTTAGGCTCGGGGACATGAACCTAAGTCCAGAGAAAATGGAGTCGCCACCGGGACGGGTCGGGAAAAAGAAAGGGGTGGATGACTCAATTCTTAAGGAATCCCCAACCACCTAATGGGTTCAGAAAGTTAGGTACGTGTGGGGAAGGTGAGAAATGGCCCAGCACTCTCACAACGCCCGATTCATTAGGACTAGCCTCCTTTGCATGTCTTAATATTATAAAATTCTTAAGTATAATAATATTATCCATATTAAATGCAACAATTAAAATAAAGCATCATTATATTAAAATCTAAGCAATGTCTAAACAAAGCAAATAAATGGACACCCATCCGAAGATGGAAACATGTCCTTACATCATTCATGTCTAAACTAAATAGGACACCCACCGAAAGGTGCAAACATGTCCTTTACATTGATCCAAAATATAAAAGCTATTTAAATTACATGATAATGGAAACATGTCCTTACATCATCCATGTCTAAACTAAATAGGACACCCACCGAAAGGTGGAAACATGTCCTTTACATTGATCCAAAATATAAAAGCTATTTAGATTACATGATATTTAACTAATGAGGTACCCACAAAGTGAAAACATACCTCTTACACTTTTAATACTAAAACAAACAAATAATAATCATAACAATAAAGAAAATAATCATCCATGGTAAATTAAAAAAATCAAGCATTGAAATTAAATCAACCATCAAAACATATAATAAACTACACAATCAAATCTAAAATTAAATAAAGCAAGTAAAGATATAAATTAGGGTTTACTGTTTTAATTTAGAGTTCTTTAATTAACATTTAGGGCTTTGGGATTTTAGAATTATTATTGTTATTATTTAGGCTACTATAAAGATTTTGGAAAATTTGAATGAATTAGGGTTTTATGAATTTAAGAAGGTAGTAAGGTTTTTTGGTTAATCAAATTAGGGTTTAAGGGTGACATCATGAAATTAGGGTTTTGAAATCTTAAGACATTAAGTTTATAATTCATGTTTACTGGATTGTTATTTTAAGTTTGATGGATCATGGTTTTAAGGTTTAAATTTATTATATTGGATTTTTAAGTTCATTGAATTAGGGTTTAGGAAAACTTAGGGTTTACTATTTTGGTCTTTTGAAAAAGTTAGGGTTTTTGGTATTTTAGAAAACATGTTTGGTTTTAGGATTTAAGAAAATAATTTAGAGTTTTATAAAATAATTATGATTTTAGAAAACGTAAAGAGAACTAGGGTTTGGAGATTTAAGAAAATATTTGGAGATTTTGGACAAAAAGTTATGGTGTAGATGAAAATAGTTGGTAAAAATAATTTAGGATTTTAAAACTTTTGGAAACAGAAGAAACCCTTTAGGGTTTTTAAGTTTGAAAATAGAAAAGTAATTTAGGGTTTCTGAAGTTTTTGGAAGCAAAAGAGCAGTTTAGGGTTTTTAAGGTTTTTGCAAACAAAAGAAACACTTTTAGGGTTCTTAAGGTTTTTGGAAATAGAAGAGTAGTTTTAGGGTTTTTAAGGTTTTTGGAAATAGAAGAAACACTTTTAAGGTTCTTAAGGTTTTTGGAAACAGAAGAATAATTTAGGGTTCTTAAGGTTTAGATCATTGACTAAGGCTACTGGAAGAATGTATGATACATTACTAAGTTTAATAATCAGATTACTTAGAAAAATAAATGATGGAAACATTGTCAATAACATCAAACCAAAGATTTATAATCAAACCTCCGTTCATTGGTTCCTCCACAATTTACTTCTGGATGAACAAAGACAAAGGCAGTGTGGCTACCTTTGATGAATTGTTGATTACTTGCTTGTTGCTAATGTCTCTTGCTAGGGTTTTCTGTCTTTTTTACTCTGACCCAATCCAAGTTAAAAATTCCAATCCCTCTCCCTCTCTATTTTGAGTTTTAATGTGTTATTTTTAGGAAAACTTATAAGCCTACTTCTAATTGTTTAAGGAAACTAAAATTAATTAGGAAAAGAAAGCAAAACCAAATAGAATTTGGTTTCGGAAAAAAACTGCATTGGAAAATTACGCCGGCAAAACAAATTGCTGGCGAAACTGTGAGCTACGAAAATTTTGCTGGCGGGCACTGGGGCGGTTGGCCAATTCCACTTTCGGCGATTAATTTTTTTGTCGCCAATTTTTTCGTAGCCGAATTTTATTTTTATTTTTTATTTATTTATTTTTCATTATTATTTATTTATTTATTATTATTATAAAAAATTATAAATACTAAAATAAATATTATTTAATTAAAATACCACAAAAATTATTTTGGACTATATAAAAAATATCCGACTAGACTGGGTTAAAAATTAAGGGTCTACATGTATATAGGGTATAAGGGTGTTACACTCCACCTCCATCAAGGTCACTTTTAGCTTGACATTGTACCTATATTGCTGAATGAAGGATTTGTACAATAAATTCCAATCATTTTGGGTGTTCTCCTCTAAGGTATTGAACCAGTTTTGCACAACAGGGCCCAATAAGATCATAAAGTACCTTAGTGTTTGAGTCTTAGTAGCTTGAGCAGACTGCATGGTTGCAATGTATTGCTTAACATGTAGATGTGGATTGCCAGTTCCATCGAACTTAGCAAAGGAGGACATCTTGAGCTTGTAAGGGACTTCTTCATCTTGGTCAAACAGCTTATCCACCCCTAATAGCTCTTTAGTTTTCAGCTTATTTTGAAACTTCTTCTCTAAATCAGCAATCATCTTTTCCATATTTGAAGTTTCAGTCTTTTTGACAGTTGATTTCTCCATAACCTTTGACACTTTCTTCTTATCTTGAGGATCTTGGAAATACTGAGCCCATTCATCATCGTTCATAGCTTCTTTGTCTTCATCAAAAGCCATTTTGACTATCTTAGCTTTTCCCTTATCTTTTGGCTTCTTGTTACTGAAGGATGCCTCAACATTGTTCCCTAATAATGCAGCCAACTGGCTTTTCATAGTCTCAGCTAGAGTCTCCTTCAATTCTTCCATCTTGGAGTTGAGGGCATCATTCACCAATTTCTAAACTTGCTCAAGTTCCATAACTTTTGATGTGAAATTGACTGAATTCTCACTGAACTCTGAGTCACTGACGTAGGTCAGATTATCGTAAGCTCTTGAACTACTGTACTCCAGGTCTGCGAGCCAAAAAGAATAAATGGCATGCAATGCAATGCATGTATGCATGTATGAAAGGATGCACAAGTAACAAACAAAAAAAAAACAAAAGATAGGAGCGAACCTTCCAACCTTATAACTTCCACACACAAATGGCAAGTCTCTTTTCTAGGTATATGGTTAATAAACTACCAACATGGAATATCTTATTTTTGAATAATTCACTCGGACGATTTAACCAATAGTTATGTTTTCAAACTTAGAAGTCAGTCTATGATAATTCATATTAATTAACCCTTAATCCATTGATCCAATAAGAAGATAGCTTTTATGCTATATTGTATTAAAACTAAATTAAAAGGTTTATTATTATTAGATTTCTCATTTTGGAAAAACAACTAGTGATTCATATCACAAATAAGCCCATGATTAATAAGTCTTAGTGTAAACTAGGCGCATAATTTATTTTAAGTATTCCTTAATTGACCTAAATAGTTGCAAGCCCATTAAAGAAAAAGGTTGTAATTTGAAAAATGGTTTTGTTTCAAAGCCCATTGTGAAAAAGGTTTGCTTAACAATATATTTTGGTCTTTGAACTTAGGCCATGAGGTAGAAAGAATTTTTGACCCATCTTAGAAAAAGGTTTTATATCCAAAGACCATCTTGAAAAATTTTGAAAATAGTTTAGGTCTCTTGGGCTTAAAAATTATTTTGGGCTTATAATATAATTAGGTCACATTAGGAATTGAACAAACTAAATAAGCCATAGTTCAAACCAAGATATATTAATCATAGTTCAAACCAAGATATATTAATCATAGTTAAAGAGCAAGCATTTGGGTATAGACCATAGGAAAATAACTAGGCCAACTACATGGGCTTTTAGTCTTTACGTTTAAAAGCTTAGGTTCCCATAGCAAGTATAAACCAAATGGTACGAGGCTATGAGTGGTTATGCCATGCTCGATCTCCATTCCTTGAGTTAAAGTATAGTATCTCTTACATAACACAACACGGGTAACATGGGCATCATAACTCACATACATATGCAAACTGATGTAATGAACAATATCATAATAAGAAAAATAAAATAATATAAAGACCAATGGAATCAACTTCTCTTATCCTCAGTGGAGTCTACACTGTGAGCGGGGATTTTTACCCCAACTCCCATATGGAATGGTTCTTACGACTTTGGCACTGTTAGGCCTAAATCCGAAGAAAATGGAGTCATTACCTAGATGGGCCAGGAAAAAGAAAGGGGTGGATGACTCGATTTCTAAGGAATTCCCAACCCCGTAATGGGTTCAAAAAATTGGGTACGCTTGGGGAATGTGAGAAATTTCCCAACACTCCCATAATGCCGGGTTCATTGGAACCGACCTCCTTTTTAGGTCTAAATGTTATTAAATTTCTAACTATTATAATATTATCCATACTACATATAAATTAAAATGAATAAATATTCATTGTATTAAAATCAAACAAATAAATAAATAGACATCCATCGATCGATGGAAACATGCCCTTACAAATGTCCAAACATCCATAAAAAAGAAAACAAAGTAAATAAAATGAGACGACCACCATAGGTGCAAACATATTGTGAGCGGGGATTTTTGCCCCCACTTCCGGTGGAATGGTTCTTGCGACTTCGGCACTATTTAGACTTGGGGCCTTAGAGAACACGGACCTAGGTCCAGAGAAAATAGAGTCGCCACCCGGACGGGCCGGAAAAAAGAAAAGGGTGGATGACTCAATTCCTAAGGAATTCCCAACCCCCTAATGGGTTCGGAAAGTTGGGTACGTGTGGGGAAGGTGAGAAATGGCCTGGCACCTCCATAATGCCCGGTTCATTGGAACCGGCCTCCTTTACAGGTCTTAATATAACAATATTATCCATATTACACACAACAATTGAAATAAAGCATCATTATATTAAAAATCAAAGCAATGTCCAAGCAAAACAAATAAATGGACACCCATCTGAAGATGGAAACATATCCTTACATCATTCATGTTTAAACTAAATAGGACACCCACTAAAAAGGTAGAAAGATGCCCTTTACATTGGTCCAAAATATAAAAATAATTTAAATTACATGATATTTAACTAATGAGGTACCCACAAAGTGGAAACATACCTCTTACAACATTTGAAAATCAAAATAAATCGATAGTAGTAAATAACCATTCATCATAAATAAATCATTCATTAAAGATATTAAACATCAATCAAAATATATAATAAACATTCATCCATAATAAATTAAATAAATCAAAATAAAATAAATCAAAGCATATAAACTACATAATCAAACCTAAAATTAAATAAAGCAATAAATATATAATTTAGGATTCGTATCTTAAAATAGGATTTTAGAATTTTAGTTAATAAATTAAGGCTTTGGAAAAAGGAAAAATTAAATATGTAGACTCATAATACACAAATGAATATTGACCCCTTCGACGAGCCCATACAGCGGTCCCGCTAGCCGGTTAGTGGGCGGGGGTCAAGGGTGCAGCGCCGCAGAAAATTTTGGAAATTGGCTTCAAGGATTATAGGTTTTGGTGTTCAAAATTAAGATTTTAGGGTTTAGAATTTAGAAAATAGGGTTTTGGAATTTTGAGTAATTAATATTATTTTTTAAGTGAATAATGCTACTGGACATTTTAAAGATTTAGGGTTTTGGATGTTTTATGAAAATAATGCTACTGTGATTTAAAATAAATTGGCTTGGTAACGGATTGTTATTTTGGTTTTACTATATTGGATTTGAATGTTTAGGTTTATAAGGTTTTAAGGATTAGGGTTAGGGTTTAGGAAAATTAGGGTTTATGGTTTTGGTTTTGAGGGAATTCGGGCTTTTAGTGTTTTGGAAAATATGTTTGGTTTTAGGATTGAAGAAAATAGTTTAGAGTTTTTGTAAAGTTTTTGGAAATAAACAAAATGATTTAAGGTTTATAGAAATAGAAAATATATTTTTAGGGTTTTTGGAAATAAAAGGATCAATTTAGGGTTTAAAAGTTTTGAAGAAATAGGTTGAACGATTTAAGATTTTTGGAAAACAAAGAAACGAATTAAGATTTTTAAGGTATTTAGAAATAGAGGAAATCACTTAAGGTTTCTGGAAACAAAGATCAAGTTATTACATCTTCAAAGATTGAAGTTTTGAGTGTATAATCTTATGAATCAAATAAAGAACGAAGCTACTGTAAGGAACAGAAAGAAATTAAGAATTCAAACCTTCGTTCGTTGGTTCCACCAAAAACTGCTTCTTGGATGAACAAGGTCAAAGGCAAGGTTGTTGTCTTTGATAGCTTGATTGCTTGCTTGCCTCTTCTCTTCTAAGAATTCCAATCAATTTGTAAAGTTCCAGTTCAAAATTCCAAGTTTGTCTAAAGTCCAATTCCTTTTCAAAAATTCCTACCCCTTTCTGTGTTGTTTTTTAGTCTTATTTATATGAAATTTTCATGATTAATCTTAATTGTTTATAGAATTTATCATTAATTAGGAAAGGAAACCGAAACCAAATAGAATTTGGTTTCGAAAAAATTTGCTTCGGAAAAATTTTGCTGGCGAAAAAAATTACTACGAAAAAATTTTGCTAGCGAAAAAAAAACTGCTGAGGAAGCTCTGGGTGAAGACTGGCGAGCAGATGCTGCGAGCCATTTCGTCCAACCTTTTCGGCGACGAAATTTTTTGTCGCCGATTTTTATTTTTATTTATTTGTTTATTATTATTATTTTTTATTAATTACTAAAACAAATATTATTTAATCAAGATAACACAAAAATTATTTTGGACTAATTAAAATATATTAGACCAGACTGGGTCAAAAATTAAGGGTCTACACATATCTCTTACATCAATCTAAGTCTTTGAAATAATGTAAATTACATAAACTAAATAAACAAGGCACCCATACTTGATGGAAACATGCCTTTTACAATTCCTTTTAAAAATGCATATAAATCTAAGGAAAAGAATAAAGCAAGGAAAAAATAATACAACATATATGAAAATAATTGAATAATTAAAAAATAAAAAAAATATACATCTTAATATTATCCTATTAAGGAAATATAGTGCGCTATGATGAGGGTCAAACCTACGGCGGTCCTGTTAGCCAGTTAGCGGGTAGGGTTTAAGAGGGCAGTGCCCCCGAAAAGGTAAACAGTTTATAGGATATGGTTTTGTTGTGGAATTAGGGTTTCTATGTAAGCTAGAATTTTATATTTATAGAAATTAGGGTTTTAGGGTTTTAGAAAAAAACATTTAAGGTTTTAGGATTTTAGAAAACAAAATTAGTGTTTTAAGGTTTTATAAAAATAGCATTAAGGTTTAGCAATTTAGAAAAATAAGATTAGGATTTATGGTTAATTAGGGTTTTAAGAAATTACTTAGCTACTGTGATATTAAATACTTATGTTAATTTGATTAAACAGTTTACTATGATGCTAAAGTAGTTTATTCGCATAAACTAATTGTTGAATTGTTAAATGAGCTATTGAATGAAACGAATTCAAATATATAGCCTATTATAAATTATAAATCCAACATCAAAATGATGCTTCAAATAAAATCTATATGAATTAAAACCAATGGATGCTACCTACTGGATGTTTTATAAGAGTGTAGGAATGAAATAAAATAATGAAACAAGAATGGATGAAGTACTGTGAATTTAAAATAAACTGAATAAGGGATTGCAAACCTCCATTGCTGGTTCCATCGATATTTTATATAGATCCAAGATTTATATTTGCACCAGTAATAAAATCTCAATTGAACAAAATGAAGGCAATGTGTCACTGCCTTCTTCTTTGATGTTGGATGTTATTTGGAGTCTCTGTTAACTCTCACTCAATATTTGCTAGGGCTCCTAATTAATTATGGCTTACTGCTTCCTAGTTCCCCCCAGTGCTTTTTAAACTTGTATTTATATAGAATAGTTAGGTTAAATCCATGAAGACTCCCAAAGACAATAGTATTATAATTAAAATTGAAAGCTAATTTAAATTGAATCCAGACACAATCAAATCCAAGTTTAGAAATAACATTAAAACTCAAGACCCATTGGCGAGCCATGGCAAGTTGGCTGCCAATTTTCCCAATTCGTTGAATGGGGGCTTCCAATTCACCGCAAGCCAAATTAGGGCCTCTAATTCACCGCGGCCATGCCATGACCAAAGCTGTTGGGCATTGGGTCCTTCAATTCACCGTAGTAGGCCCCAGCGGTGAATTGGGTGCACCAATTCACCTCAGCTAGGCCTATGGACATGCGACAGGGGTAAATTCATCATTTGTACAAAAAAAAACATAATAATATTGGACTTGGGCTTGGATTGACTTATCCTAGATTTGTATCAGACCTATTTTAGCATTTAAAATTCTAACAGCTTATTTTAGGTCTTTTAAAATTAGACAAACCTAAATCAAAGCTATAAACTAGGTTTAAGCTTTTTAAAATCAGACCGAATTAAGCTTGACCTTTTTTGATTGGGATCTACTAGCTTAAAGCCAAAATTAAGGGTCTACACCCATGATAGAGCATAAAAGCTATTTTTCATTTGATCTAATGGATCAAGGCTTAATTAATGGGAATTATCATAAACTGATTTTTGTTTAAAAATATAGCTATTAGTTAATCCCTCTTAGTGTATCTATCCAAAAAACAATACCCCATATTGATATTTTATTGACCATATACCTGGGAAAAGAGACTCGACACTCGTGTCTGGGGAGAAATAAGGTTGGAAGGAGCATCTTGACTTAATCTATTTGATCGTTTTGATTATTTGTCATGCATACATACATACATGCATTGCACCACATAAACATTGATCCTTTTTTACACAGACTTGGAGTACAGCAGTTCTAAGGCTTTTAACAACTTGACCTATGACTCAAAATTCAGTCAGAATTCAGTCTACTTCACACAAAGAGCAATAGATCCTGAGCAATTTCATAAGCTAGTGAATGATGCCCTCAACTCCAAGATGGAAGAATTGAAGGGGACCCTGGTGAAGGCTGTAAGAAGTCAGATAGCTACACTATTGGAGACTACTGCTAAAGCATCTGCTAGCATCAAGAAGTAGAAAGACAAGGGAAAGGCTAAGGTGGGTAAGCTAATTTTAACAAGGAATAGGTCCACTGATAGAGATCAAATGAGAAATGAGGTGTCAATTCCTATTCTACAATATAAATTGAGCCATATATTGACCAAACATTTTAAAGACTAGTATGAGGTTGACTTTTAGTGGGAAAAATGGGAGAGAGAAAAGAATGTATACAATAGAAAAGGGAAAAATAAGGGTGGCTATCATCCCAATGGGCAAAGTCAAAGGGGACAGAAAGATGTTGAGATAAATGCAACGATTAAGCAAATAAAGAAGTGTAAATTCTCAAACTTGAGGGAACCTTTGTCAAAGACTTTTAAAAATCTAAAGAAGATGGACTTGCTTTGACCATTGGCACCTTGACTGTTACCATATCCTATACCACCTAATCTCAACACTCAGTATTATTGACACCTCTATTAGACACTTGGTCATGACACAGATCAATGTGTACATTTAAGGCATGAAATATAAAATCTCATCGATGATGGAAAGATCCTCGCCCCAAATATGTCCAAGTAGATGAAGCGTCTTCGACTACAATTCAAAAAGCTTCCTTAGTCTTGAGTGCTACTTATTTTATTTCTTATTTGATATTTCTTTTTGGAACAATTGTTTTTAAGTTACTATTTTTTTGCAATTAAATTATTTTTATGATTTTATTCATTTTGGTAGTCAATCGATGATGAATGTAGCTTGATATTCATGAATTAGTGTATCTATGGATCATGATTCGAATGACTTTACCAGGTAAGAAAATTGCTCTATAGCATTGACTTGTGTATGCTTACTTAGAGAGGGCTCCTACATACTTACCTGTGTCTATATTCTAGTCGATATGAGAACATGCTTTGATGAACTTTCGAGGTGAAATTGAACTTTGCTTATTTAAGAGAGAAATAATCTCTGTGTTGTTTGGTGAGCCAACAAATTGTATCCACCATGTTAATATCAAACCCTAGTTTGCCCCTTTGAACCTTCTTGAGATTTTAGCATTCTTTTCATTGTCTTACAAACCCTGAAAACCTACCCTGAGATGTTATGACACTTATAGCAAGTCTAATGATCACTGAGATACTAAGAAGGCAAGAAGATCGAAGAAAGGGATGCTCAATGAAGACTATGAAAACAGTTGAAGTTTACCTAAATTTAGGTCTGATGGTATCAAGACTGCAAAGGATCCATCCTCATTGAAGTAGGCTCATGTCCCTTTATAGTTAGAAGCAAAGGATAGAATGAATAAGAAGACTCTCTTAGAAATAAAAAAAAATAGAGAAAAAAAGAGAAAAGAGAAAAAAAATAGAGAAAGGAAGGAAAAAGAAAAAAAAAAGAAGAAATAAAGTGGAAAAGAGAGAAGGAAAAATAAAATAGTAATAGTTTAAAAGAGTAGTTTAGAAAGCCAACAAAGTTCTTTCTACTTAGAACAATAGAAGACTTCCACTCAGCCTATGATAAAAAGTTCAATTTAAATTTGTCAAACCCAATAAGAGATTCAGCCAAAATCAGAGAAAGACCATATAGTTTATGATACCCATCACAACTCTAAGACACTAATCTTAAAAGTCCTACACTTGACAATCCTACAGAGAAAAAGGATAAAATACCAAAAGAAAGAAGAGAAAAAAAGAAGAAGAAAAAGAGACAAAATGAGGGTCTAAAACTTTTTACAAAGGTAAAGACTTTCCTAATTAATATCCATATTCATGCCAAGAAGATGGAAAACATTCAAAGCTCTATCTTCTCATGTTTCCAACTGTCTAAGGCTCCAATAAGAGGTTTGTAATTTGACTGGTTGTCTATAGTGTCATGTTAGTGCCAATCTAAAAATGGTCTTTACTTAACACATGTCCTTTATAGACTCCATTTCAAACCTATTAAAGAAATGTTGATTTCTTTTGATAGGCAGATTCTATTAGCGAAGATTGTTTAAAAAGCATACATATGAGATAGACAATATTTAAACTTAATGAGACCTTTGGCTGAGTAATGTATGTGCCTATCTGAAGTGCAATAGTTCTTGCTTAAATGAAAATGATTTTCAAGTTTAGTATGGTAACTAGGGTTATGATGTTATGAATGTATTTAATTTGGAAAAATTGAGTCATGAGGTATTTAATACTGATTTGATAAAGACAACATTGAATTTCAAAATTAAAATTAAAAAAAGAAGAGGGATGTTTTCTTGCCACATGAGCCTTCAAGCTTAGGGAAGTGCATTGCACTGTCAAACTTTAAAGGACGTATTAGGCAAAAGTTTCCATGAAAGGATCATTTGCAAGGTCATATGCTAAATCATCAGTTTGAAATATATGTCTCCTATATCTCTGGCTATCTTGCTTGGGCCTCCACTACTCATGTTTACTACATATTGAAGATAAAGACATGGATGCAATATTTTCTTCTAATCCAATGCAAGACCTACATGAATATCTATAAGGTATCAATAAGAGTGCCTCATCCTATCACCTCGGTCTGTCAGTCAATAGAATCACTGGAAGTATCAATCATGCTTAATGTGCATACACATATACATAAGCATATCACACTGCATTTTTTTTGTCTTGTGTTGCCTATTCCTCTGTCAGAGTAAATAGATGATACCTTATGAAATAAATAATCAAAAGCAGATATAGAATTAGGGGGCATGAAGGGGCCTTTATAAAAGATAGAAGAAATGCATGCTTGTGCAGAAGGACTAGACAAAACACAAACATTAACCAGAGCCTGCATGAACACAAAAATCATCGATTTGAGCCTACACAGTGGGCAAAATTTCTCCTTTTCAATTTTTTGATTTTATGAATATACAAAACATTTTCAAACTCTCTTTTAATGTTCTGCCATGTAGGGGACAAGAGAGGATGTGAGGACTAAGCTAAAAAATAACCAAATTTTTTGCAAAGCAGAATCCATTAAACAATGGAACAAGTGGCTAGAAGAAATCCATAACTCACAAATGATGAAATGTCAGTCAAGCTAGAAGTGCTAAAGTCGATACAGGATGAAGGTCCATCCCTAAGAGTGAGGAATCAAGATCAGATCAACATCAATCAGCCAGAGGTCAAGGATGTCCGAAGAAGGGGTGAGCATGCCCTATCAACATCAAGCAGCCAGAGGATGAGGATGTCTAAAAGAGGGGAGAGCATGTCCTATCAACATCAAGCAGTCGGAGGATGAGCATGTTTGAAGGAAGGAAGAGCATGCCCTATCAACATCAAATAGCCAAAGGACGAGCATGCCCTATCAACATCAAGCAGCTGGAGGATGAGCATGTCCGAAGGAGGGGTGAGCATGCCCTATCAACATCAAGTAGTTGGAGGATGAGCATGTTCGAAGGAGGGGTGTGCATGCCCTATCTATATCAAGCAGTCGGAGGATGAGCATGTCCGAAGGAAATGAGCATGCCCTATCAACATCATGCAGCTGAAGGATGAGCCTATCCTATCAACATCTAGCAGCTGGAGGATGAGCATGTCCGAAGGAAGGGCAAGCATGTCCTACCAACATCAAGTAGTTAGAGGATACATGTCCGAAGGAGGGGCGAGCATGCCTATCAACATCAAGTAGCCAGAGGATGAGCATGTCTGAAGAAGGGGTGAGTATTCCCTATCAACATCAAGCAGTGGGAAGATAATCATGTCTGAAGGAGGGGCGAGCATGCCTTATAAATGACCATCCAGCCTATATTGAATTTGTTGAAGTATCCTGATGATGCAATTCAATATTAGGTCGAGAACCCATATTCAATCTCGAGTCATGAATCCAAATCCAGTCTCGGATTGAGAATCCAAATCCAGCCTCTGTTCGAGAATCCAAATTCAATCTTGGATACTGAACCCAAATCTCGTATCAGGTCAAGAACTAAAATCTAAGACTTGGATCAACAACCTAAAACAAGTCTTGGGTCTAGAACCCAAATCCAATCTTGGGTTGAGAATCCAAATCCAGTATCAAGTCAAGAACCCAGATCAAATCTCCAGTCAAGAACCCAAATTCAATCTCGGGTCATAAACCCAAATCTAGTCTTAGGTCGAGAACCAAAATCTAGTATTGGATCGAGAACTCAAATTCAAGTCTCAAGTTGAGATTCCAAATCAAGTATAGGGTCGAGAACCCAAATCTAATATAGAGTCCAGAACCCAAATCCAGTCTTGGGTTGAAAACTTGAGTCTAGAATCCCAAACTAGTCTCGAATTTAGAGCCCCAAACTAGTCTCAGATCTAGAACCCCAAACTAGTCTTGGGTCTATAACCAAAAACTAGTGTTGAGTTGAGAACCCAAAACCAATCTTGGGTCCAGAACCCATCTTCATTTAAGATCAGCTTACAATTACATTGCTTTTCACTCTCTAAATGAATTCGAGACTTTTTAGGTAGGGGGCTAAATTATATACCCTTAATTTTGGCTCTAAGCAAGTTCAATCCCAATTAATAGATTCCAAGTCAAGTTTGGCCTAACTTTAGAAGCATTCAACCTAATTTGAAGCTTTTAATTAGGTTGGCCCAATTGTAAAAGGACTAAAAATAAGATGGTTCAATTTTTAAAGCACTAAAATGTTTCAAACCAAAGTTAAATGGGTTAGGTTCAATTTAATTCAAAATGGGCCATGTCCATATCGAATTGGGGTTGTTTAATTCAAAATGGGCCATGTCCATATCAAATTGGGGTTGTCTAATTTGATATGGGCCATGTCCATATCGAATTAGGGTTGTCCAATTCTCCAATTTGATATGAACATTACTCGTATAGAATTGGAAGCTTGTTTAATTCGATATGAGCACATCCATATTGAATTGGACAAGCTCTAATTCCATATGAGTTAATACTCATATCGAATTGGCCCACTGTCCACTTCTATATGGGTTTTGGTTCATGTCAAACTTAAATTGTTTTAATTCGATATGACTTTAGTTTTAAGACCTAATCTGAGGCAAATACAAATTGAGCTTGGTTAAAATCCTAATTAAATTTTTATAAGTTAGGGTTAATGACTAGGGATTCAATATAATTATTTCTTATAAATATAGGTTTAAAGGACGGGATAAAGGGATTGGAACTTAGCAACCAGCTTGAAGGCAGAACATTATTGACAAATTGAAAGACAAAAAGTGAACAAAAGCAATCAACACAAGCAATATAAAAGGCAGTAGCTAAAAGCAAGCAACAGTCTTTGACTTACTTTACTCAACTAAGGTCATAGTTGATCCAAGCAGTAGCACAAAGGAGTTTGGCTCAACACATTAAATTTGTGGAGTCAACTAACACATGTTTGATTCTTTAAACTCAATTTGATTGAACTTTCATGGATTATTTTCATTCTTCAACAATGTTAAGCAATTATCATTAGGAGTTATTGATTGTTGGAACTTCATCCAGTAGGGAACAATCTTGATTTTAATTTGGTACAGATCATAATGTTTTATTAGTTTTTGTCATAGAATTGTATCTTATTTATTATGATGATTATTGTTTTCTTTAGGTATTTTGGTAGTTTTAATCTGTTTATTTAGTGATTTCATCAATTTTGGTAGTTTTAATTTATTCCAGTGTTTATGTCATTTTTTAGTGTGGTGTTTATGTGTTGTTGGTTAATGTTTTATTTGATTCTTGTTTAAAGTTTGTTTCAAGTGTTTATTTTAGGTTAATATGCAAAATATTTCCTTGGAAGAAAGAATAGCATGAAGCAGCAAGACACGGCCAAGTCACTGGCCGTGTCTCACCTTAAGGGCAAAACCAAGGAACCAAGAGAGGAAGGAAAATTTGGCAGAAGCTGACACTGGCAGGTGACACGGCCAAGCCACTGGCCGTGTCACATGACACGGCCACAAGCTTGGCCGTGTCCCATACTTAGCCAGGGAAGGAGACCAAAGAAAGAAGAGCAAAGAACAAAGAGAATTAGTGGGTGACACACCCAGGTGACACGGCCAAGCCACTAGCCGTGTCACATGACACGGCCAGGAGCTTGGCCGTGTCACACTCAATTCCACAGAAGCAAAGATGAAGGATTACACAGAAGCTGACACATCCAGGTGACATGGCCAAGCCACTGGCCATGTCACATGACACGGCCACCAGCTTGGTCATGTCACTCTATGGGACTAAGGGAAGAAAGAATACTCGGATTTTGAGTGAGGTTTCGTATAAATAAGAGGATTAGGTTTTTTTTGAAGGGGGTTACACATTTTATCAGCCGTCAAACATAAACCTTTGAGCTTTCATTCATTTTCTTATGGAATTTTGATTATACTTTGATGCAAACAGTCTAGATTAAATTAGTTTTAGCCACTGCAATATTCTTCTAGCAAAGATCTGAACAAGAGATTCTTTATAAGCTAAAGAAAGTTTGTAATTTGGTTATGTTCTCAAACTCTATCTCTTAAGTTTCATTGGAATTGTATTCATGAATTCTATTATGTCTAAATTAATTTCTTTGAATTTTAATGAGATGAATCTTTTTGATAGCATTATTGCAAACTAATTTGATCTAGTCTAGGGTTTGTATGGATCTACTATGATTGTATGAGATGGTTATTGCTCTTAACTGAATTATTTCTTTTAACCTTAATTGAATGGATTAATGTTAATATATAATTGATTGGCCACCAATTA
Organism: Garcia nutans; assembly: GCA_947685225.1. Lineage (NCBI taxonomy): Eukaryota > Viridiplantae > Streptophyta > Magnoliopsida > Malpighiales > Euphorbiaceae > Garcia > Garcia nutans. Next base: position 15,650,974 of record CANTUV010000011.1, on the reverse strand, counting down.
TGTGTTTGAGGTATTAGATGAAGGATTGAGAAATGAATTCTAATGCTGGAACAATTCAACTAGGGACTTAGGTGAATTAGAAATATAAACCTAAGAAAAAGATCATTTCAATTGTAATAAGATTATTTGAAAGAGGTTTGAATGTGAAAGCTTATTTCCTTTATTAGATTAATTAAGTTGATTGAAATATGATCTTTGAAATTAAATTGGTTGAGAGGAATAGCCGTTCATACATATAAGTTAGTAGAGAAGTGCAAACCCTAGACCTTTCTATTAAGTGAATCAATATATCAGCTCAGTTTACTTTCATTGTTTTAAATTCCACTCGATCTGTCTTTATTAGTTGTTAGCAATTTAAATTTATTGATAATTTGTTATTTGTAATTTGATAATCAATTAGCTTATCTAGCTTCCTTGTGAGACGACCTTAAGGTGTTCACCAAAATACTACAGCAGCCTCGTATACTTGCGAGTGTAGTTCTAGTAGTGTTAATTAGAGCGCAACAAGTTTTTGGCGCCACTGCCGGGGAAGCTAATTGGCGTAATTGTTTATTAGGCATAAATATTTTAAATTATTTTTCATTATTTACATTTGATTTATTTGTCTTTTGCTTTTAATAATTTTTTTTCTAGAAATTTTGTTTATGCAAGGCAGGAGATCACTCGGAGAGAACTATACCCAGTTATTCCAGAAATTCAAAGAGTGAAAAGGAGTAGAGAAGAGTTTGAACTATATACCGGATTTGATACAGAGGAGGACACTTCTGATTTTGAGTCGGATACTGCACAATCTACCAATATGGGAGAAGAAAGGCAAAGAACTATGAGGGATTTTGCCAGACCTGTCATTGGAACTTCCACCTCTTGTATAAGATTAACAGATGTAGCAAGAAATTATGAGTTGAAGACTATCCATTACAATATGCTGCCATCTTTCTATGGAGTCCCAAATGAAGATCCTTTGAATTTTATTCGGGATTTCTACTCCAACCTCAACACATTTCCATTGGGAGGACTAACAGAGGACCAGTTGAGGATGAGGTGTTTTTCGTACACATTGAAGGATAGGGCAAAAAGCTGGCTTATGATGTTGCCTGAAAATTCTTTGACAACTTGGGAGCAAGTCTATAACAAGCTTATGGGCAAATTTTACTCACATCAGAAGACAGCTGAATTGAAAGGGAAAATAGCTACATTCTCTCAATTTGAAGGAGAGCCATTTCATGAGGCTTGGGACAGGATTAAGATGTTATTGATCCAGTGTCCACATCATCACTACCCACTTCAACTTCTGAATCAGTTTTTCTATGATGGTCTAACCCAGCAATTTCAGAATATTGTTGATAACGCAGCTAGGGGAGCTATGGGAGAAAAGACAGCAGATGAAACTTATGAAATCTTCAAAATGTTGGGAGCTAATTCTCAATATAAAAGTGTAAGAGTAAGAAGTAAAGGGGTGAACCAATTGAAAGCCAACAGTGAGATGGTCAATCATATAGCTGAATTGACAAGGCAAGTGCTAATGCTGAACATGAAGAACAATACTTCTTCATCCACTTAAGAAGTGTGTGGAATTTGTGGAACCTTCGGGCATGGAGCAAATATATGCCCCTCTACATATGAGTCTTATGGAAATGAAGCTGAGCAAGTCAATGCTATGGAGGGATATCAACCAAGGGCCCGGAATGATCCTTACTCAAATACTTACAATCCTGGTTGGCGGAATCATCCAAATTTTTCCTGGGCAACAAATAATTCTCAACAACCTTTCCATTTGCTCCAGAGACAAAAGCAACCGCAGGATCAATCTTCAAATCAAGGGCAGCCTAAGAGAGAGAGTTTAGAGGATAGTTTACAGGCCTTTATCCAAGTCAGTGCTAAGAATCAAGAGATGAATAACAAAAGACTGGATTCTTTAGAAGCATCTTTTAAGAAAGTGGAGACTCAAGTGGGACAACTTGCACAACAGATGCAGATTCAACAAAAAGGGAAATTTCCGAGTTAACCTGAGTAGGCACAAGCAGTGACTATTCTTAGAAGTGGCAAGGTAATAAACAATAATGTTGAAAATAATTCTGTGAATGTAGGTGATCAAGAGAACAAAAAGGAAGGAGAACCAGAGGACAAAGATGCTGGAGAAAAATCAATGGAGAAATCCCCTTCAGCAGATTTACACAAGGCAAGTAATCCTTACCGGCCACCTATACCATTTCCCAGCAGGTTGAAGAATGATAAACAAGATAAGCAATTTTCGGACATCTTCAATATGCTATCTAAGGTAAGTATTAACTTACCTTTACTTGAAGTAATAAAGAACATGCCGGCTTATGCCAAATTCTTTAAGTAATTGAATACCAAGAAAAAGAGGTATGAGCCAAACGAAAAGGTGATAGTGTCAGAGGTAGCTAGTGCTGTTTTCAACATAAACTACCTCCGAAGCTAAAGGATCCTGGTAGTTTCATAATTCAAATTACTATAGGTAATGGAAAGGGGACTGATGGCATGTGTGATTTAGGAGCCAGTGTTAATTTGATGCCATATTCTGTGTATCTCGAATTAGAACTTGGGGAACTTAAACCTACCAAAATGGTCTTGCAATTAGCTGACAGATCTCTTAGATTTCTGAAAGGAGTTATAGAAGATGTGTTAGTTAAGGTTGGTGGGTTGATAGTGCCTGTGGATTTTATAGTTCTTGACATGCAAGGAAATAACCCTACACCATCCGCACACACTATTCTTCTGGTTAGGCCTTTTATGGCTACGACCAACACCTTGATAGATGTTAAAAATGGTAAATTGTAAATGAATATCTTGGGAAAAATGGTTGAATTTTCTATTTTTAACACTTCTCCCATTCCTACAACTGCATTATATGAGGATTGCTCTTTAATTGATTGTATTGACGCAGTTATTTCAGATGTTTTCTTACAGACAAGTTCCTCGGATAAATTGGAGCTGGCACTGACCTTAGATCATGGTTTGGATATTTTTGACTCAAAAATAGTCAGTTGCCTTGAGAAATTAGAGAGTGCTGAAATAGAAGAACTTAAGGAGGACCCAGTATTTGAGCTCCCTTCCAACCAAAAAGAAGAGAATAAAACTTCACTTGAGTTGGAACTTAAAGAGTTGCCTAAAAATCTAAAATATGTGTTTTTAGGATATCACAACACCTTACCTATGATAATATCTAGCGAACTTAGTGAAAGGGAGGAGATGAGTTTGGTGAGTGAATTAAAAAGATTGAAAAGAGCTATAGGATGAGGGTTGAGTGATATTAAAGGTATTAGCCCTTCAATGTGCATGCATAGAATTATCTTAGAAGAGGGAGCCAAACCTGTAAGAAAGACCCAAAGGCACCTTAACACAAACATGAGTGAAGTGGTTAAGAAGGAAGTGCTTAAATTGCTTGATGCAGGAGTGATATACCCGATAGCCAATAGTGAGTGGGTTAGCCCAGTGCATGTAGTGCCTAAGAAATCAGGAAACACTGTGGTGAAAAATGAAAAGAATGAATTGGTTCCTACTAGGACTACTACTGGGTGGAGAATGTGTATCGATTATAGGAAGTTGAACAATGCCACAAAGAAAGACCATTTTCCTCTTCCCTTTATTGATCAGATGTTGGATAAACTTTCTGGACACTCACATTATTGCTTTTTGGATGGACTTTTAGGTTATTATCAGGTGTCGATATCACCAGAGGATCAATCCAAGACTACTTTTACTTGCCCTTTTAGGACTTATGCATTTCGGTGTATGCCCTTTGGCTTGTGCAATGCGCCTGCAACTTTTCAGAGATGCATGATATCTGTCTTCATAGACATGATAGATGATTTTATTGAGGTATTTATGGATGACTTTTCTGTTTTCGGTGATTCTTTTGATAATTGCCTCAATAAACTTGTTCTTGTGCTTGAGAGATGCATTGAATGTAACCTCACTTTGAGTTGGGAAAAGAGTCATTTCATGGTTACTCAGGGCATTTTATTAGGCCATGTTGTGTCAAGTAAAGGGATTGAGGTGAATAAAGCTAAGGTAGAATTGATTGCTAAGTTACCCCCACCTACCTCTGTTAAGGGAATAAGAAGTTTTCTAGGGCATGCAGGTTTTTACCGGAGGTTTATTAAAGATTTTTCTAAAATAATCCAACCATTGTGTCATTTGCTTGGGAAAGATGTTCCATTTGAGTTTATTGCACAATGCATGCAAGCCTTTAATTCCCTTAAGGAAAAATTGACTAGTGCACCGGTGATTGTAGCTCCTGTTTGGTCTTTACCTTTTGAAATTATGTGTGATGCCTCTAATCATGCAGTAGGAGCTGTCCTTGGGCAAAGGGTTGAGAAATTTTTGAGAGTGATTTATTATGCTAGCTTGACTCTAAATAGTGCGCAAGTGAATTACACAACAACTGAAAAAGAAATGCTAGCTGTTGTTTTTGCTTTAGATAAGTTTAGAGCATATTTAATTGGGTCTAAAATTATTGTGCATTTAGATCATGCAGCTCTAAAGTATCTTTTGACAAAAGATGGGTGTTATTATTGCAAGAATTTGATTTTCAAATCAAGGATACTAAGGGAAGTGAGAATGTTGTAGATGATCATTTATCTAGGTTACCTTTCTTTGGTGAAAATCTTGCATCTGATAGCATTCATAAAAATCTAGAAGCATTTCCTGATGAGCAGTTGTTTGTGGTAATGAATGTACCTTGGTTTGCAGATATTGCTAACTATCTTGCTTGTGGTATTTTGCGTTCTAACATGTCATTTCAGGAAAAGAAAAGGTTTTTGCACATGAGTAAATTTTATTTTTGGGATGAACCTTACCTATTCCGGATATGCAAAGATGAGATAGTTCACAGGTGTGTGTCTGAGGAAGAACAACTGAGTGTTCTTAAATTTTGTCATGACCTTCACTGTGGTGGTCATTTTTGGGGGGAGAAAGACTGTAGAAAAGGTGTTTCAAAGTGGTTTTTACTGGCCTACTCTATTCAAAGATGCTCAAGAATATTGCAAGCATTGTGACCGTTTTCAAAGAGTGGGTAACATTGGGAGGAGGAATGAAATGCCCCTTCAATCTTATATTGTTGTTGAACTGTTTGATGTGTGGGAAATAGTGATGGGGGAAGTCATTTCTGCAATAAACCTTTTGAGAAATTAATGTACAAATTGGGTGTGAAACACAAGGTGGCAACGCCATACCATCCACAGACTTCAGGACAAGTTAAGACATCCAACAAGCAAATTAAAGGAATTCTGGAGAAAACAGACAACTTATCAAGGAAGGATTGGGCAAGTAGATTGCATGATGCATTGTGGGCATATCGAACTGCTTTCAAGACTCCCTTGGGTATGAGTCCATACCGTTTGGTTTTCGGTAAGGCTTGTCATTTACCAGTGGAGTTGGAGCACAAGGCGTATTGGGCAATCAAGACTCTGAATTTAAACTTGGTCAAGGCAAAGAGAGAACGTTTTCTGCAAATTTCAGAGTTAGATGAACTGAGGAATGAGGCATATGAGAGTTCGAGGATTTATAAGGATTGCACTAAAGCACTTCATGACAGAATTATAGTGCGAAAGACATTGAGCCCAGGTATGAAAGTTTTGCTTTTTAATTCTCGTCTCCGTCTGTTTCCAGGAAAACTCAAGTCTTGATGGAGTGGTCCTTTCGAGATAACTCAAGTATATCCTTCTGGTGCTATAGAATTGCTTAACTCTCGAACAAATGAAACTTTTAAAGTAAATGGATAGAGAGTTAAACCATATCATGAAGGGTTCCAAGAAGTAAGGATCATCGATAGCACTTTGATCTATGATCCTTAAGTTTTGCAGTAATGTCCAGCTACACGACATTAAAGAAGTGCTAAATGGGAGGCAACCCATCAGTTTGCATTTCTTTTCATAGTTACAATTTTATATTTAGCAATTTTGATTTCATGGTTGGTTTAAATAAATGGAAAGGGTGCTTTGATCAGTTTTTATTTTTTTTTAATGTGTTTCAGGGTTAATCAAGGAAGAGGATTGCATTTCCTTAATATTTGGTGACACAAAAATAAAAAATATATAAAAAAAGCCAAAATGGCAGTGAAGGACACTGCCACTTGACACGGCCAAGCCACTGGCCGTGTCAAGCAAACCCAAAATCACCAGAATCACACCGTCCCTGACATGGCCAACAAGCTTGGCCGTGTCCTTGGCCGTGTCACATAGACACGGCCAAGCTTCTCCCATGTCCCTTTTCTTTGTCTTGCAACCTTTTGTTTACAGTGTCAAACACGGTCATGGGACACGGCCAAGTCACTTGCTGTGTCCCTCCAAACCCATCAAACATGGCCAAGCTAACCCAAGCTTGGCCGTGTCACCTCAATTTCAAAGTTTAAAAACACGGTTTTAGCCCTTTTTGTTCATTTAAATCCCTAGTTTTCTTTCTTGTTCCTTTCTCTCTCTCAACTTTTTCTCTCAAAAACCTCCATTGTTGTTCTTTCAAAGCTTCCAAAATCCCATTAATTCTCAATTTTCTTCACCAAAACTGAAATTAATCCGTTCAATCTTCTTCTTCTCTCATAAAAAATCAATCTAATCTGTTTAAGTTTCAAATTTTTCCAAATCTTTCATTATGCCAATAACAAAGATGGTGTCCCACCACAAGAGGAAGCAACCTCCAACTGCAGATGCATCTTCATCTTCTTCATCTTTAAAGAGAGCGACTCTTTTGGCTAGGGGTTTCTTTCTGACGAGGTATGTAAGCGATGAATCCCTTAATGTTCTTCATATTAGGGATAATTTTTATAGTTATGTTCAAAACCTTGGGTGGGAGAAATTAGTCTCCCTTCGACCTTTGCAATTTCAAGAGCTTACTTTGGAATTTTTAACATCTCTTAAGGTTGAAAGAGATGAACAGAAAATTTGCTCTAGGTTGAATTTTAAATTGCTTGAGAAATCATTTGTAGTTAGTATTGAGCAGTTGAATGCTATATTTGGTTTCCATCAACATGGTGAAAAATTTGTACCTAAGGATTTTAAACAGCAATTTGCATGGGGAGCATTGGGCTCGGGAACTTATGTGGCCAAATCGGCCAAGGCAACTAAATTACATAATCCCGCTCTAAGGTATCTGCATCGCTTTATGTCTTGTGGGTTCTTTGCAAGGAAGGAAAACCCAGGTGTAGTGGAAATTAGTGAGCTCTTTTTCTTGGATTGTGCTTGTAATGCCATACGCATTAGTGCCGGCTATTGGTTAGCCGATGTTTTTGATAATGTGGCAAACAAAAAGAAGGGGGCTATTTGTATTGGAGGATTCGTTACCACATTGGCAATAGCCCTTCTTGATGATTTTGACCCGAGTAACTGCTGAATGACTAAAATTTCGGGTAATGATTCATTGGATTTGGCCACACTTGAGAAGATGCATATGGTTGTGAACAGGGGAGGGGCTATGTGATGGCTTCAGCTGAGCCAGAAGCACCGGGGGCTGACAAAAGAGAACACGAGTCCATGAGGAGTCTGACTCAGATTCTCTTGATTTGGATGAAGATGCTTCGATCCCGGACAATCAAGAGATACTTAATAGGATAGAGGCACTGGAAAGTAAGGTCAATCGTAACCATGCTGCAGTCTTGCAATAGTTGGATCAAATCAATAGTAACCTTGCTAAGATCCTGAGTCTCCATCCTTCTGCTGCATCATCATCACATCCCCCTTCACCGTAGATCAAATTTTCTCTAATCTTTTGAGACAATTCCTTACTTTATTGTGTTTAGTTATAGCATATTTTTGTTGTTATTTTTTGTTTTTGTTTTTAATGTTAGCACTTTATATTTTGGTTATTTTATATATTGTATTTTGGTTTTGAACAATTGATGTTTGTGATGAAAAGGTAGAGTTTGCCTCACAAGGGAACCATGGAAAACAAGTTGTACCTTCACTCTTTTTCTTTATTATCCTTGTTTCCATTGAGGACAATGTAATTTATAAGTGTGGGGTAATCTTTAAGTTTTCCTTTAGTTCTTGTTTTGTTTGTCTTTGTGTGTTGTATTGTGCGTTGTACATGGCATAATTGTTGGAAACTTATTGACTTTTCTGTGATTCTAGCATTATATTTGAGCCTTTAGTATCAGCATAGAGATTAGCATTTGAATTCATTCGGGATCAATTTTCACATTCTGCAATTCATGACATATAAATCTTTGAGAACCCACCCTTTGTGAGTTTTGAGCCTCATAGATTAAATATTATTTTCAATTGATTTTCTTTTCTTAAGTGTGCACCTTCATGATTTTGCATCTCTAGAGCTTGCTTTTGCATACTAATTGAACTCACATTATGATTTCATCTCAAGTTTTAAAATGATGAAGGCAAATTAGGATTATCCCTTTAGCTTAAAAAGACCTTCCTTAATTATGAATTCCTTAGTGAGCCAAGTTGAGCCTTTGACTTTTTCTTGATTGATCAACACAATTCACAACTCAACATTTTCCTACTATCATCATACCTGCATTAAGGAATGGAGTTTCTTATGATATGACAATTGGGTGGTTTAATTCATAAGTGTGGGGTAAGCAATTAAAAAAATATATAGTATTGCTTTAGTAAGATTTGGGACTGAAATGCATACTTTACATTTTGTATTTGACTAAGAGTTGATTGTTCTTTTCCTCTACATTTTAAGCTAGATGTTCAATGCAATTTTATATTTTGTATATATATATATAAATATAAATATATATAAATAAAAGAGAAGATATATATATATATATATACAAAATTCATATATTTTCTAGCATTAGTCATCAAAGAGGAATGTCGACTCATGTACTTTTCTTTAAGTATGCAAGTATGTGAGATTATCAAGGGTTGGTGAATATGCCATTTGAGGGAGTTGCGATTTTCTTAGCAAGAGTATTGTCTAATTTAGATACTCCATTTCTTGATATTCCAACTTAAATGTCTTTTCTCACACCTTTACCTTAGCCCCATTACATCCAAATAAAAGATCTTCGGATTATTTCTTGAGAAAATCAGTGAGAGAGATTGGATAATTAAGCAAGTTTATGGCAGTATGCAGTCATGAGTGGTTTGAGTGAATTAACCTTTAAAATCGAGTGAAACACTTAGGTGAGAGATGAGATTTGTTATGTCTGGATTAATGAATGAGTTAAGTAAATCTTGATTGAAGTAAATTGCAATTATTTATGGCTGAGTCTTAAAGGATTTCATCTTATATACTTGAATTATAGTTAAGGTTGTTTGAGTTTTTAATTTATGCCATGTGAATTTACTTGAGGACAAGCAAAGTTTTAAGTGTGGGGTAGTTGTTTTATTAGTTTTTATCATAGAATTGTATCTTATTTATTATGATGATTATTGTTTTCTTCAGGTATTTTGGCAGTTTTAATCTGTTTATTTAGTGATTTCATCAATTTTGGTAGTTTTAATTTATTCCAGTGTTTATGCATTTTTTAGTGTGGTGTTTATGTGTTGTTGGTTAATGTTTTATTTGATTCTTGTTTAAAGTTTGTTTCAAGTGTTTGTTTTAGGTTAATATGCAAAATATTTCCTTGGAAGACAAAATAGCATGAAGCAGCAAGACACGGCCAAGCCACTGGCCGTGTCTCACCTTAAGGGCAAAACCAAGGAACCAAGAGAGGAAGGAAAATTTGGTAGAAGCTGACACTGGCAGGTGACATGGCCACAAGCTTGGCCGTGTCCCATACTTAGCCAAGGAAGAAGACCAAAGAAAGAAGAGCAAAGAACGAAGAGAATCAGTAGGTGACACGGCCAAGCCACTGGCCGTATCACACTTAATTCCACAGAAGCAAAGATGAAGGATTACACAGAAGTTGACACATTCAGGTGACATAGCTTTCTTGTGAGACGACCTTGAGGTGTTCACCAAAATACTACAATAGTCTCATATACTTGCGAGTGTAGCTCTAGTAGTGTTAATTAGAGCGCAACACATAACAATATAATTTAAACTAAACTATTTTGCTAGAAAACCCTAATTTTACATATTTTGTCTCAAACCCTAACTTATATTCAAAAACATTAGTTTGCATGTTTTAATCTTAGTTTGTACAATTAAACCCAAGTATTACATATTGTAGATCCTTAATTTTCAACCCAGTCCGGTCCGATATTTTTAAACAGTCCAATATAATTATTGTGGTATTTTAATATTTATTATTTATTTTAATAAAATAATATTTATTTTAATAATATTTATTACTTATAATATTTATTTTTAATAATGAAAATAAAAAATAAAAAATAAAAATATATATATAAAAAAATAAAAATCGGCGACGAATTGGCCACAGGCCAATTCGCCGCAAGTTTTCCACGGGCCAATTTATTGCAGTGATAAAATTGCTCCCCGCGCTCAATTTTGCCCGTTCTCAGCCCGTAGCTTCCCCCCAGCTCTTCCCGTGCAGTTTTCGCCGAAACCTTATTTTACTTGGTTTTTTATTTTATTTCCAAAATAGTTTTTAATTTCCTTAATATAATAGGTTTTTTATTTTATTTCCAAAATAGTTTTTAATTTCCTTAATATAATAGGTTTTTTATTTTAGTTGCCTATAAATACCATATTAAAACACACAAAAAGGGACTTTGATCTTTTAAAAGGGATTGGATTCGGCCAGAAGGGAGCTTTAGACTTTTTTTGAGACTGAACTTGGAGAGCTAGTGACTATTAGGGGAAGAAGTTTACCATCTAATAATCAATCAACAACAAGAGAGGATCCATAATCAAGGCAACAAATCAGTGTTGTCTTGGTTATTGTTCTTCTAGAATTTTACTCAATAAATTATGGAGGAACCAACAATGAAAGTATGTTGCGAACTAAATAAATATAATATGCTTTGATTGTTTTAAGAATTAAATATGTTCTTTCTTCACCTAAATTAATTCATAAAAGGTTATGTATTTAAAGTTTTAGTACATCACAGTAACTTCAGTGGCTTCGTTTAAGTTTTAAAAAAATTATCACAATAGCCTAAGTACTTAAAAATAATAATGATGTTAATATTCTTAATCCAAACCCTAAACTGTTTTCAAACCATTAATCCCAAATTGTTTAACATTCTAAAACCCTAACTTATAAAACCTAAATCCCAAAACCATGACCTAAACCCTAATTTCTAAACTAAAAACCCTAGCCTTATCTTCCAAAACCTTAATCATATTTTCCTAAAACCCTAAAACTAGTTTTCAAAATTTTCAACACCAAAACCTACATCCCTAAAAACTAGTTTTCAAAGCCTACATCCCTAGTGGGACCGCCGTATGGGCTCGTATGGGATCAATATTCATTTGTGTATTTATGAGTCTATGTATTTAACTTTCTTTTTTCCAAAGTCCTAATTTAGTAATTAAAATTCTAAAATCCTATTTTAAGATGTAAACCCTAAACTTATACATTTATTGCTTCATTTAGTTTTAGATTTGATTATTTAGTTTATTATATATTTTGATGATTGATTTATTTGATTTCAATTTTTATTTGTTTAATTTATCATGGATGGATATTTTCTTTATTATTATGATTATTATTTGTTATTTTGGTATTAAAATTGTAAGAAGTATGTTTCCATTATTGGATACCTCATTAATTAATTTTCATGTAATTTAAATTATTTTCATATTTTGAAATTAATGTAAAGGACATGTTTCCACCTTTTGGTGGGTGTCCTATTTAGTTTTAGACATTAGACGATGTAAGGATATGTTTCCATTCTCGGATGGGTGTCCATTTATTTATTTTGCTTGAACATTGCTTTGATTTTAATATAATGATGCTTTATTTTAATTATAGCAAGTAATATGGATAATATAGTTATATTTAAGAATTTTATAATATTAAGAACTTAAAAGGCCGATTCCAATGAACCGGGTGTTGTGGGGGTGCTGGGCCATTTCTCACCTTCCCCACATGTACCCAACTTTTTGAACCCATTAGGGATTTAAGGATTCCTTAGGAATCTAGTCGTCCACCCCCTTCTTTTTGCCAACATGTCTGGATGGCGACTCTATTTTCTCTGGGCTTAGGCCCATATTCTCTAAGGTCTTGAGCTTAAATAGTGCCGAAGTCGTAAGAACCATTCCACCAGGAGTGGGGGTGAAAATTTCGCTCGCACATATTAACCTTGATTTTATAATTAAAACCTTATTAAATATTAAAACCCTATTTCCAAACCAAACCCTGATTCAACAACAAAACTTATTTTATAATCATTTATCATAGTGGGACAGTCGTATGCAAGGCGTCCTATATTTTATTAGCGGGTTAATATTTAGATTTGCTTATGAACTACAATTTTTATGATAACCTATATGTTTGGATTACTTATTTTATTATGAATGATGAAAATGTGTTGATATATATTTATTCATTTATTGGTTGCATTGAAAAAGAGACTTGTAAAAGGTATGTTTCCACTTTTTGCGTGCCTTGTTTATATAATTTGCTTCTTATCTTATTTGGGATTGATGTAAAGGATATGTTTCCACCAATTGATGGGTGTCCTATTTTATTTATTTGTATTTTAGGCTTTGGACATTGTAAAGACATGTTTCCATCAGTAAATGGGTACCTATTTTGTTTATTTTACTTCAATAACATGATGAATGTTTATTTCCTTTATAATTGCATGTAATATGGATAATATTATAACAAGTTAAGAATTTAATAATATTTGGACTTGAAAAGAAGGCCAGTTCCAATGAACTGGGCGCTTTGGGGGTGCTGGTTCATTCTTGTCATTTCCATGCATATCCAACTTTCTAAGCCCAATAAGGGGTTAAGGATTCCTTATGAATTGAGTCATCTACCCCTTTCTCTTTCCCAGCCCATCTAGGTGGGAACCCCATTATTTTAGGTTTAGGCCAATGTTCTCTAAGTCTCTAAGCCTAACAGTGTCGAAGTCGCAACAACCATTCCACCGGGAGTTGGGGCAAAAATCCCTGTTCACAATAACCAAAAATCTAAAATCATAAGATCATTTGTATCTACAAAATGTATCTCATTGTTTGTAATACTTAAACAAACATTAAGTTTATAAAAATATTATATAACTCATAATTTATACAAAACATAATGTGATTAACCAAAAAAAATACTTAAATGCTATGCAGTGGCCTCTGGTTTGGTGGCAAACTAACAAACTTCAAGTATTATACAAAATCCTAAACATGGTCAGGTCTAACAGGACTCTTTGTATCAACCATACCACCTCCGCAATGAAATTCAATCACGCTAAGCTACTAGCTTAGTGGTATATACTTTTATAGAAAAAATATAATTTTAGAATAATGCACTGTGAAATTCACAATCTAATAATACATTGAACCTAAATAACCCTATACAATATTCAAGTTCCAGAGTCATTGATTTAGTCAATTACAATGGTTCGCACCTTTGTGTCTAGCCTCGAAGGTAAATAATATCATCCAAGTAACACCCTCGTGTTTAACCCCAAAGATAAATTATAAAACCGATAGTGACACCATTGTGTCTAGCCCCGAAGGTAAATCATGTAATAGGCCTGCCATACCAATAGAAATGAGCACAATGCTCTGGAATAAGATGTTATATAAGATGAACATATGTCATTTCACATTGTCACCTAACATAACCAATTTCGTCAATCATCATTTTTTGACACTTTTTCCATCATTTTTCTACATTCCACATATTTTCATCATAAACATCACAATAATGCCATTAGCCATTTTACCGTGGCTTAACAATTCATATATTATGCATATCACATATTTTATCACAAAATCATGCACTTTACATGTGGACATGCATATTAAAGTAGCATGGGACAATCAACATTGTGCAATGTCCATGTCAATTCAAATGCAATTCAATGCATAATTTTCAAAATATGTATTAACCTCTAAATTATTAAATTCCAAGCTAATTTCTACTGCCAACTCCAACTTCCACTAATTCCTTCGCTGCTTCAATTCCACAACTTCACCTCACTTGGTCCTAAACCAAATTATAGATTTAAATAAACCATTATAAACATAATTCTAGTCATTTTAACTAATTAAAATTCAATTATCACATTTCTTTTCAATTTCCAATATTTTTCCTAATTTACTTTAATTTTGAAATTCCACTTTAATCAATTATAAATCAAGTTTTAAGTTAACATATATAATTATGAATTTATTCCAACACAATTTAACCATTTTAAATACAATTTACATTAATTATCTGTAATTTCCTCTTCCAAACTATCACCAAACTCATTCAAATCAATCATTCATCCTTGAAATCTTTACTTACACTTCAAGATAACATCCTTACTATCCATATTAACAATTATCAATATCTGTATCAAAAAATCATTTTTCACATAATTAGAATTTTCTAAGGAAACTTCTTAAAATTTCAATAAAACATACTTACCTCTTACAAAACCTCCAAGATTAGCTTTGGTTACTTGTAATATTTAGTAAATTTGATGTGTGAGAAGATGAAAGTCTCTCCCTTGTTCACCTATGGTGGTTCGGCCATTAGAGAAGAAGAGGAGGAAGATGAAAATTGATTTTTAAATTTTACTTCTTTTATTCCAAACCAAATGTATATATAAAAATATTTAATTGCTTTCAAAAAAATATAAATAATTAATTAATTAATTAATTAACACTAATGATATTTTACATCTTCCACCATAAAATATTTTTTTTATTTTTTTATTTTATGCATATATTTTTAATTTTTTACCTTTTACTTTTTGGCTTTTACCATTTTTTAGTGAAATTTATATTTTAGATCTATTTCATCTATATTCTACAGATACATTAGTTATTTTCTTCTTCTAATATCTCACTTAACCCTTTCAAATTTTTTATTTAGTTATATTTTAATAAGATTATGGGTGTTACAACTCTCTCCCCTTTAAAGAATTGTGTCCTCAAAATTATATGATATTTAACACTTGAAGAGTTGAGGATACTGGCTCTGTATAATCTCCTTGCTCTTTCATATTGCCTCCTCAGTGGAATGATTCCTTCATAAGACTTTAACCAATGGCACCCTTTTGTTCCTCAATTCTTTCACCTCTCATGCCAAAATGTCACTGGTTCCTCTTTGTAAGTCAAATATGTATTTACATCTATGGATTCAACTGATAGTACATGAGAAGGGTCCGATTTATACCTACAAAGCATATAGACATTGAAGACATTGTGAATCTTAGCCAATTCAGGCAGCAAAGTCAGTCTATAAGTAACTAGTCGAACTCTTTCCAATATCTCATATGGTCCAATGAAGTAAGGGCTCAGCTAACCTTTCCTACTGAACCTCAATATCCTCTTCCAATGAGGCACTTTCATGAACACTTTATCACCCACACTGAACTCTATATATTTTCTTTCAAATTTGAGTAATACTTCTATCAGTCTAAAGCTATTTTTAATCAATATCAAATTACCTTAAACTTTTCTTATTTTCTTTAATCAAATCAGGACCTACCAATTTTCCTCCTCCAACTTCATCGCAACACAAAGGTTTCCTACACTTCCTGCCATACAAGGCTTCATAAGGTGCCATCCCAATGCTGGATTAATAATTGTTGTTATAGGGAAATTCAATCAGAGGTAAGTACCTACCCCAGCTTCCAATAAACTCAATTATACAACTTCCCAACATATCCTCTAGGACCTGTATCACTCTCTCCTATTGCACATCTGTCTGTGGATAGAAAGCAGTGCTGAAGTGTAATCGAGTACCCAAGGCATCCTACAAACTCTTCAAAAATCTAGATATAAATCATAGATCTTGGTCTAATGCCAGTAAAACTGGAACACTATTTAACATCATAATTTCACTATATATAACTCAGCTAGCATATCAAGAGAATAACCCATCCTAATAAGAAGGAAGTGAGTTGACTTTGGCATTCTATCAACTATCAGCCAAATTACATCATGTTTTCTCTGGGTCAAAGGCAGACCAGATACAAAACCCATAGTCACTAGCTCCCATTTCATTATAGCACTGATAATGGCTGCAACAATCTTGAAGGAACCTGGTGTTCAACTTTTACTCTTTGAAAAGTAAGACATTTGGACACAAATTCTGCTATGTCCCTTTTCATACCCAACCATCAATAATGCCTCTTAAATTCATCATACATCTTGGAACTTTTAGGGTGCATAGCATAAGGAGACTGATGTGCCTCCTCTAGAATGTCTTTCTCAATTCAACATCATTAGGAACACACAACTGATCTCTGTACCATAAGCTACCAGCATCTCTAACATGAAAATCCTTACTTTCCCCCTTACGACAATCCTATACATTCTTCTGTAGTTTCATATATGCCTTCTTTGCTTCTATAATTTGACCAAGCAATAATGGGCTCACTTGTAATTGAGCCATAAGGGCACCATAATCACATACCTTAAATCTAGCACATAAAGCTCTCAACTCAACAAGCAATAATAGAGAATAGGCAATCAGCGCTGCCATAGACTTCTAACTCAAGGCATCTGCAACAACATTTGTCTTCCATGGGTGGTAGTCAAACAAATAATCATAGTCTTTTATCAATTCCAACCATCATCTCTGTCAATGATTTAACTCTTTTCAGACACTTAAATACTTTAAACTCTTATGATCAATATAAATAAAATATTTTTCTCCATATAAATAATGTCGCCAAATCTTTAGTACAAATACTATGGCTGCCAACTCGATATCATGAGTTCGATAGCTAAACTCATGCGATTTTAGCTATTTGGATGCATATGCAATGACTCTACCCTCATGCATCAGAACACATCCCAAACCATTATGTGAAGCATTACTATAGATCATATATGGTTTAACTTCCACAGGTAAGGTAAGAATAGGAGCTTCAGTCAACATGTCTTTCAACTGCTCAAAACTCATCTGACACTGATCCATCCACACAAATTTTATATCCTTTCTGAAGTATGTTGGTGAGTAGTGTAGCTGTCATGGAGAATCCCTTCACAAACTGGCAATAATAACTTGCTAATCTTATAAAACTTCCAACTTCTATCACATTCATTATTGGACTCCAATTCAAAATTACTTCTACTTCACTTAGAGCAACTCTAATACCATTTGCTAGAACAACAAGTCTGAGGAAAGTAACTTAATCCAACCTCAATTCACAATTGGACAATTTGGCATACAGTTATTTCTCCTGCAGGGTTTGCAATACAATCCACAGGTGTGTTGCGCTCGACTAATTACTACTATAAGCGACGCTCGTAAGTATACGAGGTAGTTGTAGCAATGGTGATTGCCCCAAGGTCATCTCATAAGGAAGGAATTGTTTTGTAATAGTTTGATTAGCAAGAAATTTAAAAGAAATAAGAGTGTGATGTGTTGGAATGGTGAAAGAACAATTTAAATCTAAAAGTAATGTGCGTAATTGTTGTGCAAGATTAATAAAATTCTAGGAATGGTGCCTAGGGTTGTAGATCAATTTAATCAAAGCTTAACTCTTAAATTATCCATTAACATGACCTTGTATTTTAATTTGTTCCTTGAGTTTAATTAGTAATTACCAATTCATTAGTTTTAACATTCATGAATTAACAACAACCAATTATTTTGAAATTGCAAATTAATAAACCCTAGAACTTATATTTCTAATTCATTCTTAGGGTAGTTGATTGCATAATTTCAATATCAAATTTCACCTCTTGGTCATTCATTCAATATCTAGAGATCAATAGGTAGCTAATCTATCAACCTAACATTCAATCCAATATAATCAACCAACAACAAGGTATATGAATGGAAATATCAAATCAAGTCATTCAATCCAATATACTACAAACCCTAGGCATGAGTGATTTAGCTCATCATCATCAATTTAAAATAAATATTCATCTTAATATAAATCAAATCACAATTGTCCATTGAAATATTAATGTTCTTAATAAACAATAACATTCTAGAAATGAATTAAAAGAGAGGATATAAAAAACCCCTTTGAAGATGCTAAGAGTTGAACTTCTAGTCTTCCTCCTAGCTCCACCTTGAATATGATAAAGAACTAACAAGCCTTCTTCAATTAATGGATCTCCTCTTGAAAGATGAAATGGTCACTCTCTCAATTCCCCAACTCCTCAATCAAGCTTTCTTCAAACCCTAACCTTCACAAGAGCTTGCTCACCCAATTTTATCCCCAAAAATGTTAAGAATCTTGTTTATGGAAGATGAAGATGAAGGTGATGTTCATGGTCTCTCTTAAGACCAAGAATAAGAAGATGAATTAAGAGAGAACTCCCTTCTCTTCCTCCAAAATATGTATATGTATCCCCTCTCCCATTTTTTTAATTTCTCAAGACACAACCCATTCCTTGCCAACTTACACACTCCACTTTGTCTCTCACTTTCTCATTATTTAAGTCTTCATCCAATAAATTAGGCAACCTTTTTCTTCTTTTAATATTTTTTTTAAAATATGGCACTTGTTATCCTCCATTTTGTTCCCCATTTCATGTAAAATAATTGAAAGAATTTTCACAAGACACGGCCAAGTCATTACTGACTTGGCCGTGCCACTCATTTTCTTGTGGACATGGCCAAGCCATGTGGTTGTGTCCATGGCTGCCCAATTTTTCCTTCTTTTCTAAGTGGGACACGGCCAAGGCCTTAGCCGTGTCATGTGACATGGCTAGTGGCTTGGCCGTGTCTCTTGGGTGTGCCCATTTCTGCATTTTCTTCTTGACTCTTCTTTGCTTTGTTCAATTGGTGAGACATGGCCAAGACCTTGGAAGTATCATGTGACATGGCCAGTGGCTTGGTCGTGTCTCTTAGGTGTGTCTATCTCTACTGAAGTTTCCTGCCTCTTTCCTTGGATGAGGGACACGACCAAGCCATGAAGTGTCTTGGCCGTGTCTCATGTTTTTCCACTTAATAGTCCATCAATTTGAATTAAAGCTCCATTTTTTTATTCTTCAACCTGAATCAAATACTTTAAACAAACTTTAAACACAAATTAAAAGAAAAATCAATCAAAAGCCAATAAAATTACACTAAAAATAAATACACAAATGATCAAAACAAGGTGCCTATTATGATCATCCTTGTCACGATAGTAAAAAAGAATATCATCAATAAACACCACCACGACTGATCCAAGTATGGCCTAAAAATCCATTTCATCAAATTCATAAAAGCTGCAGGTGCATTCATTAGACCAAATGGCATCACCAAAAACTCATAATGCCCATACCTAATGCAAAAGAAGTCTTAGGTACATCTACATCTTTAACACTCAACTGATGGTATCCCAATTTCAACTCAATCTTGGAGAATACAACTACCCCTTTAAAATGATTAAGAAGTCATCCATAAGAGGCAACAAGCACTTGTTCTTGATGGCCACTTTATTCAACTACTGGTAATCAATGCATAATCTAAAAGTGCCATCATTCTTCTTCACAAACAATATTGGTGCTCCCACATTGAGACACTAGGGCAAATAAACTCTTTATTTAACAACTCTTGTAATTGTATCTTCAATTCTTTCTGCTCTACAGATGCCATCTAATAAGGGGTAATAGAGATAGGAGTAGTACCTAGCATCACATCAATGCCAAACTTCACTCTCGCACTCAAGATAGGCCTAGCAACTCATCTAGGAACACATTAGGGAACTCTGCCACTATAGGAATAATGTTGAGCTATTCTACTATCTACTAAATGTGCAAAGTAAGCTTCACACCCCTTTCAAATAATCCTCCTAGCTAAAATAGCTGAAATGAAAGTAGACAAGAGGTGTCTCTCCCCACTTAATACCACCACATTTTTCCCATCACGTGTTTTCAAAGTAACACATTTATGCTGACAATCTACCACTACCCGATGTCTGGATAGCCAATCCATGCCTAAGATAAGGTCATAATCCTTAAAGGTCATCTCAATCAAATCACTGAGAAACTCTTCATTTTGAACCACTACTAGACTATCTCGGTATACTCTACTGACAACCACACTATGCCCCACTAGGTTGGGAACCAACACCTCATACTCTAAAGACTCTAAATGCATGTTACCACAGGCACAACTAGTGCACTAATAAATGGATATGCCAAATAGAGAAAATGTACTAGCTATCACATCTAAAGAACTCGGCTGCTGCTGCATCACAAACACCCTCTATACCTCCTCTGATCTACCCCCTGTTTTAGATCTTCCTCCTGACCGGACCTTGCTCTACCCCCATCTGCTGCCCCTACCACCTCTAACACTGGGTCTGAACACAATAGTATCTACCTAACCTACCTTTGGTAGCTCTAGATAATCTTTAATAAAATTATCTTTGGAACTCCATCTAGAGCAAGCTAGTGCATTGGTCCTCCAATAGACACCCTAATGTGTCCTGTTATACTGAGTACATGTGGCTAGGTAGGTTTCTGAGAATATGGGGTAAGGGACTGATGCTGCAGGCCCTTACTTCTATCTCTGCTACTTTGATGACCTGCCAAACTATCCCAGCCTCCATCAAACCTCTGTGGTAAACTCTCTCAACCTCTCTTCAAAGATGAAGACCCTACCTCAACCTAAGGTCTCATATCTTTACTCTCTTATGCTCTAGAGTAGCTGCAAGCCCCTGGGCTTTGTCAACACCCAGAGTAGTAGATACCAAATGGAAGAAATCCTCATACTATACTATAGCCACCTGACACATAATGGATGGACTTAATCCCTCCTCAAATATCTCATCAGTCATAATGTCACCAACATACTTACTCAGTCGGAGGAACTCTTTCTCATACTCTATAACCATCTTCATACCCTACTTCAAATTTAGGAATTCTTACTTCTTTGCATCTTTATCATCTTAAGGTTTATACTTCTTCCCGAACTCACATAGGAGGTCATCATATGTCAATACTGGAGGTTACTCTAACCTATGGAGAACTATCTTCCACCAGTCATAGGCATCCCCCTACATAAGAGAGAAAGTGTAAACCCTTAATTTTGTCCCTAAGGTAGTTTGATCCTAATTAAAGATCGTTTAAATACTTATTAGTCTATTTCTTAATGGCTTAAACCTATTTTAAGTCTTTATTTTGATTGGTCCAATTTTTATAAGGCATAAATAAGTCTAGTTTATTTTTTAAAACCTTGAAATAGTTTGAAAGTTATTTTTAAACCTTGAAACAATCCAAAAGTTACTTTTAAACCTTGAAACGGTCCAAAATCAGGTCTGAAAGCCATTTTGGTTGAATAAGGCCTGTCAGTTTGATATGGACCTTGTCCACATCAAATTAGGACAGGCCAATTTGATATGGACCTATCCATATCAAATTGGAACATGTCCAGTTCGATATGGACCTGTTCATATCAAATTGGAACATGTCCATTTCGATATGGACTTGTCCATATTGAACTAGGACATTCCCAGTTTGAAATGATATCGACACCCATATCAAACTGGGAAAGCCCCAGTTCGATATGATATGGACACCCATATCGAACTGGGAATGCCCCAGTTCAATATGGACAGATCCATATCGACCTGGGAATGCCCCAGTTCAATTTGGTTTTGTTTTGGCTTTTGATTCAATTCGACATGGTCATATTTTATCATGAATTCAAATTATTTTAAGTCGATATGTCTCAGATAAAATTATGTTTAATCAGGAAACTAATACCGGGTTTATGAAGTTTAACCTAATATTTTCTTATAAATATAGAGTGAAAGAAAGGAGCAAGGAAGGGGGAAAAATAGGAAGGAAGTAGTAACCAAAATAGTAAACAAAAACCCTAGCAGCTTGAGTGAGCAGTGAGAAGAAACAGCAAACCATCGAACCAGAAGGCAGTGCTATATGTTTATCTTCATCTTGTTCAAACCAAGATTTTACAATCTCGATCAATGTGAAATATTGGTGGAACCAACGATGGAGGTTTGCAATCCTTTATCTAATTTATTTTAAGCTTATAGTAATTCAGTCATCTTGTTTTATTGTTTTATTTTTATTCCTATTTCATTGTCTCGAAGTTTTATTCATGTGAAGAGAAACATGCAGCAACATTAGTTGAAGTGTTATTCAATAATCCATATAGTTAAACATGATTCATATGGATGTTAATTAATTTTTGTGTTTATCATTCATTAAACCACATTAAACTATTTTCAAAACAATTTGTTTAAACCAGTTTTAAAGTCACAGTAGCCCTAAAATCAATTTTCAATACATTTAAATCTAAAATAGTTTTTGAACCATAAAACTCTAAAACAGTTTCCAGTATCAAAACTAATCCTAAAATAATTTTTAATACTAAACCCTAAAATCAGTTTCTAATTTCCAAAGTCTCGAGGATAGTTTTTAAATCCTAAATCTTAAAGCCAATTTCTTAAGCTTTAAAACTCTAGTCCAGTTTTTATAAAAAAAAACCTAAACCCTAGTTTTCTTTTTATATCAAACCTAAAACCACCCTAAACTTTATTTCCTTAAGCCAAGACAGTAATCCTGCTTTCATAAAAACCAAAACCCTAATTTCTTTTTCATGAAACCCTAAAATATTAATCATATCTTCTTAAAACCTTAATTCATAAGTTAAAAACCCTAGTTCGTCTTTTAATTGTTTAATATGACATTTGAATGTAGAATTGATTG
This sequence comes from Garcia nutans, assembly GCA_947685225.1. Taxonomy (NCBI): domain Eukaryota; kingdom Viridiplantae; phylum Streptophyta; class Magnoliopsida; order Malpighiales; family Euphorbiaceae; genus Garcia; species Garcia nutans. The sequence goes on along the minus strand of CANTUV010000011.1, from coordinate 15,628,342 downwards.
TTAATTCATATTTATGTCTTAATGGATGTTTTATTGCATTTTTATATTGGATGTTTTGTTTTAAATGCTCGAATAATTTAATTAATTGTTTATTTGGCTTTTAAGATTGTAAAAGGCATATTTCCACTTCGTGGGTGTCTTAGTTTTTATCATGTAATTTAATTTATTATTTAAAGATTTTGGATTAATGTAAAAGGATACATTTTCACCTTTTGGTGGGTATCCTACTTATTTAGTTTGACATTGGACTTGGTTGTAAGGGTATGTTTTCACCTCGTGTGGGTGGCCATTTATTATTTTGTTTTGAACATTATTTTGATTTGAATATAATAATACTTTTTTATTATTCACTTATAGTATGGATAGTATTGCAATAACTAAGGATTTTATAATATTTAGACCTAAAAGGAGGTCGATTCAAATGAACCGGACATTTTAGGGGGTACTGTGTCATTCTCACCTTCCCCACACACACCCAACTTTTTGAACCCATTAGGGGGTTGGAAATTCCTTAGGAATCGAGTCATCCACCCCTTCCTTTTTCCAGCCTGTCCGGTGGTGACTCCATTTTCTTTAGATTTAGGGTCGTGTTCTCTAAGGCCCTAAGTGTAACAGTGCCAAAATCACAATAATCATTCCATATGGAAGTGGGGGCGAAAATCCCCACGCACATAAAGTATAGTTGAACTTCTCTTTTGTAGTATCCTACAACTGAATAAACACCCTCTCCACTCTATTCTGCCACTGCTCTATCTAGGCTGAATCTACAGTGCCCATAAAATCTGTAGCCCCATAATTTTGGAGCTTATCATACTTCTTACTCTTGTGGTGTTGGAGCATGAAAGAGTAATTCCGTCATCAGCTGCATCTAGAGTGGTGGAATCTCTTGTGCTGCTGGTTGGGCCGGTATTGATGCCTCTTCAGCAATCTTTGCACTAGCTCCAGCTCTACCCTTTCTTAGAGCAATACTCTCAACACCACCCTAACCAAAATTGTGCATTCGGGATACCATCTCAACCTATATCTATTACAATAAAAAATATCGTCACATTAGGCACCAGTCTAGGTGTCGATACATATGTATATAAAACAATTTAAAATCACATTTATAACCCCTCGCCCCCCCCCCCCCCCCCCCCTTTCTCTTTCAAAAACCCACATAGGTCAAGAACCTTAAACCTGGCTCTTATATCAAAATAAATATAACACCTTTATATCTTATGCACGTATAATACATACACCCTATATATATATAATACATATACATAATACAAGAATGTCACTGTTCTGGTCATTAGAAAATTTACCATAATTTCCAATAAAATAATTTATTATTTTAAGGAGATTTTATTAGATAAACAAATTTAAATATAAGTAATTTAAATATTGAAATAGCATCCATTAATGAAAATCTCTGGGAAAAATTCGCCAGAGTTTTATCTATAATTTGAACATTTCCAAAATCACTAAACTCAACCTTTATAAAAATTTACACTCCTAAAACATATTCATTCATTTATCCATATGTCCAATATGATTTACACAACCTAAAAATCTCAAAATCACAAGATCATTTGTATCTACAACATGTATATCAATATTTATAATACTTAAACAAACATTAAGTGTATAAACATTTTTATACAACTCATAATTTATACAAAACATAACGTGATTCACCAAAAACAAATATTTACATGTTATGCAGTGGCCTCTAGTCAAGTGGCAATCTACCAAACTTCAGTATTATCCAAAACCATAGACCTAGTCAGGTCTAATAGGACTCTATATCTGCCATATAACACCCTTATACCCTATATATATACACTACATATATCTAATACATGTAATATATGAATATATGATACAAGAATATCACTACCCATTTTAATAAAACAAATCTTCACTTATAAAATCTGTACAATCTTAAATCATTTAACTAATATTTGTTGCGCTCAAATTAACTCTACCACAAAGCGTCACTCGCAAGTATACGAGGTAGCTGTAGCAAAGATGATCGCCCCAAGGTCGTCTCTCAAGGAAGCTAAAGTGGGTAATTGATTATCAGATTATGAATAACAAGTGATGAAGAAAATTTAAATTGTTAACTAATGAAAAAGATTGATTGAAGTTTAAAAATGAATAAAAGTAAACAAGAGCTGATGTTTTGATTCACTTGATAGAAAGGCCTAGGGTTTGCACTTCTCTACTACTGATATGTATGAAGGGTTATTCCTTTTAACTAATTTAATTTCAAAGATTAAATCTCAAACAACTTAATTAATTGAGTCAAGGAAATAAGCTTTCGCATTCAAACCTCTTACAAATAATCTTGTTATAATTGAAACAATCTTTTTAATAGGTTGTATCTCTAATTCACCTAAGTCCCTAATTGAATTGTTCCAGCATTAGACTTCATTTCTCAATCCATCATCTAATACCTAAAACACATAATTGGTGGCCAATCAATTATATATTAAAAATATTTCATTCAATCAAGGCTAAAGAAATTATTAGCTAAGAGAATAACCAATTCATACAATCATAACATATCCATACAAACCCTAGACTAGATCAAATTAGTTCATGATGCAATCAAACATACTCATCTTATTAATATTCAAAGAAATCAAATTAGACATGATAATATCCATTAATACAATTTCAATGAAAATAAAGAGAATAAGTTTGAGAACAAAACCAAGTTACAAACTCCTTGAAGCTTCTGAAGAATCTCTTGTTCAAATCTTGCAAGAAGGATGCATCAATGGCTAGAACAATCTAATCCAAGCTAAAGTAATCAAAAGTGTAATCAAAATTAAAGAAAACAATTGTCAAAACCCTAAGCTCACTCTCAGACTGCTAAATCAGCTCTCCAAATCGTCAACAGTACCCAAACCCTAGCTTCACTTTTTCCTTTTATACGAAACATCCGCTTTAAAAATCCGCTACGGGCTTGGTTCATGAGAGACACGGCCAAGTTGCATGTGACTTGGCCGTGTGGGTGCTCTTTGGAGGGACACGGCCAGTGACTTGGCCGTGTCCCTTGCATGTGTTGCCTACTATGAAAATTTTCTTCTTTTCTTCTTTGGTTGAGTGACACGGCCAGTTGGAGCTTGACTTGGCCATGTTGGAGCCTTTTGGAGGGACACGGCCAGTGACTTGGCCGTGTTCCTTGCCTGTGTTTGTTTCTGTGAAGATTTGCTCCTCTTTTCCTTTGGAACCATGTGAGACACGGCCAAGTGAAGGTGACTTGGCCGTGTTGGGCTTCTTTGGAGGGACACGGCCACTGACTTGGCCGTGTCCCTTGCTTGTGTCTGCTACTGGGACTTGCTCTTCCTTTTTAACTTGGTATGGGACACGGCCAGTGACTTGGCCGTGTCCTCTGCCTGTGTCAGCCACTGCCCCTTTCTCCTTCAATTTGTTTCCTTGCCTTTTTTAACCTAACACAATACTTGCAACAAAACTTTAAACAAGAAATAAATAGACAATAACCAACAAAACATAAACACATACTAAAAACTAGATCAAAAATAACATAAACACTGAAATAAACTAAAATACCAAAATTAATAAAAACACAAAACAAACCGATAAAAACTAACAAAATACCTAAATAAAACAATAATTATCATAATAAACAAGACACAAATCTATAAAAAAAATAATAAAACAATATTAAATAAATAATAAATGAAATTTTACTTGCTAAAACACATATGTAACATCATTACCAAAGGTTTATCCAAAACATTTTTAATAGTTTGCGGAATATACATATATATACATCAAAATATAACACAATATACATGAAATCAATATGTACAAAAATATGAAATATATACATGCTGGCAGTTTGTCTCTGATTTTGATGTCCAACAATCAACTCTACACTCAAGGTCTCAAGCCTAGACTTGACTCGATATAGACGAACTCTCCAGCTCAGCCGCATCTACCCTGTCACCTGAGAAATGAATCACAATCGCGCTAAGCCAAAAGCTTAGTGAAACAAACTTTGATAACAATATAGTTCAAATGCAATGCTAATGCACAACACATAAGGATATTATATCTCATAATATTATATCATTATATCTTAATATATTGCTCAATTGTTCCACAATTCATAAATCACATAAAAACATACATAAGCATGGGTCCAAAAGAATCCAATATGCTATTCAAATCACAGAGTTACTGCTTTGGTCCAAGATGACACCATGTGTCTAGCCTCGAAGGCAAATCATAATCACAATGAGGATTACCTCATATGTAACATCCCAACTATGCTTCAAGGACTAGGCCTAACCCAGCTTCAAGGGACTGCTACATCATGTAACATCCCAACTAGGCTTCAAGGACCAAGCCCAACCCAGCTTTAAGGGAATGTTATGTCTTAGGCATGCCGCCAAACACAAAACTCTGAAAATTGAATAACATACTAGGCACACAATTTTTCATAATTCCATTATCAATATCTTTCTCATTATCTCAAGATCAAGCTAGGCACAATTCCACAATTATCTCATTTATATCAATATAGCCATCACCAATGGTTTTACATACCATCTTTAATTTATATGTAACAAATTGCATTACCCATACGTTTTGGGTCATTATCATATTTTACACATAGTTCACATTACATATAATGCATTTGTGACATTATACAAATCATAGCATATTACTCATGCACTAACAATGTAGTAAGTAACTTAACACATTTTCCAACCAAATGTGTGTGAGTGGGGATTTTCGCCCCCAGTCTCGGTGGAATGGTTTTTGCTACTTCAGTACTGTTTAGGCTCGGGGCCTTAGAGAACACGGACCTAAGTCCGGAGAAAATGGAGTCGCCACCCGGACGGACCGGAAAAAAGAAAGGGGTAGATGACTCGATTCCTAGGGAATCCCCAACCCCCTAATGGGTTTAGAAAGTTGGGTACGTGTGGGGAAGGTGAGAAATGGCCTAACACCCCCACAATGCCCGGTTCATTGGAACCGACCTCCTTTACAGGTCTTAATATTATAAAATTATTAAATATAACAACATTATCCATATTACGCACAATAATTAAAATAAAGCATCGTTATATGAAAAGAATCAAAGCAACGTCCAAACAAAGCAAATAAATGGACACCCATCCGAGGATGGATGTAATATCCCAAAATGTACCCTAGAAGTATTGGAGTAATTATTGTTATTATTGGATTAAGTGTATTTATTTTATTGGAAAGAGAGTTGAGGTTAGAGTAATGTGTATATGTTGTATATATTGTGATATACTTAACATATACAAATATTTGTTTGAAGGGTATAAAGGTAATTATTTTGAAATTGAGTTAGTGGATTAAGATGGGTGGATGGTGATGTTTGAGATTATTTTATTTTTATTTGTGTGGAGGAGAATGTTTTGAGGAGAGAGAGGGTTAATGTTTGACTTTCCTTTCTTTTCCTTTTCTTCCTTCTTCCTCTCTTCTCGTGTCTCTCATTTTCCTTTTCTTCTCCTTTCTTTGGTTTGGACGGCAGCAGCAAGAGAACAAGAGAGAGGGAGAGATTTGACCTTCCAAGCTCAAGATTGAAGAAGTTTTCAAGAGATCAAGGATGAATTTAAGAGTTTTCTTCATTCTTGGTAAGTTTCCTCTTGATTCCCTTGTTTTCTTTGAGTTTGTGTTGTGGGTTTGGTGATTTATGGTTGTTGATATGGATATGTTTGAGTGTGTTGTGTTTAAGAGTGTTGGGTTTACTTGATCTTTGATTCTTGGGTTGGATTGAAGAAAAGAGTAAGATTGAAAGGAAGAATAAGTTTGTTGGTTAAGATTGAGTTGTGGTTGTGTTTAGAGTTTTTGATGATGTTGTGATTTGGTGTTGGATGTGCATTTTGAGTTGTGTTGGTGTTTTTGCAAGGTTGTTATGGTTTTGGGTGTGTCTAGTTGAGTTTTGTTGAAGTGGAAGATGGTGGAAGATTGTTGTTTGTTGGTTGGATTGTTGTTTTGGCCGGAATCTGGGTTTTTGGCCTGACACGCCCAGGAGCACGTCCAGGTCTTTAGGCATGTCAATTGTGTTGGATGGCAGTAGGTGTGACACGGCCATTAACATGCCCGTGTTAGTGAGCGTGTCATAGCTACTGTGACTTTGGGGAATTGACACGGCCAGGAACACGTTCATGATGTTGGACGTGTCGATACTTCTGAGAGACAGTAGGTATTACACGCCCAGTGACACGCCCGTGGTCCTGAACGTGTAAATGCTTCTGTGTTGTGGAGTTAGGGCACGGTCAGGGACACGCCCGTGTGGGTGAGCATGTCCAGTTTAGAGTTTGCCCTAATTGATTCTTAGCCTTAAGATCTTATGTGAGTTTCCTCATTGTTTTGAATTAGGTTGTGAAGAAGGTGAATTGCCTTAATTATTTGGTGAAGGACTTGTTAAGAGGAAGTGTTTAGAATTGTGTGGATTTCTTTTGAGGTAAGTACAAACCTTGCATTATAACATACATTCATGTGATTTTGGAACTTATACATTTGAGTGTGAATGTACTAAGTAATTTCATTGTATTGTTGATATGTTTGAATAATTTTATGTTTTATACAATATGAACCTCATGAAATGTAATATGGTATATGTATGTGTTATGAAAATGAAAGATGTGATGATAAGATGATGTGTAAAGCCATTGTGATTGGCTATATTGATTCAAATGAGGCATGTTTGCCTAGTTGATTGTGGAATGAGAAATGAATTGAGAAAAAGATTTATAAAGAGATATATGAAATGGTTGTGTGCCTAATATGTTTATTCAAATTTCAGAGTACTGGTTTTGGTGGCATGCCTATATAAAGGTAACAGTCTAGCCGGGTTGAGGATCTCTTCAATTGAATTGAATTGATGATCCAAGAGACTGGGTCTGTTACACTAAATGAAATGTGAAAATGAAATTTATGAAAAGTAACAGTCTAGCCGGGTTGAGGATCTCCTCGATTAGTCGGGTTGATGGTCCAAGAGACTGGGTCTGTTACTAGTAACAGTCTAGCCGGGTTGAGGATCTCCTCATGTTAATGGGTTGATGGTCCAAGAGACTGGGTCTGTTACACTATCCATGGATAGAGATATGATATATATTGCCTACGGGCTTGATCATTGTGATTATAAACCAAAGCAGTAACTCTGAACTTTGAATATCATATTAAATGCTTGTTGGGCCCATGTGTGTCTATGTTAAATGTGTGAGTAATGGATGATGATACAATTATTGAAATAATGAAATGTAACATCCATAAAATAAAGTGTATTGAGTATGATCTATATTGTTTGAATGTATGACATAGCATAATATCATTATAGTTTGTTCTACTGAGCTGTTGGCTCAGCGCGATTGTGGTTCATCGCGCAGGTGACAGGATTGAACCCGAGAGTTCCTCTAGACCTAGTGAGTCTAGGCGTTGAAGAGTTGATTTTTGGACTTAAAGATCAGAGAAGAGCTGCCACTCATGTATATATTTTATATTTGTAACTTTTGATTTTGATGCAAATGTATTGGGAAACATTTGTTATATTTTCCGCTGCGTTTTAAATAAACTTTCTATCTATTTCGTTTTATAAACTCATTTAAAGGTTTTGAATTTGTTCATAGTATATAAGAGTCATGTCATGTGTGTTTTGTAACCGTGACATTTCTATATTCAGTATACGTATATTACGATCGTATTAGCATGCTGTGTACGTATACGGGGTATAGGGGTGTTACAATTGTTTTGGTGTCAGAGCCTAGGCTTGAGATTCTCAACCTAGGTAAACTGTAAGAAAAAGGATATTTTGATTTTAAAAAGTTGGTTTTGAATAAAATATATATTTAGTGTTGGCAGTCTCTGATCTTTAATAAGGTGTATTATGCTATGTTTGCAGATATAGGTTGTAATGGATCCTCATTCACGTCAGTTTGTTGAGGGAAGTGCGGAGAGTGTAGCTCCGGAAGAGAGTAGAGATGAGGTTAGAATTGATAGAGTCGGTGAGGCACCTGCTTCTGGGTCAGGGAGACCAGTTGGTGATGAGGTTCCACCAGCTTGGTTCAGGCATATGATGGAAGTGATGAGACAAAAACCAGTGCAACCACCGCCACCACCACCTCAGCCTCAGGTATCAGTGAGACAGTATGATAAGTTGAGGAAGTATGGGGCGGAAGATTTTCTAGGCACTATCGATCCAGCTGTAGCTGAGCAGTGGCTTGATAGAGTGCAGAGAGTGTTTATTCAGCTGCAAGCCACGCCTGAAGAAAAATTTGATTATGCTAGGTCATTATTACAGAAGGATGCATATGACTGGTGGAAAACAGTGCCTCACGCTATGGATGATCCACCTACCTTGTCTTATGCTGACTTTCTCAGAGAGTTTGAGCTGAAGTATACTCCTAGGGAGTATAAAGATGTTAAAAAGATGGAGTTTCTGAGTTTGAAACAAGACCACAGGACAGTAACAGAGTATGAGGTCGAGTTCATCAGATTGAGTCATTATGCTGGAGGTATTATATCTGATGAGATTGACAGATGCAGAAGGTTTGAGGAGGGATTGAGGCCCTCTATTTTGTGTCTTGTGGCTGGTTCCAGATACCAGGATTTCTCCCAGCTTGTTGCTGCAGCTAGGAGTGTAGAGAGAGCCCAGGGCATTGCAGCATCTGCTTCTGAGGAGGAGACTAGAGTGAGAAGGCCCCAGTTTGAGGCAGGGTCTTCATCTGTGAAGAGAGGTAGAGGCAGCTTTGTTCCTAGGACCAGTAGGAGTCAGAGGCCAGTTGGTAGGTCAGTGCAGTTTCAAAGACAGAGATCGAGACCTACGGTTTCAGTGACGAGTAACGGTTCAGAGGTTCACTCCACCTATATGTGCTCAGTGTGGGGGGTCACATAGAGGCGTTTGTTGGATGAGTAGGGGACCAGCTGTGTGCTTCAGATGCGGATCCCCTGATCATTTCATTAGAGAATGTCCTGAGGTACAGGAGCAGAGGTCGGTGGATACTGCAGCTTCACGACCTAGTTTTAGCAGAGGAGGTAGAGGAGGCAGAAGTTTTAATAGAGGGGGTCGATCTGGGTTCAGTCAGAGAGGAGGCTCTTCATCTATGGACAGTAGACCAGATGAGGCTGGACCTTCCCAAAGAGTTTATGTGATGCAGAGGCAGCCAGATGCTTCAGCTGTTATTGCTGGTACATTTTCTTTATTTGGCATTTCAGTACTTGCTTTAATTGATCCAGGATCTACTCATTCATACATAAGTGCATCCATTTTGCCTGTGACTGATTTGCATTCTGAGTCCCTAGGATTTGATGTCTTGGTGACAAATCCTTTAGGGCATAGTGTGGTTGTTAGTAAGGTGCACAGAGATAGTGCAGTTGTTGTGCAAGGAGAGGAATTTCCTGGTGATTTGATTGAGATGCCATTTAAAGAGTATGATTTGATTTTGGGCATGGACTGGTTGTCTAGACATGAAGCTGTGGTAGATTGTAAGAAGAAGTGTGTTACTTTGAGAACTAGTGATGGTAGAATTGTGATGGTATCTAGCGAGCAGAGACAACTTGCATCCTTGTTGATTTCAGCTGTTTCAGCTAGGAAGCTGATTAGAAAAGGGTGTGATGCCTATCTCGCTCATGTTTTGGATACCAGGGTAGAGGGTTCTCAGTTTGATAGCATTCCCACAGTAGCTGAGTTTCCAGATGTATTTCCAGAGGAGTTGCCAGGATTGCCTCCTGAGAGAGAGGTAGAGTTTGGTATTGATTTGTTGCCAGGTACCACTCCTATCTCTATTACTCCTTATAGAATGGCACCTGTTGAATTGAGAGAGTTGAAGGTGCAGTTGCAGGAGTTGCTGGATAAAGGATTCATTCGCCCTAGTGTTTCGCCACTGTTTTGTTTGTAAAGAAGAAGGATGGTACTATGAGATTGTGTATCGATTATAGGCAATTGAATAAAGTGACTATCAAGAATAAATATCCTTTGCCTAGAATTGATGATCTCTTTGATCAATTGAAGGGAGCAGCAGTATTTTCCAAGATTGATTTGAGATCAGGGTACCATCAGTTGCGGGTCAGAGCTGAGGATGTGCCCAAGACAGCTTTTCGAACCAGGTATGGGCATTATGAGTTTCTAGTGATGCCTTTTGGGTTGACGAATGCACCTGCAGCTTTCATGGATTTGATGAATAGGGTGTTTAGGCCCTATCTGGATCAGTTTGTGGTAGTCTTCATTGATGATATTTTGGTGTATTCTCGTAATGAAGAAGAGCATGACAAGCATCTGCGGATTGTATTGCAAATCTTGAGAGAGAAGCAATTATATGCTAAGCTGTCAAAATGTGAGTTCTGGCTAGATCAAGTAACTTTCCTCGGTCATATAGTTTCAGCAGATGGCATTAGAGTTGATCCGAGTAAAGTTGAAGCTATTATGAATTGGAGTCCACCAAAGTCTGTGACTGAAGTTAGAAGTTTTCTGGGTTTGGCAGGCTATTATCGACGCTTTGTGAAAGGATTTTCTTTGATAGCTACTCCACTTACCAGATTACTTCGAAAAGGAGTTAGATTTGTGTGGACTGATCCGTGTCAAGCTAGTTTTGAGCAGTTGAAAGAGATGTTAACTCAAGCACCTGTTCTCACTTTACCTGTGGAAGATAAACCATATGTGATCTACAGTGATGCTTCACATAGTGGTTTGGGTTGTGTTTTGATGCAAGAGGGTAAAGTGATAGCTTATGCTTCTCAACAGTTGAAGCCACATGAGCTAAACTATCCAACCCATGACTTGGAGTTAGCAGCCATTGTGTTTGCATTGAAGATTTGGCGACATTACTTGTATGGAGAGAAATGTTTTATTTACACTGATCACAAAAGTTTGAAATATTTGGGGGTTCAGAAAGAGCTTAATCTTCGACAGAGACGGTGGTTGGAATTGATTAAAGACTACGATTGTTTGATTGATTATCATCCAGGTAAAGCAAATGTTGTTGCTGATGCCTTGAGTCGGAAGTCTTTAGCAGGTTTGACTGCTTATTCGCTCTCGTTGCTTGTTGAGTTGAGAGCGTTGCATGCTAGCTTTATATCTTGTGATGATGGTGCATTGTTGGCACAATTGCAGCTGAGACCAGTGTTGTTAGATCAGATTAAAGAGGCTCAATTGATTGATGAGAAAATTCAGAAGATTGTTTCAGATTGCCAAAAAGGGGAGAGCCGAGATTTTCTTGTGAAAAGTGATGGGAGCTTATGGTTTAAGAATAGACGGTGTGTGCCGGATGATATTAGTTTGAGAAGGATTATTTTAGAAGAAGCACATCAATCAGTTTTTGCTATGCATCCGGGCAGTACGAAGATGTATCATGATTTGAGATAGCATTACTGGTGGTCTGGTATGAAGAGAGACATTGCAGAGTTTGTATCCAAATGTCTCACATGTCAGAGGGTTAAAGCAGAGCATCAGGTCCCAACAGGGTTGCTTCAACCTTTATCAGTGCCTGAGTGGAAATGGGAAAGAGTGACTATGGACTTTGTGTCTGGTTTACCATTGACACAGAGAAAACATGATGCCATTTGGGTGATTATTGATAGGTTGACTAAGACAGCTCATTTTCTTCCGGTTCGGATGAATTATTCTCTTGAGAGATTGGCTGAGCTGTATATTAGTGAGATTGTGAAATTGCATGGAGTCCCAATTTCTTTAGTGTCTGATCGAGATCCGAGGTTCACATCGAGGTTTTGGAAGAGTTTGCAAGGTGCTTTAGGTTCTCGATTACACTTTAGCACTGCTTTCCATCCGCAGACAGATGGGCAGTCAGAGAGAGTGATACAAATCATCGAGGATATGTTGAGAAGCTGTGTCATTGATTTCTCTGGAAGTTGGGACAGATTTTTGCCACTTGTAGAATTTGCCAACAACAACAGTCATCAATCCAGTATTGGTATGGCACCATTTGAGGCATTGTATGGAAGAAGGTGTAGAACACCTTTATGTTGGAATGAGATTGGTGAAGGTAAGTTAATTGGTCCTGATTTGGTTAAAGAGACAGAAGATAAAGTGAAAATAATTCGAGATAGGTTGAAAACAGCTTCAGATCGGCAGAAATCTTATTCGGATTTGAAGAGGAGAGACATTGAGTATAATGTGGGAGATAAAGTATTTTTGAAAGTGTCTCCTTGGAAAAAGATTTTGAGATTTGGTCGAAGAGGGAAGCTGAGTCCTCGTTTCATTGGACCATATGAAGTATTGGAAAGATTGGGACCGGTTGCTTATCGGCTTGCTTTGCCACCAGAGTTAGACAGAATCCATAATGTCTTCCATGTTTCTATGTTGAGGAGGTACAGGTCAGACCCATCTCATGTGTTATCAGTGGAATCTATTGAGGTGAGTCCGGATCTGACTTTTGAAGAAGAACCGGTTGCTATCTTAGCATATGGGATGAAAGAGTTGAGACATAAGAAAGTGCCAATTGTGAAGGTTCTTTGGAAGAGTCATGGTAGAGAAGAATCAACTTGGGAGAATGAGCAAACGATGCTAGAACAATATCCTCAGTTGTTTCAGACTTGATTTCAGGTAATTTCGAGGACGAAATTTCTTTTAGAGGGGGAGAATTGTAATATCCCAAAATGTACCCTAGAAGTATGGGAGTAATTATTGTTATTATTGGATTAAGTGTATTTATTTTATTGGAAAGAGAGTTGAGGTTAGAGTAATGTGTATATGTTGTATATATTGTGATATACTTAACATATACAAATATTTGTTTGAAGGGTATAAAGGTAATTATTTTGAAATTGAGTTAGTGGATTAAGATGGGTGGATGGTGATGTTTGAGATTATTTTATTTTTATTTGTGTGGAGGAGAATGTTTTGAGGAGAGAGAGGGTTAATGTTTGACTTTCCTTTCTTTTCCTTTCTTCCTTCTTCCTCTCTTCTCGTGTCTCTCATTTTCCTTTTCTTCTCCTTTCTTTGCTTTGGACGGCAGCAGCAAGAGAACAAGAGAGAGGGAGAGATTTGACCTTCCAAGCTCAAGATTGAAGAAGTTTTCAAGAGATCAAGGAGGAATTTAAGAGTTTTCTTCATTCTTGGTAAGTTTCCTCTTGATTCCCTTGTTTTCTTTGAGTTTGTGTTGTGGGTTTGGTGATTTATGGTTGTTGATATGGATATGTTTGAGTGTGTTGTGTTTAAGAGTGTTGGGTTTACTTGATCTTTGATTCTTGGGTTGGATTGAAGAAAAGAGTAAGATTGAAAGGAAGAATAAGTTTGTTGGTTAAGATTGAGTTGTGGTTGTGTTTAGAGTTTTTGATGATGTTGTGATTTGGTGTTGGATGTGTATTTTGAGTTGTGTTGGTGTTTTTGCAAGGTTGTTATGGTTTTGGGTGTGTCTAGTTGAGTTTTGTTGAAGTGGAAGATGGTGGAAGATTGTTGTTTGTTGGTTGGATTGTTGTTTTGGCTGGAATCTGGGTTTTTGGCCTGACACGCCCAAGAGCACGTCCAGGTCTTTAGGCGTGTCAATTGTGTTGGATGGCAGTAGGTGTGACACGGCCATTAACACGCCCGTGTTAGTGAGCGTGTCATAGCTACTGTGACTTTGGGGAATTGACACGGCCAGGAACACGTTCATGATGTTGGACGTGTCGATACTTCTGAGAGACAGTAGGTATTACACGCCCAGTGACACGCCCGTGGTCCTGAACGTGTAAATGCTTCTGTGTTGTGGAGTTAGGGCACGGTCAGGGACACGCCCGTGTGGGTGAGCGTGTCCAGTTTAGAGTTTGCCCTAATTGATTCTTAGCCTTATGATCTTATGTGAGTTTCCTCATTGTTTTGAATTAGGTTGTGAAGAAGGTGAATTGCCTTAATTATTTGGTGAAGGACTTGTTAAGAGGAAGTGTTTAGAATTGTGTGGATTTCTTTTGAGGTAAGTACAAACCTTGCATTATAACATACATTCATGTGATTTTGGAACTTATACATTTGAGTGTGAATGTACTAAGTAATTTCATTGTATTGTTGATATGTTTGAATAATGTTATGTTTTATACAATATGAACCTCATGAAATGTAATATGGTATATGTATGTGTTATGAAAATGAAAGATGTGATGATAAGATGATGTGTAAAGCCATTGTGATTGGCTATATTGATTCAAATGAGGCATGTTTGCCTAGTTGATTGTGGAATGAGAAATGAATTGAGAAAAAGATTTATAAAGAGATATATGAAATGGTTGTGTGCCTAATATGTTTATTCAAATTTCAGAGTACTGGTTTTGGTGGCATGCCTATATAAAGGTAACAGTCTAGCCGGGTTGAGGATCTCTTCAATTGAATTGAATTGATGATCCAAGAGACTGGGTCTGTTACACTAAATGAAATGTGAAAATGAAATTTATGAAAAGTAACAGTCTAGCCGGGTTGAGGATCTCCTCGATTAGTCAGGTTGATGGTCCAAGAGACTCGGTCTGTTACTAGTAACAGTCTAGCCGGGTTGAGGATCTCCTCATGTTAATGGGTTGATGGTCCAAGAGACTGGGTCTGTTACACTATCCATGGATAGAGATATGATATATATTGCCTACGGGCTTGATCATTGTGATTATAAACCAAAGCAGTAACTCTGAACTTTGAATATCATATTAAATGCTTGTTGGGCCCATGTGTGTCTATGTTAAATGTGTGAGTAATGGATGATGCTACAATTATTGAAATAATGAAATGTAACATCCATAAAATAAAGTGTATTGAGTATGATCTATATTGTTTGAATGTATGACATAGCATAATATCATTATAGTTTGTTCTACTGAGCTGTTGGCTCAGCGCGATTGTGGTTCATCGCGCAGGTGACAGGATTGAACCTGAGAGTTCCTCTAGACCTAGTGAGTCTAGGCGTTGAAGAGTTGATTTTTGGACTTAAAGATCAGAGAAGAGCTGCCACTCATGTATATATTTTATATTTATAACTTTTGATTTTGATGCAAATGTATTGGGAAACATTTGTTATATTTTCCGCTGCGTTTTAAATAAACTTTCTATCTATTTCGTTTTATAAACTCATTTAAAGGTTTTGAATTTGTTCATAGTATATAAGAGTCATGTCATGTGTGTTTTGTAACCGTGACATTTCTATATTCAGTATACGTATATTACGATCATATTAGCATGCTGTGTACGTATACGGGGTATAGGGGTGTTACAATGGAAACATGTCCTTACATCCCCTGCCTAAATAGGACACCCTCCGAAAGGTAGAAACATGTCCTTTACATTGGTTCTAAAATAGAAAAGCAATTTAAATTACATGATATTTAATTAATGAGGTACCCACCAAGTGGAAACATACATCTTACAACATTTGGAAATCTAAATAAATCGATAAAAGTAAATAACCATTCATCATAAATAAATCACTCATCCAAGATATTAAACATCAAAATATAAAATAAACATTCATCCATGATAAACTAAATAAATCCAGCATTGAACTTTAAATAAATCAACAAAGCATTGAAAATAAATTAAAACTTATAATAGACTACATAATCAAATATAAAATTGAATAAAGCAAGTAAAGATTCAAATTAGGGCAACTGTTTCTATTTAAGATTCCTTATTTAATGTGTTTAGGGTTTTAGAATTTATGTGTTTAAGCTACTGTGATTTTAAGGGAATTAAAATGGATTAAAGTTTTATGATTTAAAAAGTTGGTAAAGTTCTTTGATTAACCAAATTAGGGTTTGAGATGTAAAATCATGAAATTAGGGTTTGGACAATTTAAAATATTTAGATTTATGATTTACGGTTACTGGATCATGGTTTTTTGGCTTACTGTGTTTGAATTTAAATTTTTATGTTTATAAGGTTTTAAGATTAGGGTTTAGAAAAATTAGGGTTTAAGGTTTTAAGGGAATTAGGGTTTAAGAAAACTAGGGTTTAGAATAATTTGGTTTAAGGTAATTGTCTTGATTTTAAAGTTGAATTAGGGTTTAGTGTTTTCGGAGAATGTATTTAGATTTTAGAATTTGGAAAAACAAGTGATAATTTTATGAAACTTTATGAAAATAAACAAAATGATTTAAGGTTTATAGAAACAGAAAAGATGTTTTTTAGGGTTTTTGGAAAGAAACATATTCAATTTAAGATTTTGAAAAATTGGAAAGCAAATTAGGGTTTTGAGATTTTGAAGAAACAAAAAAATCAATTTTAAGATTTTTGGAAAACAAAGAAACGAATTAAGGTTTTTAAACTTTAGAAAAGGTGAATTGAGGTTCTAGGGTTTTCTTGATTTTGAAGAAATAGAAACAATAATTTTTAGGTTTTTGAATGATGAAGCTACTGTGAATTAATGAAACAAATAAAGAAATTCATACTTTCGTTTGTTGGTTCCACCAAAAGTCACTTCTTGGATGAACAAGAACAAAGACAAGCTTTGCTGCCTTTGATAGATTGAATTGCTTGTTTGCTCTCTCAAAAAAGTCCGATTGATTCAAGGTTTTCCTCCTCAATTTCGGTCTCAATTTCTCCTCCCAATTTTCGATCCTTTTTGTGTTGTTTTTGGTCTTATTTATAGAAGATTTTTTTTATTAATTCTAGTTATTCACAAAATATAACATTAATTAAGAAAGAAAACCGAAACCTAATTGTATTTGGGTTCGGAAAAATTTGCGTCGGAAAAATTTTGCTGGCGAAAAAAAACTGCTGCGGAAAAATTGCACTGGTGAAAAAAGCTGCTGCGGAAAAAATGCGCTAGCAAAAAAACTACCGCAGGTGGCTACGGGCGCTGATTTTCGGCGACGAATTTTTCATCCCCGATTTTTCCATCATCGATTTTTATTTTTATTTTTATTTTTATTTTTTGATTATTATTATTATTATTTATTATTATTATTAAAAATTAGATACTAAAGCAAATATTATTTAATCAAAAATTATTTTAGACTAATTAAAATATATTAGACAATATAAAAATTATTTTGGACTAATTAAAATATATTGGACCGAACTGGGTCAAAAATTAAGGGTTTACAGTTTTCTCCCTGCTTGAATGATCTGAGACTTTAGTGAAAGAGAGTGAAAAGCAATACGACTTAATTTTTAAGATGGTTAAGGTTTTGGGTTCTTGACACGGTTCGAGTTCTGGACTCAGGGATAATTTTATGTTCTGGACCTGAGCTAAGTTCTGGACTTAGAAAAGATTCTAGGTTCTAGACCTAAGGATAATTTGGGTTCTGGACCCGAGCTAAGTTCTAGATTTAGAAGAGATTCTAGGTTTTGGACCTAAGGAAATTTTGGGTTCTGGACCCGAGCTACGTTCTGGACTTGGAAGAGATTCTAGGTTCTTGACCTAAGAAAATTTTGGGTTCCGGACCCGAGCTAAGTTCTGGACTTAAAAGAGATTCTAGGTTCTGGACCTAAGTAAAATTTGGGTTCTGAACCAGAGCTAAGTTCTAGACTTAAAAGAGATTCTAGGTTTTGGACCTAAGGAAAATTTGGGTTCTGGAATCGAGCTAAGTTCTGGACTTAGAAGAGATTCTAGGTTCTGGATCTAACGAAATTTGGGTTCTGGACCCGATATTGAATTTAATTTGGGTGCTTGGACCCGAGACTGAGTTTGACTGACCTTTTATCATTTTAGAAGTCTGACAACTCTGGTTATTCTATGCATTATGGTTTTTTACCCTCAAAATGGATCTTCATCCTTTGAGATCGGGTCTTCATCATTGAAAATGGATCTTCATCCTTTGAGATCGGGTCTTCACCCTTAAAAATGGATCTTCATCCTTTGAGATCGGGTCTTCACCCTTGAAAATGGATCTTCATCCCTTGAGATCGGGTCTTCAACCTTGAAAATGGATCTTCATCTTTTGAGATCAGGTCTTCACCCTTGAAATATGGATCTTCATCCCTTGACATCGGGTCTTCACCCTTGAAATATGGATCTTCATCCTTTGAGATCAGGTCTTCACCCTTGAAAATGGATCTTCATCCTTTGAGATCAGGTCTTCGCCCTTGAAAATGGATCTTCATCCTTTGAGATCGGGTCTTCACCGTTGAAAATGGATCTTCATCCTTTGAGATCGGGTCTTCCCCTTGAAAATGGATCTTCATCCCTTGAGATCGGGTCTTCAACCTTGAAAATGGATCTTCATCTTTTGAGATCGGGTCTTCACCCTTGAAATATGGATCTTTATCCATTGAGATCGGGTCTTCACCCTTGCAAATGGATCTTCATCCTTTGATATCGGGTCTTCACCCTTAAAAATGGATCTTCATCCTTTGAGATCGGGTCTTCACCCTTGAAAATGAATCTTCATCCCTTGAGATCGGGTCTTCAACCTTTAAAATGGATCTTCATCTTTTGAGATCGAGTCTTCACCCTTGAAAATGGATCTTCATCCTTTGAGATCAGGTCTTCACCCTTGAAAATGGATCTTCATCTTTTGAGATCGGGTCTTCGCCCTTGAAAATGGATCTTCATCCTTTGAAATTTGTCCTATATTGGCTTCAACTCTTCTAGCTGGACTAATCTTTTGTCATTTGCATCTTCATTCTTTTGATAGTTCTAATGTTCCTGTAGACCCTTAATTTTTTACCCAATCTGGTCCAATATGTTTTATTTAGTCCAAAATACTTTTTGTTGTCTAATTTGTCCAAAATAATTTTTATTAAATAATTTTTGCTTTAGTATCCAATTTTTATTAATAAAAAATATAAATAAATAAATAAAAGTCAAAAAATTAAAATAAAAATAAAAATCAGCGACGAAAAAATCATCGCGCGGGCCCGTGGGCATTTCGCCCGCAGGAAATTCCTGCTGGCGAAATAGCTTTTCTATTTAGCTCGCAGGATTTTCCTGCGAGCGAAATAGATTTTCTATTTCACCCGCAGGAATTTCCTACGGGCGAGTCACCCGCAGGCCCACCGAGATCCCAAACTGCGGCAGAATTTTTTCGCCAGCGCATTTTTTCCTGCAGCAATTTTTTTCGGTAGTGCAATTTTTTTCGGACGCAAAATTTTTGAAACCTAATTTAATTAGGTTATGGTTTCCTTTTGTTATTAATATTATTTTCCATGCATAATAAGGAATATACACAGAAAGACCTCTATAAATAAGGACCAAAGGCAACCAAATTGGAGGAGGAAAAAATTTCACAGTAGCTTTGAGAATTTGAATCCAAAAGTGAAGTGGAAAAGCAATAATTGAATTCAATTGATTTTTAAAGGAGCAGCATCACGATTTAAGCAATTCAAAGGCAAAAAAGGTTTGTCTTTGGAGCTAGTTCATCCAAGAAGAATTGTTTTTTTGAGGAATCATCAAAAGAAGGTATGTGTTAATTGATTTTCTTTAATTGTTTTTTTTACACAGTAGCTAAAATTAGGAAATTGTGTTATTCAAAATTAAAAACCTTTGAACTTTAATTTAGTTTTTCTAAAGTCAAAAACACTAATCCGTTGCTTTATTTCCCAAAGAATTTAAAGTTATTAATTTTATTTCTTCAAAACCCCAAAACTCTAATTACTTTCCAAATTATGTAAACTCTTAAAACATATTCCGTTTTCTTATAAAAACCCTAAAACTACTTTTTCTAATTATGTAAATCTTTCTTTTTTTATAAAAACTTTAATTTGTTTGGTTTAAACTTATAAAATCTCATGAAATCATCAAATTGTTTTTCCAAATCCTAAAATCAACAAATCACCCGAGACCTTAATTCTAAAACACTAAACCCAAATTCAACTTCCAAAATTCAAAATAATGAACCCCAATCCTTTTAAAACTTTAAACCCTAATTTTTATGAACCCTAATACTTTTAAAACATTAAAAACCATAAAACCATAAATAGATTAAATTTACACAGTAGCTTAGAAACCCAATAACCGAAAATCATAAATCAAAGTATTTTAAAGTGTCTAAAACCCTAGTTTCATGATTTCACCATTCAAACCTTAATTTTTTTAATCAAAGTGTCTTACCAACCTTTTAAAAACATAAAATCTTTAATCTATTTTAATTCATAAAAGTTACAGTAGCTTAAATTCATGAAATTTCCAAAACCTTAAAACATGGGATAAAGAACCCTAAATGGAAATAGTAGCAATAATTTGGACTTTTTATTTGCTTTATTCAATTCTATATTTGATTATGCTTTGATTTATTTTATATGCTTTAATTTATTTAAGTTCAATACTTAGTTTATTTTATTTATCATGGCTGGATGTTTACTTTTTATTATATTTAAATACCTTTGATGAATGATTTACTTATTATGAATGATTATTTACTTTTATCAATTTATTTAGACTTCCAAATGTTGTAAGAGGTATGTTTCCACTTGGTGGGTACCTCATTAGTTAAATATCCTATAATTTAATTTTCTTTTCTATTTTAGAACCAATGTTAAGGGCATGTTTCTACCTTTTGGTTTGTGTCCTATTTAGGTGTGTGATGTAAGGACATGTTTCCATCCTTGGATGGGTGTCCATTTATTTGTTTTGTTTGGACATTGCTTTGATTTTAATATAATGATGCTTTCTTTTAATTATTGTGTGTAATATGGATAATGTTATTATATTTAAGAATTTTATAATATTAAGACCAGTAAAGGAGGCCGGTTCCAATGAACCGGGCGTTGTGGTGGTGCTGGGCCATTTCTCACCTTCCCCACACGTACCCAACTTTCCGAATCCATTAAGGGGTTGGGGATTCCTTAGGAATCGAGTCATCCACCCCTTTCTTTTTTTCCCGGCCCGTCCCAGTGGCGACTCTATTTTCTCCGGACTTAGGTCCGTATTCTCTAAGGTCCCGAGCCTAAACAGTGCCGAAGTCGCAAGAACCATTCCACTGGGAGTGGGGGCGAAAATCCCCACTCACAGTGGCGACTCCACTGGGGATAAGAGAAGTTGATTCCGTTGGTCTTTATATTATTCTATTTTTTCTTATAATGGTATTGTCTATTGCATCATATTAGAATGCATTGTGTGCGTGAGTTAGGACGCCTATATTACCCGTGTTGTGTTATGTAAGGGATACCATACTTTCATTCAAGGTATGGAGATCGAGCATGGCATAACCACTCATAGCCTCGTACCATTTGGTATATACTAGCTATGGGAACCTAAGCCTTTTTACCCAAAGACTAAAGCTAATGTAATTGACCTAGTTACTTTCCTTAGGTTTTACCCCAAATGCATGTTGTTTGACTATGGTTAATTTATCTTGGCTTAAATCAAGGTTTATTTGGTTTGTTCTTTTTCTAATATGACCTAAGTACATTGTAAGCTCAAAATAAATTTTTCCTTTAAAGTCCAAGAGACCAAAGCTATTTTCAAAATTTTTCAAGATGGCTTTTGGACATAAGACTTTTCTAAAAACAAATAAAAAATTCTTTGGTCCATGGCCCAAATACTAAGCCCAAAATCCATTTTTCTAAAATCTTTTACAATGGGCTTAGAAACAAAATTATTTTCACTCAACTTTTTCTTACAAGGAGCTTGCAAAATATTTAGGTCAATTATGAAATGCCAAAAATCAATTGTGGGCTAGTTTACACTAAGAATAAATTAACCATGGGCTTGTTTTTGGCATGAATCATTAGTTACCTTTTTCAAGTGAGAAATCTATTTATAATAGACCTCTTAATTTCGTTTTAAACCAATATAGCATAAAAGCTACTATAGTATTAAAACCTAATTAATGGGAATTATCATGGATGGATTTCCATTTTCAAAAATATAACTATTGGTTGAAACGTCAGAGGGAATTATTTGAAAACAAGATACCCCATGTTGGTATTTTGTTAACCACATACCAAGGAAAAGAGACTCGCCATTCGTGTGTGGATGTTATAAGGTTGGAAGGAACATCCTAATTATCTTTCTTTGTTGATTGTTCGTGCATAAATGCATACATGCATACATTTGCATCTCATATCATTGATCCTCTCTGGCTCACAGCCCTGGATTACGATAGCTCAAAAGCTTACAACAATCTGACCTACGCCGAAGATGAGGTATCTAGCAACGACTCAATCACTTGCTCACGAAAAATAATGGAGCCCGAACAAATTCAAAGAATGGTGGATGAAGCCGTCAATGCCAAAATGGAAGAAATCAAAGAGGCCCTAGCTGAGACCATGAAGAACCAGTTGACTGCAGTCTTAGAGAACCATGCCAAGGCATCTGCTAGCACTAAGAAACCAAAGGACAAAGGGAAGACTAAAGTTGGTGGTGGTCATTGCAATACATCACATTCCATGGAGAGTTATATCAAAGATGGCTTGATGGGGTGCATTTGAGATGTTTAAGAAAGCCTAAAGTGGAGCGCATGATGTCAGAAATACATGCGGGAAGTTGCGGTCCGCACATGAGTGGTTTGGCCGTAGTTAAGAAGATTATTCGACAAGGTTACTATTGGTTGACCATGGAGAGAGACTGTATTGAGTTTGTCAAGAAGTGCCAGCAATGTCAGATGTATGGTAACTTGAATCATATGCCTCCTGAAGAATTGCATTCAATGTCTTCGCCCTGGCCATTTGCCACCTGGGGTATCGACATTATAGGAGAGATACATCTGACAGCTTCAAACGGGCACCATTTTATTGTGGTAGCAGTAGATTATTTTTCAAAATGGGTCAAAGCCGAATCCTTCAACAAGCTGGGTGCAAGTCAAATGGCTAGGTTTATCAAAAAGAATCTCATCTGCAGATATGGGGTCCCGTACAGTGTGATATCAGACAACGGGGTACAGTTTCAAGGAGCAGTTAAGGATTTATTCTCCAAGTACCTAATCCATCATCATCGATCCTCTCTTTATAGACCAAAGGCTAATGGTGCAGTAGAAGCAACGAACAAGTCAATTAACCAAATTCTGTCCAAGATGACTAAGACTTACAGGGACTGGTCGGAAATGCTTCTCTTCGCTTTATGGGGATATAGAACAAGTGTGCGAACACCTACTAGGATGACATCGTTCTCTTTGGTTTATGGGATGGAAGCGGTATTGCCAATTGAAATTGAGATCAAGTAGTTAAGAGTAGTCTTGGAAGCTGAATTGCCTAAAACGGAATGGGTAGCAAGCAGATACACTCAGTTAGCTCTGCTAGAAGAGAGAAGGTTAAAAGTACTGTATCATCACTACCTGTATCCAAAGAAGATAGCTCGGACCTACAATAGAAGGGTCAATGTCAGAAAATTCAGAGTTGGGGATTTGGTGTTGAAGCAATGTAAGCCCAATGTATCTGATCTAAGAGGGAAGTTCAGACCTAGCTAGGAAGGGCCATATGTCGTGAAACAAGTCATGAGTAAAGGTGCAGTGAAGTTATCAGACATGGATGGGAACGAATTTAGTGAGCCAGTAAACATTGACAAGTTGAAGAGGTTTTATGTATGATAGAAAAAAAAAGAAAAAAAAAAGAAACTCGCTAGGTTGAAAACCCAAAAAGGGCAGCCTAGGCAAAAGTTAGAGCAGTCCGCTAGTTCAGAAAACCCGAAAGGGCGGGCTAGGCAACAATTAGGGCTAAATGAGAGAAAATCATCAATTAGAAAACCCGAAAGGGCTAATTGGCAACAGGAGTGATCTTGTGTATGCTGGCTTTATGTTTGGTTGTTCCCCAATTTAATAAAACATAATTAATGATTAAATTTGTTCTATGTGCACTATTATAAGTATTTGACCAGATATGGATGAAATAAATAATCATAATTGCAAAAGGTGATGACAAATTATAAATGGAAAAGAAGCATCTTTTATTACTTTAGTTATTTTTCATCCTAACAAAACACTTTCAGAATTGACAAATGTAAAAGCTATGGCAGTCGATAAGTGTAATGTGTAGGCCAGCTTTGCCTCAGCCGATCCAAGTAGGCTTCAATCAAGCAAGGCATGTCTAGATCAGGAGCAAAGTCAGAATCACGAGGCACAGCTCCATACTAACGACCAAGTCAGCGAGGATCATAGCATGTACCTTGACAAAGAGCAGCAAAGGGAACGTACATCAAGTATGTCCGCATGGTGATACGAGAAATCTTCCACCAAGGTACCAACTAATGGATATTGACTTCAGAGCGTGAGTGGATCCAGTCAACCCAGTCAGCATATGAAGAAGCAGGATGGAGTAGCTTCCTAGCGGAATGATGACGTGGCAGGTATCTGGCAAAATCCATGGAGGGAGTATAAAGCAAACAAAGACGCTCCTGAAGCCAAATCTGTGAAGAAATAATTAAATAAAAAAGGGGTCCGCTAAGTTGAAAACCCGCAAGGGCAGCTTAGGCAAAAATTAGGACAGCTTGCTAGTTTTGAAAACCCGCATGGGCGGACTAGGCAAAAGTTAGAGCATTAAAAAAATAATAAAAAAAAGAGAAAACCTAAATTGAAAACCTGAAAGGGCAGTTTAGGTAATTACCTGAAGCAGCAACGGACTCCCAGTCAGTCTCTTTGACAATCCTAATTTAAATCTGTCTAATCCAACTAAGGTCTCGGCTAAGATCACAAGTACCGATGACAAGCCTCCTTCCATTTGATCCATGATATCCAATACTTGTGGGTCAATATCGCCGTCAGAAGAAACAAGCAAGAATTGGCAGAGCAAGCAAAGACAAAGCATGCGTCCCCATGCCTTAGTAGGAGCAAAATGAGAAAAACAAAAGTCAATCAAAGGAGCAAGTAGAATTTTTTCACCTCTCATCAATCAAAGAACTTCGGGTTTTGGAATTTGAAATAACATCTGCATCTTCTGTTGAGTCTTGGAAATCAATGTGGGTAATGCCATTTGTTGATTATTTGGATGTCCAAGGATGGCCTCAAATTCTTCAATCAAGGGACACATTTCAAAGCCATTAATTCTAAATACCCTAGAATCCGTATCCCACAAGGAAGCCACGACATGTAAGAAGGAGTGGTCCAATTTGACATTTTGAAAGCATTTTAAAACATTAAGCTTTGACCATGAAATTTGCTTCCAATGGATGGCATCCATATTCTTAAATAGAATTTTTATTTTCTTTAAATGGTGCTCAATCATGGTTGATGAATAAAGGAGAACCAAAATTGCTAAAGGGAGTCTTCACATTGAAAGAGAGAGATTTTTGGTTTATGAATTAAAATATGGCATGAAGGGTGAGTTATATAGAAGAAAATAAACCTTTTCCAGAAGTGAAATGGAAAATATGATGGGAAAGGATAAGACCATATGGCATAAGGAAAGGAAGTGTTCACAATTTCTTTTTCCACTTTGGATTTGGTTTAACAAAAGAAGTGGATATTAATTATGATATACTATATAAAAAAAATTTGCAGTAACAAAAACAAATTTGCAGTAACGGAAAAAAAAATTAAATAAATAAATAAGAAGAAGAAAAAAGAAGGATTACATTAAAGAGGAAAATTGCATAGTTTTTATTATTGTACAATGTTTTTTGTAATTTATTGCTACAATGTTTACATATCACTAAGAGGGTGGTGGTAGGTCACCAAATAAGGACATGAAAAAATTATCGTCTGTTGGAGGAGAGGGCAAATTGCTCGTCCCGGGATCATCCGAAGCGGAAGCACTAAAATGCCTATTGCCTTGGAGTTCCGATTTGTCATGGTCCTCATAAGAAGCAGATGAAAGAATCTCATAGTCATCAGTCTGGGGGCCTCTCGATGAAGAAGCACCGGGATCCCTCATTCCCTAAAATTGGAAGTCTCGAAAATTTTGTTCGGATTGATGATATAAACTTTCAAAATGAGAAGCCTCCTGACGACTTGTAGCCAACTCTTCTTGAAGTTTCTTATTTTGTTCTTCAAGCATCCGCTGTGAGCCAAGAAGGAAAAAGGTAAGAGCATACATAATCACGCATACATATAGCATAAACTATTATGAAATAAGGAACGTACCAGGTAGTTCATATCAATACCCTGCGAATGAGATGGCATATCCGGCGGGCTAGAATGAGAAAACGAAGGAGCAGTGAAAGAAGGTCCAGCCTCATGATCAAACGAGCCAACAGACTGCCAACAAACATTAAAGAATCAAAGAAAGGAAAAGCAGTTGCAAGGAAAAAGTGGTTAAAGTGCAAAAAACCCCCCCTTGAAAGATCAAAACAAGGAAAGAAGAGCATGAATCAAGCAAGACATGGCCAAGCCAAAATCGAGCTTGGCCGTGTCACCTCAAAAGAAATTTTGGCAGAACATGACACGGGTAGGCGACACGGCCAAGCCACTGGCCGTGTCTCACCTAAAGGACAATGTCAAAAAGGACCAAGCAAAGAAAGAAAAGAAACAGTAGATGACACTTGCAGGCAACACGGCCAAACCATTGGCCGTGTCACTCCCATATTCAAAGAAGAACCAAAGAAAAGACACAGAAGCTGACACACCCAGGAGACACGGCCAAGCCACTGGCCGTGTCACTCCCATCTTCAAAGAACAAAGAAGACCCCGATCTCCAAGGATGAAGATCCATTTTCAAGGGTGAAGACCCGATCTCTAAGGGTGAAGATCCATTCTGAGGGTGAAGAATCACAATGCATAGAACAGCCGGAGTAGTCAGACTTCTCAACTGATAAAAGGTTAGTCAAATTCATTCTTGGGTCCAAGTACCCAATCTCGGGTCCAAGTACCCAAATCAAAATCAATTCAATCTCGGCTCCAAGTACCCAATCTCGAGTATCCCAATCCAGTTAGGATTGAGTATCCAAAGCCAATTTAGGATCGAGTATCTGAATCCAGTTAGGATCGAGTATCCCAATCCAATTTAGGATTGAGTATCCCAATCCAGTTTAAGATCGAGTATCCAAACCTTTCGGGTCTAGAACCCAAATTTTCCTTAGGTTTGGAACCTAGAATTATCCTCGAGTCCAGAACTCAAACCGGGTCGAGAACCCAAATTTTCCTTAGGTCCAGAACCTAGAATCATCCATTGAGTCCAGAACTCGAACCGGGTCTAGAACCCAAATTTTGTTTAGGTCCAGAACCTATAATTATCCTTGAGTCCAGAATTCGAACCGGGTCCAGAACCCAAATTTTTCTTTAGGTCTAGAACCTAGAATCATCCTTGAGTCCAGAACTCAAACCGGGTCTAGAACCCAAATTTTTTCTTAGGTCGAGAACCTAGAATTATCCTTGAGTCCAGAACTCGAACCGGGTCCAGAACCCAAATTTTCCTTACGTCCAGAACCTAGAATCATCCATTCAGTTCAGAACTCGAATTGGGCCCAGAACCCAAATTTTCTTTAGGTTGAGAACCTAAAATTTATCTTTGAGTCCAGAACTCGAACCGGGTCCAGAACCCAAAACCTCAACCATCTAAAAAATTAAGTCTTATTTCTTTTCACTCTCTTTCACTAAGATTTCATATCATTAAAGCAAGGGGCGAACTGTAGACCCTTAATTTTTTACCCAATCCGGTCCAATATGTTTTATTTAGTCTAAAATGATTTTTGTTGTCTAATTGGTCCAAAATAATTTTTATTAAATAATTTTTGCTTTAGTATCTAATTTTTATTAATAAAAAATAAAAATAAATAAATAAAAGTCAAAAAATTAAAATTAAAATTAAAATCAAAGCCGAAAAATTCGGCAACGAAAAAATCGTCGCACGGGCCCATGGGCATTTCGCCCGCAGGAAATTCCTGCGGGCGAAATAGCTTTTCTATTTCGCTTGTAGGATTTTCCTGCGAGCGCAATAGATTTTCTATTTCACCCGCAGGAAAATCCTGCGGGTGAAATAGCTCACCCGCAAGAAATTCCTGAGGGCGAGTCGCCCGCAGGCCCACCGAGATCCCACTGCCGCAGTTTCCTGCGGCAGAATTTTTTTGCTAGCGCATTTTTTCCTGCGGTAATTTTTTTCAGCAGCGCAATTTTTTTCAAAACCTAATTTAATTAGGTTTTGGTTTCCTTTTCTTATTAATATTATTTTCCGTGCATAATAAGGAATATATATAGAAAGACCTCTATAAATAAGGACCAAAGGCAACCAAATTGGAGGAGGAAAAAATTTCACAGTAGCTTTGAGAATTTGAATCCAAAAGTGAAGTGGAAAAGCAATAATTGAATTCAATTGATTTTTAAAGGAGCAGCATCACGATTTAAGCAATTCAAAGGCAAAAAAGGTTTGTCTTTGGAGCTAGTTCATCCAAGAAGAATTATTTTTTGGAGGAATCATCAAAAGAAGGTATGTGTTAGTTGATTTTCTTTAATTGTTTTTTTTACACAGTAGCTAAAATTAGGAAATTGTGTTATTCAAAATTAATAAACTTTGAACTTTAATTTAGTTTTTCTAAAGTCAAAAACACTAATCCGTTGCTTTATTTCCCAAAGAATTTAAAGTTATTAATTTTATTTCTTCAAAACCCCAAAACTCCAATTACTTTCCAAATTATGTAAACTCTTAAAACATATTCTGTTTTCTTATAAAAACCATAAAAATACTTTTTCTAATTATGTAAATCTTTCTTTTTTTATAAAAACTTTAATTTGTTTGGTTTAAACTTATAAAATCTCATGAAATCATCAAATTGTTTTTCCAAATCCTAAAATCAACAAATCACCCGAGACCCTAATTCTAAAACACTAAACCCAAATTCAACTGTCAAAATTCAAAATAATGAACCCTAATCCTTTTAAAACTTTAAACCCTAATTTTTATGAACCCTAATCCTTTTAAAACATTAAAAACCATAAAACCATAAATAGATTAAATTTACACAGTAGCTTAGAAACCCAATAACCGAAAATCATAAATCAAAGTATTTTAAAGTGTCTAAAACCCTAGTTTCATGATTTCACCATTCAAACCTTAATTTTTTTAATCAAATTGTCTTACCAACCTTTTAAAAACATAAAATTTGTAATCTATTTTAATTCCATAAAAGTCACAGTAGCTTAAATTCATGAAATTTCCAAAACCTTAAAACATGAGATAAAGAACCCTAAATGGAAATAGTAGCTATAATTTGGACTTTTTATTTGCTTTATTCAATTCTATATTTGATTATGCTTTGATTTATTTTATATGCTTTAATTTATTTAAGTTCAATACTTAGTTTATTTTATTTATCATGGCTGGATGTTTACTTTTTATTATATTTAAATACCTTTGATGAATGATTTACTTATTATGAATGATTATTTACTTTTATCAATTTATTTAGACTTCCAAATGTTGTAAGAGGTATGTTTTCACTTGGTGGGTACCTCATTAGTTAAATATCCTGTAATATAATTTGCTTTTCTATTTTAGAACCAATGTAAAGGGCATGTTTCTACCTTTTGGTGGGTGTCCTATTTAGGTGTGTGATGTAAGGACATGTTTCCATCCTTGGATGGGTGTCCATTTATTTGTTTTGTTTGGACATTGATTTGATTTTAATATAATGATGCTTTCTTTTAATTATTGTGTGTAATATGGATAATGTTATTATATTTAAGAATTTTATAATATTAAGACCTGTAAAGGAGGACGGTTCCAATGAACCGGGTGTTGTGGGGGTGCTGGGCCTTTTCTCACCTTCCCCACACGTACCCAACTTTCCGAACCCATTAAGGGGTTGGGGATTCCCTAGGAATCGAGTCATCCACCCCTTTCTTTTTTTCCCAGCCCGTCCGGGTGGCGACTCCATTTTCTCCGGACTTAGGTTCGTGTTCTCTAAGGTCCCGAGCCTAAACAGTGCCAAAGTCACAAGAACCATTCCACCGGGAGTGGGGGCGAAAATTCCCTCTCACAGTTCCATTCTTTTGTTCTTCCTTTTTGCAAAAATTCAGCTATTTTTAGTTGGCTTTCATATCCTCTCCTTGCCCCCCAAGGATTTTTTCTTTCATGCAAGCTTTGATCGATGTTTTTCTTGTCTAGTTCTTTGCATAAGCACGCATTTCTTCTCTTTGCAAAATTACTGGAGCTTTCTCAAGCAATGGGCTTTCCATGCCCCCCTGATTTGACATCTTCTTTTGATTTTTACTTCACAGAGTGTTTGCTATTCACTTTGATAAAGAATAGACAATACAAGACAAGAAAGTGTGACATGATATGCTCATTTAAGCATGATATGCATGATAATACTCACAGCGGTTTCATTAACTCATAGACCGAGGTGATCAGCATAAGTATTCTCATTGACTCCTTTTCGACGCTCGTTCAAGTCTTGCATTGGAATGATAGAAAGCTTTGCATTTATGGATTTTATCTTCAAGATGTTGAAAATATGAATAATGAAGACCCCAAGCAGCAGAGTCAGGGATTCATCTATTTCAAACTATGTCTCAGCATGTCAGTTGATAGCTTCTTCATGACCTTGCCAATAATCATTTCCTTTGCCCAATGTGTCCTTTGGAGGTTCAACATACTTCCCTTAACTTGAAGGCTTTGTATGACAAAACACTTTTTTTTTGAATTTTGATTTTGAAATCAAATGTTAGCTTTGCCAAATTAATGTCAATGTACCTCAGGACTTGATTTTCCAAATTAACATATCTATAACATGACAACCCTAGTTACCGTACTAAACTCGAAAACTATTTTTATTTAAGCAAGAACTGTTGCACTTCAGATAGGCACAAACACATTACTTGGCCAAAGGTCTCATTGAGTTTAAATACTGTCTATCTCATATGCATGCTTATCCAAACTATCTCCACTAATAGACTCTACCTACCAAGAGAGATCAATAGGTCTTTGATAGGCTTGAAATGGGGTCTATAAGGGACACGGGTTTAAGTGAAGGCTATTGTAAGTTGGGGCTGATGTGACACAATGGACAAACCTTCACATTACAAATATCTTTTTTGAACTTTAGGCAATCGGGAGCAATCTTGCTAGACTCTAAATTCTTTGTCTTCTTAGCATTAATGTGGATCTTGATTAGGACAGTCTTTGCCCTTGCAAAAAGTTAGGTACCCAAATTTGTTTCTTTTCTTCTTCTCCCTTTTCTTTCTTTTTATTTTTCTTACTCCTCCCTTTCTTTGAGCATTTTATCATTTTGTCCTTCTTCCTTGTAGGACAGAACTTTCAAGAACTAGATGGTCTTCCTTTTTTTTCTCCAATTTTGATTGAATCTTTGGTTGGGTTCGACCAATTCAAGTCAAAATGTCCTTATAAAACAAATGGAAGCCTTTTGCTACTTTAGGTAAAAGAGAACTCAATTGGCTTTATGAACTGCCTTTTTGGATTTTCTTTTTCTTTTTTCCTTTTTGTTTTCTTCTTTTTTCCTTTTCTTTTATTTTCCTTCTTTTTTTTTTTAGTTCTAGCTCAAAAAAATTTGTCTTATTTGTACCTACTTGGGTCTCCAATAATGGATGAGTGGAGTGACATAAATCTTCTTTAACAGGGATAAATCATTTGTTACTCCAATGTTGTCTTGATATATTGGAGATATTAGAAAAACTTCAACTACCCTTATGGTCTTGAGAACTTCAACTATCTTTATGGTCTTGAGAACTTCAACTATCTTCATGGTCTTGAGAACTTCAACTATCCTCATGATCTTGACTAATCATTGCTTTCTTTGATCTTCTTGCCTCTTCATCTTAGTGATCATAAGACTTGTCAAAAGTATCACAACAACTGAGGGTAGGTCGTTGAGGTTATATGCCAATGAAAAGAAAGCTAAAACTTTATGAAGGCTCAAAGGGACAACTAGGGATTGATATTTAATAGGCTGGATACTAGTTGTTGGCTAAACAAATAATGCCTAGATCATTTCTCTCATAAATAAGTAGAGCTCAATTTCGCCTCGAAAGTTTGTCAAAGCATGTTCTAAGACTGACTATGACCTAAACAAAGATAATTATGCAGGAGCCCTCTCTAAGTAAGCATACACAACTCGATGCTATGGAGTAATTCCCTCATCTAGTAAAGTCATTCAAGTCATGATGCATAGATATATTAATTCATGAATTATCAAGCTAGATTCCTCATTGGTTGAACACCAAAATGAACAAAGACCAATAAAAATTTGATGAAAGTAATTTATTCAAACAAACTTGAAAAACGTAATTGTTCAAATTAAATATTAAAGAACGTAAAATTGAAAAGCAACATTCAAGCTAAGGAAAGTTCGTTGAGTTTAATCTTCTTTTCCTTTCATATCTTGAATATTTCTATCTTGAAAAGAGGATAAAACAAAATGTACTTCCAATCCTTTTCCCACCATGAAGGTTGCCGGTGAAGGTACTCTACCAAACTTAGGTAAAGGATTGTTCTTGGTATTGGGCTTGTCCGGCTCTGGTAGCTTACCACTATCGATTAGATCTTGGATCTGATGCTTCAATCAGGTACATCTATCAGTCTCATGTTCTTGAGTCTAATGAAATTGACAAAAAGCCTTAGTATCAAATTTTGGGGGTAATGGACTAGACAAAGGTCGAGGAGCTAACGGTCGTAACAACCCTTTCTTTTGTAGCTTGCTAAAAACCCAAGATAGTGGCTTCCCTAATTCTAAAAATTGTTTCACTCCTTCTTGACTAGTGACATTAACATCAGCTTCCTTTTGTGTACTTTGATTGCTAGGCTGATAATTTCCTTTCTCATTCCTTTTTATTGAAAAGTGATTCTTCTCCCTTTCCCACTCTTCAATTTGTAGACCAGCTTGGAGAAGATCTTTGAAATCTCTTATAAGGGTGTGAGACATCCTTTCACGGAGATTGGGCAGGACGCCTCTCACGATCATTCTTATTTGATCAGATTCATCGGGCATTTTCTTGAGCAAAGCGGCCTTGTTTCTCCATCTCTTCACATAGTCCACTAAATTCTCATTTGGCCTTTGCCTAATGGACTCAACTTCCATTAAGGTAACTTCCATTTCAACATTTTATCCATATTGTTGGATGAAGGCCTTGTATAGCAAATCCCAACTCTTTTGTGTTCCTTCATCTAAGGTATTGAACCAATTTTGGATAACAGGATCCAATGAGAGCATGAAATA
Organism: Garcia nutans; assembly: GCA_947685225.1. Lineage (NCBI taxonomy): Eukaryota > Viridiplantae > Streptophyta > Magnoliopsida > Malpighiales > Euphorbiaceae > Garcia > Garcia nutans. Next base: position 15,595,457 of record CANTUV010000011.1, on the reverse strand, counting down.
CCTTAGAGTTTGAGCCTTAGTAGCTCGGGCAGACTGCATAGCAGTGATATACTGCTTCACGTGGAGATGAGAATTTTTTATTCCATCAAACTTCGCGAATGATGGCATCTTGAACTTGTACGGGACTTCTTCATCTAGCTCAAATAATTTGTCAACTTTGGACATTTCTTCAGTTTTTAGTTTCTTCTCAAATTTCTTTTCTAAATCAGCAATCATCTTTTCAACATCAGAAGTCTCATTCTTTTCAATAGTTGCCTTCTCAATAACCTTTGGCTCCTTTTTGTCTTGAAGATCTTGATAGTATTGAGCCCAATCATCATCATCAATGATCACCTTATCATTATCAAAAACTAATTCACCAACTTTAATTTTCCCTTTGTCCTTTGGCTTCTTAGTGCTAGCAGATGTTTCGGCATGATTTTCTAAAATTGCAGTCAATTGGTTCTTTATGATCTTGGCCATGGCCCTTATTTCTTCCATCTTGGCATTGAGGGCATCATCCACCATTCTTTGAATTTGTTTGGGATCCATTGTTTTTTATGAGCAAGTGATTGAGTCGTTGCTAGATACTTCATCTCCGGCGTAGGTCGGATTGTCGTAAGCTTTTGAACTATCGTAATCCAGGGCTGTGAGCCAGAAAGGATTAATAATATGAGATGCAAATGTATGCATGTATGCATGTATAAACAATCAACAAACAAGGATAATTAGGACGCTCCTTCCAACCTTATAACATCCACACACAAATGGCGAGTCTCTTTTCCTAAGTATATGGTTAAGAAAATACCAACATGGGGTATCTTTTTTTCGAATAATTCCCTCGAACGTTTTAACCAATAGTTATATTTTTAAAAATGGAAATCAATCCATGATAATTCTCATTAATTAGGTTTTAATCCATTCAACCAACTCTAGTAGCTTTTATGCTATATTGGATTAAAACTAAATTAAGAGGTTTATTATAGATGGATTTCTCACTTGAAAAAGGTAACTAATGGTTCATGCCAAAAACAAGCCCATGATTAATTATTCTTAGTATAAACTAGGCTCACAATTGATTTATGATATTTCGTAATTGACCTAAATAATTTGCAAGCTCTTTGTTGGATGAAAATAATTTTATTTCTAAGCCCATTGTAAAAAGATTTTAGAAAAAATGGATTTTGGGCTTATTATTTGGGTCATGAGCAAAAGAATTTTTTATTTGTTTTTTTAGAAAATTTTTATGTCCAAAGACCATTTTGAAAAGTTTTAAAAATAGTTTTGGTCTTTTGGACTTTAAAGAAAATTTTATTTTGAGCTTATAATGTACTTGGGTCATATTAGAAAAAAGAACAAACCAAATAAGCCATGATTTAAGCCAAGATAAATTAACCATAGTCAAACAACATGCATTTGGGGTAAAACCTAAGGAAAGTAACTAGGCCAATAACATGAACTTTAGTCTTTGGGTTAAAAGGCTTAGGTTCCCATAGCAAGTATATACCAAATGGTACGAGGCTATGAGTGGTTATGCCATGCTCGATCTCCATACCTTGAGTGAAAGTATGGTATCCCTTACATAACATTATAAGGGTAACACGGGCATCCTAACTCACGCACACGATGCAATCTAATATGATGCAATGGATAATATCATTATAAGAAAGAATAGAATAATAAAAAGACCAATGGAATCAACTTCTCTTATCCCCAGTGGAGTTTCCACTGTGAGCGGGGATTTTCGCCCCCACTCCCGGTGGAATGGTTCTTGCGACTTCGGCACTATTTAAGCTCGAAGCCTTAGAGAGCACGGACCTAAGTCCAGAGAAAATGGAGTCGCCACCCGGACGGGCCAGGAAAAAGAAAGGGGTGGATGACTCGATTCCTAAGGAATCTCCAACCCCCCTAATGGGTTTGGAAAGTTGGGTACGTGTGGGGAAGGTGAGAAATGGCCCAGCACCCCCACAACGCCTGGTTCATTAGAACCGGGCTCCTTTACAAGTCTTAATATTATAAAATTCTTAAATATAACAACATTATCCATATTACACACAATAATTAAAATAAAGCATCGTTATATTAAAAGAATCAAAGCAATGTCCAAACAGAGCAAATAAATGGACACTCATCCGAGGATGAAAACATGTCCTTACATCCCATGCCTAAATAGGACACCCACTGAAAGGTAGAAACATGTCCTTTACATTGATTCTAAAATAGAAAAGCAATTTAAATTACATGATATCTAATTAATGAGGTACCCACCAAGTAGAAACATACCTCTTATAACATTTGGAAATCTAAATAAATCGATAAAAGTAAAAAACCATTCATCATAAATAAATCACTCATCTAAGATATTAAACATCAAAATATAAAATAAACATTCATCCATGATAAACTAAATAAATCCAGCATTGAACTTTAAATAAATCAACAAAGCATTGAAAATAAATTAAAGCTTATAATAGTCTACATAATCAAATATAAAATTGAATAAAGCAAGTAAAGATTCAAATTAGGGCTACTGTTTCTATTTAAGATTCTTTATTTAATGTGTTTATGGTTTTGGAATTTATGTGTTTAAGCTACTGTGATTTTAAGGGAATTAAAATGGATTAAAGTTTTATGATTTAAAAAGTTGGTAAAGTTCTTTGATTAACCAAATTAGGGTTTGAGATGTAAAATCATTAAATTAGGGTTTGGACACTTTAAAACATTTAGATTTATGATTTACGATTATTGGATCATGGTTTTTTGGCTTACTATGTTTGAATTTAAATTTTTATGTTTATAAGGTTTTAAGATTTAAAGGATTAGGGTTTAGAAAAATTAGGATTTAAGGTTTTAAGGGAATTATGGTTTAAGAAAACTAGGGTTTGGAATAATTTGGTTTGAGGTTACTGTCTTGATTTTAAAGTTGAATTAGGGTTTAGTGTTTTCGAAGAATGTATTTAGATTTTAGAATTTGGAAAAACAATTGATAATTTTATGAAACTTTATGAAAATAAACAAAATGATTTAAGGTTTATAGAAACAGAAAAGATGTTTTTTAGGGTTTTTGGAAAGAAACAGATTCAATTTAAGGTTTTGAAAAATTGGAAAGCAAATTAGGGTTTTGAGATTTTGAAGAAACAAAAATAACAATTTTAAGATTTTTGGAAAACAAAGAAACGAATTATGGTTTTTAAACTTTAGAAAAGGTAAATTGAGGTTCTAGGGTTTTCTTGATTTTGAAGAAACAGAAACCATAATTTTTAGGTTTTTGAATGATGAAGCTATTATGAATTAATGAAACAAATAAAGAAATTCATACCTTCGTTTGTTAGTTCCACCAAAAATCACTTCTTGGATAAACAAGAACAAAGACAAGCTTTGCTTCTTTTGATGGATTGAATTGCTTGTTTGCTCTCTCAAAAATGTTCGATTGATTTAAGGTTTTCCTCTTCAATTTCGGTCTCAATTTCTCCTCCCAATTTCCAATCCTTTTTGTGTTGTTTTTGGTCTTATTTATAGAAGATTTTTTTTATTAATTATAGTTATTCACGGAATATAACATTAATTAAGAAAAGGAAACCGAAACCTAATTGTATTTGGTTTCAGAAAAATTTGCGTCGAAAAAAATTTTGCTGGCGAAAAAAACTGTTGCGGAAAAATTGCGCTGGCGAAAAAAACTGCTGCGGAAAAAATATACTGGCGAAAAAACTACCGCTGCTGGCTGCGGGTGAGAATTGGCCTACGGGCCATTTCACCCGTAGGAAATTCCTGCGGGCGAAATGGTCCATGGCCATTCGTCCCACGCTGATTTTTGGTGACGATTTTTTCGTCGCCGATTTTTATTTTTATTTTTATTTTTATTTTTTTGTTTATTATTATTATTTTTTATTTTTAATTAATAAAAATTAGATACTAAAGCAAATATTATTTGATCAAAAATTATTTTGGACTAATTAAAATATATTGGACAACACAAAAATTATTTTGGACTAATTAAAATATATTGGACCGGACTAGGTCAAAAATTAAGGGTCTACAATGTGTTAAGTTCCAATATCATGTAAATATAAGCAAATTATTCAAAGTTTGTACTTACCTCTAAAAGCAATAAACACCACTTTCAACCTCCTCTTCCAAGATATCCCTCAACACTTAGACTGGGTTAACTCAAGTCTCTTCAAAGTCTAAACCAAATATGATTATAAATAATCACTTAGTGATACATATATAGGTATAAACAAAACCTCTCAACACAAGGATAAGATACACAAAGAAAAATAAGGAAAAGAACTATTTATGGCAAACTCTATATATGACACGCTCAACAACAAGGGCGTGTCAATGACCGTTCCCTAAACCCACAACACAGAAGCTTTGACACACTCAGTGACATGGGCGTGTCAATGACCATGTCCTAAGCTCTGTATTATAGCAGATAAGACACGTCCAGAGACATGGGTGTGTCCCTGCCCATGCCAAAACTCCTACAATACAGTAGCTATGACACGCTCAGTGACATGGGTGTGTCACTTCACATGTCAATTCTATAACATTACAGAAGCTGTGAAATGCCCAGTGACATAGGCATGTCACTGCACGTGTCACCATCACTGAAAATAGAACCATCGACACACCTAAAGGCATGGCCGTGTCACCGGACGTGTCAGGCCAAAAATCCTGATATCAACACATAATTGTCACATCCAAATATTATCTTTCATTACCTTTTCAACTCTATACAAACTCAACCAATTCCATCATTATACCACAAAATACTTGTGTAAACATCAAAGCAACTCAATTAAAAATAAAAATACACAATTACAACCATGACTTCACAACTCAAAAGTTACACAACACAAAACTCTTATTCTCTTAACCAAACTTAACATTTTCTTCAATCCAACCCCAAATTCATAGTTAACTACCCAAAAGAACTTCAAACATACCAATATCAACCTTTAACACATACTACACCAAACATCCAAATAATACATATACAAACTTCCATAGAAAATTAAGGAAACAAGTTGGAAACTTACCAAATATGGAGAAAATCCTTAAAATTCCAACTTGAACAATTGAAATCCTTCAATTACTTGAGTTAGCAAGAAGAAAATTTCTCTCTTCCTTTGATGGAGGTAGCCGACTTCAATGGAGAAAGAAGAAGAAGAAGAAGATAATCACCACTCCTCTCTATCCAACTAATCTCTTTTTAACCACACAATTATCCAACTTTTATTCTCCACTACGTAAAATATATTACTTAATTAATACATAAAAATATCATCTTCCACTAACCACTTAGTTAATATTTTAATAATTAGAATAATATTTTACCCACATTAAAAATGTTAACTTTTATATATTATGTATATCTACATATATATATCATATACACATTTTTTTCACTTAATTATATATATATATACTTTTAAATCATTTAATTAATTTTTAAAAATTAATATTTTCAAAATTTTGGGATATTACATTCCTTGTCACCTGCTCGATGAAATTCAACATACTTTGATAGTAAAAAAATAATTTTAGAATAATGCATCATGAAATTCTTTATGATATGTTATGTTTCATGCTTTAAAGCACACATACTAGCAATGTTCATCAACATTTCACAATCACAAATATTGGGCCCAAATAACCCTATACAATATTCAAGTTCCATAGTCATTGATTTAGTCTATTGCAACAGTTGACACCTTTGTGTCTATCCCCGAAGGTAAATAATATCATCCAAGTGACGCTCTCATGTCTAGCCCTAAAGGCATATAATCAATAATGACACCAATGTGTCTAGCCCCGAAGGTAAATCATGTTATAGGCATGCCATACCATTAGAACCAAACACAATGCTCTGGAGCAAGATATTATATAAGGTGAACATATATCATTTCACATTGTCACTTAACATAACCAATTTCGTCATTCTTCATTTTTGGCTCTTTTCCATCATTTTTCTACATTCCGCATATTTCCAACATAAACATTGCAATAATTCATTAGCCATTTTACAATGGCTGAAAAATTCATACATTATGCATATCACACATTTATCACAAAACCATGCACTTTACATGTGAACATTCACATTAAAAGTAGCATGGGACAATCATCATTGTGCAATCTACATGTCAATACAATTGCAATTCAATGCATAATTGTCAAAGTATGTACTGACCTCTAAATTTCCAAATTCTAAGCTAATTTCTCCTCCCAACTCCAACTTCCACAAATGTCTTTCACTACTTCAATTCCACAACTTCACCTCACTTGGTCCTAAACCAAATTATAGATTAAAATAAGTCATAAGAAAAATAATTTTACTCATTTTAACTAATCAAACTTCTATTATCATATTTCTTTTCAATTTCCAACACTACAAAAAAACACGCTATCTGCAACGGACAGAATTCGTCGCAAATCCGTCGCAAATCAAGTCTTGCGACCGATCTGCGACCGATACGATTCGTTAATAAAAAAAGGTGTTGTAATTTTCAATTTTGCGACAGGCCGTCGCAAATTGCGACGGATTTGCAACCACTCGGCGGTTGCAAATCTCGAGCTTAAATTTTCGCGGGTAAAGGGCAGCCGTCGCAGATTTCGTCACAGATTTTCGTCGCATATTCGTTGCAGATTCCGTCGCAGATTGCCATCACAGATTCTGTTGCAGATTGTTGTCGCAGTATCTGTCGCAGATTCCGTCATAGATTTCAAATATCCGTCGCAGATTCGTAGCAAATCCGTAGTAATTTAATATTGCTTTTTATTGGTACTATTTGTATTATCAATTAATTTTATGAGAACTTTATAAATACAGTTGGAACATTTAAACACAATCTAAAAAAACACTAATTACATTGATAAAAATAATTCTTTTATTAATCTTCAATAGAATAAAATATTTTACAATTTAACTATACAAGTGTTAAGAACACTACTATAAATAATATATCTTGAAAATAACAATATAGATCTTCAATTATCCTTTTTCATTGAATCATGACTTGCATCATCATTATTATCCTGCAAATAATATTAAAAAGAGTAAATGAAAAGAATAATATGATACACGTTAACAAAGTAATACTAACCGTGGTGTGTAGGTTTTTTCATTCAACTCGTGTAGCTGCTCAGGAATTTTTTATATACACAGCTGTTTGTCATCGGGTACAGGTTTTCCAGCTCTCTTTGCATTGACTTTGCTAATTCATTCACATCAACTATTATCTGAACCGCTGGCGCCGTTGCCTCCAACCAGAAGAAATAGAAATTTTATTTTATTAGAACATATCAATAATTTTGCTTATGCTTCTCATCACATACGAACTAATTGCTACTCGAATAGCTCAATGCAGCAACTAAAAGTCTTAAAAGATAATAATTAGTGATAATCAACAGGTATTCTAACAATATTTGATTATTTAAATGATGATTTTTTATAAAAAAGAATAAGAAAGTTGAACTAATTTACATAAATTAACTAAAATTACCTTGGTGCGGCTTTTGCTCCTCAATGACTTGTCTGCCTCTTTTACATGATTAGCTCAACTTCCATGCATTCCATACATGATTAGCTCAATTAAAAAAATTAAATTACTATTTCCACTTTTATTTTAACTGAGCATAAGCTCGAACAAAACAAAGGAAAAGAGCAACAACGCAACCACTAATACTGAATTGGCAAAAGCAAATTCAACAATACAAACAATAGGTTGTCATTTTCAACTGGTGGGCAGTACAAGGTGAATAGAAATGCAATTAATTAAACAACTTGCAACTTTAATTTGAACCGCAAGAACCCATATTTTGTTAATTTATTGATCATTTTGTTAATGATACAAGTAATCAACACATAAAAACTATAATTAACATTTACGAAAAAAATAATTTGCTAATGTACAAATTATATTTATTAACAATTAAAAAAACTGAACTTCAATATTTAAATTCAATTAGATTTAGTTAATTGAACATTTACTCCTAATAACAGAGTGTATTAACCATTTCATCTATTTTGGACATCAACATGGCAGCTTATTGCAAAAGATGCAACAAAAACATTAGCTGCAATAGGCTAACAGAGGTAATAAAACATACTAGTCCAAGGCAGTAAAAAATCAGATCAACTAATTGAGACTCTAAAATCAAGGCATGGAGAAAATATTGAAAAGTGGCAATATGAGTATTTCTTCAGTGAAACTGAAATAAACAGAAACAAACAGTTGTAACTTTTAGAAAACTATTATTATCACTACTTCGGAATTTTTATTGGTTTTGGAATTTAGGGACAAGCAGTCATATTGTTGCTGTTATTGTAAGGTATTGATTAATTGCATTCAAGAAGAAAGAGCTATACTTTTAGAAACGTTATTGCAGCAATAGTAATTTACAGTTTTAATATGTATTATTATGCTCATGCAGAAGCAATCACCTAGTTTTAGCACTCCTAACCTGCAAGAATATGTAGTTTTTTACATCTGCTTTAATAGCAATAAACTATGGTTTTATATTTCTTAATTTTAAAATATTTTTCATTTCCTAAGTGTGCATTTCTCTCATCGCGAGCTAGGCGTAACACATTTACATAAAGATGTCCTTTAAATAGTTCAAATTAACAAAGGTAATCAATATTTTACTTTCTCATGAAATATTGGACAATAATTATCAGTAACTAAAACCAAAACATTTTTCTTGCATCTTTTAGCAATAATCCAATTAAATGGTGGTTTCAACTTTCAAAATAATCCAATTAACTAAAAGCCTAGCGTTTATCTTATTCATGTCCCAAAGTTAATTTTAGAAATCATAGGGTCAAGCCAACATAACTATTAGATAATATTAACAATAAATCCACATGGAATTCTCTCCATCAACCAATCCATCCAGTAAACATTAGATAAATATAAATAAAGCTTTGCTTAATTATTCTCAATTTTGATTCTCAATAACATACCAGCACCTCAAACCAGAAAATCACACATTTATACAACCAAAGGCCTAAAATAAAACCAGTAGACTAAAACAAAACAAACAAAACAAAGAAAACTCTCAACATCCCTTACCAATCAAAAATGCCCTTGAGCTCAAAGTAAGAAGATCAGTAGTGAACTGTAACACTAGCTCATCAACAGTCCAACTAGCAACTGACTCAATAGTAACCCACAGCCAACAGCTATACAATTCACTCACTCCTAAATTTTATTAAACTTTATTTTCTTAAAAAATTTTCAATTGTTGATTTTACATTTAACATTAGAGATTAGACTAATATAGCATCTCGTGTTGATATTATCTTATTATATATATAATATATATTTATATAGATATATATTAACGGTTTCATGTCTACATATCTCAATCTCCCTTTGAAAAAGCAAAATCCAAAGACCCAAAAACCCGTTGATAAATCCCCTGTTCTGTTATATGCATACATACATATACATATATACATACATACATACATGCATATATATATATACATATATATTCAATATTCGCTATCTATTGTATTAATCATTGTAGCATACCTTAGAGCAGAGTAAGCAAGATTAAGCCAAAATGGGAATCTGATTTCTCAACAGCAACCACAACAATCGCAGCTGAAATTAGAACAACTCAGAGCAAAAGACAGCAATAATCAAAGCAGAACACACATAAAGTGTCATCATACCTGAAGATCATGATTTGAAGCAGACTTCTATTCTCTTTTAGTAAGGTATCTGTGAGAACTGCTCTACTCGTTCTTGAACCTGTTTAACTTTGAACTAGCCTCAAATCTTTTTAACACTACGTATGCCAGTTTAGTTATAATAAATTCAAAATACAATTATTAAGAACCAAAACACAAGAAAAAAAAGTACCCCTGAAGATCTAAGTAAACCCCAAAAGTGAAATAGAAACACTGAATTTTTTTAAAGTGTACAGAATTCATCAAATAAAAAAATACCAGCAGCTGAACCAAGCTCGTGCGATCTGGAAATTAGGCAAAATTAACTTCGGGAACATATAAATACAGTGATAAGATGAATATATAACCAGCGGCAGATCCGAAAATATAACATCATAGTTCAAGATGAAAAGTAAGGGAAGTGAAAAAAGGCATCACGCAATAGAAAAGAAAAAGACTCGAAGGCCAACCTACATGTACATAAGCAATTTAATCTCAAAAATGAATTTACCATATTGGTTTTCAGCGCAACAGCAACGAGACTTTCAGCACTTTAAAGCACACAGACTATAAAAACCAGCATTTAAATAAATATTACAAGGTGTCAATAGCTTAATAGAATCAATCAAAGACAAACAGAATAATACTCAGGCAAAGCTATTCAAAGCCCAAAAATTGGCCTCAAAAAATGAAGTGAAGATAATAATAAATCTGGAAACCAATCAAGCAAAAACAGATGTTTAAAATTATAATATCTGATAATAGAATAGATACATGGCGTCTACTTCAACTGATAAAAAATTCATGACGCCACCCTAAACCCTAAAACTTGAAACTGTAATCATCTTTGTCGCAGTTAACAAATAACCAGAACTTTGATTTACGGATTAATTATTCAGTCAATTAGGCGATAAAGATATGGCACGGAATAAGAGTGTCGAGCAAAAACCTAGAAATTGAAAAAGGAAAAAAGAGAGCATCGTTTACTGACAGATTATGTGTCAATGTTGAGACGACATCATTTCGTGGTTCTCTGGCGATTGGAACTAGCAGTTTCAGAACAGATTATCCAGCTAAAGCTCAGGAGAGTATGGAAAGAGAGGATTCCCAATTCGAGGGTTTTTTTTTCTTTTTCTTTTTCTTTTTTTCATATGCATATTCGATATCGTTGTGAAATACACCCCACCACAACACTTCTTATTTTTTGAGTATTAAAAATATTAATTATTTTTATTAAAAATATAAATTTATATATAATTATTTTATTATATCCCTGAAATATATTTAAAAATATTATAAGATAAGAATATTATAAAAAATTTATATAATGGCTAATTTATTATAAAAATAAATAAATTTTAATTTAAGATGAATAAAAAGGACGAAATTATATTTATGAAACTGTATATAATATGTACATATATTTGCAACAACGTCATATAAATTGCTTTAATTTTTTTAATTAATAAAATCAGCAAAATTACATCCTCATAATTTATTTTTTAATAATTTTTTATAGCCACAGCTCAAATAATTACAATAGAAAACTTACCCAAAACTTTACATTTTTTTTCTTTTATAATATTAATTTTTTAAATTTCAATGAAATTTTTTAATTTTAATTTTTGTGAATATGGTGAGCGCGGTGGGTTGGCGATGATGGTGATGTTGAGAGGCTGGCTTGGAGATAATGGTTAGAGGTTGAATTTGCAATGAAGATGATGGTAGCCTGCTGGATTGGCGAGGACGGTGATAGTGATAGGCTAGCTTGAAGATAGATGGTCGGAATGCGTTTGCGATGAAGATAGCGGCGAGCAGGCTGGATTTAGCGATGAAGATGGTGAGAGGCAGCTGCTAGTTTGGGAAATTGATCCAAGTTTAGGTTTGATTTAGGGTTTCATTGTTTCAATAAACTGAGAAATAAAAATAAAAAATAAATACTAAAATATTTAATTTAAATAAATAGAAAACAAAATAAAAACGGGCGTATAAATGAATGAACCGCTTCCTAATTTTCATTTATGCCTTTTTTATTTTTTTATTTTTTATTCTCGGTGTATTGAAATTCCAAAACTTTACCGCAAATGTATATTAATTTTTAGAAAAAAAAAATAAAACTAAAATTATTTGAATAATTTCCTCAAAAAATTATCTGAATAATGATCATATTAAAATAAATTATTTATACATTTAATGAAATATTTTATTAAAATTTCTAATCATGTAAACTATTTGATAAAAAATTTATTTTCTCATAAGTTTTTTTTTGACAGAATAAGATAACATAAAATAAATTTATTTTCTCATAAGTTTTTCTCATAATATGAAATTAAAATTCAGGAACGAGTAGAGCAGTTCTCACAGATAAAATTACCTTTCAGTTTTACGACAAAAATTTGCGACGGCTATTTTCTGTCGCAAATTTGCTACGGATTTGCCACCGCTTTGCGACGGATACATATATATATATAGTCAAATCTTATTTCCGTCGCAAATCCGTAGCAAATGGGTAGCAAATTTGCAACGAATCTGCGACCAATCTGAAACGGTAAAAATTTTCCGCGAAAATCCTCGGCGGGAGTAATCCCCGTCAACTTTAGCGACGAAACTTTGTGACGAATAAAAATCCGTCGCAGATTTATTACGGATTTGCAACCGATTTGCGACGGCTTTCTCAAAATTCCTTCAACTTGTTATTATGTCGCAAATGCGTTGCAAATCCGTCGCAAATTTGCGACGAAAATTTTTTGTTGCAGATTTCCGTCGCAAATGCCGAATATTTTTGTAGTGCAATATTTGCCCTAATTTACTTTAATTTTGAAATTCCACTTTAATCGATTATAAATAAAGTTTTAAGTTAACATATCATTAGGAATTTATTCCAACATAATTTAACCACTTAAATATCATTTACATTAATTATCTACAATTTCAACCAAAAAAACCTAATCCACTCTCTTCCTCTTCTAAACTATCACCAAACTCATTCAAATCAATCATCCAACCTCGAAGTCTTTACTTATACATCAAGATAACATCCTTACTATCCATATTAACAATTGTCTACATATCTATTAAAAAATAATTTTTCACATAATTAGAATTTCTAAGGAAACTTCTTAAAATTTCAAGAAAACTTATTTACCTCTTGCAAAACTTCCAAAATTAGCTTTGGTTACTTGACATCTTTAGGAAATTTGATGTATAAGAAGATGAAAGTCTCCCCCTTATAGACTTATGGTGGTTCGGCCATGAGAGAAGAAGAGGAGGAAGATGAAAATTGATTTTAAATTTTACTTCTTCTTTTATTCCAAACCAAATGTATATACACAAATATTTAATTATTTAATTAATTAATACTAATGATATTGACATCTTCCGTCATAAAATATTTCACTGTTATATTACATATATTTAACTTTTACCTTTTACTTTTTGACTTTTACTATTTTATTTTTTAACTTTTTTCAGTGGCATTTATATTTTAGGTATATTTCATCTATATTCTACATATACATTAGCTGTTTTCTTCATCCAATACCTCATTTTAAATTATTTATTTATTTATATTTTAATAATATTACGGGCGTTACAACAAACCTTACTTGGTAAGCTTTTATAAATTCTTATGTAATGAATTTTTTTTCTAATTTTTTTAACTTAAAACTTCAATTATTTAACCATACATACATGTATATTTTGAAAATATATAAATGTATCATAACTTTATAATTTCTATAACACCCCCACACTCGGTACAAGTACACTACAAACACCACCATTTAATATACGTGTACTGGACATAGGGATGCTACGGTTTTCTCTAACAATCAAATCACTTTAAAAGATACCATAATCTTTATTATTATACGTGATAGAAAATAAGTAATTAACTTGTAACATAAAAACAAAATAGACATAAATACTTTTACTTAATACGCAACGGAATTTATAAAATAATTACATATATGAAAACATTTAAATCCATATTTACAAATATACATATATTCACATTATGAACAATACTTTAGAAAATATAAAGAAGTTATACATGATTGGCAACTCTTCTCTGATCTTTAAGTCCCAAAATAAACTCTTCAATGTCTACTCTCACTCGGTCTCGAAGAACTCTCAGGTTCAAATCTGTTACCTGCGCGATCAACACTATCGCGCTAAGCCAACGGCTTAGTAATATAAAGTATGCTAGCATTATGCTTTAGTACAATGCAATGTCACACATTTTAATACTCAAATCAATATCATAGATGAAAGGATAACAACATACCTTTATATTTCATAAACCACATATATAAACATATCACATTTCAATATCCTTCCATATATCCCATTAGTCAATCATTTTACCATTCATGAATCACATTAAACAAAGACAAGCATGGACCCAAGAGACACTAATATGTCATTCAACTTTCAGAGTTAATGCTTTGGTTTTGTTATCATATTTATCATTATTATAAACCCAACTAGGCTTCAAGGATTTAGGTTCAACCAAGCTTCAAGGGGAACAAAGCATGCTAAGTATCAACCCAACTTGGCTTCAAGAACCCACCCAACCTAGCTTCAAGGGTTGTAACATCTCAATTAGGCTTCAAGGATCAAATCCAACCTAACTTCAAGAGAATGTTACCAATAGGCATGCCACCAATAACAAAACTCTGAAAATGAATAACACATTAGACACACAATTCATTTATTATTTCATTCTCAAATCTCATCATCAATTAGGCAAACATGCCTTATTTCTTTCATTTGAATCATCATAGCCAATCTCAATGGCTTCATATCATATTATATCTCAATTCATATTATTCACATAGCATCATTGATATAACATTTCAAAGTACATTATTCATATAACACATTACCATTCACAAGACTCACAATGCATAATACATAACCTTGTTCATATAGTATCATATGCATTATCAAATGGAAGTTCAATTTCAATTATGTAAGGAGAACAAAAACCAAACACAGTAGCCAATACACTCAAGGGACACGGCCAAACTTGTGGCCGTGTCTCTCAACCAAAAGCCTCTCAACCAAAAGCAACAGAAGCCAACATGGGCAAGGGACACGGCCGTGTCCTCTCCAAAAATCACCCAACACGGCCAAATTTCCATGGACTTGGCCGTGTCTCTCAAAAATACTTTAGGTTGGCCGTGTCTCTTCCTTGGTTTGGCCGTGTCTCTCATGTATAAAACCCTAAACATAGCCAAAACTCCTTTGATTGAATTTAAACACATTAAGCACAACATAAACTCATTCAAATGGATGTAATCAAAGTCATTAACACTTATTTTGCATGTTTAACACAATATTTACATTAACCATACATCAACAATCCATTTAATCATCTACCATTTCAAAACCCTAAAACCAAACATCACTCTTAACTTATCATCTTCAAATAAAGACCAACATCAATTCAACCTTTTTAACTTATAATTAATCTCAACACTTATAAACTCATCTCAACCACACCTATTCATAATCTCAACACATCACAACCCACCTCAAACATAACTTCAAAAATAACAAAGATAAACAAGAGAGCACTTACCTTAAATGAAGAAATTTCACAAATCTCCAACCAAATCCTTTGATTCCTCCTTCAATTTGATTCTAGCATCAAGAACACCTCTCTTGCTCTCTCCTCTCTTGAATAGCCGGCACACAAAGGAGAAGAAAAGAAAAAATAAACAAGTCAAACTTCTCTTCTTCTTTAAATATCCACCAAGCAATTCTAACAAAGCAATTACCTAAATGCCCTCATCCAATTAACTTAACCTTTGTCACTTATATGCCCATCTAAGTAATTTCACATGTCACAAATAAATATCCTCTTCCATTGACCATCCCTTTTGACTAATGTATATGTTACATATATAACCATATACCCAACATATACACTTTCTCTCTACACATTACTTTCCTTTTTAAACAATACATAAACATTCTCTTTTCAATTTCTTTTCTCTTTCAAATCAACATATACATTCAATCCAATTAAAACAACAATAATATTCAAAACTTCTAGGGCATACATTGGGATATTACAATTTCAAATATCCTTTTATTATAATTCTCAACATAAAATTCCTTCTAAAATATTAATACCTTAGTTTGAGAATTTATAGATACTTTATATAGAAAATATCTAAATTACTACTTTTTTTCTCTAAAACTACTCACTTTAAGAATAGTAACTCGGTTGTAAAAGTAATCATTTCCATAATTACTTTTGTAGAACCCAAAAATAATAGTAATAATCCTCTTTTACCATAATAAATCATTTATGCATATTTAGAATGATAAAAGCTTATGAATTTTATTTACTTATATTAATATATAACTTAGAAAATAATATTGATAAATGCCTAAGATAAAGAATATAGTTTAATATTCATAATTATGAATTGCTTTAATTTAAAGATTTGTTGAACTTCTAAATAATTATATCTTCATATCATATCCATGAGATTTATAATTTTCTTTTCCTAGCACTAATTCATTTTGTATAAATTCAATTGCTACTATCATTTAGCAAACTCTCGCTCTTAAATCAATGCATGTTTATGATAATTTATTCATAATATTTCAAACATTTTAATTCCAAATTTCTTCCATCGTTAATTTAGTCAAGCTCTCAAATTGTTTCAAATACAATTGCCCCTCTCCCCGCCCCCCCCCCCCCCCCCCCCTTTTTTTTTTGACATATTATTAGTTGATGATGGTTAAATTGTACATGCCTTCAGAGGGTAAGAATGGTTGAATAGTGGAAAACCACCAAGCATTGAAAGCTAACATATATGCTTCAGGAATAGAGATCAGATGCGACAATTGAGAAGGGATTATTTTCAACAAGTTACTCAACAAGCTGAGGAGTAAAAGCTCCTTGAACTTTAGGGATCCCATAAATGTCTTCAGGGATAATTGGAGTAAGCCCAAAGTGTGCGCTCCACAGACCTATTGTGTAGGATTCTCTAGAGATTGAGCAAGCTATAGGATGAGGTTTAAAAACATAACAGCACCAACAAACAACAACCTGGGTGAAGTAAAGGCATAAAACAGATGCTTACAAATTTCTCCAAAGGAAGATGCATAAAAAACAAAGGCTTTAAGCCAACAGGGCATATCATTAGTGTCATGATAGGTCTTTAGGGTTGCATATCGAGGAGAAAGGAAAAGTTTGAAGATCTCAGAAGAAGACAAAAATACATCATAGTTGATGAGTCTTTCCCCTAGATAGTAACTAGATAGTAATCAGGATTATTAGGTGGTGAAAAGTGTACAGCTAGAAAATAAAGATAAAGCCAAAATTGTACTATCCACATACAGCGAGTGAGCTTTTCAAAAGTAATGCATTTCCTAATATTGAAGACAAGGAGCCTAAGAAGTTCCATATTGGGATTTCTACCAATAGGACAAAAGATACACCGACAAAGTAAAATCCATAGGAATTCAAATTTTTTTGTATCAGTAGAGGGATCGATGAGATTACATTGGGCACCTATAAGGGTACCATAGGAGAATTGACTAATGGAAGTGGTATCTACTTCAGGGTAGTGTGGATCATCAGAAGGCATGAAGTAAATGGCATCCTCCCCAAGAATGGGGAGACTAGTTAAGTAAAAGATGTCCTTCTATCAAAAAATAACATGATCCTAAAAAAAGTAAAAGATGTTCTTCAAGGAAATGGACATTGGACAAGAAGCGAATAAGAAGGAGTTGAGGTCAGGACACCAAAACTGAAGGGTTATTCCTACAAGTTCTGTATTGAGCTACATGGTGAATAGGCTAATGGATATGAGTCAGAAAAATCTGATTCGAGCCCAATCCTTGTAGAAATAAGGATACAGATGCTTTACCCATAGTTGCCACTCTTCACTATAATGTGTCCAAGATTTGGAAAGGGAACTTGAACTCACAAATAACGTATTGGCTTTAGAGAGAGAGATGGAAGGGAGAGTAGGAGGTTTAGGATTATATTCAATAGGACCCATGGTGAGGAATTTGTCGGCCTTAGAACTATTCACTTAAATGATTTGGGAGGAATCCCTGCAAAAAAAAATGAGAGTTAGAAAATAAGGGGTTAATATTATTAGAAAGGAGAAAGATAGGACGAGACTTACTCGAAAGAAAGGTACAAAGGTAACTCCTCAACTGGAGAATATTTCATCAGTTGGGTCTTTAGCTTTTCAGCGTGATGCAAGCTCGAAGCCATTGAAGTGACAATGAAGAATCGACGAAGCAAAGTTGGAGAAAGACTTAAAACCATAGAGAGCCAAGGAAGAAGGAGAGAATCTTAGAAAAATAAATTTGAATTTCAAAATGGCAAAAGATAATTGATGAAAAGAAAGGCGGTTGTTGAGCTAAGGTAAGAGTCCAAAATAAATGCATTAGACAATGATAGTCACAAATTTCAAAAGAATGCTTTCTGGTTACCACATTAAAAGCAAAGCCTAAGTTAAAGAAACCTAAGAGCGAAAGAGGAGCCAGACTCCTATTCCATGGCAACTGCTTGCTAAAATATCGGAGACCATGAAGCCTATAAGCACGCAGTAAGTAACGATAGAATTGAGGCCAAAAAGTTAGAAAGTTTTAAAATGGAAAGAGGAAAAGGAGAGGGAGGCATCAACAAATCAACAAAAAAAAAACACAGAAAAACCAGAGATTCTTCACCTTTTCAGCTTGTTCTTAGAAATTTCTTTAGTTATTCTTAGTTTTGGCATTGTCTACTTAGTTTTATTAGTTTAGTAGCTCTTTCCTTTGTAAAAACACATTTGATCATTTATTTTGATTTTAATCCCATAATACTTGTTAGGATTTGCTTATGAACTATAACTTTTATGATGAACTATATGTTTGGATTACTTATTTTATTATAAATGATGGAACTTTGTTGATATTTATTTAATTGGTTGAATTTTTAAGAGACCTGTAAAAGACATATCTCCACTTTGTAGGTGTCTTATTTATTTAATTTATTTTTTTTATCTTATTTGTGTTTAGAGATTGATGTAAGGGACACATTTTCACTAATTTTTAGGTGTCCTATTTTATTTATTTATATTTTTTATATTGGACATTGTAAGGGTACGTTTTCATCCTTGGATGGGTGCCTAATTTATTTATTTTATTTCAATAATATGATGGATGCTTATTTCTTTTAATTTTATGTGATATGGATGATGCCATGATATTTAAGAATTTTATAATATTTAGACCTGAAAAGGAGGCCGATTCCAATGAACCAGATACTATGGGGTGTTAGGTCATTCTCATATTTTCTATACGTACCCAATTTTTCGAACTCAATAGGGGGTTGGGGGTTCCTTAGGAATTGAGGCATCCACTCATTTCTTTTCTTTCTCGGCCCGTCCGAGTGGCGACTCCATTTTTTCATGTTTAGGCCCATATTTTCTAAAGCCCAAAACATAATAATGCCGAAATAGTAAAAACTATTTCACCAGGAGTGGAGATGAAAATCTCCGTTCACACTATCCATTGAGGTTCTTGCACCCCTAAACCGAAGCTCAATTAAAAGTCCAACAATTTATTCCTCAGGCTCAAGGGAAACACCTACAATTGTGTACAATTGTGTGAATTTATATATAATAATTTTAAAATAATTTATTTATTTGATAAAAATAAAATAGTAATAAATACATATAGCATGAATTAATATTATGGTTGTACAAATCCATTTTAATATAATCATTATGTATAATATATATGAATTAGAAATTTAATAATATTTATTTAATTATATACATGAGAAAAATATTAAATATAAGTTTGATATATATATATATATAGGCCAACTCGAATTCAACTTAAATTAATTCAAAATTATTGATGAAAACTCAAATCAACTTAAATTTACATAAAACTCAATTTCGTAAATCCAAAATCAAACACTTTGAGTCAGGATTAGGCAATCAAATTTACCATTCCAATAAATAACACAAATAGCACAAGTTATATTTACAATCGCAGTAAATAACAAATCGTGCAAATGTAAATTGAAGTGTTAAATTATTTCATTGATTAGATGAAAATGGTTTAGATATTTATGTGTTATATAGAAGAAGGTGAGAATTTTAGTGAGATAAGGAAAGGATATGTTAATATATAGTCCAGATTTTGATAGACTTGAAAAGGAAATTATAATTGAATGTGGGTGGTCTTGACTCTTAACATTAATGATCATAAAATTGAAATTTCCCTAATTTATACATAGACTAGTACGTGCGTCACTGAATAATTCCTCTTGTGACAAACCGACCAATCTATACTTACAAAACCCTCAAGAAAATATAGTAAAAGTTCGTCGACCAAAAAAAAGAATCATTCATACTTCTCTCTCTCTCTGTCATTCTTCAGGACAGAAAAGAAACCACTTGCAACCGCACAAAGAATTTTAAGATTGACTATTGAGCCAAAAATATGTTAAAAAATAGCAATATGAATGAAGGTCACAGTAGCATTACAACAATGATGTCTTTTGGTCTAACTTAATTAATTTCATTATATATTTTTGTATATTCTAAAAATATTGTAAAAAGATAAAATTCTTAAACATTAAAAAATCTCTCATATTAGTGTGAATGGAACATATATTCCTAAAAAGGCTTGTTTATATTAAAATTACACACTCGATCAATGTAATAATGTCATAAATGAATCAAATTAACATGCATAATAGTATTTTTTTAATACTGAAAGATAAACACAAGAATATTTTTTTAAACATAATTCATATATTGAATATAAACAGATATACGTACAGATAGTAGTAGAAGTAAGAATTCTACTAAATATTTAATTATATCAGTAATTTGATTAGTACATTATTAAATTAATAGCTTATATTTATTTTATGTTTGATATAAAATTAATAGCTTATATTTATATATATTATATCCTTTAAAAGCATAAAAGATATGATTTTTGAGTTGTTAAATCCTCTCATCTGTTATGTTAATAATTATATGAAGTGATGAAAATTCGAAATAACCTATTTAGTCTTTAAATAAATAAAAAAAATTAAAATTACATAGAGCATAGATTAGTTGATATTTTAAATAAAAATTTCGAGTATTAAATGTACAGTTGTGATAAAATTGGATAACTAAAATTTCTCTTCAAATGATATATGGAAAAAAAAATTTAAAACAAATGAATATTTAGTAAAACCCAAAACTGCCCCTTTCTCTCTCAGTCTAAGGTAAAGTGAGTAGGCCAACATATGGAACCACCACTAACACCGTCTCAAGGTGTTCCTATCTTTTTTTGAAGACCAACTGCTACTAAATAGAAAAGTAGGTCATTTTTCCGAAGCAAAAGAAGAGACTCGATATATTGCTTTTTCCTTCTCTTAATTCCATGGATACTACTCAGTGGCCACAGGTATTACACTAAAGAAACTTCCTTTTTCTTTTTCTTCTTTTTCTCTGCATATAATCATGTTGTTTTCTTTCTCTTTTTTCTCCTTTCTGGGTTGGGATTTTCAAGACTATATAGAATATATATTTACATACCTGATATAAAGTTCACCTTTTCTTTTTCTTCCGTTAATTTTTCAAGTTTTTTTAACTATCTTTTGAAAATTATCAATTGAAAGTACTAGGTTTTTTTTCTCTGTTTTTTTTCTCCACCCATCTGAAAAAGGACCTAGAAAAGTTATTACATTTTGTTTTTATTGCTTTGCAATCCTCAAAAGTGTAATAAAAAGCAGTTCCTTTTGTTTTCTTTACCTTGTTTGTTTTCTTCCTTTTTCTCTATCTTGATGATCTATATCTATCTTTACATACTTTTGTTTTGATAATGGAATTATGGCTTTTCTTGCTTTCTTTTTCTTTGTTTTTTTAAAAATTTATTTTATTTATTTCAGGTTATTAATGGAGTGGTTAAACCAATGGAAGGTTCAAGATCCATTTCTTTAGACAGAAAAGTAAGGCCTCAAAAGGATCAAGCTTTGTATTGTCCAAGGTGCAACTCAACTAGTACTAAATTTTGTTATTACAACAACTATACTCTTTCTCAGCCAAGATACTTTTGCAAGACTTGTAGAAGGTATTGGACTGAAGGTGGGTCTTTAAGAAATGTTCCTGTGGGTGGAGGTTCAAGAAAGAAAAAAAGATCCTCATCATCAATCACTTTATCTAATTCATCCCATAAAATTCTAGATCTCACCACCCAACAAGGTAATAACCCTGAAAACAACTCCAATGAAGGCCAAGATCTCAATCTAGCTCATAACCCACCTTCAAGTGATTTTCTTGAGCTGCCTTTTGGTACTGGAACAAAAACCCATCATTTATTAGTAAAACCTAACTCTTATTCTCCGTCTTCTTCTCATAGTATGAGCTCAAGGGCTACTTTGGTTTCTTTTATGTCCAATCTGCTGCCTCTGGCTGATTCAAATACAGTTTTTTCAAGTGGATTCTCTTGGCAGGAATTCAAACCAAGTAGCCTTAATTTTTCTTTGGAAGGATTTGAGAGTAATGGGTACGGTAATAGTGTTCAAGAAAGTAGTGGTGCAAGACTCTTGTTTCCTATGGAGGAGCTGAACCCGGTTCCAAGCAATACTGAATTTGAACAGAACAGAGGGCAAGGTGATACAAGTGGTTTCTGGAATGGGTTATATTAAATCAACAGAAATTATGAACAAGAGCAAGTTAGTGTTTATTTGCTTCATCTTTTTCTTTTGCTTCAATTGGTGAATGGTGAGTGACTTGTTCATTATAAAAAATAAAAAAATAAAAAAATAAAAAAACTAACTCAGAGGTACATAACGTTCCTTAGTTTCTTGCTTTCAATTTCAACTTTTCTTAGTTATTTCTATTTTAGCCTTTATCCATGCGGCGAATGATGGATCGATAAGAGGAGTTTAAATTCATCAATTTACAGGCAAAATAATAAAAAGAATGCGGATATTTGAAGCTTGTTTTGGGTTGGCTTCAAAGTGGGTGTGCGCCAATTAGGAGAAGACTTGTTTTAAGATGGTGATCATGCATGGTATTGTATCACAGCAATGGTAGTTTGATGTTGCTGGGCATGAATTATTATTTATTAATTATAGAGAGTTATGGATGTAATTAACAGTACAATTTGTTTATTTTGAATTTGATCAATTAAACACTTGGTTGAATTTGTGTGTGGGATATGATCATTTAATTGGTAATTTTGTGCAATGGATTGGATTGTTTATCACTTTCTTTATCTCGTTCTTGGGCTCCAAGTGAGTTGGCAAATGATGACGGATGTAAATCCACTCCAGAAACTTTTTTTTTTCATGGCCTTTGATTTGCTTGAGAAAAGGTCACAAGTGTCAGGTCCTATCAGCAGCATTTTGGTCTGAAGATTCTTCCACCCACTCAAAAGCAATCTTTAGTGAAGCTTTAGTAGCCAATGATCTGAAACAGACTAATCACAATGACTAGGTACGTCTCTTTTACACATGGTGTTCCACTTTCTGAAATAGATCTACATAAAATTATCTTAATATCATTTTTGAGTTTTGTTTTAGCTTCTTTTTTTTTTCCTTTATTTATCATGAAATAGGGTAATAATACTTACATAGTTTTTTGAATAATTATTTTTGTTTATATTTTAAATTTGAATATATATATATATATTCATTATACTAGTGACTTTTTCTTTTTAATTATTATAAAGAACATAAATATCATTTGCGCACTTTATCTACAATTCAATTTTTAATTGTTTTAAAGAAGTGTATAACATCTAAATAATTCTCTCGTCGTCATGAATATCATTTGGTTTATCCAATATTCAATTTTTTCATTTTAATTATAATAAAAAAATATATAATCTTTTTTCCGAGATTGAAATTTAAAAGAGGGGTAAAATGGAATAATTATTCTCAATATCATTCACTTTATAAATACCATCGTCTTTATCAAAAATTCAATTTTTTTCAAAGTGAATTACATGTATTTCACAAATTTACGAAATTAGATACATGTAAAAACTGATGAAATATTTCGTTGCATAATTTAAATTCAATGTAAACAGGACTTATATAAATTTGAGAGCTCTTAAATTTCATAATTGGCTCAAAAGTTCAAACTTTTGAGTTCTCTTTTCATTGTTTTAATGAACCATTGGCGATGTATTTTTAAGGACATCGACATACATAAAACTCTTAGTTGTCCTTAATTTCTAGTAGGATCCAACTAACATTCTCCTTGGTAATGTAGAGGAATGATATTCATCTAAAAATATTGGTATAAAAAAAAAGGATACTCCATTCATTTATTATATATAATATAATAATTGTTGGAAAAAATAGAATAAAGATTTTCCATTCGTTAATTATAATAACAATATAAAATATATAGCGTAATGGTGTCCATCACTACGGGCATGAAGGCTATAAGGGTTGGAGGTGACGGAGATGAGAGTGGTCCTTTTCCCATTGCCCATCTTATTCACATTTGTCGATTAGTTTTTATTTCTTTTGACTTTCTAAATTGGTCAATTAGATTACCATTATTTCAAGTTTTCAACAACTTCCTGTTTGTGTCGGTGATAATAAATTAATTGTTTTGTTAAGTTATGAATTCAAAATTTTTGTCTTACATATACATTCATATTGATATGGTTTAAAATTAGCAATTTTAATTTGAGTAAAAGCATAATAGCATTCAAGACTTTTTCTTTTTTTCTTTTTTTTTTTGCATAGTAGAAAATGGTACTATTTTTTTTAAAATAACTTTTTTATTATTGTGCTCTGAAAAAGAATTAAAATCTATTTTATTAAATTCATTTGGTTAATAAATATTAGTATTATTAATATTAAACAACATAGTTTAACATATGGTTTTCATTACAAAAAAAATTGAGTATAGGGAACACATAAAATCATCCCCAAAAGTATAATGTTATCAGTTATGCATGTTCTAGAGCCAATCATTTTAGGTATTATTGTACATATTTTAACTATATATAATTATATTTTTTTATTTTTCAGTACTCATATGATATATATATTTGATTAAATATCTAAAAGTGATTAATAAAGTTTCTAATATAAAATACAATATAAGAGAAATCATGTTGTGATCACATGATATGAGATTCCTATTATATGCAAATATGTCTACACTAAAATTATTTCTAATCATAATAATAAGATCAGACATTATTAATGTGGATGTTATACTTCTTAATTAAATCAAACAATTGTTCGTATAATATAAGTTGTAAGCATGGAGATATTTAAAGTTAATAAATACATTGGGTGACCTGCCTATGAGATAATCACATGAATATATATTCAATGATAATGATTATATCTCATTATAGCAGCTACACAAATATTTTTATATGTGAGGTCTCCAATGTATCTTGGGTACTAAATGTTTTATTTTTATCACATTCCTTGAAATCTCTTAAGAAATCGCTCAAATGGTATTTGAAGATAGTTGAAGGATCAACAAAGGATAGATTACTCTTGATATAGAAGGAGAGTGTATCTCATCGCTTCTTGTAAGAAGGTAATACTTCGGCAATCATTAGCGAAGATAGATGGATCTTTGAGAAGGTCTCAAAGATATATCATACAGAGCAATGAGTTTTGCGAACAAGAAATAATAAATCTAGGTTAGGTGTAATATAATCAATCTAGTGGGAGTTGACACAAAGTTTTAACTTTAAACTGAATGAAATCCAGTATATGATGTAAAAAGTTGATTATACAGTAAGGTTGATGTCAAATTAACCACCAATTGTTTTGATACTCAGATAATTATGATGCATTACTAAAGGCCAATTTTGGCTTGCTTAATATTAATTAATTGATTTGAGAATCAAATAAAAGTTAAATTTATGAAACCCTAATTTAACATAAGAGTAAAATTGATATTACACTGCCAACATGTTCAGAAACAAATAGCCACAAACTAAAGGAGTTAATAAATAATTAAATTGGTTTAATAATATTGAGGAAAATACACCAAATACGATAAAAAGGTGGCCAAATTCTAGTTATCCAGTCCAATTTTTTTTCATTGCTTTATTGAGCGTGCCGTTTCACTTATACCTTTTTCAATATTGATTTTTGTTTATTTTTTCTTTTTTTTATTCTTTCATTTTTTTTATTCTTTTTCATTGTATTTTTTATTCAGAATTAATGTTTTTAATGTTATATTCGCAAAAA
The DNA here is from genome assembly GCA_947685225.1 of Garcia nutans. Classification (NCBI taxonomy): domain Eukaryota; kingdom Viridiplantae; phylum Streptophyta; class Magnoliopsida; order Malpighiales; family Euphorbiaceae; genus Garcia; species Garcia nutans. The sequence continues at coordinate 15,569,580 of CANTUV010000011.1, read as the reverse complement.
TACATGACATATTCACAATATCTACAAAATATCTATATCATCTAAATAACATCTATCAAATATCTACCAAATATACATAAAATATTTACCAAACATCTAAAGAATTTATTTAATATTTTTAACTTTATTTTTTATACTTTTATATTCACACCACATCTATTGTCCTAAGATGGCAACCAAGAGAAGAGGGGGTGGGGGGAGGTTGAATTTGTTATTTTAAAAAAGTGATGAAAAATTAAAACTTAAAAGCTAGATAAGAAGAAAAAGAATAGAGTAAAAAGAATGAACACAAGAGATTTATAGTGGTTCAGATTCCTCAATCCTACATCCACTTTCTCAACAACTTCTTGACTTTTCTACTATAAATGAGTTTTCACAAGTTCAACTCTTATTTGATATTTTTGCAAGTTCACACTTACTTTTCAAAAGGTTTGAGTAATTTCCTCACAACCCAACAAGTATTTTTTTTAGGTTCACTCTAAAACCTAAGTGTTTCAAAACTTACAATCAAACTTAAATAATGGTGTTTAATGCTCCCACCTAATGCAAATAGATGAAAGTTGTTTATCTTTGCTATATGATGTTATTCACTTATTGAAACTGATGTTTCTTATCTTATTCATAGCCGTCTTAAGTCCAACTAGCAATTACATTAAAGTCCTAGTGAAATTTAACATAATTTGAGTGGACAATTTTTTTAATTTTAAGTAAAAAGATGTCTGGCGGTCACCATATTCCTTATGAGGTCGTGCCTTATGAATTTTGCCCAATGGATCTATTCAACGGTTGTTTGACAGGAGCATTGTGTCCCATACTTTGCGATCCCATCATGTCTTGTGGTTACATAATGTTTTTGTGCAGTTGCTCAACATTCAAATGACCGTTTGATGGCAATAATTCTTCCATGTGTCTTCATATTATTGATTCATGATGATGGAACTAAAATTCAAATTTTTCTTGGTCTTGTGATATGTTCTATGTTCTTTAGTTATTCTACTTTAGATTTGAGTAGTCCCTTAATACATTTGTGCAGTCACACAGAACCTTGAGCGGCCAATGTTCCGCTGTATACTCTGACCGCTATCTCTTTTGTGAGATTTGCATTTTTCTCCTTCAATTATGCAGTTGCACTAACTTCTTAAGTGGTCGCACAATGTATGGTGGTCAGGTTTTCACCGTGCTAGAGATTGTGATCTCTTTTGTGCTTTGAGTGTTCCTGATGTTGTGCAGTCGCACGGGTATATTTTGAGGTCGCACAAGTTCTTAAATAACAACTTGTAAAGAAACACTTGTTTAACTCATTAGTACTTATCAATTTGATTAACTCATTAGTACATATAAAGAAACACTTGTTTAACTCATTAGTACTGATAAATTTGATTGTCAATTATTAAAATAGAGTTTATTGTCTAATGTATTTGGCCAACAATCTCCTTCTTTTTAACTTTGGCAATCAAATTGGATTAAAAACATGTTAAATTTTAAATGTTCAAGAAATTAGTTTTTTTTTTAAATTAGTCATTAGTTCTCCCCCTTAACATATGCATGATTAGTTTTTTATTTTGAATAAGGTAAGTTTTTTGAATTAATAAGTAGTTCTTCTTGTCTCAATTTTAATTCAATTGTATTATATATTTCTCCCCCTTTGACAAAGGTAAAAAATAAGAGAAATAAGTTTCAAGAAAATTTCATTAAAACCAAGTCATCTCATTATGATGAAGCATAATTTAAAACATCAAGTCATTCCCTTAATCAGAAAGCATCAAGGTACATCAATGATAAAAGCATAAATGTAAACAACATTTAAACATGAACATTAATCTTGAACAATTTCTTTGCCCTTCCAAGATGTTGGTTGAGTGACCTCTTAAAGTTATTCCTCCATATCTACCTCATCAATAGATGGAGTGGGTATAGGAGTATTTTCAAGGGAATGCTCATAGGATTCTTCAAATGGACTCTTAACATGTACACTCACATCCCAATCACTAATATCACATTGAGGGGAGCTCAAATTTTCCTTGCATTTCATAAATGTCATGGTCGACATGGGATAAAAGATCCACCTTTTGGTCGAGCTTTACAATCCATTTGGTGACATCCTTCTTGAAATGAGTAAATTGTTTTTGGAGATAATGAATTGCTTTGAGTATGAGCATCATAGTTTTGGAGGATTCACCATTTTCATTGGTGGATTTGATTGGCTTAAGAGGACTCTCAAGTTGTGCTTCTATGGCTTCACCTTCTTATTCCTCAACAATGTTATATCTAGGTCTCCTCTTTTCCCCTTAAATAGCACCTTTACTACTAAAGATGTATTTATAGTGATCATAAACCTTGGTTATACATCTAGCATGTTCAAGATAGGCAATGTTGATGGAATTGGTGGTAAGGTCTAGAGGATCACTTAAAGTGGCTAGATTTTTAAGGGTAAGAAATCCCAAATATCTAGCTATTTGAGTGATTTAGAAAGATAAGAAGAAGGTTCTTGCCCTATATTTTCCATGGAGAAAAAACAAATCAATTAAGAACTAGGTTTTTTGCACGAGTTGACCATGAATTAAGGCATACATGAAAAACAAGTCATATTGAGTCACTTTTTGATTGCCATCACTCCTTTGATGGATAGTGTAAGTTATGATTGTATGAAGAAGCCAATTAATAAGGGATTTAAAGTTGATTGCTTTGGCTGACCTATTATCATACTCATTTTTTTTATTAAAATTTGGCTCCAAAATGTTGAGTTATTTTTTAATGGGAAGTCTTTTCTATGTAAGAGAATGCACCATGGGTTTGAAGTCCCTAAACTTTAGCTAGTTGATCTATGGAGAGTGCAAACTCTTGATTAAAAAGACAAAAATAAACTCCATAAAAACCAATGGTTCTTTTCTAATCTTAATGTCATGAGAAACTCTCTAGTTAGGCTATGATATCCTAACTTATTTAGGAATACCAATTGTCTTTACCCTAATGTATCTAAAAATCTATAAAGTTCTTCCTTCTTATCTGTAATGATTTTGGTGCACTCAAGTTTCTTTTTCTTGAGTATATAATATTTGGTTTTCTCCTCATCATTTTTTTATTTTAGTTTATGGGGTTGTACAATACTATGGTGTATATGGTTTGGCTTAGGATTAAAGTTCTCTAAAGACTATCCCTTTCCCCTTTTCAGTGGGTGTTTGTTTTTTCTTAGAGGATTTAGATTTGGTAGCCATTGTCAAGCAAAGAAAATAAAAAGAACAGAAAGGAAGAAGAGAATGTTAGTGAAGCTTGAAATCTTCAAAAGTATATTCTATGAGCCAAAACTTTAATAAAACTTTTAGAGAAGTGTTTAAGTGCTTATAAAAGTGTTTTCTACTGAAAAACAGAGATATTTATAGACAAAATTTGAAAACTAGCCATTTTATGACCGTTAGGGGCAAAATGGACAAATTCATACAATTTCTAATATTTAAAATGTTTTGACAGTTGGTCCTTGTGTATGACCACTCGAGGCCTTGTGTAACCGTAACATGTGTATTGTGACTGTTATAGCTCATAAGCACTCATACTTGCCAAAATATCAAATAATGGTCAAGAAATTTTAAAAAAAACTTGGTGACTGCTCAAGTTGTTGGGCGACTGCACAAAAAGCCTTCTAGCGAACTAGTCAGGCCATTATGTTATGCGATCAATCTATAAATTATGTTGGATCCAAATAGTTTTTATGATGGTATAACTTTATAATGATCAAAATAGATGTAAGAAATAAAATAGGGCATGTAAAAATGACTTTTCAAGCAATTATAATCCCAACAATGAAATTCATAGACAAATCAATTGCTCAAACAAAGATTTATGCAATATGATTAATCTAAGGTATTTCCATTTATCATGCTTATATTTTGTTTTATGAAGTTTAGTCTTTCTTTATTCAAGGGTTTTGTAAATATATCAATAAGTTGATTTTAAGTGTCAATGAATTCTAAGACAATATTTTTGGTTTTGAACATTATCTCTTAAGAAATGATGCCTAATATCTACGTGTTTTGACCTAGAATATTGAATGAGATTTTTAGATAGATTAATGGCACTTGTACTATCACACTTAATAGGAATGTGATCAAATACTTTACCATAATCTAGCAATTATTGTTCATCCATAGGACTTGTGTGCAACAAAATTAAGCAGCAACATATTTTGCTTCTATGGTAGATAGGGAAACCGATACTTGTTTCTTACTTAAATAAGAAACTAGGTAATCACTAAAACAGTATCATACACTAGTCATGCTTTTCCTATATAATAGACTACAGATAAAATCTGCAACCAAAAAACCTATAATGTCAAATGATGTATTTCTAGGATACCAAAGTCCTAAATGCAATGTTCCACTTAAATATTTTAAAATTCTTTTAGTAGCATTCAAATGTGATTCTTTAGGACATGATTAAAATCTGGCACATAACCAAATAATATACATTATATCAAGTGTAGAAGTGGTTAAGTAAAGAAGTGATTCAATAATACCTCAATATTTCTTTTCATCAACTTTCTTACCAATTTCTTCTTTGTCTAATTTTAAGGATATACTTATTGAAGTTTTACTTGCCTTGCAACCATTCGTGCCAAATTTTTTGAGGAGTTTCTTGCATTGCTCAATTTGTTCCCAAGAAAGAATTTGAGATCACCCATCATGCTCATTTGAAATTCTCCAATCATACAATAAGAAAATTCTTGGCACAAATATTCGTTATTAGCACAAAATATAATGTTATCAACATAGAATTGTACAATTAAGATGTTATGCAATTTTTTTTCAACAAAAGTGTGGTATCAACTTTGCCTTTTGAAAAGCTATTTTTCAACAAATATGCATTAAGTCTATCATACCAAGCTGTTGGAGCTTGTTTCAATCCTTAGAGTACCTTGGTTAGTTTAAAAACATGATTTGGAAGTCTATAGTCTTCAAAACTAGAAGGTTGTTCAATATAGACTTCTTCATAAATAAAGCCATAGAGAAATGCACTTTTAACATCCATTTGAAAAAGTTTGAAATTCATATGATATGCAAATGCAAGTAAAATTCTAATTACTTCTAACCTAGCTACAGGAGCAAATGTCTCATTATAATCAATGCCTTCCTCCTGGTTATAGCCTTTGGTTATCAATCTAGCTCTATTTCTAGTGATACGACCATCTTCATTAAGCTTATTTCTATAAACCCATTTGCAACCAATAATTGGATGATATTTAGGTCTAGGAACAAGTTCCCACACTTTGTCCCTTTCAAATTGGTTAGGTTCATCTTGCATGACAATCACCTAGTATTCATTACTAAGAGCCTCCTCAATAGTCCTTGGCTCAACTTGGGAGACAAAAGCAACATTAGAATCTAAATACTTAAGTTTTGATTTACTAGTTACTCTCTTTAAAGTATCACCAAGGACAACTTCTTTAGGATGATCCTTCCTATATTGCCATTCTTTGGGAAGTTCTTGCGTCTCTTTTGTCTTGGGTCTTCTAATTCCACTATTTGTTCTAGCTCATCATTATTTTCCTTTGGAACATTATTTATCTCAAGCTCTTCAAATGTATCTACAAAATCATAAGGTATACTACCTTTCCCATAATCAACCTTGGAGAATTCATCAAACATAACATGCATTGATTCTTCAACTACTAGAGTTCTTTTATTAAATACTCTATATGCTTTACTAGTAGATGAGTACCTTAAGAACACTCATTCATCTGAGTTGGATGAGAATTTTCCAAGGTTGTCCTTGGTATTTAATATAAAGCATTTGCATCTGAATGCTCTAAGGTATGAAATTTTAGGTTTTCTTCCATTCTATAGCTCATATGAAGTTTTATTTATTAAAGGTCTTTTGAAAACTCAATTTGAAATATAACATGTGGTATTAACAGCTTCCGCCTAACTGTATGAAGGTAAATTATACTCATTGAGCATTGTTCTATCCATTTTTACCAATGTTCTATTTTTTTCTTTCAGCCATACCTTCTTGTTTCAATCCATAAGCTCTCATTTTCAAATTCTTTACCATGATCACTTCTAATAGATGTGATCATATAGACTTTTTCATTTTGAACTCTTTTTGTAAAAAATTTAAAATAGTTAAAAGCTTCATTCTTATGAGCTAAGAAATTAACCCAAGTAAACCTTGAGTAGTCATCAACAAGTACAAATGCATATAACTTGCCTCTTAGACTAGCAACTTTATTTGGACTAAATTAATATAAATGTATTAACTCTAGTGGCTTAAAAGTACTTACAATATTTTTGGTTTTAAAAGAACTCTTACTTTTTTCCAAATTGACACAATTCATATTTTTTATCTTTATTAAATTTCATTTTAGAGAGTCCATCTACAAGCTATTATTTGCTTAGACATTGGAGTTGGTCCATATTGGCATGTCCCAATCTTCTATGCCAAACCTAAACATCATTGCTAATGGTAACTGGACATTCAAAAGCATCGTTAAAGTGTAGGTCAATTTTATAGGTATTGCCAATTCTTTCTCCTTTAAATGCAAGTTCGCCATTAAAGAGGTGATTTTGCATCCTTTGGAGTTAAAATTTCTTTTGTATATATATATGAATAATTTGCTCTTAGAAACATAATTCTATAGCCTAGTGAGCCTTGAGTAGTCTTTTTGGGACTTTTAGGCTTAGTGTTTATATTAGTGTTCTTTACAACTTCAACACTAGAGATTTGAGTTGTAAAGGCTTTAACAAATGTTAGTGCATTAGATGTGGTGGGAATTGAGCCATTGAATCCTAGACCATAATTGGAGTAAGGTGACTTTTGGACACTAATCAATGTATCTAAGGCCTCCTTTCCTTTGTGAAATTTTGTAATATAGTTTTTTAATTCATTTATTTCTTCCTTCAAAATTTTATTTTCCATAGTAATTTTATCTAAGCTAGAAGAATTTTTGGATACTTCATTCAAAGACTTCATTAATTATTCATTTGAGGTCTTCAATTCTAAAGTGGAATTTTTTTAAACAAACAAAGTCTTTTTCTATTGTAGAACATTTTTCTTTATAAAATTTCATTTTGAAAAAAATATTTTTGGACTTTTAGGTTCGTATGTTCAATTAAATCATCATCATCTAAAATGTCATCAACATTGTCATAATTTAAATTAATGTCTAAAGATTGAGCGCCTACCTCATTGGAGTGTTTATCATCTCCCATAGCCATGAGACAAAGATTTGTAATTCCTTTTCCTTTTTCGCTTCTTCACTTGAAAAGTCACCATCACATGTAGTTTTGAGAGACTTCATTTTTTCCTTATCCCATTTCTTCTTGTTCTTGAGTTTGGGACATTTTGTTTTGATGTGACCTTGTGATACGAGCATGGTTGGATATTCAAAGATGATCTAGGAGGATTTACAAGTGGAATATTAATATGGAAGCATCAGAAGTGAAAGATCATAAAAGAAGCATAATATGCAGTTTCCATATTTGGATAGATTTGACCTTTTATATTTTGATTGAGATTTTAATGGCCTCATAGTTCCATAATGAGAAAGTAATATTCATAAAATTTTTAGAGGGCAACTTAAGCTTTGTAGAATGGTCCGGTTTATAAAAATCTGAGTCTATTTGGGCTTCCAAATAACTATTCAAATTTAGACTTAGAAACTACATCAGAATACAGATTGGAGCAGGAATTTTGTCCCAACTAGTTTACTTTAAAGGGAGATAAGTCGAGCTTCCAAAGCCCAAAATGTGTGATTCAAAAGCCCGAATTCATCCGCACTTTTTGAACTACAATGTTGATGAAGAGTCTAAGCCCATATTTGAATTGTTTCGAATCAAAAAATGGATTCAAATTTTATGCATGAATTTTATAATTATTTTGTTTCCTTATTTTGTTATAATTTGTTTTCATTTTCTAACTAGGATTAAGGTTAAATGTTGTAAGCTAAAACTATCTATTATTTGAGATTGCAATGGGGTCAGAATTGTTTTTTATTAATAAAATTTTTGATTTGCCATTTTTTTTTATCAAGGAGAGTGTTCAACTTCTTCTTGTTGCATCAAGAATTGAGTAAACTTATAAATGTGTGTACTTTGTGGAATTTATTCTTTTGTACTTATTTCTATCCACTGATCTAAGTTTTTATTTGCATGGAGTTTAGTAGGACAAACAATTATCTAGGGTTCTCAGTATACTGATTTTATTTGTTGGGGTTTCGGATTCATTATAATCTTAAGATTCTGCATCATTTTAGTATCAGAGCTATGGATTTATCAATTATTTTTTTAGTATTTTTTGATATGATTATTATAAAAAAATCAAATTAGTTCTCTTGAGAAAAAAAAATCTTTTAATTATAAAAAAAATTCTTCTGATTATGACAAACAAAAGAAGTAGTGGTGCTAGTGTTAATAAAGATATTGTGAGAATTAAAAAGAAATTTGATTTGATACAAGAGGAATATGATGAGATGAAAAAAGTTGTTTGACACAATTTTTAAACAATTTGATAAGCATCTCACAATGGAAGAAGAGAAGGAATATGTTAGTGAAGAATATGAGTCTAAAAATCAAGTTTCATTCATTAATGTGGCTAGTAGTGAAATGAAAGTAGAAAATAAAGAAAAAGATGAGATTGAAATTATAACTTCTATTGGCAACAATGAGAATGAAATTGTTCATGAAAAAGGGTTGGAGTTTGAGAGCACCAAAAAATTGATGATGATTGTGCATGATAAAGAAAATTTTGAAAAAGAAGATATTGACACTAGCCTTGTTGCAAAAGTACAAAATTATGATTTCGTTGAGGTAATTAGATGATGAGACAAGCTTGTGTTTGAGTTCTCATAATATAACAATTATTCATCTAGAATTTGTAATTTTCTTTTGCAGAAATTTGATGAAGTACCTCATAAGAAGGTCTGTACTATTTTTTCTAATTATAAAAAAGATAATGCATGAAGTTGTTTTTGTACCAAGAGTCAAAATGTTTTACCTTAGCATGACGAAAATTCATGGACAAATTTTTACGAGGAAAGGGGGAATGATATGAGCATGGCTGGATATTCAAAGAAGATCCAGGAGGATTTACAAGTATAATAACTTTTGGAAATTCAATTCTATATAAGGAGATATATTTATGGGCTGGATTATTAATTGTGGAAGCATTGGAAGTGAAAGATCATAAAAGAAGCATAATATGTAATTTCCATATTTAGACAGATTTGACCTTTTATGCTTTGATTGAGATTTTAAGGCCTTAGAGTTATAGAATGAGAAAGTAATATTCATGAAATTTTTAGAGGGTGACTCAAGATTTCTATAATGGTCTTGTTTGAAAAAATTTGAGTTTGTTTGGGTCTCCAAACAGCTATTCAAATGCAGACATGGAAACTAAATCAGAATCCAGATTAGAGCAGGAATTTTGTCCCAACCAATTTACTTTAAAGGGCCATAACTCGAGCTTTCAAAGCCCAAATTGAGTGATTCAAAAGCCCAAATTCATCTACACTTTCAGAGATACAATGTTGATGAGAGACTAAGCCCATATTCAAATTGTTTTAGATCAAAAAATGGACTTAAGTATTCTGCACGAATTTATAATTATTTTGTTTCTTTATTTTGTTATAATTTGTTTTCCTTTTCTAAGTAATATTAGGGTTAAGTGCTGTAAGCTATAGATATATATTATTTGAGATTGTAATGGGATCAGAATTACTTTTGATTAATAAAATTTTTTCTTTGCCATTTTTTTATCAAGGAGAGTGTTCAACTTCTTTTTGTTGCAATAAGAATTAAGTAAACTTATCAACGTGTGTACTTTGTGGCGTTTATTCTTTGTGTACTTTATGGCGTTTATTCTTTGTGTACTTATTTCTATCCTATGATCTATGTTTCTATTTGCATGTCAAGTAGGGGTTTAGTAGGACAAATAATCATCTAAGTTTCTTGGTATATCGAATTTATGTGTTGGGGTTTTGGATTCGTTATAATCTTAAGGTTCTACATTATTTCCACCTCAATTTCATCCCTCAAATTCATCATATCTATTACAAACTTCTCAAACTGCTTCTACATAGCTTTCAATGTGAAAACTACATCTTTCATGCTCATTTCACCACCTTTGCCTGCCTCTTCAAACATAATGTAAAAACTGCAAGAAAAATGTTAGAAAATTCCTCACACACTCCCTTAAATATTTGCACTCAATAATATATCACCCCACTCGTGTTTCACTCTAAAACAAGCTTTTACCCTCCTATGTGCTCACTCTCTCTTGCATTTTACCCCTCTCGTATGCTCGCTTTTTGGTTACTTGTCTGGATCAATTCAACCAACCAAATTAGAAGTAACAAGTAGCAAAAAGTTCAATAATAATAATAAAAAAAAAGAATCCTAAAAGTAACAAATCTAGAGGCAAAGTAATGGAAGAAAAAGAAAGGAAATGATATAATATATATGTGCACACAAAGATGAAGAGTGAGATGTACATATTCAATATTGTGTAATTTGAGTAATATAGATACAAAATTACTCAATATAATGTGATGGAAATAAGTAGGATAGCAAACAACAAAAAGAAATGAAGAGTACAAAAAAAAATTAAATAAGACAAAATAGGAACAATAATGAAAGAAGTTCATTTTTCCTAATGGAATTCCAACCAGAACCCTAAACACACTTAATCAGCCCCAAAATTGATGGAATATATGTAAATAAGATAGTTCATTGCATGTACTATCCACCAATTGCAAAGATTCCAACAAATTTGACCAAATTCTTAACTTATAAGCTCAACATCAATCCCACCAATAGCAGTTATTAATTTCACCATATAATGCTCAAAACATTGATTATAACTAGAATTGAGAAATTTATAATTATAGCAATTCAAATAAATAGGGCTGAATCAATTTGAAGCAAATCAGTACACTTATAGTAAAGGGTGCAATTTGCATACATATGACTTTTTTTCCTTTTTTTTTTCTTTATATATATATTATGAATTCACCCTATGATTGTTTCAGAACAATACCTAAATTATATAAGGAAGAAGCAACCCAATAGAGAACTAGGTTAGGCAGATTCAACCTCCAACAAAGAACCCTATTTTTTTGTATTTTTTAAGCAATTGAATAAATAACACTGAATAACAATAATTTAAAGATAATAATTGATTTGGAACGTAAGCTTTGATACCAAATGATGTGAAACCCCAAGATTATAACAAATACAAAACCCCAACACACAAATTTAGTATACCAAGAACACTAGATGATTGCTTGTCCTGCTAAACCCCTACTTGACATACAAATAGAAACTTAGATTAGATGATAGAAATAAGTAAGAAAGAATAAATTCCACAAAGTACACACCTTGATAAGTTTACTCAATTCTTGATGCAATAAAAAGAAGTTGAACACTATCTTTGATAAAAATGGCAAAGCTAAAATCTTATTAATCAAAAACAATATTGACCCCATTACAATCTCAAAAAATAGATATTTATGGCTTACAACATTTAACCCTAATCCCAGTTAGAAAAGTAAAATAAAATATAATAAAATCAGGAAACAAAAAAATATAAAATTTGTGTAGAAAATTTGAATCCATTTTTTTATCTGAAACAATTCAAATATGGGCTTAGGCTCTTCATAAACATTATAGCTCTTAAAGTTTAGATGAATTTGGGCTTTGGAAGCTCGAGTTATGACCCTTTAAAGTAAATTGGTCGGGACAAAATTCCTGCTCCAATTTGGATTTAGATTTAGTTTCCAATTCTGGATTTGAATAGCTATTTGGAGGCCCAAACAACCTCAAATTTTTACAAAAAGACCATTCTAGAAAGCTTGAGTCACCCTCTAAAAATTTCATAAATATTACTTTCTCATTCTAGAACTCTAAGGCCATCAAAATCTCAATCAAAACATAAAAGGTCAAATATGTCCAAATATGGAAATTGTATATTATGCTTCTTTTATTATCTTTCACTTTCAATGCTTCTATAAGTAATATTTCAGCCCATAAATATATCTCCTTATTGAGACTTGAATTTCCAAAAGTTATTATACTTTTAAATCCTCCTAGATCTTCTTTGAATATCCACCCAGGAGCATATCACTTGGTTTGCCACATTCATAACATTTCACTTCATTCTTTTTCTCCTAGTCTTTGAAAGAGGGTTTAAAGTATGTACCTTTTGTTAGCTTGAATCTCCTCCTTCTTTTCCATCCACTTATTCTTTTTGACATCATGGCCATTTCTTCATCTTCATCACTATAATATTCACTTGAGCTCTCTTCTTCTTGAGTGACTTTGAGAGCTATAACTTTCTTCTTGTCCTTCTCACCCTTATAATCTACTTTCTCGGCATGCAATTCAAAAGTGAGAAGTTTTCAAACTAGCTCATCAGTTTTTAGTGTGCTAAGATCATGAGCTTAATTAATTGAAGAGACTTTTAACTGAAATTTTTCTTATCTCTAAGTGCTCTAAATATTTAGCTATTAACATCATCTAGATCATATGCTTTTTCATATTTCTTTAAGTCATTAACAATAACAAGTAACCAATTTGTCATTTCGGTGGCATCTTCATTGGCATTCATCTTAAAGAGTTTATGCTCATACATAAGCATTCAAGTCTTGGTGAACTTTACTTGAGTAATACCTTCATGATAGTTCAAAAGAGTTTTTCAAACATTATATGCATAAGTAAGATGTTGAACTCTTCCACCTTCTTCTCTAGAGATGAAATTCTCCAACATAGAGGCCGCTCTAATGTTCTTCTAAAGAGCCATTTCTTAAGCATCAATCCATTGTGCTCTAGGAAGAGGCACTTGAGCACCATTAACTTCATGAGTAGGAGATTTTCACTCATTTTGCACACATTTCTATATTTCAATTCCCTCACCATCAAGGAACAAGTACATATTGTGTTTCTAATAAGAATAATCGGTTCCATCGAACTAGGTTCTAAGATAGGAATTAAGATTTCCATGAGAAGGAGCCATGGAAGTAGAATTATAAGTTGAAGCAGTAGGAGTGGTGGCTGCCATTATGGATCAAATTTCACAATTAAGCTTCTTAAAATTTTAAGGTTTTGATACCAATTATTGTCCCAAGATGGCAACCAACAGGGGGGTGGGTTAATTTGTTGTTTTAAAGAAGTTATGGAAAATTAAAACTTAAAAGCAAGATAATAAGAATAGAGTAGAGTAAAAAAATGAACACAAGAGATTTATAGTGGTTCTGATTCCTTAATCCTATATCCACTTTCTCAATAACTTGTTGAGTTTCTACCATCAATGAGTTTTTACAAGCTCAACTCTAACTTAGTGTTTTTATAATTTTGCACCTAACTTTCATAAGGTTTGAGTAATTTTCTCACAATCCAACAAGAGTTTTCCCAGGCTCACTCTAAAACCTAAGTATTTCAAAGCTCACACTCAAACTTATACAATGGTGTTTAATGTTCACACCCAACTTTTAAAGAATACAAATAGAAATTTTGATGCAAAGAGATGAAAGTTTTTTTTATCTTAGGTATATGATGTTTTTCACTTATTGAAATTGATGGTTCTTATCTTATTTATAGCTATCTTAAGTCTAATTAGCCGTTACATTAAAGTCATGATTTGAGTAGACAAATTTTTAATTCTTAGTGAAAAGTTGTTTGGCGATCGTCGTCGTCTTCCTTGTTCGGTCGTGCCTTTAGAATTTTGTCCAGTGGATTTAATGGTTGTTTAATAGGAGCATTATGTACCATACTCTGTCAGCCTGTCATGTCTTGCGGTCACATAATATATTTGTGGGGTCGCTCAACATTCAAATGACTATTTGAACAACAATACTTCTTCCACATGTCTACATATTATTGATCCATGATGTTGGTAATAAAATTCAAATTTATTTGGCCTTGTGCAGTCTCACAAATCATATTTCTAACTGCACAGCCTCACCGCTATATGTTCTTTAGTTATTCTACTTTAGAGCGGTTGCACAATACATTGGTGCGGTCTCACGGAACCTTGAGCAGAAAATGTTCCATTGCACACTCTAATCGCTATATCTTCTGTGAGATTTGCATTTTTCTCCTTCAATTGTGCAGTCGCACTAACTTCTTGAATGGTCACACAATGTATGGCAATCAGGTTGTCATCGTGCCAAAGACTGTGATCTCTTCTGTGCTTCGAGTGGTTCTTTTCTCCTGCTATTATGTAGTTGCACAAGTATATTTTGCGATCGAAGGTGTTCTTAAATAGAAACCTGCAAAGAAACACTTGTTTAACTCATTAATACTTATTAATTTGATTATCAATAATCGAAATAGAGTTTATTATCCAATGTATTTGGCCAACAACATCCACACAATATATATAATACACACACAACATCTACTAATTATTGACAATATCTATATAACATATACTAAAAATGCATAGAACATCTACCAAATATCTACACAATATATGCATAATGAAATTAATTTTTTAACTTTTTTATGTATGTAAAATGTAAAATTTATTTAAAAATAAATTTAATATTTTTATTAATATATTTTTATATATTTTACTTTTTTATTAATTTTTGTAAGTGTGATTTGTTATTATAATCAAAATTAAATTTTTTTCTTTGTAAAAATTAATATATTTTATATGTTAAAAATATAATTTAAAATATTAATTTTTATTATTTTATTAAAAGTATTTATTTTAAAGTGAAGTTTGAAAAAAAAAAGATAAAATTTGAAGTAAAATTTTGTTCGTAGTGGGAGATGTGGCACTTTTGAAAAAAAAAATTATTTTGGTAAGGAGTGAGCTATTTTTGTAAATTTGATCCAAATTTTTTTAGAAGGTAAATATTTTTTGTTTTGTAGTATTTTTATAAAAAAGTTTATTTTTTTTGGTAGTTTTATAAAAACTCCTAATATATAAATGGATTTGATTCATTATAAAAGAAAAAGAATGCATTGGATAGTTTATTACAATTGATGGACTTATTTAGGCCTAATTAGATCTATTTAGGACATTAAGATCTAATTGAATTCTAAAAGGGAGAATCTATATTTTTACCCCTCAAATTATAACGAAAGAATGAATTTATACATAAACTAAATTTTAGCACAATTAAACTTAGATTTCACAAAACTTAACTGCTTTTAGTCCCTCACTTAATGGAATATATATATATATATATATATATATATATAAAGGTATTATATTTACAAGCAACTACATACCTTCTAAAATATTAGGGATAAAAATGCACAAATTAAATTTAAAAATATATATACTTTTAATACTAAAAATATTAAAAATTAAAAATTAATAAATATACTTTTTAAAAATATATTTAGAAATATATTTAGAAATATATAATTTAAAAGTTAAAAAAATAAATATCATATAATAAATTAATTATTGAATTAATTATAATAATAAACTACTTAATGTACATAATTATAATAATATATTCTCCTCCCTTATCTCTCTACTTCTCTATCCTAATCTGATAGATTGTTATTCATATCTACTTACGTTTTTCTCTTTGTAAATTCTTATTTTTGTTCTTGTTTTGGTTGGTGGGAGATTTGGTCATCAATTGGTGTTGATGATGGTCTCAAGAGGTGATGCAGAAAAGACGATCCTAGCTTTCATGGAACAATTCATGTAAGGCCCTTACAACATATAGATATATAATACATATACCTGATATATGTAAAATATACATATATAATATAAGAATATCACAGCTTAGTTGACTAAATTGTTCATATTCCAAAATAAAAATCTCAAACAAATTAAAATGTATTTCTAATAAATTAATAAAATATTCTTAATTATTTTTAGCTAACTAAAATAAGTATTTTGTATAAAAATCTCTAAAAAAAATTTTACTAGAGTTTTTTTCTGTAAATTGGACATCCCAAAAATTTTAACAACACTCAACCTGTAAGAAAATAAACTCTTAATAATAATAAATCAAACAACCAACTTCTCAATTTCTCCACATTTTTCTCAAAATATTCATATATGTACTATATATATATATCTAAAAGCATATATAAACATTCCCACATTATATAATTATTCCAAAAATGGTTATGTCATGTTTTATAAAAATAAAATGTATGCATGACAGCAGCTGGCTCTGATTTTGTGGCAGCAAAACTAACTTCAAATACTATCAATCTCAAGCCTAGACCTAACCAGGGCTAGATGAACTCTCTGGATCTACTGGCGACCCTGCCATTTGCACGATAAATTTCAATCGCGAT
Source organism: Garcia nutans (assembly GCA_947685225.1). NCBI lineage: Eukaryota > Viridiplantae > Streptophyta > Magnoliopsida > Malpighiales > Euphorbiaceae > Garcia > Garcia nutans. The sequence continues at coordinate 15,553,315 of CANTUV010000011.1, read as the reverse complement.
AAGCTAAAAGTCTAGCAGTACATACTTTGATAATAATAAAATTTTAAAATAATAAGAATGCACAATGTTGTTGCATAGTATTTCATAATGTGGTATGCAATTCCACTTTAAAAAATAATATTTATTCTTTTTATACATCACATTAACACATACACAAGCATGGGCCCAAATAATATAATATATTATTTAAATCTCAGAGTTACCATTTAGGTCTATATTGACACCTAGTGTCTAGCTCGAAGGTAAGTGAAGCCCAGCATCTAGCCCTAAAGGCAAATCATATTGATGCCCAGCATCTAGCTCGGAGGTGTTTTATTAGTTTTTGTTATAGATTTGTGTCTTGTTTATTATAATAATTATTGTTTTATTTAGGTATTTTGTTAGTTTTAATCGGTTTTTTTAGTGTTTTCATTAATTGTGGTAGTTTTGGTTTATTTCAGTGTTTTTGTCATTTTTGTCCTAGTTTTTAGTGTGTGTTTATGTTTTGTTGGTTATTGTTTATTTAGTTCTTGTTTAAAGTTTGTTCAAGTTTTGTTTCAAGTTTAAAAAAAGCCAAGGAACCAAGACTGAAGGAAAAATGGACAGTAGCTGACACAGGCAGAGGACACGGCCAAGTCACTGGCCGTGTCCCATACTAAGCTAAAGATGGAAATAAATCACAGAGAGAGACACATGCAAGGGACACGGCCAAGTCAGTGGCCGTGTCCCTCCAATGAAGCCCAGACACGGCCAAGTCACACCCACTTGGCCGTGTCTCACTTGGATCCAAAGGAAAAGAAGATTAAATTTCACAGAGGCAAACACAGGCAAAGGACACGGCCAAGTCACTGGCCGTGTCCCTCCAAAAGGGTCCAACACGGCCAAGTCAACCTCCAACTGGCCGTGTCACTCAACCAAAGAAGAAAAAGAAGAGAAGCAAGCAGTAGGTGACACATGCAAGGGACACGGCCAAGTCACTGGCCGTGTCCCTCCAAAAAGCACTCACACGGCCAAGTCACTTCTGACTTGGCCGTGTCCCTCATGAACCAAACACGCAGTGGATTTTAAACGGACGATTCATATAAAAGGAAAAAGAAGCTAGGGTTTGAGGGTTGTTGAGAGTTTGAGATTGTTTTCAGCCGTCAGAGAGCAAAGCTAGGGTTTTGACAATTGTTTTCTTTAATTTTGATCACACTTTGTTTTTTCTAGCTTAGATTAGATTGTTCTAGCCATTGAGACATCCTTCTTGCAAGATTCGAACAAGAGATTCTTCTGAAGCTTCAAGGAGTTTGTAACTTGGTTTTGTTCTCGAACTTATTCTCTTTATTTTCATTGAAATTGTATTAACGGATATTATCATGTCTATTTTGATTTCTTTGAACATTAATGAGATGAATATGTTTGATTGCATTATGAACTAATTTGATCTAGTATAGGGTTTGTATGGATCTGCTATGATTGTATGAATTGGTTATTCTCTTAGCTAATAATTTCTTTAGCCTTGTTTGAATGGAACATTGTTAATATATAATTGATTGGCCACCAATTATGTGTTTTAGGTATTAGATGATGGATTGAGAGATGAAGTCTAATGCTAGAACAATTCAATTAAGGACTTAGGTGAATTAGAGATATAACCTATTAAAAGGATTGTTTCAATTATAACAAGATTAGTTGTAAGAGGTTTGAATGCGAGAGCTTATTTCCTTGACTCAATTAATTAAGTTGTTTGAGATTTAATCTTTGAAATTGAATTAGTTAAGAGGAATAACCATTCATACATACTAGTAGTAGAGAAGTGCAAACCCTAGACCTTTCTATCAAGTGAATCAAAACATCAGCTCTTGTTTACTTTTATTGTTTTAAACTTCAATTAAACTTTTTCATTAGTGAGCAATTTAAATTTATTCATTACTTGTTACTTTTAATCTGATAATCAATTAGTCACTTTAGCTTCCTTGTGAGACGACCTTGGGGCGATCACCTTTGCTACAGCTACCTCGTATACTTGTGAGTGACGCTTTGTGGTAGAGTTAATTCGAGCGCAACAAGTTTTTGGCGCCGCTGCCGGGGAGGCTAATTGGCGAAATTGTTTATTAGAAAAAAAAATATTTTAAATTATTTTTCATTGTTTATTTTTTATTTTACTTTGTCTTTTGCTTTTAATAATTTCTTTTTCTAGAAATTTTGTTTATGCAAGGCAGGAGATCACTCGAAGGAGAGCTACATCCATTCATTCCAGAAATTCAGAGAGTGAAAAGGAGCAGAGAAGAGTTTGAGCTCTATACCGGATTTGATACAGAGGAGGACACTTCTGAATTTGAGTAAGATTCTGCACAATCAGTTAAAATGGCTGAAGAAAGGCAAAGAACGATGAGAGACTTTGCTAGACCTGTCATTGGAACTTCCACCTCTTGCATAAGACTGACAGATGCAGCAAGAAATTATGAGTTGAAGAACATTCACTACAACATGCTGCCATCATTCTATGGAGTTCCAAATGAAGATCCTTTGAACTTTATTAGGGATTTCTACTCCACCCTCAACACTTTTCCATTGGGAGGATTAACAAAGGACCAGTTGAGGATGAGGTGTTTTCCATATACTTTGAAGGATAGGGCAAAGAGCTGGCTTATGATGTTGCCCGAAAACTCACTGACAACTTGGGAGCAAGTTTATAACAAGTTCATGGGCAAGTTCTATTCACATCAAAAGATAGCTGAGTTGAGAGGAAAGATTGCTACATTCTCTCAATTAGAAGGAGAACCATTTCATGAGGCTTGGGACAGATTCAAGATGCTATTGATCCAGTGTCCACATCATCACTACCCACTTCAACTTCTGAATCAGTTTTTCTATGATGGTCTAACCCAGCAATTTCAGAACACTGTTGACAATGCAGCTGGGGGAGCCATGGGAGAAAAGATAGCTGATGAGACTTATGAGATCTTTGAGATGTTGGGAGCTAATTCTCAAAAAAAGAGTGTAAGGGGAAGAAGTAAAGGGGTGAATCAATTAGAAGCCAATAGTGAGATGGTCAATCAGATAGCTGAATTGACAAAACAAGTGCAGATGTTGAATATGAAGAACAATATTTCTTCATCTACTCAAGAAGTGTGTGGAATCTGTGGGACTTTCGGGCATGGAGCAAATATTTGTCCCTCTGCATATGAGTCTTTTGGTAATGCTGAGCAAGTCAATGTTATGGGAGGATAATGATCCTTACTCCAACACTTACAACCCTGGTTGGAGGAATCACCCAAATTTTTCTTGGGCAACAAATAATTCTCAGCAGCCTTTCCATTTGCTTCAAAGACAGAACCAAGAACAAGGCCAATCCTCAAATCAAGGGCAGTCTAAGATAGAGAGCTTGGAGGAAAGTTTACAAGCTTTCATCAAAGTCAGTGCTCAAAATCAAGAGATGACTAATAAGAGGTTGGATTCATTAGAAGCATCTTTTAAAAAAGTGGAGACTCAAGTAGGACAACTTGCACAACAGATGCAAATTCAACAGAAGGGGAAATTTCCAAGTCAACCTGAGCAGGCACATTCAGTGACTGTTCTTAGAAGTGGTAAGGTAATTAACACTAATGTTGAAAATGACTCTGTGAATGCAGGTGACCAAGGGAGCAAGAAGGAAGGAGAATTAGAGGACCAAGGTGCTGGAGATAAATCAAGGGAGAAATCCCTTTCAGCAGATTTACATAAGGCAAGCAATCCATACCGGCCTCCTATACCATTCCCCAGCAGGTTGAAGGATGATAAACCAGATAAGCAATTTTCTAACATCTTCAACATGCTATCTAAGGTAAGTATTAACTTACCCTTATTGGAAGCAGTAAAGAACATGCCGGCTTATGCCAAGTTCTTCAAAGAGCTGATCACCAAGAAAAAGAGGTATGAGATGAATGAAAAGTTGATAGTTTCAGAGGTAGCTAGTGCTGTTCTACAGCATAAACTACCTCCCAACCTAAAGGATCCTGGTAGCTTTCTAATTCAAATTACTGTGGGGAATGGAAAGGGGATTGAAGGCATGTATGATCTAGGAGCTAGTGTGAAGTTAATGTCTTATTCTGTGTTTAAAGAATTAGAACTAGGGGAGCTTAAACCGACAAAAATGGTGTTGCAATTAGCTGATAGGTCTTTTAGATTCCCGAAAGGGATTATAGAAGATGTGTTAGTTAAGGTTGGAGGGTTAATAGTTCCTGTGGACTTCATAGTACTTGACATGGAAGGAAATAACTCTTCACCATCTGCACACACTATTCTGCTGGGTAGGCCTTTTATGGCGACTACCAACACCTTGATAGATGTTAAAAATGGTAAATTGAAAATGACTGTCTTAGGACAAACTGTTGAATTTTCTATTTTTAACACCTCCTATTCCTACAACTGCTTTATATGAGGAATGTTCTTTAATTAATAGTGTTGAAGCAGTTGTTTCAGATGTTGTGTTGCAGACAGACTACCCAGATAAATTGGAGCTGAAACTGACTTTAGAAGAGGAAGCTAAACCAGTGGGGAAGATCCAAAGATGCCTTAACCCAAAGGCATATGAGAGCTCGAGGAATTATAAGGATCACACTATAGCATTTCATGAAAGATTTATTGGGCATCAGACATTGAGTCCGGGTATGAAAGTTTTACTTTTTAATTCTCGACTCCGTTTGTTTCCAGGTAAACCCAAATCTAGATGGAGTGGTCCTTTCGAGGTAACTAAGGTATGTCCTTCTGGTGGCATTGAATTGTTTAACTCTAGAACCAAAAAGATTTTTAGAGCAAATAGACATAGAGTTAAACTATACAATGAAGGATTTCAGGAAGTGAGGATAATTGACAGCACTTTGATTCATGATCCCTAGGCCTTGCATGATGTCCAGCTTTATGACATTAAAGAAGCGCTAAATGGGAGGCAACCCATCGGTTTGAATTTCTTTTTCATAGTTATAATTTTATATTTTGCAATTTTGATTTTATGTTTAGTTTAAATAAATAGAAACCTTAAAGCCCTCTTGCATCTTGTTTTTGAACATTTGTGTTTGTGATAAAAAGGTAGAGTTTTGCCTCACCAGGGGACGATGGAAGACAAGTTGTACTTAATTCTTTCTCTTTATTATTCTTGTTTTCCATTGAGGACAATGTAAATTCTAAAGTGTGGGGTAATCTTTTAGCTTTTCCTTAATTTTTGTTTTGGTTGCCTTGGTATGTTTATTGTGTTTGTTGTGCATGACATAATTGTTGAAAATTTATTGATCTTTTCTGTGATTCTAGCATTATAGTTGAGACTTTAGTATCAGCATAGAAATGAGCATTTGAATTCATTCAGGATTAATTTTCACATTCTGCGGTTCATGACATATAAATCTTTGAGAACCCACCTGTGTGAGTTTTGAGCCTCATAATTTGATATCAATTGATTTTCTTTTCTTAAGTGTGCACCTTCATGATTTTGCATCTCTAGAGTTTGCTTTTGCATACTAATTGGACTCACATTATGATTTAATCTCAAGTTTTAAAATGATGAAGGCAAATTAGGCTTGCCCTTTAGCTTAAATAGACCTCCCTTAATATTGAATTTCTTAGTGAGCCAAGTTGAGCCTTTGACTTTTTCTTGTTTGATCAACACAATTCTCAACTTAACATGTTCTTATTATCATCATACCTGCATTAAGGAATGGATTTTTATGATATGACAATAGGGTGGTTTGTTTCAAAGTGTGGGGTAAGCAAGTAAAAAAAAAAAGAGGAAGAAAAATGGAATTGCTAATTGGGGGTTGAAATGCATACTTTGCATATTGTATTTGATTAAGAGTCATTATTCTTTTCCTCTACATTTTAAGCTAGATGTTCTATGCAATTCTTAATTTTGTATATATATATATTAAAAAAAATGATAAAAGTAAAAAAAAGAGAGAGAAAATAAAAGAAAAGTTATATATATATACAAAATTCATATATGTTCTAGCATTGGTTATCAAAAGAGGAATGTTGACTCATGTATTTTTATGCAAGTATGTAAGATTATCAAGGGTTGGTGAGTATGCCATTTGAGGGAGCTATGAGTTTCTTAGCAAGAGTATTGTCTCATTTAGATACTCCATTTCTTGATGCTCCAGCTTAAATGTCTTTTCTCACACCTTTACCTTAGCCCCATTACATCCAAATGAAAGACCTTCAGATTATTTCTTGAGAAAATTAGTGAGGGAGATTGGATAATTAAGCAAGTTTATGGCAGTATGCAGTCATGAGTGGTTTGAGTGATTAACCTTTGAAATCGAGTGAAACACTTAGATGAGAGATGAGATTTGTATGTCTGGATTAATGAATGAGTTAAGAAAATCCTGGATTGAAGTAAAGTGCAATTATTTATGTTGTGCCTTAAAGGATCTCATCTTATATGCTGGAATTATAGTTAAGGTTGTTTGAGTTTTTAATTTATGTCATGTGAATTTGCTTGAGGACAAGCAAAGTTGTAAGTGTGGGGTAGTTGTTTTATTAGTTTTTGTTATAGATTTGTGTCTTGTTTATTATAATAATTATTGTTTTATTTAGGTATTTTGTTAGTTTTAATCGGTTTGTTTAGTGTTTTCATTAATTGTGGTAGTTTTGGTTTATTTTAGTGTTTTTGTCATTTTTGTCCTAGTTTTCAGTGTGTGTTTATGATTTGTTGGTTATTGTTTATTTAATTCTTGTTTAAAGTTTGTTCAAGTTTTGTTTCAGGTTTAAAAAAAGCCAAGGAACCAAGACTGAAGGAAAAATGGACAGTAGCTGACACAGGCAGAGGACACGGCCAAGTTAGTGGCCGTGTCCCTCCAATGAAGCCCAGACACGGCCAAGTCACACCCACTTGGCCGTGTCTCACTTGGTTCCAAAGAAAAAGAAGACTAAATTTCACAGAGGCAAACACAGGCAAGGGACACGGCCAAGTCACTGGCCGTGTCCCTCCAAAAGGGTCCAACACGGCCAAGTCAACCTCCAACTGGCCGTGTCACTCAACCAAAGAAGAAAAAGAAGAGAAGCAAGCAGTAGGTGACACATGCAAGGGACACGGCCAAGTCACTGGCCGTGTCCCTCCAAAAAGCACTCACACGGCCAAGTCACTTCTGACTTGGCCGTGTCCCTCATGAACCAAACACGCAGCGGATTTTAAACGGACGATTCATATAAAAGGAAAAAGAAGCTAGGGTTTGAGGGTTGTTGAGAGTTTGAGATTGTTTTCAGCCGTCAGAGAGCAAAGCTAGGGTTTTGACAATTGTTTTCTTTAATTTTGATCACACTTTGTTTTTTCTAGCTTAGATTAGATTGTTCTAGCCATTGAGACATCCTTCTTGCAAGATTCGAACAAGAGATTCTTCTGAAGCTTCAAGGAGTTTGTAACTTGGTTTTGTTCTCGAACTTATTCTCTTTATTTTCATTGAAATTGTATTAACGGATATTATCATGTCTATTTTGATTTCTTTGAACATTAATAAGATGAATATGTTTGATTGCATTATGAACTAATTTGATCTAGTCTAGGGTTTGTATGGATCTGCTATGATTGTATGAATTAGTTATTCTCTTAGCTAATAATTTCTTTAGCCTTGATTGAATGAAATATTGTTAATATATAATTGATTGGCCACCAATTATGTGTTTTAGGTATTAGATGATGGATTGAGAGATGAAGTCTAATGCTGGAACAATTCAATTAAGGACTTAGGTGAATTAGAGATATAACCTATTAAAAAGATTGTTTCAATTATAACAAGATTAGTTGTAAGAGGTTTGAATGCGAGAGCTTATTTTCTTGACTCAATTAATTAAGTTGATTGAGATTTAATCTTTGAAATTGAATTAGTTAAGAGGAATAACCATTCATACATACTAGTAGTAGAGAAGTGCAAACCCTAGACCTTTCTATCTAGTGAATCAAAACATCAGCTCTTGTTTACTTTTATTGTTTTAAACTTCAATTAAACTTTTTCATTAGTGAGCAATTTAAATTTATTCATTACTTGTTACTTTTAATCTGATAATCAATTAGTCACTTTAGCTTCCTTGTGAGACGACCTTGGGGCGATCACCTTTGCTACAGCTACCTCGTATACTTGCGAGTGACGCTTTGTGGTAGAGTTAATTCGAGCGCAACAGAAGGCAAATCATATATTCATTCATTTATCACTTGAAATTAATTTATTACTTACACAAATCCGCTTCACTTTCTCACTTTCATGTCAAGCCCACCTTCAATTTTTAATTCCTTACCAATTCTTCATAAAAGATTATAAATGTTTAACCATGTGCACTTGACACATATATAAACTTATATTTAAAATTTTAGATTTTTTTCCAAGCCGATTTACTATATTTAAAAATCAAATCTTCCAAACGCACAAAATCTGTCTCTTTAATAATTCCTCGAGAGACACCTAATTATACATTTTTTTCAGGTATCAAACCTTAATACAAATTTATAAAATTTTGACCATATGTTCTAAGAATACTTATGATATTGTATGTAAATTTTTAGATTTTGTTCTGGGTTGGTTTGCTATGGCTTTTTAAATATATTTCTCAATTTCTACAGATTCTGAGTTCATGGAACTACTCCAATAATTTGTGTTCTTCTATTTTCTTAATTAGTAATTCATCTATAAAAATTATGAAATTTTTATACATTGAATTCTAACATATAGAAAAACTTCCCATTAAATTTTCAAACTCACACAATATTCCTAGATTTATCCAAAAATTTGAATAATATCTCTTTGCAGCACACGTAGAATTTTCTGTGACTATCATACTCATCTCTCAAACTTTTTATTTCATATCTTAAATTATTTCTTAGATTATTTTCTTTAATTTCACTTATTTATCAATTGAATCAACTATGAATCTTAATTTCAAAATAAAAGTTCTAAAAATTCTCAATCCATAATCTCTAGAATGGTGCTTCCACTGCGTCACTCTGATCTATGTAACCCAAATGTCATCTCAACTCATATTTGTTATATCGAACAGACATCGCCACATCAGAGATCAGATAAAATGCTAGTGCCAATGCATGTATTATGATTTAAAATCATATTTAAAATCTCCATTTTCTCTCCTTAACAGCCCACATAGGTTGAGAACCTCAAACCTAGGCACTGATACAAAAATAAATGTAACACTCTTATATCCTATATACGTATAATACATACACCCTATATAAGTAAAATATTCATATACGGTATAAAAATGTCCTAACACAAATAAAAATTTTCATATTTTTAACTTAAAATCCCAAATGTATAAATTGTGTATTTAATTAGTAAATAAAATATTTTTTAATAATTATAATTTACAAAATAAGCATTTTATATGAAAATTTTCTGAAAAAAATTCGCCAGAGTTTTATCATTAATTTGAACATTCCCTAATTTCAACAAAATCACAACCTGCATAAAACACTTCCAGATAAACCAAATCACCATTTTACCAATACTTCTCAAAGTTCTCCATATTTTCTTAAAATGTTTACATATATAAACATATATATTAATAACACATATAAAATCCTATTTTAAACAAATCATCCAAGACAATCTTTATAATAAACAATATATATTAAAAAACTATTCATAATATACATAATATTCAAATGTATTATAATATCAAATATGTACATGTTGGCAAATGACTCTGATCTTGATGCACCCAAAAAATACTTCAAGCTCAATAAACACAAGGCTAGACCTAGCCAGGTCTAGTAGAATTCTTCGACTCTACCGGATCGCCTCTGTCCCTGTGCTATAAATTACAATCGTGCTTAGTGGTACAAACTTTGATAATAAATAAATGGTAAAGCAATGCCAATGTACAATGCTTATGTCTCTCATGCCACAACGTGTCATATCATTTCATTTTAGAAATATTCCTCCATCATTTAACAATTCACATACAAAAAAAAATACAAGCATCGGCCCAAAGGATCTAATATGCTATTCAAATTCCAAAGTTACTATTTTGGTCCATATTGACACCCAGTGTCTAGCCCGAAGGCAAGTGATGCCCAGCGTTTAGCCTAAAGGCAAATCATAGCGATGCCCAGCATCTAGTTTGAAGGCAAGTGATGTCCAATGTCTAGCCCAAAGGCAAATCAAATAGTTTCTCAAAAGCTAGCCCCGAAGGCAAATAATGAGGATACCCTAATAGGCATGCTGCCAAACACAAAACTCTGAAATTTTAGTAACATACTAGGCACACAATTAATTTGCATTTCTCATTATCAATCTCTTTCCCATTTTCTCATAATCAAGTTAGGCACATTGCCTCATTTTTCATTACCAGTTAGGCAAATTGCCTTATTTTCCCTTATTTTTTCTTACTTTTCTCACTTTTCTCATTTATATCAATATCAATTAATCACATTTCATCATATCATCACATTGCATCACATTTTATCTTAAAACTCATAACCCAAATATTTTGGATAATTTTACATAATCCACATATGATTCATATTTTATACACTTTAGCCATTACTAATGGCTTTTTAACAATACCTTTAATGCATACACACCAAATCGCATTACCCAAACACTTTGAGTGATTTTCACATAATACACATATTTCATATTTTACACAATTTAGCCATTAACAATGGCTTTTCACAATGCATTTACCACATATATGACATTACACATGTCATAGCATATTATTCATACATAACCAAAACATCGATGAGCTTAACACATTTTCCATTTCAAAATGTGTTTAGCCCAATCTAATGCAAACATGTCCCATTCATCCAAAGTTTGTACTTACCTCTAAAAGTTTCCAAAAGCAAGCCACAAAACTATCACCAACCTTCTCTTCCAACTTGCCCTTCAACACTAGGATGGGCAAATCAACTCTCCTCAATGCCTAAACTAAATGTGATCATAAATAATCATTTAGTACCACATTCTAAGTCATTTCCATTCTTAAACCATAATTAAACATCATTCAAATCAAAACCCCAAAGTTAAGCCTAACCTCACTTTAACTTTGAAAAACCATATTAAGCCATTCAATTTGGTATTTTAAGTTTATTTAAATTACTAAAAATATATTATAACATGCTTAAACCAATTACATTACATAAACACGTACTTATATCCAAAAATTATAAAATGGCATAACCTTCCCCATTGAAGGTTTTCCATTCCAACTCAATCCAATTATAATTTCAATCTTATTTCCATTATTAATGTCATCAAACAACATGCTTTAAACAATAAAATCAAGCAATTAAGCATACTTTAAAAAATTCCTTTTCAAAATCCTAAATCACCACTTCCATTTTTAAACTCCATCCAAACTCAACCAAATCTATCATTTGACTTTAAAATACTTGTTTATGCATCAAAACAACTCATTTAGAATCAAATTGCACAATTAAATCATAGAATTCAAAAGTTCAATTCTCTCATAACCCTAAATTCTCTCTCTTGACCAATCTTACTCAAACTTAACCATTTCTTTAATCCAACCTTAAAATCATTGTTAACTAATCAAAATAACTTTATTCATACCCAAATAGACATTTAAAACATACAACTTCAAGAACCAAAAATCCACATAATCAAATCTTTTTGGAATTTTAAGAAAACAAGTTGGAAACTTACTTTTTCAAGAAGAAATCATCAAAACCACCCTTGAAACCTTGAAATCCTTTCAATTTTTGGTTGCTTGGATGAAGAAACCTCTCCCTTCCTTCCATGGAGAAATCAGCCACAAGGAAAAGAAGAAGATGATGAAGAAGACTAATGATTTTCTCTCTCCTTCCACTTTAAATTTCAACCTTATATATATTATTATTTTATTATATTTTTGATTAATTAATTATTTATTTATTTAATAAAACCAAAATTACTTTTTTCATACAAAAATAAATTATTTAAAAATTATTTTTATAAATATTAATTTCCAAAGTATAATTACCAAAATACCACTTGACTTTGACTTTTCTTTTAAAAGTGTTGACTTTTGTATACTTTATGTATATTTCATGTGTATTTCACATATACATTCTAATTTTTCACTTAAAATCCTTTCATTTTTCCATTTAAATCATTTATTTAATTTGCCCAATTTAATTTTAATTTATTTTATTTAATTTATAAAATTTTTTGATGTTACATGTATATTAGGTATATACTACACATATACCTTTCTTAATACGTTAATTAACCTTCAAATTAATTTTTTTTAACAATATCTAAGATCTTCGGATGTTAAATCCTCTTTACATTACTCATGTTCTCATGACTCATTTTATAATTTCACTACACTATTCCCAAGCGATCATCTCAATTCATGATCACCCTTTCCTTCCATTTCTTTTATCACTCTTGCCATAATTGCCATATCAGAAGCCAGTTTAAGTGTCAATGCATATGCATGTAAAACATTTCAAACTACATTTTAAATTTTTTTTCTTATTCTCTTTCAAAACCCACCTAGGTTGAGAATCTCAAACCTAGGCTCCCATACCAAAATAAATGTAACACCCTTATATTATATATACATATAATATATATACTCGGTATATGTAAAATATACATATACAGTATAAGAATGTCATAACTTAGTTGACTAAATTGTTCATATTCCAAATTAAAAATCCCAAACATTTAAAATGTATTTCTAATAAATTAATAAAATATTCTTAATTAGTTTTGGGTACCCAAAATAATATTTTGTATAAAAATATCTGGAAAAAATTTTGCCAGGGTTTTATCTGTAAATTGGACATCCCAAAAATTTCAACAACGCTCAACCTGCAGAAAAATACACTACCTATAATATCCCAAATAATACCCTAAAATTTTGGAAATACTAATTGTTGAAATTGAATTAAATGATTTAAAGTGTGTATATTTGATTAAGTGGAAAGAAAGGAAAAGGGAAGTGTGTATATGTTGTATATATGACGATATATACAACATATACCAGTCAACATTTATTTATGGTCAAATGATATATTTAATTATATAAAATAGAAATTAGATGTGAGTGGAAGATGATATTTATATTATTATAATAATTTAATACTTGGTGAAAATTAAGTGGAGATTTAAGTGGTTAAGAGTAGAGGTTGGTTTGACTTTCTTATCATCTTCTTCTTTCTTCTCTTGGTTAGCCGGCCATCACCATTTCCAAAGGGAAAGAGAGGTTTTGTTGATTTCTAACTCAAGCAATTGAAGGATTTCAAGAGATCAAGTTGGAGTTTTAAGGATTTTCTTCACATTTGGTAAGTTTCAAACTTGTTTCGTTGGTTTCTTTTGAGTTTGTGTATTTGAGTTTGGTGGATGATTGGTGTTGTTGTGTATATGTTCAATTTTGGGGTTTTTGAGGTTGTTTGGTCTAATTAACTTTGATTTTGGGGTTGGATTGAAGAAAATGTTAAGTTTGGTGAAGAAAAAAAGAGTTGTGGATTGTATATGTGTTGAGTTGAAAAATATGGTTGTGATTGTGTGTTGATGCATATAATTGAGTTGTTTTGATGTTATGCAAGTTTATTATGGTATATTGATGAATTTGGTTAAGTTTGTTTGGAGTGGGAAAGGGTAAAAGAAAGATGTTTGTTGGATGTGGTGTTTTTGGTGTCGATTTTAGGGTTTTGGCCTGACACGCCCAGTAACACGGCCATGTCTTTGGGCGTATCATTGGTTCTATTTTTAGTATGGGTGACACGAGCAGTGACACGCCCATGTCACTGAGCGTGTCATAGCTTCTGTGTTGTTGGAGGATTGACACGTCCAGTGACACACCTATGTCAGTGAGTGTGTCATAGCTTCTGTGTTAGAGGAGGATTGACACGTGCAGTGACATGCCCATGTCACTGAGCATGTCAAAGCTTTTGCATTGTGGGTTTAGGGCACGATCAGGGACACGCCCGTGTTGTTGAGTGTGTCATGTATAGAGTTTTTCCTAGATAATTCTTATTCTTATTTTCTTATGTGTATCACTAAGTGAGTTTGTATAATCACCTTTGGATTAGGTTTTGAAGAGATTTGAGTTACCCCAATCCAAGTGTTGAAGATATCTTGGAAAAGGAGGTTGTTAGATTAGTTTTTATTACCCTTAGAGGTAAGTACAAACTTTACATGATTGCATACATTTACATGACTTTGGGACTTAACACATTTGGCTGGAAAATGTGTTAAGTTACCTATTATATTGTTGATGTTTTAGAATGGTGTTATGATTTGCATTATGTGAAATATATGTTAAGGATTCAAAATATATGAATAATGTAATTTGTTATGTATACCCTAATGATGATATGTAAAGCCATTGGTGATGGCTATATTGATATAAATGGGATATGTGAGGCATTGTGCTTATGATGATCATGAGAAATTGAGAAAGGATTTGATAATGAAATAATGAAAGAATTGTGTGCCTAGTATGTTATTCAATTTTCAGAGTTTTGTTGTTGGTGGCATGCCTAAAAGTAACAATCCCTTGAAACTAGGTTGGGTTTGGTCCTTGAAGCCTAGTTGGGTGATGTTGTGCTCCCCTTGAAGCTGGGTTGGGCCTAGTCCTTGAAGCCTAGTTGGGATGTTACATATGAGGTAATCCTCATTGTGATAATGATTCGCCTACGGGCTAGATAAATGTGATTATTAGACCAAAACAGTAACTTTGAAATTTGAATGGTATATTAGTTTCTTTTGGGGCCATGCTTGTCTTTGCTTTAAAGTGAATTATGAATGATGGAACAATTGAACAATATCATGCTCTGTCATTTCATGCTCCCAAAAAGAAAGAAGAATTTTCAGAGCTCTGTCATTTCATGCTCCCAAAAGTTTCAACAAATAGTTTGTGGTGTGAAGGTTTGTCAACTGTGTCACAATAGCTCCAACTTACAAATGGCCTTCATTCAAACCATGTCCCTTATAGACCCCATTTCAAGCCTATCAAAGATCCGTTGATCTCTCTTGGTAGGTAAAGTCTATTAGTGGAGATAGTTTGAATAAGCATGCATATGAGATAGACAATATTTAAACTCAATAAGACCTTTGACCAAGTAATGTGTATGTGCCTATCTAAAGTGCAACAGTTCTTGCTTAAATGGAAATGATTCCCGAGTTTTGTATGGTAACTAGGGTTGTCATGTTATAGATATGTTAATTTGGAAAATCAAGTCCTAAGATACATTGACATTGATTTGGCAAAGCCAACATTTGATTTCAAAATCAAAATTCAATATATATATATATATAATAAAAATGTTTTTGTCATACAAAGCTTTCAAGTTAAGAGAAATATGTTGAACCTCGAAGGATGCATTGGGCAAGGAAATGATGATGATAAAAAAAAAGAGTGGCAGTAAAAATAAAAATTATATATCATCATTATTTTATACTTATTATACAATGTTTACTCAATTCATACAATATTCATACATCACTAAGAAGGTGGTGGAAGGTCATCAAATAAAGACCTGAAAAAATCATCGCCTGTAGGAGGAGGAGGCAAATCACTCGTCCCGAGTCTGCCCGAAGCAGGAGCACCAAAATCCCTATTACCTTAGAGTTCCGATCTTTCATGGTTCTCATCAAAAGTAGACAAAAGGATCTCATGGTCATTGGTTTGGGGGCCTCTAGATGAAGAAGCACCAGGATCCCTCATCCCTTGAAATCGAAAGTCTCAAAAATTTTGTTCTGATTGATGATACAAATTTTCAAAATGAGAAGCCTGCTGACAACTAGCGGCCAACTCTTCTTGAAGTTTCTTATTTTGTTCTTCAAGCATCCGCTACGAGCTAGAAAGGAAAAAGTAAGAGCATACATAATCATGCATACATATAGCATAAATTACCATGAAACAAGAAAACTTACCATGTATTTCATATCAATGCCCTGAGAATGAGATGGCATATCTGGCGGACTAGAATGAGCAAACGAAGAAGCAGTAAAAGAAGGTCCAGCCTCATGGTCAAATGAGCCAACAGCCTGCAACAGTCATTAAAGAATCAAAATAGGTTAAGAAAGAAGCGATTACAATGAAAAATGGTAAAAGTTTTACCTGAGAAGTGCTAGCCCCGAGATGTGGAACGAACCCTTCTCCCTCTCCATGATGTTCCTCTTCATCTCTACCCTCATTTTCTTCAGAAATTTCTCATACGCCAATAAGAGATACATCAAAGTTCAAGAGCCTTATTTGAATAAAATGGGCATAAGATGCAGCTGGCGGATAGAGAAATGTTTCAACATCATAATAACCGTGCCGGGCCAACCACCATGCATCCTCCGGCATTGATGTAATATTTAAAGTATATTCCGGGCAATGCATCAGGACCCTCCACTGCTCTGGACCAAGAAACCACTCATAAACTCTCTCTCTGAGAAACCAGCCACTAGACACTGGGCCAGCGATGACTCGGCGAGTATGTTGAAAAGATAGTGCAGCATTTATGGAGGAAGTCCAGTTTGTCCACTCTTCTGGGTTCCACCAGGCCAAATTCACCTTCAAAATAACATAAGATAAGTAAACTTTCACATAAATTTTTAAGTATACTAATGCTATTTTACCTGGTCCCAGGTTAAGTGGCCCAACACGAAGCATTTGGTATGCACATGGTGAGAGCCGAGAACTTCTATGCGATCAGACAACCAGAAATTTAATCTCGGATATCTGACTCTCTCTCGGGAAATGCCACACACTCTCACAAGGTTGTGCTCGTATGCACATGCCTACAACAATAATAAAAATCAAATTCGTACAGCAAAAGAGTTGAATTGACATTGGTGGAAGAAGAATACCTCGACAACCGTCAGAAAGCCAACAAAAGACTTCTTGTTTCGGCAAATTTTGTCAAGACCATGGTAAAGACAGGCGAGACCAGCTTCACTCCAGCCATAAAGTGGTATCGTCCTAAAATAAGAAAGGGCCCTCAACACTAACAAATAGATGGCGGATTCAGTGCTGCCTAAGATCGTCGACCCAAGCAAATATAACAAAAATCCTCGAGCATGTTGTTGGGTCGTGTCACTGTGAACCCGTCCTTCGTAATTCATCCAATAACTATGAATTGGCTCAATTTTTATCTTAAAAGGCCCTTTATATGATGGTTCCTTACCAATTAATTGTTGAATTTCTTCAAATGTCAAAATATCGTTGGTAAGAGGAACAGGAACACCATCATATCAAATGCCGGTTATAGCAGCAAAGTCGACCGGACCAATTGTCACCTATCCAATAGGCAAGTGAAAAGTATGAGTTGTGTCTAACCATCGTTCTGCAAGCGCCTGGACTATGCTCCGGTCTATCAGATACTCCTCAGATGGTAATTGTAAGATGAAGCTCTCAAAGCTGTAATCTCGGATAATCTGCCTTACCCGAGAAGGCACTACTTCATATCATTGTCAGGCTTTGTAGATACACCCTCCGGCCCGGACAATGCAACGATCACGCTAACACAGAGTCAGGTAAGTTAACACCAGGTAAGTATATCATTATTCTATCTACTTAAATTCTTAAATTAAAACATTTTTTCCTAAATTTTCTAATAAAAAAATAATAATAAAAAAAAACAGCAACAATAACAAACAAATAAAAATAAAAATAAAAGCAAATAAAAAGGAAAATAAAAGTAAATAAAACAAAAAAGAAAATAAAACAAAAAAGGAAAAAGGAAAAAATAACAGAAAAAACAAAGAAAAATAATTACCGCACTCTTTTGATTTAAAATACAATGAAGCGGCATCCCGGCTAGTAGACCTATATTTCCATCTTCATAATGCCGAATAAACTCCAATAACTCAGCATTAGAATAAGTTCCTAATCTTGAAGCATGTATTTTTTTCAAAACTATATGCTAAATTTGAGAGAATTATAACTATTAACGAAAGAAATGAAAATTTGCTGTGATGAAATGAAGAAATTCGTCCGTTTATATAGAGGAATGACAAAGAAAAAACAAAATTAAAAAAGTAAATTTTACTATTGATAAATAGTATATTCTACTATTGATAAATAGTAAGTTACTATTTACAATACTAAATTACTATTTAAAAATAGTAAGTTACTATTTACAATAGTATGATACTATTAATAAATAGTAGATTACTATTTATTAATAGTAAATAGTGCATAAACAGTGACTACACAGTAAATAAACAGTAAATTCAATCATTCAATTTAATCATTCAATTACTTGAGTGTATATAAATATTTTTACACTATTAATATATTTTTACATAGGGGGGCAAGGAGAAGATATATGCATATGCATGGTAAAAATTATCTAAATTTTTTTGCAAATTTCTTTAGTATACTACTAACTATAATTATTTTTTGCAGATAATTAAATCTCTATTAGCTCGGGTCCATAACCCAAATTACCCTTAAGTCTAGAACCTAAAATCTCTTTTAAGTCCAAAACTTAGCTCGGGTCCAGAACCCAAATTATCCTAAGGTCCAGAACTTAAAATCTCTTGTAAGTTCAGAACTTAGCTCGGATCCATAACTCAAATTATCATTAGGTCCAGAACTTAAAATCTCTTTTAAGTCCAGAACTTAGCTCGGGTCCAGAACCCAAATTACCCTTAGGTCCAGAACCTAAAATCTCTTTTAAGTCCAGAACTTAGCTCGGGTCTAGAATCCAAATTACCCTTAGGTCCAGAACCTAAAATCTCTTTTAAGTCCAGAACTTAGCTCGGGTCCAGAACCCAAAATTATCTTTAGATCCAAAACCTAAAATCTCTTTTAAGTCCAGAACTTAGCTCGGGTCCAGAACCCAAATTATCCTTAGGTCCAACACCTAAAATCTCTTTTAAGTCCAGAACTTAGCTCGGGTCTAGAACCCAAATTATCCTTAGGTCTACAAACTAAAATCTTTTAAGTCCAGAACTTAGTTCGGGTTTAGAACCTAAAATTGCCCTTAGGTCCAGAATCTAAAATTTTCTTTGAGTCTAGAACTCAAACCGGGTCCATAACCCAAAACCTCAACCATCTTAGAAAAATTAAGTCTTATTGCTTTTCACTCTCTTTTACTAAAGTCTCAGATCGTTCAAGCAGGGGGCAAACTGTATACCTTTAATTTTTTACCCAGTCCGGTCCAATATGTTTTATATAGTCCAAAATAATTTTTGTGTTATTTTAATTAAATAATATTTATTTTAGTATTTATTTTTTATAAGTTTTAATAAAATAAAAATAATAAATAAATAAAAATAAAAATAAAAATCGGGGATGGAAAAATCGGCGATGAAAAATTCGTCGCAGAAAGCGAAATGGCCTGGCAACCCGCCAGCAAGCAAATTTTCCATGCAGTTTCTCGCAAGCTCGCAGCCCATCGCATTTTTCGCCAGCGAAATTTTTCCAACCCAAATTTTTCCGAAATTAAATTCTATTTGGTTTCGGTTTCTTTTCCTAATTAATTTGAGTTCCCTTAAAAAATTAAAACTAGGCATATAAATTTTCCTATAAATAACACTTTAAAGGAAGAAAAAAGGGGAGGAAAAACTTTGGAACTTAAGATCAGACTTGGAGGACTATAACTTTGAATTTGGGACTTCGGATTTGAGAAGAACAAGCAAAGCCATCAACAATTTATCAAAGGCAGCAACCTTGCCTTTGTCCTTGTTCATCCAACAAGCAATTTTTGGTGGAACCAACGAACGAAGGTTTGAATCTCTAATTTCCTTTTTATTTTTTTTACAGTAGCTTCAATCACTGAAAATTAATAATTTGTTTCTTTTGATTCCAAAAACCTTAGAACCCTAATTTATTTCTTCTAAACCTTAGAACCTTAAATCATTTCTTCTATTTTCAAAAACCCTAAAAATTACTTTTCTGTTTCTTCTAAAACCTTAGAACACTAACCTATTTCTTCAAAACTTTAAAAACCCTAAACTGTTTTCTTTTAATTCTTTTCCAAAATTTCCAAATGTTTTGTTACATATCCAAACTCTAAACTCACTTTACAGTTTCTAAAAATTCATAATTGCTTTATAAAACTTTAAACTATTTTCTTCAACTTAAAAACCAAAACAGTAAACCCCACACTAGTTAATCTAAACCCTAAGTTTTCCTAAACCCTAATTCCCTCAAAACTAATACGTAAACCCTAGTTTTCCTAAACCCTAATCCTTAAAACCTTAAAACCATATAAACATGAACATTCAAACTCAAAACAGTAAATCCAAAACAACAATCCAGTAACCAAGAATTATAAACCTAATAATTTAATTATTCTAAAACCCTAATTTCATAATGTCACCCCTAAATCCTAATTTGATTCATGAAACTCTAATCCATTTCAATTCTCTTAAAACTTACAGTAGCCTAAACAAATAACAATAATAATATCTTAAGATTCCAAAACCCTAAATATTAATGAAAGTACTTTAAATGGAAATAGTAAACCTCAATTCGTGTCTTTACTTGCTTATTTAATTTTATATTTGATTATGTAGTTTATTATATGCTTTGAAGGCTGATTTATTTAATTTCAATGCTTGATTTACTTAATTTATCATGGATGAATGTTTATTATATATTTTGACTGATGTTTAATATCTTTGATGAATGATTTATTTATGATGAGTGTTTATTTACTTTTATTGATTTATTTTGATTTTCAAAAGTGTAAGAGGTATGTTTCCACTTTGTGGGTACCTCATTAGTTAAATATCATGTAATTTAAATTGCTTTTTTATTTTGGACCAATGTAAAGGACATGTTTCTACCTTTTGGTTGGTGTCCTATTTAGTTTAGACATGGATGATGTAAGTGCATGTTTCCATCCTCGGATGGGTGTCCATTTATTTATTGTGCTTGGACATTACTTTGATTTTAATATAACGATGCTTTATTTCAATTGTTGTGTGTAATATGGATGATATTGTTATATTTAAGAATTTTATAATATTAAGACATGCAAAGGAGGCCTATTCCAATGAACCGGGTGTTGTGGGGGTGCTGGGCTATTTCTCACCTTCCCCACACGTACCCAACTTTGCGAACCCATTAGGTGGTTGGGGATTCCTTAGGAATCGAGTCATCCACCCCTTTCTTTTTTTCGGCCCGTCCGGGTGGCGAATCCATTTTCTCCATACTTAGGTCCTTGTTCTCTAAGGCCCCGAGCCTAAACAGTGCGAAGACGCAAGAACCATTCCACTGGGAGTGGGGGCTAAAATCCCTGCTCACAGCATGACAGTAGCTGGCTCTGATTTTGATACAACAAAACTCACTTCAAATTATATCAATCTCAAGCCTAGACCTAACCAGGTCTAGATGAACTCTCCATATCTACCGACGACCCTGTCACCTATGCGATGAATTTCAATCATGCTAAGCTAAAAGTCTAGTAGTACACACTTTGATAATAATAAAATATTAAAATAATAACAATGCACAATGTTGTTGCATAGTATTTCACAATGTGGTATGCAATACCACTTTAAAACATAATCTCTATTCGTTTTATACATCATATTAACACATACACAAGCATATATTATTCAAATCCCAAAGTTACCATTTTGGTCTATATTGACACCCAGTATCTAGCCCAAAGGCATGTGATGCCCAACGTCTAGCCCCGAAGGCAAATTATAATAATGCCCAGCATTTAGCCTGAAGGCAAATCATATATCAGTGATGCCTACCGTCTAGCCCCGAAGGCATATAATCATGATAACCTCATAGGCATGCCGCCAAACATAGAACTCTAAAAATTGAATAATATACTAGGCACACATATTTCACATGCCTTCTCATATTAAATAATCATTTTTATCATTTTTCATTCCCACTATGTCATGATGTATTGTTCCAATATATTCAATCATATTTCTTTTTCCATAACTTTAGTCACATGTATAATGTGACCTCTTTACCCACATTTATTGGGCATTTTTCTTCCTTTCTCATATGTATCACATTTTTCATAATCAACTTTCTTTATGTCATTGCCTTTTTTCTCATTTTTCTCATTCATCACAATGTCAAATCACTTTAATTCATTATTTCATATCAATTTATCACAATATATATCATTTAACATTGCAAATATATTACCCAAATATTTTGGGTCATTCTCACGTAATTCATATAAACCATATTTAATTCATTTTAGCCATTAATAATGGCTTTACATAATCCACATAATGCATACTCAACAATTCACATGTTATAACACAATATTCATGAATGTTCAAGATGCCAAGTAGCTTAACACATTTCCTATCCAAAATGTTTTAGGCCATTTTTAATGTAAATATATCTAAATTATCAAAAGTATGTACATACCTCAATTAGCTCTCACATACAAGCTAAAAATCACCCTCCAACCTTCACTTCCAACTTGCCCTTCAACACTAAGGTTGGGTAATTCACTTTCTCTTATTGCCTATTAAAAATGTGAATAATTACCATCATTTAGAATCACATTTTTAAGGCATTACAAGCATAAAACCCTAATTAAACCTCACTCTAACCAATATCCCAAAATTTTACCTTTCCTTACTTTAACATTGGAATTCTACTTTATTCCATTTAAATTGGTGTTTTAAGTTTATTTATATCATTAAAAACTTATTATAACATGTTTTAACCAATCACATTAAATAAACACATACTCTTCACTAAAACCCTAAAATGCCATAACCTTCATCATTTAAGGTTCTTCATTCCATCCCACTCCAATCATTAATCCATGCTTTTTTTAATTAATTATATCATTTAATAATATGATTTATATATTAAAATCAAACAAACATCCATACTTTGAAAATTCTCTTTCAAAACCCTAATTTCAAACTACCTTATCCAATCTGTAACCAAACTTGGTTAAATCTATCATTTGACTTCAAAATCTGTATTTATGCATCAAAAGAACATCTTTGGAATCCATTTGAACAATTAAAACACATGATTTCAAAAGTCCAAAATTTACATAACCCTAAATTATCTCTTTCAACCATACTCAACCCAAACTTACTCTTTTCTCCAATCTATCTTAAGAATCATTTCTAACTAATCAAAATAGCTTCATACATACCCAATCAAGCAATTAAATAGTGCTACAACAAAACCCCAAAATCCACATATTCACAATTTTCCAAAGAACTTGCAAAATTTGTAAAGAAGCTTTTCAATTGATGAAGAACTTCCAAAAACTCCACTTGAATACTTGAAATCCCTTCAATATTTGATGTATGGAAGAAGAAAAAGCTTGCCTTCCTTTGGCAATAGTGGTTCGGCCACCTTGAAGAAGATGAAGTTGATTTTCTCTTTCTTTCTACTTTAAAATAAGATCAAATATATATTATTTTAATATATTTTTAATTAACTATTTATTTATTTAAAAAACCATAATTTACCTCTTCCGTCCATAATTAATTTATTTTTAAATTATCTAAATAATTTTAATTTTATAAAGTATATTTACAATTTTGTCATTTGACTTTTAACCTTTTTCTTAAAATGTTGACTTTTGTATATGTTATATATATATATTCTATATATATTTCACATTTACACTTTACTTTTTCACTTTTAATCCTTTAATTTGTCATTTAAAGTTGCAAATTGGATGTTCTAAGGGTCTAGCCCAATGGAAAATGAGCTAACAAGTAAAAACCACTACTTTGTAGTGACGTTTATCCCTTTTTAGCCAAATTCCAATATTTAAGCCTTCGTAAATACATTTTTCTATTTATGGCAGATATTTATTTATTTATTTTACTATGAATATCAGATTGAGGTATTGTTTTGGCATTTTTGTTTGCCTCGTTGAATATTTTCTTTCTATATTTGTAAGTCCTCTAATTTTGGCAGCTTATTGCCTTTTTTTTTAAAAAAAAATTCTTATTTGTAATTAGAGATGTTGTAACCCTATCCACGTATATTATAACTTTTTAGAAAGTGATAAGAAACTTTCAAAAGTCAACAAAATCTCAAAAGAGAAAATTTTTCTCTCTTCTGGTGTCTTTTTACATAAATATTCTTAGACTAAATAGGTTAATAACAATTATACCATTTTGTTTTTAACTTCCGCTATCGAGAGGTATTAATGGCAATCATTGAAGAAGCTCAACTTGCCTAGATTTTATAGGTTTCTCTTCCTTGATTTTTTTTATTTTTATTTTTTAGTTTATTCAATTATTTTAAAATAAATAATTTAAACAAAAATTATATTATTATTTTTGTTTATTATATTTAAACAAAAACAAATTAACAAAAATTATATTATTATTTTAGTTTATTATTATAATTAATTAATGTAATATTTTAAATTAATTTTATTATCTTAATTAAATAGTTTAATATTTAATTTATTATAAAATATTATTATTTTTATATTTTAAATTTATATATTTTAAATTTTTAAATATTTTTTGAAATATATTTATTATTTTCAAATTTTGACTTTTTATTGTTTAAGAATATATATTTTAAAATTTTAATTTGTACATTTTTGCTCTTAATATTCTGGCAGGTACACATTTCCTTAATTATAATACCATTATATTCCATTAATGAGGGGCTAAAATTGTTGATTTGTATGAAATCTAAACTTAATTATACTAAAATTTAGTTTAGGGATAAATTTGTTCCTTTGATATAATTTGAGGGTAGGGCAGGGGAGGAGAAGGGGAAGAGGGAGGGGGTAGGGGTCTAAAGATGCACATTTTCCCATTTTAAAATCCCAATTAAACTAAAAGGAACACATGCCAATTATATAAAAAGTTTTTTAGCATTGGCAACCGTCCCAAGTGAGTGACACATACCCATTCACATTGGAAAAGAAACACTAAGAGAAAAAAAGAACTTTTCCATCAAAATCATTTTCCTTCTCATCTTTTCTTATAGTAAAATGAATTTGCTAGCACAAAACCTCTGTCTAAGCCACTCTAATTTGACAAGAAATCATAGGTATAGTTACTTTTTTTACTCCATGGTTTGTTTATTTTTTTGTTTATTAATTATGGGTTGATTAGAGTTGGGAAAAATTTAAATTTCATTGTGCTCTTAGCTGCCATTAATTATTTCAAACTCTAATAATTTTACTTTAAACTTACATTTTGTTTACATATATGCATTTATCTCAAAAACTCTTCAATGGTAATTCTATTGCTGATATGGGTATCATGCCAATATAACATGGTAGTATTTTTTGGAAAAATCATATGAAATGCGTGCCTTGCCAACACGACATAGTCGTGATGTTTTTATATGAAAATTCATATAAGTGATATAAGCCCCGTATATACATACGATCATGTTTTTTGAAGACACGACCATGTTTTTGTTAGTGTAGTTGTCACTTCAATAACACGATAATCATATTAATGATATAATTCCACAAAAATAATCATATCAATAGTATGGCACCCATTTCTCTTAAACAATTAAAAAACAGTAACAACAAAATTAAAGAAGAAGATTTCATTTCTCGTAAAGTGTATTAACATTTTAAGATTAGATGCATAAATATTTATATTAAATGCTTTTTCTTTCATCTTCATTTGTTTAAAAAAAAGTACTTACTAATGTTGGAAGAATATTTATATTTGATAAAGCAAAAATAGTAGCTGAGTCCAAGACATTGCAATTTGTCTTGTAGCCTTGGAGTGTAAGTTAATACATAAGAAAGGAGCGTAGAGAGAGAGAGAAGGTATAAATGTCAATAGGGATCTATTTACAATAAATGGAGTCCATATGGAGTTAATATGTACCTTGGATGTATTTTTCTGATGTATCCCTTAAATTTTCAAATGTGGAAGATCTTTGGTGTTTGATTATAAATAAATATAATTGCAAAAAAGTTTCCTTTTAATTAGTTAACTTTCTTCATAGTGTATTAATAGTAAATGAATACTTTTTATTTTCTATCAATTGAGGAATTTAACATGAGATCTAAAAGTTCACTTGCAAATTATTTTATCTTGCCTCCAAATTGATGTAAGAACTAAATAAGTTACTTAATTACTAAAGGTTATAAGTTATATTTATTGATTAAAAATATATAATTATATATATATTAATTTTAATAATTTTTTAAAGTAAATTTATTAAATTAAAAAAAATATTGGGATGAAACTAGACCTAAGCAACATAAAATTGCTTCACATATGTTCCCTAATATTCTCATTTTCCAATGCAGTATTGCCATTGTGTAAAAAACTAGTTCTTATTTAATTCATGTTAGAGTTGCATTCAAAATTCTTTTATCATTTGAAAATTTAAATATTGTATGGATTCAATTAGTGTTTGGTGGAAATATAATGCATATAATGAGAGGTTCGAATCTTACCTCTGATGATGCACATGAAAGATTAATGTTGCGCTCAAATTAAGTACTACTACAAAGCGTCACTCGCAAGTATACGAGGTAGCTGTAGAAAAGGTGATCGCCCCAAGGTCGTTTCCCCAAGAAGGTGTGGTTCGTAATAGCTTGATTGACAAGTATTTAAATGCGGAAGTGTTTGTTGTATGAAATGTGCGAGATTAATTTAAACCTAAAATTAACGCGCGTAGGTTGAAGTGTGTGATGGGTGTGCAAGATCAAATCGATTCTTGGGAAGGTGCCTAGGGTTATAGGTCCATTCAATCAAAGCTCAATTCTCAATTGTCCATTAACATAACCTTGTAATTAATTTGTTCCTTAAGATTAATTAGTCAATTACCAATCCATTAGTTCTCACATTCATGAATTAACAATGACCAATTCTTTTACATTACCAAATTAACGAAACCCTAGAACTTATATTTCTAATTCATTCATAGGGTGGTCGATTATATAGTTCCGATATCGGATTTCACCTCTCGGTCCGTCATCCAATATTCAAAGATCAATAGGTAGCTAATCTATCAACCTAGCATTTAATTCAATACAATCAACCAATCAACAAGGAACATCAATGTAAATATCAAATCAAGACATTCAACCAAATATACTACAAACCCTAAACATGGGTATTTAGCTCAACATCATTAATTTATAACATTCATTCAACTCAATATAAACAAATACAAATTGTCCATTGCAATATCAATTCTATTAATACAACAACAACAATAACAAATGAATTAAAAGAGAGAATAGAAAAAGCCCTTGTGAAGATGCCAAGAGTAGGATTGCTAGTCTTCCTCCTAGCTCCACTTGATGTATGATGAAGAACTCAAGCCCTCTTCAATGGTTGATTCCCCTTGCAATGTGGAATGGAGCTTTCTCAAGTCACCAAACCTTTGGATGGAGCTTTCTCAAGTCACCACTCCTTTCAATGAAGCCTCTTCAACCTTTGAGAACTTGTAACCCAATTTATCCCAAAGAACCTCAAAGATCTTATCAATGGAAGATGGAGAAGGTAGAGAGGATGGAAATGGAGGTTGGAGGTGAAGGGACAAGGGAGAGTGTCACTCTCTCCCTCTCCCACGTTTTTGCAGAAAATGTTGAAGAACAACCAAGAACTCCT
Organism: Garcia nutans; assembly: GCA_947685225.1. Taxonomy (NCBI): domain Eukaryota; kingdom Viridiplantae; phylum Streptophyta; class Magnoliopsida; order Malpighiales; family Euphorbiaceae; genus Garcia; species Garcia nutans. Next base: position 15,525,890 of record CANTUV010000011.1, on the reverse strand, counting down.
CCAATTTTCTCTTCCTCTCCTTTTAATTCATTCAAAAATCAACACCCATGGCTTCCAACTCACACCATTACACTTTGTTCCCCACTTTTTGTTTGTTTAATATTTCTTTTTGCAAGCAAAAGCCATTGTCTCCCACTTTGTCTCCCACTTCGTGCAAAGAAATTCAATTTTATCAGGTGGGACACGGCCAGCCATGACAAGCTTGGCCGTGTCTCTTGCAATTTTTTGTTCTTTCCATGAGGTGACACGGCCAAGCCAAGGTTGGCTTGGCCGTGTCTCTTGATTCTTCATGGGACACGGCCGTGTCCCTCACTGGACCTCTTTCTTTCTTTCTTTTCTTTCTTTGGGGGTGAGAGGTGACACGGCCAAGCCATGTGGAGCTTGGCCGTGTCTCTTGATTTTCTTTCTTGGGACACTGCCAAGCTCCTGGCCGTGTCCCTCACTGTGTTTGATCCAAGGTGAGACACGGCCAGAGGACACGGCCGTGTCATGTGACACGGCCAGTGTCTTGGCCGTGTCCCTTGATGGTGTCCGTTTTTGCTTCTTTTCTTTCCTTCTTTGCTTGCTCTCTTTTCTTTGGCATGAATTGTGACACGGCCAAGCTTGCTGGCCGTGTCACTTGGGTGTGTCTCTTCCTGTTGCTCATTTTCCTTCTCTTCTTTGGTTTGTTCTTTGATTTGTTCTTTGAATGAGACACGGCCAGAGGCTTGGCCGTGTCTCTGGCTGTGTCTGCTTCTGCCTTGAATTTCTTTTGAGGGACATGGCCATGTCTTGCTTGGCTTGGCCATGTCTTGCTTGGTTCATGCTTTTCTTGCCCGGTTTTGATCTTCCAAGAGTGTTCTTGCACCTAAACCTAAAAACAACACTTTAAACAAACTTAAAACAAAAATCAATCAAAACATTAACTAAAAACACATAAAAATCACGCTAAAAACTAGTACAAAAATGAACTAAACAAATACCCCACACTTAACTCCTTGCTTGTCCCCAAGCAAGGCTAAAATCAAAACACAATAAACAAGATGAATTTTGTTAAGTTCAAGAGTTATAAAGAATGTTTCAAGACTTCCCTATCCTTAAATCCGCAATCAATATCGAATCAACAAAATTGACACCAATGCAATTAAGTGGTTTTCCATGCATAACCAATGTTGTCGCTCCCTCACCAACTCTTACAAGTGTTTGATCATGGTGGTGTTTACACTCATAACAATCAATGAAAGATTATTTCCATAGGCTTGCTTATCAATCAAATTTCCACCACAAAATAACAATCAAGCATCAATCAAAAGGTCTTTATTTTGTTTGTAATGGGGCTAAGGTAAAGGCATGGCATTTAGGAAGTGTGAGCTTAATCATTAAGTTCAAGAGCACTTCAAGAATGAAGTAACCATATATATAACCCAACAATCCCAAAACACCTTCCTCTCATCTACCCTTTGGCATTAAAGAGCTTTTCAAGGGAACTCACTTATTAAATATTGCAATGATGTATTCCAACCCTTTCAACAAGAACAACCATTATTATTATTAATATACATATATATATATATTTTTCTTTTCTTTTTTTTCTTTTTTTTATTTTGCTTTGCAATCTTAAACCTACTAAATTTAACCCCACACTTAATTCAATACAACACTCGGTCATAAACGCTCTTAAAATGCTCTTGACCTAATGAAAGGATAAGAGTTAAACAACAAGGTTCAAGCTAATGGTGTTGTGAACAAGAAAGAAAAGGAAAATGAAATAGGCTCAAAATTGGCTAACTAAGGTTGAATATAGGGTTGGTCTTTTTAAGCCAAAGTGGTTCACCTAATTGCCTTAATCACCTTGATGCCAAATTGAAATTTTTATGTAATCTTAAAATGCATTTCAAAGCAAGTTCTAGTAATTCATCAATCAAAGATGTTTACCCACAAAAAGAATAATAAGTTGATGGCTCAATTCCTCACTAGGTTAATGGCAATGCAAGGAAAAACAAACAAAATTGACAATAAGCACCAATTCTACTCAATTCTCAAATTCATGCTTCAAAAATTCAAAGGTCATCAATCAACAATTTATAACAATTGAACTTTCTAAAATTCGTTTATTCAAAGAGAAATATTAAAAAACATTAACTAAACTTAAACAAAAACAAGTTAAAAGTAAAAACACAAAAACAAGTTAAAAGTAAAAACACAAAAACACATAATGCAATTAAAAATAAAAACATAAAACCTAAAATGCACCCCACACTTAAAGATTCACATTGTCCTCAATGTGAGCATGCATACTACAGGGAGGGTTTAGATGAAACCTGATTTCCATCGTTCCCATATACGATGTGTAGGGCTCCTTCCACCCATAATGCAATTGGAGCCCATGACTGAGAGGATGAACAACATGTAACTTTGAAATGCACCCGATGTACAACAACCCTTAAATAGTATTCCTTGAAGAGAACATGTCTCAAAGGGACATGTTAAGGTCGCATCGGGGTGATCCTCCAGTGCTATAGGAACGTTGTAAAATCCTATTTCATTGTGCAGCATGGTTCTATCCATTGTATGCTCTTCTTCACCACCAAGAGTAGAGGAGATGATTTTTGGGAACTCTTTAAGTTCAACCAAGTTTGGTTGAATCACTTCTTCATTCACTTTAACAATGTCAAGTCCCCTTTCAACAACCTCAACATCTAAAACTAGCTTACACTCCTCAAGTTCTAAATTGGGATTTTCATGTTCTTCTTCTAAAGACATACCCATCTCAAGCTTATTTCCACTTTTTCCTTGGGAGTGCATAATATAGATGTTAGAAAGTTGCTTACCTTGCTCCTCTTCTTTTAGCCTATTTGGGAATGGAATTGATTGCAAAGGATTCGAAGGTTCATACAAATTTGATGAAGTTGATGAGCCCAAATTCTCCTCCTCCTTTGATTGACTTTGTTTCTCCATGTTGGGCAGTATCTCCTCGCCATTGTCTTCTTGATTAGTCCCTGCATCAAAGGAATCACAGAAATTGTTATATATCACCTGTTCACTCGTCAAATTTGTGATTACCTTGACTTGCTCCAATTGGCTAGGATATTCCTCCTTTTGGTGTGCTTGGAGTTGATGTGCCAGTTGCCCAACTTGCATTTCCACCCTCTTCAAGGATTCTTCCAAAGAATCAAATCTCTCATTGCTCCCTTCCTGATTTTGTGTGCTAATTTGAAGGTAAGCATTCAAATCATCGTCCATTGTGGATTTCTCGAATTGATCATGGTTTTGTGAGCTAGTTTGAATGAAGGCATTCAAACTATCTTCCAAAGTGGGTTCCTTAAGGTGATTTTGATTTTGCGCGCTAGTTTGAATGAAGGCATTCAAACTTTCTTCTAAGGTGGGTTCCTTAAGGTGATCTTGGTTTCGTGTGCTAGTTTGAATGAAGGCATTCAAACTATCTTCTAATGTGGGTGGCTTAAGGTACTCTTGATTTGAATATTGTTCTTGAGAGTAAGGGTTTCTTGGGTAAGGTTGAAAAAAATTTTGAGGTGGAATTTGTTGTTGATTTTCCCAAGAAAAATTTGGTTGGCTTGCCCAGCTGGGATTATAAGGATTGGAATATGTGTCATTTCTACCCATTTGCTGGAAACCTTGGTAGTCATATTCTTCCTCTGGCCATTCTTGGTATCGTCCAAAACCCATTGAACATGTGTTTGCACTATGGCCAACATTGCCACATGCTGCACATATCTCTTGGCGTGGCATAGGTGCTCTTCCTCTTGCATTTAGCACCTTAAGTTGATTAGTCAATTCTGCGAATTGCCATGCCATTTCATAATCGTCGTTCCTATCATAAACTTCTCCGTGCCTTGAAAACTGCATCTTTACACAAGGCACTTAACAACTTAATGAAAACAAATAATTAATTAAATTGGAAGAAAAACTAAACAAACAAACAATTAACAGTAAATAAACAAACAATGAAAAGAAAAATCAAACTATTACTACTGCGACAGCGGCGCCAAAAACTTGTTGCGCTTAAATTAAGTACTACTACAAAGCGTCACTCGCAAGTATACGAGGTAGCTGTAGCAAAGGTGATCGCCCCAAGGTCGTTTTCCCAAGAAGGTGTGGTTCGTAATAGCTTGATTGACAAGTATTTAAATGCGGAAGTGTTTGTTGTATGAAATGTGCGAGATTAATTTAAACCTAAAATTAACGTGCGTAGGTTGAAGTGTGTGATGGGTGTGCAAGATCAAATCGATTCTTGGGAAGGTGCCTAGGGTTATAGGTCCATTCAATCAAAGCTCAATTCTCAATTGTCCATTAACATAACCTTGTAAATAATTTGTTCCTTAAGATTAATTAGTCAATTACCAATCCATTAGTTCTCACATTCATGAATTAACAATGACCAATTCTTTTACATTACCAAATTAACGAAACCCTAGAACATATATTTCTAATTCATTCATAGGGTGGTCGATTATATAGTTCCGATATTGGATTTCACCTCTCGGTCCGTCATCCAATATTCAAAGATCAATAGGTAGCTAATCTATCAACCTAGCATTTAATTCAATACAATCAACCAATCAACAAGGAACATCAATGTAAATATCAAATCAAGACATTCAACCAAATATACTACAAACCCTAAACATGGGTATTTAGCTCAAAATCATTAATTTATAATATTCATTCAACTCAATATAACACAAATACAAATTGTCCATTGCAATATCAATTCTATTAATACAACAACAATAATAAGAAATGAATTAAAAGAGAGAATAGAAAAAGCCCTTGTGAAGATGCCAAGAGTAGGATTGCTAGTCTTCCTCCTAGCTCCACTTGATGTATGATGAAGAACTCAAGCCCTCTTCAATGGTTGATTCCCCTTGCAATGTGGAATGGAGCTTTCTCAAGTCACCAAACCTTTGGATGGAGCTTTCTCAAGTCACCAACACTTCAATTGATTTTTCCTTTGGAAGATGGAATGGAGCTTTCTCAAGTCACCACTCCCTTCAATGAAGCCTCTTCAACCTTTGAGAACTTGTAACCCAATTTATCCCAAATAACCTCAAAGATCTTATCAATGGAAGATGGAGAAGGAGGAGAGGATGGAAATGGAGGTTGGAGGTGAAGGGACAAGGGAGAGTGTCACTCTCTCCCTCTCCCACGTTTTTGCAGAAAATGTTGAAGAACAACCAAGAACTCCTCCAATTTTCTCTTCCTCTCCTTTTAATTCATTCAAAAATCAACACCCATGGCTTCCAACTCACACCATTACACTTTGTTCCCCACTTTTTGTTTGTTTAATATTTCTTTTTGCAAGCAAAAGCCATTGTCTCCCACTTTGTCTCCCACTTCGTACAAAGAAATTCAATTTTATCAGGTGGGACACAGTCAGCCATGACAAGCTTGGCCGTGTCTCTTGCAATTTTTTGTTTTGAAACTTCTTGATTCAGCTGTAATGATTGTGAATCAGTTTTTGGTTGAGAAAGTGAGGTTTTCTAATTCGAGTATTGTCAAAACTTTACTTTTCTTTTTGAATATAGGGGGGTTCCGTCATTTCTGCTTATTACAGTGATTTAGTTTGCTTGAGGACAAGCAAAAACTCAAGTGTGGGGGAATTTGATAAGTGCACAATTGATGATATTTTATTCCTATTTCTTAATATGATTATTATCTAATTGAGTTTAATTTGTTTGTTCAAAGTGTATTTTAGGGTTAATTTCAGGAATTCTCTGTATTTTGAGGCTTATGGTCATTTCGGAGGAATTACAGATGAAAGTAGAAGAAAAGTGAAAAATTCATCAATGGACGTGCCCTTGATGCTGCATACAGAAGCATTGACATGCCCAGTGACATGGGCGTGTCACCAAGCATGCCTTTTGCAATGTTTCACAGTAGCTGTGACACGCTCAGTGACATGGGCATGTCACTGGACGTGCCTTATGTTCAAAATCTCAGTGGCAATGACACGCCCAGTGACATGGGCGTGTCAATGGGCATGTCAGGCGAAATTATCTACATTATAAAAGCTGCGCTGAAGCACGAATTAAGGATTCGAATTTCATATCTTATAACCTAGAGCCGACTTTTAAAGTAAAGAGGAGAGTTTTGGAGCTAAGAGTGAGGGTGAAAACATACTCTAATCAAGATCTAAATCAAGAATCAAGGATTAAAGTAAAGAAATACAAATTATTCGCCATGGATTGTTTGGTTTAGAAGTCTAAACAAGATCTAAATCAAGAATCAAGGGTGAAAACCTAGAGCCGACTTTTTGTTTTTCTAGTTTTGAATATGAAATAATTCATTCTCTATGTAGATATTGTTGAACCCTAGCTTATTTGTATGGATTGAATAATTATATTTAGTTGAATCATTTTATTGAGTTGTTTTATTCTTATGATACTTAATGATCTATTTCCAATTGATAATAGCATGCTTATTGATTGGTTGCAATTTTCATATTATTGACTTGAGAAAGCTTGATATGAATTGAATACTCATAAGGGTTGAGGATTGATTGGAATACTAGAGATAGACTTACAAGATCTTTTGGTTTATAGTTCCTTGTTCTTAATGCAAGATCTAATTAATTGTGTTTGAGAAGAGATTCCGGCACTCTACTTAGTGATTAGGGATTAATTCACTCAAGAGAGGTTTTAGTCTAAGTTAGAGGAATGCCAACTCAACTATATTAAATGATTTAACTGAATTGATGTTCATAAATATCATTGAGGCTAGGGGGATTCAATATCTGGATAGTTTTATTACCATCAATCCTTTTTGCTCAACATTTAATTTCCCTTTACTTTCAGTCATTAGATTAATTGTTTTTAATTACACCACATCACAAACCTATTGATTTGCTAAACAACGGTTAAGATTTACACTAGTACTTGACCTTGTCCTCAGTGAAATGATAACTCTCTCACTACTTTATTATTTGGTCAACCCGTGCACTTGCGGTATTGCTATACCATAGCTCGCGCGCATCAAATAGCAACCATATAATTCATAGAGATGTATTTCATGTCCACTTCTTTTCATGCAACCATGTCTCTGACAAAATTGTATTTAATGCCTATATGTTTGGTCTTACAATGGAACTTTTGATCCTTGGTATAAACAATTGTTGACAGTGTATCATGACTAACTCATTTACAACATTGACACCCAAATTATCTAAGAATCTCTTAAGCTAAACACCCTCTTATACCATTACTGAAAATGCTACAAATTTAGCTTCCGTAGTTGAAAGTGCTATGCAGGACTATTTCTTGCTACTTTATGAGATACCACTCTTGTTGAGTAAGAAAACAAATCCTGAAATGGATTTTCTTTAATCCACATATCCCATCCAATCAACGTCCATGTAGCCTTTCAAACTTAGACTTTCATCTTGATAGCATAATGAATAATCAACAGTGCCTTTTAGGCACCTTAAAATCCTCTTAATTGCTTGCCAATATGCTAGACCTATATTAGATTCGAATCTACTTAACATCCCAATGGCAAAGCAAAAATCGGGCCTATTACACATCATTGTTTACATTAGGCTTCCAATAGCACTTGCATGAGGGCCATTCTTCATACATTCTATTCCTTCTAGAGTTTTTGGGGCACAACCTTCATCTCAAGTTTTCACCTTTGGCAATAGGGGATTTATGGGTTTACAATCACACATATTAAATTGATCAAGTATTTTCTTTATGTATGCATCTTAGGAAAGAGGTAATAATTTTGTTCGAATGATCTCTTAAAATCCTTACTCCAAGAATATATGCAGCGTCACCCATATCTTTCATCTCAAAATTGGTTGATAACCATCCTTGGTGTTATCCAAAAATATTTTGTCATTTCCAACAATTAACATGTCATCATTATATAATGATATTATGACAATTTTATTTTCAATCACTTGATGTAGACGCAAAGTTCCTTATCTATCATGGTAAAACCATATGATATAATTGTGCTATGAAAACAAATGTACCATTGTCTTGAAGACTACTTTAGGCCATAGATTGACTTTTTCAACCTATATACTTTATTTTCTTAGCCTTATTCAACCTATTGGTTCATCAATATAGAATTCTTCATCCAGATCTCCACTGAGAAAACCAGTTTTTACATCCATTCGATACAACTTAAGATCTAGTTTAGCCATAATTGTTAATATCAGCCTTATAGATGTAAACCTCACAACAGACAAAAATGTCTATCCGTAGTCTATTCCTTTTTGTTGTGTATACCCCTTTGATATAAGATGGGCTTTATACCTCTTGATGCTGCAATCGGCCTTTTACTTGATATTGAGAACCCATTTACTTCCAATAGCTTTATGACCTTTCAGAAGATCAACAAAATCCCAAACTTGGTTTGATCTCATAGAGTCTAACTCTTCTTCCATTGCTTTTATCTAATTATCCTTGGTCGGGAATGAAAGAGCCTCGTTAAAGTTTCTAGGCTCATCATCGTTTTGAGACACAACCATGAATACCTCATCACTACCTTTGATATTAAACTAACAATGAGGAATAGTTCCATGATTGCTTTGCCTCAAATAAGATCTTGAGGAACATTTTTTTAAAGTTCAAAAATTGGAATGTCAACTAAATTAAGATCCATAGGACTCCCACTAGAATTAGGATTCGTACTCCCACTCAAACTAGGATCATTTTAGCTGGACGAGTTAGTGGAGTCAAGTCCACTAAAATCCTCCCACTTGGATGAAGTGGTCCTTCTAAACTTTCATCCTCGGTTTCATATAAGGAGAACTCTTGATTTAGAGCACCCTACCTAGGAAAATGATTCTCTAAGCATGTGACGTCTCATGATTCAAACTCAATTATCCTCCCATGGTTGTATTCAGCTATGAAGACATATCCTTTGGACAGGTCAAAATATCTCATAAAGATACTCTTTTACCTCATGGGCCTAATTTCCCATATTTTTGTGAGGTATCATGGGCATAGGCAGTGCATGCCCAAGGTTTTAGATGCTCGAGTCAGGTTTCCATGCTATGTAAAACTCCTATGGTGTTGTTGGTATGGGTTTAGAGGGCATACTATTAAGTATGTATGTGGTAGCTAATAATGCATCGCCCCAAAAAAGCAATAGGCAATTTAGCTTATGTCATCATAGACCTAACTATTTCCAGGAGTGTCCTATTTCTCCTTTCAGCAACACCACTTTGTTGTGGAGTTTGAGGAATAGTTAATTGATGCTCCATCCCTTTTTCATCACATAATTGTTTGAACTAATTATACAAACATTCACGACCTCTATCAGTTTGAAGTGCTTTCACTTTCTTGTCTAGTTGATTCTCAACTAAGTAGAGGTAGTCCTTGAAGCAACTTAAGCTTCAGATTTATGTGCAATCAAGTAGACATGACCATACTTAGTATAGCCATCTATGAAGGTGATGAAATAGTAGGCACTATGCCTTGTCCTCACATTCATTAGACCACAAATGTCTGAATGTATAAGGTGCAATGGAATGGTAGCTCTTGTGCCTTTACAGAAGGTTTTTCTTACAACTTTTCCCACTAAATAAAATTTGTAAGTATGTAATTCTACTTTACTAATGTTTGATAGGAGACTAGTCCTAACTAATCTACCCATACGTTATTGTCCAATATGACCTGATCTAGCATGCCATACATTCACATCTTTATCAAAGTTACTTGAAATGGTGAATATAAAAAAACTTTTATTAGAAATAGAACCATGTTCAACATCTAATATGAAAAATTTGTCCAAAATATATCTGAAACCATAAAAGGTTTGTCCTAAATTTAAAAGTATCATATTTTTATGAAAATTCAATGAAAAACCTAATCTAAGCAAAACAATAACAGAAACAAGATTTTTTATTTGAGGGATATAAAGAACATCATGAAGCATCAAGGTTAAACCTCCATGTCACATTAATTTGTAAGTGTCAATCCCTTTCAACTCAATACGAGCATTGTTCCCTATGAAAATCCATCTCGCCCCGGTAGGTAATAGATGAAATTCAATGAAGGCTTCATGATTCTTCGTTATATGGTTGGTGGCTTGCAAATCTATAACCCATAGAGGATTAGTTTCAGTAAAAAAATATCAAACTTGAAACCATTATTCCATTCATACATGAGTTAATGGATGGTACCTTCTTAGGTACAATATAGTCCTTAGTATAGTGGCCCTTATCTCCACAATTGACACATTTTACCTTCATAACATTTCTCTTCTTAGGATGCTTCCTTATGTTTTACTTTGGCTTCTTGTTATCTTGACCATCCTTTGCTTTATCCTTGTCTTTATTGTTATAATACTTAAACTTGGTGCCACGATTTCCTTTTGGACTGGCTTGGACTAGATGAACCTTTGCATTGATTTGCATAGTTGTAAGTATGCCAGTCTCCAATTCCAAGTGATGTGATGTATCTACAAAGGTCTTGATAGCCTATAAAGGTCTTGATAGCTAGACTATGTGTTAAGTGCATCCATATATGCTCCCAACTATCTGGTAAGGATTGGATGACTACCTGGATCTTCTACTCTTCAGTCAACTCATGACCAGCATTATGAAGCTCACTTATCATGTTGGGTATCTATTGAAGATGTTTCCTCATGTTATGTTCAAGACACTTCTTGTGAGTGTCAAACTTGATAGTGAGCGAGCACAGCTTAGTTAAAGAAACTCCTCTATATTTTTCTTTGAGGTCTACCCACATGTCCCTTGCATATTCATAGCTATAGAACTCTTTCATAATGTCATCATCCATTGCACTTAGCAAAGTGATGCGAGCAAGTGAGTTTTTCATCTTTTAGATAGTGAAGGCATCATGATAAAACCTATGTTGGGACATAGTTCCTTTTTGGTCAGGTGCCTCCATGATAGAACTCAGAGGTTATAGTGCCTCCTATTCTTCCAGCACGTACTGAATTTTCAAGCTCCAGATATTATAGATATCTCCAAATAACTTAACATCCTTTTTAGTTCGATGATGATGTTTTTTGAAGCAAATGACATTTTGCTATTGAAAATGGAGGATTTACTTCTAGAAATTACATACACAAAATTATTAATGCCACAGTTTACATATCATTATAATTTTACAACCAATTTATACTTTACTTTTAAAAGACATAAAATCTCAAGTTAAAAGGTCACTATGTTTCCAATCATCGTTTAGACTATATGTGATGATTAGTATTAATATAAATTATATATGCAAAATTATACAATTTTTAAAACCAATTTTTTAAAAAAAATATATGTATTAAATAATTGTAAAATTTGATAAGTTAATGCCATGCATTTAAAAAAATAATTATGCTAAATAATTATTAAAAGAAAAAATACATATTCCATTAATAATAAAATTTATAGTCTATTAACCATAAAAGAACAAATATGCCCAAAATACATCCACTGGAAGAATCCTTATTATTATTATTATTATTATTATTATTATTATTATTATGACTAACAAAAAAATAAGAATGATTTAGGATTTAAAAGTTAGACTAAAAAACTAAGGATGACTTGACTCCTAGCAAGAGTTGAAAGCCAAAGAGCATTCTTCAGGTCAGTCGGTAAGAAATATATGATGTCTCTTGAAAATCTTTTGACCACTAACTTAGTCCCACTACGGAGTGTCATACCCTCCTATCTAGAGTAAGACTTCCTTACTACCCCCTAAGGAACACCAAAATCTATAGAAAGAAATGAGAACAACTCTATATGTCCTATGTCCTTGACCCTATTGCTAATCAAGTAGCTCATAAAGAGCCAGATGAACAAACGAATTTCTCAATGCCAGATACATTGATCTTTGAGAACTTATCTCCATTAGTCACACCATCTTTTGACAAATTTCATGTATACGTAGCATATGATGCATGAGAAAATCTAGGTTGCAAACATGACTATTAGAACGTATTTCTCGAGCTTTCTGTTTATTTTTCAGAACTGCCAATTTTGCCTTTCTCCTGGCTCTAAGCTCAAGGGAACGTGCCATAGAAGATATCCTGACGATGATATCCATATGCTATAACTTTCATAACGAAACGTTTATCAGAAAACACAATTATACATTAAGTACAATTAATAAATTTAAAAAGAACACATCTTCGTTAAAATAGGCACATAAAGTGCAAAAATATTTTTTAATTTTACAAATATTTAAAAAAAAAAGTCCAGGTAAAAAATATTTTTTTTCATGTGAAAAATAATTTTTATAATTAAAAACTAATTTTTGTTAATTTAAAAATATTATTTAAAATAAAAAAAAAAATTTAAGCTCCTAGAAAAAAAAACATTTCCAAAAACTTTAGAAGACAATTTGGAGTTAATATGTGAAAAAATAGTGAGAAAATGAGGACCAGATGAATTTTTAATAAAAAAAAATACATTTTAGCCAGTCAGGCGTGGCATCCATAAAATTTTTTAAATACAATTAAATAATTAATATGGTGAGTAATTAGAGTGGTAGGAGAATAATATGAATTGTGTATACTTAATGTATATGTAAAATATACATAAAGTATACATTTCACTAAAAAATAAAAATAAAAAGTCAAAAAGTAAAAAAGTGAAAAAATAAAAAAAATTAAATTAAAATTAAATACATATAATTATTAAATAAAAAATTCTATATAATTAAATAAAAGTAAAAGTGGATAAATATGGATGGGAAGATATAAAATATCACATTATTTTGATAATAAATTAATTTGTAAATATATAGTTCAGTGAGGGGCAGAGTTTGAAAGTGAGAATATATATTAAACCTTCTTCTTCTTCTTCTTCTTCTTCCTTAGATGTGGACGAAATGTAACATCCAAAATTTTTAAAAATTAAATAAAATAAAATAAATAAATAATTTAAATAAAAAATTGAAGAATTTTAAGTGAAAAAGTAAAGTGTATATATGCAATATATGTTAAATATATACAACATATATAAAAAGTTAACTCTTAAATAGAAAAGTTAAAAGTCAAGTGGCAAAATGATAATTATACTTTGTAAAATTAAAATTATTTAAATAGTTTAAAAATAAATTATTTTTGGTTTGAAGAGGTAATTTATAGTTTTTTATTAAATAAATAAATAATTAATTAATTAAAAATATAATATAATATATATATATATATGGTCATATTTTTTTAAGTGGAAAGAAAGAGAAAATTAAAAATTTAAAAAATCTTCTTCTTCTTCCTTGGGAGGATGAACCTCCATTGTTGTCCAATAGAGATTTCTTTATCTTCCAAGCTTCATCAATTGAAGGAATTAACAAGATTTAAGTGAAGTTTTGGTGATTTCCTCTTGAAATAGTAAGTTTCCAACTTATTTCTTTGGATTTCCATAAAGTTGTGAATATGTTAAATTTGGATTTTTGTGGTAGCATGATTTAATGGCTTGAATGAGTTTGTATGAAGTTATTTTGATTAGTTATTAATGATTCTTAAGTTGGATTGAATAAATTATTAAGTTTGAATGGGGTTTGGAGGAAGAACATGATTTAGGGTTATAGAAAATTTGAATTATTGGAATCATGTATTTTAATTATGCAAATGGATTCCAAATGTGTTGTTTTAATGCATAAACATAGATTTTAAAGTCAAATGATGGATTTAACAAAGTTTGGTTAGAGTTTGGATAAGGTAGTATTGAATTTAGGGTTTTGGAAGGAAATTTTCAAAGAATGGTTGATTTTTTAATTTTAATATTAAAATCATGTTATTTAATTATATAAGGGATGGAAATAAGCTTGGATTAATAATTGGAATAAGTTCGAATGAAGAACCTTAATTGATGAAGGTTTTGGCAATTTAGGATTTTGTATAAAGAGCATGTGTTTATGTAATGTAATTGGTTAAAATATGTTATAATATATTTTTAATAATATAAATAAACTTAAAACACCAATATAAATGGATTAAAATGGATTTCCAATGTCAAAGTAAGGTTAAGCATAATTTAGGGATATTGGTTAGAGTGAGGTTTAATTAGAATTTTATGTTTGTAATGCCTTAAAATGTTATTTTAAATTCTGGTATTTATTCTCATTTTAAATAGGCATTAAGAGAAAGTTAATTGTCCAATCCTAGTGTTGAAGGGCAAGTTAAAATTGAAGGTTGGAGGGTGACTTTTAGCTTGTATTTGAGTGCTTTTTCAGGTATGTATAAACTTTTGATAGATTGAATATGTTTGTATTAAATTTGGCCTAACACATTTTGGATGGAAAATGTGTTAAGCTGCTTGGTAGCTTGAACATTCATGAACATTGTGTTATAACATGTGAATTATTGAATATGCATTATGTGCATTATGTAAAGCCATTATTAATGGCTAAATTGAATAAAATATAATTTATGTGCATTATGTGAGAATGACCTAAAATATTTGGGTAATGTGATTTTATTTTGTAATAAGATACATTGTGATGAAATGATGAGATATGATGTATTAAAATGAGTTGACATTGATATGAATGAGAAAAATGAGAAAATGAGAAATTGAGACAATGTGATAAGAAAAGTTGATTATGGAAAGCATGTATATTTGTGTGCCTAGTATGTTATTCAATTTTCAGAGTTTTGTGTTTGGCAGTATGCCTATGAGGTTATCCTCATTATTTGCCTTCGGGGCTAAATGATATGCATCACTGATACATTATTTGTCTTTGGGGCTTGATGATATGTGTCATTAATAGATGATTTGCCTTCGGGGCTAGACGTTAGGCATCACTGATATATGATTTGCCTTCAGGGCTAGACACCGAGTGTCGATATGGACCAAAATAGTAACTCTGGGATTTGAATAATGTATTAGTTTGTTTGGGCCCATATTTGTATATGTATTTATGTGAATTATAAAAAGATGAAAGATGATGTTTTAAAACTGAAATTGTATGCCACATTGTGACATCACATAAAAAAGCATTATGCATTGGCATTATATTAAAGTTTTATTATTATCGAAATTTGTACTGCTAGGCTTTTAGTTAGCGTGATTGTAATTCATTGTGCAGGTGACAGGGTTGATCCAGTATATCTAGAGGATTCTTCTAAACCTGGTAGGGTCTAGCTTTATGGTGATTTTGCTACTTCAAGATCAATCCAGTTGCCATCATATATATATATATATATGATATTATAGTACCTTTTGTTATTTTATATATTATGGTTATGTTTTTAAGTACATTGTAAATTATAAAGAATATTTTGGATAAATTGTATAATGTGGGTTGTGTATATGTGTTTTGATATATATATATATATATGCATATGTATAAATGTTTTGAGGAAATGTGGAGAAATTGGGAAGTTGGGGTGAAAGGTGTGATTTATTATTTATTGGGAGTGTGTTTTTGCAAGTTGTGTAACTGTTAAATTTTTGGAATGTCCTATTTATAGACAAAACTCTGACAAATTTTTTTCAGAGATTTTTATATAAAATGGTTATTTTAGAACCTATAATTTGTAAAGAACATTTTATTTACCATGTAAATATACATTTTAAACTATTTTGTGGGTTTAAATTGGAAATGTGAACATTTTTTTATTAAATTAGGTTGTGGCATTCTTATACTTTATATGCGTGTTTTACATATACTGGATGTATATATTATATGTATATAGGGTATAAGGGTGTTACACGAAATTTAAAAGGGTGAGGGAGAGGTTTCTTGATCTTTTATTGTAACACCTTCATATTCTACATGCGTATAGTATATATGTCCTGTATATGTAAAATGCATATGTAGAATACAAGAGTGTCACCAACATTAGCAATAGACAAATCAATTAACTGTCACCAAAAAACAATTTAACCATTTAAAGATTAATTTAATAGCTAAATAAATATATAAAAAATTAAATGACAAAATAAGAATTTTAAAAGAAAATCTCAATAAAAAAATTTGCTAGAGTTTTATCTGTAATTTTAATAAATCCCAAAGTCAACACAACCCAACCTGAAATTTAAAAATATTTCCAAAATCACAATATAAACCATCACCACAATTTCCATAATTAAAGTAATGTTCGTCATATATATAAATATCCTCATATTTATGCTTTATATTCATGCACAAAACTATACAAAATGTTATTCGTTTCAAATACATTCACATTTAGTAAATAGATTATACAAATTTAGTGTTCTCAAACAATTTTAGACATGATATGCAGCACTGCTAGTCTAGTCTCGTGGCAAACTTAACATCCAAGCCTTCATCATAGTCTAAATTTCTCAGGTTTGCACTTCTATACATGTGCAATACACATTACTGCACAAAGTATATAACTTAGTGGTACATACTTTAATAACATAAATCACATTACACATAAATTGATTTGTAAATTATTTAATACTACTATATTATATTTTTATTTAATAATCATCTGCTCATTCTCAGACTTGTATAGTTATTCAATAGCATTTCCACAAAATACTCATTAGTTCATCAAGTATATATAAACATCAAATCTCACAACACACACACATATTGGGACATTGCATCACACACATCATCACATAACTTTCATTGACTTAATATAACAATGCACATTGGGCTCCAATAATTCTCTATGCCATTATCAAGTTCCAGAATAATTGATTTGGGCTATCACAACATCAATTTCATGATCTAGCTCTGCTTGGGTCAAGGCCTAGCTCTGCTCAGGCTCATATTTAATATCAATCTCATGATCTAGCTCTACTCAAGTCAAACTCATTCTCAAGACCTAGCTGTAACATCTGCTTAATTGCTAAAAATTAATTTAAATTATATTAAATTAAATAATTTAAGGGGGAAATGTTGAGTTGGAAGTGAGAAAAATAAAGTGTATATGTTATATATATGAGAAATATACATAACATATAAATTTAAACATAAGTTGGAATAAGACAAAAGATGAATAGTAAAGGAGGGGCAAAATCATAAATATACTTTATAAAATTAAAATTAATAAAATAATTTAAAAAGAAATTATTTTGGAATGGAAGAGATAGTTTTGATTTTTAAAATAATTAATTAATTAAAATAATAACATATTATATATATATATATAAGGTTAGAAATGACGTAAAATAAAAAGAAAACCCAAAAAGTTGCTTCTTCTTCTTCCTTCTTCTCTCAAGGCTGAAATCTCCATGGATGTAGGGGGAAGGTTTTTGCTTCATCCTACCTTAAATTCTTTAAGATTTCTTTGAGTATTTGGGTGATTTTGAAGTTCCTCCAACCAAAGAAAGCTTTCTTACAATTTTAAGTAATTTCTTTGAAAAATTCCTATATGTGAGAAATGGAATGTTGATGGAGGTTGTTTTAATTTTATACTTGGGTATGGATGAAGTTAATTTAGGGTGTGGATAATGATTTTAGGGTTGAATTTAAGAAAGGCTTAAGTTTGGTCAGAGCTTTGAAGAAGAAGAAGATGATTTAGGGTTTTGAAAGAGTGATATTAAAGAATTAATGTCTATTTGATTCTATTGTTTAAAATGTGTTTTAAAACGATTTTAATAATAAAAATGAATTTAAAATACCATTTGGAATTGAATAGAATAATGTTCCAAAATTAAAGAAGGTTAGGTCTAAAATTAGAAATCTTGGGGGAAATGTGCTAAATTGAGTTTTAGTAGCTAAAATGTGTAGCATTGTAATTCTAATGCATTATAAGTATCCAAATTTTGGATAGGTGTTGGGTAAGTTCTTTTTACCCAAGTCTAGTAGTGAAGAACATCTTGGAAGTGAATGGTCAAGGGTGATATTAGCTTGGATTTGGGTGTTGGATTAAGGTATGTACATACTTTTAATAGTTTGAAGCATATTTCCATTTAATTTGGATTAACGCATTCTAACTAGATAGTGTGTTAAGCTACTTTATCTTTTGAATGCTCATATGCATTGCAATATTACATGTGAATTGATATATATACATGATGTGCATTTTGAAAAAATCATTATTAACAGCTAAAATAAATGAAATGTGCTAAATGTGAATAATGTGATAATAGCCCAAAATATCTGGGTAATATAGTCTTAATGCAAAGCGATTTGCATTATTGATAATGTGATGAGCATATTGTATTAAAGTGATTGTACATAGTTATGGAAGAGACAATGTGATAAGAAAATAGATTGTGAAAATATGCATTATTTGTATATTGTCTAATATGTATGAAAATATGAAAAAATTATTATTAATAGCTAAAATAAATGAAATGTGCTAAATGTGAATTATGTGATAATAGCCCAAAAAATCTTGGTAATATAGTCTTAATGCAAAGCGATTTGCATTGTTGATAATGTGATGAGCATATTGTATTAAAGTGATTGTACATAGTTATGGAAGAGACAATGTGATAAGAAAATAGATTGTGAAAATATGCATTATTTGTATATTGTCTAATATGTTATTCAATTCCAGAGTTTTATGATTGGTGGCATGACTATGATTTGCCTTCGGGCTAGACACTGGGCGTCACCATTCTATTGTGTGCCTTTAGACTAAACACTGAGCATCATTATTTGCTGCCTACGGGCTAGACACTAGCTGTCAAAATATACCAAAACAATAACTTTGGAATATGAATATTATATAAGTACATTTGGGCCTAATGCATGTGACTATAATATGCGATGACTTAGAATGAAGACTGTAAACGAACTAATATGCTATTGCATGTCACATTATAGAATTTAAACGAAAAGCATTATGCATTGTTTACCTTCAATTTTTATTACTGTCAACGTATGTACTACTAGGCTATTAGTTTAGCGTGATTTATTTGTTACACAGGTAACAGTGTTGAGACTGAGGACCCTACTATACCTGACTAGGTCTAGGGTTTTGGGATTCCACCAGAAGAATTTTTTTTTGCTATAGGACTAGAGCCACTTGCAAGCATGTATAAATTTACTTTATGTACTTTGATATATCTATGCATATTATATTTGCATAAGATAAAAATTCTGTACTGGTAAAGCTTTTGGACTAAGTGTTATAAACTTTTATACATGTATATGTATATGTGAGTGTTTTGGAAATATTTTGGGAAATTTTAATCCATGGAGTTGTCTTGGAGCAATGGTTGATTAAATGTATATTGTATCACATCCCAAAGTTTAGGTAATCGAGTATTAGGCAAGAAGGACATAAATAAATGGTCAAATAGAGGCTCGAGATAGTCAAAAACAAAATCGGTGTGCAAAGGAGGCCCGTGAAGTCGACGGGACTTAAAGGTAATTTTTCGAAAGGCCGATGACCTAAGAGTAATTTTTTGAAAAGTTGTGTCGGTTCTTAATAGTGACCCTAACGGATGCCATAAATGTGTTCTTGGGATTAATCGGGTCGTAATGGTGGCGCACGATTTTTCCCGAAAATGCACGGTTTATAAGTTACGGGTGATTTTCCGACAAGGGCATTTTGGACATTTTCACTAGAGAGGCAATTTTGTAATTAAATATAACTTTGGGGGAAAAATTTAAAAGAACAAAAAGCCACTTTCAAGTGGCCAAATCCTAGCCATTAAGTCCAAATGGGTTGGACAAATCATGGCCATTGAAAATAAACAAATTAATTAAATGGAAATTAAATTATAAACAACTAATTTTGGTCTTCCAAACACAAGTAAAGGATAAAAAAAAAAAAACCACCATCACCACTTTTCTTCTTCCTTAGGTCGTGCTCCCCCCTCCCTTCCATTTTCAAGGAGAAAATTTTCAAGTCTAAGCCATTTTTCAAGTGAAATTCAATAGGAAATAAGGTAAGATACCATCCTAAGTCTTATTCTTTCATTAGAATTAGGTATTAGGCTATGTTTAGGAAGATTTGATATTATGTTCATGTTGGAAAAGTATAAGTAAGTTGATTATTATGGTGAAAAATGATAAACTACTTAAAGGAAATGATGAAAATGGTGATTATTAGTAAGACTAAGTAAAGGATTGTTAGAAAATCATAAGGTAGTATCATGTTCATATCTAGGGTTTGTTCTTACATATGTGACATGTTAAATTCATAGGAAATCAAGGAGATTAGAGAGGAAAGGAAGTGAAATAGACAAGAAGAGCAAGGAAAAGCAAGGTTTGGTACTTTAACTAATTGTTTGTTCATTTTCTTGAAATTTTTCTGTTTTAGAATTAGTGAAATGCTATGACTTGTATGATTTTTAATTAAATATAGAAACATGTTCTTGAAGTGAATGTTTGATATGTTGTGCCTCAATGCGTCTAGAATGACTGAAAAATATTTTGAGTTGAATTTGGAATGGTTATGATTATGGAAAAATTATTTATGTTAGACCTGCTCTAGGAGGTACCTTGACTGAGACAGCCATCTTTCTGGATTTTTAATAAAATGTAGAAAAATAATATCCAATTGAATTTTTGATATATTGTTTTTTTGTGAGTCTAGTATTTGAGAAAAATAATTTGGAACCACATTGATTGAATTTAATTTACGGAATTCACAAAATTCAGAACTGCTACTAGGATGCAGGGCAACTGGAGCAGTTTGGTTGGGTGAACTAGTTGACCAAGATTTTGTGTCCAGTTTGATATAAAATTTTAAAGGAATGATTTTAAGATGCAAAAATAAATTCTGTAAAACATTTTGAGTTTTTATCCAAGTGGATTAGTTTATACAAATTTTCTAAAACAATGATCAAGTTGAGTCCAAAACCAGAATTTACTATTCATATGGTCATTTTGCTAATATTCATTTGGTCATTTTTCAAAAGTAATCCAATTGATTCCTTATGCCTATAAATGAGCATGATATGTTATTAAAATGACAAAATATGATAATTCATGTTGAAATAATATAAGAAACATAAGTCGATAATTGTATAATGAATATTCGATTAAGAAATGGCCTGAAAATTTTGGCTCCACTGGGTATCTGGGATAGTACTGAGTAGGGTAAGGGTATGATATATCATACTATATGCAGTGCTGCTTTAATAAAGGACTTCGGTCTGAGTTATATAGGGTGATGACCCGAGCTATATAGGACTTCAGTCTGAGTTATATAGGGTAATCGCCCGAGTTATATAGGACTTCGGTCCGAGGGCTTAGGCCACAGATTCCATAGGGCTTGGTCCGCAATTTTTTAGGGCCACAACCACAGAATATATATACAGTTGTTTTAGTTAGTTCCTTACCATATGTTAGTCTACCAAATTACCTTGTGGAGCAAACTGATAAAATGATAATAACTGAATATATGACATGTATGGATTGTTTTTACTGTGATATTATTTTTCAACACGATTCATTGCTTTTAAAAGTGCATTATGCTTTTATTATTTATTTTCCATAATTAGTTAAAGTACCCACTAAGCAATGCTTAGCGAATTTAGTTTCTTCTAAACTCGTAGGTTATTAGCAAGGAGCCAGTAGCGAGCAGAGAAGTCCTACGATCTGTCGGTCATCAACAAACTTAGGTGGTGCTCTTCATTTTGTATTTTGGTATTAAAAACTGGCATGTACTTATTTGAACAATACAAAGAGATAACTTGATGTATCATATAAATCTAGTAATGTATAATAACTGTATGGTTTTAAATTGAGTTGGGTTGTGAATATAGAAGTGTGAATTCTTCTTGCATGATTATAGTTGAGGTTATAAGGGTGGATTATTGGGAGTGTGCTTGAGTTGAATTGTGAAACAAAATGTTTTTCAAAAATAAGAAAAATCAGTTTTGTCGACACTTGGGACCTAGAATTTTAAGGGAGACTCCGTCAAAATTTTTGTAAAATTTTTATAAGGAACATTAAGTAAGCTGACATAACCAGAGCTCGTATCCCGATGTAGCATTCCTCCTCGGCTTATTCATAAGTCGGGAAGGGGTGTTACAATTTGTGGTATAAGAGCATTGGTTTAGTCGATTCTGGGAGATAGGTAGTAAGTAAGAAACTATGTGTGCCATGTAAGATAAAGTAAGGAGAAAGTTATATGATGAATAGGTAGATGTACATGCCATATAGGAATTGATAATCGAGTTATATGTTGATGAATTAAGCAGATAGCAATTTATGTCAATGTAGGATGTCTCTAGATTCGTGGCAAGCTATGGAACGAAACGTAGAATCGCAAGCATCTGGGTCTACAGATGCCGGGGAAGCCCATAGACCAGGGGGAAGCCCATAGACCAGGGTCAGCAGCAGCTGAAATACCCGGTCCAGAGACTTATCTTAGGCAGATTGCAACAGGTTTTCAGCAAATGGCCGGAAGGGGCCCTGCTACTGAGGGAGATAGGAAACCCCCGATCGAGAAGTTAAGAAAGTATGGTGCAAAGGAATTTAAGGCTGGTCTTGAAGAGGGATCTGAGGAAGCAGAATATTGTTTAGATAGTATCATTAGAGTTCTTGACCAGCTCCAATGCACTCTGGAGGAAAGAGTGGTTTGTGCTACCTCGCTCCTGACAGAGGAGGCATACATATGGTGGGATACCACGCAGCAGCGGGTTCCACCAGAACAGCGAACTTGGGAATTCTTCAAGAGTGAGTTTAAAAAGAGGTATATCACTGATGCATATTTGACTGCAAGGCGCAATGAGTTCATTCATTTGAAACAAGGCAGAATGACGGTATCAGAATATGAGAAGGAGTTTACGCGCCTTAGTAAGTATGGAAAGAAGTTAATAGAAACTGAAGCTGAGCGATGCGAGAAATTTTTAGGACTTAATGATGAAATTAAGATACAGCTAGTGGCATTGGATAATACAGAGTTTTCAAAGTTGGTGGCTAAAGCATTGGATGTTGAAAAGGTGCAAGTAAATCTGAGGAATCGTCAACAGAGAATTCAACAGAAAAGATAGCAAGCATAGAGTGCCCCAGGTAATCATCAGTCTGCTAGCAAGAGAGCTAAGGGTGAAGGATCATTTATGAGTGTAAAGAAGAATTTAAGACCATCTAAAGGACCTAATTTTCAAGCTACATCAGTAGCCAACACGGGAGGAATAAGCAGAGGATTAAGTAAAGGTTCTGGAAGGACTAAATATACACCATACCCCTCGTGTGAGCATTGAGGACGAAAGCATAGGGGAGAATGTTGGTTAGTTACTGGAGCTTGTATACTTTGTGGTGCCACTGATCACCTTAAGAAGGATTGTCCTAGAAATGTGGCAGAGATTTCAAAAGTTCCTGAAAGAACAGAAGTAGCAAGTAGCAGCGGTAAAGGTCGAGAAAGAGGAAGAGGCAGAGAAAATGGTAGTAATCGAATAGGAACAAGATCGGAGACAGTAGATCGCCCTGAATCAAGAGCGCCAGCCAGGATATATTACATGAGGGCAGAAGAGAATAAAGCAAAAGAAGGAAATGAAGGTACGTAAGTTTAAAATCAGTGTCTTGAGTACATATGTGTGTATATGTGACGATTATTAGTTATATTGATGATGTGTAATTATACGTAAGAATCATGCATGAATAAGTAAGTTTCGGGGCGAAACTTAAATTAAGGGAGGTAGAACTGTCACATCCCAAAGTTTAGGTAGTCGAGTATTAGGTAAGAAGGACATAAATAAGTGGTCAAATAGAGGCTCGAGATAGTCAAAAACAAAATCGGTGTGCAAAGGAGGCCCGTGAAGTCGACGGGACTTAAAGGTAATTTTTCGAAAGGCTGAGGACCTAAGAGTAATTTTTTGAAAAGTTGTGTAGGTTCTTAATAGTGACCCTAACGGATGCCATAAATGTTTTCTCGGGATTAATCGGGTCGTAATGGTGGCGCATGATTTTTTCCAAAAACGCACGGTTTTTAAGTTACGGGTGATTTTTCGACAAGGGCATATTGGACATTTCCACCGGAGGGGCGATTTTGTAATTAAATATAACTTTGGGGGAAAAATTTAAAAGAACAAAAAACCACTTTTAAGTGGCCAAATCCTAGCCATTTAGTCCAAATGGGTTGGACAAATCATGGCCATTGAAAATAAATAAATAAATTAAATGGAAATTAAATTATAAACAACTAATTTTGGTCTTCCAAACACAAGTAAAGGATAAAAAAAAAAAAACACCACCATCACCACTTTTCTTCTTCCTTAGGTCGTGCTCCCCCCTCCCTTCCATTTTCAAGGAGAAAATTTTCAAGTCTAAGCCATTTTTCAAGTGAAATTCAATAGGAAATAAGGTAAGATACCATCCTAAGTCTTATTCTTTCATTAGAATTAGGTATTAGGCTATGTTTAGGAAGATTTGATATTATGTTCATGTTGGGAAAGTATTAGTAAGTTGATGATTATGGTGAAAAATGATAAACTACTTAAAGGAAATGATGAAAATGGTGATTATTAGTAAGAATAAGTAAAGGATTGTTAGAAAATCATAAGGTAGCATCATGTTCATATCTAGGGTTTGTTCTTACATATGTGACATGTTAAATTCGTAGGAAATCAATGAGATTAGAGAGGAAAGGAAGTGAAATAGACAAGAAGAGTAAGGAAAAGCAAGGTTTGGTACTTTAACTAATTGTTTGTTCATTTTCTTGAAATTTTTCTATTTTAGAATTAGTGAAATGCTGTGACTTGTATGATTTTTAGTTAAATATAGAAAAATGTTCTTGAAGTGAATTTTTTATATGTTGTGCCTCAATGCGTCTAGAATGACAGAAAAATATTTTGAGTTGAATTCGGAATGGTTATGATTATGGAAAAATTATTTCTGTTAGACCTGCTCTAGGAGGTACCTTGACTGAGACAACCATATTTCTGGATTTTTAATAAAATGTAGAAAAATAATATGCAATTGAATTTTTGATATATTGTTTTTTAGTGAGTCTAGTAATTGATAAAAATAATTTGGAACCACATTGATTAAATTTAATTTACAAAATTCACAAAATACAGAACTGCTGCCAGGATGCAGGGCAACTGGAGCAGTCTGGTTGGGTGAACTAGTTGACCAAGCTTTTGTGTCCAGTTTGATATAAAATTTTAAAGGAATGATTTTAAGATGCAAAAATAAATTCTGTAAAACATTTTGAGTTTTTTCCAAGTGGATTATTTTATACAAATTTTCTAAAACAAGGATCAAGTTGAGTCCAAAACCAGAATTTACTATTCATATGGTCATTTTGCTAATATTCATTTGGTCATTTTTCAAAAGTAATCCAATTGATTCCTTATGCATATAAATGAGCATGATATGTTATTAAAATGACAAAATATGATAATTCACGTTGAAATAATATAAGAAACATAAGTCGATAATTGTATAATGCATATTCGATTAAGAAATGACATGAAAATTTTCGCTCCACTGGGTATCTGGGATAGTATTGAGTAGGGTAAGGGTATGATATATCATACTATATGCAGTGCTGCTTTAATATAGGACTTCGGTCCGAGTTATATAGGGTGACGACCCGAGCTATATATGATTTCGGTCCGAGTTATATAGGGCAATCGCCCGAGTTATATAGGACTCCGATCCGAGGGCTTCGGCCACAGATTCCATAGGGCTTGGTCTGCAATTTTTTAGGGCCACAGCCACAGAATATATATACAGTTGTTTCAGTTAGTTCCTTACCATACGTTAGTCTACCAAATTACCTTGTGGAGCGAACTGATAAAATGATAATAACTGAATATATGACATGTATGGATTGTTTTTACTGTGATATTATTTTTCAATACGACTCATTGTTTTTAAAAGTGCATTATGCTTTTATTATTTATTTTCCGTAATTAGTTAAAGTACCCACTAAGCAATGCTTAGCGAGTTTAGTTTCTTCTAAACTCGTAGGTTATTAGCAAGGAGCCAGTAGCGAGCAGAGAAGTCCTGCGATCTGTCGGTCATCAACAAACTTAGGTGGTGCTCTTCATTTTGTATTTTGGTATTAGAAACTGGCATGTACTTATTTGAACAATACAAAGAGATAACTTGATGTAGCATATAAATCTAGTAATGTATAATAACTGTATGGTTTTAAATTGATTTGGGTTGTGAATATAGAAGTGTGAATTCTTCTTGCAGGATTGTAGTTGAGGTTATAAGGGTGAATTATTGGGAGTGTGCTTGAGTTGAATTGTGAAACAAAATATTTTTCAAAAATAAGAAAAATCAGTTTTTTCGACACTTGGGACCTAGAATTTTAAGGGAGACTCCGTCAAAATTTTTGGAAAATTTTTATAAGGAACATTTAGTAAGCTGACATAACCAGAGCTCGTATCCCGATGTAGCATTCCTCCTCGACTTATTCATAAGTCGGGAAGGGGTGTTACATATTGGGAGTGTATTTCTTTTGACAAGTTAAGTTAATTGATTTTTGGGGACGTCTGAAATATAGATAAAACTCTAGCAAATATTTCACAGTGATTTTTCTTTAAAACTAGTATTTACATTAATTAAATTATCTACATTTATATGTATATATTTGTAAAAGTATATTTAAACATTTTAAATATTCTCTATTAACTATAAGGAAATTTATAAACATAAAAAATGATGACATTCTCTATTTTAAATTTTGACACGCAGTGTCTAGCTTGAAGGCAACACAAGTGATGCCCAACATCTAGCCCGAAGGCAAATCATAGTGACATCCAACGTCTAGCCTGAAGGCAAAATCATATATCAATGACGCCCAACGTCTAGCCCCAAAGGCAAATGATGAGAATAATCTCATAGGCATGCCACCAAACACAAAACTCTAGAAACTAAATAATATACTAGCAACACACAATAGTACATATTTTTCATAATCCATTTTCATATCACATTGCTTCTTTTTTTTTTTTCATTTTTCATATTCATAAAAATGCAAAATCACTTTAATTCATCATTTTTTATCCCTTTATCATAATGTATATCATTTGGAATTACAATCATATTACCTAAATATTTTTGGGTTATTTTCACATAACTCTCATAAATCATATTCCATTCATTTTAGCCATTAATAATGGCTTTTTAAAAAGTAAATAATGCATACTCAATGATTCACATGTCATATCACAATGTACATGAATGTTCAAATAGTCAAGTACCTTAACACATTTTCTATCCAAAATGTGTTAAGCCAAATTAAATGCAAATACATTTAAATTATCAAAAGTATGTACATATAATAATTAGCACTCAAACTCAAGCTAAAATGTCTCTTTAACTTTCACTTCCAAATTACCCTTCAACACTAAGGTTGGGTAAATTGCTTTCACTTAATGCCTATTTAAAATATGAGTAAATATAATCATTTAGAATCACATTTTAAGGCATTTCAAATATCAAACTCTAATTAAACCACATTCCTACTAATTTTCCAAATTTTGCCTTCCCTTACTTTAACTTTAGAATTCCATTCCATCATATTTTAGTTGGTGTTTTAAGTTTATTTTTATCATTAAAAACATATTAGAACATGTTGTAAGCAATTATATCAAATAAATTAATATTCTTTAACAAAACCCTAAAATGTACCCTAAGCCTTTTCATTACCAATTCTTCATTCCAACCCATTCTAAATGTTACTCTAAGCCATTTCCATCATTAAAATCATTTAACAACATTATTTATTCATTAAAATCAAATAAACAACCATACTTTAAAAATTCTATTCCAAAACCCTAAATTCAACACTACCTCTCTCAATCTCAAACCAAACTTGATTAAATCCATTTGACTTTAAAATCCTTATTTAAGCATCAAAACAACATCTTTTGAATCTATTTGAACAATTAAAACACATGATTGCAAAATTCCAAATGATGCATAACCCTAAATCATCTTCTTCATCCAAACTCAAACTTAACTTAATCCTTTCTTCTATCTAACTTAAAAATCATTATTTACTACTCAAAATAGCATCATACATACCCATTGAAGCAATTAAATCATGCTTCTATAAAAATCCAAACTTCACTTATTCATAGTTTTTCATAAAGCTTAGAAATTTGGTAAGAATGCTTACCAATTGATGAAAAAACTTCCAATTTTGATATTTTCTCTTTCTTTCCGCTTTAAATTTAAGACCATATGTATTATTATTTTAATATTTTTATTTATTTATTTATTTATTTTAAAAATAATAATTTTTGTCTTCAATTCATAAATAATTTAATTTAAAGTATTTAATTAATTTTAATTTTACAAAGTATAATTGCAATTTTGCCATTTGACCATTGACTTTCTTTTTTAAATATTGACTTTTATATATGTTATATATATTTCATATATATTTCACATATATGCTTTATCTTATCACTTTTAATCCTTCAATTTTTCATTTAAATTATTTATTTAATTCATTTAATTTAATTTTTTTAAAAAAATTATGAATGTTACAATTCTCTCTCCCTACAGAAAATTTCATTCTCAAAATTACCTGATATCAACTCT
Organism: Garcia nutans; assembly: GCA_947685225.1. Classification (NCBI taxonomy): domain Eukaryota; kingdom Viridiplantae; phylum Streptophyta; class Magnoliopsida; order Malpighiales; family Euphorbiaceae; genus Garcia; species Garcia nutans. The sequence continues at coordinate 15,497,574 of CANTUV010000011.1, read as the reverse complement.
AGAATAACTGGGGATACTGACTCCGCATTGTCTGCTCACTCTCCCATGTTGCCTCCTATGTGGCATGATTCCTCCATAGAACTTTAACAAGTGGCACCTTATTATTTCTCAACTCTTTCACCTCTCATGCAAAAATCGCCACTGGTTCTTCTTTGTAAGTTAGATATGGACTCACCTCAATAGACTCTACTAGCAAGACATGAGATGGGTCAGACCTGTATCTCGAAAGCATAGAGACATGGAAGACATTATGCATTCAATCTAACTCAGGCGGTAGAGACAATATATAAGCCACTAGATCAACTCTCTCCAGTACCTTATATGGTCCTATGAAACGAGGACTTAACTTTCCTTTCCGACCAAATCTCAGAATCTTCTTCCATGGATACACCTTCAGGAATACTTTATCTACCATACTGAACTCTATATCTGTCCTCTTTAAATCTGTATAGGATTCCTGTAGGTTTGAAGCTGCTTTCAAATGACCCCCAATTACCTTTACTTTCTCTTCCGTTTCTTTGATCAAATAAGGACTGACCAGTTTACCTTCTCCAACATCATCCCAATATAATTGTGTCATCCACTTCTTGCCATACAAGGCCTTATAAGGTACCATCCCAATTCTAGACAGATGACTATTATTGTAGGCAAACTCTATCTGTGGCAAATATATGTCCTGGCCCCTAGTGAAATCAATGATGCAATTCCTCAATATATCCTCAAGAACCTGTATCACTCTTTGTGACTACCCATCTATCTATGGATGGAAAGTAGTACTAAAATGCAATCGAGAACCCAATGCATCCTGCAAACTCCTCCAAAATCTCAATGTAAAATGGAAATCTTGATTCGACACTAAAGAAACTGGGACTCCATGCAATCTCCCAATCTCATTGATATACATCTCAACCAACCTATCAAGTGAATAGTCCATCTGAACTAGAAGAAAATGAGTTTTCTTTGTCATATGATCAACTATCACCTAGATTGCATCATGCTTTTCTAGGTCAAAGGCAGGCTAGTCACAAAATCCATAGTCACTCACTCCCATTTCCACTTAGGCACAGATAATGGCTGAAGCAACCCTGAAGGAACTTGGTGTTCAGCCCTCATTCTCTAACAAGTGAGATATATGGATACAAATTTTGCTATGTCCTTCTTCATACCTGACCACCAGTAATGCCGCTTTAAATCTTAATACATCTTAGTACTTCCACGATGCATAGAATAGAATAGTTGATGTGCTTCCTTTAAAATCTTCTTCTTTAATCCTGCATCATCAGGAATGCACAACCTATCTATGTACCATAAACTTCCATCATCTCTCATATGAAAGTCTCTTCTCTCCCCCTTTTGGCAATCTTTCTCCATCTTCTAGATTTTCTCATATGCTTGCTTAGCTTCCTTAATCTAGTCCAACAACACTGGCCTTAATTGTAACTGAGCCATCAATGCACCATCATCAAAAAACATAAATCTTGCATACAATGCTTTCAACTCAACAAGCAACGAGAGCAATAGGCAGTCAAACTTGCCATGGACTTCTGACTCAAGGCATCCGTAACTACATTCACCTTGCCAGGATGATAATCAATCAAGTAGATATAGTCTTTAATCAACTCCAATCATTGTCTTTGTCTCAAATTTTAGTCTTTTTGAACACCCAGGTACTTCAAACTCTTATGATTCATGTAAATAAAACATTTCTCCCTATACAAATAATGCCGCCAAATATTTAATGAAGACTACTACAAATTGATCTAAGTATGGTCTAAACACCATATTCATCAAATCCATGAATGTTGCTGGTGTATTCGTCAATCCAAATGGAATCACCAGAAACTCATAATACCCGTACCTCATGCAGAAAGCTATCTTCGGTACATCTGTATCTTTAACTCTCAACTGATGGAACCCTGATCTCAAATAAGACAGGTGCTTCATACGGGACACACTAGGGTGGATGAAACCTTTATTAAGTAAGTCCTGCAACTGCACCTTTAATTCCTTTAATTCTATAGGTGCTATCCGATAAGAAGTGATGGAGATGGGAGTGGTACCAAAAATAGATCAATACCAAACTCCACTTCTCTCTTATGAGGTATCCCTTGCAACTCATCGGAGAAAACATTCAAAAACTTGGCAACTGTAGGTATACTGTCAAGCTAGGATCCCACTGCTCTGGTATCTACAACATGAGCCAGATATGCCTCACATCCTTTTCGGATCATCCTCCTAGCTGATATAGCTGAGATAAACATGGATGAAAGGTGTCTCTGCTTACTAGATACCACTACATCTCTACCATCACATGTTTTAGGTAACACATTTCTATTGACAGTCTACCATAACCCCATGCTTGGATAACCAATCCATGACCAAATTCATATCATACTCCCTAAAAGGCATCTTAATTAGGTCACCGAGAAACTCCTCTTCATGAACAACAACTGGACTATCTTGGTGCACTCTGATAACTACAACACTATGCCCAAAAGGATTAGTAACCAACACATCAAATCCTAGGGACTTCAAATGTAAATCACTCATAGGGATGCACTGATGTATGAATGTGTTGACCCAGGGTCTATCAATGCATGAACTGAAGTACCAAATAAAGTAAAAATACCAGCTATGATAGCTGAAGCATTCGACGACATTTGCATCACATAAACCCACTATGATGGCCCTGCATCCTCTGGTCTACTCCCTGCTGTAGAACTTCTTCTCTGCCCAGACCCTGGTCTACCACCTCTCCCAAAACCTTTAACACCATGACCCCCTCTAACACTGGGTTTAGATGTTGTTGTATATGTCTATCTATCATCTGGTGGCTCTGGACGGTCTCTAATAAAATGGTCTAGTGACCCACATCTGAAACAAACTGTTGATGCACTAGTCCTCCAGTAAACACCTCCATGTGCCCTACCATACTTAGCACCGGTAGGTAGAGCAGGCCTCTGGGACAGTGGGGTTGAGGCACTAGCCACAAGGATGTATGTCTCTTTCTCTTTCTCTATTGTTGTGATGACATGCTAGGTTGCCCTTGTATCTTACAAAACCTCTAAGGATATCCCTCTCGACCTCTCTTCGATGATGAAGACCCTGCCTCACCTTGGGGTCTCCTAGCTTTGCTCTCCTCTACTCTGGCTATTGTTGTAAGTCCCTGTGCCTTCTCTACACTTCTGGTAGCTGCAACCAACTTAGAGAAAGCCTCATACTAGGAACCTACCACTAAACTTATGATAGATGGTCTCAGCCCCTTCTCAAACCTCCAACATATATCAATCTTATCTGATATAATCCCCCTGCATACTAGCTCAGCCGGATAAACTCTATCTCATATTCAGTCACTGTCCTTGTCTCCTACCTCAAACTCAGGAATTTCATCTTTTTAGCATCTTTGTACTCTCTGGGGGGTATACTTTTTCTCGAATTCCGCAAGAAATTGACATATGTCAGCACTGGTGGATTAGCCATGTCATGAGGAACCGTCTTCCACCACTAATAAGCATCCTCCTACAACAAAGACCCGGCATAATCAAACTTCTCCTCTGCAGTTGCTTGCAACTGTATGAACACTCTTTGGACCCTGTCCAACAACTGCTCTACTATAGTTGGGTTAGAAGTGCTGATAAAATCTATGGTTCCAAACTTCCTCAGCTTGTCCTATTTCTGAGTTGGTAGCTATTGTTGTGGTTGCTATACTGGAGCTTGATGGGGTAGCTCCACCATCTGCCGCACCCAGCCTGGCAGAAACTCCTCAGTTGCTAGTCTAATTGGCACAAATACAAATGCCTCTCCAGTAGTCTCAACACTACCTTCAGCTCTACCCTCATTTAGAGCTATACTCTCTGCACTACCCTCAGTAGACTGGTACATCCTAGACGTCATGACTACCTATATCTGCAAATATAATAAAAATTACCACATCAGGGATTAGATAAATTGCTAGTGCCAATACAAGTACCATAATTTAAAATCACATTTAAAATCCCCATTTTCACTCTCTAAAAACCCACCTAGGTCGAGAACCTCAAACCTAAGCTCTGATACCAAAATAAATATAGCACCATCATACCCCATATACGCATAATACATACACCCAGTATATGTAAAATATGCATATAAAGTATAAGAATGCCATAACCCTGTTTGATAAAAAATTTCATATTCCCAATTTAAAATACCAATCACTTTAAAATATATTTTTAAAAAGTAAATAAAATATTCTTTATTATTTTTAGGTACCCAAAATAAGTATTTTATATAAAAATATGTAGAAAAAATTCACTAGAGTTTTGTTTGTAAATTGAACATTCTAAAAATGTCAATGATACCCAACATGCAGAAAAATACACTCCCAATAATACTAAATCAATCACCCAACTTCTCAAACTCCTCCCATTTTCCTCAAAATATTCATATATATGCATACATATATGTATATATCAAAACACATATACACAATCCCACATTATACAATTTATCCAAATCCTTTATAATTTACAATACTCTACAAAATATAAACATAATATACATAATGTAAAATGCACTATAGCATATAATTTATACATAGTGGCAACTGCCTATGTCCCTGTGGCAGCAAAATCACCTCAAGCTCTAACAATTTTAAGCCTATACCAGACTAGGTCTAGAAGAACTCTTCATATCTACTGGATCAATCTTTTCACTAGTACGATGAATTTTAATCACCCTAAGCTAAAAGCCTAGTGGTACATACTTTGCTAATAATAAAACTTTAAAAGAAAGGACATTGCATTATGCCGTATCATGACATTTCACAATGTAATATACAATTTCACTCTATTTCACATTTATCATTCTTTCTACACATCACATTAACACATACAAAAGTATTGGGCTCAACTAACCTAGTACATTATTCAAATCCCAGAGTTATTATTTTGGTTAATTTTGACACCCAGCGTCTAGCTCCGAAGGCAAATCATAGCGACATCCAACGTCTAGCCCGAAGGCAAATCATATATCAATGATGCTCAGCATGTAACCCCAAAGGAAAATGATGAGAAAAATCTCTTAGACATGCTACCAAACACAAAACTCCAGAAACAGAATAATATACTAGGCAACACATAAATAGTACATATTTACCATAATCAATTTTCATATCACATTTGTATTACCCTTACAACATATATGCGTACATTACATATACCTTGTATATTTAAAATACACATAGAATACCAGCGTGTTACAATTTCAGTCTTATCAAAATTTTCATAATTATAAGAAAATATTTAAATCTTCAAAATTGTACTTTAATAGATAAATAAATATAATAAAAATGTAATTTAGTTACAAAAAATACAAATTTAACAAAAAGTCTCTAGATAAAAATTTGCTAGAATTTGTCGCTAGGCTCAATATTTCCCCAATTTGATAAAAATGCAACCTGTATCAGCAACACACTTCTAACATAACTTTTTTTTTTATATATAAATTCCATCATTTCTCTATTAGATACTCAAATATTCAAATATAAATATATATTCCATCATTTCTCTATTAGATACTCAAATATTGAAATACACATACATAATATTAAATACATAAACTTTTTCCAAAATTTATTTAGTATACATATGATATGTTTAAAATATACAAAACCAAAATTCATAATGTCAAAGATTTATACATATAAGCAACATCCTCTGAGTTGATCTCGTGGCACTCTTATACTACAAACTTCAACCACAATCCTAATCATTCCAGTCTGCATTTCTAACACCTGTACGATACACACCTAAGCTTACAAGCTTTGTGGTATATATATAAAAATAACAACAAATATTTTACACAAATTTCTTTTACTTTCTCTCAATTTATAGCTTTACAATATTTTTCGTAAAAACTTAAATAATTTAAATTTTACTCATTATACATAAATATATCACAATATTCTAACATATAAGCATATTTATATACTTCTCGACTCAATTTCTCTATATAATTACTAACTCCAATGCACATACATTATCAATTTTATTAACATTATCATACTGCAAATTTCTCACTTGATTATCTTATTTATAATCACTTTCTCATGATCTCTTTCTCTTTGAGCATCATGTTCATCATTTTATTCATAATACTACATAATGAACTCAATCACACCATTTCAATTGCAACACAATACATGTATACAAGTAGATATATCATAAATACACACATTGGGCCAAAATAACCTTATACAGTATTTCGATTCCAGAGACATTGTCATGGTCTATCACGAGACCAGAGATCTAAGTGTCTCAATCGTCCCCTGTTGACACCTCTGTATCTAGCCCTGAGGGCAACATTAATTGCATTACCCATTTAAATTCACATTACAACCCATTTAAATTCACATTATAACCCATTGTATATCAAATTACTATTATCCAGCTCAGTCTCATTAAAATTGCAATAAAAGCATAAATTCACCACTTACTACTTTATCTAAACTTCAACTAACTCACTCATATCCAACATTTAACCATAAATCATTTCTTACATATCAAAACAACAACAAATGAGCTCAATTCAATAATTATAAACATTTTCTTCAAAAACCCTAATTTCACATATTTGCTACCTTATTGGTGGAGAGGTAATTTAATTATTAATTAATTAATTAATAATCTTTCTTCCTTATTTGACTTTTCTTTCTTCTTCTTCTTCTATTATCATCATCATCATCATCATCATCATCATTAACTTTCCCTACACCAATTTATACTTCATGTATATGTATTATATATCTTATGTATATTTATATGTCTTACATATTCAATTTATATTTCACACATGTTTCAAGTATATATAATATATATTACATCTATTATACATTTAATTATTTATTTAATTTACTTTTAATCTCGAGTAAGCAATTCTTCCATATTTTGACTTTCTTTTCTTTCTTATTTATGTATTTATTTATCATCTTACATCATAAATTATACATATATATATACCATTTATGTGTTGCATATATTCTATGTATATGTATATGCCATATATATGTTACTTATATGTTACATATACTTTTATGTACATGTTTATGTAATGTATATATCTATTATGTATATGTAATGTATATGTAATGTATACATTTATCCACATATATATATCATGTGTACCCTATGTACACTACAAGCATACCATATACATAAATTATATATATTAAGTATATAATATATATACATACAACCAACATACAGTATATATATAATATGTATATACCATGCATACACTAGGTGTACATTAGGTATATATAACTCTTAAACCTCCAAATACTTATTTAATTTCTCCAAGACCACGGATATTACACCATTGCTTCTTTTTTTCATTTTCTTATTCATAACAATGCCAAATACTTTAATTCATCATTTCTTTTCACTTTATCACAATGTATATCATTTGGCATTACAATCATATTACCCAAATATTTTTGGATTATTTTCACATAATTCAAATAAACCATATTCCATTCATTTTAGCCGTTAATAATGGTTTTTCACAATGTACATAATGCATACTCATCAATTCACATGTCATATCATAATGTATATGAATGTTCAAATAGTCAAGTACCTTAATACATTTTCTATCCAAAATGTGTTAAGCTAGATTAAATGCAAATGCATTTAAATTATTGAAAGTATGTACACACCTTAATTAGCACTCAAACTCAAGCTAAAATGTCCCTTTAACTTCCACTTCCAAATTACCCTTCAACACTAAGGTTAGGCAAATTGCTTCTACTTAATGCCTATTCAAAATGCGAGTAAATATAATCATTTAGAATCACATTTTAAGGCATTTCAAATATCAAACTCTAATTAAACCACATATATCAAACTCTAATTAAACCACATTCTACTAATTTTCCAAATTTTGCCTTCCCTTACTTTAACTTTCCATCATATTTTAATTGGTTTTTTAAATTTTTTTATCATTAAAAACATATTAGAACATGTTTTAAGCAATTATATCAAATAAATTCATATTCTTTAACAAAACCTTAAAATGTTCCCTAAGCCTCTTCATTACCAATTCTTCATTCCAACCAATTCTAAATTTTAATCTAAGCCCATTTCCATCATTAAAATCATTTAATAACATGATTTATTTATTAAAATAAAATAAACAGCCATACTTTAAAAATTCTCTTCCAAAAAAATAAATTCAACACTACCTCTCTCATTCTCAAACCAAACTTGATTAAATCTATCATTTGACTTTAGAATCCTTGTTTAAGCATCAAAACAACATCTTTTGAATCCATTTGAACAATTAAAACACATGATTGCAAAATTCCAAATTACACATAACCCTAAATCATCTTTTTTATCCAAACTCAAACCAAACTTAATCCTTTCTTCTATCAAACTTAAACATCATTACTTACTACTCAAAATAGCATCATACATACCCATTCAAGCAATTAAATCATGCTTATACAAAAACTCAAACTTCACATATTCATAGTTTTTTTTTATAAAATTTAGAAATTTGGTAAGAAAACTTAGCAATTGATGGAGAAACTTCCAATTCTTTTGTCAAACCTTGAAAATCCTTTCAAACCATGATGTATGGAAGAAGAAAAAACCTTGCTCTCTCATCCATGGAGGTTCAGCCCCTTTGAAGAAGAAGATGTAAATTTTGATATTTTCTCTTTCTTTCTGCTTTAAATTTAAGACCATATATATATTATTTTAATATTTTTAATTATTTATTTATTTTAAAAATGATAATTTTTGTCTTCCATTCATAAATAATTTTTTAAATTATTTAATTAATTTTAATTTTTCAAAGCATATTTATAATTTTGCCATTTGACCATTGACTTTCTTCATTAAATGTTGACTTTTGTATATGTTATATATATATTTCACATACACACTTTGTCTTATCACTTCTAATACTTCAATTTTTATTTAAATTTTTTATTTAATTTATTTAATTTAATTTTTTGAAAAATTACTGATGTTACATATAAATTAAGAATTATGTAAATTACTGGTTATGTATTTATTGTGTGGGTATGAGTTTAAGGATTGATGGAATTATAAGTATTGAAAGAGGAATGAAAAAAATGGAAGTGGTATAAATTGAATATATATATTAAGAGTTTAAAATTTATAATTTGCATTATTAATTTGGAGGAAAAATGATAGAGATTGAATTCATATTGATGTAAATATAAAGGAAGTATGGATGTGTTGTAAGTTGGTGAGAAAATTTATTTAAGGTGAAAGAGATTTATTTTATATTGAGGTGTGATATAACTTAACACGCATGTATGTTATGGACATGATTTGATTTGAATTGTATAGTATAAAGAATTTTATAGTGTTCTTTGGCAATTAATCTATAAAATGATGGAAATGTGAATGGTGAATTTTTATTCAAAAGAATCAAAGGTAAAATAAATGTTTAATAGAAAAATGGTTGGTGTTAGGTATAATTGGAGTTAATGGTTATGTTTGAAATATTGTTTGTAACGACCCTCCTCGACCAGGTCGACTGCCCGGCCCACTAGTGGCTTACGGCCCGGCCTTTTCACCACCTGGGCATGGAGTCCGCAGGAGGCAAGCGACCGCTACAGTACTGGACAGCCCTCGCGGCCCACCCAGCAGGAATTTATTTATTTGGCTCCCTAAGGAGTCGCCTCCCTGGATCGAACCCCTGACCTCCCACTTAAGAGAGCCAGCGAGAACCATCCAGTACCATTTCTGCCGGTACTGGATGGTTCTCGCTGGCTCTCTTAAGTGGGAGGTCAGGGGTTCGATCCAGGGAGGCGACTCCTTAGGGAGCCAAATAAATAAATTCCTGCTGGGTTGGCCGCGAGGGCTGTCCAGTACTGTAGCGGTCGCTTGCCTCCTGCGGACTCCGTGCCCAGGTGGTGAAAAGGCCGGGCCGTAAGCCACTAGTGGGCCTGGCAGCCGACCTGGTCGGGGAGGGTCGTTACATTGTTCAATTGATATATTTAGGAAAAAGTTGTATTTGAATTTAATTATGATTTTGGGAGTATGAGGAATTATTCTCTTGTTTAATATGAACTAATTTGCAGTGAATCATTGAGTAAATTATGGAAGGTATAAATAGGTGATGTAAAAATAGTTATAGAATAATGAAAAGAAATTGGGAAACTTGAGAAAATTATTGACCAATATATAAGTGAAGAAACAAAGTGAGTGTATAGTTGGCGTACAGATGGATGATAAGTGAATATGATTTATAAATATGGAGATATTGTTGAAAAAAAAGTGCTATCAAATGAGAATTGAAATGGAAAAGATTAGTTTGAGTAAGAAAGAACAACATGTAACAAAATGAAGTTCAATCTAGATATATTGTTATAAATTTGATGGGTTGTTTTAACATTGGAAAAAAGAGTGTGTTATTAAAGCATAGAATTATAAATTATTAAAAAATTATAGTGGATTGAAAAATAAGACAAAGGAAATCAAGAAGAGAAGAATAAAAATAATTTCATAATAGAAGTTAGATATTGTGAATCGTGTATATATATATAAACATACATAATATATATATATATATAGTATACCTAGTAGCAATACTATGGAGTGATTTTAAGTTAATTGATTAATTATATATATATATATGAAAGTATTTGTGAATTTAAAATAGTCGATTGAGCTAATACAAAAAGTGTGGAATGAGTTAAATCATGTTGATAATAAATGATTCAAGAAGAAGGAATTATTATTAGTAAAGAAATCCAATGAAAATCAAATTTTAGCATATTGTGTTACTATAAGTGTTAACTAAAAGATATTTAAAAGGTTAAAGAGATATTTAAGGATGTAAAAAGAGATTATATGCTATGTTTTAAGAAGATAATTAAGTTATAAAGGAAGTTATATGTATACGAATTATTGATTAGTAAATAGAAGTTACTGTTATCTTGAAGTATTTCAAGAATTTATTTGTGATAGTAAAATGGAAATAATTAAACAAAGATACAATTTTGAGATAATTTTGATAATTGATATCTGAATTTTGAAGTTGTAGTTTAATAATTCCTATATTTAAGATACTAAATCATTTGGGTTTGAGAGAAAAGTTTATATTTGTGAGTAGATAAAATGAGACTAGAACTTTATATATGATTTTTGTGATACTGTAGAATTAAAAATTTCCAGGTGTTGTTAAAGGTTAATTCTTTTGTTTGATATAATTGGTTATATATGAGATAATTACTTAATTTGGAATGGATTATTAATGTTATATTGATACGGTAGAAGTATGAAAATGAGAATGAAATTTTGAAAGGTGATTAAGGAATATTTGATTTGAAAATGTGAGAATTATGGTTTTAAAATAGATTATATGAGACGGATGTTATGGATGATATAAGACGGATGTTGAGGTTAATTGTGTATCGTGATGGATAATTTCGAGGACAAAATTCTTTTAAGGGGGAGAGAGTTGTAACATCAGCTTAATTATTAAAAATTAATTTAAATTAAATAATTTAAGAGGAAATGCTAAGTTGGAAGTGAGAAAAATAATGTGTATATGTTATATATATGAGAAATATACATAAAATATAAATTTAGACATAAGTTGGAATAAGACAAAAGATGAATAGTAAAAGGAGGGCAAAATAGTAAATATACTTTATAAAAATTAAAATTAATAAAATAATTTAAAAAGAAAGTATTTTTGAATGGAAGAGAGAGTTTTGATTTTTAAAATAATTAATTAATTAAAATAATAAAATATTTTCTATATAAGGTTAGAAATGAAGTAAAATAAAAAGAAAAACCAAAAAGTTGCTCCTTCTTCTTCCTTCTTCTCTCAAGGCTGAAATCTCCATGGATGTAGGGGGAAGGTTTTTGCTTCATCTTACTGTAAACTCTTCAAGATTTCTTAGAGTTTTTGGGTGATTTTGAAGTTCCTCCAACCAAAGTAAGCTTTCTTGCAATTTTAAGTAATTTCTTTAAAAAATTACTATATGTGAGAAATGGAATGTTGATGGAGGTTGTTTTAATTTTCTAATTGGGTACGGATGAAATTAATTTGGTGTGTGGATAATGATTTTAACATTGAATTTAAGAAAAGATTAAGTTTGGTTAGAGCTTGGAAGAAGAAGATGATGATTTAGGGTTTTGAAATAGTGATATTAAAGAATTCATGTCTATTTGATTCTATTGTTTAAAATGTGTTTTAAAATGGTTTTAATGATAGAAATGAACTTAAAATACCATTTGGAATTGAATAGAATAATGTTCCAAAATTAAAGAAGGTTAGGTCTAAAATTAGAAATCTTGGTTGAGTTTTGGTAGCTAAAATGTGTAGCATTGTAATTATAATGCATTATATATACCCACATTTTGGATAGGTGTTTGGTAAGTGCTTTTTACCCAAGTCTAGTAGTGAAAACATCTTGGAAGTGAATGGTGAAGGGTGATATTAGCTTGGATTTGGGTGTTGGATTAAGGTATGTACATAATTTTAATAGTTTGAAGCATATTTGCATTTAATTTGGCTTAAAGCATTTTAAATGGAAAATGTGTTAAGGTACTTTGTCATTTGAATGCTCATATGCATTGCAATATTAAATGTGAAATGATAAATATACATGATGTGCATTATGAAAAGTCATTATTAATGGCTAAAATGAATAGAATGTGCTAAATGTGAATTTTGTGAGAATAACCCTAAATGTTTTGGTAATATAGTCTTAAGGCAAAGTGATATGCATTTATTGATAATGTGATGAGTATTATGTATTGAAGTGATTATACATAGTTATGGAAGAGACAATGTGATAAGAAAATAGATTGTGAAAATATGCATTATTTGTATGTTGCCCAATATATTATTCAATTCCAAAGTTTTATGTTTAGTGGCATGCATAGTATTTGCATTCGGGCTAGACTCTAGGCATCAATATTACATTATTTGCCTTCAAGATAGACGCTGGGCTTCATCATTCTATTGTGTAGACACTAGGCATCATTATTTGCTGCCTACGGGCTAGACACCATGTGTCAAAATAGGCTGAAATAATAACTCTAGAACCTGAATATTATATAATATCATTTGGGCCCAATGCATGTGACTGTAATATGTGATGACTTAGAACGAAGAATGGAAATGAACTAATATGCTATTGCATGTCACATTATAGAATTAAACAAAAAGCATTATGCATTGTCTACCTTCAATTTTATTAGTGTCAACATATGTACTACTAGGCTATTAGCTTAGCGTGATTTGTTTTTCACGCATGTGACAGTGTTGAAACTGAGGACCTTGCTAGACTTTACCAGGTCTAGGGTTTTGGGATTCCACCAGAAGACTTTTGTTTTGCCACAGGACTAGAGCCACTTGCAAGCATATATAAATTTACTTTGTGTATTTTGGTATATCTATGTATATTATATTTGCATAAGATAAATATACTAGTAAAGATTTTTTACTAAGTGTTATAAACATTTATACATGTATATGTATTTGTGAATATCTTGGAAATAATTTGGGAAATTTTAAGCCATGGAGTTGTCTTGGAGAAATGGTTGATTAAATGTATATTGAAAGTGTATTTCTTTTGATAGGTTGAGTTAGTCAATTTTTGGGGACGTCTGAAATACAGACAAAACTCTGGCTAATTGTTCCCATAGATTTTTCTTTAACACTAGTATTTACATTAATTAAATTATCTACATTTATATGTATATATTTGTCAAAGTATGTTTAAACATTTTAAAGATTCTCTATTAACTATAAGGAAATTTATAAATATCAAAAATAATGACATTCTTGTAGTCTATATATGCCTTATACATATATGGACTGTATGTATATAAGGTATAAGGGTGTTATATTATCTCTGCTCAGGTCTATCAACATATGCGACACCAATATCAATTTTCTAGAATAAATAATTAAGCAGAGCAAACACACAATTTCAAATTACATTTTCATATTATCATTTCCTTTCTATTATTTTTCACATTTATCAAGTGATCAACTCACTCATGATCACTTTCGCATTTCATCTCATTTATCAATTTCTCGCATTTTTATATGATTAACATATTCCATATTTCACAATCACTTTACATAGCCTTGAGTCACATTCACAGTGTGACTTATTTCCACATTTTAGCACTTTTTACAAGCATATATATATTATACATCACATTACATTTTACTTTTCATCTCATTATCATACTTTCATCACATTTTCTCATTTCTCTACTTAATATCTACACTTTTCAAATAAACAACACATTAATTCATAATAATGTCACTTTAAAGAATATTGTTTATTCTTTAAATTGTGCCAAATTGTATTCTTTTCTCACCACATTATTCATATTTATCAACTTTTCATCATGTTCACTCTTTTCCCACAATTTCCTATATTTTACGCATTTTTACATTTATTACCCAAATTTTCACATCACATTAGACATAATATGCATTTCATATACTATGTACATCATAGTTGCATTAGCCATAATATAATGGCTTAGACATTCCTATTCCATGCTTTTCACTTATTTTAAATGGTACAATATCATATGCCTTATCAAAACAAATATCAAAGTGACATAACACATTCAAAAAATCATAATGTCTTATGCCAACTTAAATGCAATTCAAACATAATTCATTAAAGTATGTACTAATCTCAATTGTACCAAATTCCAAGCTCTAATCACCATCCTACTTTAACTACACCATTTGCCCTTCAACACTTTGATTTCACAAATTTACCATATTCATTCATGAATCATTGGTAAACCTTCATTGGTAAACCTTCAAAATCACCTTAAATCCTTGAAAAATCTTATGAAGTTATATATAGTTGAAGAAGAAATCCTCTCCCTCTTGCTCTCCATAAAAAAATTCCACCACCCTTGCTTAATGAAGAAGAAGATGGTCTTTTATAAACTAAATTTCTAATTTTACTCCTCATCTGTTTATATAATTATAAAATAATTAATTAATATATTAGAAAGATATTTTTGGTCTTCTTCCTATAAATAAATATTTTAATTTCTTTATTATTTTTATTATAATTGTTGTTGTTGTTATAATTGTTATTATTATTTTTAATATATTTAACTTTTTAACTTTTTACCTTTTTGACTTTTTACTTTATTTTGTCCTTTAATGAATATATATATATATTATGTATATATTATGTATACAATATATATAATTTTATATTTATCATGTTTATACCTTGTATCCTTCTCTCCCAACATATTAACTAAGCCTCCATATTAATTATTTTATTATAGTTAAAATCTCGGGTGTTACATTTATACACTAAATTTCATAAGGAATTTCAAGTATTAAAGGTGATTTTGAAGATTTTCCAAGAATCCAAGTAAGTATTCTTTAGTTTAAACTAGCTTAATTTCTTGAATTTTTAAGATTATGTTTGATTGGGCTAGAAAAAGAAGTTGATTTAAATTGTTAAAATTGATATTAATGAAGCTTAAATGATGATTATATGATGATTCGGTGGTTGATTGGTTGAGAAGAGCATAAATGATGAAATTAGGGTTTTGAGTTGAATATGTATAATTAGGGTTTTTAAAGGAGATGTCCATAATTATTGAATTGGATTGTTTTGATGTTATTTTGATATATAAGTAATGATTTTATGGTTTAGTATTGGAAATGAGTTGGGTAAGATGAAATTTAAATAAAATACTAAATGGTGAAATTAGAATTTTATTGGGATTTTTGATGGAAATTGTGTAATTAATGGCTGTTTAATATAAATTAAGCATGGAAGTGATATTAATTGAATAATTGAGTTTATTGTGTGATTTATATGTGCTTAGGCCAAGTTAGTGCAAGTGGTGAAGTGTAGGATTTGCTGGAAGTAAAGCTTGGAAAGAGATTTTGGAGCAAAAGGAGGCTCATATCGTACATGTTTAATTGACTTGAGATTTTATTAAATGTGATTTTGGCATAATGTATGTGGTTTCTTTTCAAATATGGAAATTTACATAACCTATGCTATGTCGCATAGTTTTGTGATGGATGTCACATTGGATATGTAATATCCCAAAAATGTGCCCTAGAAGTTTTAGTATAATTGTTGTTTTATTTGAATTAAAATGTATATGTTAATTTGGGAGAGAAAAGAAATTTAAAAGAAAGTGTATATGTTGTGTATATGAAAATATATACAACATATATACAAGTCAAATGTGATGGTCAAGGGATGAAGATATTTAACTTGTTCTTTGTGAAATTACTAAATAGGGTAATAAGTGAAAGACAAGTAAAATAAATAGGTGAGGGTATTTAAGTAATTTTCTTTTTAAATTGCTTGGTGGAGGTTTAAAGAAGAGAGTAAAGTTGACTTTGCCATTCATTTTTATTTTTCTTCTTCTTCCTTTGTGTTTGGCCGGCCATCACTCAAGCAAGAGAGCAAAAGAGGGATTTGATTTTCCAAGACCAAAATTGAAGGAGATTTCAAATAAACAAGTTGGAATTTCAAGAAATTTCATTATTTTGGTAAGTTCTCTCTTGATTGCTCTTGTTGTTTTTGAAGTTATTTTTGAGTTTGATGAAGTGTTGTTGATAATATGGTTAGGATTGCTTGTGGTGTGTTTGTAAGTGTTGAAATGGAATTAAAGATAAGAAGTTAGGTTGGTGTTGGTGATGGAAGAGGAAGAGTTGTGTTTAGTGAAAATTTTTCTGTTTTACCATTAGTAAAGGCTGTGACTTATATGATTTTTAATTAAATATAGAAAAATGTTCTTGAAGTGAATTTTTGATATGTTGTGCCTCTATGAGTCTAGAATGACTGAAAAATATGTTGATTCGATTTTGGAATGGTTATGATTTTGGAAAGATTATTTTTACTAAACCTGTTCCAGCAGGTACCTTAACTGAGACAGCTATATTTCGGGATTTTTAATAAAATTTAGAAAAATCATATTCAATTAAATTTTGGATATGTTGTTGCTTAGGGAGTCTAGTATTTTAGAAAAATAATTTGGAACCACGTTGATTGAATTTAATTTATGGAATTCACAAAGTTCAGAACTGCTGCCAGGATGCAGGGCAATTGGGGCAGTCTGTTTGGGTGAACTATTTGACTAAGATTTTGTGTTCAGTTTGATCTGAAATTTTAAAGGAATGATTTTAAGATGTAAAATTTAGTTCTGTAAAAATTTTAGAATTTTTAGTCAAGTAGATTATTTTATACAAATTTTCAAAATAAGGATAGAGTAGAGTCTAAAACCAGAATGTACTATTCATATGGTCATTTTGCTAATACACCTTTTGGATTAGGTTGTGAAGAGGTTGAATTGCCCTAGCCTAAGTGTTGAGGATTCTTGGAAGAGTAAGTGTATAGATTGGTGTGAGTTGGTTTTAAGGTAAGTACAAATTACATTATTTCATACATTCATATTATGTTGAGATTTAACATACATTTGATTGTAAATGTGTTAAGAAATCTAATGCATTATTAATGCATATTAATAATGTATGTTTGGTATGATGTGAATGTTATGATGAGTATGTAAAATATGTGTTAATGCCATTGATTATATCCATTTGAATGATGAAATGAAATAGGGAATATGAAATGTAAAAGATATGATATTATGAAGAATTGCCCTATTGTGATTTGAGATCATATGAGATATGAGGCATGGTTGCCTAATTAATTATGAGAAATGAAATGAAAAGAAATTGATAATGAGATAAATGAATTCATTGTGTGCCTAATATGTTTATTCAATTTTCAGAGTTCTGGTTTTGGCGGCATGCCTATAAATAACTGGATAGGTGAAATGACCGGGTCGTAAGCCGATTCAAGTTGAAAAATGTGAAATGTGATGTTTTTGGGGTGAAATGACCGGGTCGTAAACCTCAAAAAAAAATTATTCAAAACTAGATTGGGTGAAATGACTGGGTCGTAAACTCAAATCTAGTTGAATATCCATGGATAAATGTATTGATGATTATGATTATAGACCAAAACAGTAACTCTGAACTTTGAATAGCATATTAGATTATTTTTGGGCCCATGCTTGTGTTTGTTTAAATGTGACTATTGAATGGTGAAACAAATGAATAATGAGATGACTACTATACATACGTTATTGAAACCGGTAAGATTTGAAATATAATATTCTCTTGAATTGATCTTGAATCTTTATTGTGTGACATTAACATGGCATTAAAGCATCATAGCACTGTAATTTGTACAACTAAGCCATTGGCTTAGCGCGAATGTGATTCTTCGCGCAGGTGACAGGGAAGAACCAGAGAGTTCTTCTAGGCCGAGTCAAGTCTAGATTTTGAGGTGTTGATAGTGGGCTTAAAGATCAAAGACTGACTGCCAAAGAAATGTATAAATTTTATGGGTTGTAAAACTTGAGTTTGGATATATATGAATTTGTAAATATTGTTATTTTCCGCTGCATAGTGAACAAATATTTTATCTACTGTATTTCATAATAAACCTTTACTTTATGTTGTACTAGAAGTGTAAATCCTTTTTCCAGGTTGTAGTTGAGGTTATAAGGGGGATTTATTGGGAGTGTACTGAGAATGATTTTATTTGCATTGGTTTGTGTAAAATGTTTTTAAAAATCAGAAAAAAACCAGTTTTGCCGACATTTGGGACTCAATTTTTAGGCAATACTATGGCAAAATTTCTGTAAAAATCGGAACTAAAAATTTGACTAAGTAAAATTGGTAGCAACATTAGGATAGTGTGGCGCCTCTACTCGGCTTACATATGTAGGTCGAGAAGGGGTGTTACAATTGATGATTAGTAAAAATCTTGTGGCTGGTTCTATTGATGATTATGATTATAGACCAAAACAGTAACTCTGAACTTTGAATAGCATATTAGATTATTTTTGGGCCCATGCTTGTGTTTGTTTAAATGTGACTATTGAATGGTGAAACAAATGAATAATGAGATGACTACTATACATACATTATTGAAACCGGTAAGATTTGAAATATAATATTCTCTTGAATTGATCTTGAATCTTTATTGTGTGACATTAGCATGGCATTAAAGCATCATAGCCCTGTAATTTGTACAACTAAGCCGTTGGGTTAGCGCGAATGTGATTCTTCGCGCAGGTGACAGGGAAGAACCAGAGAGTTCCTCTAGGCCGAGTCAAGTCTAGATTTTGAGGTGTTGATAGTGGGCTTAAAGATCAAAGACTGACTGCCAAAGAAATGTATAAATTTTATGGGTTGTAAAACTTGAGTTTGGATATATATGAATTTGTAAATATTGTTATTTTCCGCTGCATAGTGAACAAATATTTTATCTACTGTATTTCATAATAAACCTTTACTTTATGTTGTACTAGAAGTGTAAATCCTTTTTGCAGGTTGTAGTTGAGGTTATAAGGGGGATTTATTGGGAGTGTACTGAGAATGATTTTTTTTGCATTGGTTTGTGTAAAATGTTTTTAAAAATCAGAAAAAAACCAGTTTTGCCGACACTTGGGACTCAATTTTTAGGCAATACTATGGCAAAATTTCTGTAAAAATCGGAACTAAAAATTTGACTAAGTAAAATTGGTAGCAACATTAGGATAGTGTGGCTGGTTCTACTCGGCTTACATATGTAGGTCGAAAAGGGGTGTTACAGGATATTTGCCTAATGTAAAATTAAGGTTTGTACATGAAATGTGTGATGTTTACTAATGCGATGTCAAAATGTGGGTAATAGTGGAAATAAATATAAAAAAAAGTGGAAAATATGAAAAATTGTGGGAAAAGGATGAAAATGGTTAAAATTGGTAAAACATGAGTAATGTGGTGAGAAAATAATACAATTTGGCTCACTTTAAAGAATAAACAATATTCTTTAAAGTGACATTAGTATAAATTAATATGTGATATTAACAAAATATTGAGTTCTATAAAATATTGAGAACATGAAAATTTTACCTGATTATGGAAAAGAAATAAAAATGGATGAAATGTGATAAAATATATAAAGTGAGTCACATTATGAATGTGACTCATGAATAAGTAATGGGAATATCAAATGGTAAGGAGATTGTGAAATGTGTTTTAAAGTGTAATGTTGTAGTGGACATAAAAAGTGGTGTTCATACAGCTGATTCAACTTACCAATAGTAAGTCATGATAATTATTATGCCTTCGACTGAGATACACCAGTGTTGAGCAAATTTGTGCTAAGGAGACAGCCTTCAAATGATGATAGACATTTTATCTCCAGTGTCGAGAGAGGGTGGCCTTTAGGTGATATATTTGACACTTTGCTCTCAGTGTCGAAAGGAGGCAGCCTTTGGGTGATATTTGAAACTTGCCTTCGGTGTTGATAGGGGATGGCCTACAAATGATATGTGAGACTGTGTGCCTGATGTAGGACCTTTTGGGTCACTTTAAGTGGAATCCTAGGCCCAGTGAGTATGAGTGTGCATTTGTGTGTTTGTGACATGTATACTCAACATATAAGTTTGATAAACTTTGTAAATTAATAAAGGTTTGGGTTAAGATAATACAAATTATATTATATAATTGAGCAATTTGATTTAATGGTTTATTGTTATTAAATATGTACCACTAAGCAATATGCTTAGTGCTGTTATTTGTATCACGTAGGTGTTTAGATCATTTTTGTATTTTTTTTAGTGTGATTTTATGTGTTTTTAGTTATTGTTTTGATTGATTTCTGTTTAAAGTTTCTTTGAAGTGTTTGTTTTAGGTTTAAGTGCAAAAACTCCCTTGGAAGATCAAAATAATGAAGAAAGAGCATGAATCAAGCAAGACATGGCCAAGCCAAATCAAGCTTGGGCGTGTCACCTCAAAGGAAATGAAGGCAAAGCTTGACACGACCAGGAGAACACACCCACATGACACGGCCAAGCCTGATTTGATTGAATGTTAGGTTGATAGATTAGCTACCTATTAATCTCTAGATATTGAATGAAGGACCAAGAGGTGAAATTTGATATCAGAATAATGCAATCGGCTACCCTATGAATGAATTAGAAATATAAGTTCTAGGGTTCTATTAATTTGGTAATGTAAAATAATTGGTTATTGCTATTTCATGAATGTGAGAACTAATGAATTGGTAATTGACTATTTAACCTTAAGGAACAAATTAATTTACAAGGTTATGTCAATGGATAATTGAGAATTAAGCTTTGATTGAATGGACCTATAACCCTAGGCACTTTCCCAAGAATTGATTTGATCTTATACAACCATCACACACATCAACCCTATGCACGTTACTCTTAGGTTTAAATTATTCTTGCACCATTCCAAACAACGAACTCGCTTTTAATTTAATTGCTTTAATCAAGCTATTACGAACTACACCTTCCTTGTGAGATGACCTTGGGCCAATCACCGTTACTGTAATAGCCTCATATACTTGCGAGTGCCGCTTGTAGTAGTACTTAATTCGAGCGCAACAAGTTTTTGGCGCCCCTACCGGGGAAGGCTGTTTAAGTAATAATAGTTTGATTTTTTTTATTATTTATTTAATTGTTTGTTTGTTTTCTTTGAATTGTTTGTTTATTTTGTTTGATTTTCTTTCAATTTAATTATTTATTTATTTTCTTTAAGTTGCTAAGTGCATTTTGTAAAAATGCAATTTTCAAGGCACGGGGGGAGTTTATGATAGGAACGATGAGTCTGAAATGGCATGGCAATTAGCAGAATTGTCAAATCAACTTAAGGTGCTAAATGCAAGAGGAAGAGCACCTATGCCACGCCAAGAGATATGTGCAACATGTGGCAATGCGTGGCATAGTGCAAATACATGCTCATTCGGTTTCGCACGATACCAAGAATGGAAAGAGGAAGAAGATGACGTTGATAGTTTCCAGCAAATGGGTTGAAATGACCAATATTCTAATCCTTACAACCCAAGCTGGGGAAGCCAACCAAATTTTTCTTGGGAAAATCAGCAGCACATTCCACCTCAAAATTGTTTTCAACCTTACCAAAGAAGTTCTTACTCTCAAGAACAATATTCAAATCAAGATCACCTTAAGAAACCCTCATTGAGGATAGTTTGAATGCCTTCATTCAAACTAGCGCACAAAATCAAGATCGACTTAAGGAACCCACTTTGGAAGATAGTTTGAATGCCTTCATTCAAATTAGTGCACAAAATCAGAATCAATGCAAGAAATCCACATTGGAAGATGATTTGAATGATTACCTTCAAATTAGCACACAAAATCAGGAAGGGATCAATGAGAGGTTTGATTCTTTGGAGGAATCATTGAAGAGGGTGGAAATTCAAGTTGGGCAACTGGCACATCAACTCCAAGCACACCAAAAGGAGGAATTTCCTAGCCAATTGGAGCAAGTCAAGGTAATCACAAATTTGAGGAGTGAACAGGTGATATATAACAAAATTTGTGATTCTTTGGATGCAAGCACTAATCAAGAAGATAATGGCAAGGAGATCCAACCCAACATTGAGGTTTTAAGCCAATCAAATGAGAAGGAGAATTTGGAGGCATCAACCTCACCAAAGTTGCATGAATCTTCCAATCCTGATAGGCCACCAAATCCATTTCCATGTAGCTTGAAGGATGAGGAGCAAGGTAAGCAACTTTCTGACATCTATAATATGCACTTCCAAGGAGAAAGTGAAAATAAGATTGGGATGACTATGACCTTAGAAGAAGAGCATGTATTGCCCAATTTAGAAAATGAGGAGAGTAAGCTAATTTTAGATGCTGAGTTTGTTGAGAGGGGACTTGACATTGTTAAAGTGGATGAAGAAGTGATTCAACCAAACTTGGTTGAACTTAAAGAGTCCCCAAAAATCATTTCTTCTACTCTTGGTGGTAAGGAAGAGTGGAAATCTGATATGCCCATGTTGCACAAAGACAAAGATTATTACAACATTCCTATTGCACTGGAGGATTACCCTAAGATGACCTTCACATGTTTTCAAATAACACTATTTAGGTATAACAATACATCGGGTGTCTTTCGGAGTTGCGTACCTTCCATCTTATCACACATGGGCTATAATTTCATTATGGGTGGAAGGAGCCCTACACATCGTATATGGGAACGATGGAAATCAGGTTTCATCTAAACTCTCTCTCTTAGTTTATGCATGCTCACATTGAGGACAATGTGAATCTTTAAGTATGGGGTGCATTTTGTGTTTTTACTTTTAAGTTATTTTTTATTTAAGTTTAGTTAATGTTTTTAATGTTTTTCTTTGAATAAATGAATTTTGGAAAGTTCAATTGTTATAAATTATTGATTGATGACCTTTGAATTTTTGAATCATGAATTTGAGAATTGAGTAGAATTGGTGCTTATTGTCAATTTTGTTGGTTTTTCCTTGTATTGCCTTTAACCTAGTGAGAAATTGAGCCATCAACATATTATTCTTTTTGTGTGTGAATATCTTTGATTAATGAGTTGCTAGAACTTGCTTTGAAATGCATTTTGAGACTACATAAAAATTTCAATTAGGCATCAAGATGATTAAGGCAATTAGGTGAATCCACTTTGGCTTAAATAGACCAACCTTATATCCAACCTTAGTTAGCAAATTTTGAGCTTATTTTATTTTTCCTTTTCTTTCTTTTTCACAACACCATTAGCTTGAACCTTGTTGTTTTAACTCTTACCCTTTCATTAGGTCAAGAGCATTTTAAGAGCGTTTATGACCGAGTGTTGTGTTGAATTAAGTGTGGGGTTAAATTTAGTAGGTTTAAGATTGCAAACTATTATCTTCTTTAGTTTCAAAACCCTATAGTTGTAAAGCCCTAAAAAAAATAAAAAATAAACAAAATAAAAAATAAAAAAAAACAAATAAAAAAAGAGAAAAATAAAAAAAATATAATAATAAGAATAAGAATAATTGATGTTCTTGTTGTAATTGGAATAAGTTGGGAATAATCTTTGCAAGATGTAATAAGTGAGTTCCCTTGAAAAGCTCTTTAATTTCAAGGGGTAGGTGAGAGGAAGGTGTTAGGGGATTGTTAGTTATACATGTGATCGGTTACTTCATTCTTGAAGTGCTCTTGAACTTAATGATTAAGCTCACACTTCCTAAATATCATGCCTTTACCTTAGCCCTATTACAACCAATAAAAGACCTTTTGATTGATGCTTGATTGTAATTTTGTGGTGGAGATTTGATTGATAAGCAAGCCTATGGTAATAATCTTTCATTGATTGTTATGAGTGTAAACACCACCATGATCAAACACTTGTAAGAGTTGGTGAGGGAAAGACAACATAGGTTATGCATGGAAAACCACTCAATTGCATAGGTATCGATTTTGTTTGATTCGATATTGATAACGGATTTAGGGATAGAAAAGTCTTGATGCATCTTTATAACTCTTAAACTTAACAAAATTTATCTTGTTTAGTGTGTTTTGATTTTAGCCTTGCTTGGGGACAATCAAGGAATTAAGTGTGGGGTAGTTGTTTAGATAATTTTTGTACTTGTTTTTAGTGTGATTTTATGTGTTTTTAGTTAATATTTTGATTGATTTCTATTTAAAGTTTGTTTGAATTGTTTGTTTGTATAGGAAAGTCATGATGCATCTTTATAACTCTTGAACTTAACAAAATTTATCTTGTTTAGTGTGTTTTGATTTTAGCCTTGCTTGGGGACAAGCAAGGAATTAAGTGTGGGGTAGTTGTTTAGATCATTTTTGTACTTGTTTTTAGTGTGATTTTATGTGTTTTTAGTTAATATTTTGATTGATTTCTGTTTAAAGTTTGTTTGAATTGTTTATTTTAGGTTTAAGTGCAAAAACTCCCTTGGAAGATCAAAATAATGAAGAAAGAGCATGTATCAAGCAAGACATAGCCAAGCCAAATCAAGCTTGGGCGTGTCACCTAAAAGGAAATAAAGGCAGAGCTTGACACGGCCAAGCCACTGGCCTTGTCTCACCCTAAGCACAAAGCAAAGTGACACGGCCACTAGCTTGGCCGTGTCACACCAAAGGGAATGAAGCAACTTGAAGAAACAGAAGAGAACACGGCCAAGTCACTGGCCGTCTCACATGACACGGCCACAAGCTTGGCCGTGTCACCCAACAGACCAAAGAAAAGAAAGAAAAGAAAGAAAGAAAGAAGCAGTGATGGACAGGGCCACCAAGCTTGGCCGTGTCCCAAAGAAAAATAAGAGACACCACCAAGCCAAATCCAGCTTGGCCGTGTCACCCTTAATTTATTAAAGTTCTTTCGCACGAAAATAAAAAAAAAAGAAGGGGGGAGAGAAGGCTAGGGTTTGCGAAAAAGAAAAGAAAAGAGAAGAAACAAAGAAAAGAGGGGGGAGACACGATTTGGTGAGAGGAGAGAGTGACACTCTCCTTGTCCCTTCATCTTCTTCCTCCATTTCTATCCTCTCCATCTTCTCCATCTTCCATTGACAAGATCTTTGAGATTCTTTGGGATAAATTGCGTTAAAACAAGCTCTTGAAGGTTGAAGAAGCTTCATTGAAAGGTTTGGTGACTTGAGAAAGCTCCATTCCATCTTCCAAAGGCATAATCAATTGAAGGCTTGGTGACTGAAGAAAGCTCCATTCCATAATGCAAAGGGGAATAAACCATTGAAGAGGGCTTGAGTTCTTCATCATACATTAAAGTGGAGCTAGGAGGAAGACTAGTAATCCTACTCATGGCATCTTCACAAGGGGTTTTTCTATTCTCTCTTTTAATTTATTTCAATATTATTTTTGTTGTATTAAGAGAATTGATATTTCAATGAACAATTTGTATTTGATTTATATTGAGTTGAATGAATGTTTTAAATTGATGATGTTGAGCTAAAAACCCATGCTTAGGGTTTGTAGTATATTTGATTGAATGCCTTGATTTAATATTTCCATTGATGTACCTTGTTGATTGGTTGATTGTATTGGATTGAATGTTAGGTTGATAGATTAGCTACCTATTAATATCTAGATATTGAATGAAGGACCGAGAGGTGAAATTTGATATCGGAATAATGCAATTGGCTACCCTATGAATGAATTAGAAATATAAGTTCTAGGGTTCTATTAATTTGGTAATGTAAAATAATTGGTTATTGCTATTTCATGAATGTGAGAACTAATGAATTGGTAATTGACTAATTAACATTAAGGAACAAATCAATTCACAAGGTTATGTTAATGGATAATTGAGAATTGAGCTTTGATTGAATGGACCTATAACCCTAGGCACTTTCCCAAGAATTAATTTCGATCTTGTACAACCATCACACACATCAACCCTACGCACGTTACTCTTAGATTTAAATTATTCCTGCACCATTCCAAACAATGAACTTGCTTTTAATTTAATTGCTTTAATTAAGCTATTACGAACTACATCTTCCTTGTGAGACGACCTTGGGGCGATCACCATTTCTGTAATAGCCTCGTATACTTGCGATTGCCGCTTGTAGTAGTACTTAATTCAAGTGCAACAGTAGGTGAGAGCACTGCAAAGCATAATGGTCCAGAGTGAGCTGGGGATTTAAGTATCTATTTTGCCATAAGACCAACCATGATAGGATTGCATTCATGTATAGCTTTTACTATTATGTACTTTGGCTTTTATTTTATACATTCTAACCAAGATTTAAGGTCATAAAATGAGTTTTGGGAAAATGTTATATATATATATATATAAATGAGACTATTGATGTTTTAAATGTGTGTGAATATTACAAATAATATTTTGGGTGTGAGATTTTTGAATGAGTAATGAAGATATGGAAGTTTTGATGAGAATTATAATTTTGGGAGTGTGATTATTTTATGCAGGTTGTGTTGATTGATTTTAAGAAATATTGAAGTTATAGACAAAAATCTAGTGAAATTTTCCTTGAGAATTTCATTTACAAATTTGTAAATTATTTTAAATATTAAAATAAGGGCTTTTACATGAAATTATTGTAGTACTTTTATATCTTAAATATGTATTTTACGTATACAGGGGTATATGTAATATATTTATTTAGGGAATAATAGTGTTACATCAAGAGCTATCACTAGTATGCTGGTATGCGTCAGCTAGTGTTCCAAGCATACCAGCCTAGCCTATACAAAATGATGAGTCATTTTGCATGGCGACATGCTGCAGGGAATCCCAGTCAGGGCTAGCATGGCCTAGGGAGCAAGTCACAAGCTAGAGGCTGGGAATCTTAGCCTCCTTATACAGTGCATGGCTCCCACACAATGCCTTGCCGGCCAAATCAAGCTTTTCCAATGGGGGGTTTTTACGGTCTAGGATCCGGTGGTGTGATAAAAATTAATTTTAGAATACACTAACCTATCGTTCTAGTATAACAATAGATTAATCTTTATTTAAAATATAATAAAAATAGATTAAAATTTCAGTATTTGAGCGCCCAACTTTATAAGGTCATATATTTCTTAACGTAACTCCTATTTTTGCAAATAATATACCTAATTGAAGCTCTATATGTCTACTTTCATATAATATCATAAAATCACATATGCAAAAGCAATAAGCCAATGCTTTTCATTCCTAAACATGCCTATATGAGTTAATTACCAAAGTTTATACATAATTCAACAAAAAATATTTTTCAACAACTAATAGCCTAATTATTCATAAAAAATTAGAGCACAAACAATTAAAGCTCTGATACCAATATTGGAAATTAAATCCATATAAGTAGTTGTTTGGATATTACCTCTGATGATGCTTGTGTAAGATTAACCTTGTGCTTATACTACTAATATTGAAGGACAATCACCAAAGAGGGAAGGTTCTCTCTTTTCACAATCTAAGAATCAAGCCTAAATCTCTCAATCTCACACTTTTGGAGTAAGGACTTATAGGAGAGAAAAAAAACCTAGCAGTAACCTTTTTGAGCTTGCAAATACTCATGTAATTATAGTGGCAATATCCTTCTCCTAAAAGGATTTGTGTTTTGCTTTCAGAGATAAAATCAAACACTCTTAGATTATCCTAATTATTTAAAGATATTATTTTCTCCCAAATATCTTAATATTATCTTAATAATATAAATCATAATTATATTATATTTAAATAATATTTATAAATATATTGATCCATGGGTCTATTCACTCGTTATGGGCAGACCTGACCTAAAACTACCAGTGTTGTTCACCTAACTTCGTGGCTTGATTAATTTGATCGAATTCGGAGAACTCAATTAAACTGAGTTAAACTTAATTTTTAAAAAATTGAGTTAGGTTTTATATTTCTATTTGACATATTTTTTTACTATTGGGTCAGTTCTCAGGTTAGCTTAAAAATTTTGAGCCAACTTGGTCCATCCTGATTAAACACACACACACACATCTTTTAGTTAACCTAAACCCCAATATAATCATCCATCACTTTTCATCTCGCTCTCCTCTCCCAATTTTTACCTCTTTAAAATCTTCTATTTTACTCCATTCAATATTAATCATGCATTGTAAGAGATTGATGATTTGGGTGCATTTATTGTAGAGTTCTACATTGTTAAGGAATTAAGGTCAAGGCTGATAGCCTGGGTTAAAAGGTAGGTTGGCCAACTTGACATGGTCATCAATAAACACTTCTTTAGCCTTCATTTTGAGAGTGGACACCATTAGGCGTTGTAGAGAAAGTTTTAACCTAAATGATTGGTCAATCTTAATTTTGATCTTGTTAATTAAATTAAAAGCTATTAATATTTCAATTAAGTGATTATATGGTAGGAGTTAAACTTGGGGAAGGGTAAATTCCATGAACGATAACAAATCAGAAAAAGTGCCCTATGCAAAATTTGTTCAAGCGCCATAGAAGTCTTACTTGCGAGGCATATATTTTCTATGGCTTAAGAGGCACGCAATAAATAATAATTCAAAAATTATGAGGGACCAAGGAGAAAAATGAACCACTTGAGATAGTTGTGGCAGTATCGTATGGGTGAACCTTAAAAGCCATTTCCACTTAGAGATATAGTATCAATCATGATTATTTTTGCAATATTGATTTGGACAAGATAATTGTACCATGACTATGAAAGATGAATCATGTCAGCTATATGACTGAAGCTAGATTGAAGCAAACTGTAGCGAAAGGTAGAAAATATTACACTAAAGGTAACTCTAGCAATCTAGGTCACGAATGGGGATTGCAATTGTTATGGTATTGTGATGCTTACAACTTTTCATATGTTGATTATCAAATTTAGTAGGTTTTTGAAGACCCAATGATAAGATGAAACTTGGCTACTACTTATACTAGCCATTATAGTATAGTTGACATTGGCCAGGAGAAAGGAAAGCTCATCAGGAAGTTAGTAGGTGACAACATATACATGTGAAGTATTCAAGAAACTAGCAAGTAAGAAAAGTCCATTACGATTGCTAATATTGCTAGCTAACTGTAAAGAGCTACTCACGACTACGAGAAAGGCTTAGTGACCGCGATCAAGCTCTAACAATGCATTTAATGCAAATTTTATGGCTGTTAGAGAGAGAGATCTCCACTAATCATTTCATTAATGGAAAAATCCTCCAAGATGGCAATGAATATCATATCACATAACATTTATGAAATATAAAATTTCATTAATTATAGCCAAACACTTGCAAATTTATTAATTGAGCCTTATTTGCTTAATATAAATTTTGGTTGTTGTAGAACATTAATAGCTCATTATAAAGATTTAAATGCGAGTCATAAACAATTGAGAAGTTTGGTGTGAACTTAGAAACAATAGGTTGGATATTATTCTTGAAAATCCTTTGTAAGTTTTACGTGTTTTTCTAGGGGTATAAAAATGGGTTGGTAGATCGCGTTCATGTTAGATTGACCCACTCTAGTAACATGATTAAAGTCAACAAAAAAATGACCCATTTTTAATACTATTGACACGAACATGACATGAAATTAATGGGGTTAAATGAATACGACATATATAACAACTTACTTAAATTGTTTATATGCAAGTCATACAATTCGACAAGATCCGTTTAATCCATTTAATATTTTTAATATAAACTAATATTATATTCTTAAATAACCAACTGAAAATTATTCATATAAATAAAATTAAGATTAAAATAATTTTAAAATATAAATGTATTAAAAAATTTCTTAAAATACAAAAAATTAAAAATATATTACACAATTAATAAGAAATAAATAATGAGTATGTATTATATTTTAGTCTTAGAACTTAATAGTAAAAAAAGTTAAGGAGAATGTATAGTTGCCAATACAAAGTTTAAAATATTATTTTTGAAAATATTATTTTATTTTCTATTTTCTTTTCTTTTTATAAATTCTAAATTTAAAAATTTTATTCGATATAAAATATAAAAGATTATATTATTTAAATTACAAAAATTATTTAATTTTTAACATTTGATATAGAAAATAATTTCTAA
The DNA here is from genome assembly GCA_947685225.1 of Garcia nutans. NCBI lineage: Eukaryota > Viridiplantae > Streptophyta > Magnoliopsida > Malpighiales > Euphorbiaceae > Garcia > Garcia nutans. The sequence continues at coordinate 15,467,173 of CANTUV010000011.1, read as the reverse complement.
AATTCAAAAAGAATTAAATGCAAATTAATTAATAATTAGATTTATAAAATAATTAAAATAATTTAGTAATTAGTTGAAATTACTAAATTTTTAATAAGAATAATTAAAAATTTAAATAAACTATTTCTAAATAAAATAATAATACATTATATAATAATATATATGTGACTTATTTTTATTCTCCTATAATAAAAAATAATAAAATGACGTAGTTTTGAGTTGTATTAAAACTATATCATTTTAGTTAAATGGGTTTATAGTGGGTTCATGTGTCAGACTGCTATACAACCCGTTTTAAGTCATATCATAAACTATTTGACCCGTTTCTGATGCTAACCCGTTAAAAGTCAACTATAACTCGTTAATTTTACGTATCTTGTGTATCGTATTCGCGTATCATGACTCATTTTAACACCTTTAGTATTTGGAAAATACTTTGTAAGGATTATAGAGTTAAGCTTTGACAAAACTCTTATATTATGTTTGGAGTGAGCTTTGAAATCTAATGGACTTGTTGATAGTGGGTGTAGGATTAGTTAGAACCTGAGCCACTAAATTGCTTATTTTCTTTCTTCTTCCTTTCTATTTTTAATTTTGAAAAGTTTTCAGCATTGTCATCTATTCAACCCACCTTTTCTGAGTGTAAAGTTCAATGGAAAGGAAGAGAAAGAGGGAGTGTTGATAAAATAAAGAAAGAAGCTATAAAGATTATAATTTGTAAGACAACTAGTAAAGAATTGTTGAAAAAAGAAATTACAATTTGTTAGCCAAACCCTTGGTTTGATTTTAATCTTAGGTAATCAAATTAAATAGCACTAATGTTGCACCAAGTTTAATTTTGTAGGAACTTACAAAATTGAAGTTTTATAAGAGGCCTGACTAGACCAAATAGAAGCTCGACTAGACCAATGCCTATGGTTTCAATGAAATTCATCTAGTAGAGATCACGACTATCAGTACTCTCACAATGTCACCTTACCATGAATGGTCTGATCATGCCACAGATAATCTGATGAAATGATTATGTAAATTTTACTCCAAACATCCAGTAGAGATCATGGCTAGATAGTACTCCTAGATTTTCACCATACCAAATATTCTAATTGAACTAAGAGTCAATCCTATCGGACTAAAGCAAGAAATGAAAATCCCAAGAAATTACAAAAGAGATCATGGCCAGTGGCACTCCCATTTTCTCAGCATACTAGCTAAAGCTCGATCGGACCAGTGAAATGGAATTTAAAAATTATGGAATTTACTATTCACTCAATGAGAGGATGCCATATGTACTAGCTATTGGAAGAACATTGTGAGAAAATTAAAGAGCACGATCGGATAAACCCTAATCTAACCATACCATTGCCTAGCATGACCGGATCAATGGAAATATGACTGCGAAGTTGCTTTGCTAGATGATTAAAGTGGGAAACTTTAACCAAATATCTCGGTACTCGCTAATTATTATTCAGATGGCTAGTTGACATTAAAATGGCTATAAATACTTGAAAGAACTTAGTTTTTGTAGTGATTTTAGTGTCAAATTGCAAAAAAAAAAATAACTTTCATTCCTTTAAATCAAAATTTATATTTATTATAATTGAGTGTTGGGTGTGAGCATTAAACACCATTGTGTAAGTTTAGTGTGAGCTTTGGTTTTAGAGTGAGCCTAGGTAAAACTCATATTAGGTTGTGAGGAATTCTCAAATTCTTTGTAAAAGTTCAGTGTGACTTGTGAAAATACCATGTTTGAGTTGAGGTTGTAAAAACTCAAAGATAGTAGAACTTTAACAAGTTTGTTGAGAAAGTACAAGTAGGATTGAGGAATCCAAATAACTATAAATTATTTTGTGTTCATTCTTCTCTACTCTATTTTCTTCTTACTTTGTTTATTTTAAATTTTAATTTCCCATCACTTCTTCACCCCCCCCCCCCATCTTGGTTTCCATCTTGGGACAACACTCCCATCCTTATATTTGTATCCTAGAAGCTAAACTTGTCTATCACTAATCCTTGCTCCCAACACATGTTATCTATCCTTGTTATAATTTGCCACAATCCATCTTCCTCTTCCCCTCTCTTAACACGTAATTAATGAATGCTACTCATTTATTAGTCATATATCTTATAATAATTACTTGTAGTCATCATCATTACACCAAAATGATGAAGTTAGCCAAGTGTTTTATTCCCATTTAATCCACCTAAACATTAACTTAGCTTTCTAGAATATGGCTAACACTTGATTACAAGTGGTTTTTGTATATAAATTTTGCATGCATGTATTCATATACCATGCATATGCTTTCATGCATTTTATATTCATATATATATATTATACTACCTAGTGACTTTAATTGCTCACTTAATTTGATAACACCATCTTTAATGTAGCTAATTCATAGCCATCAACTGAATTTTTCTTACTCATTTTAACATATTATTTATTCTAATTAGCACATCATGCTTTTCTATTTAAAATATAGCTCATCATATATATATATATATATATACTCATATGTTCTCTCAAGTCTATGTATACTCAATCAAAAACACAATATATGTACATATAATCTAATTTTTCCTTGATTTCATATTTCTTTACTAATCAATCTACTTATATGTTCATATATAATTCTAAATCCCAATTAAATATTTAAATCTATCATGCTAAATATTGGTGTATTACATTTTCCCCTCCTTGCAGAAATTTGTCCTTGAATTTCTTAGACTTTAGTTACATGTTTAAATTTATTATGCTTTTTATGCGCTACTCTGATACATTTCTAATGTTATATTCTCCTTTTCTATTTTTTTTGTATTCTTATTCTTATACACCTACACATAGATATATAAATCTATATTCTTTTAGATTTTTTCTATGTCAAATTCTAAATTTATTGTACTACCTTGAGGTATTAATTATACTACTCCTTTCTAGCTTAATCCTTTTAGGTATTATTATGTATTAATTTTGGCAACTCGAGAACTATGGTATCTTCTGTCATTCTACTTCCCCCCTTAAACCTTTTATTCTATTTTTACTTCCCTAATTCACTTTTTCCATAATCTTTTATCTGATACCACCTTTGTCACACCCCTAATGCAGAGTGGGTGGTCTGATGGTTCTGGTTGGTATAATACATTGGAACCATGTAGAACACAATCTCATAACAAAAAAAATATTAAAAATTCCACCAGGTTTTTTTCCTTATATTTATTTAAACATATATCTCTCTTTCATTACAACATTTATATTTTTCCCCACATTAAATAAAACTAGAACCTTTCCTAGTTTTTTTCCTTTGTTACCCTTGGATACCTCATTGGCGTTATCACCATAATTGCACTACCTATAAAATAATACTAAAAACAACAACAAAGCGAGGGGTGAGCTATAACTCAGTGAAGAAAATTAGGGTTTTTGGTGAAAATAGGTGGTGAATAGAGAATTGGATTGAGTTGAAGAAAAGAAAGGTTAGTATATACTTTGGTAACTTTTAAATTGAATTTTCATATTTGTCATTGTTTAATTTGATACAGTTTGAGGGACTTTGTATTCCTTAAGAGTGACACTGTGTATGTTGTAATTGATTTACAATATGTAATGTAATCGAAAATGAATATGGATTGGGTTAAATGTGAAAAGTGGCTTTGGATACTGAAATATGGTGGTGATCATGAAATGGTGGATCACATGAAAACATGGTGGCTTTAAACATATCATATGTATATTCAATGAATTTTGGAAAATTTTTTCTATGTTTGCAAATTTTATAAATAATAATCTAAATTATGGGACTTTTGGAGTGTATAATGATGTGGAGGTTTTAATTTTAATCGTGACCATATCAAACTGAATTTTAATTTTATGGTGAAAAATTTTTGGTTCATAACTAGAAAACCATTAGGTTTGGTGGTAATGGTTGAACCATCATAATCAATCAGATATCATTACGGTATATAGATGAAGCAGAGGGAAAATATAGATAGTGGAAAGCAATGACAATATCTGATGTTGTATAGTCAGTTAAAGACTTGTGTTCATGAGTCACACCTTAAAGTTGCTATTGTATATATTAGAGGCACATAAAAGAAATAAAAATTTTTATGAGCCAAGAAAAATAATAATTGTAAAGAATTGACATATGTAGAAGTGTTCTTAAATTAAAAGATTTTTACTTCATCAGCAACTTCTATGATAAATATGAAGGTTTGAGAAGCTATTGATCTTAATATATAATCATTATTTTTAATAGAAATATTAATTTTTTTGTTGAATGTTTTCGCTGCCTTATTTATCAATCTAGAATCTCAACAAAGATAAAGATTTTCAGTATTAATGTTAATGTTAGAAATAATTCATTCAAAATTTTAAGGTTTATACTCTTTTAAAAAGGAAAATTTTTTATGAATTGCATTATTTATCACAATCACATTATTTATAAATGGTATTGATGATTGTATGTCATTATTGTTTGAAATAGTTCAGAAAAAAAAATTTGCCCTAAATTTGCTGATATATTATGACATACAACCATCAATGCCATAAAAATAAGAAAAAGCTTTAATAAATAGATAATGTATGCAAAATACTATATAAAGTGCAACAATAAAAAATATTAACATCCATGCACGGTAGATGCCTAGTCTATTTATAAAAGCTAAGGAAAAGAGAGTGAATAATAGGCTGCCAAGTAAGCAAAAGAAAAAAAATATAAATATTATAAATTTTTATAATTTATTATTATGAAAATTAATATTCAAAAGGTCAAGAATTTAAAAATAGAAAATTATAATTTAAAAAGTCAATAATTTAATAAGATAATAAATAATTAAATATTATTTATTATCATTTAGAAAATGTTATTAATTAAGAAATTAATAATTATCGAGTGAGATTTTAAGAGTTATAAATTTTTTTTATTATAAATATAGATGTTGAAAATGGTTGACAAATTGGGTCGCCCATGACAGGTTGACCCGGATTCAAAAGTAAAGAGTTGCAATTCTTAGAAAAGTTGCAACCATGCCAAGAGTTACAACCTTCTATACTAAGAGTTACAACTATAGGAATGGTTACCATACTAAGAGTTGTAATCATTCAAATGGAAACTCTTGACTTCTATATATATGTCAAGAGATAAATTGACAAAGGTTTTTTTCAATTTCACACAATTTAAGAGAGAAAATTCAGACACAAATATTGTAAATTAGATTGAGGAAATAGTGCATTTCTAAATTGTGATTTGCATTTGACTTAGTGAAGAATTGAATCAAAATTATTAAGGAATCATCAAGAGGTAAGTATTCGATCCAAATTCTTTTTATTTCCACATTATTTTAACATTGATATCAAAGCTTGTTTGATGATTCTCATGAATTTTTTATGTTATTTTTGAGTTATGGCATAATATTTTGATTTTACATGAATATAAACTATGTTAGGGCAAATTCTTTTGGCCATTTTCACATTTTATGTACTGTCATATATGCCATAGTAATAACATATTGTTAAAGTATGAAGTAAGAGCTTTAAAATGACATAAAGGACATAAAAGTTGGAATTTTATAGAGAAAGATATGAATTTTCAAAATTTAGTACTAGAAAACTCAAATCTGGAAATTTTTATTCATATTTAGAACAACAAATTTTGAGTCATTTTGCGAATTATATGTTTTTTTGTCAGGGCATAAAATTTATATACTCTTAAAGTATGCATTACAAGCTTAACAAAGGTATATAGAACATTAAAATTGGAGTTCTCTACATAAAGTTATAAATTTGTGAAGTTAGCAAGTTGATCATTCCAATTCTGGAAATTTTTTTGGTCCATGTTTGGGACAGAAAATTTCAAGATATTTTACAAATTATATTTTACAGTCCATGACATAAAATTTGTATGTACTTAAAGTACGTATTGTGAACTTTGCAACGGTATAAAGAACATTCAAAATGGACTTTGGCAGAAAAAGTTATGGATTTATAAAATAGGCCACTTGATCATGCAAAATCTGAAAATTTTTGCAGAAAGGAGATATTTAAGATTTTCATTGTATTTTTTCATACATTAACTTATAGACCTCAAATTTCAAAAATAATTATATTTTTGAAGTCATAATTATCATAATTAGAGAGTTGAAGTCTTGTGGGAGGAAATTATTAATTTCAAATTTTAACTTATTTAATTGATTAAATGCAATTTTTTTAAATTTTGCTTAAAAATTCTTTATGAATACTAAAAAATTTTAATTTCAGTTTTGAATTTTTTTTAATGAATCAAATATAATGTCATATTTTATTTTGACAATAAGTTCTAATTTTGTGGCTCATGCATGTTGTTATGATTGGCTTATATATTGAATTTTTTTTTAATTTGTTTAACGAATTATGTCTTGCCTAAGGAGGTTACAGTGACTTAAAGCCTTGAGAAGGTGCAGAAATAATAGATGTGTAAATTTTGGTGCTAATCGAGAAATTGAGTTAGAATTTTATTTACTAACTCTAACTGTCTTAAGAAGAATGTCTATGTATAAAGATTGGAAACTAAAATATTTGATAAATATTTTTTCAAATAATTATAAGATGAAGCTTTATAACAATATTATTAAGTATATTAGAATAGTAAATTGAATGATTCAAAAGATTCTATATCACAGTGTTGAGTGGATTGAGTTTCATAAATATCATGCTTTACACTTAACTTTACCCAAGTCTTGGCAAGAAAAATTAGATAGTTTTTGGATGAGTGACTAGGATAAAAATTTTTGGTGTCACACGGATAATGATAGGGATTTTATGAATAAGAAAACTAGAAATTACAATATGTTAGTTTACCTGTTTATAGAATCATATATTTGGACAAATTTAAAAAAATTATTTGTCTTGAATGGAAACCCTAGTGATCATCCCTAGAAATGTTTCCTTGTTTAAGAACAAAACCAACAATATTTTAGATTATTTTAATTTTGAAAAATCTATCCCGAAGAGAGTTAGGATAATATTTTATTGATTTACTTCATTTCATATGTCCTATTATTATTGTATTTTATGATTTGTAATGAATAAACTCAATACCTATTTAATTTGTAGAAATATTATCATTGAGTTGTTAGTTACTTTATAATTATGGGTAAATAGATATATTAAATGGGCGCAATTTAAATTAAATTGAAGAAAGATTTTATATTGATATTGGATGATGATTGGGAACATAGTGAACTTTCTTGTCTACTTTCAATATAAAATTTTTTCATTAATTTTTTTTCAAAGAACATAATAGTAGAACCAAATAAAGGAGAAAAGCTAAATGGTGATAATTACTAAATTTTTCATCCTAAAATGCATTATGTCTTTGAGGAGCAAGAAGCTTTAGAGGCTATTAATATTGTTATGGAAGAGCCTAAAGATGATAAAGGAAATGCCAATAACGCACAATTCAGGAGCGATATAGTAGCTTATAATGCCTCGAAAAAGAAAGATTCAACTGTAAAAGGAATCTTAATTGGTTCCATGAATGATGACCTTGATTAGGAATATCAACAGTATAAAACTACTCATGCAATGTGGGTCACTTTGAAAGAAATGTTTGGAGGAACTTTTGTCTCCAAACTTAGACAATTGACCATTAAGTATGACATTTATAAGAAGGTCCCAAATAAATTTATGAAACAACATTTAAGGGACATGCCAAACATGATAATGGAACTAAAATCTGTTGGGCATAACCTCATTGATGAATAGTAAGTTCAAGTTGTAATTCGGTCTCTACCTGCCAGTTGGGAGCATATGAACGTCAATATGACTCATAATGAGAACATCAAAACTTTTTCTGATGTTGTGTAACAATTGGAACTAGAAGATGAGCACCATAAGGCAACTAAGTCTTATGCACATGCATATATGGTTGTATCTAGTTCTAAACAATCATCTAGTTTTAAGCGCAAAAAGAACTTTGGAAAATAGAAAGGCAAAGGAAAGGCAGTTGAGACTAGTCAGGGACTAAAACAAGAAAGAAAGCAATTTAAGCACAGAGGGAAGAGTGGTGGGAAGAAAGACAAGATAAAATTGGCCTATTACAATTATAGTAATAAGGTCATTATGCTCATGAGTGCACTGAGCCTAAAAAAGTATTTGTGAGCGGTGGGTTTTACCCCTACTCCCATGTGGAATAGTTCTTGTGACTTTGGTACTATTAGGCTCAGGGCCTTAGAGAACACAGGCCTAAACCCAAAAAAAATAGAGTCGCCACCCGGATGGGCCAGGAAAAAGAAAGGGGCAAATGACTCGATTCCTAAGGAATTCCCAATCCTCTAATGGGTTTAGAAAGTTGGGTACATATGGGGAAGGTGAGAATGACCCAACACCCCCATAAAGCCTGGTTCATTGGAATCGGCCTCCTTTTCAGATCTAAATATTATTAAATTCGTAAGCATTTATAATATCATCCATACTACATGTGATTCCAAATAAATGAATATTCATTATATTATAATCAAAGAAATTCTAAACAAACAAACAAATAAAAATGGGCATCCATACAAGATGGAGACATGCCTTGAGAATAATGTCCAATGTCTAAAATTAAACAAAATAGGACACCCACTACTTGGTGAAAACATCTCCTTTTCATTGATTCGGAAACTTAAAATAAATTAAATTACATTAAGCTTTAACAAATGAGGTATCCACTAAGTGGAAACATACCTCTCACATCCTTTAATCAAATAAACCAATAAAAGCATTCAACCATTCAAATATTCATCATAGGCAAAATAATAAATCATTCATCATAAGCACATAATAATGAATCAAACAATCAAATCTAGGTTTTAATTTTGAATAAATTATTAAATACACAAAATTAGGATTTACTTATTAAATTAGGGCTTATAGGATTTTAAACATTATTTTAGGATTTTAAATACAAAATTAGGGTTTTGGATGGAAAACTAGGGTTTTAGTTTAGAAATTTTGGTTTGAAAATTAGGGTTTTTAGGGTTAAAACAAGATTTTAGGGTTTTAGGATGAAAATTAGGGTTTTGGAAAATATGATTATGGTTTTTATGATTAAAATAAGATTTTAGGATTTTGGTGATCAAACTAGTGTTTTAGATTTAAAACATGATTTTAGGGTTTATATGTGAAAATTAGGATTTTTAGGGGAAAACTAGGTTTTTTTTTTTTTGATAAAATCAAGGTTTTGTGGATTTTAAGACAAAATTAGGTTTTTAGGTTTTATGAACATGAAAAAAAAAAGGTTTTGGATGATCTAATTAAGGTTTTGGTTTTTAAAACATATGACTGGGGGTTTGGGCAATTAAATTAGATGTTTAAATTAAATCCTAAGCTACTAGACATTTCAAACAAATGAATTATTGATTAACTAAGCAACTAGATGAAGCAACATTGAATAAATTAAGCTACGGTGACTTTGAAACTAATGAAAACAAGCTATTGGACATGAATCTTAAACAATGCTTAAAACCATGATCAAAGCAACTTCTGTTAACTTTAAAAGGATAAAAACATACTTTCGTTTGTTGGCTCTACCAAATTGAAAGAGATTCGTTTACTGTCTGAGATCTACTTAAGTTTTGGGCCAGAGGTTAATTGCAATCAAGGGCAGATTTGATTCCTACATCTTGGTTATTGTGCATGCTTTAATTGTTGCTTCCTTTTTGTGTTGATCGTTTCTAGGGTTTTAATAATCACTGTTGCTATTCTTTGTTATCTCTTCTTTTTGATAAGTTTTCCTTTTTATAGGTAATATTAGGCCATCACAATAATTAGACGTCAGAGAAGTCGGGCATTGTTTTAGTTTCAGTAAAACTGAAACTGTGGATTGCCAAGTCGTGGCTCATGCTAATTTGGCATGAGTAATTGCTCAAGTCGGATTGGCATGGGCCAATTTGACATGAGCAACATGCACATGTCGACTTGGCTCATGCCAATTCAACATGAGCAAATATTTCTTAGTTAAATGGTCGATTGCTTATTCTAAAACCAAATCAATTAGGTTTGGCTTGGACCAGACTAATTGGACCGAATCATATTTTAACCTCATTGACCTCATTTAAACTGAATCAACCCAATCCAAATATTAAATAATTAGACTTGATTTAGTTAGGGCCTTATTATTGGACTCAAACTTGATCTAGCCTTCAAATGAAAATCATATTTAGATTGGTACCAAAATTAAAGGTCAATAGTTTTGCCCCTGCTTGAATGATCTTAAATTTATTCAAAGAGTGAAAAGCAATTTAAATTAGAAAGACCGAGTTGATTCAGGTTCTGGACCCTGGAATTGGTTTGGATTCTAGACACAAGGCTGAATTGGGTTTTAGACCTGAATTGGTTTGGGTTCTAGATCCAAACTGAGTTCTGGACTCAAAAATGGTTTGGGCTCTGTACCCAAATTAGTTTGGGTTTTAGACCCAAATTGAGTTCTAGACTCAAAAATGATTTGGGTTCTGGACCCAAATTGGTTTTGGTTGTGGACTCAGATTGAGTTATGGACTCAAAAATATTTTAGCTTCTGGACCTAAATTTTTGGGTTTTAGACCCGGATTGGTTTGGATTCAGGACCCGAATTGAGTTCTGAACTCGAAAATGATTTAGGTTCTAGACCTGAATTGGTTTGGGTTCTGGACCCGGATTGAATTCTGGACACGTGACGTATCCCAACAAAAATGAATTATAGAAATGGAAAGAAAACTTTAAACTATTGATCTGAGAAAGAAAAGAATAATTGATACTATAGTGCATGTGTTTTTACTTTTTCTTTATACTTTTTTATACTTTACTTTACTTGTAATCAGAGTGTCTATCTTTTCATATCATTTATTCCATGGCTCTCCTTCTATAAATATAAAGTAATGTATGAATGTTTTTGCATTCAGAGGCTCTTCAAAACTTTCTATCTTTCAAATTTCTTTTACTATTTTAAACTCATAAAAACAATAACCATTATTATAAACGGCAGTTAATCAACATTCTTCTAGGGCCAAACCCCATTCAGATGCCGAACTTCTTAATCATATTTGGGTGCATGAGCATGGAAGAGTATTGCTATTAACTAGTATGGAGTTACATTGTAGTTTAAATGAGAAAAATGAGGTAAATATAATTTGTATTACAAACTAGTTTTTTTAATTGAACACAAAATAATTAAGTATGATAAGTTATGCGCTATTAATTTATATTTATTATTATATATATATTTAAATTTTTATTTCTATCTTTTATTATTTATTATTTTTATTTTTATTTTCATTACCATATATTTTATTATTATTATTTATATTTATTATTATTATTATTTGTTATATATGAGCAAAAGTGAAAAATATTTTCAAATTTTGGAGTTTACATTCCTTTTTATGACTTACCTGTTTTATGGAAGTATGACGGCTATGTCGTTCATGGCGGTGGATGTGTTATAAAGTCTGACAATGGTATAATCATGCTCCATCTCGAGTAAAGCAGATAATATGCTGGTGCAGCTTTGAGGACTTTATCATGCAGTTACCATCGAACGGGTACCAGATAGACAGTAGAGTAATCCAAGTGCTCGTAGAGAGGTGGATGGATACCACCCGTAACTTCTATTTGCCAGTGGGAGAAATGACTATCGGGGTAGTTGATTTTATTGGCATAACCGGTATCTCGTGCCATGGAATCCACATCCCCTTTACTGACAACATCTTGACACTCGATTAAATCTGACAGCTAATAGGCATGGACCCTTCCTTAAAAGAGCCATTCAAGATCAAGTACGAACCTATTCGGAATATTGGATGAATTATACCTACGTGGAGAAATGTAACACTCTTGTACCCTATAAACGTATTATATGTATACCCAATATATGTAAAATACATGTACACGATATAAAAATATCACAAACCAGTTTCATATTTCATCATTTCATCACAATGTATACACATTTCTCATCATAAATACATCACCCGAATATTTTGGGTTAATTTAACATAATTCATATAAATCACATTTTTTATGCAATTTAGCCATTAACAATGGCTTTTCACAATGCATTTAATGCATACGTAACAAATCACATATCATAGCACAACATTCATGAATATTTAATGTACCAAATAGCTAAACACATTTTTCATCCAAAACGTGTTAGAACAAAATTAATGCAAACATATCCCATTACTCAAAAGTTTATACTTACCTTAAAAAGCACTCAAAAACAAGCTCAAAATCAACCTCCAACCTTCCCTCTCAAGTTGCCCTTCAACACTAGGATTAGGAAAATCACCTTTCGTTAATGCCTATGCACAATGTGATCAAATACAATCATTTAATATCACATTTTAAGGTATTACAAGCATCAAAACTTAATTAAACATCACTTTAATCAAAATCTCAAAATTAGGCCTAACATTTCTTTAACTTTGGAAAATCATATTAAACCATTCAAATTGGTGTTTTAAGTTTATTTATATTATTAAAAACATATTTTAACATGTTTAAACCAATTACATTAATTAAATACATGCTTTTGTTCAAAATCCTAAAATGGCATAACCTTCAACAATGAAGGTTCTTCAATTCAACTCATTCCAATTATCAAACCAATGTTATTTCCATCACTTATATTATTAAATAGCATGCTTCCAACATTAAAATCAAATAATTGACCTATCTTTGAAAATTCTCTTTCCAAAATCCTAAATTCAACACTACTGTAGATCCTTATTTTTTGACCAAGTCCAATCTGATATTTTAAAACAGTCTGAAATAATTTTTATAATTTTTATTATTTATTTTAATATAATATTTTTTGCAACTCACACGCAGCAGTGGCCCGCACCCAGCACCAATCCTCACAAATGTTCACAGCAACTCACCAGTCCTCGCAACAACGGCCCACACCTCGCACGCCAATCCTCGCAGCAACTATCTGCAACTCGCCACGGTGCCTAGCGCCTGCGCGCAGTAGGCCCAATTCCTCACAGCCTGCACCTTTGGGCAATTTTTGCCAAAACCTTATTTTACTCAATTTTTAAATTTTATTTCCTAAATAATTTATATTTCCTTAAACCAAACAATATTAGGTTTTTTTGATTTTCCTATAAATAACACACTAAAAGATTTAAAGATGGATTTTTTTGGAACGGCCAAAAAAGAGGGCAGCAACTATTATGGACTTTTGAACTTTTTGGACGACTGTAGACTTTAAACAAAAATCCTAGCAATAATTAAATAGGAACAAAAATCATCGAATAAGGGAAGCAACTAGGAGTGTCAAGGCAATTTCCAAATTGCCAAAGTTCAACCGAAGAAGTAATTGATTTAAGTGGTAGCAAAAATCAAACAGAAGCTTGGTTCAAATCTTCTAATTTTGGTGGAACCAACAAACGAAGGTTTGTTTGTTATATTTAAATCATTTAATTTATAATAGCCACATTATCATTATCTCATACATTAATTTATAAGGTATTCAAACAAATCAATAGCAATATTTATGTTTGTTTTATTCATCACAGTAGCTTAATAATTTTTAAAATAATAACAATCATATTAATTTTGCAAATCAAAACCCTCTTTTCTAAATCTAAACCCTGAAATATTAACTTTTGAATCTAAACCTACAAAACCTTAATTTTATATAAGAAACCCTAATTCAAGATGTAAACCTAAACTTATATATTTATTGCTTTATTTAGTTTTAGGTTTGATTATGTAGTTTATTATATGTTCTTATGAATGATTTATTTAAATTTTGATGGTTGATTTATTTAATTTATGATGAATGAATGGATGAATGTTTTCTTAATTATTATTTGTTCATTAATAATGTAAGAGGTATGTCTCCACTTTGTGGATACCGCATTAGTTAATGTAAATTATTTTAAATTATTTGTTCATATAATTTAAATTATTTTCATATTTTTGGATTAATGTAAAGGACATGTTTCCACTTTTTGGTGGGTGTCCTATTTAATTTTTGATATTAGACGATGTAAGGACATGTTTCCAACCTCGGATGGGTGTCCATTTATTTATTTTGTTTGAACATTGCTATGATTTTTAATAAAGTATTTGTTTATTCTTATGATTGCATGTATTATGGATAATATCATTCTATTTAAGAATTTATAATATTAAGACCTGAAAAGGAGGCCGGTTCTAATGAACCGGGCGCTGTGGGAGTGTTGGGCCATTTCTTACCTTTCCACGTGTACCCAACTTTCTGAATCCAATAGGGGGTTGGGAATTCCTTAAGAATCGAGTCGTCCTCCCCTTTTTTTTCGGCCCGTCTAGACGGCAACTCCATTTTTTTTCTAGGCTTAGGCCCATGTTCTCTAAGGCCCCGAGCCTAACAGTGCCAAAGTCACAAGAAGCATTCCACATGGGAGTGGGGGCAAAAGTCCTCGCTCATAGTGCCGACTCCAATGGGGATAAGAGAAGTTGATTTTGTTGGTCTGTATATTATTTTATTATTTCTTATTATGATATTATTTATTGCATCATTTAGATTGCATCATGTGCATGAGTTAGGACACCCGTGTTACCCGTATTATGTTATGTAAGGGATGCAATACTTTCACTCAAGGTATGGGGATCGAGCATAGCATAACCACTCATAACCTTGTACCTCTTGGTATATACTTGCTATGGGAGCCTAAAACTTTTCAACCCAAATACTAAAACTCATGTAATTGACCTAGTTAATTTCCTTTGGTTTTTTCCCCAAATGCTTATTGTTTGACTATGATTAATTTATCTTGGTTTAAACCATGACTTTTTTGGTTTGTTCTTTTTCTAATATGACCTACCAATATTGTAAGCTCAAACAAAATAATAAATATTTTTTTTTCTTTAAGTCCAAGAGACCAAATTTTAAATTTTCAAAATCTTAAAGATAATCCTTTCAAGATGGGTCAAAAATCTTCTTCAACCCTATGGCCCAAGGGTTTTGAAATAAAATTATTTTTTCGATTACAAAAGAACTTATGAATATTTGGGTCAATTATGGAAATACCAAAAATCAATTATGAGCCTAGTTTATACTAAGAATTATTAATCATGGGCTTATTTTTGGCATGAATCATTAGTTACTTTTTCAAATGAGAAATCTATTTATAATAAACCTCTTAATTTAGTTTTAATTCAATATAGCATAAAAGTTGCTTTAGTTGATTGGATGGATTAAATCCTAATTAATGGGAATTATCATAAACTGACTTACATTTTTGAAAAAATAACTATTGGTTAAAATCGTTTGAGGGAATTTTTCAAAAACAAAATATCCCATGTTAGTTTTTTGAAGGTTGGAAGGGACATCCCAATTATCTTTGTTTGTTTGTTGTTTGTGCATACATGCATACATGCATTGCATAATATATCATTGATCCTTTCTGGCTCACACATCTGGAGTACAGTAGTTCAAGGGCACAGAACGACACCACCTACAACATCGATTTTGATTCAAGTGCTTCATTAGGAGGATGGATGCAAACCAGCTAAGGGACATAGTCAATGAAGTTGTCAAAGCTAGGATGGCTGAGCTACGAGATCAATTGTTTGAGATTATGAGGACCCAGTTGATTGAAATTTTGAAGATCATCAACAATGCTAATGAGGCATCTCCTATTGACGTAAAAAAGAAGGAAATGGCAACATTAACAAGGAACAAGTTCACTAATAGAGATAAAATGAAAAATGAGGGGTCCATCCCTATTCCACAAGACTGGTCAAATCATTTATTGTCTAAGTGGAGCAACAAGGATGGATACCACCCTAGTGGGAAAAGTCAAAGGGAAAGAAGAGGTGTTGAGTAAAATTCAATAACTAAACTAGTAAATAAGTGTAAATTTTTAGACTTGGGGGAACCTTTGCCAAAGGTGTTGGAGAATCTAATGAAGAAGGGGTTATTACAACCATGGGTTCCTCGACCGCTACACAATCCTCTACCATCAAACTTTGATGTTGAGGCCTTCTATCAATTTCATCAAATGCGAGGGCATGAGATGGATAAATGTGCTCATCTAAGGCACAAGATCCAAGATTTGATTGACAGTGGAAAGTTGCCTGAGCCTGATAAGCCCAATATCAAGAATAATTCTCTACCTAAATTTGGAAGGATGCCACCACTTGCAACTTTCATGAAGAGGTTTATCTTGTCATCTTATAATCATATGGATAAAGAAGCTAGTAAAGAGGATGTGCTACTAAGAAAGCTTGGACTAACTGTGGATGATGAAGCAATGATCCTTGATGATGGAAAAATCCTTGCCTTTGATATGTTTAAATAAATGAAGTATCTTCAACTCCAACTCAACAAACTTCCCTTAGCTCGAAGTTTTGCTCATTTTATTTTGCTTTCTTTAATATATAATGGGACAATTATGTTTTTCAAATTATGTTTGTATGAATAAATTATTTTCATTAAATTTTTAATGGTCTTTGTTTATTTTATTGTTCAACCAATGACGAGTCTAGCTTGATAATCTTAAATTAGTATATCTATGCATTATGATTTGAATGACTTTACTAGGTGAGGAAATTGTTCTATAGCCTTGAGTTGTGTATGCTTGCTTAGAGAGGGCTCCTAGATAATTACCTTTGTCTAGGTCATAGTCAATCTTAGAACATGCTTTGACAAACATTCGAGGCGAAATTGAACTCTGCTTATTTAAGGGAGAGATGATCTAGGCATTATTTGGTAAGCCAACAACTAGAATCCACCAATGTTAACATCAATCCCTAGTTGTTCCTTTAAGCCTTCATTAAATTTTAGCTTACTCTTTATTGACTAGTAAACCTAATAACCTATCCTGAGCTGTTGTTACACTTTTGGCAAGTCTTATGATCACTAAGGAACAAAAAGAAAAGAAGAAAAAAAAAAGAAAGAGAAATAAAAAGGAAAAAGAGAAAAGAGAAAATTCAAAAAAAAAAAGAAAGAAGAAGAAAAAGAAGAAGAAGAAGAAGAAGAGAAGAAAAAAAAGGAAAAGAAAATGAAACAGAAAAGGCAGTTCAGAAAAGCCAACAGAGTTTTTCTTTATCTAAAGCAGTAGAAGGAAAAGACAGTTTCACTTAAATTGGTCAAGCCCAACCGAAAATTCAACCAAAATCAGAGAGATAGGAGAAAGGGAATCTATTTCTTGAAAGTCATGTACTTGAAATTCCTACAGAGAAGAAGGACAAAATAATAAAATGCTAAAAAAAAAGAGAGAAAAGGGAAAGTAGAAAACGAAAGGAATATGGGTACCAAACATTTTACAAAGGCAAAGTCTATCCTAATCAAGATCCAGATTCAAGTCAAGAAGAAAGGAGAATGCTCAAAGCTCTATCTTTTCATGCTTCCAACTGTCTAAATAGGAAATTTGTAGTGTGAAGATTTGCCCATAGTGTCACAACTGCTCCAACATACAAATGGCCTTCATTTAATCCGTATCCCTTATAGACCCCGTTTCAAGCCTATTAAAGACATGTTGATCTCTATTGATAGGTAGAGTCTATTAGTGGTGACAGTTTGAATAAGCATGCATATGAATAGATAATATTTAAACTCAATGAGACCTTTTGGCTAAGTAATATTTATGTGCCTATCTGAAGTGCAACAGTTCTTGCTCAAAAAGAAATGATTCCTGAGTTTAGTACGGTAACTAGGGTTGTCATGTTATAGATATATTAATTTGAAAAATTGAGTCCTGAGGTAAATTGACATTGACTTGGCAAAGCTAATATTTGATTTTAAAATCAAAAGTCAAAATTCAAAAAAAAAAGCCTTCAAGTTAAGGGAATTATGTTGAAATGTCGAACCTCGAAGGACACTATGGGTAAAAGAAGGCTAATGAAAGAATCACTTGCAAATTCATATCATGAAGTAGTTACTAACCAAACGAATATCTCCCATGACTTTGGCTACCATGCTTGGGGCCTCCACCACTCATGTTTTCAACATCTTGAAGATAAAAGCCAAAAATGTGAAGCCTTTTGTCATTCCAATGCGAGACCTGAATGAGCATCTGGAAGGAGTCGGTGAGAACACTTCAGCTAATCACCTCAGTCTGTGAGTTGATGGAACAACTGTAAGAATTATTCATTCATATCATGCATACATGAGCATATCACACTGCATTTTTCTTTGTCAAAAGTAAACAACAATGCTCTATGAATCAACCATGAAGCAAATATGGAATTAGGGGGGCATGGAAGGCCCATTGCTTGTGGAAGCTCCAGTCATTTAGTAAAAGAAGAAATGCATGCTTATCCAAAGAACTAGACAATATACAAACATCAACCAAAGCTCACATAGAAAAAATCATGGGTTTGAGCCTATATAGGGGGCAAAGTTTCTCCTTTCAATTTTTTGAGTTTATGCATGTACAAAATATTTTCAGACTCACTTTTTATATTTTATGACACAGGGGCAAGGAGATAGAAGGAGATCAAAGAAGATGATATAATAGCTAGCTAAAAAATAGCTGAATTTTTTGCAAAAAGAAGAAGAAGAAGAAGAAGAAGAAGAAGAAGAAGAAGAAAAGAGCAAAACAAGAAGAAAGTAAGAATCCCAAAAAAAATAATGATGCAAAAGACAAAAGATCAGTCCAGCTAGAAGAGCTAAAGCCAGGGTAAAGACCCAATTTCCAATGGATAAAGATCCATGTTTAAAGGGTAAAGACCCAATCTCAATGGATAAAGATCCATATTTCAAGGGTAAAGACCCGATCTCCAATGGATAAAGATCCATATTTAAAGGGTAAAGACCCGATCTCCAATTGAAAAAGATCCATGTTTAAAGGGTAAAGGCCCGATCTCCAATGGATACAGATTATTGTTTCAAGGGTAAAGACATGATCTCTAATGGATAAAGATCCATGTTTCAAGGGGAAAGATCCGATCTCCAGTGGATAAAGATCCATGTATCAAGGGTAAACACTCAATTTCTAATGGATAAAGATCCATATTTCAAGGGTAAATACCTGATCTCCAATGGATAAAAATTCATGTTTCAAGCGTAAAGACCCGATCTCCAATGGATAAAGATCCATGTTTCAAGGGTAAAGACTAGATCTCCTATGGATAAAGATCCATGTTTCAAGGGTAAATACCAGATCTCCAATGGATAAAGATCCATGTTTCAAGGGTAAAGACTTGATCTCCAAAGGATAAAGATCAATGTTTTAAGGTTAAAGACCTAATCTCTAAAGGATAAAGATCCATTTTTGATGGGTAAAGACCCACAATCCATTAAAGAATGGAATAGACGGTTAAGCCGAAATTCTCAACTGATAAAAGGTCAGTCAAATCCAGTCTTGAGTCCAAGTACCAAGTCTTGGGTCCAAGTACCCAGTCTCGGGCCCAACTACCCTAACCAACTTTAACCTCGGGTCGAGAATGTAGACCCTTAATTTTGACCACAATTTGATACGGTCCTGATTAAAGGATGCCAAAATAAATTTAATCCGATTTACAACTTCTAATAAGTCGGTTCGATTTTAAAAGTCACAAACTCAACTATAAAACCCTAAACTAAGTTTTTTGACGGTCTTGTCCAAAAAATTAAAAATGCAAACTTAGTTCAAATTGGGAGGGCCCAGGTGATATGAGCCTTGGCTCATGTCGACCAGGATGCCCCAGGTCGACATGACTTTGGTCCATGTCGATCTGGTTGCCCAGATAGACATGTTTTCAATTATTTTTGTTTCTGAATTGAATTAAAATTTGTTTTAAGGATGGATTAATATTAGGGTTAGGGATTCTGAGTGAGGTTTTTGCCCATAAATAATAACGTTTCAGACTTTAGCAAGGGTGAAAAATTGAGATTAACAGAGATTTAAACAGCAAAACAGAAACATCAAAATAAAGCAGCAACAAATAGCACTCATCAATCATCAATTGATCAAAGGCAGCAATGTTGTCTTTGTTCTTCTTCAGCCAGAGTCAACTGTGGTGGAACCAATGCGAAGCGGGTTTAATTATAAATCTTTGATTTGTTTATATTTACAGCATTCTTATGTTTATTTCATGAATTATTTAAGCATATCATAGTATCGCCATATTTTCTTTTAAGTGTTTCTATTATCTGTTTTGATATTGAGTCGTTCAGTAACCTAAATTATTAATTATTAAACTCTAATTCTATGTTTTATAAATCAGATTTTCCATTTATCCAGTAGCCTAAGTCATTGATTATATTATCAAAAACCCTAAATTATTCTTCTGTTTCCAAAACTTTAAAACCTTAAGCTATTCTTCTGTTTCCAAAACTTTAAAACCCTAAACTATTTTTCCAAAACTTTAAACCCTAAATTACTCCATTAAAGTCTCAAAATCCTAATTGTTTTCCAAAATCTTAATTTATTTCCAGAATCAATGTTTCTTCTAAAATTATAAATCAAAACCTTAATTTATTTTAAAGCTTGTCATCCGGTAACCCTAATCCAAATTATTCTGCCAAAAACACCTAAAACGCTAATTCCAGAAAACCCTAATTTATTCCCAAAATGCCAAAACCTCATTTTTCAAACCCCCCATCCAGTAAACTTAAAAAACCATCAAACCCTAATTCCAGTTGCCAAACCTAAAAAATCTTAAACCATAATTTCAATCTTTTAAAATTATAGACCGTGTCCTCATTGTCTACTTTCAACTCATTAATGATATAAACTTTGGTTTTAGTTATTTATTGGATTTGTTATATGTTTTCATGGATGACTTATTTGATCTGTAATGGATTTATTTAATTTATGGATGAATGTTTCCTTTGTTATCATTATTGATTTATTTTGGTACTAATGTAAGAGGTATGTTTCCACTTTGTGGGTACCTCATTATTTAAAATTTATGTAATTTAATTTATTTTATATTTTTGGAATTAATGAAAAGGGCACATTTTCACTTTTTGGTGGGTGTCCTATTTAGTTTTAGACATTTAACAATGTAAGGACATGTTTCCATCCTCGGATGGGTGTCCATTTATTTGCTTTGTTTGGACATTGCTTTGATTTTAATATAATGATGCTTTATTGTAATCATTGCATGTAGTATGGATAATATTATTATATTTAAGAATTTTATAATATTAAGACCTACAAAGGAGGTAGGTTCCAATAAACCGGGCTTTGTAAGGGTGCTGGGCCATTTCTCACCTTCCCTACACGTACCCAACTTTCTGAACTCATTAGGGGGTTGGGGATTCCTTAGGAATTGAGTCATCCACCCCTTTCTTTTTTCCTGCCCGTCCGAGTGGCAACTCCATTTTCTCCGGGCTTAGGCCATGTTCTCTAAAGCCTCGAGCCTAAACATTGCCGAAGTCACATGAACCATTCCACCAGGAGTGGGGGCGAAAATCCCCGCTCGCAGTGGCGACTCCACTGGGGATAAGGAAAGTGGATTCCATTGGTCTTTATATTATTCTATTCTTTCTTATCATGATATTATCCATTGCATCATATTAGATTTGCATCGTATGCATGAGTTAGGATGCCCATGTTACCCGTGTTGTATTATGTAAGGGATACCATACTTTCATTCAAGGTGTGGAGATCGAGCATGGCATAACCACTCATAACCTTGTACCTTTTGGTATATACTTGCTATGAGAACCTAAGCTTTTTAACTCAAAGACTAAAGCTCATGTAATTGGCCTAGTTACTTTCCTTAGGTTTTACCCCAAATGCTTGTTGTTTGACTATGGTTAATTTATCTTAGCTTAAATCATGGCTTATTTGGTTTTTTCTTTTCCTAATATGACCTAAGTACATTTGTAAGCTCAAAATAAAATTTTCTCTAAATCCAAAAGACCAAAGCTATTTTTAAAACTTTTCAAAATGTTCTTTGGACATAAAACATTTTTTAATCAAAAATTCTTTTCTTATGACTCAAATACAAAGTTAAAAATCTATTTTTTTTTTCTAAAAATCTTTTTACAATGGGTTTTCAAACAAAATTATTTTTTTTCATCCAACCTTTTCTTACAAAGAGCTTACAAATTATTTAGGTCAATTATGGAATACCAAAAATCAATTGTGAGCCTAGTTTATACTAAGAATAATTAATCATGGACTTGTTTTTGGCATGAATCATTAGTTACTTTTTTAAGTGAGAATCTATTTATAAGAAACCTCTTAATTTAGTTTTAATCTAATATAGCATAAAAGCTACTTTAGTTGGTTGAATGGATTAAAACCTAATTAATGGGAATTATTATGAACTGAATTTCATTTTTGAAAATATAACTATTGGTTGAAACATCCGAGGGAATTATTCGAAAATAAGATATGCCATGTTGGTATTTTGTTAACCATATACCAAGAAAAAAAGACTCGCCATCTGTGTGTGAAAGTTATAAGGTTGGAAGGAACGTCCTAATTATCTTTCTTTGTTTATTATTTGTGCATACATGCATACATGCATCACATCACATATCATTAATCCTCGCTGGCTCACAGCCCTGGATTATAATAGTTCAAAAGCTTATGACAATCCGACCTACACCGGAGACGAAGAATCTAACAATGACTCAATCACTTTCTCAATGGAGCCTGAATTGAAAGTGATTGAGTCATTGTTACATGCAACAATTGAAATAAAGCATCGTTATATTAAAATCAAAGCAACGTCCAAACAAATCAAATAAATGGACACCCATCCAAAGATGGAAACATGCCCTTACATCATCCATGCCTAAACTAATAGGACACTCACCAAAAGGTAGAAACATGTCCTTTACATTAGTTTAAAATATAAAAGCTTATTTGAATTACATGATATTTAACTAATGAGGTACCCACAAAGTGGAAACATACCTCTTACAACGTTTGGAAATCAAAATAAATCGATAAAGTTAATAACCATTCATCATAAATAAATCATTCATCAAAGATATTAATCAAAATATAAAATAAACATTCATCCATGATAATTTAAATAAACCAAGCATTGAACTTAAATAAATTAAAGCATATAAAATCAATCAAAGCTTATAATGAACTACACAATCAAATCTAAGAATAAATAAAGCAAGTAAAAATATAAATTAAGGCTACTAATTTTATTTAAGATTCTTTATTTAATGTTTAGGGTTTTAGAATTTATTTGTTTAAGCTACTTTAAGTTTTAAGGGAATTAAAATGGATTAAGGTTTTATGATTTAAGGGATTGATAAGGTTCTTTGATTAACCAAATTATGGTTTGAGGGGAGAAATCATGAAATTAAGGTTTGGATATTAAAACATTAGGTTTATGATTTACGATTACTGAATTATTATTTTGGATTTATTATATTGAATTTTAATATTTAGATTTATAAGGTTTTAAGGTTTTAAAGATTAGGATATAGAAAAATTAGGGTTTAAGGTTTTAAGGGAATTAGGGTTTAAGGTTAGCTAGTTTGGGTTTACTATCTTGGTTTTAAAGTTGAAGTAGGGTTTTTAGTGTTTCAGAGAATGTATTTGATTTTAGAATTTGGAAAAACAATTTATAGTTTTATAAAGCTTTATGTGATTTTTAGAAGCTGTAAGTTAAATTTAGTGTTTTAAGGTTTTGAAACATTGGAAAACAGATTAGGGTTTTGGGGAATTAATAAAATGATTTAAGGTTTTGGAAAGTTGGAAAGTAGATTAGGGTTTTGATATTTTGAAGAAACGGAAAAAGTAATTTAGGGTTTTTGAAAATAGAGGAGACGGTTTAAGGTTCTAAGGTTTAGAAAACGTAAATTAGGGTTCTAAGGTTTTTAGAATCAAAAGAAAGAGTTTAATAATTCAAGCTACTGTAAAGAAAAAAAGATTTGATATTCATACCTTCGTTTGTTGGTTCCACCAAAAATTACTTCTTGGATGAACAAGGACAAAGGCAAGATGGCTGCCTTTGATGGATTTATTATTTGGTTGCTTATTCTTCTCTCAAAAAGTCTGATTGATTTCACTGCCAAAGGTTTCTCCTAGTCCGATCGATTCAAAGTTTTCTCAGTTCACTCGATTCTCCTCCTTCTATTCTGTGTTGTTTTTAGTCTTATTTATAGGAAATCTAGATGATTAATTCCACTTGTTTACAGAAACTAACATTAATTAAGAAAAGAAAACCGAAACCAAATAGAATTTGATTTCGAAAAAAAAATTGCTTAGGAAAAATTTAGCTGGCGAAAACAACTGCTGTGGCTGGCTACGAGGACTGGCGAGCGAACTTGTGGGGCGCGGGCTGCCATGCCATTTCACCTGCAGGAAACTCCTGTGGGCGAAATGGCCCAAGGCCATTTCGTCCAACTTTTCGGCAATAATTTTTTTTCGTTGCCGATTTTTCTGTCGTCGATTTTTATTTTTATTTGTTTTTTTATTTTTATTATTTTTTATTAATTATAAAAACTAAATACTAAAACTAATATTATTTAATTAAGATAACACAAAAATTATTTTGGACTTATTAAAATATATTGGATAACACAAAAATTATTTTGGGCTAATTAAAATATATTGGACCGGACTGGGTCAAAAATTAAGGGTCTACAGTTTGCCCCCTGCTTGAACGATTTGAGATTTTAGTAGAAGAGAGTGAAAAACAATAAGACTTAAATTTTGAGATGGTTGAGATTTTGGGTTCTGGACCCGGTTCGAGTTCTGGACTCAAGGATAATTTTAGGTTCTGGACCTAAGTGTAATTTTAGGTTCTGGACCAAAAGATAATTTGGGTTTTGGACCCGAGCTAAGTTCTGGACTTAGAAGAGATTCTAGATTCTAGACCTAAGGGTAATTTGGGTTCTGGACCCGATCTAAGTTCTGGACTTAGAAGAGATTCTAGGTTGTGGACCTAAGGATAATTTAGGTTCTGGACCCGAGCTAAGTTCTGGAATTAGAAGAGATTCTAGGTTCTGGACCTAAGGGTAATTTGGGTTCTGGACCCGAACTAAGTTCTGGACTTAGAAGAGATTCTAGGTTCTGGACCTAAAGATAATTTGGTTTCTGGACCCGAACTAAGTTCTGGACTTAGAGAAGATTCTAGGTTCTGGAACTAAGGATAATTTGGGTTCTGGACCCGAGCTAATAAAGATTTAATTATCTGCAAAAAATAATTTTTTGGGTTCAAAATGTTTGACTAATTTTTATGCACATGTAAGCATTTGAATGATTAAATTGAATAATTGAATTTACTGTTTATTTACTGTGTAGTCACTATTTATATACTAATTACTATTTATAAATAGTATTCTACTATTGAAAATAGTAATTTACTATTTATCAATAGTAATTCACTATTCATAAATAGTAAAATTTACTATTCATCAATATTAAATTTTACTATTCATGAACAGTAAACTTATTTTTGAATTTTATTTTTTTTCTTGCCGTTTCTCTATATAAACGAGCGAATCCCTTCATTTCATTCACAGTAAAATCCTTAATTTCTATAATTCTCTCAAATTCTTTCAAATTTAGCACATAATTTTCAAAAAAAATGCATGCTTCAAGTTCAAGAACTCATTCTAATGCTGAGTTATTAGAGTTTATTTGGCATCATGAAAATGAAAATATAGACCTACTAGCCTGGATGCCGCTTCATCGTAGTTCAAACCAAAAGAGTGCGGTAGTTATTTTTTCCTTTCTCTTTTCTATTTGATTTTTTCGTCTTTCTGTTATTTGTTTATTTATTATTATTTATTATTTATATTTATTTATTATTTATGTTTATCTTTATTATTTATTTATATTTTTATATTATTATTTTTTAGAAAATTTAGGAAAAGTAAATTAATTTAAGCAGATAGAATAATATGTACTTACCTGGTATTAACTTATCTGGCTCCGTCTTAGCGTGATCATTGCGTTGTTCAGGCCGGAGGGTGTATCTACAAAACCCGACAATGGTATGATGTAGTGCCTTCTCGAGAAAGGCAGATTATCCGAGATTGCGGCTTTAAAAGCTTCATCTTGCAATTGCCATCCGAGGAGTATCTGATAGACCGGAGCGTAGTCTAGGCGCTTGCAAAATGATGGTTGGACACAACTCATACTTTTCACTTGCCCATTGGAGAGATGACAATTGGTCCGGTTGATTTTGCTTCTATAACCGGCCTTCGTTATAATGGCGTTTCGGTTCCTTTTACCAACGATATTTTGACATTTGAAGAAATTCAGCAATTAATTGGTATGGAACCATCATATAAAGGGCCTTTTAAGATAAAGATCGAGGCAATTCATAGTTATTGGATGAACTACAAAGGACGGGTTCACAGAGACAAGGCCCAACAATATGCTCGAGGATTTTTGTTATATTTGCTTGGGTCGACTATCTTAGGCAGCACTGAATCCTCCATCCATTTGTCAGTGTTGAGGGCCCTTTCTTATTTCAGAATGGTACCATCTTATGGCTGGGGTGAAGCTGGTCTCGCCTGTCTTTACTATGGTCTAGACAAAATTTGCCGAAACAAGAAGTCTTTTGTCGGCTTGATGGCGGTTGTCGAGGTACTCTTCTTCCACCAATGTCATTTTCACTCTTTTCTTGCATGAATTTGATTTTTATTGTTGTTGTAGGCATGGGCATACGAACACAACCTTGTGAGGGTGCCTGGTATTTCCCGAGAGAGGGTTGGGTATCCGAGGTTAAATCTCTGGTTGTCAGATCATACAGACGTTTTCGGCTCTCACCATGTGCATACCCAACGCTTCGTGTTGAGCCGCTTAACCTGGGACCAGGTAAAATAGCATTTGTATGCTTTAAATTTTATGTGAAAGTTTACTTACCTTATGTTATTTTGCAGGTGAATTTGGCCTGGTGGAACCCAGAAGAGCAGACAAACTGGTCTCCTTTCATGAAGGTTGCGCTATCTTTCCAGCATACTCGCTGAGTCATCGCTGGCCTAGTGTCTAGTGGTTGGTTTCTCAGAGTGAGAGTTTATGAGTGGTTTCTTGGTCCAGAGCAGCGGAGGGTCCCGATGCATTGCCTGGAGTATACTTTAAATATTATATCAATGCCGGAGGATGCATGGTGGTCGACTCGGTACGGTTATGGTGTTGAGACATTTCTCCATCTACCAGGTGCATTTTATGCCCATTTTATTCAAAGAAGGCTCTTGAACTTTGATGTATCTCCTATTGGTGTATGGGAAATTCCCGAAGAAAATGAGGGTAGAGATGAAGAGGAACATCATGGAGATGCAGGAGAGTTCGTTCCACATCTCGGGGCTAGTACTTCTCAGGTAAAACTTTAACATTTTTCCCTTGTAACTGCTTCTTTCTTTTTTGATTCTTTAATGATTGTTGTAGGTTGTTGGTTCATTTGATCATGAGGCTGGACCTTCTTTTACTGCCCCTTCATTTGCTCATTCTAGCCCATCAGATATGCCATCTCATCCGTAGGGCATTGATATGAATTACCTGGTGGGTTTTCTTATTTCATGGTAATTTATGCTATATGTATGCATGATTATGTATGCTCTTACCTTTTTCCTTTCTGGCTCACAGTGGATGCTTGAAGAACAAAATAAGAAACTTTAAGAAGAGTTGGCTGCAAGTCGTCAACAGGCTTCTCATTTTGAAAATTTGTATCATCAATCAAAACAAAATTTTCGAGACTTCCAATTTCAGGGGATGAGGGATCCTGGCGCTTCTTCATCAAGAGGCCCCCAAACGATGACCATGAGATCCTTTCATCCACTTTCGATGAAGACCATGACAGATTGGAACTCCAAGGTGATGGGGATTTTGGTGCTCCCGCTTCAGGCGGACTCGGGACGAGTGATTTGCCCCCTCCTCCAACAGGCGATGATTTTTTTAGAGCTTTATTTGATGACCTACCACCACCTTCTTAGTAATGTATAAATTGTATCAATTGTATGAACATTGTACAATAAGCATAAAAATAATAATATATAATTTTTTCCTTTACTGTAACTGGTCTTTTTTTTTGTTTTTTTATTTATTTTATTATATATTTTTTTATTACTGCACCATAATTATTACACTTTCTTTTCCATATATACACATTACACAGCATCACCACAAAAGCCAAATGTAACACAGTAAAGTAAATTCATCGCTAATTCTTTTCCTTATTCCACACGGTCTCGCCCCTTTTCCCATCACCTTTTCCTTATCAATTTTGGAAAAGCTTGTTTCCTCTATATAAATAACCTTTTACGCCTAATTTCATACAAAAACCAAAAGACTTTTCATTTCAACGTAAAAAATCCTTTAACAATTTTGATTTTCCTTCATTCATCAACCATGACCGAACTTTATTTAAAGAAGATAAAAACTTTATTTAAGAATATGGATGACATTCATTGGAAGCAAATTTCGTGGTCAAAACTTGATATCTTAAAGTGTTTTCAAAATGTTAAATTGGACCACTCCTTTTTACATGCCATAGCTTCTTTTTGGAATGTGGATTCTAGGACATTTAAAATTTGGCTTTGAAATATGTCCCTTGATCGAAGAATTTGAGGCAATTCTCGGATATTCAAATAATCAACAAATCGCGTTACCCACATTGATTTCCAAAACTCAATAGAAGATGCAGATGTTATTTCAAATTCCAAAACCCGAAGTTATTCAGTTGATGAGAGGTGAAAAAATTCTACTTGCTCCCTTGATTGATTTTTATTTCTCTCATTTGGCCCCTACTAAGGCATGGGGATGCATGCTCTATCTTTGCTTGCTTGGCCAATTCTTGCTTATTTCGTCTGACGGTGAGATTGATCCACGGGTATTGGATATTATGGACCAAATGGAAGGAGGCTTGTTGCCGGTACCTGTGATCTTAGTTGAGACTTTAGTTGGGTTAGACCAGCTTAAATCAGGATTGACAAAGAGACTGAATGGGAGTCCGTTGCTGCTTCAGGTAATTACCTAAAATGCCCTTTTGGGTTTTTAATTTAGGTTTTCTTTTTTCTTCTTTTCTTTATTTCTCTAATTTTTGCCTAGTCCGCCCATGTGGGTTTTCGGAACTAGCGAGCTGTCCTAATTTTAGCCTAAGCTGCCCTCACGGGTTTTCAACTTAGCGGACCTCTTTTTTATTATATATATTTTTTATTGCTCTAATTTTTTCCTAGTCCGCCCATGTGGGTTTTTGGAAGTAATGAGTTGTCCTAATTTTTGCCTAAGTTGCCCTTGTGGGTTTTCAACTTAGCGGACTTTTTTTTAAATTTAATTCTTTCTTCATAGATTTGGCTTCATGAGCATCTTTGTTTGCTTGATACTCCATACATGGATTTTGCCAGATATCTGCCAAATCATCATTCTGCTAGAAAACTACTCCATCCCGCTTCTTCATATGTTGACTGGGTTGACTGGATCCACTCACGCGCTGAAGTCAATATCCGTTAGTTGGTACCTTGGTGGACGATTTCTCGCATCACCATGTGGACATACTTGATGTATGTTCCCCTTGCTGCTCTTCATCAAGGTACATGCTATGATCCTCGTCGACTCGACCGTCAGTACGGAGTTGAGCCTCGTGATTCTGACTTTACTCCTTGATTTGCTTGACTGAAGCCTACTTGGATCAGTTGAGGCAAAGCTGGCCTGCACATTACACTTATCGTCTGCCATAGATTTTACATTTATCGATTCAGAAAGTATATTGTTAGGATAAAAAATAATTAAAGTAATAAAAGATGCTTTTTTTCCTTTTTATAATTTGTCATCACTTTTTGCTATTTTGTTTATTTATTTCATCCATATCTGGTCAAATACTTATAACAGTGCATATAGAACAATTTTAACATTAATTCTATTTTATTAAATTAGGGAACAACCAAACATAAAGTCAGCATACACAAGATCAATCCTGTTGCCAACTAGCCCTTTCGGGTTTTCTAATTGACAATTTTCTCTCATTTAGCCCTAATTGTTGCCTAGCCCGCCCTTTCAGGTTTTCAAAACTAGCGGACTGCTCTAACTTTTTCCTATGCCTCCCTTTTTGGGCTTTCAACCTAGCGAGCTCTCTCTCTCTTATATATATATATATATATCATACATAAAACCTCTTTAACCTGTCAATGTTTACTGGCTCACTAAACTGGTTCCCGTCCATTTCTGATAACTTCACCGCACCTTTGTTCATGACTCGTTTCACGACATATGGCCCTTCCCAGCTAGGCCTGAACTTCCCTCTTGGATCAGATACATTAGGCTTACATTGCTTCAACACCAAATCCCCAACTCTGAGTTTTCTAATTTTAACCCTTCTATTGTAGGCCCGAGCTATCTTCTTTTGATACAGTTGGTGATGATACAGTGCCTTTAACCTTCTCTCTTCTAGTAAAGCTAACTGTGTGTATCTGCTTGCTACCCATTCCGTTTCAGGCAATTTGGCTTCCAAGACTACTCTCAATGACTTGATTTCTATTTCAATTGGCAACACTGCTTCCATACCGTAAACCAAAGAGAACAGTGTCATTCCAGTAGGTGTTCGCACACTTGTCATATATCCCCATAAAGTAAAGGGAAGCATCTCTGACCAATCCCTGTAAGTCTTGGTCATCTTGGACAAAATTTGCTTAATTGTTTTATTTGTTGCTTCTACTGCGCCATTAGCCTTTAGTCTATAAGGAGAGGATCTATGATGATGGATTCGGCACTTTGAGAATAAATCCTTAGCTGCTCCTTGAAACTGTACCCCATTGTCTGATATTACACTGTGCGGGACCCCGTACTGGCAGATGAGGTTCTTTTCAATAAATCTAGCCATTTGACTTGCACCTAGTTTGTTGAAGGATTCAGCTTCGACCCATTTTGAAAAAAAATCTACTACTACCACAATGAAACGGTGACCGTTTGATGTTGTCGGATGTATCACTCCTATAATGTCGATACCCCAAGTGGAAAATGGACAGGGTGAAGACATAGAATACAATTCTTCAGGAGGCATGTGATTCAAGTTACCATAC
Organism: Garcia nutans; assembly: GCA_947685225.1. Classification (NCBI taxonomy): domain Eukaryota; kingdom Viridiplantae; phylum Streptophyta; class Magnoliopsida; order Malpighiales; family Euphorbiaceae; genus Garcia; species Garcia nutans. The sequence goes on along the minus strand of CANTUV010000011.1, from coordinate 15,436,307 downwards.
ATCTGACATTGTTGGCACTTCTTTACAAACTCAATACAATCCTTCTCCATGGTTAACCAATAATAACACTGTCGAATAATCTTCTTAACTAGGGCCAAACCACTCATGTGCGGACCGCAACTTCCCGCATGTATTTCTGACATGATACGCTCCACTTCAGGCTTTCTTAAACATCTTAAATGCACCCCCATCAGGCCATCTTCGATATAACTCTCCATGGAATGTGATGTATTGCAATGACCACCACCTTATGGCTCTTCTTTCTTTCTTTGTTGCCCCCGGTGGGTATTCTCTTTCTTCCAAAAATCGCCTTATAGTGTCATACCACGCATCATGGTCTGTATCAGTTTCCATGATTATTTCATATTCATAGCAAGGAGTTGATGAACTGGTCAAAATCAGAGGCTTAAGAAATAAGCTGGCAGATTTTTCCCATACCGAAGCCAATGTGGCTAGGGCATCAGCCATCTAATTTTCTTCTCTTGATAGGTGTACAAACCTACACTCCTTAAAGTTCTTCTTTATCATGGTCAAGTAATGGTGGTATGGTTTTAATTTTTCTTCTTTTAACTCCCATTTTCCGTTTACTTGGGATACTACTAGTAATGAATCGCCAAAAACTTCCACCTTATCCACCTTCATAATCATTAGGGTTTCCAAACTGAAAATACAAGCTTTGTATTCCACCATATTATTGGTTGCCCTAAATTTCAACTTTTTGGCTAAAGGGATAAGTTCCCCTTCGAGCGATTCTAGTATAACTCCCAAACCTGCTCCTTTCATGTTTACTGCTCCATCAAAATACCTTGTACTTCAATTGCTTCTAAATGTTCATCCAAAAATTCCAAGATTACCTCTTCGCTTTCTGGTACTGGTTGTTAGGCTAGGAATTCTGCCACCACTCTACCTTTTATTGTTTTCCTGGTTACATACTCAATCTCAAATTCTTCTAATATTATCAACCATCAACCATAATTCCCAATCAAAGAGGGTGTCTTGGATCCAACCTAGAAATTGCTTGCACATTATATGATTGAAAGTAGTTCCGCAACTTCTTAGAAGACCAAACAACGGCTATACAGGTCTTTTCAATGATACTATACCTAATTTCATAAGGTAGGAGCTTTCTACTCAAATAGTAAACTGCATGCTCAATCCCTAACTCATCTGCTTGGGCTAGCATGGCTCCTATCAACTCTTCTTCTACTATTAAGTATAGTAATAGATGTTTGCCGGTTTAGGTGGTTTTAAAACATGTGGATTCAACAAATACTCTTTTATTCGCTTAAAGGCCTTTTGACATTCTTCATTTTATATGACCGGCTGATTCTTTTTAAGCAATTTGAAGATAGGCTCATAAATTGTTGTGAGTTTTGCTATGAATCTGCTAATGTATTGTAATTTACCAATAAATCCCTGAACTTATCTCTCTGTCTTAGGGGCTGGCATATCCCTGATTGCTTTAACTTTGTCAGGATCAATCTCAATGCCATTCAGACCAATCACATGTCCCAATAATTTACCTGAGGTAACACCGAACACACACTTCTTCGGGTTTAATCTTAGTTATATTTCAAAGCTCTGTCGAAGAATAATTCTAAGTTTTGGAAGTGTTGTTCCCTTATATATGATTTAACCATCATATCATCAACATATACTTCAACTTCTTTGTGCATCATGTCATGAAATAGTGTGGTGGCCATCCTTTGGTAGGTTGCCCCAGCATTCTTTAAGCTGAATGGCATCACCCTATAACAAAATATACCCCATGTAGTAATGAAAGCAGTTTTCGCTTTATCCTCTTGGGCCATTAACACTTGATTGTATCCAAAAAATCCATCTACAAACGAGTGTAGCACGCTAGAAGCTGCACTATCAATATGGACATCTATATGGGGTAAAGAAAAATCATCCTTAGGGGAAGCCTTGTTCAAATCTCTATAGTCCACACAGACCCTTATTCTTCCATCTTTCTTTGGCACGGGTACTATGTTGGCTAGCCAATATGGATATTCTATCACCTCAAGGAAATTTAATTGTATATGTTTAGTAACCTCTTCTTTAACCAATTCAGCCCACTCAGGTCTTAATCACCTAAGCTTTTGTTTGACAAGTTTCATGTGAGTGTAAGTAGGAATATGATGTTCGGCTATGTCTCGATCTATTCCAGGCATATCCTTATAAGACCAAGCAAACACTTCTTCATATTTTTTAATATTTTTTCAAATCTCTCTCTCTCCTCAGGAGTAAGGTCGGATGCTATGCTAATGTTTTTAGGATTTTTGACTGTTCCCAAATTTAATGATTGTGTGTTAACAGAATTAATATTAAAGATGCTCATGTAACTGTTATTTGAATGTATGCAACCATCAGGAGAAACATCACACAAGTAAACAAAATCAGACTTTATTACATTCATTTTGGAAAAGAAAACATCATCATCCTCATACAAAGCAGACAAATTAAAATCAAAATCAATATTATTGTTCTCAAAATCAAAAGGCAGGATATCTTCAAATTTTTCTTCAACCAGGGCAGCAATCTCCTCCGGTGTCTTCTTGGTTTTTAGGGTAGCTTCATTCTTCTATTTTGGATTGAATTCTTTGCTGGTTGGCAGGGTGACCTCTTTCTTCACTTGCTCCACTAACTCGGCCACATCTGCAAAAATTTCAAAACCCGAGATCAACCTTCCCATGAACATGATTGCTTCGGGCTTTCCCTGGAGTGGACCCATATCTGGAGCTTTGACAAAGATCTCTTCAAGTGGTGGGAAGCTCATCTTCTCACTCTTCTTTGGCTAGACATCGTTGTTTTCATAATATCCCAACCTTTTCTTAGAAGTTTGAGTTCTAAAGTCCGGCAGCTTTGTCAAACTGGCCTTACCCTTTCCAAGACCAGCTCCGGGAAGGTAGTTCATGTTCTTCATCATATTCAAGACTTTGGAGTCCACTACTTCATCATCAAAAATTGCAGCTGCTTGAAAACCATTGAGAGGCCTCTCAATCATTAGAGCGTTAACAATCTCATTATCTTTAGCTTCAATGACCACTGTCTCATCTCCGTTGGGGAACTTGATCTTTTGATGAAGGGTGGAAGGAACTCCATCAAGAGGATGAAACCATGGTCGCCCCAAGAGTAAGGCGAAGGTAACCGGTATGTCTAAAACAACAAATTCAACAATAGATTCGATTGGACCAACCTTGACAGCAGCTTTGAAAGTCCCTTTGGTGTCTCTCTTAGTGTTGTCATAAGCCCAAATTGTTACCTCGGTCGGGTTTAGATATCTTGTTGACATGGCTAGCTTTGTCAATATCTTAAGTGGACAAACATTTATGGCGGACCCATCATCGACCATTACACATGGAGTTCTCTTCCCCTTGACTTCTATTTTGATAAAAAGAGGGCGGATGTGATCTCTCCCCTCCTCTGGTAAGTCCGCATCCGAAAAAGAAACTGCTCCCATATTAACTTCACTCTTTTCTTGAACATCTTCACATTTCATTACTCCTCCAATTTTTATGAAGTTGATCAGCTCCTCTGGTGTTGTGGAGGTAGAAATTGGCATGCTAGCTAAGGCTTCGGCCTTAGTTTCTCGGTGCTTTTTAGAAGTAGCTAATAAGTCCCAAATGCTAACACTTGCTTGGGTTCTTTTCAATTGCTTGAGCACAACATCATCTTCTTTTTCTTTATTTCCTACTTTAACTTCCTTACCCTTATTAGTTTCTATCTCCTTAGGTGGTGGCCTTGCATAAGGCTTACCGGATCTAATGTTCATTACTTCATCTTCTTCGGGCTCGGACCAAGTCATCTCCTGCTTCTTGGATACAAGATCATCATCACTATCGCTTGAATCCCAAAACCCATTGACAACACAAATTGTTACTTCTTTACCCACCATAACATGTTTAATTCCACCAAATACCTCTTCTTCTTTGGTTGCTTCTCCACCCACATCTTGAAAAGAAGACATGACAAGATCTTCATGCAAACCTCCTCCAATCATGAAGGTTGCCGGCAGCGGTACCCTATTGAACTTTGGAAATGGGTTGTCTTTGGTGTTTGGCTTATTGGGCTCTGGTAGCTTCCCATTATCAATTAGATTTTGGATCTCATGTCTCAACCTTACACATCTATCCGTGTCGTGCCTTTGCATTTGGTGAAATTGACAAAATACTTTAGTGTCGAAATTAGGTGGGAGAGGGTTAGGCAAAGGACGAGAATTTAAGGGTTGTAGCAATCCCTTTCTTTAAAGCTTATTGAGAATCCAAGACATCGACTTCCCTAATTCCAAAAACTGTCTCCTTGTTCCTTGGTTAGTAGCATTAACACCGACTGCCTTTTGTATGCTTTGGCTACCAGACTGATAGTTTCCTTTCTCATTCCTTCTTGTTGAAAAATAGTTCTTCTCTCTTTCCCATTCTTCAATTTGCAAACCCGCTTGGAGAAGGTCTTTGAAATCATAGATGAGTGTATGAGACATCCTCTCACGAAGACTAGGCAACACCCCTCTCATAATTATCCTTATTTGATCGGATTCATCGGGCCTCTTCTTGAGCAAAGCAGCCTTGTTTTTCCATCTCTTCACATAATCGATGAAATTCTCATTCGACCTTTGCCTAATGGACTCAACTTCCATTAAGGTAACTTCCATCTCGACATTATATCCATATTGTTGGATGAAGGCTTTGTAAAGCAGATCCCAACTCTTTTGTGTTCCATCATCTAAGGTATTGAACCAAATTTGGACAACAGGATCCAATGAGAGCATGAAGTACCTTAGAGTTTGAGCCTTAGTAGCTCGGTAGACTGCATGGCAGTGACATACTTATTTCCGGTTCCATCAAACTTCGCAAAAGATGGCATCTTGAACTTTTACGGGACTTCTTCATCTAGCTAAAATAATTTGTCAACTTTGGACATTTCCTCGGTTTTCAGTTTCTTCTCAAATTTCTTTTCTAAATTAGCAATCATCTTTTCAACATCAGAAGTTTCGGTCTTCTCCATAGTTGATCTTTCAACAATCTTCGATTCTTTTTTCTTCTCTTGAGCATCTTGGTAGTATTGAGCCCAATCATCATCATAATCAATGATCACCTTTTCATCATCAAAAACCACTTCACCAACTTTAGTCTTCCCTTTGTCCCTTGGCTTCTTAGTGCTAGCAGATACTTCGGCATGATTTTCTAAAATTGCAGTCAATTGGTTCTTCATGGTCTCAGCTAGGGCCTCTTTTATTTCTTTCATCTTGGCATTGAGGGCATCATCCACCATTCTTTGAATTTATTTGGGATCCATTGTTTTTGGTGAGCAAGTGATTGAGTCGTTGCTAGATACTTCATCTCCGGTGTAGGTCGGATTATTGTAAGCTTTTGAACTTTCGTAATCTAGGGCTGTGAGCCAGAGAGGATTAATGATATGAGATGCAAATGCATGTATGCATGTATGCACAAACAATAGACAAACAAGGACAAATAGGATGCTCCTTCCAACCTTATAACATCCACACACGAATGGCGAGTCTCTTTTCCTAGGTAACATGGTTAACAAAATACCAACATGGGGCATCTTATTTTCAAATATATCCCTCGGACGTTTCAACCAATAGTTATATTTTTGAAAATGGAAATCAGTTTATAATAATTCCCATTAATTAGGTTTTAATCCATTCAACCAACTATAGTAGTTTTTATGCTACATTGGATTAAAACTAAATTAAGAGGTTTATTATAGATAGATTTCTCACTTGAAAAAAGTAACTAGTGGATCATGCCAAAAACATGCCCATGGTTAATTTATTCTTAGTATAAACTAAGCTCACAATTGATTTTTGGTATTTTCATAATTGACCTAAATATTTTTGCAAGCTCTTTGTAATGAAAATAATTTTATTTCTAAGCCCATTGTAAAAAGATTTTAGAAAAATGTATTTTGGGCTTTGTGTTTGGGTTATGAGCAAAAGAATTTTTTTATTTGTTTTTAGAAAAGTCTTATATCCAAAGACCATCTTAAAAAGTTTTGAAAATTGTTTTGGTCTATTGGACTTTAAAGAAAAAATTATTTTGAGCTTACAATGTACTTAGGTCATATTAGAAAAGAACAAACCAAATAAGCCATGATTTAAACCAAGATAAATTAACCATAGTCAAACAATATGCATTTGGGGTAAAACCTAAGGAAAGTAACTAGGCCAATTACATGAGCTTTAGTCTTTGGGTTAAAAGGCTTAGGTTCCCATAGCAAGTATATACCAAATGGTATGAGTCTATGAGTGGTTATGCCATGCTCGATCTCCATACCTTGAGTGAAAGTATGGTATCCCTTATATAACACAACACGGGTAACACGGGCATCCTAACTCACGCACACAATGCAATCTAATATGATGCAATGGATAATATCATTATAAGAAAGAATAGAATAATATAAAGACCAATAGAATCAACTTCTCTTATCCCCAGTGGAGTCGCCACTGTGAGCGGGGATTTTAGCCCCCACTCCCGGTAGAATGGTTCTTGCGACTTCGGCACTGTTTAGGCTCGGGACCTTAGAGAACACGAACCTAAGTCCGAAGAAAATGGAGTCGCCACCCGGACGGGCCGGGAAAAAGAAAGGGGTGGATGACTCAATTCCTAAGGAATCCCCAACCCCCTAATGGGTTTGGAAAGTTGGGTACGTGTGGGGAAGGTGAGAAATGGCCTAGCACCCCCACAATGCCCGGTTCATTGGAACCGGCCTCCTTTATAGGTCTTAATATTATAAAATTCTTAAATATAATAATACCATCCATATTACATGCAACAATTGAAATAAAGCACTATTATATTAAAATCAAAGCAACATCCAAACAAAGCAAATAAATGGACACCCATCCGAAGATGGAAACATGCCCTTACATCATCCATGCCTAAACTAATAGGACACCCACCAAAAGGTAGAAACATGCCATTTACATTGGTTTAAAATATAAAAGCTTATTTGAATTACATGATATTTAACTAATGAGGTACCCACAAAGTGGAAACATACCTCTTACAATATTTGGAAATCAAAATAAATAGATAAAGTAAATAACCATTCATCATAAATAAATCATTCATCAAAGATATTAATCAAAATATAAAATAAACATTCATCCATGATAATTTAAATAAACCAAGATTTGAACTTAAATAAATTAAAGCATATAAAATAAATCAAAGTATATAATGAACTACACAATCAAATCTAAGAATAAGTAAAGCAAGTAAAAATACAAATTAAGGCTACTATTTTTATTTAAGATTCTTTATTTAATGTTTAGGGTTTTAGAATTTATTGGTTTAAGCTACTATAAGTTTTAAGGGAATTAAAATGGATTAAGGTTTTATGATTTAAGGGATTGATAAGGTTTTTTTATTAACCAAATTAGGGTTTGAGGGGAGAAATCATGAAATTAGGGTTTGGATATTAAAACATTAGGTTTATGATTTATGGTTACTGGATTATTATTTTGGATTTACTATATTGAATTTTAATATTTAGATTTATAAGGTTTTAAGGTTTTAAAGATTAGGATATAGAAAATTTATTTAAGGTTTTAAAGGAATTAGGGTTTAAGAAAACTAGGGTTTAAGGTTAGCTAGTTTGGGGTTACTGTCTTGGTTTTGAAGTTGAATTAGGCTTTTTAGTGTTTTGGAGAATGTATTTGATTTTAGAATTTGGAAAAACAATTTATAGTTTTATAAAGCTTTATGTGATTTTTAGAAGCTGTAAGTTAAATTTAGGGTTTTAAGGTTTTGAAACATTGGAAAACAGATTAGGGTTTTGGGGAATTAATAAAACGATTTAAGGTTTTGAAAAGTTGGAAAGTAGATTAGGGTTTTGATATTTTGAAGAAATAGAAAAAGTAATTTAGGGTTTTTGAAAATAGAGGAGACAATTTAAGGTTCTAATGTTTAGAAAAAGTAAATTAGGATTCTAAGGTTTTTAGAATCAAAATAAAGAGTTTAATGATTCAAGCTACTGTAAAGAAAAAACGATTTGATATTCATACCTTCGTTTGTTGGTTCCACCAAAAATTACTTCTTGGATGAACAAGGACAAAGGCAAGATCGCTGCCTTTGATGGATTGATTGTTTGGTTGCTTATTCTTCTCTCAAAAAGTCCGATTGATTTCACTGCCAAAGGTTTCTCCTAGTCTGATCGATTCAAAGTTTTCTCAGTTCACTCGATTCTCCTCCTTCTATTCTGTGTTATTTTTAGTCTTATTTATAGGAAATTTAGATGATTAATTCCACTTGTTTACTGAAACTAAAATTAATTAAGAAAAGGAACCGAAACCAAATAGAATTTGGTTTCGAAAAAAAAATTGCGTCGGAAAAATTTTGCTGGCGAAAAAAACTGATGCAGAAAAATTTTTCTGGAGAAAACAACTGTTGTGACTGGCTACGAGGATTGGCGAGCAAACTTGTGGGGCACGGGTTGCCAGGCCATTTCTCTCGCAGGATTTTCCTTCTAGCAAAATGGCCCAAGGCCATTTCATCCAACTTTTCAGCGATGATTTTTTTTCGTCGCCGATTTTTCCGTCGTCGATTTTTATTTTTATTTATTTATTTGTTTATTATTATTATAATTATTTTTATTAATTATAAAAACTAAATACTAAAACTAATATTATTTAATTAAGATAACACAAAAATTATTTTGGACTAATTAAAATATATTGGACAACACAAAAATTATTTTGGACTAATTAAAATATATTTGACCGGACTGGGTCAAAAATTAAGGGTCTACACCCTAAAATTTGATACTAATGCATTTTGCAAATTTCATCAAAGGGCTGAACACAAAATGGACAATTGTATGAAGTTGAGGCATGAGATCCAGAATCTAATCGACAGTGGTAAGCTACCTGAGCCAGACAAGCCCAATACCAAGAACAATCCTTTGCCTAAATTTGGAAGAGTGCCACCACCAGCAACCTTCATGGTAGGAAAAAGATTGGAAGAAAATTTTGTTTTATCATCCTTTCAAGATAGAAATATTGAAGATGTGAAAGGAAAAGAATCTTAACTCAACAAACTTTCCCTAGTTTGAATGTTACTTTTCAATTTTACTTTCTTTAATATTTAATTGGAACAGTTGTGTTTTTCAAATTTAAATATGTTTGAATAAATTACTTTCATCAAAATTTTTGTTGTCTTTATTTATTTTGGTGCTCAACCAATGAGGAATCTAGCTTAATATTTATAAATTAGCGTATCTATGCATCATGATTTGAATGACTTTACTAGATGAGGAAATTATTCTAGAGCATTGAGTTGTGTATGCTTACCTAGAGAGGGCTCCTGCATAATTACTTTTGTCTAGGTCCTAGTCAGTCTTAGAACATGCTTTGATAAATTATTGAGGTGAAATGGAACTCTGCTTATTTAAGGGAGAGATGATCTAGGCATTGTTTGGTTAGCCAACAACTAGTATCCACTCTATTAAATATCAACCCCTAGTTGTTCCTTTGAGCCTTCATAAAATTTTAGCTTTCTTTTCATTGGCATATAACCCCAACAACCTACCCTGAGTTGTTGTGATACTTTTGACAAGTCTTATGATCACTAAGGTGAAGAGGCAAGAAGATCAAAGAAAGGAATGAATAGTCAAGATCATAAGGATAGTTGATGTTCTCAAGACCTGAAGGATAGTTGAAGTTCACCTAATATCTCCAATCTATCAAGATAAATCAGAGTAATAAATGATTTATCCCTGTTAAAGGAGATTTATGTCACTCCACTCATCTATTATTAGAAACCCAAGTTGGTACAAACAAGACAACTCTTTTAGAGTTAGAACCCAAAACAAAAAAGAGAAAAAGAAAAGAAAAAAAGAAGAAAAAAAGAAAGAAAAAAGAAAAGAAAAAAAGGACAAAAGAAAAAAAAGGAAAAAAGAAAAGAAAAAAAGGAAAAAAGAAAAAAGAGGAAAAAAGAGAAGAAAAAAAAGAAAGATAAAACCTAAAAAGGCAGTTCAGAAAGCCAACTGAGTTCTCTTTTACCTAAAGCATCAAAAGGCTTCCATTTGGTTTATAAGGACAGTTTGACTTGAATTGGTCCAACCCAACAAAAGATTGATCAAAATCAGAGAAAAAGGAGAAAGACCACCCAATTCTTGAAAGTCCTGTACTTGACAGTCCTACAAGAAAGAAGGACAAAATGATAAAATGCTCAAAGAAAGGGAAGAGTAAGAAAAATAAAAAGAAAGAAAAGGGAGAAGAAGAAAAGAAACAAAATTTGGGTACCAAACTTTTTGCAAGGGCAAAGACTATCCTAATCAAGATCTAGATTAATGCCAAGAAGATAGAAGGAATTTGGAGTCTAGCAAGATTGCTCCCAGCTGCCTAAAGTTCAAACAAGAAATTTGTAGTGTGAGGGTTTGCCTATAGTGTCACAACGGCTCCAACTTACAAATGGCCCTCATTTAACCTATGTCCCTTATAGACTCCATTTTAAGCCTATCAAAGACCTGTTGATCTCTCTTGGTAGGTAGAGACTATTAGTGGAGATAGTTTGAATAAGCATGCATATGAGATAGACAATATTCAAGCTCAAATGAGATCTTTGACTAAGTAATGTGTATGTGCCTATCTGAAGTGCAACAGATCTTGCTTAAATAAAAATAATTCCCGAGTTTAGTATGGTAACTAGGGTTGTCATGTTATAGATATGTTAATTTAAAAAATTAAGTCCTGAGGTAAATTGACATTGATTTGGCAAAGCCAACATTTGACTTCAAAATAAAAATTTAAAATTGCAAATTCAAAAAAAAAAAGAAAAAAGAAATTTTACAAAGCCTTCAAGTTAAGGGTAGTGTGTTGAACTATCAAACCTCGAAGGATACATTGGGCAAAAGAAATGATTACTAGCAAGGTTATGAAGAAGCTACCAATTGACATACTGAATCATAATTTGAAATTGATGTATCTCTGCTGTTTGGGGCCTCCATTATTCATGCTTTCAACATCTTGAAGATAAAAGCCATAAATGTGAAGCATTTTGTCATTCCAATGCAAGACCTGAACGAGCATCTGAAAGGAATCAATGAGAACACTTCAGTTGATCATCTCAGCCTGTGAGTCGATACAACCATTGTAAGTGTTATTCATGCATATCATGCATACATGAGCTTATCGCATTGCACTTTTTTTGTGTTGTATTGTCTATTCTTTGTCAAAGTGAATAGCAAACGTCCTGTGAAGTAAAGAATCAAAAGAAGATATTGAATCAGGGAGCATGGAAAACCCATTGCTTAAGGAAGCTCTAGTCATTTTGCAAAAGAAAGAAGAGATGCATGTTTATGAAAGGAATCAGACAAAATACAAACTTCAATCAAAGCTTGCATGAAAAAAAATATCTTTGGTTTGAGCCTACACAGGGGGCAAAGTTTTATCCTTTTTAATTTTTTGAGTTTATACACAAAATATTTTCAAACTCACCTGCAAATATTTTGCCACGCAGGGGGGCAAGGAGAAGATATGAGGGCCAACTAAAAATAACTGAATTTTTGCAAAAGGAAGAACAAAAGAATGGAACAACCAGTTAAGCCAGAATCCTCAATTGATAAAAGGTCAAGGAAATCAAATTCAATCTCAGGTCCAAGTACCCAGTCACGGGTCTAAGTACCCAAATCCAATCCAGTTTCGGGTCTAAGTACCTAATCACAGGTCCAAGTACCTAAATCCAATCCAGTTTGAGATCCAAGTACCCAATCTAGGGTCCAAGTACCCAAATCCAATTCAATCTCGGGTCTAAGTACCCAGTCACGGGTCCAAGTACCCAAATCCAATCTAGTTTCGGATCCAAGTACCCAATCACGGGTCTAAGTACCCAAATTCAATTCAGTCTCGGGTTTAAGTACCCAGTCTCGAGTCCAAATACCCAATTCAATCATGGGTCCAAGTACCCAGTCACGGGTCTAAGTACCCAAATCCAATCTAGTTTCGGGTCTAAGTACCTAATCTCGAGTCCAAGTATCCAAATTAAATTTATTCTCGGGTCCAAGTACCCAATTCAGTCACAGGTCTAAGTACCCAATCTCAGGTCCAAGTACCCAAATCCAATCTAGTGTTGGGTCCAAGTACCCAAATCAAATTTAATCTCAAGTCCAAGTATCCAATCTTGGGTCTAAGTAACCAAATCTAATTCAATCACGGGTCCAAGTACCCAAATCAAATTTAGTCTCGGGTCCAAGTACCCAATCTCGGAACCAAGTACCCAAATCTAATTCAATCACGGGTACAAGTACCCAAATCAAATTCAATCTCGGGTCCAAGTACCCAAATCCAATTTAGTCTTGGGTCCACGTACCCAAATGAAATTCAATCTAGGGTCCAAGTACCCAATCTCGGGTCTCAGTACCCAAATCCAATTCAATCTCAGGTCCAAGTACCCAATTTAGTCATGGGTACAAGTACCCAATCTCGGATCCAAGTATCCAAATTCAATCCAGTCTCGGGTCTAAGTACCCAAATCACATTCAGTCTCGGGTCCAAGTACCCAAATCAAATCCAAGTACCTATCCTCATAAAAAATCAGCCAAAAATCACATTGCTTTTCGCTCTCTTTTGCTGTAGTCTCAGATCGCTCAATCACGGGGCAAACTGTAGACCTTTTATTTTGACCCCAATTTGATACAGTCCTGATTAAAGGATGACAAAATAATTTCAATCCAATTTACAACTTCTAATATGTCGGTCCAATTTTAAAAGTAACAAACTAAACTATAAAACCCTAAACCAAGTTTTTTAGACGGTCAGGTCCAAAAAATTAAAAATGCAAAATTAGTTCAAATTGGGAGGGCCCAGGTGATATGAGCCTTGGCTCATGTCGACCTGGATACCCTAGGTCTACATAAGCCAAAGGCCATGTCGACCTGGATGCCCCAGGTCGACATGAATTTGGTCCATGTCGATCTGGTTGCCCAGATCGACATGGTTTCAATTGTTTTTGTTTTTGAATTGAATTAAAATTTATTTTAAGGATGGATTAATATTAGGGTTAGGGATTCTGAGTGAAGTTTTTGCCTATAAATAATAACATTTTAGCCTTTAACAAGGTTCGCAATTGAGATTAACAGAGATTTAAATAGCAAAGCAGAAACAGCAAAATAAAGCAGCAACAAAATAGCACTCATCAATCATCAATCCATCAAAGGCAGCAATGTTGTCTTTGTTCTTGTTAAGCCAGAGTCAACTGTGGTGGAACCAACGCGATGCAGGTTTCATTATAAATCTTTGATTTGTTTATAATTACAGTATTCTTATGTTTTGATTCATGAATTGTTTAAGCATACGATAGTATTGCCATATTTTCTTTTAAGTGTTTCTATTATCTGTTTTGATATTGAGTCTTTCAGTAACCTAAATTATTAATTATTAAACTCTAATTGTATATTTTATAAATCAGATTTTCCATTCATCCATTAGCCTAAATCATTGATTAAATTATAAAAAACCCTAAATTATTCTTCTATTTCCAAAACTTTAAAACCCTAAACTGTTCTTCTATTTCCAAAACTTTAAAACCCTAAACTATTTTTCCCAAAACTTTAAACCCTAAATTATTCCATTAAAGTCTCAAAATCCTAATTGTTTTCCAAAATCTTAATTTATTTCTAGAATCAATGTTTCATCTAAAATGATAAATCAAAATCTTAATTTATTTTAAAGCTTGTCACCTAGTAACCCTAATCCAAATTATTTTGCAAAAACACCCAAAACCCTAATTTATTCCTAAAATGCCAAAACCTCATTTTTCAAACCCCATCTAGTAAACCTAAAAATCCCTCAAACCCTAATTCCAGTTGCCAAACCTAAAAATTCTTAAACCCTAATTCCAATCTTTTAAAATTATAGACCGTGTCCTTATTGTCTACTTTCAACTCATTAATGATATAAACTTTGGTTTTAGTTATTTATTGGATTTTTTATATGTTTTCATGGATGACTTATTTGATCTGTGATGGATTTATTTAATTTATGGATGAATGTTTCCTTTGTTATCATTATTGATTTATTTTCGTATTAATGTAAGAGGTATGTTTCCACTTTGTGAGTACCTCATTATTTAAACTTTATGTAATTTAATTTATTTTATATTTTTAGGATTAATGTAAAGGGCACATTTCCACCTTTTGGCGGGTGTCCTATTTAGTTTTAGACATTTAACAATGTGAGGACATATTTTCATCCTCAGATGGGTATCCATTTATTTGCTTTGTTTGGACATTGCTTTGATTTTAATATAATGATTTTTTATTTTAATTGTTGCATGCAGTATGAATAATATTGTTATATTTAAGAATTTTATAATATTAAGACCTGCAAAGGAGGTCGGTTCCAATGAACCGGGCTTTGTGGGGGGTGCTGGGCCATTTATCACCTTCCCCACACGTACCATCTTTTCGAACCCATTAGGGGTTGAGGATTCCTTAGGAATCGAGTCATCCACCCCTTTCTTTTTTCCAGCCCGTCCAGGTGGCGACTCCATTTTCTTCAGGCTTAGGCCCTTGTTCTCTAAGGTCCCAAGCCTAAACAGTGTCGAAGTCGCAAAAACCATTCCACCGGGAGTAGGGGCAAAAATCCCCGCTCACAAAGAACCCATCGTCATCTGAATCAGCTTAAAGTCATGTTACTTTTCACTCTCTTCTACTGAAGTCTCAGATCGTTCAAGCAGGGGGCAATCTTTACAACCTTATTTTTTTATCATGTTCAATCCGATATTTTAAAATAGTCCAAAATAATTTTTATATATTTATTATTTATTTTAATATATTATTTATTTTTAATATATTAAAATTAAAAGATATTATAAATATTTATTTTTAATATAATATTTATTATAAAATAAAAAATAAAAATAAATATATGTAATATCCTCATGTATGCCTTAGAAGTTTTGATTATGTTGTTATTGTTGTTGTTGTTTTAGATTGGATTGAATGTATATGTTATGTGATAAGAAAAAAAAATTTAAAAGAGAATGTTCATGTGTTATTTGAAAGAAAAGTGATGCGTAGAGAAGATGTATATGTAGTGTATATGGCAATATATATAGCATATATGTTGGTCAAAGGGAGAGTCAAGGTGTTGGATATAGTGGAAGAAGATATTTAGTTGTTGTTATTGAAATTACTATAAAGGGCATGCTAAATAAAAGGAAGTGTAATTATGTTTAAGAGGGCATTTTGGTAATTCTTCTTTTGGAAATTGTGTGGTGGAGGTTAAAAGAGGATTTGACTTTTGTTTGATCAATTTCTTTTCTTCTTTTCACGTGTGGCCGGCCAACTTAGAGAGAAGAAGAGAGAAAACAAGAGTTGATGATATTTGAAGCTCAAATTGAAGAAGTTTTCAAGTGGTTAAGTGGAAATCCAAGAAGATTCATTATTTTTGGTAAGTCTTTCTTGATTCTCTTAGTTTATTTAAGTTGGTTGTGAGTTTGGTTGTGGATTTTTGATGGTAGGGTTGTGTTGATTATTATATGTTGGATTTAATTGGTTGTGGTGTTGGTTTTGGATTTGAAGATGATAAGTTAAGAGTGATATTGGTTTTAGGGTTTTGGAAATGGTAAGTGATAAATTATATTGTGTTATTTTGGATTAGGTTTTGGAAGAAGGTGTTTTGCTCTAATTTGAGAAGTGAAGAATTCTTGGAGAAAAGAAAGTGTTTAGAGTTGTATAATTGGTGCTAAAGGTAAGTACAAACTATATGGTTACAAACATGCATATGTTGTTTAATCTTAAAACACTTTTGTTTGTAAATGTGATAAGGTATCAAATGTATTGTTAATGAATGTTGGTGATGAAAATATTGTGATGAGCATGTAAAATAATTGCTAATGATGTTGATTATGTCCATTTGAATGAGGTTATGTTGTGTACAATGTGTTTTAAGTTAACCAAAAGAAATTTGGCTACATTTAGGGTTTATGCATGAGAGACACGTAATTTGGGACGGTCGCTATTATTCATGTGCGGTCGCGACATAGGTCGGGCTTCTGACCGTGAAACCTACTGTAATAAGGTTTCATCTTTTGATTGTGAAGTGCGGTCGCGACTTAGGTCGGGCTTCTGACCGCGAAACCTACTGTAATAAGGTTTCATCTTGTAATTGTATGGAGCAGTCGTATTCAGGTGAGGCGCGACCGCTAGAAAGGTTCTGTTCACCTTATTGGAAGCAATCTTATCCTGCAACAAGATTCTCAAATACATGTTAAATAGATCATCCATTTGAGTTGTCAAGGATTAAAATAGAGATCATTTGTCTAACATCATTGTTGAATCATGAAATGTGAGATGATATGGAATGTGATTTAAAGCCATTGTGATTGGCTATGATGATTTAATTGAATGAAACAAGGCATGGTTGCCAATATGATAATGAGAAGTGATAATGGAATTGATAATGCATATGATATTACATGAACAAGGTTATGTATTGTGTATTGTGAGGCTTGTGAAAGGTGATGTGTATTATGAATAATGTACTTTGAAATGTGATACTAATAATGCTATATGCACAATATGAATTGAGATATGAAATGCTGTAAAGCCATTGTGATTGGCTATGATGGTTCAATTGAAAGATATATGGTATGTTTGCCTAATTGATGAGAATTGAGAATGAAATGTAAATGAATTGTGTGGCTAATGTGTTATTCCATTTTCAGAGTATGTTATTGGTGGCATGCCTAATGATAGTAACAATCTCTTGAAGTTAGGTTGGATTGAATCCTTGAAGCCTAATTGAGATGTTACAACCCTTGAAGCTAGGTTGGGTTGGTTCTTAAAGCCAAGTTGGGTTGAAGCTTAGCATGCTTTGCTCCCCTTGAAGCTTGGTTAAACCTAATCCTTGAAGCCTAGTTGGGTATATGATAATGATAAATGTGATAACAAAACCAAAGCATTAACTCTGAAAATCGAATAGCATATTAGTGTGTTTTGGGCCCATGCTTGTCTTTGTTTAATGTGATTCATGAATGGTAAAATGATTGACTAATGAGATATATGGAAGATTGTTGAATGTGGTATATATATATATATGTGAATATTAAATGTAAAGGTATGTTATTAGCTTTTCACCTATGGTGTTGTTTTTGTGAATAATATGTATGACATTGCATTGCATTAAAGCATGATTTGTCTTACTAAGCCGTTGGCTTAGCGCGATAGTGTTTAATCGCGCAGGTAACAGAGTTGAACCCGAGAGTTCTTCGAGACCTAGTGAGAGTAGACATTGAAGAGATTATTCTTGGATTTAAAGATCAGAGAAGAGCTGCCAATCATGTATAAATTCTTTATGTTTTGTAAAGTATTGTGTATAATGTAAATATGTGTATATTTATAGATATGGACTTAAATGTTTTCATATATGTAAATATTTTATAAATTCCGCTGCGTATTAAGTAAATGTGTTTATATCTATTTTGTTTTATATTACAAGTAATTACTTATTTTTCTCTAATGTATAATGAGAAAGCTTATAATATCATTTAAAATGTTTTGAATGTTAATAAAAATCAGTAGCATTCCTATATTCGATACATGTATACTACATTGTGGTGTATGTAGTGTGTATGTATTGGGTGTGGGGGTGTTACAATATATATATAAAAAAAATAAAAAATCGGACAGACAAATCTGTGAGCGGCAAGCAGTTTGCCGCAGGCCAAGCCTACAGCAAATCATGCCACTCGCACGCAGCAACGGCCTGTACCCAGCACCAATCCTCATAGACACTGGTAGCAACCTCACCAGTACTCATAGCAACTGCCCGCAGCTCGCCCCAGCGCCTAGCGCCCGCTCGCAGTAGGCCTAATTCCTCACAGCCCGCACCTTCGGCAATTTTTGCCAAAACCTTATTTTACTCAATTTTTAAATTTTATTTCTTAAATAATTTATATTTCCTTAAACCAAACAGTATTATATTTTTTTTATTTTCCTATAAATAACACACTAAAAGAATTAAAGAAGGACTTTTTTTGGAATGGCCAAAAAAGAGGGCAGCAACTATTACAGACTTTTGAGCTTTTTGGATGAATGGAGTCTTTAAACAGAAACCCTAGCAACAATTAAACGGGAGCAAAAATAATCAAATAAGGGAAGCAACTGAGAGTTTCAAGGCAATTGCCAAATTGCCAAAGTTCAACTGAAAGAAGTAATTGATTCAAGTGGTAGCAAAAATCAAATAAAAGCTTGGCTCAAATCTTTTAATTTTGGTGGAGCCAAGAAACAAAGGTTTGTTTATTATGTTTAATTCATTTAAATTATAATAGCCATGTTATTATTATCACATGCATTAATTTATAAGGTATTCAAACAAATCAATAGTAATATTTATGTTTGTTTTATTCATCACAGTAGCTTAATAATTTTTAAAATAATAACAATAATATTAGTTTTGCAAATCAAAATCCTCTTTTTCTAAATCTAAACCCTGAAATATTAATTTTTGAATCTAAACCTACAAAACCCTAATTTTATTTAAGAAACCCTAATTCAAGATGTAAACCTAAACTTATATATTTCTTGCTTTATTTAGTTTTAGATTTGATTATGTAGTTTATTATATGTTTTTATGAATGATTTATTTAAATTTTGATGGTTGATTTATTTAATTTATTATGAATGAATGGACGAATATTTTCTTGATTATTATTTATTTATTTATAATGTAAGAGGTATGTCTCCACTTTGTGGATACCTCATTAGTTAAGCTTCATGTAATTTAAATTATTTTCATATTTTTGGATTAATGTAAAGGAGACATTTCCAGTTTTTGGTGGGTGTCCTATTTAGTTTTGAATATTGGACGATGTAAGGACATGTTTCCATCCTCGGATGGGTGTCCATTTATTTGTTTTGTTTGAACATTGCTATGATTTTTAATAAAGTATTTGCTTATTCTTATAATTGCATGTATTATTGATAATATCATTATATTTAAGAATTTTATAATATTAAGACCTGAAAAAAGAGGTCGGTTCTAATAAACTGGGCATTGTCTGGGTTCTGGGTAATTTCTCACCTTCCCCACGCGTACCCAACTTTTCAAACTCAATAGGGGTTTGGCAATTCCTTAAAAATTGAGTCGTCCACCCCTTTCTTTTTTTTGGCCTATCCGGGTGGCAACTCCATTTTTCTCTAGGCTTAGGCCCATGTTTTCTAAGGCCCCGAGCCTAACAGTACCGAAGTCACAAAAATCATTCCACATAGGAGTGGGGGCAAAAATCCCCGCTCACAACTACCATTTCCAAACTCTAACAAAACTTAACCAAATCCATTATTTGACTTTAAAATCCTTGTTCATGCAACAAAATAACACATTTAGAACCAAATTGCATAATTAAATCACATGAATTCAAAAATCCAAAAGGCCCGTAACCCTAAATTCTCTCTCTTCAGCAAACATCACTCAAAATTAACCATTTCTTCAGTCCAACATAAAATCATTATTAGCTACTCAAAATAACTCCATTGATACCCAATTAAGCAATTAAATCATGCTACTATAAAAACGCAATATCCACATATTCCAAAATTCCATAAAAATCCAAAAAAACTTGTAAAAATTGGTAAAGAAACTTACCAGTTGATGAAGAATTCCCAAAAATTCCACTTGAAACCTTGAATTCTTTTAATTCATAGAGTTTGGAAGAAGCAAAAAACTCCTTGATGCCTAGCAATAGAGGTTCGGCCACAAGAGAAGGAAGAAGAAGATGAAGGAGACTTAGTTTTCTCTTTCCATCCACTAAGTTAAAGACAATAAATATATATTATTATTTTATTATATTATATTTTTAATTAATTATTTATTAAAAAATAAAAATTTTCCTCTTCCATACAAAAATGAATTATTTTTGAATTATTTAAATAATTTTAATTTTCAAAGTATATTTACAAAAACGCGATTTGGCTTTTGACTTTTGATTCTAAAGTTTTGACTTTTAGTTGACTTTATATATATTGTATATATTTCATGTATATTTCATATATACATCCCATATTCTAACTTCTAAACCTTCCATTTAAATAATTTATTTAACTTATCCAATTTAATTTTAATTTATTTTATTTATTTTTCAAATTTTAGAGATGATACAAGAAATGGCTAAATAATATGTTCAAGGATTATTGCTCTGTTTGTTGGGAACAATCCTTTTGTGCAACACTGAGGCTGTCAACCACTTGTTAGTATTACGAGCTCTTGTTGATATTGATCTTTTGTCATTATACAACTGGGGAGAGGTTGGTGTGGCCTTCTTGTATTATGGTTTTGATAAACTTTGCCAGAGGAAAAGATCATTTTTCGACATCATAGTGGTTGACATGGTATTAGTTCTTACCATTTGTTGAGTCAAATAAAGGATTTACATAAGTCAGACCTTCATTATTACTATAGGTGTGGCCGTATGAGCATAACCTCATACAGGTACGGGGCTTTTCCCGACAAAGAGTTGGATATCCAAGATTAAGCCTTTGGTTAGGGGGCTACCCAATGACACCTGGTTCTCATCATATGCATTCTCGTTGCTATCACTTGAGTCGATTGACCTGGGATAAGGTAAAAAAAAATTAGTAACTATTAAAATTTATGAAGAAAATAACTTACCTTCTCTTGGTTTTGCAGGTAGATATTGCTTGGTGGGGGGGGGGGGGACAGCGATCGAGCCAATTGGACTCCTTTCATGAATGCCTCCTTGCCTCTTCAAAATTCTCGTCGAGTTATTGTTGGTCCAGTATCTAGTAGGTGGTTCCTCTATGAAAGAGTGCATAACTAGTTTCTTGGCCTAGAGGAATGGAGGGTTCCTAAGGATATTTCGACATATGCATTAGACATCATGTCCATACCAAAAAACTTTTGGATGCATGCTCAAGATGGATATGATGTCGAATGATATCTTCTCTCACCCACTTAGTCATACACCCAATTTATTTGAGAGTGGCTTTTAAATTTTAAAGTTTCTCCTGTTGTTGTTCAAGAACTTCCTGAAGTAGAAGAATAAGAAGAGGAAGAAGAAGAAGAGGAGGAAGGGAATGACGGTAGGGAGCCATCCACCCTCCTCATAGTGATTCTGATGTCGGCACTTCTCAGGTGAATGCCAATATACTTTTCATCATAACAGCTCATTTGTAATTTGTTCTAACTCTCTTTTTTATTATTGCAGGCTGCTAGTTCTCTTAGTCATGAAACTATCCCACCATTTGATACTCAGATACAACAATAATTCTCTCTGTTTGCTCCTTCTTCTTATCTAGATATGGTATCTTATCCTTAGGGCTCCAATATGAATTACCTGGTCTGTCATCCTATTCCATAATGATACATGCTATATGTATGTATGAAAATGTATAGGCTTACCTTTTCCTTATCTGGCTCACAGCGGATGCTTGAGGAACAAAATAAAACACTGTAGGAAGAATTAACTGCTAGTCATCAACATGCTTCTCATTTTGAAGGATTATACTATCAGTCGAAATAGAACTTCTGGGACTTCTATTTTCAAGGCATGAGTGATCCCAGTGCTTCATTGTAAAAGGGGTCCCGAACTGATGACCATGAGGTGCCACCTTCTCTCTCAAGCAACAACTACTCCAGAGCTCGCTTCCAAGGTGATGTTCTTTCTCCTCCATTAGGCGATAAATTTTTAGTACTTTATTTTATTATAGGCCGCCTCCCCCTTTTTAGTGATCAACTTTATTTAAACTTTAATAAAAAGCTTTTATATATTATAATAATAATGATAATAGTAATAGTAATAATAATAATAATAATAATATTTTAACTTTCTTGCAACTTTAACTTTTTTTATCATTATCATTTTGGTTCTGTATCATTTTTTTTTTTAGAATATACACACGAAATGTTTGTGACAAATTCCCAAATTCGAATTTGTCATGGACTAGGGTTTACCTAAACGAGGAAGGACTTGGCATATAGTCAACGCATACACCTATTCCTTGTACACTCTAGTTTCTAACCCTCTGTCTATTAAAATTAGTCTCAATTCTTAATCCACATCAAATATAGTCACCTGCTCGCTATAACTCTCAACTCATGACAAGTAAATTCATCTCCCATTCCAACCACCACCTTTTCTCACAAATTTTGTCATAGCAACAGAAATAAAATTTTCAAAATCAACTCAAACAGTTTCAACTTTTCTTAAACCTGTCAATGATGGAGCTCAATTTAAAGAAAATCAAAGGTTTATTTAAGACCATTGATGCTACACATTGGGAACAAACATCTAGGTCTAAAATTAATGCTCTAAAGTGCTTTCAAAATGTCAAGTTGTGCCATTCCTTGTTACATGCCATAGCCTCCTTTTGGGATGTGGACACTATGACTTTCAAGATAAACAACTAAGTATGTCCTATGATCGAAGAAATTGAAGCCATTCTCGAAATTCCAAGCAATCATCCAATGGCATTACCCTTACTGATTTCAAAGACTCATCAAAAGAAGCAGATGATGTTTCAACTCTCAAAACTTGAAGTTCTACAATTGACCACCTCATTCTATTAATCAATTTTTGCACTTCTCATTTGGCTCCCACCAAAGCGTGATGATGCATGTTTTAAGTGTGCTTCCTTGGTCAATTCCTGCTTGTTTCTTCTGATGACGACATTGATCCATGAGGACTAGATATCGTGGACTAAATGGAGGGAGGATTTTCACTAGTACACGTGATCTTGGTTGAAACCTTGGTTGGATTGGATAAATTCAAGATAGATTCTTCGAGGAGGTTAGCTAGAAGTCCTCTACTTCTTTAGGTAATGGCCTAAATTGGCATTTTGGATTTTCAACTTAAGCCCTTATTTTTATTGCTCTAATTTTTGTTTAGTCTGCCCCTGTGGGTTTTCGAAACTAGTGAGCTATCCTAATTTTTGCCCAAGCCACCTTTGAGGGTTTTTAATCTAGTGAACTATTTTTTATCATAATTTTTACTTAGACTGCCCTTGCTAGTTTTTCAAGCTAGCGAACCGTCCTAATTTTTTCTTAAGTTGCCCTTGTAGGTTTTCAACCTAACAACTTTTTTTAAATGAATTTTGTTCGTCTTTACAGATCTAGCTCAATGAGTGCTTCTACTTGCTTGAAACCCCATCTATCTACTTCACCAAATTTTGTAAGGAAACTGCTTTATCTGGCTTCCTCATATGCCGAATGGGTTGATTATTTCCGCTGATGAACTGTGATTAACATCCATTGGTTGGTACCTTGGTGGAAGATTACCCATGTCACCATTTGAACATATCTAATGTATGTTCCTCTTACTATTCTCCTTCGAGGCACTTGTTATGATCCTCATTGATTTGACTGCCAATATGGCATCGAGCCTCAAGATTCTAAGTTCACTCCTGACTTGGACATGCCCCATCTAACTGAAGCCTACTTGGATCGATTGAAGCAAAGCTAGCCTGCATGTTACACTTATTATCTACCATAAATTCTGCATTTGTTAATTCTTTAGATAAAATGATGTTAGGATGAATAATAATAATAAAAGATTTTTTCCTTTCTTTTACAATTTGTCATCATGTTTTGCTATTGAGTTATTTATTTTACCCTAATGGTCAGATTATTCAAAGTAGTGCACATAGAATAATTTTAACATTAACTATGTTTTTTAAGTTGGGGAACAACTAAAAAAACATGAAACCAGCATACACAAGATTACTAATATCGCCAACCAGCCCTTTCGAGTTTTCTAATTGGCAATTTTCTCTCATTTTAACCCTAATTGTTGCCTAGCCTGGCCTCTCAGATTTTTAAAACTAGTGGACTGCTCAAACCTTTGCCTAGGCTGCCCTTTCAGGTTTTCAACCTAGTGAGCTCTTTTTTTAAAAATAAACCTTCTTCAACCTATCAATGTTCACTAGCTTACTAAACTCGTTCCCATCCATGTATGACAACTTGACCGCACCCTTTTTCATGACTTGTTTCATAACGTATAGCCCTTCCCAACTAGGTCTAAACTTCCCTCTTGGATTGGGGACATTAGGCTTGCACTACATTAACACTAAGTCACCAATTTTAAGCTTTCTGATCTTAACCCTCCTATTGTAAGCCCGAGCTATATTTTTTTTATACAATTGATGATGATACAGTGCCTTCAACCTTCTTTCTTCTAATAAGGCTAGCTGGGTATATCAACTCGCTATCCATTATGTCTCAAGGAATTCAGCTTCCAGGACTACCTTTATTAATTTGATCATAGTCTCAATTGGCAACACTACTTCCATCCCATAAACCAAAGAAAAATATTTCATTCCAGTCGGGGTTCGCACACAGGTCCCATATTCCCATAAAGCAAAAGGAAGCATTTCCAACCAATCTCTATATGTCTTGGTCATCTTACATAGAATCTGCTTAATTATCTTATTCATTGCTTCCACTGCACCATTACCCTTTGATCTATAAGGGAAGGATTTATGATGGCAGATTCAGTACTTAACGACTCCTTGAAACTGCAATCTATTGTCTAATATTACACTATGTGGGACCCCATGCTTATAGATGAGATTCTTCTCAATAAATCTAGCCATTTGCCTTGCCCACGGCTTGCTGAAAGATTTGGCTTCAACCTATTTTTAAAATAATCCACTTCTACTATAATAAATCGATGACCATTCAAAGTCGTCAGATGTATTTCTCCAATAATGTCAACCCACCAAGTTACGAAAGGCCAGGGTGAGGCCATAAAATGCAATTCTTTAGGAGGCATGTGATTTAGATTGCCATGCATTTTGCACTACTAGCACTTCTTCACAAAATCTATACAATCTCTTTCCATGGCCAACAAATAGTAACTTTGTTGAATTATCTTCTTAACCAGGGCCAACCCATTCATGTGGGGACCATAATTTTTTACATGTATTTCTGACATGATCTGCTCAACCTCAGACTTCCTCAAGCACCTTAAGTGTACCTTGTCAAGCCATCTTCGATGTAACTCTCCATGAAAGGTAATGTATTGCAAAGACCACAGTCTTATTACTCTTCTCTCTTCCCTTATTGCCCCAAATAGGTATTCCCTATTCTCCAAGAATCATTTTATGGTATCATACTACGCATCATGGTCCATATCAGTTTCCATAATTGTTTCATACTCATATCAAAGAGTTGATGAACTGGTCAAAACCAGAAGCTTAAGAAAAAACTTAACATGATCTTCCCATACCGAAGCCAAGGTGTCTAGGACATCGGTCATTTGGTTTTACTCTCTTGGTAGGTGTATAAACCTGTACTCCGTAAAGTTATTCTTCATCATAGTCAAGTGATCATGTTACAGTTTTAGCTTTTTTTTCTTCAACTCCCATTCTCCATTTATGTAAGATACCGCTAGCAATGAATCACTAAAGGCCTGCACTTTATCAGCCTTCACAATCATCAAGGTTTCCAACCAAGATACATGCTTCATATTCCACCATATTGTTGGTTGCCCTAAATTTTAACTCCTTAGCTAGAGAGATGAGTTTTCCTTCAAATGATTCCAATATCACTTCCAAACCTGCTCCTTTTCTATTCACAGCTCTGTCAAAATACATCTTCCATCCTCATACTTTTATGACCTCTAAATGCTCATCGAGAAATTCCAAAACCACTTCCTTAATATTCGACAATGGTAGTTGAGCCAAGAATTATGCTACTGCCCTACCTTTGTTGGTTTTTCTAATTATGTATTCAATCTCAAATTCTTCTAAAATTATCAACCATCAACCATACTTCCCAATCAATGAGGGTGTCTCCCTTAAATACTTCATTGGTTCTATCATGGAAATTGCTTGCACACTAGAAGATTGAAAATAATACCGCAACTTCTTAGATGACCAACCCATAACTATACTGTCTTTTTAATGATACTATAATTAATCTCAAAAGGTAAGAGCTTTCTACTCAAATACTAGATTGCGTACTCGACCCTCGATTCATCTGCTTCGGCTATCATTGCGCCTATCAACACTTTCTCTACTGCTAAGTATAGTAACAAAGGTCTACCAGGTCTAAAGGGTTTCAAAATAGGTGAATTCAGCAAATACTATTTTATATGCTCAAAGGTCTTTTGGCATTCTTCATTCCACTGGACTGGCTGGTTCTTTTTAAGCAATTTAAAGATAGGTTCACAGATTGTAGTAAGCTTTCACTACAGGAAAAATATAAATTAGTGATGAAAATCAGTGACAGATAAAAATCAGTCACTAAATAGCGGTTTAGCGACAGAATAAATTCATAGTTAAATATGTCACTAAATCTACGCCAACTATTGGCGACTTGCATTTAGCAACAGTATTAAAATTTCGTTGCTAATAAATAAAAATAGCAACATAATTACTTTTCAATTTTTGTCACTAATTAGCGACGGAACACCCTATTTGTTGCTAAATTCATCTACATTAGCGATGGAACTATTTCATCGTTATATTTTAATTATTTAAAAATACATGAAAATTTTTTTGTAGGCTAATTAGAGACGGAATTTTTTTCGTTTCTAATTTTAAATATTTTAAAGAATAGGAGAGATTTTTGTGCAGGATTTTAGCGACGAAATTAATTTTTTCGCTAATTTTGTTGCTAATAATGATTTTTTTAAAAAAATATCGCATCTTATTAATGATGGAATTAAGTTTCATCACTAACTTTGTCGCTAATAATTAATTTTTAAAAATATGCACGTCTTTATAGCGACGAAACTTAATTTTGCCGCTAATTTCGCCGCTAAAATCTAAATATTTATTCTTTCCATCTTTTTTCTTTCATTTTTCTTCTTCCTTCTTTCTTTCTTTCTTTCTTTCTTCTTTCTATTCTTCTCCTTCTTCTTTCTTCTCTTTTATTTCTTCTTTTCTTTCTTTCTTTCTTTCTTTCTTTCTTTCTTTCTTCTCTCTCTCTTCTTTTTTGTTATTCTTCCTCTTCCTCCTCTTTCTCCTTTCTTCTCTTGAATTTTAATTAAAGGTATTACGGTTTTGCAAATTGATTGAATGTATATATTTTTTAGATTATTTATTTATTTATATTTTTATAATTAGTAATAATCTTTAGAATAAATATTATATTTTGTTGAAATAATATTTAGAAAAAAATTTAGAAATTATTTGGTAGAAGAATTTTTAGAAATTATTAGGTTGAATAATTTATTTTTAAATTGAATAAATTATTTAATTGAATAAATAAATTTTAGAATAAATTTTTTGAAATTAATTAATATATTGATTTATGTTTTAGAAAAATGTTAGAATAAATTTTTTTAGGTATTTATTTAGCAGAATAATTTATTTTTATGTTTTAGATAAATGTTAGAATAGTTTTTTTAGGAATTTATTTAGTGAAATAATTTATTTTTATATTTTAGATAAATGTTAGAATAAATTATTTCTTAGAGAAATTAGTTAAAAAATTATTTTTAGATATTATTTGGTAAATAATTTAATTTTTATGTAACTAAATTATTTATTAGAATAATTTTTTTAGAATAAATTTTTTAATAAAATAAATATTTTTGAGAATAAATTACTTTATAAATTAAAAATAAAATTAATTATTTCAAAATTAATTTATTGTATTTTTTAAAAAATAATTTTTTTTGAAATAAATTAATAATTTAGCGACGGATTTAGCGATAAAAATAATTTATTTTTTAAAATAAATTAATATTTTAGCGATGAATTTAGCGATTGATTTTTCATTGCTAAATTTGTCTTCACTAAAAGGACGATAAGATTAAGTAGCGACAGATTAGTGACGGCAAAATTCATCGCTAAATACCGACGGAGTAAAAAGTTTGTCGCTATTGTTTCAACGACAACATGAATAGCAACAATATTAAATTCATCGCTAATTTGTTGCTAATGACTATCAATGAACCCTCGAACCTCCTTCTCCATCTTAGGGGCTGGCATATTCCTGATTGCCTTAACCTTGTCAGGGTCAATCTCAATGTCATTTGGGCCGATTACATGCCCCAGTATTTTGCCTAAAGTAACT
The DNA here is from genome assembly GCA_947685225.1 of Garcia nutans. Classification (NCBI taxonomy): domain Eukaryota; kingdom Viridiplantae; phylum Streptophyta; class Magnoliopsida; order Malpighiales; family Euphorbiaceae; genus Garcia; species Garcia nutans. The sequence continues at coordinate 15,408,301 of CANTUV010000011.1, read as the reverse complement.
CCAAACACACACTTTGGATTTAACCTTAGATTATACTTTACTACTCTCTCAAAGAATATCTCTAAATTTTAGAAATGTTATTCTCTTGTATCTGACTTCATCATCATATCATCAATATAGACCTCAACTTCCTTATTTCTCATGTCATGAAACCAGGTGGTGGCCATCCTCTAGTAGGCTGCTCCAACATTCTTTAACCCAAACGACATTACTCTATGTAACACCCTTATACCCAATATACATACACTACATATACCCGCTATATGTAATATACGTATAGAGGATACAAGAATATCACAACCTTTTTAAATAATCAAATCATCATTTATAAAATCTATATAATCTTAAAACATTCAACTGATATCATATAAATATTAAATGAAACAATACTTGTTAAAAAACATATATATATTTCATTACAAAGGTTTATCCAAAAACATTTTCGATAGTTTACGGAATATGTATAAATACATGAAATCAATATGTACAAAAACATAAAATATATACATGTTGGCAGTTCATCTTTAATCTTGATGTCCAACAACCAACTTTTCAACTCAAAGGCTCAAGCCTAGACTCAACTCGGTCTAGACAAACTCTCCGGCTCAACCGGATCTACCCTATCACCTGCGCGATGAATCATAATCACATTAAGTCAAAAGCTTAGTGGTACGAAGTTTGATAATAATATAGTTCAAATGCAATGCCAATGAACAATACATAAGGATATCATATCTCATAACATTATATCTCATTATATTGCTCAATTGTTCCACAATTCACAATTCATGTTAAAGCAAAGACAAGCATGGGCCCAAAAAGGATCTAATATGCTATTCAAATTCTAGAGTTACTGGTTTGGTCTACATTGACACCATGTGTCTAGTCCCGTAGGTAATATATCCATGGAATAATCCAACTAGATTTGAGCTTAAGACCCAGTCATTTCACCCAGCCTAGCTTCAAGAATTTATTTTTGAGGCTTACGACCCGGTCATTTCACCCTAAAAATATTTTCACAATGATGCTCAGCGTCTAGCCCATAGGCAAGTCATAGACATGCTGCCAAACCCAGAACTCTGAAAATTGAATAACATACTAGGAGCACAAATTATTCTTATTTCTCATTTATACCGATATCAATTCATTTTATTATGTTTCCATATATCTCATTTCATTATCGAATCCTTTCTCATTTTCTCATGATCACATTAGGCACAATGTCTCAAATATCTCACTTATATCAATTTAGTCATTACCAATGAGTTTACATACCATCTTTAATGTACACAAAACAATTTGTATTATCCATACATTTTGGATCATTATCATTTTTTGCACCAAGCCCACATTAAACATAATGCATTTGTGACATTATACAAATCATAGCATATTATTCATGTACCAATTATATCGTAACTTAACACATTTTCCAACCAAATGTGGTAAGTCCCAATGTCATGTAAATATAAACAATTATTCAAACTTTGTTCTTACCTTTAAAAGTATCAAACACCACTTTCAACCTCCTTTCCAAGATATCCCTCAACACTTGGATTGGGTAACTCAAGTCTCTTCAAAGCCTAAACCAAATGTGATTATAAATAATCACTAAGTGATGCATAAAGAAAAAATAAGGAAAAGAACTATCTAGGGAAAAATCTTCACATGGCACGCTCAACAACACGGGCGTATCCATGACCGTGCCCTAACACACATAACATAGAAGTTTTGACACGCTCAGTAACATGGGCATGTCACGGCACATGTAAATACTACAACAACACAGTAGCTATGACACGCTCAGTGACATGGGTGTATCACTGCACGTGTCACCAACACTGAAAACAAAACTGTCGACACTCCCAAAGACATTGTCGTGCCACTAGGCATGTCAGGTCAAAATCCTGATATCCGCACATAATTGTCACATCCAACTATTATCTTTCATTAACCTTTTCAACTCCATACAAACTCAACCAAATCCATCATTATATCATATAATACTTGTGTAAACATCAAAACAACTCCATTAAAAGCAAAAATACACCACCACAACCATGACTTCCCAACCTAAAAGTTACACAATCCCAAAACTCTTATTCTCTTCACCAAACTTAACCCTTTTCTTCAATCCACCCCAAATTTCATAGTTAACTAGACAAAAGAACTTCAAACATACCAAAATCAACCATAAACACATACTACATCAAACATCCAATTGACACATACAAACTTTCATGGAAATTCAAGAAAACAAGTTGAAAACTTACCGAATATGAAGAAAATCCTTAAAACTCCAACTTGAACATTTGAAACCCTTTAATTACTAGAGTTATCAAGAAGCAAAATCCTCTCTTTCTTTGATGGGGATGGTCGGCTTCAATGGAGAAAGAAGAAGAAGAAATGATAGTCATCCACTCACTCAAACCAACCACTTCACCTTTAACCACACACTTATTCCTCTTTCACTCTCCACCAAGTATTATTATTATTATTATTAAATTAACATCAAATATCATCTTCCACTATCCATTTAATATTTATTTAAATAATTAAAATATCATTTGACCAAGTTAAAAATGTTGACTTGTATATGATATATATATCTTCATATATATATATATCATATACACATTTCCCTTTTCACTTAATCAAATATATATATACTTGTAAATCATTTATTAAATTTTCAAAAATTAATATTCTCAAAATTTTTGGGATATTACAATTCTCCCCCTCTACAAATAAATTTCTTCCTCAAAATTACCTGCTCTCAAGTCTGGAACAACTGGGGATACTAATTCCGCATCATCCGCTTACTCTCCCATGTTGCCTCTTTCATAGCATAATTCTTCCAAAGAACTTTCACTAGTGCAACTTTCTTATTTCACAACTTATTCACTTCACATGCCAAAATAGCCACTGGTTCTTCTTCATAAGTCAGATCTGGACTCACCTCAAGAGACTCCACTAAGAAAATATGAGATGGGTTAGACCTGTACCTCCGAAGCATAGAGACTTAGAAGACATTGTGAATTCGATCCAACTCAAGAGGTAAAGCTAATCTATAGGCCACTGGTCCAACTCTCTCCAGTACCTCATAAGGTTCTATGAAACGAGGACTCAACTTCCTTTTGCGGCCAAATCTCAAAATTTTCTTCCAAGGAGACACTTTCAAGAATACTTTATCTCCAACACTAAACTTTATGTCTCTTCTTTTTAAATCTGAATAAGATTTTTATCGGTCTAAGGCTGCTTTCAGATAATTCCTAATCACCTTTACTTTCTCTTCTGTTTCCCTAATCAAATTAGGACCAATCAACTTACCTTCTCAAACTTCATCTCAATGCCTCATAAGGTGCCATTCTAATACTGGACTGATGACTGTTGTTATAAGCAAACTCAATCAGTGGTAAGAATCTATCCCAACTCCCAGAGAAATCAATGATACAGCTCCTCAACATGTCCTCTAAATCTGTATCACTCTCTCTGACTACCCATCTGTCTTAGGATGGAAAGCAGTGCTAAAATGTAACCGAGAGCCTAAAGCATCCTGCAAACTTCTCCACAATCTCGATGTAAATCGAGGATCTCGGTCAGATACCAAAGAAATTGGAACTCTATGTAACCTCACTATCTCACTGATATATAGCTCAGCCAACCTCTTAAGAGAATAATCCATCAAAAATGGAAGAAAATGAGCTGCCTTTGTCATTCGATCAACAATCACCCAGATTGCATCATGCTTCTTCTGAGTCAAAGGCAATCCAGTCATAAAATCCATCATCACTCGCTCCCATTTCCACTCTGGCACTAATAATGGCTGAAGTAATCCCGAAGGAACTTGGAGCTTAGCCTTCACTCTCTGACAAGTGAGACATCTAGATACAAACTCTGCTATGTCCCTCTTCATACCTAACCACCAATAATATTGTTTCAAATCCTGATACATCTTGGTACTCCCAGGGTGCATAACATAAGCTGACTGATGTGCTTCCTCCAAAATTACTTTTTTGTAGTCTTTTTCCATCAGGAACACACAATCTATCTCTGTACCACAAACTGCCATCACTTCTCACATGAAAGTCTCGACTCTCCCCCTTTTGGCAATCCAATACAGCTTTCTGTATTTTCTCATCTGCCAACTGAGTCTCCCTAATCTGATCCAATAACATCAGCCTCAATTGCAACTGAGCCATCAATGCACCATTATCACAAAACTCAAATCTGGCATGCAACGCTCTCAACTCAACAAGCAACAAGAGCGAATAAGTAGTCAAACCTATCAAAGACTTTCGACTTAAGGCATCAGTAACAACATTTTCCTTACCAGGATGATAATCAATTAAACAATTATAGTCTTTAATCAACTCTAGCCACCGTCTCTGCCAAAGATTCAACTCTCTCTGAACACCCATATATTTCAAACTCTTATGATCCATTTAAATGAAACACTTCTCCTCATACAAGTAATGTCGCCAAATTTTCAAAGCAAAAACTATAGCTGCTAACTCCAAATCATGCATCAGGTAATTTAGCTCATGCGGCTTCAACTGTCGAGAGGCATAAGCAATTGCTCTACCTTCCTACATCAGAACACAACCTAAACCACTATGTGAAGCATCACTGTAAATCACATAAGGTTTACCTTCCACAGGCAGAGTAAGGACAGGTGCCTGAGTTAACATCTCCCTCAGCTGCTCAAAGATCTCCTTACACCGATCTATCCACATGAATCTAACTCCCTTCAAAAGTACTCTGGTGAGTGGAGTAGCTATCATAGAAAAACCTGTCACAAACTGTCGATAATAGCCTACCAAACCTATAAAACTTCTAATCTCTGTCACAGTCTTTAGTGGACTCCATTTCAAAATAGCCTCAACTTTACTCGAAATAACTCTAATACCATGTGCTAAAACCACATGACCAAGAAACGTCACTTGATCAAGCCAAAACTCACATTTAGATAGCTTAGCATACAACTGCTTTGCAATACAATCCGCAAATGCTTGTCATGATCCTCCTTATTACGTGAATACACCAAAATATCATCAATAAAAACCACCACAAATTGATCTAGATAGGGTCTGAATACCTTATTCATCAAATTCATAAATGCTGCTGATGCATTCGTCAACCCAAAAGGCATCACCAAGAACTCATAATGCCGATACCTGGTATGGAAAGCTATCTTTGGTACATCTTCATCTCTGACTCTCAACTGATGGTATCCTAATCTCAAATCAATCTTAGAGAATACTGCTGCTCCTTTCAACTGATCAAAGAGATCATCTATCATAGGCAATGGATACTTGTTCTTGATAGTCACTTTATTCAACTGCCGGTAATCAATGCACAATCTTAAGGTACCATCTTTCTTCTTCACAAACAAAACGGGTGCTCCCCACGGGGACCCACTAGGGCGAACAAACCCTTTATCCAACAATTCCTGCAACTGTACCTTCAGCTCTCTCAACTCAGCAGGTGCCATATGATAAGGAGTAATAGAGATGGGAGTGGTACTAGGAAAAAAATTGATACCAAACTCAACCTCTCTCTCAGGGAATAACCCTGGCAACTCCTCAAGAAAAACATTTGGGAACTCAACAACTGTGGGTATAATATCTAGTTGGGAACCCACTACTCTGATATCTACAACAAGAGCAAGATATGCTTCACATCCTTTTCGAATCATCCTCCTAGCTGAAATAGCTAAAACAAACATGGATGAAAGATGTCTCTGCTCACTAGATACCATCACACTCCTACCATCACAGGTCATCAGGGTAACACACTTCTTCTGATAGTCTACCACAGCCCCATGCTTAGATAACCAATCCATGCCTAAAATTAAATCATACTCTCTGAAAGGCATTTCAATCAAGTCACCAAGGAACTCCTCATCCTGAACCACAACCGGACTATTATAGTGCACCTTGCTAACTACAACACTATGCCCTAAAGGATTTGTCACCAAAACATCAAATCCTAAGGACTGTGAATGCAAATCAGTCACAGGCAAGATGGATGCACTAATGTATGAATGAGTCGATCCAGGGTTTATCAAAGCAAGAACTGAAGTACCAAATAAAGAAAAAGTACCAGCAATAACAGTTGAAGTATCTGGTTGCCTCTGCATCACATAAACCCACTGTGATGGCCTTGCCTCATCTGATTTACAGCCTGTAGATGTAGAACCTCCTCTCTAACTAGTCCTAGATTAACCACCTCTACCAAAATCTCTGCCACCATGACCCTCTCTGACATTGGGTCGAGAAATTTCAGTATCAGTATGTCTATCCTATGGTGGCTCTAGGTAATCTCTAACAAAATGATATGGTGACCCACATCTAAAACACACTCCCGAAGTACCTCTCCACTAATAAACACCTCTGTGTGCTTTACTACAATGAACATAAGTAGGTGGAGCAGACTTGTGAACTACTGGAATCGGAGTACTAGCCACAGAAACTGTAGGTCTTGATCTCTGCCTCTGCTACTGTACTGACCTACCGACTGCCCCTGGCTCCTACTGAATCTCAAAAACTATCCTCCTTGGCCTCTCTTCACATATGAAGATCCTGCCTCACTCTGAGGTCTCCTAACTCTGGTCTCCTTATCTCTAGCAGCAGCTGCAAGACCCTGTGCTCTCTTAACACTCCTGGCAGTTGCAACCAATTGAAAAAAATTCTGATACTGGGAGCTTGCGATGATGCACATGATAGAGGGTCTCAATCCCTCCTCAAATCTCCGACACTGGTCAATCTCATCAGAAATAATCCCGCCAGCATACTAACTTAACCGGGTAAACTCTATCTCATACTCCGGCACAGTCCTGGTATCCTGCTTCAAGCTCAAAAACTCTATCTTCTTTGCATCTTTATACTCCCTTGGAGTATACTTCATCTCAAACTCTAGCAAAAAATCATCGTAGGTCAAGATTGGTGATCATCCAGGGCATGTGTAACCGTCTTCCACCAGTCATATGCATCTCTCTGCATAAGAGATCTAGCATAATCAAACTTTTCTTCTGGGGTAGCCTACAGTTGGATGAACACTCTCTGAACTCTATCTAGCCATTTGTGAGCAGGGATTTTCGCCCCCACTCCTGGTAGAATGGTTCTTGCGACTTCGGCACTGTTTAGGCCCGGGGCCTTAGAGAACACGGACCTAAGTCCTGAGAAAATGGAGTTGCCACCCGGACGGGCCGAGAAAAAGAAAGGGGTGGATGACTCGATTCCTAAGGAATCCCCAACTCCCTAATGGGTTCGGAAAGTTGGGTATGTGTGGAGAAGGTGAGAAATGGCCCATCACCCCCACAACGCCCGGTTTATTGGAACCGGCCTCCTTTATAGGTCTTAATATTATAAAATTCTTAAATATAACAATATTATCCATATTACAAACAACAATTGAAATAAAGCATTGTTATATTAAAATCAAAGCAATGTCCAAGCAAAATAAATAAATGGACACCCATCCGAGGATGGAAACATGTCCTTACATCATCCATGTCTAAGCTAAATAGGACACCCACCAAAAGGTAGAAACATGTCCTTTATATTGGTCTAAAATATAAAAGCAATTTAAATTACATGATATTTAACTAATGAGGTACCCACAAAGTGGAAACATACCTCTTACAACATTTGGAAATCAAAATAAATTGATAAAAATAAATAACCATTCATCATAAATAAATCATTACCAAAGATATTAAACATCAATCAAAATATATAATAAGCATTCATCCATGATAAATTAAATAAATAAAGCATTGAAATTAAATAAATAAACTACATAATCAAATCTAAAATTAAATAAAGCAATAAATATATAATTTAGAGTTCGCATCTTAAAATATGATTTTAGAATTTTAGTTACTAAATTAGGGCTTTGAAAAAAGGAAAGTTAAATATGCGGACTCATAATACATAAATGAATATTGACGAGCCCATACGGCGGTCCCGCTTCACCAACTTATTTCTCTCGAATACTAGGCAACACCCCTTTCACAATCATCCTTATTTGTTCAGATTCATGGGGCTTCTTCTTGAGCAAAGCAACCTTATTTCTCCACCTTTTCACATAGTCCACAAAATTTTCATTTGGCCTTTGTCTAATGGACTCAACTTCCATTAAGGTAACTTCCATCTCAACGTTGTATCCATATTGTTGAATGAAGGCCTTGTATAGCAGATCCCAACTCTTTTGTGTACCATCATCTAAGGTATTGAACCAATTTTGGATAACAAGATCCCATGAGAGCATAAAGTACCTTAGAATTTGAGCCTTAGTAGCTCGAGCAGACTGCATAGCAGTGATATACTGCTTCACATGGAGATGAGGATTTCCGGTTCCATCAAACTTCGCAAAGGATGGCATCTTGAACTTATAAGGGACCTCCTCATCTTGTTCAAATAATTTGTCAATCTTGGCCATCTCTTTGGTTTTCAGTTTCTTCTCAAATTTCTTTTCTATGTCAGCAATCATCATCTCAACATCAGAAGCTTCAGTTTTCTCCATAGCTGATCTTTCAACAATCTTTGGTTCTTTCTTTTTGTCTTAAGGATCTTGGTAGTATTGAGCCCAATCATCATCATCATCAAAAACCACTTCACCAACTTTAGTCTTCCCTTTGTCCTTTGGCCTCTTGGAGCTAGCAGACACTTTGGCATTATTTCCTAAAATTATAGCCAATTGGTTCTTCACGGTCTTGGCCATGGCCTCTTTTATTTCTTCTATCTTGGCATTGAGGGCTTCATCCATCATTCTTTGAATTTGTTCGGGCTCCATTATTTTTGGTGAAAAAGAGATTGAGTTGTTGCTAGATTGTTTGTCTCCGGCATAGGTTGGATTGTTATAAGCTTTTGAACTGTCGTAATCCAGGGCTGTGAGCTAGAAAGGATCAATGATATGAGATGCAGATGTATGCATGTATGCACAAACAATCAACAAAGAAAGATAATTAGGACGTTCCTTCCAACCTTATAACATCCACACACGAATGACGAGTCTCTTTTCCGAGATATATGGTTAATAAAATACCAACATGGGGTATCTTATTTTAGAATATTTCCCTCGGACGTTTCAACCAATAATTATTTTTTCAAAAATGGAAATCAATTTATTATAATTCCCATTAATTAGATTTTAATCCATTCAACCAACTATAGTAGTTTTGATGCTATATTGGAATAAAACTAAATTAAGAGGTTTATTATAAGTAGATTTCTCAATTGAAAAAGTAACTAATGATTCATGCCAAAAACAAGCCCATGATTAATTATTCTTAGTATAAACTAGGCTTACAATTGATTTTTGATATTTCATAATTGACCTAAATATTTTTGCAAGCTCTTTGTAAGAAAAGGTTGGGTGAAAATAATTTTGTTTCTAAGCCCATTGTAAAAAGATTTTACAAAAAACATATTTTGGGCTTAGTATTTGGGCCATGAGCAAAAGAATTTTTGATTTATTTTTAGAAAAGTCTTATGTCCAAAGACCATCTTGAAAAATTTTAAAAATAGCTTTGGTCTTTTGGATTTTAAAGAAAAATTTATTTTGAGCTTAAAATATACTTAGGTCATATTAGAAAAAGAACAAACCAAATAAGCCATGATTTAAGCCAAGATAAATTAACCATAGTCAAACAACATGCATTTGGGGTAAAACCTAAGGAAAGTAAATAGGCCAATTGCATGAGCTTTAGTCTTTGGGTAAAAAGGCTTAGGTTCCCATAGCAAGTGTATACCAAATGGTATGAGGCTATGAGTGGTTATGCCATGCTAGATTCCATACCTTGAGTGAAAGTATGGTATCCCTTACATAACACAACACGGGTAACACGGGCATCCTAACTCATGCACACGATGCAATATAATATGATGCAATGGATAATATCATTATAAGAACGAATAGAATAATATAAAGACCAATGGAATCAACTTCTCTTATCCCCAGTGGAGTTGCCACTGTGAGCGGGGATTTTCGCCCCCACTCCCAGTGGAATGGTTCTTGCAACTTCGACACTGTTTAGGCTCGGGCCTTAGAGAACACGAACCTAAGTCTGGAGAAAATGGAGTCCCCACCCGGACGGGCCGGGAAAAAGAAAGGGGTGGATGACTCAATTCCTAAGAAATCCTCAACCCCCTAATGGGTTCGGAAAGTTGGGTAAGTATGAGGAAGGTGAGAAATGGCCCAGCACCCCTACAATGCCCGGTTCATTGGAACCAGCCTCCTTTACAGGTCTTAATATTATAAAATTCTTAAATATAATAATATTATCCATATTACACACATCAATTGAAATAAAGCATCGTTATATTAAAATCAAAGCAATGTCCAGGCAAAATAAATAAATGGACACCCATCCGAGGATGGAAACATGTCCTTACATCATCCATTTCTAAGCTAAATAGGACACCCACCAAAAGGTAGAAACATGTCCTTTACATTGGTCTAAAATATAAAAGCAATTTAAATTTCATGATATTTAACTAATGAGGTACCCACAAAGTGGAAACATACCTCTTGCAACATTTGGAAATCAAAATAAATTGATAAAAATAAATAACCATTCATCATAAATAAATCATTACCAAAGATATTAAACATAAATCAAAATATATAATAAGCATTCATCCATGATAAATTAAATAAATCAAGCATTGAAATTAAATAAATAAACTACATAATCAAATCTAAAATTAAATAAAGAAATAAATATATAATTTGGAGTTCACATCTTCAAATAGGATTTTAGAATTTAGTTACTAAATTAGGGCTTTGAAAAAAGGAAAGTTAAATACGCGGTCGATTATTTAAGTGAATAATGCTACTGGACGTTTTAAAGATTTAGGGTTTTGGATGTTTTATGAAAATAATGCTACTGTGATTTAAAATAAATAGGTTTGGTAACAGATTGTTATTTTGTTTTTACTCTATTGGATTTGAATGTTTAGGTTTATAAGGTTTTAAGGATTAGGTTTAGGGTTTAGGAAAACTAGGGTTTATGGTTTATGTTTTGAGGGAATTAGGGTTTTTAGTGTTTCAGAAAATATGTTTGGTTTTAGGACCGAAGAAAATAGTTTGGAGTTTTTGTAAAGTTTTTAGAAATAAGCCAAAACGATTTAAGGTTTTTATAAGTAGAAAAGTATTTTTTAGGGTTTTTAGAAATAAAATGATCAATTTAGGGTTTTAAAGTTTTGAAGAAATAGGTTGAACGATTTAAGGTTTTTAGATAACAAAGAAACGAATTAAGATTTTTAAGGTATTTAGAAAGAGGAAATCAGTTAAGGTTTTTGGAAACAAAGATCAAGTTATTACATCATCAAAGATTGAAGTTTTGAGTGTATAATCTTATGAATCAAATAAAGAATGAAGCTACTGTAAGAAACAAAAAGAAATTAAGAATTCAAACCTTCGTTCATTGGTTCCACCAAAAATTGCTTCTTGGATGAACAAGGTCAAAGGCAAGGTTGCTGCCTTTGATAGCTTGATTGCTTGCTTGCCTCTTCTCTTCTAAGAAGTCCAATCAATTTGTAAAGTCCCAGTTCCAAATTCCAAGTCTGTCTAAAGTCTGATTCCTTTTCAAGAATTCCTCCGATCGATTGTCCTCCTCTCTTCTGTGTTGTTTTTTAGTCTTATTTATAGAAAATTTTGATGATTAATTCAACTTGTTTACGGAAACTAACATTAATTAAGAAAAGGAAACCGAAACCAAATAGAATTTGATTTCGAAAAAAATTACGTCGGAAAAATTTCTCGCTGGCGAAAAAGCTGCTACGAGGATCGCCGTGGAAACTTGCGGGCTGCGGGAGCGAAATTGGCTATGGGCCATTTCGTCCAACATTTTCGGCGACGAAAAATTTCCTCTCCGATTTTTCCATTGCCGATTTTTGCTTTTACTTTTATTTTTATTTATTTGTTTATTATTATTTTTTATTTTTTATTAATTATAAAAACTAAATACTAAAATAAATATTTTTTAATTAAGATAACATAAAAATTATTTTGGACTAATTAAAATATATTGGACAACACAAAAATTATTTTGGACTAATTAAAATATATTGGACCGGACTGGGTCAAAAATTAAGGGTCTACACCACTACTCAGCTACAGCAGGGTCTGTAGTACCAATAAAGTCCTCAGCTTCAAACTTCCTCAACTTATCATATTACCTCATCAGTAATTGCAGCTGCCACTGCGGCGGCGGCAGCTACTGAACTAGAGCCTGCCTTAGCAACTCCACCATATGCCGTACCCAGGCTAGCGGAATCTCATCAACTGCTGGTCTCTCTAGCACAGGAGTAGGTGCCCCTCCAGCTATCTCAACTCTAGCTCCATCTCTACCATCAACAGGAGCCACACTCTCTGCACTACTCTCAACAGACTGACGTGTCTGAGACGCCATAACTATCTATATCTACAAACACAACAGAAATTACCACATCAGAGATCAGAAACTGCCAGTGCCAATGCATGTATCACATTTAAAAAACCATATTTAAAAATCTCAATTTTCTTTTTCTTACAACCCACCTAGGTTGAGAACCTCAAACCTAAGCTCTGATACCGAAACAAATGTAATACCTGGTGCGTGCCGCTATGCTATAGCAATTACCGCAAGTGCACGAGTCGCCCAAGTAATATAGTAGTGAGTGAGTTATCGTTCCACTGGGGACAAGGCCAAGTACTAGTTCAAACCTTAACCGTTGTTTAGCAAATTAATAGTTTTGTGATGCTTTGTAATTAAAAACAACTAAATTAATAACTGGAAGTAAGGGAAAAGTAAATGTTATGCAAATAGGATTGATGATAATAATACTATCCAGATATTGAATCCCCCTAACATCAATGATATTTATGAAGAATCAATTCAGTTAAATCATTCAATCGAATTGAGTTGGCATTCCTTTAACTTAGACTAAAACCTCTGTCGAGCGAATTAATCCCTAATCACTAAGTAGAGTGCCGGAATCTCTTCTCAAACACAATTAAATAGGTCATGCATTAAGAACAAGGAAATATACACCAAAAGATCTTGTAGGTCTATCTCTAGTATCCCAATCAATCCTCAACTCTTATGAGTATTCAATTCATATCAAGCTTTCTCAAGTCAATAATATGAAAATGGTAACCAATCAATAAGCATGCTATTATCAATTGGAAATAACATCAAGCATAATAAGAATAAAACAACTCAATCAAATGATTCAACTAAATAAAATTATTCAATTCATACAAATAAGCTAGAGTTCATCAATATCTAGATAGAGGAGGAATTAGTTCATGTTCAAAACCAGAAAAACAGAGCAAGATAAATGAGTAAAAGAAACCAAACAATTCATGGTGAATAATTTGTATTTCTTCACTTCAATCCTTGATTCTTGGTTTAGGGCTTGTACAAGATGTATCTCCTTCTTCAAACTCAGCTCAAAACCCTCCTCTTTGCTTCAGTTGTTGGCTCCTTCTCCCTTGTTCCAGCCTTCACGTTTCCAGCTCCAGCAAAAGTCCCCTGAGTGTGTCTGCTTCTGTGTGGTTTTCATCTCTTTTGGATTGGAGTGTGACATGGCCAAGCTTAGGTGAGCTTGGCCGTGTTTGAGGTGTTTGGAGGGACACGGCCACAAGCTTGGCCGTTTCTCTTGAGTGTGTCTCCTTCTGATCTCTTCGTTCTTTCTTTGCTTGGTTCTTTGGTTCTTGGGTGAGACACGGCCAGAGGCTTGGCCGTGTCTCTGGGTGTGTCAGATAGTGCCTTAAGATAAATTTGAGGGACACGACCAGGCTTGATTTGTCTTGGCCATGTCTTGCTTGCTTCATGCTTTTTCTTCATTGTTTTGATAATCCAAGGGAATTTTTGCACTTTGACAAAAAACAAACACTTAAAACAACTTTTAAACCAAAATCAAATGAAACATTAACTAAAAACACAAAGAAATCATACTAAAAATAAGTATAAAAATGCTCTTATCAAATACCCCACACTTAAATCCTTGCTTGTCCCCAAGCAAGGCTAAAATCAAAACGAACTAAACACAAAAATTTTATCCAGTTCAAGAGTTATAAAAATGTATCAAGACTTCCCTATCCCTAAATCCGCAATCAATATCAAATCGAACAAAATCGATACCAATGCAATTAAGTGACTTTTCATGCATAACCTACATTGTCACTCCCTCACCAACTCTTAGAAAGTGTTTGATCAAGGTGGTGTTTACACTCATAATAATCAATGAAACATTATTGCCATAGGCTTGCTTATCTATCAATTCTCCACCACTTAATTACAATCAAGCATCAATCAAAAGGTCTTTTATTGGGTTGTAATGGGGCTAAGGTAAAGGCATGGCATTTAGGACATGTGAGCTTAATCATTAAGTTCAAGAGCACTTCAAGAATGAAGTAACCGATCATATATATAACCCAACAATCTCAAAACACCTTCCTCTTATCTACCCCTTGACATTTAAAGAACTTTTCAAGGGAACTCACTTATTACATCTTTCAATGATTATACCAACACATAGTCCAACCCTTTCAATAATAACAACAATTATTCTTATTTTTCTTCTTTTTATTTGATTTTTTTATTTTTTTTATTTATTATTGTTTTTTTATTTTTTTATTTTTTTATTTTTGATTTGCAATCTTAAACCTACTAAATTTAACCCCACACTTAATTCAACACAACACTTGGTCATAAATGCTCTTAAAATGCTCTTGACCTAATGAAAGGGAAGAGGCAAAATAGCATGATTCAAAGTTAGCCGTGTTGAGAAAAATAAAGAAAAGGATAAATGGAATAGGATCAAAATTGGCTAACTACGGTAAAAAATAGGGTTGGTCTTTTTAAGCCATAGTGGGTTCACCTAATTGCCTTAATCATCTTGATGCCAAATTGAAATTTTTATATAGTCTTAAAATGTATGTCAAAGCAAGTTCTAGCAATTCATCAATCAAAGATGTTTTCCACAAAATGAATAATAAGTTGATGGCTCAATTTCTCACTAGGTTAATGGTAATGCAAGGAAAAACTAACAAAATTGACAATAAGCACCAATTCTACTTAATTCTCAAATTTATGCTTCAAAAATTCAAAGGTCATCAATCAACAATATTTATAACAATTGAACTTTCCAAAATTGATTTATTCAAAGAAAAACAAGAAAAACATTAACTAAACCTAAACAAGGATAACTTAAAACAGAAAATGCACCCCACACTTAAAAATTCACATTGTCCTCAACGTGAGCATGCATATACTAAAAAAATTTTGGTGGGTTGCCTCACACCCAGCACTTCTTTAACGTCGTATTAGTTGGATGCTCAGGGCAATTGTTCCTAGTTTTGGAAGTGTAAAACCTCCTTTAAGTCCTGTATTTCCCCTCCAAAATAAAGTTTGAGCCTGTGCCCATTAACCTTAAAATCACCTTTTTCCGGGTAGGTTATTTCAACCACTCCGTAGGGGAAAACTTCCTTGACAGTAAAAGGACCAGACCATCGGGATTTCAACTTACCTGGAAAGAGTCAAAGCCTTGAATTGTACAGCAATACCTGATCTCCTGCTTGAAATTCTTTCCATTCCTTAATGCGGGCATCGTGCCATCTCTTGGTACGTTCCTTATACATTCTTGCATTGTCATAAGCTTGCAATCTCCACTCGTCTAACTCGTTCACCTGTAATTTTCTCCTGTCACCTGCACAAGCTAGATCAAGGTTAATCTGTTTTATGGCCCAATATGCATTATGTTCTATTTCAACAGGTAAATGGCAAGCTTTTCCATATACCAACATAAATGGTGTAGTGCCTAAAGGAGTTTTGAATGCAGTCCTAAAAGCCCATAGAGCATTGTCCAATTTCTCGGACCAGTCCTTTCAGGAACACTCTACAGTTTTTTCCAAAATTCTTTTAATCTCCCTATTCGTGTTCTCAACTTGGCCACTAGTTTGGGGATGATAGGGAGTAGCAAACCTATCTGTAACTCCTAATCTTTTGAAAACTTTCGCAAGCTGAAAGTTACAAAAGTGAGTACCCCTATCACTTATAATTGCTTTCGGTGTACCAAATCAAGAAAACAATTTCTTCAAAAATTTCACTACAACCCTAGCATCATTGGTTGCCAAGGCTTGGGCTTTAGGCCATTTAGATACATAGTCTATAGCTACAAGAATGTATTTGTTACCAAAGGAATTGGGGAAGGGTCCCATAAAGTCGATTCCCCATACATAAAAAATTTCACAAACTAGAATCCCATTTTGGGGCATCTCATCACGAGATGAAATGTTTCCAACCCTTTGGCATTGATCACAGCGGTTTACAAAATCGTAGCTATCCCTAAACAAACTGGGCCAATAAAATCCTGATTCTAGTACCTTTTGAGCAGTTCTATTGGCTCCCATATGACCACCAGCTAGTCCAGCATGGCATTGACTAAGAATGTTCATTGTTTCGGGCCATGCCACACATCGTTGGATCATGTGATCCTTACATAATATAAACAAAAAGGGATCCTCCCAAAAGTAATATTTTAAATCAGAAAAGAATTTATTCTTTGCTTGATAAGTTAAGTCCTTAGGAAGTTCCCTAACAGCCAATTAGTTAGTAAAATCTGCAAACCAAGGTGTTACAAAATTTAAGTTACTTACCTCACTTACCATGGCGTACAGCTGCTCATCGGGGAAGTGATCATCAATGTCCCCTTCTTAAAACCTCTCCAAGGTTGGATTCTCCAAGCGAGAAAGGTGATCTGCTACAAGATTTTCAGCTCCCTTCTTGTCTTGAATTGTCAAGTCAAATTCCTGCAATAATAAGACCCAACGGATTAGCCTCGGCTTTGCATCAATTTTTGCAAATAAATACCTCAAAGCCGAATGATCTGTATAAACAATCACTTTTGACAAGATTAGATATGATCTAAACTTGTCAAAAGCAAAAACCACAGCCAGCAGCTCTTTCTTTATAGTTGTGTAATTAGCTTGAGCTGTGTTCAAGGTCTTGCTTGCATAGTAGATAGGCTGGAAATATTTCTCCTTGCGTTGACCCAAGACTGCTCCTACTGCAAAGTCACTTGCATCGCACATTAGTTCAAAAGGTAGACTCCAATTGGGAGCTACCATGATTGGAGCTTGGGTCAATTTCTCCTTAAGAGTTGTGAATGCTCTCAAACATTCCTCATCAAAAACAAAGTTCACATCTTTCTCAAGGAGTATGGTTAGTGGTCGGGCTATCTTAGAAAAATCTCTAATGAACCTCCGATAAAAACCTACATGTCCTAGAAAACTTCTTATGGCCTTCACAGATGTGGGTGGTGGTAACTTCTCAATTATGTCTACCTTTACCCGATCCACCTCAATGCCCTTGCTTAAAATTTTATGTCCCAACACGATTCCCTCTTGAACCATGAAATGACACTTTTCCCAATTAAGCACTAAATTGGTTTCCTCACATCTCATCAAGACTCTTTTAAGGTTTTCCAAACATCTTTCAAATGAGCTGCCATAGATCGAGAAATCATCCATAAACACCTCCATAATATCCTCTATAAGCTCATCAAAGATTGCTACCATGCACCTTTGGAAAGTTGCCGGTGCATTGCACAACCCGAATGACATTCTTAGATATGCGAATGTCCCATATGGGCAGGTGAATGTAGTTTTCTCTAAGTCTTCCGGGGCAATAGGAATTTGGAAATAGCCTGAAAGGCCATCCAAAAAGCAGTAGTACTCATGGCCGGATAACCTCTCCAACATCTGATCAATGAAGGGTAAAGGAAAGTGATCCTTTCTAGTTGCATCATTCAATTTTCTGTAGTCAATGCAAACCCTCCAACCGGTAACTCTTCTTGTTGGGATCAGCTCATCATTTTCATTAGGGACCACTGTCATACCTCCTTTCTTTGGTACTACCTGAACTGGGCTTACCCAAGAGCTATTCGAGATCGGATAGATAATCCCTGCATCAAGTAGTTTTATCACTTCAGCCTTCACCACCTCTTTCATCTTCGGGTTTAGTCTCCATTGCGGTTGCACTACTGGTTTGAATTCATCTTCCATCAGTATTTTGTGAGTGCATTAGGATGGACTTATACCCTTGATGTCTGCTATCTTCCAAGCTATCACTTGCTTATGTTTCTGTAACAACTGAATAAGCTTCTCCTTCTGCTCAAAAGATAAGTGGGAGCTCAGAATTATTGGCATTTTCTTTTTCTCCGCCAGAAATCCATACTCAAGGTGATCCGGAAGAGGCTTCAGTTCCAAGTTGGGTGGATCAATCACCGATGGTTTTGGCTTTTCTTCCTTTGGCATCTCAATGGTCTCATATGCCCTACATTTGAATGATTTGCTTGCTTCAAGAAAAGCAAGCTGCTCCATTGCTTCTCGATCCTCAACATTTTCCTGCAATAAACACAACTCAAGGGGATCCTTGGAAGCAATGTTAGTAACACAATTTACGGTCTCATGCTCAATAACATCATTGCATGATTCCGCCTCATCAAATGAAAGTGAATGTTTCATGGCATCATGTATCCTAAAAATAACTTTTTCATCACCCACTCTCAAAGTTAAAGTGCCATCATGAACATCGATAAGGGCACGGGCTGTATTTAAAAATGGCCTACCAAGAATAAGTGAAACATCCGCATCCTCATCAATATCAATGACAACAAAATCATTGGGGAAAATGAAATCCCCGACCTTTACCAACACATCCTCTATAATGCCATGAGGGTGAACTTACCGAACTGAGCATCAATCTTGTCCTTGTTCAACCTTGCTGGATAGGGTACTCTAGGTCGGTATTCCTTCAAATTGGGGCTGCTTTCTTGTGGCTGCTTTTCTCTCTCACTTTCAAGTGTAGCTTTCTCTCCTGAAGTGACAGGAGAATATTCTTCTTTTTCTTTTTCTTGTACTTCAGCCCTTTTCTTTTCTGCATTACCCTTGGTCTCTTTTCCACTCCTTAGTGTAATTGCCTTAAGTTGCTCTTTAGGATTTGCCTCAGTGTTGCTAGGTAAACTCCATTGTGGTCTCTCATTGAGCATCTTGGCAATTTGTCCCACCTGATTCTCCAAATTATGAATAGAGGCTTGTTGATTTCTTAGGGCGGTTTCAGTCGATTGGAGCCTAGTTTCAGAAGCTACTATAAATTTCTCCATCATGTCCTCCAAACTACTCTTTCTTGGAGGGGCTACTTCTTGATGTTGGGGCTGCAGGAATCCAGGGGGAGGTCTTGGATTATTTTGATTATTCCATGAGAAATTTGGATGATTTCTGCACCCCGGATTGTATGTGTTGCTGTTGCTTTTATTCTGCTGTTGCCTTGGCATATTTCCAACATAATCTACTTGCTCTTGCCTAGCAAACATGTTACCACTTTGGCAATCTTGACTTTGATGTCCACCCCCACATCATTCACAAGACATCACCTGCATTACTTTCCCAGAAGAAGAAGCCAAGGAATCAAATCTTTTATTCAATGCTTCCAATTGGGCTGTCAAAGCCACCACAGGGTCTAATTGGTGTGAACCCATGACCTTCAGCTTTCCTTGTTCCCTTGGGGCTTGCCACTGATAATTGGTGATAGCCATGTCTTCAATTAAATCCCTTGCTTGTTTAGGTGTCTTGTTGTTTAGGGTACCACCAGCTGCTGCATTAATGGATTGCTTACTTACATAATTTAACCCATTGTAAAATGTTTGAATTTGAAGCCATAGTGGAAGTCCATGATGAGGACATCTTCTCAGCAAATCTTTAAATCTTTCCCAGGCATCATAAAGGGTCTCACCATCTTGCTGCAGAAAGGATGAGATATCATTCCTCAACTTAGCAGTTTTAGATGGTGGGAAGTATTTCTCTAGGAATTTCTCTGCCAAATGACCCCATGTGGTGAAGGTCCCTGGAGGAAAAGATTTCAGCCACTTCTTTGGTCTATCTCTAAGGGAAAATGGGAACAACCTCAGCCTAATTGCATCATCTGAGACATTATTTATCTTGAATGTGTCACATATTTCCAGAAAGTTCTCAATATGTGCATTGGGATCTTCATCAAGAAACCCATCGAATTGGCAAGTCTGCTGCACCATTTGAATTACATTTGCTTTTATTTCGAAGTTGTTTGCAGCAACTGTCAGCCTTCGGATACTAGATTCAGCTCCATTGAGATTAGGCTTAGCAAACTCCTGCATTGTTCTTGGTCCAGCTCCTTCCATCACTTCAAAGTCTTCTTCTTCGTTTATTTCCAGATTTATTTCTAGTTCTGCATCTTCCAAAACCGCCTCCCTTTCTCCCTTTCACTTTCTCCTTAATGTTCTTTCTAGCTCTGGATCTAACTCAAACAATTGGGATGAGTTACGTCTGGTCATAAACAGGGAGAAATACCTAAAATGATAATCGACAAGCAAGAACCAATGTCAAAAACAAATGAAAATAAAAACTAAATCAACAGTTTTGATTATATTACTAATATTGAAAGCGTTGTCCCCGGCAGCGGCGCCAAAAACTTGGTGCGTGCCGCTATGCTATAGCAATTAAAGCAAGTGCAGGGGTCGCCCAAGTAATATAGTAGTGAGTGAGTTATCGTTCCACTGGGGACAAGGCCAAGTACTAGTTCAAACCTTAACCATTGTTTAGCAAATTAATAGTTTTGTGATGCTTTGTAAATAAAAACAACTAAATTAATAACTGGAAGTAAGGGAAAATTAAATGTTATGCAAATAGGATTGATGATAATAATACTATCCAGATATTGAATCCCCCTAGCATCAATGATATTTATGAACAATCAATTCAGTTAAATCATTCAATCGAATTGAGTTGGCATTCCTTTAACTTAGACTAAAACCTCTGTCGAGCGAATTAATCCCTAATCACTAAGTAGAGTGCCGGAATCTCTTCTCAAACACAATTAAATAGGTCATGCATTAAGAACAAGGAAATATACACCAAAAGATCTTGTAGGTCTATCTCTAGTACCCCAATTAATCCTCAACTCTTATGAGTATTCAATTCATATCAAGCTTTCTCAAGTCAATAATATGAAAATGGTAACTAATCAATAAGTATGCTAATATCAATTGGAAATAACATCAAGCATCATAAGAATAAAAACAACTCAATCAAATGATTCAACTAAATAAAATTATTCAATTCATACAAATAAGCTAGAGTTCATCAATATCTAGATAGAGGAGGAATTAGTTCATGTTCAAAACCAGAAAAACAGAGCAAGATAAATGAGTAAAAGAAACCAAACAATTCATGGCAAATAATTTGTATTTCTTCACTTCAATCCTTGATTCTTGGTTTAGGGCTTGTACAAGATGTATCTCCTTCTTCAAACTCAGCTCAAAACCCTCCTCTTTGCTTCAGTTGTTGGCTCCTTCTCCCTTGTTCCAGCCTTCACGTTTCCAGCTCCAGCAAAAGTCCCCTCAAAAACTCCCTCTTCTTCTCTTTTTATTTCCCTCCAAAGCTCAAGTCAATCTTCCAACTCACCTCCAACTCACCTTGTCTCCCACATTCCATTTGTTCACTCTTTCTTTTCCTCAAATTAGGCAAGCTTTTCTTTTGTCTCACGTTATTTTTGACCAAAAATAGTCTTTGTTTCCCACTTGTCTACAAAAGAATTTGAACGTTTCAAAGTTGTCTTAGGTGGCCGTGTCACCTTCTGCCCCTTTCTTTCCTTGTTTTCTTTTAGGTGACACGGCCAAGCTATAAATGGCTTGGCCGTGTCTCTAATTTTTTTTCTTTGGGACACGGCCAAGTCCTTCCTTTCTTTCTTTTTTTCTTAGGCTTCATGAGGTGACACAACCAAGCTTGAGTGAGCTTGGCCGTGTTTGGTGTGCTTGGAGGGACACGGCCACAAGCTTGGCCGTGTCCCCTGAGTGTGTCTGCTTCTGTGTGGTTTTCATCTCTTTTGGATTGGAGTGTGACACGGCCAAGCTTAGGTGAGCTTGGCCATGTTTGAGGTGTTTGGAGGGACACGACCACAAGCTTGGCCGTGTCCCTTGAGTGTGTCTCCTTCTGATCTCTTCGTTCTTTCTTTGCTTGGTTCTTTGGTTCTTGGGTGAGACATGGCCAGAGGCTTGGCCGTGTCTCTGGATGTGTCAGCTACTGTCTTGCGATAAATTTGAGGGAGACGGCCAGGCTTGCTTTGGCTTGGCCATGTCTTGCTTGCTTCATGCTTTTTCTTCGTTGTTTTGATCATCCAAGGGAATTTTTGCACTTTGACCTAAAATAAATACTTAAAACAACTTTTAAACCAAAATCAAATGAAATGTTAACTAAAAACACAAAGAAATCATACTAAAAATAAGTATAAAAGTGCTCTTATCAATACCCTTATGCAAATATATGTACACTACATATACCCGCTACATGTAATATACTTATAGAGGATACAAGAATGTCACAACCTTTTTAAACAATCAAATCATCATTTATAAAATCTATATAATCTTAAAACATTCAACTGATATGATATAAATAGTAAATGAAACAATACTTGTTAAAACACACACACACACACATATATATATATATATATATTTCATCACCAAAGGTTTATCCAAAAACATTTTCGATAGTTTGCGGAATTTACATAAATACATGAAATCAATATGTATAATAATATAAAATATATACATACTGGCAGTTCGTCTCTAATCTTGATATCTAAAAACCAACTTTGTAACTCAAATGCTCAAGCCTAGACTTGACTCGGACTAGACGAACTCTCCGGCTCAACCGGATCTACCCTGTCACCTGCAAGATGAATTACAATCGCGCTAAGCCAAAAGCTTAGTGGTACAAACTTTGATAATAATATAGTTCAAATGTAATGCCAATGCACAATACATAAGGATATCATATCTCATAACATTATATCTCATTATATTGCTCAATTGTTCCACAAGTCACAATTCATGTTAAAGTAAAGACAAGCATGGGCCCAAAAAGGATCTAATATGCTATTCAAATTTTAAAGTTACTGCTTTGGTCTATATTGACACCATGTGTCTAGCCCTGTAGGTAATATATCCATGGAATAATCCAACTAGGTCTGAGCTTATGACCCTGTCATTTCACCAAGCCTAGCTTCAAGGGTTTATTTTTTAGTCTTACGACTTGGTCATTTCACCCCAAAAATATTTTCACAATGACGCCCAGCATCTAGCCCGTAGGCAAATCATAGGCATGCCGCCAAACCCAGAACGCTGAAAATTGAATAACATACTAGGCACACAAATTATTCTTATTTCTCATTTATACCGATATTAAATCATTGTATTATGTTTCCATATATCTCATTTCATTATCTAATCCTTTCTCATTTTCTCATGATCACATTAGGCACAACTCCTCAAATATCTCACTTATATCAATATAGTCATTAACAATGACTTTACATACCATCTTTAATGTACACAAAACAATTTGCATTGTCCATACATTTTGGATCATTATCATATTTTGCACCAAGCCCACATTAAACATAATGCATTTGTGACATTATAAAAATCATAGCATATTATTCATGTACCAATCATATAGTAACTTAACACATTTTCCAACCAAATGTGTTAAGTCCCAATGTCATATAAATATAAACAATTTTTCAAAGTTTGTACTTACCTCTAAAAACAACAAACACCACTTTCAACCTCCTCTTCCAAGATATCCCTCAACATTTAGATTGGGTAACTCAAGTCTCTTCAAAGTCTAAACCAAATGTGATTATAAATAAGCACTAAGTGATACACAAAGAAAAAATAAGGAAAAGAACTATCTAGGAAAAACTCTACACATGGCACACTCAACAACACAGGCGTGTCCATGACCGTGCCCTTAACCCATAACACAGAAGCTTTGACACGCTCAGTAACATGGGCGTGTTGTTGCGCTCAAATTAACTCTACCACAAAGCGTCACTCGCAAGTATACGAGGTAGCTGTAGCAAAGGTGATCGCCCCAAGGTCGTTCTCTCAAGGAAGCTAAAGTGGTTACTTGCTTATCAAATTAAAAGTAACAAGTAATTAAAGAAATTTAAATGGCAAAGTAATTTAGAAGATTGATTAAAGTTGAAAACAATAAAAGTAAATAAAAGCTGATGTTTAGATTCACTTGATAAAAGAGTCTAGGGTTTGCACTTCTCTACTACTCATATGTATGAACGGTTATTCCACTTAACTAATTTAATTCCTAAGATTAAATCTCAAACAACTTAATTAATTGAGTCAAGGAAATAAGCTCTCGCATTCAAACCTCTTACAACTAATCTTGTTATAATTGAATAATCTTTTTAATAGGTTATATCTCTAATTCACCTAAGTCCTTAATTGAATTATTCCAGTATTAGACTTCATCTCTCAATCCATCATCTAATACCTAAAACACACAATTGGTGGCCAATCAATTATATGTAACAATTTTTCATTCAATAAAGGCTAAAGAAATCAATAGTTAAGAGAATAACCAATTCATGCAATTCATAGCAAATCCATACAAACCCTAGACTAGATTAAATTAGTTCATGATGTTATCAAGCATACTCATCGCATTAATAATCAAAGAAATCAATTTAAACATGATAATGTTCATAAACACAATTTCAATGAAACTAAAGAGACAAAGTTTAAGAATGAAACCAAGTTACAAACTCCTTGAAGCTTTTGATGAATCTCTTGATCGAATCTTGCAAGAATGATGAAACAATGGCTAGAACAATCTAATCTAATCTAGTTTTGGTCCAAAGTGAATCAAAATTAAAGAATACAAAAGTTTAAACCCTAAGATCCCTCTCAGTCGGCTAAGCTCTGCTCAAAATCGTCCACCTCCAAACCTAACTTTTCTTTTTGCTTTTATACGAAACGTCGGCTTTAAAATTCGGTGCGGGCTTGGAACATGAGGGACACGGCCAAGTCAGATGTGACTTGGCCGTGTGAGTGGCTTTTGGAGGGACATGGCCAGGTGACACGGCCGTGTCCCTTGCCAGTGTTCGCTACTGCCTGCCTTTAGATCCCCTTATCTTCTTTGTTGAGTGACACGGCCAAGTGAAGCTTGACTTGGCCGTGTTGCAGCTTGATGGAGGGACACGGCCAGGCGACACGGCCGTGTCCCTTGCCAGTGTCTTCTACTGCTTCTTTTGGTCTTCTCTTCTTCTTTGCTGAGTGACACGGCCAAGTGGAGCTTGACTTGGCCGTGTGAGTGAATTGGGAGGAACACGGCCACAAGACACGGCCGTGTCCCTTGCCAGTGTTTGCTTCTGTGTCTTGAACTTCCTTTTAACTTGATATGGGACACGGCCAGTGACTTGGCCGTGTCCTATGCCCGTGTCAGCTACTGTCCCTTTTTATCTTTAATTCATTTCCTTGCCTGTTCTACCTGACACACAACTTACAAACAAAAACTTAAACAAGACATAAATAAACATCAATAATCAAAACATAAAACTTACCTAAAATTAGATCAAACACGACCTAAATACTAAAACAAACTAAAATTACACAATTAAAGAAAACACTAAACAAATCAATAAAAACTAACAAAAGACCTAAATAAAACAATAATTAACACAATAAACAAGACACAAACTATAACAAAAACTAATAAAACAACTACCCCACACTTAAAACTTTGCTTGTCCTCAAGCAAATTCACATGGCATAAATTAAAAACTCAAACAACCTTAACTATAATTCCAGTACATAGATGAAATACTTTAAGACTCAGACATAAATAATTGCATCTTACTTCAATCAAGGATTTTCTTAACTCATTCATTAATCCAGACATACGAATCTCACCTCTCATCTAAGTGTTTCACTCGATTTCATAGGTTAATTCACTCAAACCACTCATGACTGCATGCTACCATAAACTTGCTTAATTATCCAATCTCCCTCACTGATTTTCTCAAGAAATAATCCGAAGGTCTTTCATTTGGATGTAATGGGGCTAAGGTAAAGGTGTGAGAAAAGGAATTTAAGCTGGAGCATAAAGAAATGGAGTATCTAAATTAGACACTACTCTTACTAAGAAACTCATAACTCCCTCAAACGGCATACTCACCAACCCTTGATAATCTTACATATTTGCATAAATACATGAGTCAACATTCCTCTTTTGATAACCAATGCTAGAACATATATGAATTTTGTATATATATATATAACTTTTCTTTTATTTACTCTTTTTTTTTTACTTTTATCATTCATTTTTTTTATTTTTTTAAATATATATATATACAAAATTAAGAATTTAATGGAACATCTAGCTTAAAATGTAGAGGAAAAGAATAATGACTCTTAATCAAATATAATTTGCAAAGTATGCATTTCAACCCCCAATTAGCAATTCCATTAATTTTTTACTTGCTTACCCCACACTTTGAAATAAACTACCCTATTGTCTAATCATACAACTCCATTCCTTAATGCATAGGTATGATGATAATAAGAACATGTTAAGTTGAGAATTATGTTAATCAAACAAGAAACGGTCAATGGCTCAACTTGGCTTACTAAGGAAATCAATATAAAGGGAAGTCTCTTTAAGCTAAAGGGGCTAACCTAATTGCCTTCATCATTTTAAAAACTTGAGAATAAATCATAATGTGAGTTCAATAAGTATGCAAAAGCAAACTCTAGAGATGCAACATCATGAAGGTGCACACTTAAGAAAGGAAAATTAATTGACAATAATATCAAATTTTATGAGGCTCAAAGCTCACACAGGTGGTTTCACAAAGATTTACATGTCATGAATTGCAGAATGCGAAAATTAATCCCGAATGAATTCAAATGCACATTACTATGCTGATACCAAAGTCTCAACTATAATGCTAGAATCACAGCAAAGATCAATAAATTTTCAACAATTATACCATGCATAACAAACACAATAAACAAAACAACACGATAAGCACAACAAGAATTAAAGGAAAGCTTAAAGAGTACCCCACACTTAAAATTGACATTGTCCTCAATGGAAAACAAGAATAATAAATAAAAAGAGTTAAAGGACAACCTGTCTTCCATCGTACTTGGTGAGGCAAAATCCTAGCTTTCCATCACAAACACAAAAGTTTGATAACAAAAATACAATAAAATATCCAAACACAAAAGTTTTAACAGGAAAAACAAAAAGGAAAAATAAAACAAAAGTACACTAAATAAAATAAAATAAAACAAGGAACACAAAGTCTAAGGAAAAGGCGGGCGAGAAGATGATGCAGCCGAGGGATGAAGACTCAGAATTTTGGCAAGGTTGCTGTTAATCTGATCCATCTGTTGCAACATCTCAATATGGTTTCGGTTCACCGTGCCTGTCAGTCCATCTATCTTTCCCTCCAATCGATCTACCTTGCCCTCCAGGGCCTCAATCCTCAAAAGTACGTTTTGATGTTCCGAGACCGGAGCATCCTCATCTAAATCAAGAGAATCCGAGTCGGACTCCCCTTCAACCCGGGCTCTCTTTTGCCTGTCTCCCTGTGCTTCAGGCTCAGCTGAAGGCATCACAAAAGTTCCCCTCCTACACACCACCATGTTCATCTTTGCCAATGTAGCTAAATCAAGAGAGTCATTACCCAATATCCTAGTCATACGAGTAGCACTCGGATCAAAATCCTCAACCAGGGCTACTGCTAGTGTGGTAACCAACCCTCCAACACAAATTGCCCCCTTTTTTCCGTTAGCCACAGAATCAAAAATATCGGCTAACCAATAGCCAGCACTGACATTCATCTCATTCAAAACACTATCAAGGAAAAATAATTCATTCAGCGCAACCACACCCGGGCTTTCCTTCCGGGCAAAGAATCCGCAGGCCATAAACCTATGCAAATATCTTATAGCAGGCTTTCTCAATCTAGATGCTTTAGCCGATTTGGCAACATAGGTACCAGAGCCCAAGGCTCCCCAAGCAAACTGTTGCCTAAATTCTTTGGGTAATGACCGTTCCCCATGCTGATGAAAACCATAAATAGCATTTAACTCATCAATATTAAGCACAAATGGTTTTCCCAACAACTTAAACATCAATTTCCTGCAAATTTTCTTATCATCCCTTTCCACCTTAAGGGATGTCAAAAATTCCAAAGTAAGCTCCTCAAACTGCAATGGTCTTAAGGTGACAAAAGTCTCCCACCCAAGGTATTGCACATATTTATAGAAATCAGTCCTAATTTTCAAGGCATCAAGCGATTCATCATTTACATACCTTGTTGGGTAAAAACCCCTAGCCAAAAGACTTGCTCGTTTCGAAGGTACAGCGGATGAAGAAGAAGAAGCTCCTCCGGTGCTAGGCCTCTTCGCCTTGTGGTGTGAAACAGTCTTTGTTCTTGGCATCCTTAGGAATCTGAAAATTCAACCCAAAACTGAATTAAAGCACAAGTATATGAGTAAAGATGGAGTTTTAAATGAATATGTCAAGATTTGTTGAAGAAATTTGATGCGGTAAGGAAAGAATTGGAAAATTGCAATCAAAACAATGGCTATGGCGATAAGAGAGAGCGAGAGAGAGAGAGAACGAGAGAGGGACGAAGAAAAGAGATTAGGGATTAAAAATGAAATCTGTGCAAAAATCGTGACTTTTAAAGTTAAAAAAATGATGGACACGGCCGTGTTTATGGGAACTTGGCCGTGTCTGGTGTGTGAAATTGGAGAGACACGGCCAAGTCAAGCTAACACGGCCGTGTCTGAAGCAAAATGGGGGACACGGCCAGGTGACACGGCCGTGTCCCCTGGGTGTGTCCCATTCTGTGCAAATTGGCAAAATCGTTCAAAATTTTTTTTTTTTTTTTTATATATATTTGAAAAATTTTGGCCGTGTCCAGTATGTGACACGGCCCAGGGACAGGCCAAGTCCTTTGGCCGTGTCACCTACTGCCTTTTTATTTACTTTTTACAATTTTTTTTTAAACGATTTTTGCAAACCCTCTTTTATAAACACCCTGAAACACAAAGTAAAGAAAAACCGATTAAAGCACAATCCATTTATTGAAACCGAACATAAATCAAAACTTGCTAAACTGAAAATTACAACTACGAAAAATAAATGCAAACCGATGGGTTGCCTCCCATTTAGCGCTTCTTTAATGTCATATAGCTGGACATCATGCAAGGCTTAGAGATCATGAATCAAAGTACTGTCAATGACCCTCAATTCCTGAAGTCCTTCATTGTATGGCTTAACTCTTTGTCCATTCACTTTGAAAGTCTCACCTGTTCTAGAGTTAAGTAATTCAATTGCACCAGAAGGATATACATGTGTTATCTCGAAAGGACCACTCCATCGAGACTTGAGTTTACCTGGAAAAAGACGGAGTCGTGAGTTAAAAAGTAAAACCTTCATACCTGGACTCAATGTCTTTCGCACTATAATTCTGTCATGAAGTGCTTTAGTGCGATCCTTGTAAATTCTCGAGCTCTCATAAGCCTCATTCCTCAGCTCATCTAACTCTGAAATTTGCAGAAATCTTTCTCTCTTTGCTTTGTCCAAGTCCAAATTCAGAGTCTTGATTGCCCAATATGCTCTGTGCTCCAACTCTACTGGTAAGTGACAAGCTTTTCCAAATACCAATCGATATGGACTCATACCAAGAGGGGTTTTGAAAGCAGTCCGATACGCCCATAGTGCATCGTGCAGTCTGCTTGCCCAATCCTTCCTGGATGTGTTGACTGTTTTCTCCAAAATTCCTTTTAGCTGCTTGTTTGATGTTTCCACTTGCCCAGAAGTCTGTGGATGGTATGGGGTTGCCACCTTGTGCTTCACACCAAATTTGTGCATTAACTTCTCAAAAAGCCTGTTGCAAAAATGGCTTCCCCCATCACTGACTATCACCCTTGGTGTGCCAAACCTGCTAAGAATGTTTTCCTTCACAAATTTAACAACAATATTAGCATCATTAGTACGGGTGGGGATTGCCTCCACCCATTTTGAAACATAATCTACAGCAACTAAAATGTATTCATAACCAAAGGATTTGGGGAAAGGACCCATGAAGTCTATTCCCCACACATCAAACAGTTCAACAACAATAAATGACTGAAGGGGCATTTCATTTCTCCTCCCAATGTTACCTACTCTTTGGCAACGATCACAGCTCTTACAATAGTCTTGAGCATCTTTAAATAAAGTAGGCCAGTAAAAACCACTTTGAAGCACCTTTTCTGCAGTCTTTCTTCCTCCAAAATGACCCCCACAGTGAAAGTCATGACAAAATTGAAGAACACTCAGTTGTTCTTCCTCAGCTACACACCTGCGAATTATCTCATCTTTGCATATCCGGAATAAATAAGGCTCATCCCAAAAATAAAACTTACTCAAGTGTAGAAACCTTTTCTTTTCCTGAAAGGACATGTTAGATCTCAAAATGCCACAAGCAAGATAGTTAGCAATGTCTGCAAACCAAGGGGCATGAATTACCACAAACAGATGCTCATCAGGAAATTCTTCTAAATTTTTATGAATGCTATCAGATGCAAGATTTTCATTAAAGTAAGGTAATCTGGATAAATGATCAGCAACAACATTCTCACTACCCTTAGTATCCCTAATCTGGAAATCAAACTCTTGCAACAACAACACCCATCTAATTAATCGTGGTTTAACATGCTGTTTTGTTAAAAGATATTTAAGAGCTGCATGGTCAGAATGCACAATAATTTTTGACCCAATTAAATAAGCTCTAAATTTGTCTAAAGCAAAAACAACAGCTAACATTTCCTTCTCAGTTGTGGTGTAGTTCATTTGTGCACTATTCAGAGTTAAACTGGCATAATAAATTACTCTCAAGTATTTGTCAACTCTTTGCCCAAGAACAGCTCCTACTGCATGGTTAGAAGCATCACACATGATTTCAAAAGGTAAAGACCAGACAGGAGCTACAATCACAGGTGCACTAGTCAACTTTTCCTTAAGGGAATTAAAAGCTTGCATGCATTGTGCTGTAAAATCAAATGGAACATCTTTCCCCAATAAATGGCACAATGGTTGGCTTATTTTGGAAAAATCTTTAATAAACCTCCTGTAAAATCCTGCATGCCCTAGAAAACTTCTTATTCCCTTAACTGAGGTAGGTGGGGGTAACTTAGCAATCAGTTCAATTTTAGCCTTATCTACCTCAATTCCTTTACTTGACACCACATGACCTAAAACAATGCCCTGAGTAACCATAAAATGACTCTTTTCCCAACTTAAAGTGAGGTTACATTCAATGCATCTCTCAAGCACACGAACAAGTTTATTGAGGCAATTATCAAAAGAATTACCAAAAACAGAAAAATCATCCATAAATACCTCAATAAAATCATCGATCATATCTGAGAAGACAGACATCATGCATCTCTGAAAAGTTGCAGGTGCATTGCACAAGCCAAAGGGCATACGTCGAAATGCATAAGTCCCAAAAGGGCAAGTAAAGGTTGTCTTGGACTGATCCTCTGGAGCTATTGGCACCTGATAATAACCTGAAAGGCCATCCAGAAAACAATAATGTGAGTGTCCAGAAAGTTTATCTAACATCTGATCAATAAAAGGAAGAGGGAAATGATCTTTCTTTGTAGCATTATTCAACTTCCTATAATCGATGCACATTCTCCATCCAGTAGTAGTCCTAGTAGGAACCAACTCATTCTTCTCATTTTTCACCACAGTGATTCCAGATTTCTTAGGAACTACATGTACTGGGCTCACCCACTCACTATTGGCAATTGGATAAATTACTCCTTCATCCAGCAATTTGAGCACTTCCTTCTTAACCACTTCACTCATATTTGGGTTAAGTCTCCTTTGGGTTTCCCTCACAGGTTTAGCTCCCTCTTCTAAAGTGATTCTATGCATGCACATGGAAGGGCTAATACCCTTGATGTCACTCAATCCCCATCCTATTGCTCTCTTCAATCTTTTAAGCTCACTCACTAACCTCATCTCCTCCCCTTCACTAAGTTCACTAGATATTATCACAGGTAAAGTGTTGTGATCTCCTAAAAACACATATTTCAGATTCTTAGGTAACTCTTTCAGCTCTAACTCTAGTGAGGGGTTCTTCTCTTCTTTTTCAATGGGGGAAAGCTCACAAACTGGATCATCCTTAAGCTCCTCTATTTCAGCACTTTCTAAGGTCTCAAGACAACTGGCTATTTCTGCATCAAAAATTTCCAAATCACTATCCAAGGTCAAAGCCAGCTCCAATTTATCAGCGGAACCTGTCTGCAAGAAAGCATCTGAAACAACTGCATCAATACAATCAATGAAAGAACAATCCTCATATAAGGCAGTTGTAGGAATAGGAGAAGTGTTAAAAATAGAAAATTCCACAGTTTGTCCCAAAACAGTCATTGATAATTTTCCATTCTTAACATCTATCAAAGTATTAGTAGTCGCCATAAAAGGCCTACCCAGCAAAATGGTGTGTGCAGATGGTGAAGAATTACCTACCTCCATGTCAAGAACAATGAAATCCACAGGTACTATCAAACCACCAACTTTAACTAACACATCTTCTATGACCCCTTTCGGGAATCTAAGAGATCTATCAGCTAATTGCAATACCATTTTTGTTGGTTTAAGTTCCCCTAGTTCTAAATCAAGATAAACAGAGTAAGGCATTAAATTCACACTAGCCCCCAAATCACACATGCCATCAGTACATTTCCCATTCCCCATAGCAATTTGAATAATAAAACTTCCAGGATCCTTTAGCTTAGGAGGCAGTTTATGCTGCAAAACAGCACTAGCTACCTCAGAAACTATCACCTTTTCGTTTGGCTCATACCTTTTTTTCTTGGTATTCAGTTCTTTGAAGAATTTAGCATAAGTCGGCATGTTCTTAATTGCTTCAAGTAAGGGTAAGTTGATACTTACCTTAGATAGCATATTGAAGATATCTGAAAACTGCTTATCTTTTTTATCATCCTTCAACCTGCTAGGAAATGGTATAGGTGGCCGGTATGGATTACTTGCCTTGTGCAAATCTGGTGTAGGGGACTTCTCCATTGATCCTTCTTCAGCACCTTTGTTCTCTAATTCTCCTTCCTTGTTCTTTTCTTGCTCACCTGCATTCACAGAGTTATTTTCAACATTATTATTAATTACCTTGCCACTCCTAAGAACAGTTACTGCTTGTGCCTGCTCAGGTTGACTTGGGAACTTCCCCTTTTGTTGAATCTGCATCTGTTGTGCAAGTTGCCCCACTTGGGTCTCCACCTTCTTAAAGGATGCTTCCAAGGAATCCAGTCTCTTGTTGTTCATCTCTTGGTTTTGAGCACTGACTTTGATGAAAGCTTGTAAACTGTCTTCCAAACTCTCTCTTTTAGGCTGTCCTTGATTTTGATTTGAGGATTGGCCCTGCTGTTGGTTCTGTCTCTGGAGTAAATGGAATGGCTGTTGAGCATTATTTGTTGTCCAGGAAAAATTGGGGTGACTCCTCCAACCAGGATTGTAAGTGTTAGAGTAAGGATCATTCCTAGCTCGTGGTTGAAATCCCCCCATAGCATTAACTTGCTCAGCTTCATTCCCAAAAGTCTCATATGCAGAGGGACATATATTTGCTCCATGCCCAAATGTCCCACAGATTCCACACACCTCTTGAGTGGATGAAGAAACGTTGTTCTTCATGTTTAGCATTCGAACCTGCCTTGTCAACTCAGCTATTTGACTAACCATTTCAGTATTGGCTTCCAGTTGATTCACTCCCTTGCTTCTTCCCCTTACACTCTTCTGTTGAGAATTAGCTCCCAACATCTCAAAAATCTCATAAGTCTCATCAGCTGTCTTTTCTCCCATGGCTCCCCCAGCTGCATTATCAACAGTGTTCTGAAATTGCTGGGTGAGACCATCATAGAAAAACTGATTAAGGAGTTGAAGTGGGTAGTGATGATGCGGGCACTGGATCAATAGCATCTTGAATCTGTCCCAAGCCTCATGAAATGGCTCTCCTTCAAATTGAGAGAATGTAGCAATCTTTCCTCTCAACTCAGCTGTCTTCTGGTGTGAATAGAACTTGCCCATGAATTTATTGTAAACTTGCTCCCAAGTTGTCAGTGAATTCTCAGGCAACATCATGAGCCAGCTCTTTGCCCTGTCCTTCAAAGTATAAGGGAAACATCGCATCCTCAACTGATCTTCTGTAAGTCCTCCCAAAGGAAAAGTGTTGAGGGTGGAGTAAAAATCCCGAATAAAATTCAAAGGATCTTCATTTGGAACTCCATAGAATGATGGCAGCATATTGTAATGGATGTTCTTCAATTCATAGTTTCTTGCTGCATCTGTCAGTCTTATGCAAGAAGTGGAAGTCCCAATGACAGGTCTAGCAAAATCTCTCATGGTTCTTTGTCTTTCTTCAGCCATTTTAACTGATGGTGTAGATTCTGACTCAAAATCTGAAGTGTCTTCCTCCGAAGTATCAAATCCGGTGTAGAGCTCAAACTCCTCTCTGCTCCTTTTTACTCTCTGAATTTCTGGAATGAATGGGTGCAGCTCTCCTTCGAGTGATCTCCTGCCTTGCATAAACAAAAATATCTAGAAAAAGAAACAATTAAAAGCAAAAGACAAATAAAATAAAATGAAAACAATGAAAAATAATCTAAAATAATTTTTTTTTAATAAACAATTACGCCAATTAGCCTCCCCGGTAGCGGCGCCAAAAACTTGTTGCGCTCAAATTAACTCTACCACAAAGCGTCACTCGCAAGTATACGAGGTAGCTGTAGCAAAGGTGATCGCCCCAAGGTCGTTCTCTCAAGGAAGCTAAAGTGGTTACTTGCTTATCAAATTAAAAGTAACAAGTAATTAAAGAAATTTAAATGGCAAAGTAATTTAGAAGATTGATTAAAGTTGAAAACAATAAAAGTAAATAAAAGCTGATGTTTAGATTCACTTGATAAAAGAGTTTAGGGTTTGCACTTCTCTACTACTCATATGTATGAACGGTTATTCCACTTAACTAATTTAATTCCTAAGATTAAATCTCAAACAACTTAATTAATTGAGTCAAGGAAATAAGCTCTCGCATTCAAACCTCTTACAACTAATCTTGTTATAATTGAATAATCTTTTTAATAGGTTATATCTCTAATTCACCTAAGTCCTTAATTGAATTATTCCAGTATTAGACTTCATCTCTCAATCCATCATCTAATACCTAAAACACACAATTGGTGGCCAATCAATTATATGTAACAATTTTTCATTCAATAAAGGCTAAAGAAATCAATAGTTAAGAGAATAACCAATTCATGCAATTCATAGCAAATCCATACAAACCCTAGACTAGATTAAATTAGTTCATGATGTTATCAAG
Source organism: Garcia nutans (assembly GCA_947685225.1). Taxonomy (NCBI): domain Eukaryota; kingdom Viridiplantae; phylum Streptophyta; class Magnoliopsida; order Malpighiales; family Euphorbiaceae; genus Garcia; species Garcia nutans. The sequence continues at coordinate 15,372,999 of CANTUV010000011.1, read as the reverse complement.
CATACTCATCGCATTAATAATCAAAGAAATCAATTTAAACATGATAATGTTCATAAACACAATTTCAATGAAACTAAAGAGACAAAGTTTAAGAATGAAACCAAGTTACAAACTCCTTGAAGCTTTTGATGAATCTCTTGATCGAATCTTGCAAGAATGATGAAACAATGGCTAGAACAATCTAATCTAATATAGTTTTGGTCCAAAGTGAATCAAAATTAAAGAATACAAAAGTTTAAACCCTAAGATCCCTCTCAGTCGGCTAAGCTCTGCTCAAAATCGTCCACCTCCAAACCTAACTTTTCTTTTTGCTTTTATACGAAACGTCGGCTTTAAAATTCGGTGCGGGCTTGGAACATGAGGGACACGGCCAAGTCAGATGTGACTTGGCCGTGTGAGTGGCTTTTGGAGGGACACGGCCAGGTGACACGGCCGTGTCCCTTGCCAGTGTTCGCTACTGCCTGCCTTTAGATCCCCTTATCTTCTTTGTTGAGTGACACGGCCAAGTGAAGCTTGACTTGGCCGTGTTGCAGCTTGATGGAGGGACACGGCCAGGCGACACGGCCGTGTCCCTTGCCAGTGTCTTCTACTGCTTCTTTTGGTCTTCTCTTCTTCTTTGCTGAGTGACACGGCCAAGTGGAGCTTGACTTGGCCGTGTGAGTGAATTGGGAGGAACACGGCCACAAGACACGGCCGTGTCCCTTGCCAGTGTTTGCTTCTGTGTCTTGAACTTCCTTTTAACTTGATATGGGACACGGCCAGTGACTTGGCCGTGTCCTATGCCCGTGTCAGCTACTGTCCCTTTTTATCTTTAATTCATTTCCTTGCCTGTTCTACCTGACACACAACTTACAAACAAAAACTTAAACAAGACATAAATAAACATCAATAATCAAAACATAAAACTTACCTAAAATTAGATCAAACACGACCTAAATACTAAAACAAACTAAAATTACACAATTAAAGAAAACACTAAACAAATCAATAAAAACTAATAAAAGACCTAAATAAAACAATAATTAACACAATAAACAAGACACAAACTATAACAAAAACTAATAAAACACGTGTCACTGCATGTGTAAATACTACAACAACACAGTAGCTATGACATGCTCAGTGACATGGATGTGTCAATGCACATGTCACAAATACTAAAAATAGAACCATCGACATTCCCAAAGACATGGCCGTGCCACCGGGCGTGTCAGGCCAACATCTTGATATCCACACATAATTGTCACATCCAACTATTATCTTCATTAACCTTTTCAAATCCATACAAACTCAACCAAATCCATCATTATATCACATAATACTTGTGTAAACATCAAAACAACTCAATTAAAAGCAAAAATCCACCATCACAACCATGACTTCCCAACTCAAAAGTTACACAATCCCAAAACTCTTATTCTCTTCATCAAACTTAACCCTTTTCTTCAATCCACTCCAAATTTCATAGTTAACTAGACAAAAGAACTTCAAACATACCAAAATCAACCATAAACACATACTACATCAATCATCCAATTCACACATACAAACTTTCATGGAAATTTGAGAAAACAAGTTGGAAACTTACCAAATATGAAGAAAATCCTTAAAACTCCAACTTGAACACTTGAAACCCTTCAATTACTTGAGTTAGCAAGAAGCAAAATCCTCTCTTTCTTTGATGGAGATGGCAGGATTCAATGGAGAAAGAAGAAGAAGAAATGACAGTCATCCACTCGCTCAAACCGACCACTTCACTTTTAACCACACACTTATTCCTCTTTCACTCTCCACCATGTATTATTATTATTATTATTATTATTATTATTATTATTATTATTATTAAATTAACATCAAATATCATCTTCCACTTTCCATTTAATATTTATTTAAATAATTAAAATATCATTTGACCAAGTTAAAAATGTTGACTTGTATATGATATGTATATCTTCATATATATATATATCATATACACATTTCCTTTTTCACTTAATCAAATATATATATATATATATACTTGTAAATCATTTATTAAATTTTCAAAAATTAATATTCTAAAATTTTTTAGGATATTACACCCTATGGCAGAATATACCCCATGTAGTAATGAAGGCAGTTTTAGCTTTATTCTCTTGGGTCATTAACACTTGATTGTACGAATGGGTGTAGCATGCTAGAGGCTCCACTATCGATAAAGACATCTATATGGGGTAAAGGAAAATTATCCTTGGGGGAAGCCTTGTTCAAATCTTTGTAGTCCACACAAACCCTAATTCTCCCATCTTTCTTCGGTACTAGAATGATGTTAGCTAACTAACCAAGGTAATCTATCACTTCAAGGAATTTTATTTGTATATGCTTAGTGACTTCTTCTTTGATCAATTCTGCCTATTTTGGTATTAATCATTTAAACTTTTATTTGACAAGTTTCATATGAGTGTAAGTGGGAATCATGTGCTCAACTATGTCTCAATCAATTCTAAGCATATCCTCATAAGACCGAGCAAAGACTTTTTCTTACTTTTTAAATATTTTTTCTAATCTCTTTCTCTCTCTTCAGGAGTAAGGTCGAATGCTATGCTAATATTTTAGGATTGTTAGTTATTTCCAAATTTAATTATTATGTGTCAACAGAGCTAATATTAAAAATGCTCATATAATCACAACTCAAATGTATGCAGCCATAAAAAAAATCACACAAGTAAGCAAAATCATACTTTATTACATTTATTTTGGAAAAGAAAACATCATTATCGTCATATAGGGTAGACAAATTAAAATCAAAATCAAAGTCATTGTTCTCATAATTATAAACGAAAAGACTTTCAAACTATTAGAGCAGCAATCTCCATTGGAGTCTTCTGGATCTTTAGCATAGTTTCCTTCTTCTCTTCTAGGCTAGGTTCCTTGCCAGCTGGAAAAATAAGCTTTTCCTTCAATTGTCCCTTTAGCTCATCAACGTCAGCAAAGATCTCAAAACCTAGGATTAGCTTCCCCATGAACATGATTGGCTTCAGCTTCTCTTGGAGTGGTCCCATATCTAGATCTTTGACAAAAACCTCTTTAAGTGGAGGAAAACTGATCTTCTCATTCTTTTTCAGTAGAACACCTTCATTAGCTTCATCATATCACAACCCTTTCTTGGAAGTTTGAGTCTTGAAATCTAGAAGCTATGTCACACCTATCTTTCCTTTCCTAAGGCTAGTGCCAAGTAGGTAATTATAGACCCTTTATTTTAGCCCTAAGCTAGTTTAGTCCTAATTAAATAAGACCTAAGTCACGATCGGTCCATTCTTAATAAGCTTAAACCTATTTTAACTTTTGGTTAGTTTGGTCCAGTTTTATAAGGTTGAAAATAAGTCCGATTTGATTTTTAATTCCCAAAAATGATTCAAAAGTCAATTTGATTTGATATGGACCATGCCATATCGAATTGGGCATGCCCAAATATGGACCATGTCCATATCGAATTAAGGTAACCAAAATTCGATATGGATGCCCATATCAAACTGGGTATGGTCCAATTCGATATGGACCACATCCATATCGAATAAGGGCAATCTTAATTTGATATGGACCTTGTCCATGTCAAACTAGGGTTGCCTATTCGATATGGACTTTTTCCATGTTGAATTAAAATGGTTTTGGTCCGATATGATCATGGTTTTGCGTGGAATTCAAATTATTTTAATCCGATATGGTCACTGTTTACCTCGGATTAAAATTATTTTAATTTGATATGCCTCAGAGAAATCATGCTAAAATAGGAAAATAAGACTCATTTACAGGGTTTAACCTAATGTTTTCTTATAAATACAGGATTAAAGAAGTAGCCGAGGGCAACAACAAGTAATAATAGTCTATAAACATTAAACAATCAAACCCTAGCAGCCAGCATTAAGCAATATTGAGTGAGAATTAGCATAAGACACAGAACACCAACCATCAAGAAACCAAAAGGCAATGGACCATTGCCTTCACTTTGCTCAACTGAAACTTAAATTCTGCTGCAAGCAGAAAGTTTGGATCAATACATAATTCGGTGGAGCCAACAAATGGAGGTTTGGTTTTATTATTAAAATTATTTAAGATTACAATAGTCACTTTGATTTTTATTTCATTTAATATGTTACAGCTATTTAAGATATCCTATGATAACCCTTTTTCGTTAAAAGTAATATTTTCATGGAGTAATTATTTTCACCCAGTATCAATTAATTTGTTAAAAGTTTATAATTGCAGCTTTAATAAATTTGAATAGTAATCAAGTAAAACCAATGGTCAATGATTATTTATTTTTGAATTTACAGTAGCTAATTAAATATTCAAAACCCTAGTTACATACTTTATTAAACCAAAACCTAATCCATTTATTTCATCCAGTAGCTTATTTACTTTATATTTATTTGTTTTAATCTCACAGTAGCCTAAGATTTAATTTAAACCCCCAGTTTAATTATTAAAACCCTAATTTTTTTTATCTATAGAACCTTAATTTTATTTTTAAATTCCCTAATTTATATGCAAAACCCTAATTTGCATAAAAATAAAATCTTAGATTAAGAAAAATTCCAATTCCCTAAAAAAAACTATATTATGTAACCGTCTACCTTTTGGGGTGCTGCTCCTGACACCCACAAGGGGCGTTGCCCCCTTAACCCCCACCCGCTAACCGGGTAGCGGGACCGCCGTATGTGATCTCTCGTCAATGTGGTTAATATTTATTTATGGATTATAATACTTTGGGATTAATCTTAATTTCCTTTAGGTAAACTCTAATTTGTTATTATTTTTATGATGATTAAACTATGTGTTTGGATTATTTGTTTTGCTATGTATGGTGATGGATTGCAATTTTTATTTGGATTTTAAGGATTGTAAAAGGCATGTTTTCCACACTATGTGGGTGTCTTATTTATTTAGTTTGTTATTTAATTTATTTTATGGACTTTGGAACTATTGTAAGGGACACGTTTTCACCATTTGGTGGGTGTTCTATTTTATTTATTTGTATGAACACTTGAGGATTGTAAGGGTATGTTTCCATCTAAGGATGGGTACCAATTTTATTTTGTGATATACCCTTTTTACCTTATTTTATGGATAAATATATTTTATTTTATAATTGCATGTAGTATGGATGATATTATAATGCTTAAGAATTTAATAATATTTAGACCTGAAAATGAGGCTGGTTCTAATGAACAGGGCATTATAAGGGTGTTAGGCTATTTCTCACCTTCCCCATGCGTACCTAACTTTCCGAACCCAATAGGGGTTGGGGATTCCTTAAGAATCGAGTCATCCACCCCTTTCTTTTTTCCCAGCCCGTCTAGGTGGTGACTCAATTTTCTTCGAGTTTAGGCTCGTGTTCTCTAAGGCCCTGAGCCTAAAGTGCAAAGTCGCAAGAACCATTCAGCTGGGAGTGGGGACAAAAATCCCCGCTCACAAAACTAATGATTCATGCCACAAACAAACCCATGATTAACAATTCTTGGTATAAATTAGGCCCATAATTGATTGTTGGTATTCCATAATTGACCTAAATAGTTGTAATCCCATTTAAGAAAAAGGTTAAGAAAAGTTGTAACTTGAATGAAGTGAAAAATATTTTTCAAATCCCATTGTAAAAAAGTTTTATTTAGAAATGATTTTTGGGCTTTATGTTTGGACCATAAGGTGGAAAGAGATTTTTGGCTTATCTTAAAAGGCTTTCATGTTCAAAGACCATCTTGAAGAAGATTTAAAAAATATTTTTGGTCTTTTTGCTTTAATGGAATAAAGCCATTTTGAGCTTTTAATATAATTATGTCATATTAGAAAAAGAACAAAACAAATAGGCCATGGTTCAAACCAAGATATATCAATCATAGTCAAATAACAAGCATTTAGGTAAAAACCTAAGGAAAGTAACTAGGCAAATTACATGGGCTTTAATATTTGGGTTGAAAAATTTAGGCTCCCATGGCAAGTATATATACAAAGGTACAAAGCTATAAGTAGTCATGTCATGCTTGATCTTCATACCTTGAATGAAAGTATGGTATCCCTTACATAACACAATACAGGTTACACAGGCATCCTAACTCATGCATATAATGCAATCTAAATGATGCAATGGATAATATTATAATATGAAAGAATAAAATAATATAGAGTCCAACAAATTCAACTTCTACTATCTCTAGTGGAGTAGCCACTTTGAGTGGGGATTTTCTCTTAAATGGGGTCATTATTATTGGCCAACATGAATACTACTTGCTAGATTGACCAAAAGGTTGAAGTCCATCAGTGCATAGCCCTAAACTAACATTTCAACTCTCAGATGTAAACAACAAATGAGATTGTTTAAAATGTTTCAATGCTTCTAAATCAGATGGATGACACATACATCATTTTCTTGTAAATGCTCATCGTGCCATCTCATATGTTCAGTAGTGACCTTGGATGCATATAATTGTTTCAACCTTGGAATTAAAGGAAAATAATAAATTTTCTTGATTGGGAATTTTTTCTTATGTGATTCACTATTTGTTTGTTCTTTATATCTCAAATAACCACAAATGTTGCATGTTGTTAATTCATTGTCTCTACCTAATATAACATACAAGCCTAATTACAATAATCAATCTGTAAACCCTTAATTTTGGCCCAGCCTAAATTCAATTTGAAAAATCAGACCAAGTTTGGTTCTAATTACAAAATCCAAGTTAAACTAAGTTTAATTTTGGATTATGTTTGATTCATTTAAAAATTGGCCAATATAATAGGAATGGGTTCGGTCCTTGCCAAATTGATATGGGTTTTTACCTCATATCGAATTGGTGGTTGCCAATTCGATATGGGATTTTGCCTCATATCGAATTGGTTATTGCCAATTCAATATAGGCTTACCTCATATCGAATTGGCAAGCCACCAATTCGATATGAAGGTTCATGTCGAATTGGTGGCCACCAATTCGACATGTGCCATGTCCCATGTCAAATGGTTCCATGTCAAATCGGTGGCCACCAATTCGACATGGGTCCCCAGGCTCGGCCAGCTTGTATTGATTTCCTAATCACACTAAAACTGAAACACTGGCCAAGTATTGGAGTAGCATAAGGACTATTGCTTAATTTAACCCTAATTGAACATTATAAATACAAAGCAATAATTAAGAGCATAGAAGGAGGAATTTAACAAAAACAAGCAATTAAGAGGGAACAACGTCCAGCAACACTAGAAAGTAATTATTAAAATAACTTAGAAAACACACAGAATACCATCAACCCAGAAAATAATACAAAGATAGTAGCTATTATCTTTACTTTGCTCAACCAAGATTCAACACTGGTGCAGACAGAAGGCATGGATCATTTAAATATTGGTGGAGCCATCAAATAGAGGTCTAATTTCTTTATCATCATTTCATGCAATAATTAAGATTATTTAAAGTTTCATTTATCAATATTATCAGTTAATATTGGTTTTATTAAAGCATGTCCAGAAGCTTATATTCATTAGTTTCATGTCACAGTAGCTTATTTATTCTTCGTCCAGTAGCCTAGATAACCAATATTTATTTATTTTAAATTCACTATTTGTTTTAAATTCACAGTAGCTCAGGATTTAATTCAAACATTTAATTCAATTACTTAAAAACTTATTTGTATGTTTTAAAAACCAAAATTCTAAATTATTATTTTTTTAAAAAAATCCTAATTGTAATCCTAAAACCCTAAAATCATGTTTTAAACCCAAAAACCCTAGTTTCATCACCAAAACCCTAATTGCCATCCTAAAAAATCATGTTCTAACCCGAAAAGCTCTAGTTTTATCACCAAAACACTAATTATCATCTTAAAACCCAAAAATCTTATTTTAACCCTAAAAACCTAATTCATTTATTAAAACCCTAGTTTTACATATCAATTGTTCAATGTAATATTAAAACCTAAATTTTATAATCTAATTTGTTAATGTATGCTTGTGATGAATGATTTACTTTTATTTTATTTATATTGAATAGTTAAATGCTTTCATTGGTTTATTTTGATTTCAAAGATGTAAAAAGTATGTTTTTATTTTGCGGGTGGGTCATTTGTTAAATTCAATATAATTTAATTTATTTTGATTTATGTAAAGGGCATGTTTCCACTAAATGATAGGTGCTCTATTTTGGTTAGTTTTGGACATTGGATGTTATTGTAACGACATTTTTCCATCTTGCATGGGTGCCCACTTTTATGTTTGTTTGAACTCTCTTTGATTTTAATACAACGAATGTTTATTTATCTTAATTTGTATGTAGTATGGAAGATATTTTAATAAGTTAACAATTTTATAATATTTAGACCTAAAAAGGAGGCCGGTTCTAATGAACCGGGTACTATGGGGGTGTTAGGTCATTCTCATATTCCCCACACATACCTAACTTTTTAAACCCAATTGGGGGTTGGGGATTCCTTAAGAATCGAGTCATTCACCACTTTCTTTTCTTTCCTTGCCCGTCCGGGTGGCGACTCCATTTCTTTGGGTTTAGGCCCATGTTCTCTAAAGCCCAGAGCATAATATTGCCAAAGTCGCAAGAACCATTCCACCGGGAGTGGGGGCGAAAATCTCCGCTCACAGTAGCGACTCCACTGGAGATAAAAGAAGTTGATTCTATTGGTCTTTATATTATTTTATTCTTTCTTATTATATTATTATCTATTGTATCACTTAGATTACATCGTGTGCGTAAGTTAGGATGCCTTGTGCAACCCATGTTATGTTATATAAGGGATACCATACTTTCACTCAAGGTATGGAGATCGAGCATGGCATAACCACTCATAGCCTTGTATTGTTTAGTATATATTCGCTATGGCGACCTAAGCCTTTTTTGAACCCAAAGACTAAAGCCCATTTAGTTGGCCTAGTAACTTTCCTTAGATTTTTACCATAATTTCTTGTTGTTTGACTATGGTTAACATGTTTTAGTTGAGTTATGGCGCATTTGGTTTGCCTTTTTCCTAATATGACCTATTTATGGTGTAAGCCCAAAATATTTCTTTTAAGGCCCAAAAGATCAAAATTATTTTTTTGGACTTTTGACATAAAACCTTTTTAAGATGGGTAAAAAATCCCTTTTTCTTATGGCCTAAGCTCAAAGCTCAAAATTCATTTTTAAACAAATCTTTTTCAATAGGATTTTAAACATTTATGGTCTTACAACTAGCTTGGTCAATTATGAAATATTAAAATCAATTGTGGGCCTAATTTTATACCAAGAGTTATTAATTGTGGGCTTGTTCGTGCATGGATTATTAGTTATTTTTCAAATAAGAAATCTATTTATAATGAACCCTTTAATTTAGTTTTAATCTACAATATAGTATATAAGCTATCTTTCAGTTGACCCAATGGATTAAGGCTTAATTAGTAGGAATTATCATGGACTGATTTCTCTATTTAAAAAGACAATTATTGGTTAATTCATCTGAGTGCATCTATCAAAAAATAAGATACCCATGTTGATATTTTGTTGTCCATATACTTAGGAAAAGAGACTCGCCACTTGTGTCTGGAAAGATATAAGGTCAGAAGAAATGGCTTGACTTAATTTGTTTGTTTACATTGTTTTTTATTCATGCATACATGCATTGCATTACATTTGCATTAATCCTTTCTGACTCATAGACCTAAAGTACAGTAGTTCAAAGGCGTACGATAATCTGACCTACGTTAATGATTCAGAGAATTCAGTCAACTTTGAACAAAGACCAATGGACCATGAACAAGTTCATAACATGGTGAATGAGACATGAAATGCCAGTTGGCTGTATTGGTGAGACATCTGCTAGTACTAAGAAGCAGAAAGACAAAGGAAAGGTTAAGGTAGCTGAAGTAGCATTTGTTGACAATAAGGTGATAATTGATGATTATGACTGGGATGTATACTTCCAAGACCAGGAAGAAAAGAATCAAGAAAAGAAGGCTATAGAAAAGACCAAATCTGGTGATGTTGAAAAGTTGATTACTCACTTGGAAAAGAAGTTTAAAAAGAAGCTAAAGACTAAAGAAGTGTCGGAGGTGAACAAGTTGTATGAGGATGATGAAGGAATCCCCTACAAGTTTAAGATGCCTCCCCATTTGCATATCAAGCAGTATATCACTTCCGTATAGTCTGCTAAAGCTACAAAGTATCAAAATCTAAGATATTTCATGCTCTCATTGGATTCTGTTGTGAAAAATCGGTTCAATACCTTAAAGGAGGACACTCAAAAGGAGTGGGATTTATTGTACAGAGCCTTCAGCTAGCAATATGGATACAATGCTAAATTAGAAGTGACTCTGATTGAAGTGGAAACTATCAGGAAGAAGAAAAATGAGAATTTTGTTGATTATGTGAAGGGATGGAGAAACAAGATTGCACTTCTCAAAAAGAGGCCCGATGAATCTAACCAGATAAGAATGATAGTGAAAGGTGTCATACCCAACCTCCGTGAAAGGCTATTCCATACTCTTATCAGAGATTTCAAAGACCTTCTCCAAGCTAGCTTACAAATAAAAGAGTGGGAACAGGAGAAGAATCATTTTACTGGAAGACAAAATGAGAAGGGAGATTATCAATCTGGTGCTCAAAGTATACAGAAAGTAGTGGATATCAATGCAACTACTAGTCAAGCAAATAGAAGACAATTTTTAGAGTTAGGAAAACCGTTGTCCTTGGTTTTCAACAAGTTGTTGAAAAATAAGCTATTACAGCCATTGGCTCCCCAACTTTTGCCAAATCCTCTGCCATCAAGCTTTGATGCCAAGGCCTTTTGTCAATTCCATCAAGTGCAAGGGCATGAGATAGATATATGTGTTTGCTTAAGGCATGAGATCCAAGATTTGATCGACAGTGGCAAGCTTCTTAAGCTCGATAAGCCTAACACTAAAAGTAATCCATTGCCTAAGTTTGGAAGAGTGCCACCTCCAGCAACCTTTATGATAGAGGGAGGATTAAAGGAAAGTTTTATCCTATTATCTTTTTAAGATATAGATGGAGAAACTACTAAGGAAGGGGTTACTAATTTTGGTTCTTGCCCCTGACATGTCCAAGTAAATGAAGCATTTTTTTACTCCAACTTAACAAACTTCCCTTGGCTTGTCTGGTATTTGTTTCATTTCCTTTCCTTAATGTTTTCTAGAATAATTATGTTTTTTAAAGTAAGATTTTTTGAAAAAATTACTTTCGTTAAACTTTCACTGGTCTTTGTTCATGTTGGTGCTCAACCAATGACGAGTCGAGCTTGATGTTCATAAATTAGTGTGTCTATGTATCATGATTTGACTGACTTTACTAGGAGAGAGAGTTATTTTATAGCATTGAGTTGTGTACGCTTACTTAAAGAAGGTTGTAAGATTTTTGCCCCCACTCCTATATGGAATGATTCTTGCAATTTCAGCATTGTTAGGCTCAGGCCTTAGAGAACACGAGCCTAAATCTAGAAAAAATAGAGTTGCCACCCAGACAGGCTGGAAAAAAAAGGGGTAGATGACTTGATTCCTAAGGAATTCCCAACCCACTATTGGGTTTAGAAAGTTAGGTACGCATGGAAAAGCTGAGAATGACCCAGCACCACATAGTGCCTGGTTCATTGGAACCGGCCTCCTTTTCAGGTCTAAATATTATTAAATTCTTAAGCATTATGATATCATCCATACTACATAAAATCTGAAATAAATAAACATTTATCTTATTAAAGCAAAGAAGGTCCAAACCAACAAGTAAAATTAGGCACCCATACAAGATGGAAACATGCCCTTACAAAAATTGTCCATTGTTCAAAACCAAATTTAATAACAATCTAAACAAATAAGACACCCACATAGTGTGGAAACATATCTTTTACATTCTTGGAATAAAAATTATCAAATTAAAATAATTAACCAAATAAATTAAACAATCAAACATTCAAAATAATTAAATGCAAATCATCAAACTAAATAAAATAAATTATCCATCACAAGCATACATTAGCAAATTGAATGATCAAATATATGTTTTCATATTACATTGAACAATAAATATACAAAACTAGGACTTTAATATATGAATTAGGGTCTTTTAAAGTTTAGAATGCTAAATTAGGATTTTAAGGTTCTGGAAAACACGATTAGGGTTTATAAGTGAAAATTAGTGTTTTGGAAATAAAACTAGGGTTTTTAGAATTAAAACATTATTTTAAGGTTTTAGGATGACAATTAGGGTTTACATATGACTTAGGGTTTAAAATATTGAATTAGGATTTCTAACATAAACTTAGGGTTTGGATCCAAAGAGATTGAATTAAATCAAGTTATTAAAGTTTTATACTAAATCACAATCAAGCTTTATTTTCTACTGGACTAAACAATTTCAATATATTGTTACTGGAATTAAATTAATAACTTCAAGCTACTTGAATTAAGTGCTTTTAAAGGATAAAAATAACTAATAAAAATCTAATTAGATTGTGTTTTGAGAAATAAAATCTTCGTTGTCTTAGACTCCACCAATTTAATATGTTGAACCAAGCTTTAAGTTGCTAAAGTCTGGATCAATCAATTTATTGACTGGTGCCTTTTATAATCGAAGAGTCGAGTTGCTGCTTGTTTTCTTTTGCTTCTGTATCTTTTTACCTTATTTTTGTGGTTGTTGCTGCCTGTTTTCTTTTTAATTGTTCCTATTAATAATCATCCCTCCTATCTCTTTGCTTTTAATTATCTATTTATAGGTGTGAGCAGGGATTTTGCCCCCACTCTCATGTGGAATGGTTCTTATGACTTCGACACTATTAGACTCAGGGCCTTAGAGAACATGGGCCTAAACCTGGAGAAAATGGAGTCGCCACCCGAGCGGGCTGTGAAAATAGAAAGGGGTGGATAACTCGATTCCTAAGGAATCCCCAACCCCCTAATGGGTTCAAAAATTTAGGCACGTGTGGGGAAGGTGTGAATGACCCAACACACCCAAAGTGCCCAGTTCATTGAAACTAGCCTCCTTTTCAGGTCTAAATATTATAGAATTCTTAATTATTATGATATAATTCATACTACATATGATAATTAAAATAAAAACATCACTGTATTAATAATCAAAGTAATGTCCAAAAAATTAAATAAGTGGACACCCATCCGAGGATGAAAACATGTCCTTACATCATCCAATGTCTAAAACTAATTAGGACACCCACCAAAAGGTGGAAACGCGTCCTTTACATTAATCCCAAAAATATAAAAATAATTTAAATTACATGAAACTTAACTAATGAGGTATCAATAAAGTGGAAAAATACCTCTTACATTATTAATACCTAAACAAACAAATAATAATAAAGAAAACATCCATTCATTCATCATAAATTAAAACAATCAACCTTCAAAAATTAAATAAATCAACCATCAAAACATATAATAAACTACATAATCAAATCTAAAACTAAATAAAGTAATACATGTATAAATTTAGGGTTTACATATTAAATTAAGGTTTTAGAACTTTAATAACCAAATTAGGATTTTTAGGGTTTAGGAAAATATGATTAGGGTTTTTAGGGTTTTGGAAAACAAGGTTAGGGTTTTTAGGGTTTTGGAAAACAAGATTAAAAGTCGATTTTAGAACTTTTAATATTTTAAAAATTGATTTTAGGGTTTGGTTTTAAAGAACTATTTTAGGGTTTAATGTTGAAAATAAGTTACTATGACATTTAAGGTTTTAAAGAGAATCTGTTTTAAAACTTAGGGATATTGGAGAATTGATTTCTTGGACTATTAAGACTTTTTAACTGGTTTAACAATTCTTTTTGGAAATCAATTAAATGGTTGAATGTAGTTTGATGAACGAATAACACAGAAACCAATTAACATATCTGAATATATTATATTTTAACCCTATGGATTATGGATTCATGGCTACTGGATATAAATGAAATAGAAGGGCAAGACATGGCTACAGCATATTTGTATCAATGAAATAATGAAACAAGGCAATGACTACTAGATATTTTAATCAATGAAATAATCAAATCAAATAATGAAACAAAAATGAAAATAAAACAATGAAAAGGAATAATTGAATTACTGTAATCGTAAAAACAATTTAGATGAAAGATTGCAAACCTCTATCGTAGGTTCCACTAATATTTTATGTTGGTCAAACTTTATAAAATCTTGGTTGAAACAAGTTGAAAATAGTTGCATTTTGGCTTATGGTTGGTGGTTTCAAGCTTCTGTTCTCTATTTACATAATGGTTATTGTTCGCTTATTTGCTTGATGATTGCTAATGACTGTTAATCTCGATTATTGCTCCCTTGATCAGTGTGTTTAACCTATATTTATAAGGAACGATTAGGTTAAACTTCATAAACTCATCTTCATTTCTTCCTTAAACATGATTTCTTGAGACATATCTAATTAAAAACATCTTAATCCGACATGAACCAGGCCCATATTGAACTAAAATAAGCTGAATTTAAGGCTAAACTGACCATATCGAACCAAAAACTCCCTAGGTCGACATGGACTAGTGCCCATATCGACTTGGGCATGCCCTAGTTCTATATGGGTGTGTCCACATAGAACTGGGCTATGCCCAGTTCGATTTGGACACACCAATATCAAGCTAGGGAGTCCCAGTTCGACATGGATGCCCTACATCGTGCTAGACAAGCCTAATTCAACATGCAAGGCCCATTATCAAACCAAAGCAACTTTTAGACTATTTCTAGGTTTAAAAACTCTATTTCAGACTAAACCGGATTCATTTGGGCCTCATAAAAATTGGACCAATCAAGATAAAAGCTTAAAATAGGTTTAAGCCATTAAGAATAGACCAATAAGTACTTAGGCCATCTTTAATGAAGATCGAACTAGGTTAGGGCCAAAATCAAGGGTCTACAATAGGTAAATAACAGTTTAATCTCAAACCCTATTCTACTAATCTGAGGGTTATCCGAAGTCCAATATTAATTAGGGGCCTAAGCTATCCTAAAACACCAAATAGAACTGAATTAAAAGATTCATGGTGAATTAGGATTGCCTAATTCACCATGGTCATTAGTCTATGGCAAATTAGGACTCCCTATTTCACCATGGACATTGATCCATGGTGAATTGGAAGTCACTATTCTTCATGGACCAATAGTCATGGCGAATTGGAGATCTAATTTGCCATGGGTCCAAAGTGGCATGGCTTTTCGGGCTTAGATGGACTTGTTTGGGCTTTTTAATTCAAGCTTTTAAAATTCAGGTGGAGTTTATTTAGTCCTTTAAAAATAAAATCAAACTAGGTTAGGGTTTTAAAAATTAAACCAACTTAATGTCAACCCTTTAAAACTAGATCGATCCATTTCAATGCTATAAACTAGGTTTAAGCTTTTAAAATAGAACCAAATTTAGCTTGGCCTTCTTTAATTGAGATCAGATTAGCTTAGGGCCAAAATTAAGGGTCTACAAGAGCTCCTGCATAATTACCTTTGTCTAGGCTCTATTCAATCTTAGAATATACTTTGATGAACTTTTGACAAGAAATTAAACTCTACTTATCTAAGAGGAAAATGATCTAGGCATTGTTTGTTGAGCCAACAACTAGTATCTACCTTATTAAACTTCTATCCCTAGTTTGTCCCTTTGAATCTTTATAAGATTTTAGCTTGCTTTTTATCAGTTTACAAATCCAAATGACCTACCCTAAGTTGTTATGATACTTATAACAAGTTTGATGATCACTAAAGTACTAAGGACCCAAAAAGATTAACAAAAAGTATGCATAGTCAAGACCATAAGGATAGTTGAGGTTTACCTAAACTAGACCTAATATCTCATATCTATTTCATCATTAAGATAACATTAGGGTAAGAAAGGATTCATCCTCACTAAAGCAGACTCATCCTACCCCATTCATAGTCAAAAGCATAAGATGGTACAAGCAAGACAACTCTCTTGAAGCTAGGACTCATAACAAAAAAAAAAGAATACAAAAAAAGAACAAAAAGAAGGAAAAAAAAGGAAAAAAATGTAAAAGGAAAGAAAAGAAAAAGAAAGAAGACAATAAAATAAAAAAGAAAATAAAACCCGAAAAAGGCGGTTTAAAAAGATAACAAAGTTCTTTTTACCTAAACCAACAGAAGACTTCCACTTAGTTTACGTGAGCAGATTGACTTGAATTGGTCCAGCCCAGCCAAAGACTCAAATACATAATGGAAAGGTCATATTTCATTTTATCCAACATAGCTCCATGTTCACAATCTTGAAAGTCTTATATTTGATATTCCAAAAAGGAAAAAAAACGAAATAATGTTTGGGTTCCCAAAACATGATTTGGGTTCTTGGCCCGACACTGGATTTTGGGTCTCGTCCTGAAACTAGATTAGATTTGGGTGCTTGGACAGAAGACTAGATTTGGGTTCTCAACCCAACACTAGATTTGGGTTCTCGATCTGAAACTGTATTAGATTTGGGTGCTTTGACCCGAGACTAAATTTGGGTTTTGGACCTGAGAGTAGTTTGGTTAGGTTCTGGACCTGCGACTAGATTTGGTACTTTAATGGATTATTGGGTGACTCTAATATCCCGATGAAATCCACCAAGTGACAAAAAAACTGAGGGACTCTAATATCTTTAATGGGTCATTGGGCAATTCTAATATCTCAATGGGTTCATCAGGCAACTCTAATATCCTGATAACCAAGCAACAAAACTGTTGAGTGACTCCCATATCTCAACGGGTCATTAGGCAACTCTAATAACCCAATTGGCCTATCGAGTGAATCTAATATCTCGATAAAATCATTAAGCGACTCTAATATCTTGGCAAATCAAAACAATCATCAAGTGACTCTAGTATCACGATAAAAACCACCAAGCGACTCTAATATCTT
This sequence comes from Garcia nutans, assembly GCA_947685225.1. Lineage (NCBI taxonomy): Eukaryota > Viridiplantae > Streptophyta > Magnoliopsida > Malpighiales > Euphorbiaceae > Garcia > Garcia nutans. The sequence continues at coordinate 15,356,123 of CANTUV010000011.1, read as the reverse complement.
GGCAAATCAAAATAGTCATTGAGTGACTCTAATATCCCGATGAAAACCACCAAGCAAATCTAATATCTTGGAAAATCAAAATAATCATCGAGCGACTCTAGTATCCTAATGAAAACCACCAAGCGACTCTAATATCTTGGTAAATCAAAAAAATCATCAAGAGACTCTAGTATCCATATGAAAACTACCAAGCGACTCTAATATCTTGGTAGAATAGAGAACAACTCTAATATCTCACTAAAAACATACTTGGATGTCATATCAAGAAAAACTGGGCCATCAGGATACTTTAAATAATACAATATAGGTTGGGTTTTAGCTCTTCTAGCTTGACCATCCCTTTATCATTTAAGAATTTCAGCTTCTTCTAGCTAATAGGTTCCATTCTTTAGTGGATTTTGCTGACATTCTGTCATCTAAATGTTTTGCCTTTCTTCTAGCCATCAACTTTAGGTCTTCACATTTTATAATGAATCTTCAAATATTGGGTCTTCACACTTCATAATGGATCTTCATCCTCTGGACATTGGGTCTTCACCTTTTAAAATGGATCTTCATCCTTTGTAGATTTGGTCTTCACCCTTCAAAAATGGATTTTCATCCTCTAGAGATTGGTTCTTTACCCTTCAAAATGGATCTTCATCCTTTGGACATTGTCCTGCATTGGTTTTAGCTCTTCTAGCTAGACTGATCTTTTGTCTCTTGCATCTTTGGGAGTTCTTACTTTATTCTTATTCCATTCTTCTTCCTTTTGCAAAAAAAAAAAAAATCAGCTATTTTTAGCTAGTTTTTATGTCCTCTCTTTGCCCCCTACATGGCAAAATATTTTCTTCATGCATAAAATCAAAAATTGAAAGAGAAGCTTTGTCCCCCTATGTAGGCTCAAACCAATAATTTTGTTCCCATGAGGGCTCTGATTGATTTTTGTGTATTGTTTGATTGCTTTCACATACATGCATCTCCATTTCTATAAAGTGATTGGATCTTTCTTAAGTGATGGACTTTCCATGCCCCTTGATTTCATATTTGCTTCATGTTTGCTTTATAGGATATCTTTTGTTCATTTTGACAAAGGATAGACGATATAAAAATGCAGTATGGTATGTGCATTTATGCATGATATACATGGATGATACTTACAGTAGTTCCATTAACTCATAGACCAAGGTGATAAGCCAAATCACTCCCATTGTTTCTTTTCAAGATGCTCATTCAGGTCTGGCATTAGAATAGCAGAAGTCTTTACATCTATGGCTTTAAATTCAAAATATTGGAAATAGGAGTAGTGGGAGCCCAAGCAGCATAGTTAGAGACACGAGAGACATTTGTTTCAACACATTTTGTTGCCAACTTCTTCATGAAATGACCTCATAAGTGATCCCACTTTTGCCTAATGTATCCTATGAGGTTTGACAATATAACATATTTTCCTAAACTTGAAGGCTCATATAGTAAAAACACCCATTTTAAAAAAAATCAAATCACATTTTGGCTTTGTCAAATCAGTGTCAATATACCTCAAGGCTTGATTTTCCAAATTAACATATCTATAACATGACAACCCTAGTTCCTATACTAAACTCAGGAATCAATTCTATTTCAGCAAGAATTGTTACACTTTAGATAGGCATATACACATTACTTGGCCAACAGTCTCATTGAGTTTGAATATTATCTATCTCATATGAATGCTTATTCAAATAATCTCCACTAATAGACTCTACCTATTAAGAGAGATCAACAAGTATTTAATAGGCTTGAAATGGAGCCTAATAAGGGACATGGGTTAAATGAAGGCCATTTTTAAGCTGAAGCCAATGTGACACTATAGACAAACCCTCACACTATAACTTTTTATTGGAATAATAAACTGTTGGAAATATTAAACTCTAAACTTTATTTTTCATCTTTTAGGCATCTTGTTATCTTGCTTTATGAAAAGATAGAACTTGAAATCTTCTTCACCAAAAGATAGAGCTTGAAATCTTGGTTTATGAAGAGACAAAGCTTAAGTTCTTTTTATTTCCTTGGCATAGATCTGAGCTTGATTAGGGTGACCTTTGTGAGAGGTTCGAGAGTCTTATTCTTTCTAGTTTTTTCTTTTCTTTTCTTTTCGTTTCGTTCCTTTTCTTTTCTTTTCTTTTCTTTTCTTTTCTTTTCTTTTCTTTTCTTTTCTTTTCTTTTCTTTTCCTTTTGGGGCCTTAGCTCTAAAAAGAGTTGTATTTTTTATACCATTTTATGCTTCTTACTATGGATGAGTGGAGTAATACGAGTCTACTTTAATGAGGATGAATCTTTTGTTACCTGATGTCATTTTAATAGATAAGAGATATTAGGTCTCGTATCAGGTGAACTTGAACTATCCATATGGTCTTGACTATACAACTTTTCTTTGATATTTTTTCCTTTTTATTCTTTAGTGATCATCAGACTGCCATAACTATCACAATAGCTTAGGGTAAGTGATTGGGTTTGTAAGTCAATAAAAAGGCAGCTAAAAACTTTTGAAGATCCAAGGGACAAACTAAGGATTGATAATTAAACAAGGTGAATACTAGTTGTTGGCTAAACAAACAATGCCTAGATCATCTCTCCCTTAAATAACCAAAGTTCAATTTGGCCTCAAACGTTCATCAAAGCATATTCTAAGACCGACTAAGACCTAGATAAAGGTAATCATGTAGGAGCCCTCTCTAAGTAAGTATACACAGCTCGATGCTATAGAACAATTCTCTCACCTAGTAAAGTCATTCAGACAGTGATGCATAGGTATACTAATTTATGAATATCATGCTAGACTCATCATCAGTTGAGACCAAAATAAATAAAGACCAACATAAACAAAAATTTTAATAAAAGTAATTTATTCAAACAATATTAATTTGAAAAAACATAATTGTTCCAAAGAAATAAAATGAAATGAAAACCAAACAAGCTAAGGAAAGTTTGTTGAGTTGAAGTCGAAAGTGAGTCGAAAGAGCTTTATCTACTTGGACATATCAGGGGCAATGGTCATGACCTCCTCATCCATAGTTGGTCCAAGCTTGCTTAGTAGCACCACCTCTTTGATAGTTCCTCCATATATATGTTGAATAGATGACAAGATAGAATTTTACATTAATCCTCCTTCTATCATGAAGGTTGTTGGCAATGGCACTCTTTCAAACTTAGGCAATGTATTGCTTTTAGTGTTTGGCTTATCGAGTTCAAGCAACTTGTCATTATCAATCAAATCTTAGATCTCATGCCTTAAGCAAACACATCTATCTATCTCATGCCCTTGTACTTGATGGAATTGACAAAAGGCTTTGGCATCAAAGCTTGATGGCAGAGGAATCGGCAAAGGTCGGGGAGCCAATGGTTGTAATAGACCATTTTTTGGTAACTTGTTGAAAACCCAGGACAACGGTTTTCCCAACTCTGAAAACTATCTTCTATTTGCTTGACCAACTATTTCATTGACATTCATTGACTTTTGTGTACCTTGACTGCCAGACTGATAACTTCCCATATCATTTCTTCTTCCAGAAAAATTATTCTTCTTTCTTTCACATTCTTCTATTTGCAAACTAGCTTAGAGAAGGTCCTTAAAATCCTTTTTGAGAGGGTGAGACATCTATTCACATACACTGTGTAGGACACCCCTTACTATAATTCTTATCTGGTCTAACTCATCTATTCTATTCTTAAGTAGTGTAACCTTATTTCTCCAACTCTTCATATAGTCAACAAAATTATCATTTTGCTTTTGTCCGATAGTGTCCACCTCTATTAGGGTCACTTCCAGTTCGACGTTGTATCTATATTGCTTAATGAAGGCTTTCTACAGCATATCTCAATCTTTTTAGGTACTTTCTTCTAAAGTATTAAACTAATTCTACATAAAATACCTCAGAGTTTGGGGTTTAGTAGCTCAAGCGGACTACATGGCAGTGATGTAAGACTTAACATGCAAATGAGAATTTCTTGTACCATTGTACTTAGCAAAAGGAGGCATTTTAAACTTGTAAGGAACATCTTCATCTTGCTCAAATAGCTTTTCTACCTTTGATACCTTCTCATCCTTCAACTTCTTTTCAAACTTCTTCTCTAATTTAGTAATCATTTTCTCCACATCCGTAGTTTCAATTTTCTCTACCTGTATTTTCTCCATAACCTTCTTATCTTCCTTCTTTTCTTGAGGATCTTGGAAATATTGATCCCAGTCATCATCATCATCAATTATCACTTTGTCATCATCAAAGGCTACCTCACCAACCTTAGTCTTTCCTTTATCCTTCTACTTCTTAGTACTAGCAGATGCTTCAATAGTACTTTCCAATAGTGTAGCTGGTTGGTTTTTCATAATCTTATCCAAGATCTCCTTCAATTCTTCCATCTTGGAGTTGAGGGCATCATTCACCAATTTCTAAACTTACTCAAGATCCATTGCTTTTGATGTGAATTGATTGAGTTCTCACTGAACTCTGAGTCACTAACGTAGGTCAAATTGTCATAAGCTCTTGAACTACTATACTCTAGGTCTGTAAGCCAGAAAGAATCAATGGCATGTAATGCAATGCATGTATGCATAAATAATAAACAAACAAACAAACCAAAAGAGTAGGAACGACCCTTCCAACCTTATATCTTCCACAAATGAATGGCGAGTCTCTTTTTTTAGGTAATGGTCAACAAAATATCAACATGAGATATCTTGTTTTTGAAAAAATTAACTCATACAATTTTAACCATTAGTTGTATTTTCAAGCATAGAAGTCAGTCTATGATAATTCCCACTACCATTGGACCAACTAATAATCTATGTCACAAACAAGCCCATGATTAACAATTCTTGGTATAAATTAAGCCCACAGTTAATTTTAATATTTCATAATTGACCTAACTAGTTGTAAGCCCATTTAAGAAAAGGTTGTGATAAACATTTACATGAAAAATAGTCTTGAGATCATCTTTTAAAAATATTTAAGAGCTCTTTACAAAAATGTTTCAGCCATAAGGTGGAAAAAGATTTTTAACCCATCTTAAAAGGTTTTCATGTCCAAAGAACATCTTGAAAAAGGGTTTAAAAATAATTTTGGTCTTTTGGCTTAAAAAGAAAAAATATTTTGAGCTTACAATATAATTAAATCATATTAAAAAAAGAACGAACCAAATAGGCTATAGTTCAAACCAAGATATATCAATCATAGTCAAACAATAAGCATTTATGTAAAAATCCAAGGAAAGTAACTAGGTCAATTACATTGGCTTTAGTCTTTGTGTTGAAACGTTTAGTCTCCCATAGCAAGTATATACCTAAAGGTACGAGTCTATGAGTGGTTATACCATGCTCGATCTTCATACCTTGAGTGAAAGTATGGTATCACTTACACAACATAACACAAGCTACACGGGCGTCCTAACACACACACACACATGCAATCTAAATGATGCAATGAATAATATCATAATAAGAAAGAATAAAATAATATAAAGACCAACAGAATCAACTTCTCTTATCTCCAGTGGAGTCACCACTGTGAGAAAGGAGTTTTGCCCTCACTCCTATATGGAATGGTTCTTGCGACTTCAGCATTGTTGGCCTCAGGGCCTTAGAGAATACGTGCCTAATCCCGCAGAAAATGGAGTTGCAATCCAGATGGGTCAAAAAAAAAGAAAGGGGTGAATGACTCGATTCCTAAAGAATCCCCCACCCCCTATTGGGTTCGAAAAGTTGGGGACACATAGGGAAGGTGAGAATGACCCAGCATCTCCATAGCTCCCGGTTCATTAGAACTAGCCTCCTTTTCAAGTCTAAATATTATTAAATTCTTAAGCATTATGATATCATCCATACTACATGCAATTTAAAATGAATAAACATTTATTGTATTAAAGCAAAGAAGGTCAAATCCAACAAATAAAAATGGGCACCCATACAAGATGGAAACATGCCCTTGCAATAATTGTCCATTGTCCAAAACTAAATGAAATAACAATCTAAACAAATAAGACACCCACATAGTGTGGAAACATGTCTTTTACATTCTTGGAATAAAATAAAAAAATTGAAATAATTAACCAAATAAATTAAATAATTCAAACATTCATAATAATTAAATGCAAATCATCCATTATAAATTAAATAAAATAATTAATCCATCACAAGCATACATTAGCAAAATGAATGATCAAATCTATGTTTTAATATTACAATGAATAATAAATATACAAAATTAGGATTTTAATATATGAATTAGGGTTTCTTAAAGTTTAGAATGCTAAATTTAGAATTTTAAGGTTTTAGAAAACAAGATTAGGGTTTATAAGTGAAAATTAGGGTTTTGGAAATAAAACTAGGATTTTTAGAGTTAAAACATGAATTTAGGGTTTTAGGATGACAACTAGGGTTTACATATGAATTAGGGTTTAAAATATTGAATTAGGGTTTCTGACATAAACTTAGGGTTTGGATCCAAAGAGATTGAATTAAATCAAGTTATTAAAGTTTTGTACTAAATCACAATCAAACTTTATTTGCTACCAACTTCAATATATTATTACTAGAATTAAATCAATAACTTCATGCTACTAGAATTAAGTGCTTTTAAAGGATGAAAATAACTAATAAAATCTAATTAGATTGTGTTTAGAGAAACAAAAGTTGTGTTGTCATAGATTCCACCAATTTAATATGTTAAGCCAAGTTTTAAGTTGCTAAAGTCTGGATCAATCAGTTTATTGGCTGGTGCCTTTTATAATCCAAGAGTCACGTTGCTGCCTATTTTCTTTTGCTTCTGTATCTTTTGCTTTATTTTTGTGGTTGTTGCTGCCTATTTTCTTTTTAATTATTGCTATTAATAATCATCCCTCCTATCTCTCTGCTTTTAAATGTCTGTTTATAGGCAAATAATAGTTTAATCTCAATTCTTAAACTGCTAATCCGAGGGTTATCCGAAGTCCAATATTAATTGGAAAACTAATCTATCCCGGAACACCAAATAGAATTGAATTAAAAGACTCATGGCGAATTAGGATTGCCTAATTTGACATGTTATTAGTCCATGGCGAATTAGGACTCTCTAATTAGGCATGAAAATTGGCCTGTGGAAAATTGGAAGCTACAATTTGCCATGGACCAATAGCCATGGCGATTGCAGATCCAATTTTCTATGGGTTCAAAGTGGCATGGCTTTTCGGGCTTAGACAGACTTGTTCGTGCTTTTTTAATTCAAGCTTTTAAAATTGAGTTAGAGTTGATTTGTTCCTTCAAATTTTAAATCAGACTAGGTTAGGATTTTAAAAATTGAACCAACTTTATTTAGGCCTTTTAAAATTGGACCGACTTATTTTAAAGTTATAAACTAGGTTTAAGCTTTTAAAATCAGACCAAATTTAGCTTGGCCTTCTTTAATTGAGATCGGAATAGCTTAGGGCCAAAATTAAAGGTCTACAAGGGCTCTTGCATAATTACCTTTGTCTAGGTCATAGTTGATCTTATAACATGCTTTGACAAACTTTTGAGGCAAAATTAAACTCTACTTATCTAAGAGGGAAAATATTTGGGCATTGTTTGTTGAGCCAACAATTACTATCCATCCTATTAAACATCTATCCCTAGTTTGTTTCTTTGAGCCTTCATAAAATTTTAGCTTTTTTTTTATTGGTTTACAAACCTAGATAACCTACCCTGAGATGTTATAAAACTTATGATAAGTTTGATTGATGATCACTAAGGTACTAAGCACCCATGAAGATCAACAAAATGTATGCACATTCAAGACCATAAGGATAGTTGAGGTTTACCTAAACTAGACCTAATTTATCATATATATTTCATCATCAAGCTAACATTAGGGTAAGAAAGGATTCATCCTCATTAAAGCAGACTCATCCTACCCCATTCATAGTAAGAAGCATAAGATGGTACAAGCAAGATAACTTTCTTGAAGCTAGGACTCAAAGCAAAAAAAAAAGAATATAAAAAAAAGAACAAAAAAGAACAAAAAGAAGTAAAAAAAGGAAAAAGAAAGAAAGGAAAGGAAATAAAAGAATAAAGAAAATAAAAGAAAATAAAAAATAAAAAAGGAGGTTCAGAAAGCCAACATAGTTTTTTTACCTAAAGCAGCAGAAGACTTCCACTTAATTTGTGCGGGTAGATTGACTTGAATTGGTCCAACCCAACCAATGACTCAAATACATAAGGAAAAGGCTATCTTTCATTTTATCCAACATAGCTCCAGATCCGCAATCTTGAAAGTCTTATATTTTATATTCCAAAAAGGGAAAAGGGTGAAATAATGTTTCTGAGTTTTTACAAAAGAAAAAAAAGATCAAGATCGTCCTAATTGGATCTAGATTTCTCCCAAAAAGATGGAAGAACATTTAAGCTCCATCTTTTCATGAAGCCAAATAACAAAATACCTAGAAGGAGGAAATGGTGCCTAAAGGTTAAGAATACCTCTAACAATAATTAAAATTTTAGAGTGAAGGTTTGTCTATAATGTTACATTAGCTCTAATTTAAAAATAGCCTTCATTTCACCCATATCCCTTATAGAATTCCATTTCAAGCCTATTAAAGACATGTTGATCTCTTTTGATAGGTAAAGTCTATTAGTGGAGATTGTTTGGATAAGCATGCATATGAGATGGACAATATTTAAACTCAATATGACCTTTGGCTAAGTAATATGAATATACCTATCTAAAGTGCAACAGTTCTATGTGTCTATCTAAAGTGTTACAGTTCTTACTTAAATAGAAATGATTCCCAAGTTTAGCATGGTAACTAAGGTTGTCATGTTATAGATATGTTAATTTAGAAAAAAATGAGCACTGAGGTATAATGACACTGATTTGACAAAGCCAAAATTTAATTTTAATTTAATTTAAAAAAAAAGCTCCTTGTTACATGAGCCTTCAAGCTTAGAGAAGTGCGTTGTACTGTCAAATCTGAAAGGACACATTAGGGAAAGGTAGGATAGTGAAAGAAATGTTTGGAAGGCTATGGAGAGGTTATGAACTAATATATTGAATCATGGGCTGAAATGAGTATCTCTTATGCCTCTAACTACCATGCTTGGGCCCTCCACTACTCATGTTTTCATCTTGAAAATAAAGCCAAAGATATAAAGTTTTCTATTATTTTGAATGAGCATCTGAAAGGATCCAAAAAGGGTGCTTCAGTTGATGACCTCGGTCTCTGAGTCAATAGAACCATTGTATGTATCATTCATGCATATCATGCATACATGAGCACATTACACTATGTTGCCTATTCTTTGTCTAAGTAAACAATAGACATCCTATGAAGTAAACATCCAAAAGCAGATATGGAATCAGGGAGCATGAAAGGGCCATTAAAAAAGAAAGAAGAGATGCATGCTTGTGCAATGAACCAAAAAAAACACAAACATCAATCAAAGCCTTCATGGGAAAAAAATTATCAGGGGCGAATATAGGATATAAGGGCTAGCTAAAAATAGTTTAATGTTTTGCATAGTTGAAGAACTAAAAGAATGGAACAAGAAGAAAATCAAAACTCTCAAATTAATGAAGATACAAAAGATAAAAGATCATGGTAAAATTCCAAGAATAGAAGATAAGTCCAGCTAGAAGACCTGAAGTCAAGGCAAGACAAAGGTACATCCCTAAGAATAGAGAATCAAGATTCATTTTTGTAAAGACAGACACTTTCAAGCATATTTGTTGAAGCATCCACTACCCGACCTATATTGGATTTGTTGAAGTATCCTGACGGTGCAGCTTTCCTTAATATGTTGAATTATCCAGGTTTGTTTCTTGTGAGATATTAAAGTCGCTCACTATCATACCAATATATTAGAGTCAATTGGTGGTTTTCACCAATGATTGTTTTAATTTACTAAGATATTAGAGTCACTTGGTGAATTTCATTGGGATATTAGAGTTACCTATGATTGTTTTCACTCACCAAGATATTAGAGTCACTTGGTGATTTTATCGAGATATTAAATTCGCTCGATAGACCCATTGGGATATTAGAGTTACCCATTGATTTGTTTAGATATTAGAGTCACTCAATGGTTTTGTCACTTTGTCATTTCATTAGGATATTAGAGTCGCCTAATGAACCTATTGGGATATTAGAATTGCCCAAATCCAGTCTCGGGTCGAGAACCCAAATCCAGTTAGGTCCAAAATCCAAATTCAATCATGGTTCTAGAATCCAAAACCAAATCATGAGTCTAGAACCCAAACCAAATCATGGTTTCAGAACCCAAAACCAAGTCATGGTTTCAGAACCCAAATCAATCGGGTCTAGAACCCAAATCAGTCAGGTCCAATACCCAAGCCAAGTTCATGGGTCCAGAACCCAAATTAGTCAATGGATCCAGAACCCAATATGTCAAAGAAACTCTATTTTTGTTTTTTCGGTCCTAGAATATCCTATATAAAACCTATTACTTTTCACTCTCTGAATAAATTTGAGATCGCTCAAGCAGGGGGCAGTCCAGCCTAAATTCAATTTGAAAAATAGTACCAAGTTTTGTTCTAATTACAAAATCCAGGTTAAACCAAGTTTAATTTTGGATTAGGTTCGATTCATTTAAAATTGGGCCAATATAATAGGAATGGGTTTGCTTCTTGCCAATTGTCTCATATCAAATTGGTGGTTGCTAATTCGATATGGGCTTAGCCTCATATCTAGCCTCATATTAAATTGGTGGTTGCCAATTTGATATGATGCTATGCCCATATCAAATTGGCAACCACCAATTCAAGTGGTTCCATGTTGAATTGGTGGCCACCAATTACACATGGACAAAGCCCAGGCTCGGCCAGGTTACATTGATTTCCTAATCACACTAAAACTAAAACACTAGCCAAGTATCCAAGTACCTTAAGGACTGCTGCTTAAATTAACCATAATTGAGCATTATAAATACAAAGCAATAATTAAGAGCATGGAAGGAGTAATTAAAAAAACAAGCAATTATGAGGGAACAATGTCCAGCAACACTGGAAAGCAATTATCAAAATAACTTAGAAAACATACAAAATACCATTAACCCAGAAAACAATACAAAGGTAATAGCTACTATCTTTACTTTTCTCAACCAAGATTCAACATTGGTATAAGCAGAAGGCATAGATCATATAAATATTGGTGGAGCCAACAAACGAAGGTCTAATTTCTTTAACCCTTTAAATTTATAGCAGGATTCATTTATCAATATTATCAGTTTATATTGGTTTTATTAAACCATGTCTAGAAGCTTATATTCATTAGTTGTCACAATAGCTTATTTATTCTTCATCTAGTAGCCTAGATAGCATATATTTCTTTGTTTTAAAATTTACTATTTGTTTTAAATTCACAGTAGCTTAGGATTTAATTGAAAACTTTAATTCAATTACCTAAAAACCTATTTGCATGTTTTAAAAACTAAAATCCTAAATTGTTATTTTTTTAAAAAAAAAACCCTAATTGTCATCCTAAAATCCTAAAATCATGTTTTAACCCTAAAAACCTTAGTTTGATCACCAAAACCCTAATTGTCATCCTAAAAAATAATGTTCTAACCCTAAAAGCCCTAGTTTGGTCACCAAAACTCTAATTATCATCTTAAAACCCTAAAATCTTTTTTTAACCTTAAAAACCCCAATTCATATATTAAGACCCTAGTTTTTCATATCAATTGTTTAATGTAATATTAAAAACTATATTTGATCATCTAATTTGTTAATGTATGCTTGCGTTAGATGATTTACTTTTGTTTTATTTACAATGAATAATTGAATACTTTTATTGGTTTGTTTTAATTTCAAAGATGTAAGAGGTATATTTTAATTTTATTAGTGCCTCATTTGTTAAGTTCAATATAATTTAATTTATTTGGATTTATATAAACGGCATGTTTCCACTAAATGGTGCGTACCGTATTTTTATTAGTTTTAGACATTGGATATTATTGTAAGAGCATGTTTCCATCTTGCATGGATGCCCACTTTTGAGTTTGTTTGAACCTTCTTTAATTTTAATACAATGAATGGTTATTTATCTTAATTTGAATGTAATATGGATGATATTTTAATAATTTAAGAATTTAATTGTAATATCCCAAAGTGTGCCCTAGAAGTTTTGATATAATTGTTGTTTTAATTGGATTGAATGTATATGTTAAATTGTAAGAGAAAAGAATTTAGAGTGTATATGTTGCATATATGGAAATATATACAACATATACTCAAGTCAAATGTGGAAGTCAAAAGAAGAAGATATTTTGTAATTTTAAATTAATGGAATTTATCTAAATGGAATTAAATTAATTGAAGAGGGTATTTAAGTAATTTTCTATTTAGATTGCTTGGTGGAGGTTTAAAGAGAAGAGAAGTTTGACTTTGTCTCTAATTTCCTTTTCATTTCTCTTCTTTTCCTTTCTTGGCCGGGTATTCCAAAGACAAAAGAGCAAGAGAGGGTTTTGATTTTTAAGATCAAATTGAAGGAGTTTTTAAGTGATTAAGTTGGAAATCCAAGAAGTTTCATTATTTTGGTAAGCTTCTCTTGTTTTATTTTAAGTTGTTTATGAATTTGAGTGTTGATATTTGAAAGTAGGGTTGTGTTATTGTTAGCATGTTGGTGTGTGTTTGATTTAATTGATTGTGGTGTTGGTTTTGAATTGAAAATAAGAAGTTAAGTTGATGTTGGTATTGGAAGAATAAGAGTGATGTTGGTTTTAGGGTTTTGAAGAGGTAAGTGATGTTTAACTTGAGTTTGATCAATCATTTTCATAGATTTTCATGTTGTTTGTGTTTGTTGGAGTTGTAAGCACAGAATATGTGAATTTGGTCCGAAACAGAAGCATCTTGGATGCCACGCCCGTGGCCCTTGGTTGCCACGACCGTGGCCAATGGAAGCCATGGCTGTGGAGGTTTTGAGCAAGGAAGGCAGAACCGTTTTCTAACCCACGCCCGTGGGGGTTGGGAGGCCACGACCGTGGGCTCTAGTTAGTGGTGTTGAGTTGTAATTTGTGATTTAAGGGTCTAGTAAGAAGTTATGAAGTGAATATTTGCATTGGAATTGATGTATTTTATCATTTGTGGATTAGGTCTTGAAGAAGATAATTTGCTCTAATTCAAGTGGTGAAGAAGTGTTGGAAGAGGAAGTGTATAGATTTGTGTGAGTGGTGTTTAAGGTAAGTACAAACTACATTGTTGCATACATTCATATAATGTTGAGACTTAACATACATTTGATTGTAAATGTGTTAAGAAATCTAATGCATTGTTGATGCTTGTTAATAATGTTATGTTTGGTATAATGTGAATGATTGATGAACATCTAAAATGTGTGTTAATGCCATTGACTATGTACACCTAAATAATGAATTGAATTAATGTGAAATGAGATGTGTAGCCAATGTGATTGGTAATAATGATTTAAATGAAATAAGTGGGGCATGTTTGCCTAAATGATGATGTTTAATGCAATTGATGATATATATATACTCTCTTGATAAGATGTGGAGCCATGGTTGTTGGCTAAAATGATAATGATGCCAATAAGGTGATTGAGGCATGGTTGCCTAAGTGATGATGAGAAAATAAGAATGAAATTGATAATGAAATAATAAATGAACTGTGTGTCTAATGTGTTATTCCAATTTTAGAGTTTTGTTGTTGGTGGCATGCCTATAGTAACACTCTCTTGAAGTTAGGTTGGGCTTGATCCTTGAAGCCAAGTTGGGTTGAAGTTTAACATGTTTTACTCCCCTTGAAGCTTGGTTGGGTCTAGTTCTTGAAGCCTAATTGAGATGTTACAACCCTTGAAGCTAGGTTGGGTTTGGTTCTTGAAGCCAAGTTAGGTTGATACTTAGCATGCTTTGTTCCCCTTGAAGCTTGGTTGAATATAAATCCTTGAAGCCTAGTTGGGATAATAATGATGATAAATGTGATAATTTAACCAAAACATTAACTCTGAAAGTTGAATGGCATATTAGTGTCTTTGGGCCCATGCTTGTCTTTGTTTTCAATGTGATTCTTAAATGGTGAAACAATGAATGATGAGATACATGTTTGTGAAATATAATGTTATGAATGTTCTTATATGATATTGAATAATGCAAAGCTTAGAAATATAATATTCTTTTGAATGATGTATGAAAATTGATTGTGTGACATTGGCATTGCATTGAAGTATAATAGTATTGTAGTTTGTACCACTAAGCCATTGGCTTAGCGCGAGTGTAATTCATCGCGCAGGTGACAAGGAAGAACCGGAGAGTTCCTGTAACACCCCTATATCCCGTATACGTACACAGCATGCTAATACGATCGTAATATACGTATACTGAATATAGAAATGCCACGATATACTTAACAAATGACTCATCCCTTTACAAAAACATGAACAAATTTAAATCATTTAAAAGAAATTATAAAAGACAAAAGATAAAATGTTTATTTAAAAGCAGTGGAAAATGTAACAAATATTTACCAATATATATACATCAAAATTCAAGTTTTACAAAACATAAAATATATACATGTTTGGCATTGTCTTTGATCTTTAAGCTCCACTATCAACGCCTCAAAAATCTAGACTCTACTCGGTCTAGAGGAACTCTCCGGTTCTTCCCTGTCACCTGCGCGATGAATCACAATCGCGCTAAGCCAACGGCTTAGTGGTACAAACTACAATAACAATATGATTCTATGCAATGCCAATGTCACACATTTCAACAATTAATATAATATTCACAAATGATATTTTTATATGGTTCATAAGACTACATTTCATCATTTGATTCAATTATTTCATCACTTATGATTTACATTGACACAAAGACATATATGGGCCCAAAAGACACTAATATGTTATTCAAAGTTCAGAGTTACTGCTTTGGTCTATAATCATAATCATCAAGCCCATAGGCGATACATATATATATATATATCTATCCATGGATAGTGTAACAGACCTAGTCTCTTGGACCTCAACCCGGCTAAACTCGAGGAGATCCTCAACCCGGCAAGACTGTTACCTGTAACAGACCCAGTCTCTTGGACCTCAACCCGGATAAACCTGAGGAAATCCTCAACCCGGCAAGACTGTTACTATTTTACATTTCACATTTATCAACTGGAATCGGCTTACGACCCGGTCTTTTCACCTATCCAGTACTTTATAGGCATGCCGCCAAACTCAGAACTCTGAAAATTGAATCAACATATTAGACACACATCATTTCATTTATTTATATCTTTGTACATTTCTTTCTCAATTCATTTCATTCTCATAATCAATTAGGCAACTATACCTCAATTATAATTGATTTACATCATCATAGCCAACAATCATGGCTTCTTATCACATCAAGATATCATCATAGCCAACAATCATGGCTTCTTATCACATCAAAATAGTATACATATATATCATCAATTGCATTGAACATCATCTAGGCAAACATGCCTCAATCATATCATTTACAACATTATAACTCATAACATTGTTTTCACATCTCTTTATGTCTCAATTCACATTAATTTAATGCATCAATTAGGTGTACATAGTCAATGGCATTAACACATAATTTAGATGCTCATCAATATTCACACTATATCCAACATAACATTATTAATATGCATCAACAATGCATTAGATTTCCTAACACATTTACAATCAAATATATGTTAAGTTTCAACATCATATGAATGTATGCAATAATGTAGTTTGTACTTACCTTAAGCACCACTTATACAAATCTATACACTTCTTTTTCCAAGAATTCTTCACTTCTCAAATTAGGGCAAATCACCTTCTTCCAAAACCTAGTCCAAAAATGATACAATACATGAATTCCAATACAATTTATCACTTATTAACCTCATCTTAGACCTTTAGATCACAAATTATAACTCAACACCACTAACTAAAGCCCACGGCCGTGGCCACCCCAACCCCTACGGGCGTGGGTTAAAGAATGGTTCTGCCTCCCTTGCTCCAATCCTCCACGGCCATGGCTACAAATGGCCACGGCCATGGCAACCAAGGGCCACGGGCGTGGCATCCAAAATGCCTCTGTTTCTGACCAAATTCACATATTCTATGCTTACAACTCCAACAAACACCAACAACATGAAAATCTATGAAAATAATTAACCAAACTCATCATCTACCACAATCATCAACTCAAAACCCTAATTCAAACTCAACTCAACACTTCCAAAACCAACACCAATTTAACTTCTTATTTTTATTCAATCCCAACACATACAAATACACCACTATCAAATAAAATCACACTATCAAAAATCCCCAAATCAACTCAAAACCAACTTCAATAAAAACAAGAAAAGTTAAGAGAGAACTTACCAAAGTTGATGAAACTTCAAAATTTTCCAACTCAATCACTTGATTCTTCCTTCAATTAGATCTTAGAATTCAAAAACTCTCTTTTGCTCTCTTGCTTCCTTGATGTCCGGCCAACACAAAGAGAAAGGAAAAGAAAATGAAAAAGTGTAAGAGACAAAGTCAAATTTCTCATCTCTTTAAACCTCCACCAAGTATTCCAAATAAGACAATTACTTAAATACCCTCTTCTATCTATTTAACTCCCTTTCCCTTACTTTCCTTTTTAGTATTTTCACACATAACAAATTAAATATCTTCTTTAATTGACCCTCCATTTTGACTTGTATATATGTTGTATATATTTCCATATACACAACATATACACTTTCTTTTAAATTTCTTTTCTCTTTCAAATTTAACATATACATTCAATCCAATTACAAGAATAATATCAAAACTTCTAGGGCATACTTTGGGATATTACAGTTCCTCTAGGCCGAGTAGAGTCTAGATTTTGAGGTGCTGATATTGGAGCTTAAAGATCAAAGAGATACTGCCAAACATGTATATATTTTATGTTTTTGTAAAAATTGAATTTTGATGTATATGTATTTGTAAATACTTGATATATTTTCCGTTGTGTTTTGAATAAACGTTTTATCTTTTGTGTTTTATAATTCTCCTTAAATGTTTTAAATTCGTTGATATTATATTAAAAGGGATGATTTATGTGTTTTATAAACCGTGGCATTTCTATATTCAGTATACGTATATTACGATCGTATTAGCACACTGTGTACGTATACCGGGTATAGGGGTGTTACAATTGTTTTGGTATCAGAGCCTAGGTTTGAGATTCTCAACCTAAGTCAATTGTAAGAAAAAGAATATTTTGATTTTAAAAGTTGGTTTTTGAATAAGATACATATTTTGGTATGGCATTCTTTGATCTTTAATAAGGTATATTCTGTTGTGTTTGCAGATATAGGTAGTGATGGCATCCCATTCGCATCAGTTTGTAGAAGATAGTGCGGAGAGTGTAGCTCCTGAAGAGAGTAGAGACGGAGCGAGGGTTGAGAGAGTTAGTGAGGCACCTGTTTCTGTGCCAGAGAGATCAGCTGCAAATGAGGCTCCGCCGGGTTGGTTAAGGCATATGGTAGAATTATTTAGACAAGTTCCAGTGCAGCAACCACCACCACCACAGCCTCAGGTGCCGGTGAGACATTATGATAAGTTGAGAAAGTATGGGGCTTGTAATATCCCAAAGTATACCCTAAAAGTTTTGGAATATTTTATTGTTGTATTTGGATTAAGTGTATTTATTTAAGTGGTAAGAGAAGAGGTTTTGAGTAGAGTGTATATGTTGTATATATTGGGATATATACAGCATATACAAGTCAAAGTAATGAAGGGTCAAAGGAAATTAATTAATTAATTGGAAATTGAATTAGTGGAAATGGAAGAAGATATTTGATTATTTTATTGTTTATTGCTTAGTGGAGAGGATTTTGAGGAAATGAGTGGTTGGGAGAGTTTGACTTTGCTTTCTTTGTTCTCTTCTTTCTTTCTTTCTTCTTCGTGGCTTATCTTCTTTCTTTTCTTTTCTTTGTTGGCCGGTCCTCCATAGCAAGAGAGCAAGAGAGAGATTTGATCTTCCAAACTCAAGATTGAAGGAAGTTTTCAAGTGATCAAGTTGGAAATTTAAGAGTTTCTTCATCTTTGGTAAGTTTTCCACTTGATTCTTTGATTTTCTTTGAGTTTGTGAGTTGAGGTTGTGGTTGATATGTGTTTGTTTGATTGTGGTGTGTTTAAGAGTGTTTGGTTCAATTGATTTTGATTTTGGGGTTGGATTGAAGAGAAGGAGTTAGGTTTGATGTTGGAAAGAGTAAGTGTTGTGGTTGTGTTTTGGGTTTGTGGTGATGATTATGATTTGTGTTTGATGTATGTTTTGAGTTGTTTTGGTATTTTTGCAAGTTGTTATGGTTTGTGGGTGTGTGTAGTTAAGTTGGTTTGGAGTGGATAATGGTGGAAGTAGGAAGTTTGTTAGATGTGTTGTTGATGTTGCCGGAATATGCATTTTTGGCCTGACACACCCATGAGCACGACCAGGTTTTAGGCGTGTCAATGGTTCTGTGTTCTTGGATGGGTGACACGACCTGTGACACGCCCATGTCACTGAGCATGTCACAGCTTCTGTGTTGTGGCAGCATTGACACATCCAGTGACACGCCCATGTCACTGAGCGTGTCATAGCTACTGTGTTGAGGGAGGATTGACACGGCCAGTGACACGCCCATGTCACTGAGCATGTCAAAGCTTATGTGTTGTGGTTTTAGGGCACGATCAGGGACACGCCCGTGTTGTTGAGCGTGTCATGTGTAGAGTTTGCCCTAGTTGGTTTTTATCTATATTATCTCATGTGTATCTTTAAGTGAGTGTGTATTATCCCTTTTGGATTAGGTCCTAAAGAGAGTTGAGTTGCCCTAATCCAAGTGTTGAGGATTTTTGGAAGAAGAGTTTGGTGTGGTGTGAGTTGCTCTTGAGGTAAGTACGAACCTACATTATTGCATACATTTACATAACTTTGAAACTTAACACATTTGGTTGTAAATGTGTTAAGTAAGTTATTACATTGTTAATACATGTGATTAATGTTATGATTTGCATAATGTGAAAGATATGATGATCATTTAAAATGTATGTTCAATGCAATTGGCTATATATACTTTAATGATGAGATGTGAAGCCATTGTGTTGGCTATAGTAATGCAAATGAAATGTGATTATGGACCAAAGCAGTAACTCTGAACTTTGAATAACATATTAGATCCTTTTTGGGCCCATGCTTGTCTTTGTTTCAATGTGAATCATAAATGGTAAAACAATTGAGTAAGATAATGAAATGTAATGTATTGAATTATAGCATTTTGATTATGATCTCTATTGTTTGAAAGTATGACATTGACATTGCATTAAAGCATATTATTATTGTGGTTTGTACCACTAAGCCGTTAGCTCAGCGCGATTGTGGTTCATCGCGCAGGTGATAGGGTAGAACCGGAGAGTTCAGCTAGACCGAGTCGAGTCTATACTCTGAAGTATTGATTGTGGGCTTAAAGATCAGAGACAAACTGCCAAACATGTATAAACTTTATGTTTTGTAAATATTGATTTTGATGTATATATATGTAATACCGCTACATTTTCCGCTGCTAAATAAATAAATGTTTTACTTGTTACGTTCCATCATATATATATATATGAAATGTTTTAAATTTTCCTCATATTATTGTAGAAGAGAAAAATTTGGTTGTCTTATATAAACCGTAGCACTCCTGTATTCGGTATACGTATATTACAGGTGTAGTGATATGTAGTGTGCGTATACGGGGTATAGGGGTGTTACAATTGTTTTGGTATCAGAGCCTAGGTTTGAGATTCTCAACCTAAGTAAATTGTAAGAAAAAGAAAATTTTGAGTTTTAAAATATTGTTTTTAAATAAGATGTTTTGGTATTGGCAGTTTCTGATCTTTAATGAGGTATATTCTGCTGTGTTTACAGATATATGTAGTGCTGAGAGTGTAGCTCATGAAGAGGGTAGAGATGGAGCTAGGGTTGATAGAGCTTGAGAGGCACATGTTCCTGTGCCAGAGAGACCAGCTGCTGATGAGGTTCCGCCAGTTTGGCTAAGACATGTGGTAGAATTATTGAGGCAAGCTCCAGTGCAGCCGCCACCACCACCACAGCCACAAGTACCGGTGAGACATTATGATAAATTAAGGAAGTATGGGGCTGAGGATTTCTTTGGTACTACAGATCCTGCAGTAGCTGAGCAGTGGTTGGATAGAGTGCAGAGGGTATTTATTCAAATGCAAGCCACTCCTGAAGAGAAATTTGATTATGCTATATCACTTCTGCAGAAAGATGCTTATGATTGGTGGAAGACGGTTCCTCATGCCATGGATGATCCACTGACTTTGTTTTATAGTGATTTTCTGTGGGAGTTTGAGCAGAAATATACTCCGAGGGAGTATAAGGATGTCAAGAAGATGGAATTTCTGAATCTGAGACAAGATAACTGGACAGTGATAGAGTATGAGATTGAGTATATCCGGTTGAGTCACTATGCCGGTGGGATTATTTCTGATGAGGAGGGATTGAGGTCCTCTATTATGTGTATTGTTGCTGGTTCTAGGTACCAAGACTTTTCTCAGTTAGTTGCCGCAGCTAGAAGTGTTGAGAGAACACAGGGTATTGCAACAGCTGCTACTGAAAAGGAGACCAGAGTTAGGAGATCCCAGTTTGAGGCAGGGTCTTCGTCTATGAAGAGAGGCCGAGGAAGTTTTATTCTAAGAGTTAGTAGGAGCCAGAGGCAGTCGGGTTGGTCAGTTCAGTATCAGAGGCAAAGGCCGAGACCTACAGTTTCTGTAGCTAGTGCTCCGACTACAGTGGTTCAGAGGTCTACTCCACCTACATGTGTCCATTGTGGTAGGATACATGGGGGTGTTTGTTGGAAGATTGGGGGATCAGCTGTGTGTTTCAGATGTGGATCGCCTGACCATTTCATTAGAGATTGCCCTGAGCTGCAGGATGATAGACAGACTGATACTGTAGCTTCTCGACCTAGTGTTAGCAGAGGAGGTCGAGGGGGCAGAGGTTTCAGTAGAGGTGGTCAACCTGGAATCAGTCAGAGAGGAGGCTCTACATCCGGAGGCAGTAGGCCAGATGAGGCTGGGCCATCTCAGCGAGTGTATGTGATGCAGAGGCAACTGGATGTTTCAGCAGTCATTGCGGGTACATTTTCTTTATTTGGCATTTCAGTTCTTGCTTTGATTGATCCAGGATCTACTCATTCATACATAAGTGCATCTATCTTGCCTGTGTCTGAATTGCATTTTGAGTCCTTAGGATTTGATGTGTTGGTGACAAATCCTTTAGGACATAGTGTTGTGGTGAGCAAGGTGCATCGTGATAGTTCAGTTATGGTGCATGGTGAAGAGTTTTTGGGTGATTTGATTGAAATGCCTTTTAAGGAGTATGATTTGATCTTAGGCATGGATTGGTTGTCTAAGCATGGAGTTGTGGTAGACTGTCAAAAGAAGTGTGTTACCCTAAGAACCGGTGATGGTAGAAGTGTGATGGTATCTAATGAGTAGAGACAATTTGCATCCTTGTTTGTTTCAGCTGTTGCAGCTAGGAAGTTGATTAGAAAAGGGTGTGATGCATATCTTGCTCATGTTTTGGATACTAGAGTAGTGGGTTCTCAGCTTGATAGTATACCCACGATTGCAAGATTTCCAGATGTGTTTTCAGAGGAGTTGCCAGGGTTACCCCCTGAGAGAGAGGTTGAGTTTGGTATCGATTTGTTGCCTGGTACCACTCCCATCTCTATTACTCCCTATCAAATGGCACCTGTGGAGTTGAGAGAGTTGAAGTTGCAGTTGCAGGAGTTGTTGGATAAAGGGTTTGTTCGCCCTAGTGTTTCTCCGTGGGGAGCTCCTATTTTGTTTGTGAAGAAGAAGGATGGTACTTTGAGGTTGTGCATCGATTATAGGCAATTGAATAAGGTGACTATCAAGAATAATTATCCTTTGCCTCGGATTGATGATCTCTTTGATCAGTTGAAGGGAGCAGCAGTATTTTTCCAAGATTGATTTGAGATCAGGGTACCATCAGTTGAGAGTCAGAGCTGAAGATGTTCCTAAGACAACTTTCCTCACAAGGTATGGACATTATGAGTTTTTAGTGATGCCTTTTGGATTGACAAATGCACCTGCAGCTTTCATGGATTTGATGAATAGGGTGTTTAGGCCCTATCTAGATCAGTTTGTGGTGGTCTTTATTGATGATATTTTGGTGTATTCGCGTAATGAAGAGGATCATGATAAGCATCTGCGGATTGTATTGCAGACCTTGAGAGAGAAGCAATTGTATGCTAAACTATCAAAATGTGAGTTTTGGCTTGATCAAGTGACTTTTCTGGGTCATATAGTTTCAGCAGATGGTATAAGAGTTGATCCAAGTAAAGTTGAGGCCATTTTGAATTGGAGTCCACCGAAGTCAGTGACTGAAGTCAGAAGTTTTCTGGGTTTGGCAGGCTATTATTGACGCTTTGTGAAAGATTTTTCTTTGATAGCTACTCCACTCACCAGATTACTTCGAAAGGGAGTTAGATTTGTATGGACAGATCAGTGTCAAGCTAGTTTTGAACAGTTGAAGGAAATGTTGACTCAAGCTCCTGCTCTTACATTGCCTGTGGAAGATAAACCATATGTGATTTACAGTGATGCTTCACATAATGGTTTAGGTTGTGTTTTGATGCAAGAGGGTAAAGTTATAGCTTATGCTTCTCGGCAGTTGAAGTCGCATGAGCTTAATTACCCGACGCATGATTTGGAGTTAGCAGCTATAGTTTTTTCTTTGAAGATTTGGCAACACTATTTGCATGGGAAGAAGTGTTTTATCTATACGGATCATAAGAGTTTGAAATATTTGGGTGTTCAAAGAGAGCTGAATCTTCGGCAGAGACAATGGTTTGAGCTGATTAAAGACTAGGACTGTTTAATTGATTATCATCCTGGTAAGGCAAATGTTGTTGCTGATGCTTTGAGTCAGAAGTCTTTAGCAGGTTTGACTGTTTATTCACTCTCGTTGCTTGTTGAGTTGAGAGCGTTGCATGCTAGTTTTGAATCATGTGATGATGGTGCATTGTTTGCTCAGTTGCAGTTGAGACCGATGTTGTTGGATCAAATTAAAGAGGCTCAATTGGCAGATGAGAAAATTCAGAAAGTTGTGTCAGATTGCCAAAATGGGGAGAGCCGAGATTTCCATGTGAGAAGTGATGGTAGCCTTTGGTTCAAGGATAGATTGTGTGTTCCTGATGATGCTAGTTTGAGAAAGATTATTTTGGAAGAAGCACATCAATCGGGTTTTGCTATGCACCCTGGGAGTACTAAAATGTATCAGGATTTGAAGCAACATTACTGGTGGTCAGGTATGAAGAGAGATATAGCGGAGTTTGTATCCAAATGTCTCACTTGTCAGAGGGTGAAAGCTGAGCATCAAGTTCCAACAGGGTTGCTTCAACCTTTATCAGTGCCTGAATGGAAATGGGAATGAGTGACAATGGATTTTGTGTTTGGTTTGCCATTGACTCAGAAGAAGCATGATGCTATCTAGGTAATTGTTGATCGGTTGACAAAGATAGTTCATTTTCTTCCAGTTCGAATGGACTATTCTCTTGAGAAGTTGGCTGAGTTGTATATCAGTGAGATAGTGAGGTTGTATGGAGTCCCAATTTCTTTAGTGTCCGATCGAGATCCTTGGTTTACTTCAAGGTTTTGGAAGAGTTTGCATGCTGCTTTGGGTTCTCGATTGCACTTTAGCACTACTTTTCATCCGCAGACAGATGGGCAGTCAGAGAGAGTGATACAGATTTTGGAGGATATGTTGAGGAGCTGTATCATTGATTTTGCTGGGAGTTGGGACAGATTTTTGCCATTAATAAAATTTGCTTATAATAACAGTCATCAATCTAGTATTAGAATGGCACATTATGAGGCATTGTATGGTAGAAGATGTAGAACGCCTCTATGTTGGAATGAAGTTGGAAAAGGCAAATTGGTTGGTCCTGATTTAATTAAAGAAACGAAAGAGAAAGTGAAGATAATTCGGGATCGGTTGAAAGCAGCTTCAGATCGGCAGAAATCTTATTCAGATTTGAAGAGGAGAGACATAGAGTTTGAGGTTGGAGATAAAGTTTTTCTGAAAGTGTCTCCTTGGAAGAAGATTTTGAGATTTGGCCGAAAAGGGAAGCTAAGTCCTCATTTTATTGGACCTTATGAAGTATTAGAAAGAGTTGGACCAGTTGCTTATCGACTCGTTTTGCCGCCTGAATTGGATAGAATCCATAATGTTTTTCATGTTTCTATGCTGAGGAGGTACAGATCAAATCCATCTCATGTTTTGTCCATGGAATTCATTGAGGTGAGTCAGGATCTAACTTTTGTAGAAGAACCAGTTGCTATTTTGGCATATGGAGTGAAAGAGTTGAGACATAAGAAAGTGCCAATTGTGAAGGTTCTTTGGAAGAATCATAGTAGAGAAGAATCAACTTGGGAGAATGAGCAAGCGATGCGAGATTAGTATCCTCAACTGTTTCAGACTTGAGATCAGGTAATTTCGAGGACAAAATTTCTTTTTAGAGGGGGAGAATTGTAATATCCCAAAGTATACCCTAAAAGTTTTGGAATATTTTATTGTTGTATTTGGATTAAGTGTATTTATTTAAGTGGTAAGAGAAGAGGTTTTGAGTAGAGTGTATATGTTGTATATATTGGGATATATACAACATATACAAGTCAAAGTAATGAAGGGTCAAAGGAAATTAATTAATTAATTGGAAATTGAATTAGTGGAAATGGAAGAAGATATTTGATTATTTTATTGTTTATTGCTTGGTGGAGAGGATTTTGAGGAAATGAGTGGTTGGGAGAGTTTGACTTTGCTTTCTTTGTTCTCTTCTTTCTTTCTTTCTTCTTCGTGGCTTATCTTCTTTCCTTTTCTTTTCTTTGTTGGCCGGTCCTCCATAGCAAGAGAGCAAGAGAGAGATTTGATCTTCCAAACTCAAGATTGAAGGAAGTTTTCAAGTGATCAAGTTGGAAATTTAAGAGTTTCTTCATCTTTGGTAAGTTTTCCACTTGATTCTTTGATTTTCTTTGAGTTTGTGAGTTGAGTTTGTGGTTGATATGTGTTTGTTTGATTGTGGTGTGTTTAAGAGTGTTTGGTTCAATTGATTTTGATTTTGGGGTTGGATTGAAGAAAAGGAGTTAGTTTTGATGTTGGAAAGAGTAAGTGTTGTGGTTGTGTTTTGGGTTTGTGGTGATGATTATGATTTGTGTTTGATGTATGTTTTGAGTTGTTTTGGTATTTTTGCAAGTTGTTATGGTTTGTGGGTGTGTGTAGTTAAGTTGGTTTGGAGTGGATAATGGTGGAAGTAAGAAGTTTGTTGGATGTGTTGTTGATGTTGCCGGAATATGCATTTTTGGCCTAACACGCCCATGAGCACGACCAGGTCTTTAGGCGTGTCAATAGTTCTGTGTTCTTGGATGGGTGACACAACCAGTGACACGCCCATGTCACTGAGCGTGTCACAGCTTCTGTGTTGTGGCAGCATTGACACGTCCAGTGACACGGCCATGTCACTGATCGTGTCATAGCTACTGTGTTGAGGGAGGATTGACACGGCCAGTGACACACCCATGTCACTGAGCGTGTCAAAGCTTCTGTGTTGTGGTTTTAGGGCACGATCAGGGACACGCTCGTGTTGTTGAGCGTGTCATGTGTAGAGTTTGCCCTAGTTGGTTTTTATCTATATTATCTCATGTGTATCTTTAAGTGAGTGTGTATTATCCCTTTTGGATTAGGTCTTAAAGAGAGTTGAGTTGCCATAATCCAAGTGTTGAGGATTTTTGGAAGAAGAGTTTGGTGTGGTGTGAGTTGCTCTTGAGGTAAGTACGAACCTACATTATTGCATACATTTACATAACTTTGAGACTTAACACATTTGGTTGTAAATGTGTTAAGTAAGTTATTACATTGTTAATACATGTGATTAATGTTATGATTTTCATAATGTGAAAGATATGATGATTATTTAAAATTTATGTTCAATGCAATTGGCTATATATACTTTAATGATGAGATGTGAAGCCATTGTGTTGGCTATAGTAATGCAAATGAAATAATTGGGGCATGATTTCCTAGTTTAATTATGAGAAATGAAATGAGAAATGAATTGAGAAAGAGATTGATAATGAGATAAATGAATTAATTGTGTGCCTAGTATGTTATTCAATTTTCAGAGTTCTGGGTTTGGCGGCATGCCTATGAATCACTGGATAGGTGAAAAGACCGGGTCGTAAGCCGAGTCCAGTTGAAAAATGTGAAATATGATGTTTTTGGGGTGAATAGACTGGGTCGTAAGCCTCAAAAATAGTAACAATCTAGCCGGGTTGAGGACCAAGATACTGAGGCCCTTGGGTCTAGCCGGGTTGAGGTCCAAGAGACTGGGTCTGTTACACTATCCATGGATAGATAGATATATATATCGCCTACGGGCTTGATGATTGTGATTATGGACCAAAGCAGTAACTCTGAACTTTGAATAACATATTAGATCCTTTTTGGGCCCATGCTTGTCTTTGTTTCAATGTGAATCATAAATGGTAAAACAATTGAGTAAGATAATGAAATGTAATGTATTGAATTATAGCATTTTGATTATGATCTCTATTGTTTGAAAGTATGACATTGACATTGCTTAAAAGCATATTATTATTGTGGTTTGTACCACTAAGCCGTTGGCTTAGCGCGATTGTGGTTCATCACGCAGGTGACAGGGTAGAACCAGAGAGTTCAGCTAGACCGAGTCGAGTCTAGACTCTGAAGTACTGATTGTGGGCTTAAAGATCAGAGACAAACTGCCAAACATGTATAAACTTTATGTTTTGTAAATATTGATTTTGATGTATATATATGTAATACCGCTACATTTTCCGCTGCTAAATAAATAAATATTTTACTTGTTATGTTCCATCATATATATATATATGAAATGTTTTAAATTTTCCTCATATTATTGTAGAAGAGAAAAATTGGGTTGTCTTATATAAACCGTAGCACTCCTGTATTCGGTATATGTATATTACAGGTGTAGTGATATGTAGTGTGCGTATACGGGGTATAGGGGTGTTACAAGGAAGAATTGGTACTGGATTGAGCTCGCTGGCTCTCTTAAGGGAGAGGTCAGGTGTTCGATCCGGGGAGGCGACTCCTTTGGGAGCCAAATAAACAAATCCTACTGGAGGGCCCGTGAGGGCAGTCCAGTACTGTGGCAGGCCTATTGGGTTGAGGGCGGGTCGAAGGGCCCAAGATCACCTGACAGCTGGGCCAGTGACCATCCGGGCAGCTGAGTGGGATGCTACAGTTAAAAAGGTGCCTTTTTAACTATAACAACCCCCCCTGCACCCTGTCTACAGGAAGGTCCCTCCAGACTGGAATTGCCAGGATTGGGCCAGCTTACCAGAATTGGTACTGGATTGCGCTCGCTGGCTCTCTTAAGTGGGAGGTCAGGGGTTCGATCTGGGGAGGCGACTCCTTTGGGAGCCAAATAAACAAATCCTGCTAGAGGGCCCGTGAGGGCAGTCCAGTACTGTAGCGACTGGCCCGATTCTGGTAAGCTGGCCCAATCCTGGCAAGTCCAGTCTGGCGGGACCTTCCTATAGACAGGGTGCAGGGGGGTTGTTACAGGGCTGAGGATTTCTTGGGCACTACCGATCCTGCAGTGGCTGAGCAGTGGTTGGATAAAGTGCAGAGGATATTCATTCAGTTGCAAGCTACCCGAGATGAGAAATTTGACTATGCCAGATCCCTCCTTCAGAAAGATGCCTATGACTGGTGGAAGACAGTTCCCCATGCTATGGATGATCCACCTACATTATCTTATGGTGATTTTCTGCGGGAGTTCGAGCAGAAATGTACTCCGAGGGAGTATAAAGATATTAAGAAGATGGAATTCTTGAATTTGAGGCAAGACAACCGGACGGTAACAGAGTATGAGATTGAGTACATCCGGTTGAGTCGTTATGCCGGGGGAATTATCTCTGATGAAATAGACCGGTGTAGAAGATTTGAGGAGGGATTGAGGCCCTCTATTATGTGCATTATGGCTGGTTCCTGGTACCAGGATTTCTCTCAGCTTGTTGCAGTAGCTAGAAGTGTTGAGAGAGCGCAGAGCATTGCAGCAGCTGCTACTGAGAAGGAGACTAGAGTGAGAAGATCCCAGTTTGAGGCAGGATCTTCATCTATGAAGAGGGGTCGAGGAAGTTTTGTTCCGAGGATTAGTAGAAGCCAGAGTCAGTCGGGTAGATCAGTTCAGTATCAGAGGCTGAGGCTGAGACCGATAGCTTTTGTAGCTAGTGCTCCGACTCCTGTGGTTCAGAGGTCTACTCCACCTGTATGTGTTCACTGTGGTAGGCCCCATGGGGGTGTTTGCTAGAAGACGGGTGAATTGGGAGTATGCTTTAAATGCGGGTCACCAGATCATTTTATTAAAGATTGCCCTGAGATGCAAGATGATAGACAGGCTGATACTGTAGCTTCTCGACCCAGTGTCAGCAGAGGTGGTCGAGGGGGCAGAGGTTTCAGTAGAGGTGGTAGACCCGGATTTAGTCAGAGATGAGGATCTTCATCCAGAGGCAGTAGGCCAGATGAGGCTGGATCTTCTCAGAGAATATATGTGATGCAGAGGCAGCCGGATGCTGCAGTAGTTATAGCTGGTATATTTTCTTTATTTGATATTCCAGTTCTTGCTTTGATTGATCCAGGATCTACTCATTCATACATAAGTGCATCCATATTGCCTGTGTCTGAATTGCATTCAGAGTCCTTAGGATTTGATGTCTTGGTGACAAATCCTTTAGGACATAGTGTTGTGGTGAGTAAGGTACATCGTGACAGTGCAGTGGTAGTGCAAGGTGAAGAGTTTTGTGGTGATTTAATTGAAATGCCTTTTAAGGAGTATGATTTAATCTTAGGCATGGAATGGTTGTCTAAGCATGGAGTTGTGGTAGATTGTCAAAAGAAGTGTGTTACCTTGAGAACCAGTGATGGTAGGAGTGTGATAGTATCTAGTGAGCAGAGACAACTTGCATCCTTGTTGGTATCAGCTGTAACAGCTAGAAGATTGATTAGAAAAGGGTGTGAAGCTTATCTTGCTCATGTTGTGGATACTAAAGTAGTGGGTTCTCAACTTGATAATATAACCACAGTTGTAGATTTTCCGGATGTGTTTCCTGAGGAGTTGCCAGGGTTTCCCCCTGAGAGAGAGGTTGAGTTTGGTATCGATTTGTTGCCTGGTACCACTCCCATCTCTATCACTCCTTATAGAATGGCACCTGCTGAACTGAAAAAAGTTGAAGGTGCAGTTGCATGAGTTGATGGATAAAGGGTTTATTCGCCCTAGTGTTTCTCCTTGGGGAGCTCCTGTGTTATTTGTGAAGAAGAAGGATGGTACTTTGAGGTTATGCATTGATTATAGGCAATTGAACAAAGTGAATATTAAGAATAAATATCCTTTTCCTAGGATTGATGATCTCTTTGATCAATTGAAGGGAGCAGCAGTGTTTTCCAAGATTGATTTGAGATCAGGGTACCATCAATTGAGGGTTAGGGTTGAGATGTTTCTAAGACAGCTTTTCGCACCAGATATGGGCATTATGAGTTTTTGGTGATGCCTTTTGGGTTGACGAATGCCCCTGCAGCTTTTATGGATTTGATGAATAGGGTGTTTAGGCCCTATTTGGATCAGTTTGTGGTGGTCTTCATTGATGATATTTTGGTGTATTCACGTGATGAAGAAGAGCATGACAAGCATTTGCGGATTGTATTGCAGATATTGAGAGAGAAGCAGTTATATGCTAAGCTGTCAAAGTGTGAGTTTTGGCTTGACCAAGTAACTTTTCTCGGTCATATAGTTTTAGCAGATGGTATAAGAGTTGATCTAAGTAAAGTTGAAGCTATTTTGAATTGGAGTCCACCAAAGTCAGTGACTGAAGTTAGAAGTTTTCTGGGCTTGGCAGGCTATTATCGAAGGTTTGTGAAAGGTTTTTCTTTGATAGCTACTCCACTCACCAGATTACTTCGGAAGGGAGTTAGATTTGTGTGGACAGACCAGTGTCAAGCTAGCTTTGAGCAGTTGAAAGAAATGTTAACTCAAGCACCTGTTCTTACTTTACCCGTGGAAGATAAACCATATGTGATTTACAGTGATGCTTCACATAACGGTTTAGGATGTGTTCTGATGCAAGAGGGTAAAGTCATAGCTTATGCTTCTCGGCAGTTGAAGCCGCACAAACTTAATTATCCGACTCATGATTTGGATTTGGCAGCTATAGTGTTTGCTTTGAAGATTTAGCGACACTACTTATATGGGGAGAAATGTTTTATCTATACGGATCATAAAAGTTTGAAATATTTGGGTATTCAGAAGGAGATAAATGCAAAGCCAATGGTTAGAACTGATTAAAGACTACGACTATTTGATTGATTATCATCCTGGTAAGGCAAATGTAGTTGTTGATGCCTTGAGTCGGAAGTCTTTAGCAGGTTTGGTTATTTATTCGCTCTCATTGCTTGTTGAGTTGAGAGCGTTGCACGCTAGTTTTGAAGTATGTGATGATGGTGCATTATTGGCTCAGTTGCAATTGAGACCAGTATTGTTGGATCAGATAAAGGAGGCTCAATTGGCTGATGAGAAAATTCTGAAGGTTGTATCAGATTGCCAAAATGGGGAGAGCCGAGATTTCTATGTAAAAAGTGATGGTAGCCTTTGGTTCAAGGATAGGTTGTGTGTTCCTGATGATGATAGTTTGAGAAAGATTATTTTAGAGGAAGCGCACCAATCAGTTTTTGCTATGCATCCGGGTAGTACAAAGATGTACCATGATTTGAAACAGCACTGCTGGTGGTCTGGTATGAACAGAGACATAACGAAATTTGTATCCAAATGTCTTACTTGTCAGAGGGTGAAAGCTGAGCATCAAGTTCCAACCGGGTTGCTTCAACCTTTAACAGTGCCTAAATGGAAATGGGAGAAAGTAACAATGGATTTTGTATCTGGGTTGCCATTGACTCAGAAGAAGCATGATGCTATCGGGTGATTGTTGATCGGTTGACAAAGACAGCTCATTTTCTTCCAGTTAGAATGGATTATTCTCTTGAAAAGTTAGCTGAGTTGTATATCAGTGAGATAGTGAAGTTGCATGGAGTCCCAATTTCTTTGGTGTCTAATCGAGATCCTAGGTTTACTTTGAGGTTTTGGAAGAGTTTGCATAGTCATTGGGTTCTCGATTGCACTTTAGCACTGCTTTTCATCCGCAGACAGATGGGCAGTCAGAGAGAATGATATAGATTATTGAGTTTATGTTGAGAAGCTGTGTTATTGATTTCTCTGGAAGTTGGGACAAATTTATGCCACTTGTGGAATTTGCTTACAACAACAGTCATCAATCCAGTATTGGTATGGCACCATTTGAGGCATTGTATGGTAGAAGATGCAGAACGCCTTTATGTTGGAATGAAATTGGAGAGGGCAAGTTAATTGGTCCTGATTTGGTTAAAGAAACTGAAGAGAAAGTGAAGATAATTCGGGATCGGTTAAAAACAGCTTCAGACCGACAGAAATCTTATTCTGATTTGAAAAAGAGAGACATAGAGTTTGATGTTGGAGATAAAGTATTTTTGAAAGTGTCTCCTTGGAAGAAGATTTTGAGATTTGGTCGGAGAGGGAAACTGAGTCCTCGTTTCATTGGACCATATAAAGTTTTAGAAAGAGTTGGACCAGTTGCTTATCGTCTTGCTTTGCCGCCTGAGTTGGATAGAATCCATAATGTATTTCATGTTTCTATGTTGCGGAGGTACAGATCAGATCCATCTTATATCTTGTCAGTTGAATCTATTGAGGTGAATTCAGATTTGACATTTGAAGAAGAACCAGTTGCTATTTTGGCACATGAAGTGAAAGAGTTGAGAAATAAGAAAGTGCCACTGGTGAAGGTTCTTTGGAAAAATCATGGTAGAGAAGAGGCAACTTGGGAGAGTGAGCAAGCAATGCGAGATCAATATCCTCAACTGTTTCAGACTTGATATCAGGTAATTTCGAGGACGAATTTTCTTTTAAGAGGGGGAGAATAGTAATATCCCAAAGTGTGCCCTAAAAGTTTTGATATAATTATTGTTTTAATTGGATTGAATGTATATGTTAAATTTGTAAGAGAAAATAATTTAAGATACAACATATACACAAGTCAAATGTGAAAGTCAAAAGAAGAAGATATTTTGTAATTTTAAATTAATGGAATTTATCTAAATGGAATTAAATTAATTGAAGAGGGTATTTAAGTAATTTTTTATTTAGATTGCTTGGTGGAGGTTTAAAGAGAAGAGAAGTTTGACTTTGTCTCTAATTTCCTTTTCATTTCTCTTCTTTTCCTTTCTTGGCCGGGTATTCCAAAGACAAAAGAGCAAGAGAGGATTTTGATTTTTAAGATCAAATTGAAGGAGTTTTAAAGTGATTAAGATGGAAATCCAAGAAGTTTCATTATTTTGGTAAGCTTCTCTTGTTTTATTTTAAGTTGTTTATGAATTTGAGTGTTGATATTTGAAAGTAGGGTTGTGTTATTGTTAGCATGTTGGTGTGTGTTTGATTTAATTGATTGTGGTGTTGGTTTTGAATTGAAAATAAGAAGTTAAGTTGATGTTGGTATTGGAAGAATAAGAGTGATGTTGGTTTTAGGGTTTTGAAGTGGTAAGTGATGTTTAACTTGAGTTTGATCAATTATTTTCATAGATTTTCGTGTTGTTTGTGTTTGTTGGAGTTGTAAGCACAGAATATGTGAATTTGGTTCGAAACAGAAGCATCTTGGATGCCACGCCCGTGGCCCTTGGTTGCCACGACCGTGGCCAATTGAAGCCATGGCCGTGGAGGTTTCGAGCAAGGGAGGCAGAACCGTTTTCTAACCCACGCCCGTGGGGGTTGGGAGGCCACGGCCGTGGGCTCTAGTTAGTGGTGTTGAGTTGTAATTTGTGATTTAAGGGTCTAGTAAGAGGTTATTAAGTGAATATTTGCATTGGAATTGATGTATTTTATCATTTGTGGATTAGGTCTTGAAGAAGATAATTTGCTCTAATTCAAGTGGTGAAGAAGTGTTGGAAGAGGAAGTGTATAGATTTGTGTGAGTGGTGTTTAAGGTAAGTACAAAATACATTGTTGCATACATTCATATGATGTTGAGACTTAACATACATTTGATTATAAATGTGTTAAGAAATCTAATGCATTGTTGATGCTTGTTAATAATGTTATGTTTGGTATAATGTGAATGATTGATGAACATCTAAAATGTGTGTTAATGCCATTGACTATGTGCACCTAAATGATGAATTGAATTAATGTGAAATGAGATGTGTAGCCAATGTGATTGGTAATAATGATTTAAATGAAATAAGTGGGGCATGTTTGCCTAAATGATGATGTTTAATGCAATTGATGATATATATATACTCTCTTGATGAGATGTGGAGCCATGCTTGTTGGCTAAAATGATAATGATGCCAATGAGATGATTGAGGCATGGTTGCCTAAGTGATGATGAGAAAATAAGAATGAAATTGATAATGAAATAATAAATGAATTGTGTGTCTAATGTGTTATTCCATTTTTAGAGTTTTGTTGTTGGTGGCATGCCTATAGTAACACTCGCTTGAAGTTAGGTTGGGCTTGATCCTTGAAGCCAAGTTAGGTTGAAGTTTAACATGTTTTACTCCCTTGAAGCTTGGTTGGGTCTAGTCCTTGAAGCCTAATTGAGATGTTACAACCCTTGAAGCTAGGTTGAGTTTGGTTCTTGAAGCCAAGTTGGGTTGATACTTAGAATGCTTTGTTCCCCTTGAAGCTTGGTTGAATCTAAAACCTTGAAGCCTAGTTGGGATAATAAAGATGATAAATGTGATAATTTAACCAAAACATTAACTCTGAAAGTTGAATGGCATATTAGTGTCTTTGGGCCCATGCTTGTCTTTGTTTTCAATGTGATTCTTAAATGGTGAAATAATGAATGATGAGATACATGTTTGTGAAATATAATGTTATGAATGTTCTTATATGATATTGAATAATGCAAAGCTTAGAAATATAATATTCTTTTGAATGATGTATGAAAATTGATTGTGTGACATTGGCATTGCATTGAAGTATAATAGTACTGTAGTTTGTACCACTAAGCCGTTGGCTTAGCGCGAGTGTAATTCATCGCACAGATGACCGCGAAGAACCGAAGAGTTCCTCTAGGCCGAGTAGAGTCTAGATTTTGAGGTGCTGATATTGGAGCTTAAAGATCAAAGAGATACTGCCAAACATGTATATATTTTATGTTTTTGTAAAAAATGAATTTTGATGTATATGTATTTGTAAATACTTGATATATTTTTTGTTTTTGAATAAACGTTTTATCTTTTGTGTTTTATAATTCTCCTTAAATGTTTTAAATTCGTTGATATTATATTAAAAGGGATGATTTATGTGTTTTTATAAACCGTGGCATTTCTGTATTCAGTATACGTATATTACGATCGTATTAGCATGCTGTGTACGTATACGGGGTATAAGGGTGTTACATTAATAATATTTAGACTTGAAAAGGAGGCTAGTTCCAATGAACTAGGCACTATAGGGGTTCTGGGTCATTCTCACCTTCCTAATGCATACCTAAATTTTTGAACCGAGTAGGGGGTTAGAAATTTCTTAGGAATCGAGTCATCTAGCCCTTTTTTTTTCTTTCTCAGCTTGTCCAAGTGGGGACTCCATTTCTTCGTGTTTAGGCTAGTGTTCTCTAATGCCTAGAGCCTAACAGTGCCAAAGTCGCACGAACCATTCCACCGGGAGTGAGGGCGAAAATCCCCGCTCACACAATCTTCTCAACAGGGAGACCTAGTGCTCATCCTAGTTTCTCTATTCTATAAAAATCATTTACCATTTTGCTATTATCTGGAACCACCTCTTTTATTAGTTGAACAATTCCATATATGTTCTTTTAAAAAAATGACTTTCTAACTTCAAAATCAAAAAATGAGCAACAACCAACAAGACAAAATGTTGTTCACAACCTGGCCACAATTCAGTTCAATAGCATCTAACATATCATGAAATTTTTGTGCTTCAGGGTTTGGATTTTCTTCTTGATCAACAACATCAATTGCCCTTCCACCAACATCCATAACCATTTCATGGTATGGATTGTTTGATTCAGCCATTACTAGTGGTGATCTATCAGCTAATTCACGAATGTTACTTCTATAGGTACAAGGCTCCCCATGCATATTCCATTCATAATAATCTACTATAAATCCATTTTTCAACAAGTATAGATGGACATCATTTTTCTCTAGAAACTTATTATTTTTACACTTTCTACGAGGACACCTAATTTTATCCTTATCCATATATGAGGTTGACTACTAGCAAAGCCAATGAACATTTGCACACCATCAACAAATTCTGTTCTAATAAGTCCATCTTGATCGAGCCTATGGTGCATCCACACTCTTGATTTATCTATTCTTCTGAAATTAAAATCCTAATAACACAAATCAATTATTTTTTATTGTTTAAGAAAACTAAACAGGCACTTAATTATATTCTTATATTAAATATTTGAATTTTTTATTTAAAAAATTAACTTAGGATTTATCGATTTGAATCAAAATATTATTTGAGATTCATTTTGTGAGCGGGAATTTTCGCCCCCACTCTCGGTGGAATAGTTCTTACGACTTCGGCACTGTTTAGGCTTGGGACCTTAGAGAACACGGACCTAAGTATGGAGAAAATGGAGTAGCCGCCCAGACGGGCCGGGAAAAAGAAAGGGGTGGATGATTCGATTACTAATGAATCCTCAACCCCGTAATGGGTTCGGAAAGCTGGGTACGTGTGGGGAAGGTGAGAAATGGCCCAGCACCGCCACAACGCCCGGTTCATTATAACCAGCCTCCTTTACAGGTCTTAATATTATAAAATTCTTAAATATAACAACATTATCCATATTACACACAATAATTAAAATAAAGCATCGATATATTAAAAATCAAAATAATGTCCGAACAAAGCAAATAAATGGACACCCATCCGAGGATGGAAACATGTCCTTATATCCCATGCCTAAATAGGACACCCACCAAAAGGTAGAAACATGTCCTTTACATTGGTTCTAAAATAGAAAAGCAATTTAAATTACATGATATTTAACTAATGAGATACCCACCAAGTGGAAACATACCTCTTACAACATTTGGAAATCTAAATAAATCGATAAAAGTAAATAACCATTCATCATAAATAAATCATTCATCAAAGGTATTAATCAAAATATAAAATAAATATTTATCCATGATAAACTAAAATAATCAAGCATTGAACTTAAATAAATCAACAAAGCATTGAAAATAAATTAAAGCATAATCAAATATAAAATTGAATAAAGCAAGTAAAGATTCAAATTAGGGCTACTGTTTCTATTTAAGATTCTTTATTTAATGTGTTTAGGGTTTTGAAATTTATGGGTTCAAGCTACTGTAAATTTTAAAAGAATTGAAATGGGGCAAAGTTTTAGAATTTAAGAGGTTGATAAAGTTCTTTGATTAACCAAATTAGTGTTTGAGAAGTGAAATCATGAAACTAGGGTTTGGATACTTTAAAATCTTGGATTTATGATTATTAGCTACTGAATTATGGTTTTAAGCTTACTGTGTTTGAATTTTAATATTTATGTTTATAAGGTTTTAAAGTTTAAAGGATTAGGGTTTAGAAAAATTAAAGTTTAAGGTTTTAAGGGAGTTAGAGTTTACTGTTTTGGGTTTTGGAGTTGAATTAGGATTTTAGAATTTTAGAATTAGGGTTTCGGAAAATGCATTAGATTTTATAACTTGAAAATCAATTGATAATTTTATGATGCTTTATGAAAATAAACAAAACGATTTAAGGATTATAGA
Source organism: Garcia nutans (assembly GCA_947685225.1). Taxonomy (NCBI): domain Eukaryota; kingdom Viridiplantae; phylum Streptophyta; class Magnoliopsida; order Malpighiales; family Euphorbiaceae; genus Garcia; species Garcia nutans. The sequence continues at coordinate 15,319,198 of CANTUV010000011.1, read as the reverse complement.
AATAGAAAAGATATTTTTTAGGGTTTTTAAAAAGAAACAGATTCAATTTAGGGCTTTGAAAAGAAACAAATTCAAATTAGAGTTTTGAGATTTTGAAGAAATAAAAATAATAATTTTAAGATTTTTGGAAAAAAAAATAAATGAATTAAGGCTTTTAAGCTTTAGAAAAGGTAAATTAATGTTCTAGGCTTTTTAAAATCAAAACAAGCTACTATAAATTGATGAAACAAATAAAGAAATTCATACCTTCGTTTGTTGGATCCACAAAAAAAAATATCACTTCTTGGATGAACAAGAACAAAGATAAGCTTTGCTGCCTTTGATGGATTGGATTTCTTATTTGCTCTCTCAAAAAGTCCAATTGATTTCCCTGCCAAGAGGAATTCTTAAAATCCGATTTATTTTTCAAAGTTTTCCTCCTCAATTTCGGTCCCAAATTTTCACCCTCTATTCTGTGTTGTTTTAGTCCTTATTTATAGAAGATTTTTCCGATTAATTTTAGTTATTCACGGAATCTAACATTAACTAAGAAAAGGAAACCGAAACCTAATTGTATTTAGTTTGAAAAAAATTTGTGTCGGAAATATTTTGCTGGCGAAAAAAAACTACTGCAGAAAAATTACGCTGGCAAAAAAAATTGTCGCAGGTGGCTGCGGGCCAATGGCGAAAATTGGCCTGCGGGCCATTTCACCGCAACTCTTCAGCGAATTTTTTCGTCGCCGATTTTTATTTTTATTTATTTTGTTTATTATTATTATTTTTTACTTTTTATTAATAAAAATTAGACACTAAAGCAAATATTATTTAATTAAGATAGCAAAAATTATTTTGGACTAATTAAAATATATTGGACAACACAAAATTTATTTTGGACTAATTAAAATATATCAGACCAGACTGGGTCAAAAATTAAGGGTCTACAGTTTGCCCCCTACTTGAATGATCTGAGACTTTAGTAAAAGAGGGTGAAAAGCAATAAGACTTAATTTTTGATATGGTTAAGGTTTTGGGTTCTGGACCCGGTTCGAGTTCTAGACTCAAGGATAATTTTAGGTTCTGGACTTAGAAAAGATTCTAGATTCTGGACCTAAATATAATTTGGGCTCTGGACCCGAGCTAAGTTCTGTACTTAGAAGACATTCTAGGTTCTGGACCTAAGGAAAATTTGGGTTCTAGACCGGAGCTAAGTTCTGGACTTAAAAGAGATTCTAGGTTCTGGACCTAAGAAAAATTTGGATTCTGGACTCGAACTAAGTTCTGGACTTAAAAGAGATTTTAGGTTCTGGACCTAAAAAAAATTTGGGTTCTGGACTCGAGCTAAGTGCTTGACTTAAAAGAGATTCTAGGTTCTGGACCTAAGGGTAATTTGGGTTCTGGACCCGAGCTAAGTTCTGGACTTAAAAGAGATTCTAGGTTCTGGACCTAAGGAAATTTGGGTTCTGGACCCGAGCTAATAATTTTTTGATTTCAAAAAGTTTGGCTAATTTTTATGCATGTCTTCTCCTTGCCCCTTTGGGAGTAAAAATATTTATACACACGGAAGTATTTGAATGATTAAATTGAATAATTGAATTCACTGTTTATTTACTGTGTAGTCACTGTTCATGCACTATTTACTATTTATAAATAGTAACTTACTATTTATAAATAGTAACTTACTATTAATAAATAGTAGTAAATAGTATTTACTATTAAAAATACTAATGTACTATTTATCAATAGTAATTTACTTTTGAATTTTGTTTTTTTCTTACTGTTTATCTATATAAACGAACGAATTCCTTCATTTCATTCACAACAAAATTTCTCAATTTCTATAATTCTCTCAAATTCTTTCAAATTTAGCACGTAGTTTCAAAAAAAAATGCATGCTTCAAGGTCAGGAACTCATTCTAATGCTGAGTCTAATGCTGAGTTATTAGAGTTTATTCGGCATCATAAAGATGGAAATATAAATCTACTAGCCGGGATGCCGCTTCATTGTAGTTCCAACCAAAAGAGTGCGGTAATTATTTTTTTTTCTTTTCTCTCTTTTTTTATTTTTATTTATTTATTTATTATTTATTTGATTTTTTTGTTTATGTTTCTATATTATGCTCTTTTATTATTATTGTATTTTCCTTTATTATTATTTATATTATTATATTATTATTTTTTAGAAAATTTAGGAAAAATAAATTAATTTAAGCAGATAAGATAATATGTACTTACCTTGTATTAACTTACTTGGCTCCGTGTTAGCGTGATCATTTCGTTGTTCAGGCCGGAGGATGTATCTACAAAGCCCGACAATGGTATGATGTAGTGCCTTCTCAGGTAAGGTAAATTATTCGAGATTGCAGCTTTGAGAACTTCATCTTACAATTGCCATCTGATGAGTATCAGATAGACCGGAGCGTAGTCCGGGCACTTGCAGAACGATGGTTGGACACAACCCACACTTTTCACTTGCCCATTGGAGAGATGACAATTGGTCCGGTCGATTTTACTGTTATAACGGCCTTCGGTATGATGGTGTTTCAGTTCCTCTTACCAACGATATTTTGGCATTTGAAGAAATTCAGAAATTAATTGGTATGGAACCATCATATAAAAGGACTTTTAAGAAAAAAATTGAACCGATTTGTAGCTATTGGATGAACTACGAAGGACGGGTTCATAGAGACACAGCCCAACAATATGCTCGAGGATTTTTGTTATATTTACTTGGGTCGACCATCTTAGGTAGCACTAAATCTTTCATCCACTTATCAGTGTTAAAAGCCCTTTCTTATTTCAGAACGGTACCATCTTCTGGCTGGGGTGAAGCTGGTCTCGCCTGTCTTTACCATGGTCTTGATAAACTTTGCCGAAATAAGAAGTCTTTTGTCGGCTTGATGGCGGTTGTCGAGGTACTCTTCTTCGACCAATGTCAATTCCATTCCTTTCTTGTATGAATTTGATCTTTACTATTATTGTAGGCATGGGCATATGAACACAACCTCGTGAGGGTACCCGGTATTTTTTGAGATAGGGTCGGGTATCCGAAATTAAATTTCTGGTTGTCCGATCATGTGGACGTTCCCGGCTCTCATCATGTGCATACTCACCGCTTTGTGTTAAGCCGCTTAACCTGGGACCATGTAAAATAGCATTAGTATGCTTTAAATTTTATGTGAAAGTTTACTTATCTTATGTTATTTTGCAGGTGAATTTGGCCTGGTGGAACCCAGAAGAGTAGACAAATTGGTCTCCTTTGATGAGGGTAGCGCTATCTTTCCAACATTCTCGCCGAGTCATTGCTGGCCCAGTGTCTAGTGGTTGGTTTCTAGAAGAGAGAGTTTATGAGTGTAGACACGTGCATAGCGAGAGTAGGGAAAAGGAGAAGATAATTCTTGATAACAGCCCTAGATAAGGTTGTATGACAAAAGGGACATAATTGTAATTTTTAATAAAGTTGAGGACGTAGATGTAATTTCAAAGAAAGTTGCACCGGATGTTCTTAATAGTGCATATAATAGATTTCAGAAAAATCGGATCGCAACGACGTGTAACGGTTTTTCCAGGAAATGTCCCGTTAAAGAAAAATGAAGAAATGTTGACTAAGGGCATTTTGGTCATTACCAATTAAAGTTATACATGAATTTAGGGTAGGAAATAAAGACGTGAGTACGTAGAGAATGGCGAGAGGTTAAATATGAAATGATCGTCAGTAGAAACGAAGCCGGAGAAAACCCGAGCAAAAATAGGACCAAAAGGGAATTTTGTAAAAAGTTGAGGGCTTACCGGTAATTTTTCAAAATGTCTTAGAAACCTAAAATAGATCTTATAAATAGAAAGTAGAGGTCGAGAGGATCAAAACCATATATAGTTTGACTCGTGGAGCTATACGGTTTAAAAGATATGATCGATTAATCGCCGGAACGTAATGTGGCCCGGTTTCGTGTCGGGACCGGATGAGTAACCCGGGACAACTTTATGAGATCCAATGGGAAGAGAGACAAGTGGAAAGAAGTAAAGGAAAAAGGAAGTTATAAAAATCAAAGGTTGGCCAATCAAAAGAAAACATTTAGCATGTGTAATAAATGTGTAATAAATGAAGAAAGAGAAAAAGTGGACAAGTGGGCAAGGTGATCATCATTTCCTTTGTCTATAAATATATGTGATATGAAGAGCAAATTCTCTCTTTTTCCACTCACCAAATTCGGCCAACAAAAGAAAATACCAAGGGACTTCCAAGTTTTTCCAAACTTTGATTTTTAAGGTAAGTTCTAAGGTTTTTAAGTGTGTAGACTTTAATTTTAGTATTAGTTTTAGGTAGTTATATATTTATTGGAAGATTGGGAATTAGAGTCTTATATGGAATTGAAAAACATAATAATAATATTAAGTAAGTGATGAGATTAATTGATTAAATGGAAGAATCAAGATATAGAAAGATTAATAAGGTTGGATTAGGGGTTTCGGTTGGAAAAGAAATAGAGGATAATTTATTATTTTGAAATTCTAAGGTTTATGTTGTATCTTGAATTGATTGAAGGAGAAATAAAGAATTAAAGAAGGAGAAGAAGGAAAAGCCAAGAGGAGTTAAAGAAATAAGGTTTGGTACTTTACTTTTGAATAATAAATTTTGGTTTGATGCTTTACAAACTTTGGTTTATGAAAGTTTTGTTGTTGATGCTTAAATATATTGATTTGAGTTAAACATGCAAAAGTTGTCAAAGGGAAGTGTTTGAATCTTCACTTTACCATTAAAGAAGCCTTAATATTGATTTGCAAAAGAAAAATAAACTATCCTATGCATTTTATGTGTTTGGGCCGAAATGGTCCCAAAAAGACAGCTTTCTGGACCTTTTTGTAGAAATCGTTTGAGGCAGCAAATGAATGAATTTTTCAACGAAATTTTACATGCAATTAGTCAACATATGAAATAAGTTTTCTGTAAAATTTCAGCTAAAAATAAGATCATTTACTTGGTCAAATTCATGACTGAAGTGGACTGAAATTTTGACGAAAACCCAGATTTTACTATTCATTTGGTCATGCCATTTTGCGTTGCCGATTTGTCTCGCCGCAATACTATTCATTTGGTCAATTTGTGATATTTTGAGAAATGCTTTGAAATGTTTGATATGTTTATTGTGGATATTAAATATGCGAAAAAGGGGAATGGTTTGACTGAAGAATGTGTTGCGCGGCATAAATGGCAAAGTGCGATGGGAATTTAAAATGATTTCGCGAGTCATTCTAAAATGAGGTTTGAGACTTAAATTGAATCATTTTAACCTTTTTGCTCTACTGGATAGTGGGAGTGGTAGATAAGGGTATGGTGCACTATACTAACTTATGCAGTACTGCTTGATATTGTGATTGAATTGATATGATCTGAACTCAATGGTGAGGGCCATTGGGGGCCAATGGTGAGGGCCATTGGTTATAACCAGGATGGTGAGGGCCATTCCTGTGATCTGATATCGGTGGTGAGGGCCACCTATGTTACAGTGGTGAGGGCCACTGCCTTATCACTATGGTTCCCTATATCCCAGTAGAGCCTGGATCAAAGACATATTATTTTTCATTGAACTATATAATGCAAATGAATTTGAATTATGATTTTACATTATTGAAAACATATCATACTGAATGTATCATGATTTCTATTGGTATAATGTTGGTTGATTGTTGATTTTATTATTTCCTTTTTACTTCGAATACTTTCATGTACTACTTTTATTTTTTATTGGTAAAGTACCCACTGAGCGACAACGCTCAGCGAGTTAAGTTTTCCTTGACTCGTAGGTTCGGACCAGTAGATAAATCTTGGGGAAGCAACGACCAGACCACAGCAAATCTCAGGGGTAGATCTTTTAGTTCCATTATGAGTTGATAGTTGTGGCATGTATATGAATAAATATAAAAGAGATTTTCTATGTTATAATTGTATGTTAGTAGTATGTAATAATCATAAATCTTTACTTTATGTTATATTAGAAGTGTGAACTCTTCGTGCAGGTTTGTAGTTGAGGGTATAAGGTGGATTCATTGGGAGTGCATTAAATTTGATGGTATTCTTATTCACATTGGTATGTGTAAAATGTTTTCAAAAATCAGAAAAACAAGTTTTGACGACACTTGGGATCCAAATTTCTAGGCGGAACTATGGCAAAATTTCTGTAAAAATCAGAACTAAAATTTGACTAAGTAAATTGGTAGCAACAATTAGGATAGTGTGGCACCTCTACTCAGCTTACACATGTAGGTTGGGAAGGGGTGTTATAATTTGTGGTATCAGAGCTAAGGTTTAGCCGCTTCTGGGTAATCTAACATAGGAGGATGTACGTTTTATGTCGGGAGTGGCCATTACCGACGTAAAACGAGATATCCTGTAGTAAATAAGAGATTGCACGATTTCATGGAGTCCTAAATTTTGCAATGTATATAAGGGCTTCCTAATATTGTAAAACTTTATGTTTGGAAATAAATAAAAGTTGTGTTGTATATGTGTTAATTAAGAATTTTATATTTATATACATGCCACCTAGGGTAAGATAATGCTGTTGGTCTGGGTCGTTAATAATGATGGGATGATATATGTTTACTCTTTAGATGTCGCAAGCAGCGCAGCGTGATATAGAGGAGGAGGTCGAGTCTCAGGCCTCCCGAGTTGTAGAAATGCGTGTATCTGAGACATCAGCGTCGGAGCAACCACTCGCTGATGCTCCTATTCCCAATGATATGTTGCAACAAATGGCTGCCGTATTTCGGCAGATAGCCGGCGTTGCCCCAGCACCACCCCCAGCGCCAGCACCCGTACCAGTACCTGCTATAGGAGGGGAAAGGAAACCCCCAATAGAAAAGATAAGAAAGTATGGTGCGAAGGAGTTTAAGGCTCGAAGGGACGATGATTCTTCAACAGCCGAGTATTGGCTGGAAGGAACAATACGAGCCTTAGATCAGTTACAGTGTACGCCAGAAGAGTGAGTGATATGTGCTACTTCCTTATTAGTGGAAGAAGCATATATATGGTGGGACACAGTTCACCAACGAGTTTCACCGGAACAGAGAACATGGGATTTCTTTGTGAATGAGTTCAAGAGGAAGTTTATATCGGAGGCATACCTAGATGCCAAGAAAAAGGAGTTTCTACACTTAAAGCAAGGTCGATTGACTGTTGCTGAGTACGAGAGGGAATTTACTAGGCTGAGTAGGTATGCCAAGAAGACAATTGAAGACGAACATGATAGATGTAAGCAGTTCCAGGATGGATTGAATAATGAGATTAGGATGCAGCTAATTGCTGCTAATATCAAAGAATTTTCCGAGTTGGTCAATAGGGCTCTAGAAGTAGAGCAATGCCAGTCTGATGAACAGAATAGACGACAGAAGATGAAACAGAAGAGAGGTACCCAGAACTATTCGGGAAACTACCAATCATCAAGGAAACGATTCCACGGCAGTGGTTCCACGGGAGGCGGTCAACGTCGAGGTTACAGTCAGGGATCAATTCGCGGTGGCTTAAGTCAAACTACCTCAGTCGCTAGTACGGGACGATCCGGAAGAGGACAAGGAAGAGGATTCAGCCGAAGCGGAGGTAACTTCTTTATCGGTCCGAGAGGTAATGAAGGCGAAAATAATAATCCATGCTGTGATCAATGCGGACGCCGTCACACGGGAGAATGTTGGGGTTGGACATTTGCATGTTATATATGTGGATCTTTAGACCACCTTATGCGAGAGTGTTCCCAGCGAATACAGAATCTACCTAGGGATACTGAGAGATCGCAAGCGACAGCAGGTCGAGGCTGAGGCAGAGGAAGGAGCGAAAATCCGTCGCGTGTGCAATCTGAAACAGTGAATCGACCAGAAGCAAGGGCTCCTGCTAGAATGTATGCTATGAGGGGGCGAGAAGACGAAGAAGTGCTAGACGTGATTGCAGGTCAGTTGTCTATGTTTGGGGTTCCGCTTTACGTTTTAATAGATCCAGGTTCTTCACACTCATATATATGCAAGAAAAATGAAAAACTTGAGAACCTAAAGGTAGAACTAGAAAAAGAAGGAATATTAGTTACTAACCCATTAGGAAATGAGGTGATTACTAGGAAGATAGTGAAAGATTGCCCCGTAGAGATACACGGACATATCTTTTGGGGAGATTTATTTGAACTACCATTTCAAGAATTCGATGCTATTCTTGGGATGGATTGGTTGGCCAAGCACGATGCACTAGTTGACTGTAAACGGAAGAGAGTTACCTTGTATACTGCAGTCGGTGACGAAGTGACCCTAGTAGGAAAAAGGAAGGACTATCTAACTAACATTATTTCTGCCATGACGGCTAAGAGGTTAGTGCAAAAAGGTTGCGAGGCATACCTGGTATGTGCATTAGTAGCGAAAGAAGAGGCACCAAAGTTACAAGATATACCTACTGTATGCGATTTTCTTGACGTATTTCCTGACGAGTTACCCGAATTACCACCTAAACGAGAGGTGGAATTCATCATAGACGTGTACCCGGGAGCTGCACCAGTATCCATCGCACCTTACCGAATGGCGCCAGCGGAGCTAAAAGAATTAAAGGTACAGCTACAAGAACTTTTAGACAAGGGGTTCATAAGGCCAAGTGTATCACCATGGGGAGCACCAGTATTGTTTGTGAAAAAGAAAGACGGATCCTTAAGGTTGTGTGTAGATTACCGTCAACTTAATAAGCTGACCATCAAAAACAAGTATCCGTTACCTCGCATAGATGATTTGTTTGATCAACTCAAAGGTGCTGGAGTCTTTTCAAAAATTGATCTACTATCGGGTTATCATCAATTGGGAATTAAAGGTGAAGACATACCAAAAACTGCATTCAGAACTCGTTATGGACATTATGAATTCATTGTTATGTCTTTCGGATTAACGAATGCACCTGCAGTATTCATGGATTTGATGAACAGAATCTTCCACCCGTATTTGGATCAGTTCATGGTTGTATTCATTGACGACATATTGGTGTATTCAAAGAATCGAGAGGACCATGATCGTCACCTTAGAATTGTTTTGCAAACCCTGCTAGAAAAGCAGTTATACGCTAAATTCAGTAAATGTGAATTTTGGTTAGAAGAAGTGGCCTTTTTGGGACATATTGTATCGGCAGAAGGAATAAGGGTTGATCCCAAGAAAATAGAAGCAGTATTGGAATGGAAGTCACCTAAAACAGTAACGGAAGTCCGTAGTTTCTTGGGGTTAGCAGGATATTATTGGAGATTCGTCAAAGGGTTTTCCATGATCGCCGTACCTATGACCAAGCTACTTCAGAAGAATGCCAAATTCCAGTGGACCGACGCTTGTCAACGGAGCTTTGAAAAGCTGAAACAAAAACTTACTGAAGCACCTATTCTTACACAACCAGAATCAGGAAAAGATTTTGTGATTTATAGTGATGCATCCCATATCGGGTTAGGTTATGTATTGATGCAGGAAGGCAAAGTCATTGCGTATGTCTCTCGACAGCTCAAGCCACATGAAAAGAATTATCCTACGCATGACTTAGAGCTAGCAGCGATTGTTTTGGCTTTCAAGACGTGGAGGCATTACTTATACGGGGAAAAATGTTACATCTTTACGGATCATCAAAGCCTGAAATATTTGCCCACGCAGAAAGATTTAAACCTGCGACAGCGAAAATGGATGCAATGGTTAGCCAACTACGACTATACGATTAATTATCACCCGGGCAAAGCGAATGTCGTAGCAGATGCACTTAGTAGGAAGTCAATGCAAGCGCTAAGTGCTATGAGGGTAACGTTAAAACCTACAGAAGATGGAGCTATCTTTGTAGAAATGCACGTGCGACCTAATTTACATCAACAAATACGTGAGGCTCAGAAGGAAGATGAACAAGTGAAGAAGTGGAGTCAACAGGCGCAGGAGAACTGTTCAGGAGACTATCAAATTCGTCCTGATGGTATTCTCTACTACAAGAAGAGAATGGTGGTACCTAAGTCCAAGGAGCTGAAGAAACAGATTTTGCAAGAAGCTCGTAACAGTTCTTATACAATGCATCCAGGAGTAACGAAAATGTATCGGGACTTGAAGGAGTATTATTGGTGGCCAGGAATGAAAAGGGATATCGTTGATCATGTAACGAAGTGTCTAACCTGTCAGCAAGTGAAGGCGGAACATCAACTACCCTCAGGGCTACTACAACCTATTACGATTCCAACCTGGAAATGGGATCGTATTACTATGGATTTTGTCACAGGATTGCCTATAACAAGAGACAAACATGACGCGATTTGGGTAATCGTAGACCGGCTTACTAAGTCCTCTCATTTCATACCAGTACGTGTGGATTACTCGCTAGACAAGTTGGCAGACTTGTATATCAAAGAGATTATACGTCTCCATGGAGTTCCAACTTCGATCATATCCGATCGAGACCCACGTTTTACGTCAAATTTTTGGCAGAAGTTACAAACAGCCCTTGGAACTCGAACTTACCACAGCACAGCATTTCATCCCCAGACAGACGGACAGTCGGAAAGAGTGATTCAAATTTTAGAAGATATGCTGAGGGCGTGCGTTTTAGAATTTAAAGGTAGCTGGGACAAACACCTAAGCTTAATGGAATTCGCGTACAACAACAGTTATCAATCCAGCATACAAATGGCACCTTACGAAGCACTGTATGGTCGAAAATGCAGAACTCCATTTTGCTGGACAGAATTGAGTGAGGAAAAGATGTTGGGGCCAGACATAGTTAAGGAAACTGAAGAGAAGGTAGAAATCATTCTAGACAGATTAAAAGCAGCAGCGGACAGGCAAAAATCATACGCGGATCTAAAAAGGAAAGACATACAGTTTGAGGTAGGTGACAGAGTGTTCCTCAAAGTCTCTCCTTGGAAGAAAGTGTTACGATTTAAACAAAAAGGCAAGCTAAGCCCTAGATTCATCGGACCATATGAAATTATTAAACGGGTAGGTCCGGTAGCTTACCAGTTGGCGTTACCACCTGAATTAAGTAAAATACATGATGTTTTCCATGTTTCAATGCTAAGGAGGTATCGTTCAGATCCAACCCACATCATACAAGTTCAAGATATTGAGATTCAGCCTGAAATGACATATGAGGAAGAGCCGGTAGAGATCCTAGCACGTGAAATCAAAGAGTTGCGAAATAAGAAGATTCCATTGGTCAAAGTGCTTTGGAGGAATCACAAAGTAGAAGAAGCTACATGGGAACGCGAAGAAACTATGAAGAAGCAATACCCATATTTGTTTTCACTTGATGAGCTTCGGGACGAAGCTTAAATTAACGAGGAAGGAACTGTCACATCCGCCTACTGCATTTATGCAGTGTAGACACGTGCATAGCGAGAGTAGGGAAAAGGAGAAGATAATTCTTGATAACAACCCTAGATAAGGTTGTATGACAAAAGGGACATAATTGTAATTTTTAATAAAGTTGGGGACGTAGATGTAATTTCAAAGAAAGTTGCACCGGATGTTCTTAATAGTGCATATAATAGATTTCAAAAATGGAATGTAGAGAAAAACCGGATCGCAACGACGTGTAACGATTTTTCTAGGAAATGTCCCGTTAAAGAAAAATGAAGAAATGTTGACTAAGGGCATTTTGGTCATTACCAAATAAAGTTATACATGAATTTAGGGTAGGAAATAAAGACGTGAGTACGTAGAGAATGGCGAGAGGTTAAATATGAAATGATCGTCAGTAGAAACGAAGCCGGAGAAAACCCGAGCAAAAATAGGACCAAAAGGGAATTTTGTAAAAAGTTGAGGGCTTACCGGTAATTTTTCAAAATGACTTAGCAACCTAAAATAGATCTTATAAATAGAAAGTAGAGGTCGAGAGGATCAAAACCATATATAGTTTGACTCGTGGAGCTATACGGTTTAAAAGATATGATCGATTAATCGCCGGAACGTAATGTGGCCCGGTTTCGTGTCGGGACCGGATGAGTAACCCGGGACAACTTTATGAGATCCAATGGGAAGAGAGACAAGTGGAAAGAAGTAAAGGAAAAAGGAAGTTATAAAAATCAAAGGTTGGCCAATCAAAAGAAAACATTTAGCATGTGTAATAAATGTGTAATAAATGAAGAAAGAGAAAAAGTGGACAAGTGGGCAAGGTGATCATCATTTCCTTTGTCTATAAATATATGTGATATGAAGAGCAAATTCTCTCTTTTTCCACTCACCAAATTCGGCCAACAAAAGAAAATACCAAGGGACTTCCAAGTTTTTCCAAACTTTGATTTTTAAGGTAAGTTCTAAGGTTTTTAAGTGTGTAGACTTTAATTTTAGTATTAGTTTTAGGTAGTTATATATTTATTGGAAGATTGGGAATTAGAGTCTTATATGGAACTGAAAAACATAATAATAATATTAAGTAAGTGATGAGATTAATTGATTAAATGGAAGAATCAAGATATAGAAAGATTAATAAGGTTGGATTAGGGGTTTCGGTTGGAAAAGAAATAGAGGATAATTTATTATTTTGAAATTCTAAGGTTTATGTTGTATCTTGAATTGATTGAAGGAGAAATAAAGAATTAAAGAAGGAGAAGAAGGAAAAGCCAAGAGGAGTTAAAGAAATAAGGTTTGGTACTTTACTTTTGAATAATAAATTTTGGTTTGATGCTTTACAAACTTTGGTTTATGAAAGTTTTGTTGTTGATGCTTAAATATATTGATTTGAGTTAAACATGCAAAAGTTGTCAAAGGGAAGTGTTTGAATCTTCACTTTACCATTAAAGAAGCCTTAATATTGATTTGCAAAAGAAAAATAAACTATCCTATGCATTTTATGTGTTTGGGCCGAAATGGTCCGAAAAAGACAGCTTTCTGGACCTTTTTGTGGAAATCGTTTGAGGCAGCAAATGAATGAATTTTTCAACGAAATTTTACATGCAATTATTCAACATATGAAATAAGTTTTCTGTAAAATTTCAGCTAAAAATAAGATCATTTACTTGGTCAAATGCATGACTGAAGTGGACTGAAATTTTGACGAAAACCCAGATTTTACTATTCATTTGGTCATGCCATTTTGCGTTGCCGATTTGTCTCGCCGCAACACTATTTATTTGGTCAATTTGTGATATTTTGAGAAATGCTTTGAAATGTTTGATATGTTTATTGTGGATATTAAATATGCGAAAAAGGGGAATGGTTTGACTGAAGAATGTGTTGCGCGGCATAAATGGCAAAGTGCGATGGGAATTTAAAATGATTTCGCGAGTCATTCTAAAATGAGGTTTGAGACTTAAATTGAATCATTTTAACCTTTTTGCTCTACTGGATAGTGGGAGTGGTAGATAAGGGTATGGTGCACTATACTAACTTATGCAGTACTGCTTGATATTGTGATTGAATTGATATGATCTGAACTCAATGGTGAGGGCCATTGGGGGCTAATGGTGAGGGCCATTGGTTATAACCAGGATGGTGAGGGCCATTCCTGTGATCTGATATCGGTGGTGAGGGCCACCTATGTTACAGTGGTGAGGGCCACTGCCTTATCACTATGGTTCCCTATATCCCAGTAGAGCCTGGATCAAAGACATTATTTTTCGTTGAACTATATAATGCAAATGAATTTGAATTATGATTTTACATTATTGAAAACATATCATACTGAATGTATCACGATTTCTATTGGTATAATGTTGGTTGATTGTTGATTTTATTATTTCCTTTTTACTTCGAATACTTTCATGTACTACTTTTATTTTTTATTGGTAAAGTACCCACTGAGCGACAACGCTCAGCGAGTTAAGTTTTCCTTGACTCGTAGGTTCGGACCAGTAGATAAATCTTGGGGAAGCAACGACCAGACCACAGCAAATCTCAGGGGTAGATCTTTTAGTTCCATTATGAGTTGATAGTTGTGGCATGTATATGAATAAATATAAAAGAGATTTTCTATGTTATAATTGTATGTTAGTAGTATGTAATAATCATAAATCTTTACTTTATGTTATATTAGAAGTGTGAACTCTTCGTGCAGGTTTGTAGTTGAGGGTATAAGGTGGATTCATTGGGAGTGCATTAAATTTGATGGTATTCTTATTCACATTGGTATGTGTAAAATGTTTTCAAAAATCAGAAAAACAAGTTTTGACGACACTTGGGATCCAAATTTCTAGGCGGAACTATGGCAAAATTTCTGTAAAAATCAGAACTAAAATTTGACTAAGTAAATTGGTAGCAACAATTAGGATAGTGTGGCACCTCTACTCAGCTTACACATGTAGGTTGGGAAGGGGTGTTACAATAACATGACAACCCTAGTTACTATACTAAACTTGGGAATTATTCCTATTTAAGCAAGAATTGTTGCACTTCAGATAGGCACATACACATTACTTGGCCAAAGTTAAATATTGTCTATCTCATATGCATGCTTATTCAAATTATCTCCACTAATAGACTCTACCTACCAAGAGAGATCAACAGGTCTTTGATAGGCTTGAAGTGGGGTCTATAAGGGACACGGGTTTAAGTGAATGCCATTTTGAGATAGGAGCTGATGCGACACAATGGACAAACCTTCACACTATAAATTTCTTGTTGAAACTTATGGGAGCATGAAAAGACAGAGCTTTGAACATTCTTCTTTCTTTTTGGCGTTAACTTGAATCTTGATTGGGATAGTCTTTGCCTTTGCAAAATGTTTGGTACCCAAATTCGTTTCTTTTCTTCTTCTCCCTTTTCTTCCTTTTTCTTTTTCTTACTCTTCCCTTTCTTTGAGTATTTTATCACTTTGTCCTTCTTCCTTGTAGGACTGTCAAGTACAGGACTTTCAAGAACCGAATGGTCTTTCTCTTTTTTCTTTGATTTTGATTAAATCTCTGGTTGGGTTGGACCAATTCAAGTCAATCTGTCCTTATAAACTAAATGGAAGCCTTTTGCTGTCTTAGGTAAAAGAGAACTCAGTTGGGTTTATGAATCATTTTGGGTTTTCTTTTCTTTTTTTCCTTTTTTTCTCTTTTTTTATTTTCTTTTTTCTTTTCTTTTGTCTTTTTTTTTGTTTGGTTCTAGCTCTAAAAGAGTTGTTTTGTTTGTACTAACTTGGGTTTCCAATAATGGATGAGTGGAGTAACGTAAATCTTCTTTAACAGGGATAAATCATTTGTTACTTTGATGTTGTCTTGATATATTAGAGATATGAAGGAAACTTCAACTACCCTTATGGTTTTAAGAACATCAACTATCCTTATGGTCTTGAGAACTTCAACTATCTTCATGGTCTTGAGAACTTCACCTATCCTCGTGATCTGGAATAATCATTGTTTTCTTTAATCTTCTTGCCTCTTCATCTTAGTGATCATAAGACTTGCCAAAAGTATCACAACAGCTCAGGGCATGTTGTTGGGGTTATATGCCAATGAAAAGAAAGCTAAAATTTTATGAAGGCTCAAAGAAACAACTAGAGATTGATATTTAATGGGTGAATACTAGTTGTTGGCTAACCAAACAATGCCTAGATCATTTCTCCCTTAAATAAGTAGAGTTCAATTTCGCCTCGAAAGCTTGTCAAAGCATGTTCTAAGACTGACTAGGACCTAGACAAAAGTAATTATACAGGAGCCCTCTCTAAGCATACACAACTCAATGCTATAGAGCAATTCCCTTACCTAGTAAAGTTATTCAAGTCATGATGCATAGATATATTACTTCATGAATTATCAAGCTAGATTCCTCATTGGTTGACCACTAAAATGAATAAAGACCAACAAAATTTTTGATAAAAAAATTTATTCAAACAAATTTGAATTTGAAAAATAAGATTGTTCCAATTAAATATTAAAGAAAGTGAAATTGAAAAGCAACATTCAAGCTAAGGAAGGTCCATTGAGTTAGCGTCAAAGATACTTCATTTATTTAGACATATCAAGGGCAAGGATTTTTTCCATCATTAAAGATCATTGCTTCATCATCCACATCATCATCCACAGTTAACCCAAACTTGTTTAGTAGTAAATCCTCTTTAGCAGCTTCCCTCTCCATATCATGATGAGATGACAAGATAAAACTCTTCATGAAGGTTGCAAGAGGTGGCGCCCTTCCAATTTTAGGCAGAGGTTTATTCTTAGTGTTGGGCTTATCAGGTTTAGGCAGCTTACCACTGTCAATTAAATCTTGGATCTCATGCTTCAATCGGGTACATCTATCGATTTCATGTCCTTGAGTCTGATGAAATTGACAAAAAGCCTTAATATTAAATTTTGGGGGTAAAGGATTTGGCAAAGGTCGAGGAGTTAAGGGTTGTAACAATCCCCTCTTTTGTAACTTATTGAAAACCCAAGATAGTGGCTTCCCCAATTTCTAAAACTGCCTCATTCCTCCTTGACTGGTGGCATTAACATTAGCTTCCTTTTGTGCATTTTGATTGTTAGGCTGATAATTCCATTTTGCAGACAAATGGTTCTTCTCTCTTTCCTCTTGACCTTTACCATTAGGGTGATAGCCGTTCTTATTGCCCCACTTAGACAGCACATGGCTCGGTTGGTCTCGTAGAATAGGGATTGGTCCCTCATTTTTCATTCGACCTCTACTAGTGAACATGTTCTCCACGGATGCTGCCTTAGCATTGTTGATGATCTCTAGAATTTCAAACAACTAGGTCTTCATGGTCTCAACTAGGGCCTCTTTTATTTTTTCCATCTTGGTATTGAAGGCATCATCCACCATCCTTTGAATTTGTTCGGGATCCATTATTTTTTGTGAGCAAGTGATTGAGTCATTGCTAGATTCTTTGTTACCGGTGTAGGTCGGATTGTCATAAGCTTTTGAACTATCGTAATCCAGGGCTGTGAGCCAGAGAGGATCAATGATATGAGATGCAAATGTATGCATGTATGTATGCACAAACAATCATCAAACAAGGATAAATTGGACGTTCCTTCCAACCTTATAACATCCACACACGAATGGCAAGTCTCTTTTCATAGGTAATATGGTTAACAAAATACCAACATGGGGTATCTTATTTTTGAATAATTCCCTCGAACGTTTTAACCAACAGTTATATTTTCAAAAATAAAAATCGGTTCATGATAATTCTCACTAATTAGGTTTTAATCCATTTATCCAACTAAAGTAGCTTTTATGCTATATTGGATTAAAACTAAATTAAGAGGTTTATTATAGATAGATTTCTCACTTGAAAAAGTAACTAATGATTCATGCCAAAAACAAGCCCACGATTAATTACTCTTAGTATAAACTAGGCTCACAATTGATTTTTGGTATTTCTTAATTGACCTAAATAATTTGCAAGCTCTTTGTAAGAAAAGGTTGGATAAAAATAATTTTGTTTCTAAGCCCATTGTAAAAAGATTTTAGGAAAAACGGATTTTGGACTTAGTATTTGGGTTATGAGTAAAAGAATTTTTAACTCGTTTTGGAAAAGTTTTATATCCAATAACCATTTTGAAAAATTTTAAAAATTGCTTTGGTCTTTTGGATTTTAAAGAAAAAGTTATTTTGAGCTCACAATGTATTTAGGTCATATTAGAAAAAGGACAAACCAAATAAGCCATGATTTAAGCTAAGATAAATTAACCACAGTCAACAACATGCAATTGGGGTAAAACCTAAGGAAAGTAACTAGGCCAATTACATGAGCTTTAGTCTTTGGGTAAAAAGGCTTATGTTCCCAAAGCAAGTATATACCAAAAGGTACGAGGCTATGAGTGGTTATGCCATGCTCGATCTCCATACCTTGAGTGAAAGTAAGGTATCCCTTAACATAACACAACACGGGTAACACGGACATCCTAACTCACACACACGATGCAATCTAATATGATGCAATAGATAATATCATTATAAGAAAGAATAGAATAATATAAAGACCAATGGAATCAACTTTTCTTATCCCCAGTGGAGTCGCCACTGTGAGCGGGAATTTTCGCCCCCACTCCCGGTGGAATGGTTCTTGCGACTTCGGCACTGTTTAGGCTCGGGGCCTTAGAGAACACGGACCTAAGTCTGGAGAAAATGGAGTCGCCACCCGGACGGGCCGAAAAAAAGAAAGGTATGGATGACTCGTGTAACACCCCTTCCCAACCTACATGTGTAAGTCGAGTAGAGGCGCCACACTATCCTAATGTTGCCACCAGTTTACTTAATCAAATTTTAATTCTGATTTTTACAGAAATTTTGCCATAGTTCCGCCTAGAATTTTGGATCCCAAGTGTCGACAAAACTTATTTTTCTGATTTTTGAAAACATTTTACACATACCAATGTGAATGAGAATACCATCAAATTTAATACACTCCCAATAAATCCACCTTATACCCTCAACTACAAACCTGCACGAAGAGTTCACACTTCTAATATAACATAAAGTAAAGATTTATAATTATTACATACTAATAACATACAGTTATAACATAGAAATTCTCTTTTATATTTATTCATATACATGCCACAACTATCAACTCATAATGGAACTAAAAGATCTACCCCTGAGATTTGCTGTGGTCTGGTCGTTGCTTCCCCAAGATTTATCTACTGCTCCGAACCTACGAGTCAAGGAAAACTTAACTCGCTGAGCGTTGTCGCTCAGTGGGTACTTTACCAATAAAAATAAAAGTAGTATATGAAAGTATTCAAAATCAAAGGAAATAATTAAATCATAATTTAACCAACCTTAAATCAATAGAAATTATTGTACATTCAGGTTGATATGCTTTCAATAATGTAAAATCATAATTCAAACTCATTGGCATTATATAGTTTAACGAAAAATAATATGTCTTTGATTCAGACTCTACTGGTATATAGGGAACCATAGTGATAAGGCAGTGGGCCTCCCCACTGTAACATAGGTGGGCCTCCCCACCGATATCAAATCACAGGAATGGGCCTCCCCATCCTGGCTAACCAATGGGCCTCCCCATTGGCTTTCAGTGGCCTCACCACTGAATAAAATATCATATTACAATAATGAGCAGTACTGCATGCGTTAGTATAGTGCACCATACCCTTATCTACCACTCCCACTATCCAGTAGAGCAAAAAGATTAAAATGATTCAATTTAAGTTTCAAACCTCATTTTAGAATGACTCGCGAAATCATTTTAAATTCTCACTGTGCTTTGCCATTTATGCCGCGCACCACTTTCTTTGGTCAAACCATTACTCCTTTTCACATATTTAACATCCACATTAAACACATCAAACATTTCAAAGTATTCCTCAAAAGATCACAAATTGACCAAATGAATAGTGTTGCGGCGAGAAAAATCGGCAAGCAAAATGGCATGACCAAATGAATAGTAAAACCTGGATTTTCATCAAAATTTCAGTCCACTTCAGTCATGCATTTGACCAAGTAAATGATCTTATTTTTGGCTGAAATTTTACAGAAAACTTATTTCATATGTTAACTAATTGCATGTAAAATTTCATTGAAAAATTCATTCGTTTGCTGCCCCAAACACTTGCCACAAAAATAGTCCAGAAGCTGTCACTTTGGGACCATTTCGGCCCAAACATTTGAAATGCATAGGATAGTTTATTTTTCTTTTGCAAATCAATATTAAGGCTTCTTTAATAGTAAAGTGAAGATTCAAACACTTCCTTTTGACGACTTTTGCATATTTAACTCAAATCAAACTAATTAAAGTCATGAACATCACAATTCCATAAACCAAAGTTTGTAAGAAAAATAGAATTTCTTTTATGGTAAAGCACCAAACCTTATTCTTGTACTTCCCCTTTTTCTTTTCCTCCTTCTCCTTCCTTAATCTTTGTTTTTCCTTCAAGAAATTCAAGAAGACACCCTTAAACATAAACCTTAGCAATTTAGATTAATAAGCTATCCTCCATTTCTTTTCAAACTAAACCCTAATCTAACCTTATTAAACCTTAGAAACCTTGATTCTTTCATTTAATTGATTAATATCATAACTACTTAAAATTTTTCCAAATCCACCATAAGAACCCTAATCTCCAATCTTCCAATAGTTATACAACTACCTAAAACTAATACTAAAATTAAAGTCTATACACTTAAAAACCTTATAACTTACCTTAAAAATCAAAGTTTGGAGAAACTTGGAAGTCCCTTGGTATTTTCTTTTGTTGGCCGAATTTGGTGAGTGGAAAAAGAGAATTTGCTCTTCATATCACATATTTTTATATACAAAGGAAGTGATGATCACCTTGACCACTTGTCCCCTTTTTCTCTTTCTTCATTTATTACACATTTATTACATATGCTAAATGCTCTCTTTTGATTGGCCAACCTTTGATTTTTATAACTTCCTTTTTCCTTTACTTCTTTCCACTTGTCTCTCTTCCCATTGGATCTCATAAAGTTGTCCCGGGTTACTCATCCGGTCCCGACACGAAACCGAGCCTCATTACGTTCCGGCGATTAATCGATCATATCTTTTAAACCGTATAGTTCCACGAGTCAAACTATATATAGTTTTGATCCTCTCGACCTCTACTTTCTATTTATAAGATTTATTTTAAGTTTCTAAGTCATTTTGAAAAATTACCGGTAAGCCCTCAACTTTTTACAAAATTCCCTTTAGGTCCTATTTTTGCTCGGGTTTTCTCCGGCTTCGTTTCTACTGACGATCGTTTCATATTTAACCTCTCGCCATTCTCTACGTACTTATGTCTTTATTTCCTACCCTAAATTCATGTATAACTTTAATTGATAATAACCAAAATGCCCCTAGTCAAAATCCCCTATATCTTCCAAACCGTGCGTTTTCTGGAAAAACCGCTACGCGTCGTTGTGACCCGGTTTTTCTCTATTTTCCATTTTTGAAATCTGTTATGTGCACTATTAAGAACATCCGATACGACTTTTGGAAATTACATTTACCTCCCCAAAACTTTTGAAAATTACAGTCACCTCCCCAAAACTTTTTGAAATTACAATCACCTCCCTAACACTTTGCATTTTTCTTCAAGTAGGTCCCCGTGGTCCTATAGCCTTATCTGGGGCCGTTGTCAAAAATTATCTTCTCCTTTCCCCTTCTCTCACTGTGCACGTGACTACACTGCATAAATACGATAGGCGGATGTGACAGTTCCTTACTCGTTAATTTAAGCTTCGTCCCGAAGCTCATCAAGTGAAAACAAATATGGGTACTGCTTCCTCATAGTTTCTTCGCGTTCCCATGTAGCTTCTTCTACTTTGTGATTTCTCCAAAGCACTTTGACCAATGGAATCTTCTTATTTCGCAACTTTTTGATTTCCCATGCTAGGATCTCTACCGGCTCTTCCTCATATGTCAGTTCAGGCTGAATCTCAATATCTTGAACTTGTATGACGTGGGTTGGATCTGAACGATACCTCCTTAGCATCGAAACATTGAAAACATCATGTATTTTACTTAATTCAGGTGGTAACGCCAACTGGTAAGCTACCGGACCTACCCGTTTAATAATTTCATATGGTCCGATGAATCTAGGGCTTAGCTTGCCTTTTTATTTCAAAATAGCTTGCCTTTTTCTTACCATTGTCACAAATTTGAAGAAATTTGGCAAAGTCTATGCTTTGGAAGACATCAATAATAAAATTCTTAAAGCTCTCCCAAAGAAGGACTTTGAAGCAAGAGTATCATCCCTTGAGGAAGCACATGATTTGTGCAAGCTTTCATCGGATGTCCTCATTGAAATGTTACTCACACATGAGATGGTCATGGAGATGCAAAAAGAGCAAGAAGAATTGGAAGAAGAACAATCAATTGCAAATCTATGTCTCATGGCTATGGGAGATGATGGACATTCCAATGAGGTAGGTACACAATCTTGAGACATGAATTTAAATTATGACAATGTTGATGATGTTTTAGATGATGATAATTTTGTTGAGCATATGAACCTAAAAGTCCAAAAATATTTTTTCAAAATAAAATTCTATACAGAAAAATGCTCTAAGCTAGAAACGGACTTTGTTTTTTTAAAATATTCTACTTTAAAATTAAAGACCTCAAATGAACAAATGTTAAAATCAATTGATGAAATATCTAAAAACACACAACCTAGAAAAGGTTATCAAGGAAAACCCCCTAATTGACAAGGGCAAATGGAATGAAAATGGAGGAGGATGAGCACTCCACCAAACAAAGCCCAAAATTGCTAAGAGTAAGGCAATTGGCATTAAAAATTGGTAATATTTTTTTCCTTACAACATTTTAATTTTTATGCTTTTAATTTTTACTTTATATGTTGTGTTTGACATTATGGTTGAAAAATGTTTTTGTGGTTGACTCAATTCTTTTGTGTTATACTTTAAATTTATTCATGATTAAGTCAATTACATTCTTTAATTGTATACAATTTTTTTTACATCCCTCTTAATTTGAATCACACCAAAGGAAGAGAAAACTTCGTTATTTAGAGAAGTCTGAACCATAATTGTTTCTAAGTTTTCACTTCTTGAGGGGGTGATTATTAATTAGGGGGAGTATCTTTTCAACCAATTGGTATCTTTAACATTTTTTCAATTGATTTTCATCTTTTCCATTTATTGGTTCTTTTGTTTTTTATTAAGTGTATGACTTAATTTTTTTTTTTTGATGATTGGCTACTTACAATAATTTTTTTAACTTAATCACCAAAATTGATTTTGATATTATTTTATGTTTATAGTTTCCTCATTTCTCATAACCCCTATTTTATTACTTGATTGCTCTTCATCTCTCCATCTCTCTTTTTGAATTTTTGCAAAGGGGGAGAGAATGTGATGAATTTAAAAATTATCAATTAAAATTTTGGATTTTCTTATGTTTTTTCATAAGGGAGAAGTATTGCATATTTTTGTTGATTATTTTTATTTCAAATTCAATTTGATTGCCAAAATAAAAAAAAGGGGAGATTGTTGACCTAGATTTAGGTCAATCTTGATCTTGATCTTTAAAAACAAATTAAAGTGGTCTATGGCTACATTGAGTGTCTATATGGCACACAAGCAACTTAGAATGAGCTGAAATACAAGAAATTTGAAAATTCTCTAAGTACTGAAAATTTGTCTTTGAAGGGTTGTGTGACCGCAACAAAAAACTCGGTTTGACAAAAAGGTTCACTATGGCATGGAGTGGTGAATGTGTCGACGCAAGAAATTGCGCGACCTCACAAATGGGTCGTGCGACCGCACCACTTAGTCTAGCAGAAAGGTTTGTTGTGGTGTGGAGCAATGAAGTCTCAATGCCATAAGCAATCTCTCACCACTATGAAGCCGTACGATCGCGAGATTCATATAGCCATTGGAGGGCTTCAACGACTAGTTAAATAACTAATAAGAAGATGTCACATGTCAAGTAGCCATTAGAGATCTGAATTGCACGATCGCACAAAATTGCTGAGACACCTCACAGACAATTGTGCGACTGCACAAACGGTTGCGTGACCATACCAACAGTCTGACACATAAATCTAAGAAGATTTTGTGGCTATTGGAGTTGGACTTAGAATTTGTTTTAGGCCTATAAATGCCACCTTAAACAAGTCTTCTAGCAAGAGATTTTATACCAATATTATCCAAAGTCTTGCAATTTATTTTCTTAAGTCTTCATCTTTTATCTCTTCATGAAAGATTGAGTGCTAGCCATTAAAATACCACTGTAAGGTTTAGTGTGAGCCATAAACACTTGTAGCCTAGGAAAAATCTTGTAAGAGGTTTGAGTGTTAATCTTAGGAAAATACTTGTAAAGTTGGGTGTGAGATTATGAAAATGCCAATTCGGTGTGAGCTTGTGAAAACTCCGAGTTGGGAGTGAACTTCCAAAACTCCAAGTATAGTGAAATACCCAATTAAGTTTGGAGAGTGGATATAGGATTGTTGAATCTGAAAGACTATAAATCTCTTGTGTTCAATCTTCTCTACTCTACTCCTACTCTTGCTTTGATTTGATTTTGATTTTTAATTTTCCATCAATTCTTTAAAATAACCATTTCACCCCCTCCCCCTCTTAGTTGCCATCTTGGGACAACAATTGGTATCAGAGCTTGTAAATTTCTTAAACTCAATTGTAAAATTTGATCCAAAATGGCAACCATTCCACCTACTAATCCCTCTACATCAATTTCTACTTCCAACTCCATGGCTCATTCTCATGGAAACCTAAACTCTCATCTTAGTCGTCACTTTGATTACTCCTATTGGAAACACAAGATGTATTTATTCCTAGATAGTGAAAGAATTGAGCTATGGAAATTTGTTGAAAATGAGTGGAAACCTCCTACTTATGAAGTTAATGGTGTAGAAAAAGAGATTCAACGAGAAGAGTGGAATGAAAATCAAAGAAGAAGCAATGGGAGAGATAAAAAGGTTGCTCTCATTCTTCTAAGCTCATTACTAAAGTAAGAATGTCGAATAGTTCTTGGCTGCTCAAATGCTTGTAGTATTTGGAAGACCTTAGAGAATTATCATGAAGGCACTAATAAAGTAAAATTTATGAAGGTCCAAATGCTTGTCCAAGAGTATGAACTCTTCAAAATGAAGTCCTTTAAGATGTGACAAAGATGACAAACTGACTTCTTGCCATTGTCATAAATTTGAAGAAATTTGGCAAAGTCTATGCTTTGGAAGACATCAATAATAAAATTCTTAAAGCTCTCCCAAAGGACTTTGAAGCAAGAGTATCATCCATTAAGGAAGCACATGATTTGAGTAAACTTCCAACAGATGTCCTCATTGAAAAGTTACTCACACATGAGATGGCTATGGAGATGCAAGAAGAGTAAGAAGAAGAGGAAGAAGAGCAAGCAATTGCAAATCTATGTGTAAGATGATGAACACTCCAATGAGGTAGGTACTCAATCTTTAGACATGAATTTAAATAATGACAATATTGATGATGTTTTGGATGATAATAATTTAGTTGGGCATATGAACCTAAAAGTCCAAAAATATTTTTCCAAAATGAAATTCTATAAAGAAAAATGCTCTAAGCTAGAAACGGACTTTGTTTCTTTAATAAAATCTACTTTAGAATTAAAGACCTCAAATGAACAAATGTTAAAATCAATTGATGAAATATCTAAAAACACACATAGCTTAGAAAAGGTTATTAAGGAAAACCCCCTAATTGACAAGGGAAAATGGCATGAAAATGGAGGAGGATGAGCACTCCATCAAACTAAGAAATGCTTAGAGTAAGGCAATTGGTATTAAAAATTGGTAACATTTATTTCCTTACAACATTTTAAATTTTATGCTTTTAATTTTTACTTTATATGTTGTGTTTGAGATTACGGTTGAAAAATGTTTTTGTGGTTGACTCAATTCTTTTGTGTTATACTTTAAATTTATTCATAATTAAGTCAATTACATTCTTTAATTGTATTCAATTTTCTTTTTACATCCCTCTTAATTTGAATTACACCAAAGGAAGAGAAAACTTGGTTATTTAGACAAGTGTGAACCTTAATTGTTTCTAAGTTTTCACTTCTTGAAGGGAAGATCATTAATTTAGGGGGAGTATCTTTTCAACCAATTGGTATCTTTAACATTTTTTCAATTGATTTTGATATTTTTCATTTATTGGTACTTTTGTTTTTTCCAAAGTATATGACTTATTTTTTTTTTATTTTTGATGATTGGCTACTTGCAATAATTTTTTTTTTAACTTAATCACAAATATTGATTTTGATCTTATATTTATGTTTATAGTTTACTTATTTCTCATAACCTCTATTTTGTTACTTGATTGCTCTTCATCTCTCCGCCTCTCTTTTAGAATTTTTGCAAAGGGGGAGAGAATGTGATAAATTTGAAAATTGTCAATTAAAATTTTGGATTTTCTTATGTTTTTGCATAAGGGAGAAATATTGCATATTTTTGTTAATTATTTTTATTTCAAATTCAATTTGATTGCCAAAATAAAAAAAGGGGAGATTGTTGACTAAGATTTTGGTCAATCTTGATTTTGATCTTCGAAAAAAAATTAAAGTGGTCTAATGGTTACATTGAGTGTCTATATGGCATGCAAGCAACTTAAAATGAGCTGAAATACAAAAAAATTGAAAATTCCCTTAGTGCTGAAAATCTGTCTTCAAAGAGTTTCGCGTGTAACACCCCTGTACCCCATATATGCACATCGCATACACCCACACAACATGTGGTATAGTATAGAGGATATAAGGATGTCACAGTGCATTTTAAACAAACCAAACTTTAATCTTTAATATATAATTATCACAAGTCAGTCTGAGTAAACTTAAAACATTTAACCTATATTATAAAAATCAGTAGGGAAAACATTTCTCGTTATAATACATATATATAACCTTAGTACCCAAAAGTTTATCCAAAATATTTGTTTAATAAGCAGCAAAAATGCAACGGAGTATACATAAGGTTACATCAAAATCAGTACAAAAATATGAAATTTATACATGCTTGCAGTTTGTCTCTGATCTTGATATCCACAACTCAACACTGCTCTCACAAACTCAAGCCTAGACTCGACTCAGTCTAGACGAGCTCTCCAGCACAACCGGATCTACCCTGTCACCTGCGCAATGAACCACAATCGTGCTAAGCAGAAAGCTTAGTGGTACAAAATTTGATTCAATATAGATCAATGCAATGCTCAAACACAATACATGTGAATATATCAACTCATTACATTATATCTCAACATATTAATCATTTGCATCACATTTCATAATTCACATTAAAACAAAGACAAACATGGGCCCAAAAAGAATCTAATATGCTATTCAAAGTTCAGAGTTACTGCTTTGGTCCATATTGACACCTTGTGTCTAGCCCCACAGGCAATATATATATATCCATGGATAATGTAACAGACCCAGTCTCTTGGACCTCAACCCGGCTAGACCCTTGGGCCCCAGTATCTTAGTCCTCAACACGGCTAGACTGTTACAGTTTTTGAGGCTTATGACCCGGTCTTTTCACCCTAAAAACATCACATTTATCAGCTGGGCTCGGCTTACGACCCGGTCTTTTCACTTGCCCAGCAATTCATAGGCATGCCACCAAACCCAGAACTCTAAAAATTAAATAACATACTAGGCACACAATTAATTCATTTATCTCATTATCAATCTCTTTCACAATTCATTTTTCATTTCATTTCTCATAATCAAACTAGGCTCATTGCCTTAGTATATCATCTTTTCTCATTTTTCTCATTCTTCTATTTTATCTCAATATCGATTGGTTACATTATGTTTTCATATATCTCATCATGTTATTCCACATTCCCTTTCATTTCTAACACATTACTCAATTGCTTTGATACAACAACATAATTCACATCATGCATATCATACCATATAATTCATTCATCAATGATGTATCAAGTAACTTAACATATTTCTCAACTAAATGTGTTAAGTCTCAATGTCATGTAAATATATGCAATCATTCAAAGTTTGTACTTACCTCTAAGAGCAACAACACCACTCTATCAACTCCTCTTCCAAGATAACTCTCAACACTTGAATTAAGGTAGCTCAAATCTCTTCAAAACCTAATCCAAAGGTGATCATACACACTCACTTAGAGATACACATAAGAAAATAAGGAAGAGAACTATCTAGGGCAAACTCTACACTTGACACGCTCAACAACACGGGCGTGTCCCTGATCTGCCCTAAACCCACAACACAGAAGCTTTGACATGCTCAGTGACATGGGCATGTCATTGCACGTGTCAATTGTCCTCCAACACAGAAGCTATGACACCCTCAGTGGCATGGACGTGTCACTGGATGTGTCAATCAACCAACAACACAGTAGCTATGATACGCTCAGTGACATGGGCGTGTCACTGGCCATATCAATGCTACTACAACACATAAGCTGTGACACGCTCAGTGACATGGGCATGTCACTGCTCGTGTCAACAACCCAGAAAACAGAACCAACGACACGCCTGTAGACCCTTAATTTTTGACCCGGTCCGGTCCAATATATTTTATTTAGTCCAAAATAATTTTTGTGTTACCTTAATTAACTAATATTTGTTTTAGTATTTATTTTTTTATGTAATTTTTTAAAAATTAATAATAAAAAATAAAAAATAAAAATAAAAATCAGTGACAAAAAAATCGGCGATGAAAAATTCGTCGCCGAAAAACATTGTTGGACGAAATGTCCCGCAGCCCTGCCCCGCAATTTTTTTTCACCAGTGCTCGCAACAGCCCACAGCAGTTTTTTTGCCAGTGAAATTTTTCCGCAGCATTTTTTTTTTTGCCAGAGAAATTTTTCCGACGTAATTTTGTTTGAAATCAAATTCTATTTGGTTTCGGTTTCCTTTTCTTAATTAATGTTAGTTTCCGTAAACAAGTTAAATTAATCATCTAAATTTCCTATAAATAAGACTAAGGAAAATCGAGGGAAAAAGAAACTTAGAAAGAGAGGGATCGAACTTTAAAAATTTTTGGGTCAGTGAAACAATCGGATTTCTTAGAGAGGGAAGGAAGCAAGCAAATCAATCCATCAAAGGCAGCCATCTTGCCTTTGTCCTTGTTCTTCCAAGAAGCAATTTTTGGTGGAACCAATGAACGAAGGTTTGAATTCTTAATTTCTTTTATTTCTTACAGTAGCTTCGTTCTTTATTTGATTCATAAGATTATACACTCAAAACTTCAATCTTTGAAGATGTAATAACTTGATCTTCGTTTCCAGAAACCTTAAGTGATTTCCTCTATTTATAAATACCTTAAAAATCTTAATTCATTTCTTTGTTTTCCAAAAACCTTAAATCGTTCAACCTATTTCTTCGAAACTTTAACACCCTAAATTGATCCTTTTTGTTTCTAAAAACCCTAAAAAAATACTTTTCTACTTCTAAAAACCTTAAATCGTTTTGGCTTATTTCTAAAAACTTTACAAAAACTCTAAACTATTTTCTTCAGTCCTAAAACCAAACATATTTTCTGAAACACTAAAAACCCTAATTCCCTCAAAACTAAAACCATAAACCCTAGTTTTCCTAAACCCTAAACCTAATCCTTAAAACCTTATAAACCTAAACATTCGAATCCAATAGAGTAAAACCAAAATAACAATATGTTACCAAACCTATTTATTTTAAATCACAGTAGCATTATTTTCATAAAACATCCAAAATCCTAAATCTTTAAAACGTCCAGTAGCATTATTCACTTAAAAAATAATATTAGTTACTCAAAATTCCAAAACCCTATGGGCTCGTCTAAGGAGTCAATATTCATTTGTGTATTATGAGTCTGCGTATTTAACTTTCCTTTTTCCAAAGCCCTAATTTAGTAACTAAAATTCTAAAATCCTATTTTAAGATACAAATCTTAAATTATATATTTATTGCTTTATTTAATTTTAGGTTTGATTGTGTAGTTTATATGCTTTGATTTATTTAATTTCAATGCTTGATTTATTTAATTTATCATGGATGGATGTTTATTTTATATTTTGATTAATAGCTTTGATGAATGATTTATTTATGGTGAATGGTTATTTACTTTATCGATTTATTTTGATTTTCAAATATTGTAAGAGGTATGTTTCCACTTTGTGGGTACCTCATTAATTAAGTTCTATGTAATTTAATTGCTTTATATTTTAAACCAATGTAAAGGACATGTTTCTACCTTTTGGTGGGTATCCTATTGGTTTAAACATGGGTGATGTAAGGGCATGTTTCCATCCTCGGATGGGTGTCCATTTATTTGTTTTGCTTGAACATTGCTTTGATTTTAATATAACGATGCTTTATTTTTATTGTTGCATGTAATATGGGTAATATTGTTATACTTAAGAATTCTATAATATTAAGACCTGTAAAGGAGGCCAGTTCCAATGAACCGAGCGTTGTGGGGTGCTGGGCCATTTATCACCTTCCCCATACGTACTCAACTTTCTGAACCCATTAGGGGATTGGGGATTCCATAGGAATCGAGTCATCCACCCCTTTCTTTTTTCCCTGCTCGTCCGAGTGGCACCTCCATTTTCTCCAGACTTAGGTTCGTGTTCTCTAAGGCCTCGAGGCTAAACAGTACCGAAGTCGCAAGAACCATTCCATCGAGAGTGGGGGCAAAAATCCCCGCTCATAGTGGCGACTCCACTAGGGATAAGAGAAGTTGATTCCGTTGGTCTTTATATTATTCTATTCTTTCTTATGATGATATTATCCATTGCGTCATATTGGATTGCATCGTGTGCATGAGTTAGGAGCCCGTGTTACCCGTGTTGTGTTATGTAAGGGATACCATACTTTCACTCAAGGTATGGAGATCGAGCATGGTATAACCACTCATAGCCTCGTACCATTTGGTATATACTTGCTATGGGAACCTAAGCCTTTTTACCTAAAGACTAAAGCTCATGTAATTGGCCTAGTTACTTTCCTTAGGATTTTACCCCAAATGCATGTTGTTTGACTATGGTTAATTTGTCTTGGCTTAAATCATGGCTCATTTGGTTTGTTCTTTTTCTAATATAACCCAAGTACATTTGTAAGCTCAAATAAATTTTTCTTTAAAGTCCAAAAGTCCAAAGCTATTTTTAAAAATTTTCAAGATGGTCTTTGGACATAAGACTTTTCTAAAAATAAATCAAAAATTCTTTTGCTCATGGCCCAAATACTAAGCCCAAAGTTCTTTTTTTTTTCTAAAATCTTTTTACAATGGGCTTAGAAATAAAATTATTTTTATCCAACCTTTTCTTACAAAGAGCTTGCAAATTATTTAGGTCAATTACGAAATACCAAAAATCAATTGTGAGCCTAGTTTATACTAAGAGTAATTAATCATGGGCTTATTTTTGGCATGAATCATTACTTACCTTTTCAAGTAAGAAATCTATTTATAATAAATCTCTTAATTTAGTTTTAATCCAATATAGCATAAAAGCTACTATAGTTGATTGAATGAATTAAAACCTAATTAATGGGAATTATCATGAACTGAATTTCACTTTTAAAAATATAACTATTGGTTGAAACGTCCGAGGGAAATATTCGAAAACAAGGTACCCCATGTTGGTATTTTGTTAACCATATA
This sequence comes from Garcia nutans, assembly GCA_947685225.1. Classification (NCBI taxonomy): domain Eukaryota; kingdom Viridiplantae; phylum Streptophyta; class Magnoliopsida; order Malpighiales; family Euphorbiaceae; genus Garcia; species Garcia nutans. Next base: position 15,288,213 of record CANTUV010000011.1, on the reverse strand, counting down.
CTTAGGAAAAGAGACTCGCCATTCATGTGTGGATGTTATAAGGTTGGAAGGAGCGTCCTAATTATCCTTGATTATTTGTGCATACATGCATACATTTGCATCTCATATCATTGATCCTCTCTGGCTCACAGCCCTGGATTACGACAGTTCAAAAGCTTACTACAATCCGACCTACGCCGGAAGCGAAGAATCTAGCAACGACTCAATCACTTGCTCACCAAAAATAATGGATCCCGAACAAATTCAAAGCATGATGGATAATGCCCTCAATGCCAAGATGGAAGAAATAAAAGAGGCCCTAGCTAAGACCATGAAGAACCAATTGACTGCAATTTTAGAAAATCATGCCGAAGCATCTGCTAGCACTAAGAAGCCAAGGGACAAAGGGAAGACTAAAGTCGGTGAAGTGGTTTTTGATGATGAAAAGGTGATCATCGATGATGATGATGATTGGGCTCAATACTACCAAGATCCTCAAGACAAGAAGAAAGAACCGAAGATTGTTGAAAGATCAGCTATGGAGAAGACCGAAACTTCTAATGTTGAAAAAATGATCGCGGATTTAGAAAAGAAATTTGAGAAGAAACTAAAAACTGAAGAAATGTCCAAAGTCGACAAACTATTTGAGCTAGATGAAGAAGTTATGTACAAGTTCAAGATGCCATCTTTTGCGAAGTTTGATGGAACCGAAAATCCTCACCTCCATGTGAAGCAGTATATCACTGCTATGCAGTCTGCCCGAGCTACTAAGGCTCAAACTCTAAGGTACTTCATGCTCTCATTGGACCTGGTTGTCCAAAATTGGTTCAGTACCTTAGATGATGGAACACAAAAGAGTTGGGATTTGCTATACAAGGCCTTCATCCAACAATATGGTTACAATGTTGAAATGGAAGTTACCTTAATGGAAGTTGAGTCCATTAGGCAACGACCAAATGAGAATTTTGCGGACTATGTGAAAAGGTGGAGAAATAAGGCCGCTTTGCTCAAGAAAAGGCTCGATAAATCTGATCAAATAAGGATGATTGTGAGAGGGGTGTTGCCTAGTCTCAGTGAAAGGATGTCTCACACCCTTATAAGGGATTTCAAAGATCTTCTCCAAGTTGGTCTACAAATTGGAGAGTGAGAAAGGGAGAAAAATCACTTTTCAATAAGAAGGAATGAGAAAGGGAATTACCAGTCTGGAAATCAAAGCACGCAAAAAGAAGTTGATGTCAATATAACTGGTCAAGCAAATAGAAGGTAGTTTTCAGATCTGGAGAAGCCTTTGTCTTAGGTTCTCAATAAGCTACAAAAGAAGGGATTGTTACAACCCTTGACTCCTCGTCCTTTGCCTAATCCTCTTCCACCTAACTTTGATACTAATGCATTTTGACAATTCCATCAAAGGCCTGGACATGAAACGAACAATTGTATGAAGTTGAGGCATGAGATCCAGAATTTAATTAATAATGGCAAGTTGCCTGAGCCGGATAAGCCCAATACCAAAGGTAATCCATTTCCAAGGTTCAACAGGGTGCCACCACCAGCAACCTTCATGGTAGGAAAAGGATTGGAAGAAGATTTTATTTTATCATCCTTTCAAGATGGGAATGTTGAAGATATGAAAGGAAAAGAAGCCTAACTCAACAAACTTTCCTTAGCTTGAATGTTGCTTTTCAATTTTGCTTTCTTTAATATTTAATTTGAACAATCTTGTTTTTCAAATTTAAATTTGTTTGAAATAAATTACTTTCATCAAAATTTTATTGGTCTTTGTTCATTTTGGTGCTCAACCAATGAGGAATCTAGCTTGATAATTCATGAATTAATATATTTATGCATCATGACTCGAATAACTTTACTAGGTGAAGGAATTGCTCTATAGCATTGAGTTGTGTATGCTTACTTAGAGAGGGCTCCTACATAATTACCTTTGTCTAGGTCCTAGTCAGTCTTAGAACATGCTTTGACAAACTTTTGAGGTGAAATTGAACTCTGTTTATTTAAGGGAGAAATGATCTGGGCATTGTTTGATGAGTCAACAACTAGTATCCACCCAATTAAATGTCAATCCCTAGTTGTCCCTTTGAGCCTTCATAAAATTTTAGCTTTCTTTTCATTGGCATATATCCTCAATGACACACACTGAGCTGTTGTGATACTTTTGACAAGTCTTATGATCACTAAGATGAAGAGGCAAGAAGATCAAAGAACGCAATGATTAGTCAAGATCATGAGGATAGTTGAAGTTCTCAAGACCATAAAGATAGTTGAAGTTCTCAAGATCATAAGGGTAGTTGATGTTTTTAAGACCATAAGGGTAGTTGAAGTTTTCCTAATATCTCCAATATATCAAAACAGCATTAGAGTAACAAATGATTTATCCCTATTAAAGAAGATTTATACCACTCCACTCATCTATTATTGGAAACCCAAGTTGGTAAAAACAAGACAACTCTATTTGAGCTAGAACCAAAAAAGGAAAGAAAGAAAGAAAAAAGAAAAGAAAAAGAAGAAAAAAAGAAAAGAAGAAAAAGAGAAAGAAAAGAAAAAAGATAAAACCTAAAAAGGCGGTTCAAAAAGCCAATTGAGTTCTCTTTTACTTAAGACAACAAAAGGCTTCCATTTGATTTATAAGGACATTTTGACTTGAATTGGTCCAACCCAACTAAAGATTCGATCAAAAACAGAGGAAAAGGAGAAAGACTATTCAGTTCTTGAAAGTTCTGTACTTGACAGTCCTACAAGGAAGAAGGATAAAATGTTAAAATGTTCAAAGAAAGGGAAGAGTAAGAAAAATAAAAAGAAAGAAAAGGAAGAATAAGAAAAGAAACAAATTTGGGTACCAAACATTTTGCAAAGGCAAAGACTATCCTAATCAAGATCCAGATTAATACCAAGAATATAGAAGGAATTTCGAGTCTAGCAAGATTGCCTCCAAGCTACCTAAAGTTCAAACAAGAAATTTGTAGTGTGAAGGTTTGTCCATTGTGTTACAATGGCTCCAACTTACAAATGGCTTTCATTTAACCCGTGTCCCTTATAGACCCCATTTCAACCCTATCAAAGACCTATTGATCTCTCTTGGTAGGTAGAGTCTATTAGTGGAGATAGTTTGGATAAGCATACATATGAGATGGACAATATTTAAACTCAAATGAGACCTTTGGCTGAGTAATTTGTATGTGCCTATCTCTAGTGCAACAATTCTTGCTTAAATAGAAATGATTTCCGAGTTTAGTATGGTAACTAGGGTTGTCATGTTATAGATATGTTAATTTGGAAAATCAAGTCCTGAGGTGCATTGACATTAATTTGGCAAAGCCAACATTTGTTTTCAAAATCAAAATTCAAAAAATAAAAAAAGTTTTGTCATACAAACCCTTCAAGTTAAGGGAAGTATATTGAACCTCCAAATGACACATTGGGCAAAGAAAATGATTATTGGCAAGGTCATGAAGAAGCTATCAACTGACATGCTGAAATATAGTTTAAAAAGGATGTATCCCTGACTCTACATCTTGGGATCTCCACCACTCGTGTTTTCAACATCTTGAAGATAAAAGCCACAAATGCAAAGCTTTTGATCATTCCAATGCAAGGCCTGAACGAGTATATGAAAGGAACCAATGAGAACACTTCTGCTGAACACCTCGGTCTGTGAGTTGATGGAATGACTATAAGTATCATTCATGCATATCATGCATACATGAGTGTATCACATCGCACTTTCTTGTCTTGTGTTGTCTATTCTTTGTCAAAGTAAACAACAAACACCCTGTGAAGTAAAGAATCAAAAGAAGATATCAAATCAGGGGGGGCATGGAAAGCCCATTGCTTAAGAAAGCTCCAATAATTTTGCAAAGAGAAGAAATGTGTGCTTATGCAAAGGACTAGACAAGAAAAACATCAATCAAAGCTTGCATGGAAAAAAAATCCTTGGGGGCAAGGAGAGGATATGAAAGCCAACTAAAAATAGCTGAATTTTTGCAAAAAGGAAGAATAAAAGAATGGAACATTAGAACTATCAAAAGAATGAAGATGCAAATGACAAAAGATCAGTCCAGCTAGAAGAGCTGAAGCCAATATAGGATAAATCTCTAAGGATGAAGATCCACTTTCAAGGGTGAAGACCCGATTTTCAAGGATGAAGATCCACTTTCAAAGGTGAAGACCCAAAGTCCAAAGGATGAAGATCCAATTTCAAAGGGTGAACACCCGAAGTACAAAGGATGAAGATCCATTTTCAAGGGTGAAGACCCGATCTCAAAGGATGAAGATCCATTTTCAAGGGTGAAGACCTAATCTCAAAGGATGAAGATCCATTTTCAAGGGTGAAGGCCCGATCTCAAAGGATGAAGATCAATTTTCAAGGGTGAAGACCCGATCTTAAAGGATGAAGATCCATTTTCAAGGGTGAAGACCCGATCTCAAAGGATGAAGATCCATTTTGAGGGTGAAGAACCATAATGCATAGAACAGCCGGAGCAGTCAGACTTCTCAACTGATAAAGGTTAGTCAAACTCAGTCTTAGGTCCAAGCACCCAAATTCAATTCAGTCTCGGGTTCAAGTGCCCATTCTCGGGTAATCAGTCTCGGGTCCAATTACCCAAATCAAATCAATCTCAGGTCCAAGTACCCAATTTCGGGTTCAAGTACCCAAACCAAATTCAATCCCGAGTCCAAGTACCCAAATCAAATTCATTCTTGGGTCCAAGTACCCAATCTCAGGTCCAAGTACCCAAACCAAATTCAATCCCGGGTCCAAGTACCCAAATCAAATTTATTCTCGATTCTAAGTACCCAAATCAAATCAATCTCCAGTCCAAATACCCAACCCGGGTCCAAGTACCCAAATTCAATCTAATCTTGGGTATCCAATCCCGGGTCCAACAACAACAACAACAACTAAGCCTTAGTCCCAAACAAGTTGGGGTCGGCTGTATGGATCCTCAACAAAATAAGCTCAAAAGACACCAAAAAAGATACTCCAGCCTTAGGCCCCTTCCAAGACACGGATTTTACGTCTCCATTTAAGTCTGTCATTAATCAAATCCGCATCAAGATCTAAGGCACGTAAGTCTCTTGATATCACCTCCTTCCACATAGTTCTAGGTCTTCCATGACCTCTAGCCCCCTCAATCAATAAATTCTCACACTTACGAACCGCAGCATTAGGAGGTCTTCTTAAAACATGTCCATACCATCTAAGTCTTCCTTCCCTCACCTTATCTCCGACATCCACTACTTGGACTTTTTGTCGAATATGAACATTCTTAATTTTGTCCAGTCTGGTATGTCCACACATCCATCTTAGCATCCTCATTTCTGCCACACTTATCTTATGCAAATGTTGTCCCGTTGGTGCACAACACTCACTACCATAGAGCATCGCAGGCCTAACAACCGTCCTATATAATTTACCTTTCACTTTCAGAGGTATTTTCTTATCACATAGAACCCCGGTCGCACCCTTCCACTTCAACCACCCTACTTGTATTCTGTGAGCCACATCTTCATCTATACGGCCATCATTCTGGAACACCGAACCCAAATATTTGAACTGCTTGGTTTTAGGCACCAAAACTCCATCCAACTTAACCTCATGTTCCTGCTTTCTTCCTTAGACTGAACTCACAGTGCATATATTCCGTTTTACTCCTACTTAACTTAAAACCCTTGTCCTCGAGGGGTTTTCTCAACACTTCCAACTTACGGTTTACACCAGCACTAGTCTCATCAATTAAAATAATGTCATCAGCAAACAACATACACCAAGGAACATCGTATTGTATGCTTCTGGTTAGCTCGTCCATAACCAGGGTAAATAAGTATGGACTCATGGCCGAACCTTGATGCAATCCGGTAGTAATGGGGAAAGCCTCAGTGTCTCCACCAGGTGTTTTCACACTAGTGGATGCATTCTCATACATGTCCTTGATGATGTTGATATATTTGCCGCTGACTCCTTTCCTCTTCAAAACCGACCATAACACTTATCTTGATACTCTATCATAGGCTTTCTCCAAGTCAATAAATACCATGTGGAGATCTTTCTTCTTCTCTTGATACAATTCCATTAGTCTTCTTAGAAGAGAAATAGCCTCCATGGTAGATCTCCCTGGCATAAACCCAAATTGATTCTCCGAAACTCTTGTAAGCTTCCTCAATCTGTGTTCAATAATCCTTTCCCATAATTTCATAGTATGGCTCATAAGTTTGATACCCCGATAATTTGTACAACATTGAATGTCTCCCTTATTTTTATATATGGGTACCAGGATACTCTTCCTCCAGGCATTCAGCATCTTACGTCCTTTCACAATAGCATTAAAGAGTTTAGTTAACCAGGCAACTCCAACCTCTCCAAGGTTCTTCCAAACCTCTATAGGAATACCATCCGGGCCACAAGCTTTACCAACTTTCATATACTTCAAGGCTTCTCTTACTTCACTATGCAAGATCCTCCTAGACCAGCTGATATAACCATTTGTTGCAAGAAGACCTTGAAAATCTTGTTCATGTTCAGGGTTGAATAACTGCTCAAAATAAGCTTTCCACCTCTCCTTAATGTCAACATCTCTTGTCAACACCCGTTGATCTTCGTCCTTTATACATTTGACTTGGCTTAAATCTCTGCTTTTCCTTTCTCTCATCCTTGCAATCTTATAAATGCCCATTTCTCCCTCTTTAGTACCTAACTTTTGATAAATCCCTTCTAAGGCTCTGCCACGAGCTACACTAACAGCCTTCTTTGCCTCTTTCTTAGCCCTCTTATATTCCTCAAAGGCCTCGCTATTAACCGCATTCGGTAACTTTTTATACCATTCCCTCTTAGCCTTAATAGCCTTTTGAACCTCCTCATCCCACCACCATGCATCGTGCGGTCGAGGCCCTGCCCTTTTAGAGATCCCAAGCAATTTACTACCTGCTTTCTTAATGCCTCCTTCCATTTTTGTCCACAAGTCCTCTGCACTAGCCTCAAGGTTCCAAATGTCTTCCTTTAGTAACTCCTCCTTAAAGGTACCTTGAGCTAGGTCTTTCAATTTCCACCATCTTATCCTTGGTTCCAATACTTTCTTATCATTCCTCCAGCTACTTTTATTCTTAACATCTAAAACCACAATACGATGTTGCGCCGTCAATGCTTCGCCCGGAATGACCTTGCAATCCTTACACTTACTTTTGTCCCATCTTCGAGTAAGTATGAAGTCTATTTGACTTTGGGTTCGTCCACTCTTAAAGGTAATCAAGTGTGACCCCCTCTTTTCAAAGCAGGTATTTGCCAGCACTAGATCATAAGCCACAGCAAAATCCAAAATGCTCTTTCCCTCCTCATTCCTGTTGCCAAAACCATAACCCCTATGGACCCTGTCATAACGATTACTGTCCTTACCAACATGCCCTGTTAAGGTCCCCACCAATGAAAATTTGCTGATTATCCGGAATACTTTGCATGATTTCATCCATATCTTCCCAGAACTGAACCTTGGATGCTCCGTCCAAACCTACTTGGGGAGCATAAGCACTAATAACATTAATAGTGTCATCTCCCAAAACAAGCCTCAAAGAGATAATCTTGTCTCCCTTTCTCTTCACTTCCACCACCTTGTCTTTAAGCGTAGGCTCAATAATAATGCCCACACCATTCCTATTGTTATCCAAGCCACAATACCACAGCTTATATCCTGAGTTACCAATCTCTTTTGCTTTTATTTCCCTTCCACCTGGTTTCCTGCAAACAAGCAATACTAACCTTCCTTCTTTTCAAAGTATCCACAAGCTCTATAGACTTCCCAGTCAGAGTGCCAATATTCCAACTACCTAATCTTAATCGGCTCCCTTGGACTTGCTTCTTTAGCCGCATTCATCCATAATGCGGTAGCCCTTTCCTGTCTGACACCACATCCGGGCGCTGATATGGCGGGACTAACTTCTTTACCCATACCCATCCATGGCATGGGAACCTTTGCTCATACTCCACCACACCCAGGCATTGATGTGATGGAACCCCTTGCTCATTTAACACTACACCCAGGTGCCGATGTAGGGCGTGCCTAGGTGAGCACGTCCCAACGGTATAATGATAGTTTTGAGGATCCATAAAAAGTTTGGCAAAATTTTTACACTGGCCACCAACCTACCGCAACCCTCCTCCTTTATCCGGGCTTGGGACCGGCTACGATACTCGCAGGCGGAGTTACCCAATCCTGGGTCCAAGTACCCAAATTCAATCTAATCTTGGGTCCAAGTACCCAAATCCAATTCAATCTCAGCTCCATGAACCCAATTTCGGGTCTAAGTACCCAAATCAAATTCAATCTCGGGTTCAAGTACCCAAATCAAATTAATCTCAAGTCTAAGTACCCAATCCCGGGTCCAAGTACCCAAATTCAATCTAGTATCGGGTGCAAATACCCAAATCAAGTTCAGTCTCGGGTCCAATTATCCAAAACAAATTCAAATCACCATCTCATAAAAAATTAAGTCTTATTGTTTTTCACTCTCTTTTACTAAAGTCTCAGATCGTTCAAGCAGGGGGCAAACTGTAGACCCTTAATTTTTTACCCGATCCGGTCCAATATATTTTATTTAGTCCAAAATAATTTGTGTTACCTTAATTAAATAATATTTGTTTTAGTATTTTTTTTTATAATTTTTAAAAATTAATAATAATAATAATAAAATAAAAATAAAAATCGGTGACGGAAAAATCGTCGAAGAAAAATTCATCGCCGAAAAACATTGTTGGACGAAATGGCCTACAGCCCCGCCCCCACAATTTTTTTTTGCCAGCGCTCGCAGCAGCCGCAACAGTTTTTTCTCCAGCAAAATTTTTCCGCAGCAGTTTTTTTTTGCCAGCAAAATTTTTCTGACGCAATTTTTTCCGAAACCAAATTCTATTTGGTTTCGGTTTCCTTTTCTTAATTAATGTTAGTTTCCGTAAACAAGCTGAATTAATCATCTAAATTTCCTATAAATAAGACTAAGGACAATCGAGTGAAAAAGAAACTTAGAAAGAGAGGGATCAGACTTTAAAAATTTTTGGGTCAGTGAAACAATCGGATTTCTTAGAGAGGGAAGGAAGCAAGCAAATCAATCCATCAAAGGTAGCCATCTTGCCTTTGTCCTTGTTCATCCAAGAAGCAATTTTTGGTGGAACCAACGAACGAAGGTTTGAATTCTTAATTTCTTTTATTTCTTACAGTAGCTTCGTTCTTTATTTAATTCATAAGATTATACACTCAAAACTTCAATCTTTGAATATGTAATAACTTGATCTTCATTTCCAGAAACCTTAAGTGATTTCCTCTATTTCTAAATACCTTAAAAATCTTAATTCGATTCTTTGTTTTCCAAAAACCTTAAATTGTTCAACCTATTTCTTCAAAACTTTAAGACCCTAAATTGATCCTTTTATTTCTAAAAACCCTAAAAAAATACTTTTCTACTTCTAAAAACCTTAAATCATTTTGACTTATTTCCAAAAACTTTACAAAATCTCTAAACTATTTTCTTCAGTCCTAAAACCAAACATATTTTCTGAAACACTAAAAACTCTAATTCCCTCAAAACCAAAATCATAAACCCTAGTTTTCTTAAATCCTAAACCTAATCCTTAAAACCTTATAAACCTAAACATTCGAATCCAATAGAATAAAACCAAAATAACAATTTGTTACCAAACCTATTTATTTTAAATCACAGTAGCATTATTTTCATAAAACATCCAAAACCCTAAATCTTTAAAACGTCAATATTCATTTGTGTATTATGAGTCCACGTATTTAACTTTCCTTTTTTCAAAGCCCTAATTTAGTAACTAAAATTCTAAAATCCAATTTTAAGATACAAATCTTAAATTATATATTTATTACTTTATTTAATTTTAGGTTTGATTATGTAGTTTATATGCTTTGATTTATTTAATTTCAATGCTTGATTTATTTAATTTATCATGGATGGATGTTTATTTTATATTTTGATTAATAGCTTTGATGAATGATTTATTTATGGTGAATGGTTATTTACTTTATCAATTTATTTTGATTTTCAAATGTTGTAAGAGGTATGTTTCCACTTTGTAGGTACCTCATTAATTAAGTTCTATGTAATTTAATTACTTTATATTTTAAACTAATGTAAAGGACATGTTTGTCACGACCAAATTTGTACATATGTACAGTATATCCATGTACAGTATATCCACATACAGTAAGAGGAGCCATCCCGAGTAACCACCAAAGAACACAAAGTGAAAGGAAGCTTTATAGGACAAAAAGGACCTAACTGAAAAGATTGTAAAAGTTTTGAGGAGGTGACTGTAATTTCAAAAAGTTTTGGGGAGGTAACTGTAATTTCCAAAAGTTGTACTGGAGGTTCTTAATAGTGCATATAACAGACTCCAGAAATGGAAAGTAGAGAAAAATTGGGTCGAAACGGAACACCACGGTTCTTCCCGAAAATGCATAGTTTGAGAGATACAGTGGATTCTTGACCAAGGGTATTTTTGTCATTCTTGTGATACTAATTTATACACTGGAAAACAAGACACGTAAAGGTATCCGAAGTAAACGGAAGGACTCTGCAGTGATCGATGTTGAAGAACGAACCTAAGCGGAGACCCGAATCACGTAAGGACCTAAAGGGAATTTTTACAAAAGTCAAAGGCATGAGCGTAATTTTTATAAATTAGCTCAAAATCAAGAATGAATGTCGGAAATGGAAACTAGAGGTTGAAAGGAGGAGAACGGTACATTTTACGCATCGTAAAACCACCCGGTTATGAAGAAAAGGCAAAACCTTCCATTGAAGGGTATTTTGGTCTTTTCACTTCCACCCATTTTCTAGAAAAGGGACACATGGCATAGTAATTTTCTAGAAAAGGACACATGGCAAAATCTTGTTTAAAGACACTTTTGGGTTGGATTAATCTTAACCCTCCATATGGCACCATCCTAGTTAAAGATACTTTTGTGGTGGTTACATCTTAACCCTCCAAAATGAAATTAATTAAATAAATGAAAAATGGAAAAATATAAAAAGGGAGAGAAGGATGATTAAAGAACTAAGAACACATATTTTTCTCTCCATTTTGAGAGGTATGGCCGAATTCTCTCCACCAAAAGAGGGAAGGAATTTTTCAAGTGTTCAAATGGATTTTTGGAAGGAAAAGTTTAATTTTAAGGTAAGGATTACAATTCTAGCTTTAGTTTATTCATTTGATTGATAGTTTTCAAGTTATCAATGAAAGAAAAGTTGGGAAGATTATGGGAAAGTTAAGAAAGTGAAGAGAAATTAGATTAAATGATCCATACATGTAGAAGTGATGAATAAATGGTAATTAGTAGCTTTAGATAGCAAGAATCAAGGCTCGAACATATGGTTTTTATAATGTTCTTATTATGGAAGTTATAAAAATTATAGGAAATAAAAGGGATAAAGAAGAAGAAGGGAAGAAAGAATAGGACAAGCAAGGAATAAAGCAAATAAACAAGGTTTGGTACTTAAATAATTGCCTTTTCAATTAATTCACATATTTTGCATTATGGGACTTTTAAAATGGTTTTGAAATAATGTTATTATGTGTGGTAAATATGTGGGAAAGTGCTCTTGAACCATTTGTAATCAATTGATTGTGAAAAGAATGAAAACAAAACAAACTAAGCTAAACCTTGCTCAAATATCCATAAACTTTGATGAACTTTTAATCACTCCTTTGGTTTGATTTTTGAAAGAGGGACCCTTAGTCTTCCAATGGTATCACAAAAGGAGTCTAAAAATCAATTTTGCAAGAAAAAAATGAATTTCCTTCAAATTTTGAAAATTGGGCCGAATGGTCCCTTTTGGGCACCATTCTGCAGCTTTCATTTTGGGCAGTCCGTTGAAGGGGCAGACGAAAGAATTTTTCTACGAAATTTTACATGCATTTAGTTAACTTATGAAAGTGTTTTCCTGCAAAAATTCATCCAAAAATAAGGTTGTTTACTTAGTCAAAACTGTTGCCAAAGTTGACTAATTTTCAGCAGTAAAAACAGATTTTACTATTTAGTTGTCGCGCGCCATTGCGTTGCCGATTTTACGCACCGCGCTACTATTCATTTCGTCATTTTTCTAAATGTGTTAAAACTTGAATATTATGTTATGGATTGATGTTAAATCATATCAAATGACATGAAGGAGAATCGGAAATGATCAGAAAGGCATCATGACAAGCTATTCCAACAATATATGCATTATGGAAAAATCATGACTTATTGAATATCATGACCAAAGTAATTTAATAAATTATTTATGCTCTACTTGGTATATCAGAACCCTTGAGATAAGGGTATGATGCATCATACTACTACTGCAGTACTGCTTATGACATGATATGATATTCCGGCTGAAGGCCGATGATTACAATGACATGATCAATGATGCAATGATAATGGCCATTGGCACATGTGCAAGAATTATGATGAAAGATAATGAAATATGATCATGATGAGATATGTTTATCATGACCCTTCCTTATCCGCTGACGTTCTGTTAAACCAGTAGAGCAACCAAAATGATAAAAGCAAGAAAAATGATTTAAATTCAAATTATTCAGTCAAACCTTTTTACCTTCTGTGTTTTGTATTTATTCCTTTCAATTGTTTAAAGTATATAAATATATGTTCAAATAATTCTTTCATTTTATTGCAATGATTTAAGTACCCACTAAGCAATTGCTTAGCGAGTTTAGTTTCCCTCTAAACTCGTAGGTTAAACGAGGAGACGAGATTGCAGCATGTCCTGCGCAGCTGGCCTTGACTACTACTTTGGGTAGGAGTTTGGATATGATTGATTGTAGCAATATGGCATGTACATAAGCTTGTATGATCTAGCAAATAAATGTATTATACTGAAAAGCCAGAACATGTACACTGCTAGTAATCTAATAAATCTTATTTGGGTTTAGCACTTATGTATGCAAGTATAGAAGTGTGAATTCTTCTTGCAGGATTGTAGTTGAGGTTATAAGGGTGGATTATTGGGAGTGTGCTTGAGTTGAATTGTGAAACAAAAATGTTTTTCAAAAATTCAAGAATCAGTTTTGGCGACACTTGGGACCTCCATTTTTAGGGGAGGTTATGGCAAAATTTTTTTTAAAAGTCTGCACTTAAAATTGGCTAAATAAAATATTTAGACACAACCACCATGAGATAACAGTCCATCTTGGTCTATAAACGTAGGCTAAGATGGGGTGTTACAATGTTTCTACCTTTTGGTGGGTGTCCTATTAGTTTAGACATGGGTGATGTAAGGGCCTGTTTCCATCCTCGGATAGGTGTCCATTTATTTGTTTTGCTTGAACATTGCTTTGATTTTAATATAACAATGCTTTATTTTAATTGTTGCATGTAATATGGGTAATATTGTTATACTTAAGAATTATATAATATTAAGACCTGTAAAGGAGGCCGGTTCCAAAGAACCAGGCGTTGTGGGGGTACTGGGCCATTTCTCACCTTTCCCACACGTACCCAACTTTTCGAACCCATTAGGGGGTTGGGGATTCCTTAATAATCGAGTCATCCACCCCTTTCTTTTTTCCTGGCCCGTCCGGGTGGCGACTCCATTTTCTCCAGACTTAGGTCCGTGTTGTCTAAGGCCCAGAGCCTAAACAGTGCCGAAGTAGCAAGAACCATTCCACCGGGAGTGGGGGCAAAAATTCTCGCTCAGAACGCCCAAAGACATGGCCGTGTTAATGGGCATGTCAGGCCAAAAACCCTAAAATCGACACCAAAGTGCCACAACCAACAATCATCTTTCTAAACCCTTATCAACACCCCACAAACTCAACCAAATCCATCAACATCCATATAATACTTGAGTAAACCTCAAAACAACTCAATCACAAACATCAAAACACAATCACAACCATAAATCACAACTCAAACTTACACAATCCCCACACTTGCCTCTCTCACCAAACTTAACTCTTTTCTCTCTTCAATCCAACCCTAAAAATCAAAGTTAACAAAACAACACAACCCCAAAATACCAAATCAACCATAAATACGTCTACAACAACCAATCACCAAACTCATAAACACAACTTAAAAGAAAACAAAGAAACAAGTTGGAAACTTACCAAAAATGAAGAAAATCCTTAAAACTCCAACTTGATCTCTTGAAACCCTTCAATCTCTTGAGCTTGGAAGCAACAAAATCTCTCCCTCTTAAAGATGGTGGTGATGGCCGGCCAAGGAAGAAAGAAGAAAATGCAAAAGTCAACTCTTAAACCAAACACTCTCTCCTCAAATCACTCTCCACCAAGTAATTAAACAATAAAATAATCAACCCACTTACATCGTTTTCCACTAACAATATTTAATAATATAATTAAAATATTTCTTGACCAAAATAAATCCATTGACTTGTATATATTTTGTATATATCCTCATATATACAACATATACACATCTCCTCTTTTTTTCCTTTCTTAATTAAACATATACTTAAAAATCCTTTACTTCCATTTCAACCATTAACATTTTCAAAACTTTTAGTGTATCATTATTGATATTACAATTCTCCCCCTCTACAAAAAAATTTCATCCTCAAAATTACATGTTCTAAAGTCTGTAACAATTGGAGATATTGATCTCGCATCATTTGCTCACTCTCCCAAGTTGCCTCTTCTTTAGCATGATTCTTCCAAAGAACCTTCGCAATTGGCACTTTCTTATTTCTCAACTCTTTCACTCCATGTGCGAAAATAACCACAAGTTCCTCTTCATAAGATAGATCCGGACTCACCTCAATGGATTCCACTGACAAAACATGAGATGGGTCTGACCTGTACCTCCGTAGCATAGAAACATGGAAGGCATTGTGAATTTTATCCAACTCAGGAGGCAAAGCTAGTCGATAAGCCACTAGTCCAACTCTTTCCAATACCTCATAAGGTCCAATGAAATGAGGACTCAACTTTCTTTTGTGGCCAAATCTTAAAATTCTCTTCCAATGAGACACTTTCAAAAATACTTTATCTCTAACATCGAACTCTATGTCTCTCCTCTTCAAATCTGAATAAGATTTCTGCCGATCTAAGGCTGCTTTCAACTGATCCCAAATTATCTTCACTTTCTCCTCCATTTCTTTAATCAAATCGAGACCAACCAACTTACCTTCTCCAATCTCATTCCAACTTAGAGGCGTTCTGCATCTTCTACCATACAATACCTCATAAGGTGCCATTCTAATACTGGAATGATGACTGTTGTTATAAGCAAACTCAATCAATGGCAAGAATCTGTCCCAACTCCCAGAGAAATCAATGACACAGCTCCTTAACAAATTCTCTAAAATCTGTATCACTCTCTCTGACTGCCCATCTGTCTGCGGATGAAAAGCAGTGCTAAAATGCAATCGAGAACCCAAAGCAGCATGCAATCTCACTATCTCATTGATATACAACTCAGCCAACTTTTCAAGAGAATAGTCCATCCGAACTGGAAGGAAATGAGCCGTCTTCATCAATCGATCAATAATTACCCAGATTGCTTCATGCTTCTTCTGAGTCAACGGCAAACCAGTCACAAAATCCATCGTTACTCGCTCCCACTTCCATTCTAGCACTGATAAAGGTTGGAGTAACCTCGAAGGAACTTGGTGCTCGGCCTTCACTCTCTGACAAGTGAGACATTTGGATACAAACTCCGCTATGTCCCTCTTCATACCTGACCACCAATAATGTTGCTTCAAATCATAATACATCTTGTTACTCCCAGGGTGCATAGCAAAAACTGACTGATGTGCTTCCTCTAAAATAATCTTTCTCAATCTTGCATCATTAGGAACACACAATCTATCTTTATACCAAAGTTTGCCATCAGTCCACTCATGGAAATCTTGGCTCTCTCCCTTCTGACAATCTAAAATAATTTTTTTGAATTTTCTCATCTGCCAACTAAGCATCTCTAATTTGATCCAATAAGATTGGCCTCAATTGCAACTGAGTCAACAAAGTACCATCACTACAAGGCTCGAAACTAGCATGCAACGCTCTCAACTCAATAAGCAATGAGAGCGAATAAGCAGTCAAACCTGCCAAAGACTTTCGACTCAAGGCATCAGCAATAACATTCGCCTTACCAGGATGATAATCAATCAAACAGTTGTAGTCTTTGATCAACTCTAACCACCGTCTCTACTGAAGATTCAGCTCTCTCTGAACCCCCAAGTATTTCAAACTCTTGTGATCCATATAAATGAAACACTTCTCCCTATACAAGTAGAGTCGCCAAATCTTTAAAGCAAAAACTATGGCTGCCAAGTCCAAATCATGCGTCGGGTAATTCAACTCATGTGGCTTCAACTGCCGAGAAGCATAAGCTATAACTCTACCCTCTTGCATCAAAACACAACCTAAACCATTATGTGAAGCATCACTGTAAATCACATATGGTTTACCTTCCACAGGCAAGGTAAGAACAGGAGCTTGAGTCAACATATCCTTCAACTGCTCAAAGCTTGCTTGACACTGATCTGACCACACAAATCTAACTCCCTTCCAAAGCAATCTAGTGAGTGGAGTAGCTATCAAAGAAAAACCTTTCACAAATCGTCGATAATAGCCTGCCAAACCCAGAAAACTTCTAACTTCAGTCACAGTCTTCGGTGGACTCCAATTCAAAATGGCCTCAACTTTACTTGGATCAACTCTAATGCCATTTGCTGAAACTACATGACCCAGAAAAGCCACTTGATCATTCACACTTAGACAGCTCAGCATACAACTGCTTCTCCCTCAAGGTCTGCAATACAATCCACAAATGCTTATCATGATCCTCCTCATTATGCAAATACACCAAAATATCATCGATAAAAACTACTACAAACTAATCCAAATAGGATCAAATCTATAAAAGTTGCAGGTGTATTCGTCAACCCAAAAGGCATTGCCAAAAACTCATAATGCCCATACCTCATGCGAAAAGCTATCTTAGGAACATCTTCCTCTCTGATTCTCAACCGATGGTACCATGATCTCATATCAATCTTAGAGAATACTACTGCTCCTTTCAATTGATCAAAGAGATCATCTATCCGAGGCAAAGGATACTTATTCTTGATGGTCACCTTATTCAACTGCCTATAATCAATGCACAATCTTAAGGTACCATCCTTCTTCTTCACAAACAAAACAGGAGCTCCCCACGGAGACACACTAGGGTGAACAAACCCTTTATCCAATAAGTCCTGCAACTACACCTTCAACTCTCTCAACTCAGCAGGTGCCATTCAATAAGGAGTAATAGAGATGGGAGTGGTACCAGGCAACAAATCAATACCAAACTCAACCTCTCTCTCAGGGGGTATCCCTAGCAACTCCTCAGGAAACACATCTGAGAATTCAGCAACTGTGGGTATACTATCAAGCTGGGAACCTACTACTCTGGTATCCACAACATGAGCAAGATAAGCATCACACCCTTTCCGAATCATCCTCCTAACTACAACAGCTGAAACAAACAATGATGCAAGCTGTCTCTGCTCACTAGATACCATCACACTTCTACCATCACCAGTTCTTAGGGTAACATGCTTCTTCTGACAATCTACTACAGCCCCATGCTTAGACAACTAATCCACGCCTAAAATCAAATCATACTCCTTAAAAGGCATTTCAATCAAATAACCCAAGAACTCCTCATCCTGAACAACAACTGGACTATCTCGGTGCACCTTACTCACAAAGACATCAAATCCTAGGGACTCAGAATGCAATTCAGACACAGGCAAGATGGATGCACTTATATATGAATGCGTAGATCCTGGATCAATCAAAGCAAGAACAGAAATGCCAAATAAAGAAGATGTACCTGCAATGACAGCTGAAGCATTCGGCTGCCTCTGCATCACACACAATCGCTGTGATGGCCCGGCCTCATCTGGCCTACTGCCTCCGGATGTAGAGCCTTCTCTCTGACATAACCCAGGTTGACCACCTCTACTAAAACCTCTACCACTATGACCTCCTCTAACACTAGGTCGAGAAACTACAGAATCTGCCTGCCTATCCTCCTGTAGCTCAGGACAATCTCTGATGAAATGGTCTGGCGACCTGCATCTAAAACACACAGCTGGTCCACCTATCCTTCAACAAACACCTCCATGTATCCTACCACAATGGACACATGTAGGTGGAGTAGACCTCTGAGCCACTGGGGTCGGTGCACTAGCCATAGAAACTGTAGGTCTCGGTCTCTGCCTCTGGTGTGG
The DNA here is from genome assembly GCA_947685225.1 of Garcia nutans. NCBI lineage: Eukaryota > Viridiplantae > Streptophyta > Magnoliopsida > Malpighiales > Euphorbiaceae > Garcia > Garcia nutans. The sequence goes on along the minus strand of CANTUV010000011.1, from coordinate 15,269,970 downwards.
TACTGACCTAACAGGCTGCCTCTGGCCCCTACTGAACCTCTGAAAATGACCTCCTCGGCCTCTCTTTACAGATGAAGACCCTGCCTCAAACTGGGATCTCCTAACTCTAGTCTCCTCCTCAGTGGCAGCTGCTGCAATACCCTGTGCTCTCTCAACACTCCGGGCCACTGCAACAAGCTGGGAAAGATCCTGATACCAGGAACCAGCAATAATACACATAATAGAGGGTCTCAACCCCTCCTCAAATCTCCTACACCGGTCTATCTCATTCAAAATAATCCCATCGGCATAATGACTCAACCGAATGAAATCCATCTCATACTCTGTCACCATCCGGTTATGCTGCCTTAGATTCAGAAACTCCATCTTCTTAGCATCCTTATACTCCCTCGGAGTATACTTCTACTCAAACTCCCGTAGAAAATCACCATAAGACAAGGTCGGTGGATCATCCATGGCATGTGGAACCGTCTTCCACCAATCATATGCATCTCTCTGCAGAAGAGATCTAGCATTATCAAATTTCTCTTTCAGGAATGGCTTACAACTGGATAAATACCCTCTAAACTCTATCCAACCACTGCTCAGCGTCTGCAGGATCTGTAGTACCAAAGAAGTCCTCAGCTCTGAACTTCCTTAATTTATCATACTGCCTCACCGGTACTTGTGGCTGTGGTTGCGGTGGTGGCTGCTGCACTGGAGTCTGCCTCAATAAATCTACCATATGCCGTAACCAAACAGGCGAAATCTCATCAGCTGCTGGTCTCTCTGGCACAGGACCAGGTGCCTCTCCAGCTATCTCAACCCTAGCTCCATCTCTAGCATCAAAAGGAGCTACACTCTCAGCACTACCTTCTACAGACTAGCGTGACTGAGATGCCATCACTGCCTCTATCTGTAAACACAGCAGAAAATACCTCATCAAAGATCAGAAAGTGCCAGTGCCAATGCATGTATCTTATTTAAAAACCATATTTCAAAATCAAAATTTTATTTTTCTTACTATTCACCTAGGTTGAGAACCTCAAACCTAGGCTCTGATACCAAAACAGTTGTAACACCTCCTACCCCATATACACACACCGCATACAGCCACACAACATGTGGTATATGTATAAAGGATATAAGGGTGTCACAGTGCATTTTAAACAAACCAAACTTTAATCTTTAACATATAATTATCATAAGTCAGTCTGAGTAAAATTAAAACATTTAACCTATATTATAAAATTCAATAGGGAAAACATTTCTCTTTATAATACATATACATAACCTTAGTACCCAAAAGTTTATCCAAAACATTTGTTTAATAAGGAGCGGAAAATGCAGCGGAGTATACATAAGGTTACATCAAAATCACTAAGTATAAAAATATGAAATTTATACATGCTGGCAGTTTATCTCTGATATTGATGTCCACAACTCAACACTGCTCTCACAAACTCAAGCCTAGACTCGACTCGGTCTAGATGAGCTCTCCGGCACAACCGGATCTACCCTGTCACCTGTGCGATGAACCACAATCGCGCTAAGCAGAAAGCTTAGTGGTATAAACTTTGATTCAATATAGATCAATTCAATGCTCAAACACAATACATGTGAATATATCAACTCATTACATTATATCTCAACATATTAATCATTTGCATCTCATTTCATATTCACATTAAAATAAAGACAAACATGGGCCTAAAAAGAATCTAATATGCTATTCAAAGTTCAGAGTTACTGCTTTGGTCCATATTGACACCTTGTGTCTAGCCCCGTAGGCAATATATATATATATATCCATGGATAATGTAACAGACCTAGTCTCTTGGACCTAAACCCGGCTAGACCCTTGGGCCCCAGTATCTTAGTCCTCAACCCGGCTAGATTGTTACAGTTTTTTAGGCTGACGACCTGGTCTTTTCACCTCCAAAACATCACATTTATCAGCTAGGCTCGGCTTACGACCCGGTCTTTTCACCTGCCCAGCAATTCATAGGCATGCCACCAAACCCAGAACTCTAAAAATTAAATAACATACTAGGCACACAATTAATTCATTTATCTCATTATCAATCTCTTTCACAATTCATTTTTCATTTCATTTCTCATAATCAAACTAGGCTCATTGCCTTAGTATATCATCTTTTCTCATTTTTCTCATTCTTCTATTTTATCTCAATATCAATTGGTTACATTATGTTTTCATATATCTCATCATGTTATTCCACATTCCCTTTCATTTCTAACACATTACTCAATTGCTTTGATACAACAACATAATTCACATTATGCATATCATACCATATAATTCATTCTTCAACGATGTATCAAGTAACTTAACACATTTCTCAACTAAATGTGTTAAGTCTCAATGTCATGTAAATGTATGCAATCATTCAAAGTTTGTACTTACCCCTAAGAGCAATAACACCACTCTATCAACTCCTCTTCCAAGATAACTCTCAACACTTGAATTAAGGTAGCTCAAATCTCTTCAAAACCTAATCCAAAGGTGATCATACAACTCACTTAGAGATACACATAAGAAAATAAGGAAGAGAATTATATAGGGCAAACTCTACACTTGACATGCACAACAACACGGGCGTGTCCATGATCGTGCCCTAAACCCACAATACAAAAGCTTTGACACGCTCAGTGACATGGGCATGTCACTGCACGTGTCAATTCTCCACCAACACAGAAGCTATGACACGCTCAGTGATATGGGCGTGTCACTGGATGTGTCAATCAGCCAACAACACAGTAGCTATGACATGCTCAGTGACATGGGCGTGTCACTGGCCGTATCAATGCTACTACAACACAGAAGCTGTGACACACTCAGTGACATGGGCGTGTCACTACTCGCGTCAATAACCCAGAAAATAGAACCAACAACACACCCAAAGACATGGTCGTGTTAATGTGCGTGTCAGGCCAAAAACCCTAAAATCGACACCAAAGTGCCACAACCAACAATCATCTTTCTAAACCCTTATCAACACCACACAAACTCAACCAAATCCATCAACATCCATATAATACTTGAGTAAACCTCAAAACAACTCAATCACAAACATTAAAACACAATCACAACCATAAATCACAACTCAAACTTACACAATCCACACACTTGCCTCTCTCACCAAACTTAACCCTCTTCTCTCTTCAATCCAACCCCAAAAATTAAAGTTAACAAAACAACACAACCCCAAAATACCAAATCAACCATAAATACATCTACAACAACCAATCATCAAACTCATAAACACAACTCAAAAGAAAATAAAGAAACAAGTTGGAAACTTATCAAAAATGAAGAAAATCCTTAAAACTCCAACTTGATCTCTTGAAACCCTTCAATCTCTTGAGCTTGGAAGCTATAAAATCTCTCTCTCTTGAATATGGTGGTGATGGCCAACCAAGGAGGAAAGAAGAAGATGAAGATGAAAGAAGAAACTGCAAATTCAACTCTTAAACCAAACACTCTCTCCTCAAATCACTCTCCACCAAGCAATTAAACAATAAAATAATCAACCCACTTACATCATCTTCCACTAACAATATTTAATAATATAAGTAAAATATCTCTTGACCAAAATAAACCTTTTGACTTGTATATATTTTGTATATATCCTCATATATACAACATATACACATCTCCTCTTTTTTTCCTTTCTTAATTAAACATATACTTAAAAATCCTTTAATTCCATTTCAACCATTAACATTTCCAAAACTTTTAGGGTATCATTAGGGATATTACAATGCGACTGCTCAAATGATTGCGCGACTGCCCAAATGGGTTGCCCAAAAAACTTGGTTTGACATCAAGGTTCATGGTTGCATGGAGTGAGAATGTCTCGGCGGAAGAAATTGTGTGACCACAAAAACGGGTCATGCGAATGAACAACTTAATCTGGCAAAAAGGTTTGCGGTGGTTGGAGTGATGAAATCTCGACGCGATAAGCAATATCTCACCTCTATGAAGTCATGCAACTGCGAGATTCATATAGCCATTGTAGGGCTTCAATGGCTATTTAAATAACCAATAAGAAGATACCATGTGTCAAGTAGCCATTGGAGATTTGAATTCTGCAACTGCACAAAATAGCTAAGAGACTGCACAGACAATTGTGTGATCGCACAAACGGTTACGCTACCACACCAATAGTGTGACACAGAAATCCAAGAAGATTTTGTGGCTATTGGAGTTAGACTTTTCTACCCACTTTACCAACGGGCAAAATTTGTTTGAGGCCTATAAATACCACCTCAAACAAATCTTCTAGCAAGAGATTATGTACCGATATTATCCAAACTCTTGCAATTTGTTTTCTTAAGTGTTCATCTTTTATCTCTTCATAAAAGGTTGAGTGTTAGCCATAAAACACCATTGTAAGGTATAGTGTGAGCCATAAACACTTCTTGTGTTTGAGAGTTAGCTTAGAAAAACTCTTGTAAGGGGTTTGAGTGCTAACCTTAGGAAAACACTTGTAAAGTTGGGTGTGAGCATGTGAAAACACCAAGTTCGGTGTGAGCTTGTGAAAACACCAAGTTAGGAGTGAACTTGCAAAACTCCAAGTGTAGTAGAATACATAATTGAGGTTGGGGAGTGGATGTAGAATTGTTAAATTCACTATAATTCTCTTATGTTCATTCTTCTCTACTCTACTCCTACTCTTGCTTTGATTTCATTTTGATTTTCAATTTTTCATCAATTTTTTAAAACAACCAATTCACCCCCCTCTTGGTTGTCATCTTAGGACAACAAATAGTTTATATTTTAATTACATTTGATTTGGCATAACATATTGTGATTTGGTGAATGTGTTATGCTACTTTAATATTGATTTTCATATGTTAAGTGGATTGTATTAAGTAAAATTGTGAAATGCATGAAATATGAAATGATAAGCCATTATAGAATAGCTAATAGCATTGTTTTGTATAATTTGTGAAAAGTATGAATTATGTATTGGAAATATGAAAATAGGCTACATTGTTAATGTGGCTAAGAAATATGTCTTATATGATTGGAAATTCCAAAAATTGTGAGGAAGACACGAATAATGTGGTGAGAATGAGGAATGGTATTGAATATGGAAAATGGATGAAGTTTGAAAAATGTGTGTTGTATATTGCCTTATTTCTTGTTTAGAAAATTGCATAAGATATGACATGACATTTTTATATGCCTTCAGGCGAGACATACTGGTGTCAATAGGTGATGCGCCTACGACCAGCATAATGTGACTCTTAGATCCCCAATGTCGATAGGGGACACACCTTCGGGCAGTATGATATGGTACTCAGATCCTTGGTGTTATGATAGGCCAAATCGATATTTATGGAATTTAAATATTATATAGGGATTTTGTGCCCAATGTATGTGTTCGTGAAATGTTATTGAATTTTACGAGCAATGTGTTGCATTGAAGCGTATTGCATACCACGACATAAGAAAATATATGATGCATTATTTAAAAAATTATTATTGTTATTAAAGTATATACCACTAAGTTATAGTAGCTTAGTGCGATTGATTTCATCGTGTAGGTAACAGAGTAGAGGCCGGGATCCTTGATAGACTTGACCGTCTAGTCCTAGTAGTACTAAAAGCTAGAAACTTTTGCCGCAAGACCAGGGTGATTGATGCTAGCTTGCTTATCATGTAAATATATATTTTTGGATTACATATATTATGCTTATGAACGCTATGTTATTATGTAAAAATATTGCGTAATTAATGTACAATAAAGTATTATAAAAAAAATTATATGTATGTGTTTATGGAATATTTGATGAATTTGTAGAAAAGGTTGAGTTGAATTGAGAATTTGGGAATATTATTTTTCGCAGGTTGTGTCATGATTGATTTTTGAAAATTATTTAATTTATAAATAAAACTCTGACAAATTTTTTCAGAGATTTTTCTTATAAAACTTTGTCAAAATATTAAATTGGTATGTATTTATATTTATTATAATTAGCTTTTTATCAATAGTATTAAATTTTGATATCAAATAAATGACTTTTCTACTGTTTAGTACTGTAGCATTAATGTATGTATATTATACATATATGGAGTGTATGTAATATACGTATGTAATATACGTATATGAGTATAAGAGTGATAAAAAATCCCAAAAACCACAAAAAAATTAATTTTAAACTCTAAATTTCCATAAATTAATAAAATACTTTAAAATTTTAAGTTTAATATTAATTAACTAAAAAATCCATAAAATCACAAAAAATTATATTTTTTTAAAATTAAACCCTAAAATTCATAAAATACTAAAAATTTTAATTTTTTTAACTATAGACCTAAAAATCCCTAAAATAAAAAAAACACTAAATTCCTATAAATTAATAAAATACCTTAAAATTTTAATTTTTAATGCTAATCAACTAAAAATCCATAAAATCTTAAAAAAAATTGTATTTTTAAAATTAAACCCTAAAATCCCTAAAAAACCAAATATTTTAATTTTTTAACTAAAAACCTAAATATCCATAAAATCACAAAAAAAAATAAACACTAAATTCCCATAAATTCATAAAATACCTTAAAATTTTAATTTTAATACTAATTAACTAAAAATTCATAAAATAAAAAGATAGTATTTTTTAAAACTAAACCCTAAAATTCCTAAAAAAAAGTTTAATTTTTTAACTAAAAACCTAAAAATCACAAAAATCACAAAACAATTAATTTTAAACACTAAATTCCTATAAATTAATAAAATACCTTAAAATTTTAATTTTTAATACTAATTAACAAAAAATCCATAAAATCACCAAAATCCTAAATTGTATTTTTTAAAACTAAACTCTAAAATTCCTAAAAAAAACCAAAAATTTTAATTTTTTAACTAAAAACCTAAAAATCCTAAAGTCCCAAAAAAATTTTAATTTTAAACAGTTCTTGTAAATTACTAAAACAACTTAAAATTTTAATATTTAATACTAATTCCCTAGAAATACCTAAAAGCACATAAATTTCAATAAAATTGAAAAAAAAGGCAGAAAGTATTCAAAATTATCCATAAAGTCCAGAATTATGTCATACTAAAAATTACGGAAATAATTTTTCTAAACCCTAAATACTAACAAAATTACAAAAATAATTTTCTAAACCCTAAAAACTAAGTGAATAAATACTAACATAATACATATAGAATAATTTTCAATTCAACATAATACATACATAATATTTTTCAACAATACTCAACAATAATTAATAAAAACCCCATAATATTTAAAACAAAAATACAACATATTCTAGAAATTAAATTAAATAAATACATAACAAAAAATCCATAAATCCAATATTTTCTTAAAAAAATGAAAATCCTATGTCCCAAATGCATTTTCACATTGCATATCCAAAAAAATTAAAAATATAAAAATGTCTAGAAAAAATAAAAAAAATTAAAAGGGTACATGAAAAAACAACCGCCGTTAGCATTACTGTTCACCGCCACCGTCGAGAGAAAAACAAAAAGAGAGGAAGAAGAATAATGACCAAGGACGGAGAAGCAAAAGGAGGCAAGGGGGGAGAGAGGAGGCAGAAATGGGAGAAGAGAAAAAAAAAAGAGGAAGTTATATATTTAAGGTTTTTATTTTATCGAGAGACATAAGTGTCTCTTGGTAATACCAGCAGAAAAAGTAATTCCTTCGGTAAATAAAAATAATGAGCAGCAAAATTGTCATTACTCACTTGTACTTTATCGATGAATGTTCATTTTCTATCGGTATTATTGATAATTTTTTCTTATTTGTCGATAAATGAAAAGTCATGAACATTAGTTACATCACTCACATTTACCAACGGAACGACAATATTTGTTAGTAGTACCGACAAAAAAGGAACATCTGTCGATAATGATGATAACAGATAAGGTTCTATTAGTAAATGAAAAGCCATGAGATGGAAATGTGCCACCCACATATATTTTATGCACATGTTCTACTTATCAGCAAAATGTTTGGTTCTCTCAGTATTTGTAATCTGTTAGTAATATCGAGAGAGAGTGCTTTTCTATCGATAACTGTAACACCCCGATACTCCATATAAGTACTATACATATACCTGGTATACATACAGTAAGTATATAAAGTATAAGAATGTCACTTTTCGTTACAATTTAAAAACTTTTAACAGAGTTCAAATCACCAAACATAAATTAAAAGAACATTTACATATATATAAACTTATCTTTATCAAAATTTCATTTATACATATAAATATACTCTTGTCAGAAATACATCATAATTAAAAGTTATACATGTTTTCATCACCCTCTAGTTGGTCTCGACAAACTCTTACTCTTCTCGTGGCATAACGAAAGACTTCATATCTTCCACCTAGTCACCTGCGCGATTACACATCCGCGCTAAGCCCGAGAGCTTAGTAGTATAGATATAAAATATAAACATACATTATAGAAAATTCTAACATATAATGATATATCAAATCCATGTACCATTAGTTTCTTATCATGTTTTCCTTCTTAATTGCATCTTTCATATATTATATACATATATACATAACATTATCACCAACCACAATCCATCACCAATACTCACAATCAACATATCAATACACACACATTACATATCATGCTTCATAACATTATTTTATTCATAATTCACCAATCATGAATCGCATTTCCAACAAAGGCAATCATTATCATCAACCACAATCCATCACTAATACTCACAATCAATATATCAATTCACACATTACATATCATACTTCAATACATTGTTTTACTCACAATTCACCAATCATGAATCACATTGCCAACAAAGATGATCATATATCTCATTATTCATTTATTTCAACATTTGTATATCACATTGAAAACAAAGACAGACTCGGGCCCAAAAGACACTAATATGCTATTCAACTTTCAGAGTTAATGCTTTGGTTTTATTATCACATTCATCAATATCATAATCCCAACTAGGCTTCAAGGATTAGGTTCAACCAAGCTTCAAGGGGAACAAAGCATGCTAAGTATCAACCCAACTTGGCTTCAAGAACCAACCCAACCTAGCTTCAAGGATTGTAACATCTCAATTAGGCTTCAAGGATTAAATCCAACCTAACTTCAAGAGATTGTTACTATTATTAGGCATGCCACCAACAACAAACTCTGAAAATAGATAACACATTAGCCACACAATTCATTGATTATTTCATCATCAATATCATTTTCAATTCTCATCATCATCTAAGCAAACATGCATTATTTCTTTCAATTGAATCATCATAGCCAACCACAATGGCTTCACATCACATTTGAGTTATCATAGCCAATCACAATGGCTTCACATCACATTTGAGTTATCATAGCCAATCACAATGGCTTCACATCACATTTCAATCCACATTATAGCAATTCATCTTTCAAATACACAATCATTTACATCATCATTGATATATACAGCATCAATTACATTAACTAAACAAACATCTCATTATTCAATAATATCATCAATTCCATCATATTATTCACATCATAATAACTCAGAACATTAGTTTCACATCTCTTTATGTCTCAATTCACATTTCAACATTTCTCAAGACACATGAACATCATTCATTATTAAAACATCTATCATAACAAATTGCATTGCACATACCTTTTTGGATGGTCATTATAGCTTTCACACTATACAAATAATAACATTAGTCACATTGTATCAACAATATAATAATTTACTTAACACATTTATACTAAATGTGGTAAGTCTCAAAATCATATAAAAGAATACATCCATGTAAGTTTGTACTTACCTCAAGAACTACTCCCATCAATCTATACATTTCCTCTTCCAAGAATCCGTAACACTTAGGTTAGAGCAATTCCACCTCTTCACAACCTAATCCAAAAGGAATAATACACACTTATTTACAATTACACATGAAGTCTAATGCAATTATTCACTTATTAGTCTCATATTAGACCCATAGATCACAATTTATAAACCAATTCATCTATCCAAGGCCCCGCGGTCGTGGCATCACAACCCCACAGCCGTGGGTTATCAAACAAATCTGTCCATTTTTTTCCAGAACCCCCACGGGCGTGTCCTCACTTGCCACGACCGTGGCACTCACTTGCCACGACCGTGGCATCCAATTAGCCTCTATTTCGGACCAAACTCATGTATTTTGTATTTCAAGCTTCAATAAACACAATTATATAAAAAAAACCAAGATAATAAGTAATCCAACTCACAACATACATCAATAATCAACTAATTTAACACTTAGATAACTTCAACATATCTATACACTTCACTCTTTCATTATCATTATCTTCTCACCCCAACTCTACCAAATATATACACAATCACTAGAAATCAACACAAGGAAATAAATACTTACTTGAATATCTTGTCAAATCTTCAATCTCTACCTTCAATTCTCTTAAAGCCCTAAGATTTTGATGTATATCATCACATCTCTCTATCTCCCTCTCTCTCTCTCTCTCGTGCAAGAACCAAAAGGAGAAGAAGAAGAAAGAAAATATCTTTTTCTTTTTCCTCTTCTTACGTTAATCATATATATATATATATAATAATAATAATAATATAATTAATTATTTCTAAAAAACCTCCACCACATCCTTTAGTCTCCTTTGACTTTCTTTTCTTCTTTTTCTATTATTATTCTTATTATTTATTAATTATATAAATTCACTTTTCCTACACCCTTTTATACATTAGGTATATGAGATGTATATGTTGGTATATGTATATCTCTTTTATTTTGCATTTATATTTTCCATATTTCCCAAATACCACAATACTCTAAAACTTTTAGGGTATATTTTGGGATATTACAATTCTCTCCCCCTTAAATAATTTCGTCCTCGAAATTATCAGTACCGTAACAATCCATTCTTAACAAAATACTATCTTAACTTCCATATAAAGTGAATTATATGCTTAAGTTATTATGTCATCAAACCATATGACTTCAACTCTCCCCTTTAGAATCAACCATCTTCTCTAAATTCCATAACTCATCATTCTATATGTTTATATATCTTATTACTTCCTTGATCAAACATTCAAAAGAACTCATTACATTTCTTATTAATATCTTTATACAAGAATCAATTCATTTTATAGTACACTTATACTTCATCCAATCTTTATATTTAATGTATATTGTTCCTTCACCTCTTTGTAATTACTCTCTTAACTTTATCCTTAAAAATCATTAGTTTAAATCTTAGCATTAATTATCCCGTCATTACAATCTCTGTCTAAATAAACATTTATCAAACCTCAATGGATAACAAGATCCTTATTCTTCACAAATTGAGTTACTTCTTTAGCATGCTTTTCACTTAACTTACATATTAATACATTACCTTTCAACTTATTTTATAAATAACCAATCTTTTCCCTTTTTTTTATCATGATTTATAATTACTAGAACTCCATTCATTCATGTCCAATCACACTTTAAAATTTTACATCATAAACATTATCATGTAAATAATTATACTCTTAGTACAACTATACATATTAAATCTCAATAATGATTCATAATCTTAGCCAAATCCAGATCATTTGATCTATCTGTCACAATATACCCATGTTCCAATCTTGTTCAATTCCAACTAACGATTAATTTATTTAAACTTATAATGAAATTTCACAATATACATATATGTATATATATATAACCTAATTCCATTAGGCCAAACTTATATTCAATTCCTGATCTCCTCCGATCCAAATTCAGTCAATTTATCATGATAACAAATCACTTCAAATTATCTTAGTATAATTCCCACCAATTCTCATAATAATTTTATACCATAATTACTCTCTATAGTTCATTCACTTAAACTTCAAATTCATTCATTTATTCATTACATACCATAAACATATTCAGTATAACTCTCAGTCACATTCTATATTTTCTCCCTTTAATATCTCTTCACATTTCATATCATTGTACATTTATTTTAATTACCTTTTTGTCATATTATCCATAACTCCAAAACATTTCTATAATTTCCTTTTCTCTCTTTACCTTCATAATTATAACCAAATTCTTAACATAAAATGATAAGGTACAACTTTATCCACCATAACTTTTAACTATACTTCTCAAACAAAATTTTCAATCTCACCAAATCTGTATTACAATCATTTTATCTAAGACCCAAATCTATGGATAACAAAATTAACCGATCAAATATATTGAACAACACATATGACTTTAAGAGATTAATATTCAAGCCTGGGATTTATAAATCAATACTGTTCTTTTATAATCTTATTCTCAATCTTTACAAATACAAGGCTAAGGTGTATCTCAAGAATTATACATATTCCTTCTTTACAGTTTTGCTATATCAGGAGTTAGCATATTCCAACTCCGTTTCAAACCAATTTGCACTCGATTATATGATTTTTATCAACTTAATTCATGTTTCAACAACATTATTATATACATATTCAATCATATGCAGTTCCTATACAATTTCTTTTTGTCACTTCATTTCTAATCCATTTACAATCTCTTATAATATATATAATAAGATAGAACTTTCCATATGTGAATACTTTGGGACTCTAAATATCATATGATCATCAAGTTCAATGCTCACTATAACAATTTCCACTGTCCAATATTACTCAAGTCCATTCCATTCCCACTTCCATCACATAATCCATCTAGCTTTACACAGTTCATGATCTAATCTCTCTTAGGTCCACTAATACATACAACATCATTTCCATATCACTAATTCTATAATTATACCACATACATATTCATAGGTCACCTTCATAATGTGATTCACACATTTTATATATATATATATCATAATTTCATTTATAATGAAAAACTCAGTTCACATATCATATACATCTAAACACTTAATTATATGCTCTTATTTTATTTTCCTTTTTCATACATTCAATACAAATTTAATGTTTATCACTTTCTTTTAAACACTATCATTCTCATTCTTCCAATAGGATGTAAAGTATTTATTCACACTGCAAATATATATATATATATATTGACTATAATAACACTTCACATCCATCTTGGTCACATTCCTAATGTGACATCTCTTTCACTTTCATCTTTAAAAACATTTAATATACTTCCATATTCATTTTTACCCTTTGCAGTAAAATGATTTAAAATAGCTCATTTTCAGTTGCTTATCCACTTCCCTTTTTACTTCAAAACAAATTTTCATACTATCAATCACATTACTCAATTCATAATACTTTCATGTGCAATATTAGTCATTTCACCTAGCTTATGTATTGAATATACATTAAACCATCAATATCCAAATAATCTTTATCAAATTCCACTAAAACTTTAACTTTTCAACTTACTACTTCGCTTAAGCTTCAATTTGCCAAACTCATCTTTTCTTAATATCAACTTTAAAAACATCTTATATATATATCACAAAGCAATATCAAAACATATAATTTTCACAATTATCAAGCTCATTTCGAAAAATCTCAAATATCACATATTATCACCATTACCATGAGCTTTCACAATATTCAAGCATCTCACATTTCTAACATTGAATTCACAATGTTTGCATTAAAATAACAATACCAATTTATATTCTTACCTAACCAATATCATCTCTTTTTCCTTTAAACAAAATCTTAACTTTATACATATTCCCCAAACTTTAAATAGTCACATTTTGTCTCTACTAATCAACTCATTCAATATTCCACCATACTCTTCCTATTTAATAACATATCTTTCAATATTAACAATCCAACACTATTTCCTCTGTCTAGCAAACCCAACATAAACTTTATTATAAAGAGATTCAAAGTGTAGAGGAAAGAGTACATACTTTAATCTTCATTTTGATTTCAACTCATTTTCAACTTTATTCTCCTTTTCATTTCTTTATACTTCAACACATTTAACACTTCACTTTACTTGCACAAATTTCCATTTTTTTTATATCAATTAAACTTATATAAATCCATATCATTTCTTTCTCTAGCTTTACTTTCATGTAAAACTTCATTCACACACTAGCATCCATCTCATATAACACAGATATTCTATCATTCATATAATGCCACATCCGAGACCAACCTAGGTGTCAATGCATATGCATGTATTACAAATTTCATTTTAAAACTTTTCCTTTTTACTTCTATTTAAACTTTTCAAAACTTTTCTTTTTAATTCTACTTAGGCCGAGAATCTCGAACCTAAGCTCTGATACCAAAAAAATTGTAACACCTCGATACTCCATATAAGTACTATACATATACCTGGTATACATACAGTAAGTATATAAAGAATAAGAATGTCACTTTTCGTTACAATTTAAAAACTTTTAACAGAGTTCAAATCACCAAACATAAATTAAAAGAACATTTACATATATATAAACTTATCTTTATCAAAATTTCATTTATACATATAAATATACTCTTGTCAGAAATACATCACAATTAAAAGTTATACATGTATGCATCACCCTCTAGTTGGTCTCGACAAACTCTTACTCTTCTCGTGGCATAACGAAAGACTTCATATCTTCCACCTAGTCGCCTGCAGGATTACACATCCGCGCTAAGCCCGAGAGCTTAGTAGTACAGATATAAAATATAAACATACATTATAGAAAATTCTAACATATAATGATATATCAAATCCATGTACCGTTAGTTTCTTATCATGTTTTCCTTCTTAATTGCATCTTTCATATATTATATACATATATACATAACATTATCACCAACCACAATCCATCACCAATACTCACAATCAACATATCAATACACACACATTACATATCATGCTTCATAACATTATTTTATTCACAATTCACCAATCATGAATCACATTTCCAACAAAGGCAATCATTATCATCAACCACAATCCATCACTAATACTCACAATCAATATATCAATTCACACATTACATATCATACTTCAATACATTGTTTTACTCACAATTCACCAATCATGAATCACATTGCCAACAAAGACGATCATAGATCTCATTATTCATTTATTTCAACATTTGTATATCACATTGAAAACAAAGACAGACTCGGGCCCAAAAGACACTAATATGCTATTCAACTTTCAGAGTTAATGCTTTGGTTTTATTATCACATTCATCAATATCATAATCCCAACTAGGCTTCAAGGATTAGGTTCAACCAAGCTTCAAGGGGAACAAAGCATGCTAAGTATCAACCCAACTTGGCTTCAAGAACCAACCCAACCTAGCTTCAAGGGTTGTAATATCTCAATTAGGCTTCAAGGATTAAATCCAACCTAACTTCAAGAGATTGTTACTATTATTAGGCATGCCACCAACAACAAACTCTGAAAATAGAATAACACAATAGCCACACAATTCATTGATTATTTCATCATCAATATCATTTTCAATTCTCATCATCATCTAAGCAAACATGCCTTATTTCTTTCAATTGAATCATCATAGCCAACCACAATGGCTTCACATCACATTTGAGTTATCATAGCCAATCACAATGGCTTCACATCACATTTGAGTTATCATAGCCAATCACAATGGCTTCACATCACATTTCAATCCACATTATAGCAATTCATCTTTCAAATACACAATCATTTACATCATCATTGATATATACAGCATCAATTACATTAACTAAACAAACATCTCATTATTCAATCATATCATCTATGCATGCTTCCATCATATTATTCACATCATTATAACTCAGAACATTAGTTTCACATCTTTTTATGTCTCAATTCACATTTCAACATTTCTCAAGACACATGAACATCATTCATTATTAAAACATCTATCATAACAAATTGCATTGCACATACCTTTTTGGATGGTCATTATAGCTTTCACACTATACAAATAATAACATTAGTCACATTGTATCAACAATATAATAATTTACTTAACACATTTATACTAAATGTGTTAAGTCTCAAAATCATATAAAAGAATACATCCATGTAAGTTTGTACTTACCTCAAGAACTACTCCCATCAATCTATACATTTCCTCTTCCAAGAATCCTCAACACTTAGGTTAGAGCAATTCCACCTCTTCACAACCTAATCCAAAAGGAATAATACACACTTATTTACAATTACACATGAAGTCTAATGCAATTATTCACTTATTAGTCTCATATTAGACCCATAGATCACAATTTATAAACCAACTCATCTATCCAAGGCCCCACGGTCGTGGCCTCACAACCCCACGGCCGTGGGTTATCAAACAAATCTGTCCATTTTTTTCCAGAACCCCCACGGGCGTGTCCTCACTTGCCACGACCGTGGCACTCACTTGCCACGACCGTGGCATCCAATTAGCCTCTATTTCGGACCAAACTCATGTATTTTGTATTTCAAGCTTCAATAAACACAATTATATAAAAAAAAACCCAAGATAATAAGTAATCCAACTCACAACATACATCAATAATCAACTAATTTAACACTTAGATAACTTCAACATATCTATACACTTCACTCTTTCATTATCATTATCTTCTCACCCCCAACTCTACCAAATATATAAACAATCACTAGAAATCAACACAAGGAAATAAATACTTACTTGAATATCTTGTCAAATCTTCAATCTCTACCTTCAATTCTCTTAAAGCCCTAAGATTTTGATGTATATCATCACATCTCTCTATCTCCCTCTCTCTCTCTCTCTCTCGTGCAAGAACCAAAAGGAGAAGAAGAAGAAAGAAAATATCTTTTTCTTTTTCCTCTTCTCACGTTAATCATATATATAATAATAATAATAATAATAATAATATAATTAATTATTTCTAAAAAACCTCCACCACATCCTTTAGTCTCCTTTGACTTTCT
This sequence comes from Garcia nutans, assembly GCA_947685225.1. Classification (NCBI taxonomy): domain Eukaryota; kingdom Viridiplantae; phylum Streptophyta; class Magnoliopsida; order Malpighiales; family Euphorbiaceae; genus Garcia; species Garcia nutans. The sequence goes on along the minus strand of CANTUV010000011.1, from coordinate 15,253,073 downwards.
TTTCTTCTTTTTCTATTATTATTCTTATTATTATTCTTATTATTTATTAATTATATAAATTCACTTTTCCTACACCCTTTTATACATTAGGTATATGAGATGTATATGTTGGTATATGTATATCTCTTTTATTTTGCATTTATATTTTCCATATTTCCCAAATACCACAATACTCTAAAACTTTTAAGGTATATTTTGGGATATTACAATTCTCTCCCCCTTAAATAATTTCGTCCTCGAAATTATCAGTACCGTAACAATCCATTCTTAACAAAATACTATCTTAACTTCCATATAAAGTGAATTATATGCTTAAGTTATTATGTCATCAAACCATATGACTTCAACTCTCCCCTTTAGAATCAACCATCTTCTCTAAATTCCATAACTCATCATTCTATATGTTTATATATCTTATTACTTCCTTGATCAAACATTCAAAAGAACTCATTACATTTCTTATTAATATCTTTATACAAGAATCAATTCATTTTATAGTACACTTATACTTCATCCAATCTTTATATTTAATATATATTGTTCCTTCACCTCTTTGTAATTACTCTCTTAACTTTATCCTTAAAAATCATTAGTTTAAATCTTAGCATTAATTATCCCGTCATTACAATCTCTGTCTAAATAAACATTTATCAAACCTCAATGGATAACAAGATCCTTATTCTTCACAAATTGAGTTACTTCTTTAGCATGCTTTTCACTTAACTTACATATTAATACATTACCTTTCAACTTATTTTATAAATAACCAATCTTTTCCCTTTTTTTTATCATGATTTATAATTACTAGAACTCCATTCATTCATGTCCAATCACACTTTAAAATTTTACATCATAAACATTATCATGTAAATAATTATACTCTTAGTACAACTATACATATTAAATCACAATAATGATTCATAATCTTAGCCAAATCCAGATCATTTGATCTATCTGTCACAATATACCCATGTTCCAATCTTGTTCAATTCAAACTAACGATTAATTTATTTAAACTTATCATGAAATTTCACAATATACATATATGTATATATATATAACCTAATTCCATTAGGCCAAACTTATATTCAATTCCTGATCTCCTCTGATCCAAATTTAGTCAATTTATCATGATAACAAATCGCTTCAAATTATCTTAGTATAATTCCCACCAATTCTCATAATAATTTTATACCATAATTACTATCTATAGTTCATTCACTTAAACTTCAAGTTCATTCATTTATTCATTACATACCATAAACATATTCAGTATAACTCTCAGTCACATTCTATATTTTCTCCCTTTAATATCTCTTCACATTTCATATCATTGTACATTTATTTTAACTACCTTTTTGTCATATTATCCATAACTCCAAAACATTTCTATAATTTCCTTTTCTCTCTTTACCTACATAATTATAACCAAATTCTTAACATAAAATGATAAGGTACAACTTTATCCACCATAACTTTTAACTATACTTCTCAAACAAAATTTTCAATCTCACCAAATCTGTATTAAAATCATTTTATCTAAGACCCAAATCTATGGATAACAAAATTAACCGATCAAATATATTGAACAACACATATGACTTTAAGAGATTAATATTCAAGCCTGGGATTTATAAATCAATACTATTCTTTTATAATCTTATTCTCAATCTTTACAAATACAAGGCTAAGGTGTATCTCAAGAATTATACATATTCCTTCTTTACAGTTTTGCTATATCAGGAGTTAGCATATTCCAACTCCGTTTCAAACTAATTTGCACTCGATTATATGATTTTTATCAACTTAATTCATGTTTCAACAACATTATTATATACATATTCAATCATATTCAGTTCCTATACAATTTCTTTTTGTCACTTCATTTCTAATCCATTTACAATCTCTTATAATATATATAATTACATAGAACTTTCCATATGCGAATACTTTGGGACTCTAAATATCATATGATCATCAAGTTCAATGCTCACTATAACAATTTCCACTGTCCAATATTACTCAAGTCCATTCCATTCCCACTTCCATCACATAATCCATCTAGCTTTACCCAGTTCATGATCTAATCTCTCTTAGGTCCACTAATACATACAACATCGTTTCCATATCACTAATTCTATAATTATACCACATACATATTCATAGGTCACCTTCATAATGTGATTCACACATTTTTTTATATATATATATCATAATTTCATTTATAATGAAAAACTCAGTTCACATATCATATACATGTATACACTTAATTATATGCTCTTATTTTATTTTCCTTTTTCATACATTCAATACAAATTTAATGTTTATCACTTTCTTTTGAACACTATCATTCTCATTCTTCCTATAGGATGTAAAGTATTTATTCACACTGCAAATATATATATATATTGACTTTAATAACACTTCACATCCATCTTGGTCACATTCCTAATGTGACATCTCTTTCACTTTCATCTTTAAAAACATTTAATATACTTCCATATTCATTTTTACCCTTTGCAGTAAAATGATTTAAAATAGCTCATTTTCAGTTGCTTATCCACTTCCCTTTTTACTTCAAAACAAATTTTCATACTATCAATCACATTACTCAATTCATAATACTTTCATGTGCAATATTAGTCATTTCACCTAGCTTATGTATTGAATATACATTAAACCATCAATATCCAAATAATCTTTATCAAATTCCACTAAAACTTTAACTTTTCAACTTACTACTTCGCTTAAGCTTCAATTTGCCAAACTCATCTTTTCTTAATATCAACTTTAAAAACATCTTATATATATATATATCACAATGCAATATCAAAACATATAATTTTCACAATTATCAAGCTCATTTCGAAAAATCTCAAATATCACATATTATCACCATTACCATGAGCTTTCACAATATTCAAGCATCTCACATTTCTAACATTGAATTCACAATGTTTGCATTAAAATAACAATACCAATTTATATTCTTACTTAACCAATATCATCTCTTTTTCCTTTAAACAAAATCTTAACTTTATACATATACCCCAAACTTTAAATAGTCACATTTTGTCTCTACTAATCAACTCATTCAATATTCCACCATACTCTTCCTATTTAATAACATATCTTTCAATATTAACAATCCAACACTATTTCCTCTGTCTAGCAAACCCAACATAAACTTTATTATAAAGAGATTCAAAGTGTAGAGGAAAGAGTACATACTTTAATCTTCATTTTGATTTCAACTCATTTTCAACTTTATTCTCCTTTTCATTTCTTTATACTTCAACACATTTAACACTTCACTTTACTTGCACAAATTACCATTTTTTTTATATCAATTAAACTTATATAAATCCATATCATTTCTTTCTCTAGCTTTACTTTAATGTAAAACTTCATTCACACACTAGCATCCATCTCATATAACACAGATATTCTATCATTCATATAATGCCACATCCGAGACCAACCTAGGTGTCAATGCATATGCATGTATTACAAATTTCGTTTCAAAACTTTTCCTTTTTACTTCTATTTAAACTTTTCAAAACTTTTCTTTTTAATTCTACTTAGGCCGAGAATCTCGAACCTAAGCTCTGATACCAAAAAAATTGTAACACCTCGATACTCCATATAAGTACTATACATATACCTGGTATACATACAGTAAGTATATAAAGAATAAGAATGTCACTTTTCGTTACAATTTAAAAACTTTTAACAGAGTTCAAATCACCAAACATAAATTAAAAGAACATTTACATATATATAAACTTATCTTTATCAAAATTTCATTTATACATATAAATATACTCTTGTCAGAAATACATCACAATTAAAAGTTATACATGTATGCATCACCCTCTAGTTGGTCTCGACAAACTCTTACTCTTCTCGTGGCATAACGAAAGACTTCATATCTTCCACCTAGTCGCCTGCAGGATTACACATCCGCGCTAAGCCCGAGAGCTTAGTAGTACAGATATAAAATATAAACATACATTATAGAAAATTCTAACATATAATGATATATCAAATCCATGTACCGTTAGTTTCTTATCATGTTTTCCTTCTTAATTGCATCTTTCATATATTATATACATATATACATAACATTATCACCAACCACAATCCATCACCAATACTCACAATCAACATATCAATACACACACATTACATATCATGCTTCATAACATTATTTTATTCACAATTCACCAATCATGAATCACATTTCCAACAAAGGCAATCATTATCATCAACCACAATCCATCACTAATACTCACAATCAATATATCAATTCACACATTACATATCATACTTCAATACATTGTTTTACTCACAATTCACCAATCATGAATCACATTGCCAACAAAGACGATCATAGATCTCATTATTCATTTATTTCAACATTTGTATATCACATTGAAAACAAAGACAGACTCGGGCCCAAAAGACACTAATATGCTATTCAACTTTCAGAGTTAATGCTTTGGTTTTATTATCACATTCATCAATATCATAATCCCAACTAGGCTTCAAGGATTAGGTTCAACCAAGCTTCAAGGGGAACAAAGCATGCTAAGTATCAACCCAACTTGGCTTCAAGAACCAACCCAACCTAGCTTCAAGGGTTGTAATATCTCAATTAGGCTTCAAGGATTAAATCCAACCTAACTTCAAGAGATTGTTACTATTATTAGGCATGCCACCAACAACAAACTCTGAAAATAGAATAACACAATAGCCACACAATTCATTGATTATTTCATCATCAATATCATTTTCAATTCTCATCATCATCTAAGCAAACATGCCTTATTTCTTTCAATTGAATCATCATAGCCAACCACAATGGCTTCACATCACATTTGAGTTATCATAGCCAATCACAATGGCTTCACATCACATTTGAGTTATCATAGCCAATCACAATGGCTTCACATCACATTTCAATCCACATTATAGTAATTCATCTTTCAAATACATAATCATTTACATCATCATTGATATATACAACATCAATTACATTAACTAAACAAACATCTCATTATTCAATCATATCATCTATGCATGCTTCCATCATATTATTCAAATCATTCTAACTCAGAACATTAGTTTCACATCTCTTTATGTCTCAATTCACATTTCAACATTTCTCAAGACACATGAACATCATTCATTATTAAAACATCTATCATAACAAATTGCATTGCACATACCTTTTTGGATGGTCATTATAGCTTTCACACTATACAAATAATAACATTAGTCACATTGTATCAACAATATAATAATTTACTTAACACATTTATACTAAATGTGTTAAGTCTCAAAATCATATAAAAGAATACATCCATGTAAGTTTGTACTTACCTCAAGAACTACTCCCATCATTCTATACATTTCCTCTTCCAAGAATCCTCAACACTTAGGTTAGAGCAATTCCACCTCTTCACAACCTAATCCAAAAGGAATAATACACACTTATTTACAATTACACATGAAGTCTAATGCAATTATTCACTTATTAGTCTCATATTAGACCCATAGATCACAATTTATAAACCAACTCATCTATCCAAGGCCCCACAGTCGTGGCCTCACAACCCCACGGCCGTGGGTTATCAAACATATCTGTCCATTTTATTTCAGAACCCCCACGGGCGTGTCCTCACTTGCCACGACCGTGGCATCCAATTAGCCTCTATTTCGGACCAAACTCATGTATTTTATATTTCAAGCTTCAATAAACACAATTATATAAAAAAAAACCCCAAGATAATAAGTAATCCAACTCACAACATACATCAATAATCAACTAATTTAACACTTAGATAACTTCAACATTTCTATACACTTCACTCTTTCATTATCATTATCTTCTCACCCCAACTCTACCAAATATATACACAATCACTAGAAATCAACACAAGGAAATAAATACTTACTTGAATATCTTGTCAAATTTTCAATCTCTACCTTCAATTCTCTTAAAGCCCTAAGATTTTGATGTATATCATCACATCTCTCTATCTCCCTCTCTCTCTCTCTCGTGCAAGAACCAAAAGGAGAAGAAGAAGAAAGAAAATATCTTTTTCTTTTTCCTCTTCTCACGTTAATCATATATATATATAATAATAATAATAATAATAATAATAATAATAATAATATAATTAATTATTTCTAAAAAACCTCCACCACATCCTTTAGTCTCCTTTGACTTTCTTTTCTTCTTTTTATATTATTATTATTATTATTATTATTATTTATTAATTATATAAATTCACTTTTCCTACACCCTTTTATACATTAGGTATATGAGATGTATATGTTGGTATATGTATATCTCTTTTATTTTGCATTTATATTTTCCATATTTCCCAAATACCACAATACTCTAAAACTTTTAAGGTATATTTTGGGATATTACAATAACTGACTGATAGAATTTGAAAAATATATTTATTAATTTACTGATAGATGAAAGCTTTCTATTGATAGTATTGAGGGGAGTCTATATTGTCCTAAGATAGCAACCAAGAGGGGGGGGGGGTGAATTGGTTGATTTGAAGAATTGATGGTAAATTGAAAACTCAAAATCAAATCAAAGCAAGAGTAGGAGTAGAGAAGAATAAACACAACAGAATTTATAGTGGTTCGGATTACCTCAATCCTACATCCACTTCTTTAACAACTTGTTAAGATTTCAATAATCTTAAGTTTTTGCAAGCTTAAGACTCACATGGTATTTTCACAAGCTCACAACAAACCTTACAATGGTTTGAGATTAATCCTCAAAACTGTTACAAGAGTTTTTCCAGGCTCACTCTCATAACCTAAGTATTTTCAAGCTCACACTCAAACTTACAATGGTGTTTAATGCTCATACCCGACACTCAATCAATACAAATATAATTTTGATACAAAGAAAATGAAAGTTTTTTTCTTATCTATTTCAATCTACTTAACCTTATAAACAAAAAGATTTCTTAAGGTATTTATAGTCAATTTGGTCTAACTAGCTATTATGAATCTTGTGATATATCTTATTAGGCGAGTCTTTGTGATAATGAAAGATTTTCACAATGAGCGATCATCCTAGAATCGAAGATGGTCACCTAGAGACTATGGGCTATCGTCCATTGCATAATGGTCGCTCCATTCAAAAATTCTTCTAAAGATCAAATTATGAGTGCTTTATTAGTGGAATTTGCCCATGTTGTGGTTGTCGGGATGGTGGCACAAAGTCGGGGGGCGATCACCCTTTTTGAATTTGAATATGCTCTTACAACGGTCATTCCACGTGTAAATTCTTTATTTGACAAAGCATTTTTTTTGCTAGAATATGAAAGGTGCGATCAAGTTAGTATTGAAATAGCAGTTGGATTGGATGTCTAGCATATAAATAAGGGCGCACTAAAGACAACAAATACTACTTCCTATCATTGTGATTTTCTCTCAAAATGTATGCACGGTCACCTTTTAAGAAGGGATGGTCACGAAATGTTTCGAAGAGACTGCTCCTCATACCATGCCTATCACCACATTCCCTACTGTGATTGTTGGAATTTTTTTCACTTGAGGTGCGATTGTCCCAAGTCTTAGACGGTCACATATGTCTCTCTCACAATCGCTCCTCAGGTCGAGATTCTGACTGCGAACCCTGCTGTAACTTGTTTAGATCATTTTTGTACTTTTTTAGTATGATTTTATGTGTGTTTTAGTTAATGTTTTGATTAATTTTTGTTTTAAGTGTGTTTAAAGTGTTTATTTTAGGTTTAGGTGCAAAAAGACCCTTGGAGGATCAAAACAGTGCAAGAAAAGCATGAACCAAGCAAGACATGGCCAAGCCAAATCAAGCTTGGCCGTGTCCCTCAAAGATTGAAGAGGGCAGAGAGAGACACACCCAGAGACATGGCCAAGCCTCTGGCTGTGTCTCACCTAAAGAACAAAACCAAAGAATCCAAGAAAAGAAGCAAAAATAAGAACAGAAGTGGACACACTCATGTGACACGGCCAAGCTTGTGGCAGTGTCACATGAGACATGGCCAAGCCACTCTTGGCTTGGCCATGTCACACCTTGAAACCAAAGAAAAGAAAGAAAGAAAAAAAGAAGCAGTGAGGGACACGGCCAGATGGCTTGGCCGTGTCCCAAAGGAAAGCAAGAACACGGCCAAGCCACTATTGGCTTGGCCGTGTCACCCTAAATTTATATAAATTCGTTGCACGAAATAAGAAAGGGGACTTTTTCTTTGGCTTGGACGGCTAGGGCTAGGGAGAGAGGACACTCTCCTTAGTCCTTCATCTTCAACCTCCATCCCTATCCTCTTCATCTTCTACATCTTCCATTGACAAGCTTTAATTTGGTTCTTTGGGATAAGTTGGGTTAACAATCTCTTGAGGGTTGAAGAAGCTTCATTGAAAGGGTTGGTGACTTGAGAAAGCTCCATTCCATCTTCCAAAGGCATAATCATCCAAAGGTTTGGTGACTTGAGAAAGCTCCATTCCATATTACAAAAGGGGAATCAACCATTGAAGAGGGCTTGAGTTCTTCATCATACATCAAGTGGAGCTAGGAGGAAGACTAGTAATCCTACTCTTGGCATCTTCACAAGGGGTTTTTCTATTCTTTCTTTTAATTCATTTCAATATTGTTTTTGTTGTATTAAGAGATTGATATTACAATGAACAATTTGTATTTGATTTATATTGAGTTGAATGAATGTTTTAAATTGATTATGTTGAGCTAAAACCCATGCTTAGGGTTTGTAGTATATTTGAATTAAGTGTGGGGTTAAATTTAGTAGGTTTGAGATTGCAAACTATTATGTTATTTAGTTGCAAACCCTAAAAATAAAAATATAGAAAATAAAAAAATAAAATAAAATAAAAAGAAGAAGAAAAAAAGAAGAAGAAAAAAAATAAAAATAAAAATAATTGTTGTTCTTGTTGACAGGGTTGGAATTTGTTTGGGAATAATCATTGTAAAATGTAATAAGTGAGTTCCCTTGCATATGATCAGTGTAACACCCCTATACCCCGTATATATACACAACATGCTAATACAATCGTAATATACGTATACTGAATATAGGTTTGCCACTGTTTATAAAACATATAAATAATCCCTTTTTAATAATATAAATAAATATAAAACATTTAAAGGAATTTATAAAACACAATAGACTCAATGTTCATTAAATATACAGTAGAAAACGTAAAATGTAACAAATATTTACAAATACATATACATTAAAACTCAAGTTTTACAAAACATAAATATATACATGTTTGGCAGTTTGACTTCGATCTTTAAGCTTCACTAGCAACACCTCAAGATCTAGCCTCTACTCGTCCTAGATGAACTCTCCGGTTCTTCCCTGTTACTTGCGCGATAAATCATAATCGCGCTAAGCCAACGGCTTAGTGGTACAAACTACAATAATACTATGTTTCGATGCAATGCCAATGTCACAATTAATTTCATACACCATTCAAAAGAATATTACATTTCAACATTTTACTTTGTTCAATGTCATATCAACCATTCATATTGTATCTTCATAGTTCCATTAATTTCACCATTCAAGAATCACATTAAATACAAAGACAAGCATGGGCCCAAAGACACTAATATGCCATTCAACTTTCAGAGTTAATGTTTTGGTTTAATTATCACATTTATCATTATTCCAACTAGGCTTCAAGGATTTAGGTTCAACCAAGCTTCAAGGGGAACAAAGCATGCTAAGTATCAACCCAACTTGGCTTCAAGAACCAAACCCAACCTAGCTTCAAGGGTTGTAACATCTCAATTAGGCTTCAAGGATTTGACCCAACCAAGCTTCAAGGGGAGTAAAACATGTTAAACTTCAACCCAACTTGGCTTCAAGGATCAAGCCCAACCTAACTTCAAGAGAGTGTTACTATAGGCATGCCACCAACAACAAACTCTGAAAATGGAATAACACATTAGCCACAAAATTCATTTATTACTCATTATCAATTTCATTCTCCATTCTCATCATCATCTAGGCAAACATGCCCCACTTATTTCAATTGAGTCATCATAGCCAATCACAATGGCTTCACATCTCATTTGAATCACCATAGCCAATCACAATGGCTTCACATCTCATTCCTAATTATAACACTTCATTATTCAAGTTTACATAATCAATTATATTGAACATATATCTTAGATTCATTATCATATAGACAACATGCTCTATTCATTTCATTTCAATCATTATACCAAACAATATATTATTAGTATGCATCAACAATGCATTAGAATTCTTAACACATTTACAATCAAATGTGTGTTAAGTTTCATCATCATATGAATGTATGCAATAATGTAGTTTGTACTTACCTTAAGCACCACTTATACAAATCTATACACTTCCTTTTTCCAAGAATTCTTCACTTCTCAAATTAGGGCAAATCACCTTCTTCCAAAACCTAGTCCAAAAAAAATGATACAATACATGAATTCCAATACAATTTATCACTTATTAACCTCATCTAAGACCTCCATAACACATATTACAACCCAACACCACATACTAGAGCCCACGGCCGTGGCCACCCTAACCCCCATGGGCGTGGGGTAGAAAACAATTCTGCCCAAATTGTTCAACACCCCCACGGCCATGGCATCAAAGGGCCACGGGCGTGGCATCCAAAATGCTACTACCTTTGACCCAATTCACATATTCTAAGCTTACAACTCCAACAAACACAAACAACATGAAGATCTATGAAAATAATTGATCAAACTCAAGTTAAACATCACTTACCACTTCAAAACCCTAAAACAACTCAACTGAAACACTTCCAATATCAACACCAACTTAACTTATTATCTTAAAATCAATTTCAACACTTATAAACACACCACAAACAAACCTCATCATACCATCAACAACAATTCCTCAACCTCAAACACAACTTCAAAAAGAACAAAAGAAATCAAGAGAGAGAACTTACCAAAATAAGAAAACTTCTTGAATTTCCACTTAATCACTTGAAAACTCCTTCAATTTGATCTTAGAACTCGCAACCTTCCTCTTGCTCTCTTGTCTTGATAAGGTCCGGCCACCAAAGGGAAAGAAAAGAAAATGAAGAAGCAAAGTCAAACTTTTAATCTCTTTAAACCTCCACCAAACATTCCAAAAAGAAAATTACTAAAATACCCTCATCTATATAATTTAACTTCCTTTCACTTACATGCCCTTTTTAGTAATTTCACAATTAACAAAATAAATATCTTCTTCCTTTGACCATCCATTTGACTTGTGTATATGTTATATATATTTCCATATATACAACATATACACTCTCTTTTAAATTCTTTTCTCTTTCCAATACACATATACATTTTAATTCAAATAAACAACAATTATATTAAAACTCCTAGGGCACACTTTGGGATATTACAATTCTCCCCCTCTAAAAAGAAATTTCGTCCTCGAAATTACCTGATATTATGTCTGAAACAGTTGAGGATACTGATCTTGCATTGCTTGCTCGCTTTCCCAAGTTGCTTCTTCTCTTCCATGATTCTTTCATAGAACCTTCACCAATGGCACTTTCTTATTCCTCAACTCTTTTACTTCATGCGCCAAAATAGCAACTGGTTCTTCTTCAAATGTCAGATCCGGACTCACTTCAATGGATTCAATTGGCAAGATATGAGATGGATCTGATCTATACCTCCGTAACATAGAAACATGGAATACATTATGGATTCTATCCAACTCAGGTGGCAAAGCAAGACGATAAGCAACTGGCCCGATTCTTTCTAACACTTCATACGGACCAAGAAAACGAGGACTCAGCTTCCCTTTCCGACCAAATCTCAAAATCTTCTTCCAAGGAGACACTTTCAAAAATACTTTATCTCCAATATCAAACTCTATGTCTCTCCTTTTCAAGTCTGAATAAGATTTTTGTCAGTCTGAAGCTGCTTTCAACCGATCCCGAATTATTTTTACTTTCTCTTCAGTTTCTTTAACCAGATCAGGACCAGTTAACTTGCCCTCTCCAATTTCATTCCAACATAAAGGCGTTATGCATCTTCTACCATATAGTGCCTCAAATGGTGCCATACCAATACTGGATTGATGACTGTTGTTGTAAGCAAATTCCACAAGTGGCAAAAATCTGTCCCAACTTCCAGAGAAATCAATGACAGCTTCTCAACATATTCTCAATAATCTGTATCACTCTTTCTGACTGCCCATATGTAATATCCCAATGTGTGCCCTAGAAGTTTGGATATAATTGTTGTTTGGTTGAATTATGTATATATGTTATGTTGATAAGAAAAGAAATGGAAAAGAGAATGTTTAGGTATTGTTTAAAAAGGAAAGTAATGTGTAGAGAGAAAGTGTATATGTTGGGTATATGGTAATATATATAACATATATGTTGGTCAAATGAGGAGTCAAGGGAAGAAGATATTTTATTTGTGATATGTGAAATTACCAAAATGGGCAAGTAAGTGAAAAGAGAGTTAAAACAAATGGAAAGGGGTATTTAGGTAAATTCTTGTTTTGGAATACATGGTGGAGATTTAAAGAGATGATAACTTGACTTTTCTTCATTTTCCTCTTCTTCTCTTTCCCATATGTTGGCCGGCCATTTCTTAGCAAGAGATCAAAGTGAGATTTGCTTATTCCAAGTTTCAAATTGAAGGAAGAATCAAAGGATTAAGTTGGAGATTTGTGGAATTGCCTTAATTTTGGTAAGTACTCTCTTGATTCTTTTGCTATTTTTGAAGTTGTGTTTGAGGTGAGTTGTGATTTGTTGATATTATGATTAGGTGTGTTTGAGATGTGTTTATAAGTGTTGAAATTGATTGTAAGATAAAAAGTTAAATTGGTGTTGGTTTTGGTTTGAAGATGGTAAGTTTTGTGGATGTTGATGTTGAAAGAATAAGAGTGATGTTGGTTTAAGGGTTTTGAAGTGGTAAGTGATTAAATGTGTTGTTGATGTATTGTTAATGTGAATATTGTAATGAACATGTAAAATAAGTGTTAATGACATTGATTATACCCATTTGAATGAGGTTATGTTGTGCATAGTGTGTTTTAATTCAATCAAAAGAAATTTGGCTATGTTTAGGGTTTTATTCTTGAGAGACACGGCCAAACTAAGGAAGAGACACGGCCAAGCTAAAGAATTTTTGGGAGACATGGCCAAGTCTAAGGAAATTTGACCTTGTTGAATGATTTTTGGAGAGACACGGCTGTGTCCCTTGCCCGTGTCTGCCTCGGCTTGATTTGGTGTTGAGAGACACGGCCACAAGCTTGGCCGTGTCCCTTGAGTGTGTTAGCTACTGTGATTGTTCCTTGCTTTTCTTACATTGTTTTGATTCTTCAAAGATCTTTTTGTACCTAAACTTAAAAGTAAACACTCTAAACACTTTTAAAACAAAGAATGATCCAAACAAATGTATGTGGAAGATTATAAATCAATGAATAATGTAAAGTGTTAGGTATATATATATGATAAATATGAAATGTGATTTGAGATATAATGATGATGCATATGATACTATATGAACAATGTTATGTTTTATGAATTGTGAATCTTGTGAATGATAATGTGTTATATGAACAATGTACTTTAAAATGTTATATCAATGAGGCCATTGTGATTGGCTATGATAACTCAAATGTGATGTGAATCCATTGTGATTGGCTATGATGATTCAATTGAAAGAAATAAGGCATGTTTGCTTAGATGATGATGAGAATTGAGAATGGAAATGATAATTAAATGATAAATGAATTGTGTGGCTAATGTGTTATTCCATTTTCAGAGTTTGTTGTTGGTGGCATGCCTAATATTAGTAACAATCTCTTGAAGTTAGGTTGGACTTGATCCTTGAAGCCTAATTGAGATGTTACAACCCTTGAAGCTAGGTTGGGTTGGTTCTTGAAGCCAAGTTGGGTTGATACTTAGCATGCTTTGTTCCCCTTGAAGCTTGGTTGAACCTAATCCTTGAAGCCTAGTTGGGTTTATGATAATGATAAATGTGATGATTGAACCAAAACATAAACTCTGAAAATTGAATAGCATATTAGTGTGTTTTGGGCCCATGCTTGTCTTTGTTTATATGTGATTCATTAATGGTACAATAATTGAATAATGAAATCCATGGAAGGACTTTGAAATGTGATATGTTTATATGTGTATGGGTTATGAAATTTAAAGGTGTGATGTTAGTTTTCCACCTATGATGTTGCCTTTATTAGTAACATGTGTGACATTGTATTGCATTAAAGCATAATGTTAGTATATTTTGTACTACTAAGCCGTTGGCTTAGCGCGATAGTGTTGATCGCGCAGGTAACAGAGTTGAACCCGAGAGTTCCTCGAGACCGAGTGAGAGTAGGCATTGAAGAGTTATTTTGGGACTTAAAGATCAGAGAAGAGCTGCCAATCATGTATAATTTCTTTATGTTTTGTAAAGTATTGATTTTAATATGAATATATGTATATTTGTAAATATGGATTTAAATGTTTTCATATATGTAACTATTTTATAAATTTCGCTGCGTATTAAGTAAATGTATTTATAGTTATTTTATTTTATATTACAAGTTAATTACTTATTTTCTATAATGTATAACAATAAAGGCTATGGTATCTTTTAGAATATTTGATGGTTAAAGAAAACCGTAGCATCCCTATGTTCAGTGCACGTTTATTACATTGTGGTGTTTGTAGTGTGCTTGTACCGGATGTAGGGGTGTTACAATTGTTTTGGTATCAGAGCCTAGGTTTGAGATTCTCAACCTAGGTGAAGTGTAAGAAAAAGAGTATTTTGACTTAAAAAGTTGGTTTTTGAATAATATACATGTTTGGGATTGGCAGTCTCTGATCTTTAATAAGATGTATTATGCTGTGTTTGCAGACATAGGTTGTGATGGATTCTCACTTGCGATAGTCAGTAGAGGGTAGTGCGGAGAGCGTAGCTCCTGATGAGGTTATAGAGGGAGCTAGAGTGGATAGTGCTGGAGAGGTACCTGCTTCTGTGTCGGGGAGACCAGCTGGTGAGGAGGTTCCACCAGTTTGGCTTAGGCATGTGGTAGAGGCTTTGAGGCCAGCACCAGTGCAACCACCGCCATCGCCCCCACAGCCTTTGGTATCAGTGAGGCATTATGACAAATTACGGAAGCATGGAGCAGAAGATTTCTTGGGAACTATTGATCCAGCTGTAGTTGAGCAGTGGCTAGATAAAGTACAGAGAATATTTGTTCAGTTGCAAGCCACTCCAGAGGAAAGATTTGATTATGCAAGATCATTGTTGCAAAAGGACGCATATGATTGGTGGAAGACAGTGCCTCATGCTATGGATGATCCACCTACATTGTCCTATGTTGATTTTCTAAGAGAGTTTGAATTAAAGTACACTCCAAGGGAGTACAAAGATGTGAAGAAAATGGAGTTTCTAAGCTTGAAGCAAGATCACCGGACTGTGACAGAATATGAGCTAGAGTTTATCCGGTTGAGCCAGTATGTTGGGGGTATTATATCGGATGAGATTGATAGATGCAGGAGATTTGAGGAGGGATTGAGGCCCTCTATTATGTGTCTTGTGGCTGGATCTAGATATCATGATTTTTCCCAGCTTGTGGCAGCAGCTAGGAGTGTGGAGAGAGCTCAAGGTATTGCAACTGTTTCTGAAGAAGAGATCAGGGTTAGAAGACCCCAGTTTGAGGCAGGGTCTTCCTCTGCAAAGAGAGGTAAAGGAAGCTTCATTCCTTGGGTTAGTAGGAGTCAGAGGTCAGCTGGTAGGTCAGTACAGTTTCAGAGACAGAGATCTAGACCTACAGTTTCAGTGGCGAGTACTCCGACCCCAGTGACTCAGAGATCCACTCTACCCATATCCATTCATTGTGGTAGGCCACATGGTGGTACTTGTTGGAGGACTGGTGTGGCAGGAGTATGTTTCAGATGTGGATTGCCTGATCATTTTGTTAGAGATTGTCCTGAGAGACAGGAACGAATGTCAGTAGATACTGCAGCTTCTCGACCTAGTGTGAGGGGAGGTCGAGGAGGCAGAGGTTTCAGCAGAGGAGGCAGATCTGGGTTCAGTTCTAGAGGAGATTCTACATCCAGGGAGGGTAGGTCAGAGGAGGCTGGATCTTCTCAGAGGATTTATGTGATGCAGAGGCAACCAGATGCTTCGGCAGTTATAGCTGGTACTTTTTCTTTATTTGGTATTTCAGTACTTGCTTTGATTGATCCGGGTTCCACTCATTCATATATTAGTGCATCTGTTCTGCCTGTGTCTGATGTGCATGCTGAATCCCTAGGATTTGATGTATTGGTGACAAATCCTTTAGGGCATAGTGTGATTGTTAGTAAAGTGCACCGAGATAGTGCAGTAATGGTGCAAGGTGAGGAGTTCCTTGGAGATCTAATTGAAATGCCTTTTAAGGAATATGATGTGATCCTAGGCATGGACTGGTTATCTAGACATGGAGCTATGGTTGAGTGTCAAAAGAAAATTGTTGCTTTGAGAACTGGTGATGGAAGAGAGGTGATAGTATCTAGTGAGCAGGGACAACTAGCATACTTGTTTGTTTCAGCTGTTGCAGCTAGGAGATTGATTAGAAAAGGATGTGATGCTTATCTTGCTTATGTGGTGGATATTAGAGTTAGGGGTTCTCAAATTGATAATATACCCACAGTTGCAGAGTTTCCAGATTTGTTTCCAGAGGAGTTGCCAGGGTTGCCTCCTGAGAGAGAGGTGGAGTTTGGTATTGACTTATTGCCTGGTACCACTCCTATCTCTATTACTCCTTATAGAATGGCACCTGCTGAACTGAGAGAATTGAAGGTGCAGTTGCAAGAGTTGATGGATAAAGGGTTTGTTCGCCCTAGTGTTTCACCGTGGGGAGCTCCTGTGTTGTTTGTGAAGAAGAAGGATGGTACTATGAGATTGTGCATTGATTATAGGCAATTGAACAAGGTGACTATTAAAAATAAATATCATTTGCCTAGAATAGATGATCTCTTTGATCAATTGAAGGGTGCAACAGTGTTTTCCAAGATCGATTTGAGATCAGGGTACCATCAGTTGAGGGTCAGAGCTGAAGATGTTCCTAAAACAACCTTTCGTACAAGGTATGGGCATTATGAGTTTCTAGTTATGCCTTTTGGTCTGACGAATGCACCTGCAGTTTTTATGGATTTGATGAATAGGGTGTTTAGGCCCTATCTGGATCAGTTTGTGGCAGTTTTTATTGATGATATTTTGGTGTATTCACGTAATGAGGAGGAACATGACAAGCATTTGCGGATTGTGTTGCAAATTTTGAGAGAGAAGCAATTGTTTGCTAAACTTTCGAAGTGTGAGTTTTGGCTTAATCAAGTAACCTTTCTCGGTCATATAGTTTCAGCAGAGGGTATTAGAGTTGATCCGAGTAAAGTTGAAGCTATTTTGAATTAGAGTCCACCAAAGTCTGTGACTGAAGTTAGAAGTTTTCTGGGTTTGACAGGCTATTACCGACGATTTGTGAAAGGATTTTCTTTGATAGCTACTCCACTTACCAGATTACTTCGAAAGGGAGTTAGATTTGTGTGGACAGATCAGTGTCAGGCTAGCTTTGAACAGTTGAGAGAAATGTTGACTCAAGCGCCTGTTCTTACTTTACCTGTGGAAGGCAAACCATATGTGATTTACAGTGATGCTTCACATAGTGGTTTGGGTTGTGTTCTGATGCAAGAAGGTAAAGTGATAGCTTATGCTTCTCGACAATTGAAACCGCATGAACTTAATTATCCGACCCATGATTTAGAGTTGGCAGCCATTGTGTTTGCATTGAAGATTTGGCAACATTATCTGTATGGAGAGAAGTGTTTTATCTATACAGACCATAAAAGTTTTAAATATTTGGGTGTCCAAAAAGAGCTTAATCTTCGACAAAGGAGATGGTTGGAGTTGATTAAAGATTACGACTGTTTGATTGATTATCATCCTGGTAAAGCAAATGTTGTTGCTGATGCCTTGAGTCGAAAGTCTTTAGCAGGTTTAAATGTTTACTCACTCTCGTTGCTTGTTGAGTTGAGAGCTTTGCATGCCAGTTTTGTATCTTGTGATGATGGTGCATTGTTGGCATAGTTGCAATTGAAACCCGTTTTGTTGGATCAGATTAAAGAGGCTCAATTGGCTGATGAGAAGATTCAAAAGATTATTTCAGATTGCCAAAATGGAAAGAGTCGAGATTTTATTGTGAGAAGTGATGGGAGTCTTTGGTTTAAGAACAGATTGTGTGTACCTGATGATGTTAATTTGAGAAGAATAATTTTAGAAGAAGCCCATCAGTCAGTATTTGCTATGCATTCGGGCAATACAAAGATGTATCATGATTTGAAGCAGTATTACTGGTGGTCCGGTATAAAGAGAGACATTGCGGAGTTTGTATCCAAATGTCTCACATGTCAGAGGGTAAAAGCTGAGCATCAAGTTCCAACCGGGTTGCTTCAACCTTTAGCAGTGCCTAAATGGAAATGGGATAGAGTAACCATGGATTTTGAATCTGGTCTACCATTGACACAAATAAAGCATGATGCTATTTGGGTGATTGTTGACAGGTTGACTAAGACAGCTCATTTTCTTCCGGTTCGGATGGATTACTCTTTGGAGAGGTTAGCTGAGCTGTATATCCATGAGATTGTGAAGTTGCATGGTGTCCCAATTTCTATAGTGTCTGATCGAGATCCCTGATTTACTTCAAGATTTTGGAAGAGTTTACATGGTGCTTTGGGTTCTCGATTACACTTCAGTACTGCTTTCCATCCGCAGACAGATGGATAGTCAGAGAGAGTGATACAGATTATCGAGGATATGTTGAGAAGCTGTGTCATTGATTTCTAGGGAGGTTGGGATAGATTCTTACCACTTGTGGAATTTGCTTACAATAACAGTCATCAAT
Source organism: Garcia nutans (assembly GCA_947685225.1). Lineage (NCBI taxonomy): Eukaryota > Viridiplantae > Streptophyta > Magnoliopsida > Malpighiales > Euphorbiaceae > Garcia > Garcia nutans. The sequence goes on along the minus strand of CANTUV010000011.1, from coordinate 15,234,102 downwards.
CCAGCATTGGTATGGCACCATTCGAAGCACTATATGGTAGACAGTGTAGGACACCTTTATGTTGGAATGAACTTGAGGAAGGTAAGATAATTGGTCCTGATTTAGTTAAAGAAACTGAAGAGAAAGTGAAATTGATTCGAGACAGATTGAGAACAGCTTCAGATCGACAGAAGTGTTATTCAGATTTGAAGAGAAGAGACATTGAGTATAATGTGGGATATAAGGTATTTTTGAAAGTGTCTCCTTGGAAGAAGATTTTGAGGTTTGGTCGGAAAGGGAAATTGAGTCCTCGTTTCATTGGACCGTATGAAGTTTTAGAAAGAATTGGACTAGTTGCTTATCGGCTTGCCTTGCCACCTGAGTTGGATAGGATCCATAATTTATTTCATGTTTCTATGTTGAGGAGATACAGGTCATATCCATCTCATGTTTTTCCAATTGAATCTATCGAAGTGAGTCCAGATCTGACATTTGAAGAAGAACCAATTGCTATTTTGGCACATGATGTGAAAGAATTGAGAAATAAAAAAGCGCCACTTGTGAAGATTTTGTGGAAGAATCATGCAAAAGAAGAGGCAACTTGGGAAAGTGAACAAACCATGCGAGATCAGTATCCTCAGTTGTTTCGGACTTGATATCAGGTAATTTCGAGGACGAAATTTCTTTTTAGAGGGGGAGAATTGTAATATCCCAATGTGTGCCCTAGAAGTTTGGATATAATTGTTGTTTGGTTGAATTATGTAAATATGTTATGTTGATAAGAAAAGAAATGGAAAAGAGAATGTTTAGGTATTGTTTAAAAAGGAAAGTAATGTGTAGAGAGAAAGTGTATATGTTGGGTATATGGTAATATATATAACATATATGTTGGTCAAATGAGGAGTCAAGGGAAGAAGATATTTTATTTGTGATATGTGAAATTACCTAAATGGGCAAGTAAGTGAAAAGAGAGTTAAAATAAATGGAAAGGGGTATTTATGTAAATTCTTGTTTTGGAATACATGGTGGAGATTTAAAGAAATGATAACTTGACTTTTCTTCATTTTCCTCTTCTTCTCTTTCCCATATGTTGGCCGGCCATTTCTTAGCAAGAGAGAAAAGTGAGATTTGTTTATTCCAAGTTTCAAATTGAAGGAAGAATCAAAGGATTAAGTTGGAGATTTGTGGAATTGCATTAATTTTGGTAAGTACTCTCTTGATTCTTTTGCTATTTTTGAAGTTGTGTTTGAGGTGAGTTGTGATTTGTTGATATTATGATTAGGTGTGTTTGAGATGTGTTTATAAGTGTTGAAATTGATTGTAAGATAAAAAGTTAAATTGGTGTTGGTTTTGGTTTGAAGATGGTAAGTTTTGTGGATGTTGATGTTGAAAGAATAAGAGTGATGTTGGTTTAAGGGTTTTGAAGTGGTAAGTGATTAAATGTGTTGTTGATGTATTGTTAATGTGAATATTGTAATGAACATGTAAAATAAGTGTTAATGACATTGATTATACCCATTTGAATGAGGTTATGTTGTGCATAGTGTGTTTTAATTCAATCAAAAGAAATTTGGCTATGTTTAGGGTTTTATTCTTAAGAGACACGGCCAAACTAAGGAAGAGACATGGCCAAGCTAAAGAATTTTCGGGAGACACGGCCAAGTCTAAGGAAATTTGGCCGTGTTGAATGATTTTTGGAGAGACACGGCTGTGTCCCTTGCCCGTGTCTGCCTCGGCTTGATTTGGTGTTGAGAGACACGGCCACAAGCTTGGCTGTGTCCCTTGAGTGTGTTAGCTACTGTGATTGTTCCTTGCTTTTCTTACATTGTTTTTATTCTTCAAAGATCTTTTTGTACCTAAACCTAAAAGTAAACACTCTAAACACTTTTAAAACAAAGAATGATCCAAACAAATGTATGTGGAAGATTATAAATCAATGAATAATGTAAAGTGTTAGGTATATATATATGATAAATATGAAATGTGATTTGAGATATAATGATGATGCATATGATACTATATGAACAATGTTATGTTTTATGCATTGTGAATCTTGTGAATGATAATGTGTTATATGAACAATGTACTTTAAAATGTTATATCAATGAGGCCATTGTGATTGGCTATGATAACTCAAATGTGATGTGAAGCCATTGTGATTGGCTATGATGATTCAATTGAAAGAAATAAGGCATGTTTGCCTAGATGATGATGAGAATTGAGAATGGAAATGATAATTAAATGATAAATGAATTGTGTGGCTAATGTGTTATTCCATTTTCAGAGTTTGTTGTTGGTGGCATGCCTAATATTAGTAACAATCTCTTGAAGTTAGGTTGGACTTGATCCTTGAAGCCTAATTGAGATGTTACAACCCTTGAAGCTAGGTTGGGTTAGTTCTTGAAGCCAAGTTGGGTTGATACTTAGCATGCTTTGTTCCCCTTGAAGCTTGGTTGAACCTAATCCTTGCAGCCTAGTTGGGTTTATGATAATGATAAATGTGATGATTGAACCAAAACATTAACTCTGAAAATTGAATAGCATATTAGTGTGTTTTGGGCCCATGCTTGTCTTTGTTTATATGTGATTCATTAATGGTACAATAATTGAATAGTGAAATCCATGGAAGGACTTTGAAATGTGATATGTTTATATGTGTATGGGTTATGAAATATAAAGGTGTGATGTTAGTTTTCCACCTATGATGTTGCCTTTATTAGTAACATGTGTGACATTGTATTGCATTAAAGCATAATGTTAGTATATTTTGTACTACTAAGCCGTTGGCTTAGCGCGATAGTGTTGATCGCGCAGGTAACAGAGTTGAACTCGAGAGTTCCTCGAGACCGAGTGAGAGTAGACATTGAAGAGTTATTTTGGGACTTAAAGATCAGAGAAGAGCTGCCAATCATGTATAATTTCTTTATGTTTTGTAAAGTATTGATTTTAATATGAATATATGTATATTTGTAAATATGGATTTAAATGTTTTCATATATGTAACTATTTTATAAATTCCGCTGCATATTAAGTAAATGTATTTATATTTATTTTGTTTTATATTACAAGTTAATTACTTATTTTCTATAATGTATAACAATAAAGGCTATGGTATCTTTTAGAATATTTGATGGTTAAAGAAAACCGTAGCATCCCTATGTTCAGTGCACGTTTATTACATTGTGGTGTTTATAGTGTGCTTGTACCGGATGTAGGGGTGTTACACCATCTGTCTGTGGGTGAGAAGCAGTACTAAAGTGTAATTGAGAACTCAAAGCATCATGTAAACTCTTCCAAAATCTCGAAGTAAACCAGGGATCTCGATCAGACACTAAAGAAATTGAGGCTCCATGCAACTTTACTATTTCACTTACAGCTCAGCCAATCTTTCAAGAGAATAGTCCATTCTAACAGGAAGGAAATGAGCTGTTTGTTGTTAACCGATCCACAATTACCCAAATGGCATCATGCTTCTTCTGAGTCAATGGAAAACCAGATACGAAATCCATTGTTACTCTCTCCCATTTCCATTCAGGCACTGTTAAAGGTTGAAGCAACCCTGTTGGAACTTGATGCTCAGCTTTTACCCTCTGACAGGTGAGACATTTGGACACGAATTCTGCAATGTCTCTCTTCATACCAGACCACCAGTAGTGCTGTTTTAAATCATGGTACATCTTTATACTTCCAGGATGCATAGCAAAAACCGAGTGGTGTGCTTCCTCTAAAATGATCCTTCTTAAACCATCATCATCAGGTACACACAACCTATCCTTGAATCAAAGACTACCATCATTCTTCACATAGAAATCTCGGCTCTCCCCATTTTGGCAATATGATACAATCTTCTGAATTTTCTCATCCGCCAATTGAGCCTTCTTTATCTGATCCAACAATACTGGTCTCAACTGTAGCTGAGCCAATAATGCACCATCATCACATACTTCAAAATTAGTATGCAATGCTCTCAACTCAACAAGCAACGAGAGCGAATACACAGTCAATCCTGCCAAAGACTTCTGACTTAAGGCATCAGCAACTACATTCGCCTTACCTGGATGATAATCAATCAAGCAGTCGTAGTCTTTGATCAACTCTAACCATCGTCTTTACCGAAGATTCAACTCCTTTTGAACACCCAAATATTTCAAACTTTTATGATCCGTATAGATAAAACATTTCTCCCCATATAAGTGGTGTCGCCAAATCTTCAAAGCAAACACTATAGCTGCCAACTCCAAATCATGAGTCAGATAATTAAGCTCGTGCGGCTTCAACTGCCAAGAAGCATAAGCTATAACTTTACCCTCTTGCATCAAAACACATCCTAAACCATTATGTGAAGCATCACTATAAATCACATATGGTTTATCTTCTATGGGGAAAGTTAGAACAAGTGCTTCAGTCAACATTTCTTTCAACTGCTCAAAGCTAGCTTGACACTGATCCATCCACACAAATCTAACTCCCTTCCAAAGCAATCTGGTGAGTGGAGTAGCTATCACCGAGAAACCTTTCACAAACCGTCGGTAATAGCCTGCCAAACCCAGAAAACTTCTAACTTCAGTTACAGACTTTGGTGGATTCCAATTCAAAATAGCTTCAACTTTACTTGGATCGACTCTTATACCATCTGCTGAAAATATATGACCCAGAAAAGTTACTTGGTCAAGCCAAAACTCACACTTTGACAGCTTAGCATACAATTGCTTCTCTCTCAAGATCTGCAATTTAATCCGCAAATGCTTGTCATGCTCCTCCTCATTACATGAATACACCAAAATATCATCAATGAAAACCACCACAAACTGATCCAAATAGGGCCTAAACACCCTATTCATTAAATCCATGAAAGCTGCAGGTGCATTCGTCAACCCAAAAGGCATTACTAAAAACTCATAATGCCCATACCTGGTGCGGAAAGCTGTCTTAGAAACATCTTCAGCTTTAACCCTCAACTGATGGTACCCGGATCTCAGATCAATCTTGGAAAACACTGCTGCTCCCTTCAATTGATCAAAGAGATCATCAATCCTAGGCAAAGGATATTTATTCTTGATAGTCACTTTGTTCAATTGCCTATAATCGATGCATAACCTCATAGTACCATCCTTCTTCTTCACAAATAATACAGGAGCCCCCATGGTGAAACACTAGGGTGAATAAACCCTTTATCCAACAACTCCTATAACCACACCTTCAACTCTCTCAATTCAGCTGGTGCCATTAGATAAGGAGTGATAGAGATGGGAGTGGTACCAGGCAACAGATCGATACCAAACTCAACCTCTCTCTCAGGGGGTAACCCTGGCAACTCCTCAGGAAACACATCTGAAAAATCTGCAACTATGGTTATACTATCAAGTTGAGAATCCACTATTCTAGTATCCATAACATGAGCAAGATAAGCATCACACCTTTTTCTAATCAATCTTCTAGCTGTTACAGCTGATACAAACAAGGATGCAAGTTGTCTCTGCTCACTAGATACTATCACACTCCGACCATCACTGGTTCTTAAGGTGACACTCTTCTTTTGACAATCTACCACAGCTCCATGCTTAGACAGCCAATTCATGCCTAAGATCAAATCATATTCTTTAAAAGGAATTTCAATCAGATCACCAAGAAACTCCTCACCTTGCACCACAACTGCACTATCACGGTGTACCTTGCTAACAACCACACTATGTCCTAAAGGATTTGTCACTAAAACATCAAATCCTAAGGACTCAGAATGTAATTCAGACACAGGCAATATGGATGCACTTATGTATGAATGAGTAGATCCTGGATCAATCAAAGCAAGTACTGAAATGCCAAATAAAGAAAATATACCCGCTATAACTGCCGAAGCATCAGGCTGCCTCTGCATCACATATACCCTCTAAGAAGATCCGGATTCCTCTAGCCTACTACCTCCGAATGATGATCCTCCTCTTTGACTCAACCCAGGTCTACCACCTCTACTAAAACCTCTGCCCCCTCGACCACCCCTGCTAACACTGGGTCGAGAAACTGCAGTATCAGTCTGCCTATCATCCTGCATCTCGGGGCAATCTTTAATAAAATGATCTCGTGACCCACATCTATAACATACTCCGGATACACCAGTCCTCCAACAAACACCCCCATGGGGCCTGCCACAGTGAACACATACAGGTGGAGTAGACCTCTGCATCACATGAGTCGGGGCACTAGCTACAGAGACTGTCGGTCTTGGCCTCTGCCTCTGATACTGCACTGGTCTGCCTGACTGCCTCTGACTCCTGCTAATCCTCATAACAAAACTTCCTCTACCCCTCTTCACAGATGAAGACCCTGCCTCAAACTGGGGTCTCCTTACTGTAGTCTCCTCCTCAGAAGCAACTGTTGTGATGTTTTGCGCTCTCTCAACACTTCTAGCTGCTGCAACAAGCTGAGAGAAATCCTGGTACCGAGAACCAGCCACAAGGCACATGATAGAGGGCCTCAATCCCTCCTCAAACCTTCTGCACTGATCTATTTCATCAGAAATAATGCCCCCAGCATAACGACTCAACCTGATGTACTCAATCTCGTACTCTGTCACCGTCTGGTTGTCTTGCCTCAAATTCAGAATTTCCATCTTCTTAAGATCTTTATACTCCCTTGGAGTATATTTCTGCTCGAACTCCCTCAGAAAATCACTATAAGATAGTGTAGGTGGATCATCCATAGCATGAGGAACAGTCTTCCACCAGTCATAAGCATCTTTCTGAAGGAGGGATCTGGCATAATCAAACTTCTCATCCGAAGTGGCTTGCAACTGAATGAAAATCCTCTGTACCTTATCCAACCACTGCTCAGCCACTGCAGGATCGGTAGTACCTAAGAAATCTTCAGCCCCATATTTTCTCAACTTGTCATAATGTCTCACCGGCATCTAAGGCTGTGGTGATGGGGGTTGTACTGGAGCTGGCCTCATTAGTTCTATCACATGCCTTAGCCAACCGGGCGGACCCTCCTCTGCAGCTGGTCTCTCTGGCACAGAAATAGGTGCCCCACTAACTCTATCAACTCTAGCTCCATCTCTACTCTCTCCTGGAGCTACATTCTCAGCACTTCCTTCTACAGTGTGACGTGAATGGGACTCCATTACTACCTATATCTGCAAACACAGCAGAATATTCCTCATTAAAGATCAAAGACTGCCATACCAAAACATGTATTTTACTCAAAAACCAACTTTTAAAAATCAAAATATTCTTTTTCTTATAATTGACCTAGGTTGAGAATCTCAAACCTAGGCTCTGATACCAAAATAATTGTAACACGCCTATACCCTGTATACGTACACAGCATGCTAATACGATCGTAATATACGTATACTGAATATAGGTTTGCCACTGTTTATAAAACATACAAATAATCCCTTTTTAATAATATAAATAAATATAAAACATTTAAAGGAATTTATAAAACACAATAGACTCAATGTTCATTAAATATACAGCAGAAAGTGTAAAATGTAACAAATATTTACAAATACATATACATTAAAACTCAAGTTTTACAAAACATAAATATATACATGTTTGGCAGTTTAACTTCGATCTTTAAGCTTCACTAGCAACACCTCAAGATCTAGCCTCTACTCGGCCTAGATGAACTCTCTGGTTCTTCCCTGTTACTTGCGCGATAAATCATAATCGCGCTAAGCCAACGGCTTAGTGGTACAAACTACAATAATACTATGTTTCGATGCAATGCCAATGTCACAATTAATTTCATACACCATTCAAAAGAATATTACATTTCAACATTTTACTTTGTTCAATGTCATATCAACCATTCATATTGTATCTTCATAGTTCCATTAATTTCACCATTCAAGAATCACATTAAATACAAAAACAAGCATGGGCCCAAAGACACTAATATGCCATTCAACTTTTAGAGTTAATGTTTTGGTTTAATTATCACATTTATCATTATCCCAACTAGGCTTCAAGGATTTAGGTTCAACCAAGCTTCAAGGGGAACAAAGCATGCTAAGTATCAACCCAACTTGGCTTCAAGAACCAAACCCAACCTAGCTTCAAGGGTTGTAACATCTCAATTAGGTTTCAAGGATTTGACCCAACCAAGCTTCAAGCGGAGTAAAACATGTTAAACTTCAACCCAACTTGGCTTCAAGGATCAAGCCCAACCTAACTTCAAGAGAGTGTTACTATAGGCATGCCACCAACAACAAACTCTGAAAATGGAATAACACATTAGCCACACAATTCATTTATTACTCATTATCAATTTCATTCTCCATTCTCATCATCATCTAGGCAAACATGCCCCACTTATTTCAATTGAGTCATCATAGCCAATCACAATGGCTTCACATCTCATTTGAATCACCATAGCCAATCACAATGGCTTCACATCTCATTCCTCATTATAACACTTCATTATTCAAGTTTACATAATCAATTATATTGAACATATATCTTAGATTCATTATCATATAGACAACATGCTCTATTCATTTCATTTCAATCATTATACCAAACAATATATTATTAGTATGCATCAACAATGCATTAGAATTCTTAACACATTTACAATCAAATGTGTGTTAAGTTTCATCATCATATGAATGTATGCAATAATGTAGTTTGTACTTACCTTAAGCACCACTTATACAAATCTATACACTTCCTTTTTCCAAGAATTCTTCACTTCCCAAATTAGGGCAAATCACCTTCTTCCAAAACCTAGTCCAAAAAAATGATACAATACATGAATTCCAATACAATTTATCACTTATTAACCTCATCTAAGACCTCCATAACACATATTACAACCCAACACCACATACTAGAGCCCACGGCCATGGCCACCCCAACCCCCAAGGGCGTGGGGTAGAAAACAATTATGCCCAAATTGTTTAACACCCCCACGGCCATGGCATCAAAGGGCCACGGGCGTGGCATCCAAAATGCTACTGCCTTCGACCCAATTCACATATTCTAAGCTTACAACTCCAACAAACACAAACAACATAAAGATCTATGAAAATAATTGATCAAACTCAAGTTAAACATCACTTACCACTTCAAAACCCTAAAACAACTCAACTGAAACACTTCCAATATCAACACCAACTTAACTTATTATCTTAAAATCAATTTCAACACTTATAAACACACCACAAACAAACCTCATCATACCATCAACAATAATTCCTCAACCTCAAACACAACTTCAAAAAGAACAAAAGAAATCAAGAGAGAGAACTTACCAAAATAAGGAAACTTCTTGAATTTCCACTTAATCACTTGAAAACTCCTTCAATTTGATCTTAGAACTCACAACCTTCCTCTTGCTCTCTTGTCTTGATAAGGTCCGGCCACCAAAGGGAAAGAAAAGAACATGAAGAAGCAAAGTCAAACTTTTAATCTCTTTAAACCTCCACCAAGCATTCCAAAAAGAAAATTACTAAAATACCCTCATCTATATAATTTAACTTCCTTTCACTTACATGCCCTTTTTAGTAATTTTACAATTAACAAAATAAATATCTTCTTCCTTTGACCATCCATTTGACTTGTGTATATGTTATATATCTTTCCATATATACAACATATACACTCTCTTTTAAATTCTTTTCTCTTTCCAATACACATATACATTTTAATTCAAATAAACAACAATTATATTAAAACTCCTAGGGCACACTTTGGGATATTACAATCGGTTACTTCACTCTTGAAGTGCTCTTGAACTTAATGATTAAGCTTACATTTCCTAAATGTCATGCCTTTACCTTAGCCCCATTACAACTAAAAGAAAGACCTTTTGATTGATGCTTGATTGAAATTTGGTGGTGGAGATTTGATTGATAAGCAAGCCTATGGTAATAATCTTTCATTGATTGTTATGAGTGTAAACACCACCATGATCAAACACTTGTAAGAGTTGGTGAGGGAGCGACAACATTGGTTATGCATGGAAAGCCACTTAATTGCATGAGTATCGATTTTGTTCAATTTAATATTGATTGCAGATTTAAGGATAGGGAAGTCTTGGTGCATCTTTATAACTCTTGATCTTAATAAAACTATCTTGATAGTGTGTTTTGATTTTAGCCTTGCTTGGGGACAAGCAAGGAATGAAGTGTGGGGTAGTTGTTTAGATCATTTTTGTACTTGTTTTTAGTATGATTTTATGTGTGTTTTAGTTAATGTTTTGATTAATTTTTGTTTTAAGTGTGTTTAAAGTGTTTATTTTAGGTTTAGGTGCAAAAAGACCCTTGGAGGATCAAAACAGTGCAAGAAAAGCATGAACCAAGCAAGACATGGCCAAGCCAAATCAGGCTTGGCCGTGTCCCTTAAAGATTAAAGAGGGCAGAGAGAGACACACCCAGAGACACGGCCAAGCCTCTAGCCATGTCTCACCTAAAGAACAAAACCAAAGAATCCAAGAAAAGAAGCAAAAATAAGAACAAAAGTGGACACACTCATGTGACACGGCCAAGCTTGTGGCCGTGTCACACCTTGAAACCAAAGAAAAGAAAGAAAAGAAAGAAAAAAAGAAAAAAAAGAAGCAGTGAGGGACACGGCCAGATGGCTTGGCCGTGTCCCAAAGGAAAGCAAGAACACGGCCAAGCCACTCTTGGCTTGGCCGTGTCACCCTAAATTTATATAAATTCGTTGCACGAAATAGGAAAGGGGACTTTTTCTTTTGGCTTGGACGGCTAGGGCTAGAAAGAGAGGACACTCTCCTTGGTCCTTCATCTTCAACCTCCATCCCTATCCTCTTCATCTTCTACATCTTCCATTGACAAGCTTTAATTTGGTTATTTGGGATAAGTTGGGTTAACAGCTCTTGAGGGTTGAAGAAGCTTCATTGAAAGGTTTGGTGACTTGAGAAAGCTCCATTCCATCTTCCAAAGGCATAATCATCCAAAGGTTTGGTGACTTGAGAAAGCTCCATTCCATATTGTAAAAGGGGAATCAACCATTGAAGAGGGCTTGAGTTCTTCATCATACATCAAGTGGAGCTAGGAGGAAGACTAGTAATCCTACTCTTGGCATCTTCACAAGGGGTTTTTCTATTTTCTCTTTTAATTCATTTCAATATTGTTTTTGTTGTATTAAGAGATTGATATTACAATGAACAATTTGTATTTGATTTATATTGAGTTGAATGAATGTTTTAAATTGATTATGTTGAGCTAAAACCCATGCTTAGGGTTTGTAGTATATTTGATTGAATGCTTTGATTTGATATTTCCATTGATGTACCTTGTTGTTGGTTGATTGCATTGGATTGTATGCTAGGTTGATAGATTAGCTACCTATTGATCTCTAGATATTGAATGAAGGACCAAGAGGTGAAATTTGATATCGGAATTATGCAATCGACTACCCTATGAATGAATTAGAAATATAAGTTCTAGGGTTTCATTAATTTGGAAATGTAAAATAATTGATTATTGCTATTTCATGAATGTGAGAACTAATGAATTAGTAATTGACTAATTAACCTTAAGGAACAAATTAATTTACAAGGTTATGTTAATGGATAATTGAGAATTGAGCTTTGATTGAATGGACCTATAACCCTAGGCACCTTCCCAAGAATCGATTTGATCTTGTACACCCATTACACACATCAACCCTACACTCCTTAATCTTAGGTTTAAATTGTTCTTTTACAATTCCAAAAAACAAACTCTCTCTTTTAAATTACTTGCTAATCAAGCTATTACGAACTACACCTTCTTGGGGAAACGACCTTGGGGCGATCACCTTTGCTACAGCTACCTCGTATACTTGCGAGTGACACTTGTAGTAGAACTTAATTCGAGCGCAACATAACTCAATTTGTTCCTCAAAGCTTCAAGGGCGGTCGCCCTTTGGCCTATGATGACAACACTTTTTTCTCTGTTCTGGTAATATATTGAGCAACTTATTCCTGGATCATGTAACATCCAAAAATTTTTGAAATTTTCTAATTTTTGGAAAATTTGATAAAATAAATTATAATTTAAAAGTATAAATTAAATTAATAGTTTTAAATGAAAAATGAAGGAATTTTAAATGAAAAAGTGGAATATATATATATATGATATATATGCAAAATATACATAATATATATAAAATGTAATGTTTAAAATGTTAGATACTAAACGTTTAAATGAATAGTGATAATTAATAGGGAATTGTGATATAAATGATATGGATAAGTAATGTCAATAGGGGATCTCAAAAATTTACCAAAGCAATTAATTATTTTTACGATTTTAAGAGAGTTAAAATCGAATTAGAATCAACGGTTAAGAAAGAGGCTGCACCATAACTAAGATGAGATTGGCCACACTAGATTGAGTTGTATATATGTGTGTGTGTGTGTGTGTGTGTGGACAGGTGTAAGAGTGTAGAAACTTCATATCTTTCTTCATCATTCACGTTCAACACCACCTTCCTCAGCAAAACTCCTTCTTGCTTCCTAACTTCTAAGGTTTTGATCAAAAACAAAGAACAAACAATGTTTAGTTACAAGTTTTGAGAAAATTAAGATAGAAAATTGAGATTATTAATAAGTAAGTAGAGAAAAGAAGAGTTAAAGAGGTATGTGTTTATGTATTTTAATTTACAAATATTTATGTTTCTTTGAGTTTCATGTTTAAATTAGTTGATTGGGTCATTTAGAGGAGATATGTCCTAACTATTGGATAAATGAATTATTGTGTGATATAAGTAGAAATTGAAGTTGTTGATGTTGTTTTTCTTAATTTTGATTGATGATTGGAAAGTTGATGAGTAGATCATTTATTAAATACTTTATTAATTAAAGTTTTAGTAAGATATTAGATATAAATTCTTTTCATGTCAAAACTTTGATGTTGATTCATTTTTATCTTTGATCTTCATTATATTTTTGTTTTATTAAATTACAAGTGTAAAAGACATGATTTTAAGATGCCAAGGGAGTGGTTTTAAGGTTCCATGAGTGTGGGATGGAAGTTTGGAGTGTTGGATGAAGAATTACTCCGAAAACAGTCCCAAAATCAATGCCACGGCCGTGGCCCTGAGCTGCCACGACCGTGGGATTGGAAATGATGCTGTTTCTTCAAAAAAATTCGATAAAACAGAGGGGTTTCATATGCCACGACCGTGGCCTTGAAAGGCCACGACCGTGGGGGTCTTCAACATCATTTTACAGCTTCCTTTTGTATCCCACGGGTGTAGGGTTGAGTTGCCACGGCCGTGGGGTACCTAAATGATGTTTTTGACTTGTAGTTTGTGAGATACGGGCCTAGTATGAGGCTATTATGTTTATATTTATTACTTTTGTGTTGTGTAAGTGTTCAAAGTATGAAAAAGAGTGATAAACCTTGAATTTGTGATAAATGTATAGAATACTAAATGTTAATGAAAGTATTGTTTCATAGAAATGATATATATATATATATATATAATTCAGTATCAACACAACTTAATGAATTGCCTTAATCATACTGATTTTAGATCTAGCTTGGGATTGAATGGCTAGCCAAAAGGGAGGATATCCAAAGTGTCAGTGGGCACTCCGTGCCATCAATAGACACTCGGAGTCATCATATTCAGTGGGCATTCTTGCCATAGTGGGCCATTGGCCAAAATTCTATACAGCGGCATTCAATTGCCATCAGTGACACTTTATCCAAATCTAGAATCTGAGTTCAGTGTGTTTGGGCATAATTAAAAATAGTTATCTAGAATGAAAATAATGTGTTCTTCAATGTTGATAAATTAGACAATTCTGAACCTAATTGTATTTAGAATTTCAATTTATAATGAATTTAGTTTGCAAGTCGATGTTTCTAAATTATTTAATTGCTATATCTCTTCTATTGCTATATCTCTTTTTTTAAATTTTCTTGTATATTATAAATACATAAACACCACTAAGCTTTGCTTAGCGTGTTGGAATTGTTTTCTGACGCGCAGATCAAACAAGGAGAGTTGAAACCGCAGAGTGAGAGACTTACGTTCTTGGACAACTGCATCATCAAGGTTCAATGAACAATATTGTAAATATTGTACTCGTTATGGTTCACATAGCAAATCTTTATAATTTTATATGACAGTTGTACTAGTTTGAGTGTAGTTTGAGAATACTTATAATAATGTAAGTTTTTATTAAGAGTTCTTATAAATATATGAAAATATGTGTGTAATATAGAAAACTTAACAGTGGTATTATTGCTTAAAGATATTATGACTTTATTTCTTTAGTACATACATAGATATATATAGAACATTTGTGATTGTTAGGTGACATCTCCTATGTAGGTAAGTGTATGAACTATATAAGGGATGTTACATAAAAGTCAACACTTTTTAAAAGAAAAGGGTATTTTGGTAATTAAATCTTATAAATTCAAAATTAATAAAATAATTCAAAAACAAATTAATTTTGAATGGAAGAGGGAAATTAGGACTTTTAATTTATTAAAAAAATAATTAAATAATTAAATATTAAATTATTTTAATATATATATATGTGGTTAAAAAAAGATGAAAAGGAAAGAATACTAAAAATCTTCTTCTTCTTCTTCTCAAGAACGTGGCTTCCATGGATGTTTGAAGACCAAGGATTTTGCTTCTTCTATACTCCATAAATTGAAGGAATTAACAAGTTTCAAGTGAATTTTTGGAGATTTCCACCAAAATTAGTAAGTTTCCATCTCTTTTCTTTGAATTCCTTGGAAATTTAGATTATGTGAGAATTTAAATTTTTATGTGGTGTGTTATAATTGTTGGAATTGGTGTATATGATATTATTTTGGGTAGTTAACAATGATTCTAAGGTTAGATTGAAGAGATGATGGAGTTTGGTTAAAGAATGGTGAAGAGAGAGAATTTAGGGTTATGGATTTTTGGGATTTTGAAAACATGAATTTTAATTGTGCAAATTGATTCCAAATGAGTTGTTTTGATTCATAAACAAGTATTTTAAATTCAAATATTGGATTTGGTTGTGTTGGGTTGGAGTTTGAGAATGGAAGTGGAGATTTAGGGTTTTGGAAAAGTGATTTTCCAAAGTGGTTGAATTGTGTGATTTTATTTGTTTAAGCATGTTGTTTAGTGTTAAAAGTGATGAATATAAGCTTATAATGAGTAATGGATTGTGTTGGAATGGAAAACCTTCAATGGGGGAAGGTTATGCCATTTTTGAGATTTTGTATACAAGAGTGTATTTTTATAATGTAAATGATTTAAATGTATTAAAATATGTTTTTAATAATATAAATAAACTTAAAACACTAATTTAATTGTAGTAGAATGGAATTCCAATGTTGAAATAAGGAAAGGCTAAATTTTTGGAAATTTATAGGAGTGATGTGTAATTATGATTTAATGTTAGAAATGCCATTAAATGTGATATTAAATGATTATTTGCTATCACATTTGGTTTAGGCATTGAGGGAGATTGATTTGCTTCATCCAAGTGGTGAAGGGCAAGTTAGAAAGATTGGATTGAAGGTTGTTTTTAGCTTGCTTTGGGTTGCTAGTGGAGGTATGTACAAACTTTGAATATAATGTTTATATTTGCATAACATTTGGACTTAACACATTTTGGTTGAAAAATGTTTAAGCTACTTGGTTCATTGATTGTGTATGAATAATATGCTATGACATTTGTAATGTCATATATGTGTTAAATGCATTGTGAAAAGCCATTGATAATGGCTAATTTGTGTAACATGTGAAATATACATATTATGTGAAAATACCCAAAGTAATTGGGTAATGTGTTGTGAATGCAAAAATGAGATATGTATAATAATGAAATGAATTGATATTGACAAAAATGAGAAAAATGAGAAAGATGTGAAAAATGAGAAAAGTAAGAAAAAAAATTGTGAAAATAAGGCAATGTGCCTAGATTGAATATGTAAAAATCAGAAAGAGATTAATAATGAGAAATATGAATAAATTGTGTGCCTAGTATGGAATTAAATAAATTGAAGAGGGTATTTAAGTAATTTCTTATTTAGAATGCTTGGTGGAGGTTTAAAGAGAAGAGAAGTTTGACTTGGTCTCTATTTGTTCTTTCTTTTTCCTTTCTTTTCTTTTATTGGCCGGCCATCCAAATCAAGAGAGCAAGAGTGAGTTTAGTGTTCTCAAGCTCTAAATTCAAAGGAGTTTTCAAGTGATTAAGTTGGAAATCCAAGAAGTTTAATTATTTTGGTAAGTTTCTCTTAATTCTCTTGTTTTATTTTAAGTTGTGTATGAGTTTGATTGTTGATATTTGAAAGTAGGGTTGTGTTAATGGTAGTATGTTGGAGTGTGTTTGATTTAATTGATTGTGGTATTTGTTTTGAATTGGAAATAAGAAGTTAAGTTGATGTTGGTATTGGAAGAGTAAGAGTGATGTTGGTTTTAGGGTTTTGAAGTGGTAAGTGATGTTTAACTTGAGTTTGATCAATTATTTTCATAGATTTTCATGTTGTTTGTGTTTGTTGGAGTTGTAAGCATAGAATATGTGAATTTGGTCCGAAACAGAAGCATCTTGGATGCCACGCCCGTGGCCCTTGGTTGCCACGACTGTGGCCATTTGAAGCCATGGCCGTGGAGGTTTGGAGCAAGGGAGGCAGAACCATTTTCTAACCCACGCCCGTGGGGGTTAGGAGGCCACGGCCGTGGGCCCTAGTTAGTGGTGTTGATTTGTAATTTGTGATTTAAGGGTCTAGTAAGAGGTTATTAAGTGAATTTTTGCATTGGAATTGATGTATTTTATCATTTTTGGATTAGGTATTGAAGAAGATAATTTGCCCTAATTCAAGTGGTGAAGAAGTTTTGGAAGAGGAAGTGTATAGACTTGTGTGAGTGGTGCTTAAGGTAAGTACAAACTACATGGTTGCATGCATTTACATGATTTGGATACTTAACATATTTGATTGTACATATGTTAAGTAATTGAATACATTGTTAATACATTTGATGAATGTTATGATTGGTATAATGTGAATGATTAATGAGCATCTAAAATGGGTGTTAATGCCATTGGTTATGTACACTTAAATGATGAATTGACTTAATGTGAATTAAGATATAGTGATATGTGAATCCAATGTGGTTGGTTATAATGATGTAAATGACATAATTGAGGCATATTTGCCTAGATGATTAGATTCAATGTAATTGATTATGTATACTCTCTTAATGAGATATGAAGCCATTGTTGTTGGCTAAAATAATGCAAATGAGAGGATTAAGGCATGTTTGCCTAAATGATGATGAGAAAATGAGAATGAAATTAATAAATGAGTTGTGTGGCTAATGTGTTATTCTATTTTCAGAGTTTTGTTGTTGGTGGCATGCCTAATAGTAACATTCTCTTGAAGTTAGGTTGGGCTTGATCCTTGAAGCCAAGTTGGGTTGAAGTTTAGCATGCTTAACTCCCCTTGAAGCTTGGTTGGGTCTAGTCCTTGAAGCCTAATTGAGATGTTACAACCCTTGAAGCTAGGTTGGGTTTGGTTCTTGAAGCCAAGTTGGGTTGATACTTAGCATGCTTTGTTCCCCTTGAAGCTTGGTTGAACCTAAATCCTTGAAGCCTAGTTGGGATAATGATAATGATAAATGTGATAATTAAACCAAAACATTAACTCTGAAAGTTGAATGGCATATTAGTGTCTTTTGGGCCCATGCTTGTCTTTGTTTTCAATGTGATTCTTGAATGGTGAAACCAATGAATAATGAGATACATGCTTGTGAGATATAATGTTATGAGGTGATTATACTACATAAGTATCTTATTGACAATGAATGTAGCATGGGAAGCTATGTTGAGCAATGAAACTACGAAGATACAGTATGAATGTTTTGATATGATATGATAGTGAACAATGTAAGGTTTTGAAATATAATATTCTTTGAATGGTGTATGAAATTGATTGTGTGACATTGACATTGCATTGAAGCATATTGTTATTGTAGTTTGTACCACTAAGCCGTTGGCTTAGAGCGATTATGGTTTATCGCGCAGGTGACAGGGAAGAACCGGAGAGTTCCTCTAGGTCGAGTAGAGTCTAGATTTTGAGGTGTTGATAGTGGAGCTTAAAGATCAAAGACCTACTGCCAAACATGTATATATTTTATGTTTTGTAAAACTTGAGTTTAGATGTATATGTATTTGTAAATATTTGTTATATTTTCCGCTGCGTTTTGAATAAACGTTTTATCTATTGTGTTTTATAATTTTCCTTAAATGTTTTAAATTCATTGATATTATATTAAAAGGGATGATTTGTGTGTTTTGTAAACCGTAGCATTTCTATATTCAGTATACATATATTACGATCGTATTAGCATGCTGTGTATGTATACGGGGTATAGGGGTGTTACATAGATCTTGGATCTACACATTCATACATAAGTGCATCCGTCTTTCCTGTGTCTGAATTGCATTCTGAGTTCCTAGGATTTGATGTCTTAGTGACAAATCCTTTAGGGCATAGAGTTGTGGTGAGCAAGGTGCACCGAGATAGTCTAGTTGTTGTTCAAGATGAGGAGTTTCTCGGTGACCTGATTGAGATGTCTTTTAGAGAATATGATCTAATTTTGGGCATGGATTGGTTATCCAAGCATGGGACTATGGTAGACTGTCAGAAGAAATGTGTTACTTTGAGAACACGGGATGGTAGGGATGTTATAGTATCTAGTGAGCTGAGGTATCTTTCATTTATGTTTGTTTCAGCTGTTTCAGCTGGGAGAATGATTCGGAAGGGATGTGAGGCTTATCTTTCTCATGTTGTAGATACTAGAGTAGTGGGATCCCTGCTTGAAAGTATACCCACAGTTGCCGAGTTTCTAGATATTTTCCCTGATGAGTTGCCAAGGGTACCTCCTGAGAGAGAAGTGGAGTTTGGTATTGATTTGTTGCCTGGTACCACTCCTATCTCTATTACCCCTTATCGAATCGCACCTACTGAGTTGAGAGAGTTAAAGGTGCAGTTGCAGGAGTTATTGGATAAAGGGTTTATCCACCCTAGCGTGTCCCTGTGAGGAGCGCCTGTGTTGTTTGTGAAGAAGAAGGATGGCACCATGAGATTGTGTATTGATTATAGGAAGTTGAATAAGGTGACCATCAAGAACAAGTATCCTTTGCCTCGGATAGATGATCTCTTTGATCAGTTGAAGGAAGCAGTAGTATTCTCTAAGATTGATCTGAGATCAGGGTACCATCAGTTGAGAGTCAAAGATGTGGATGTACCCAAGACAGCTTTTCGTACGAGGTATGGGCATTATTAGTTTCTGGTGATGCACTTTGGATTGACGAATGCACATCAGCTTTTATGGATTTGATGAACAGGGTATTCAGACCATATTTAGATCAGTTTGTGGTGGTCTTCATTAATGACATCTTGGTGTATTCGCGTAATGAGGAGGATCATGATAGGCATTTGTGGATCGTATTGCAGACTCTGAGAGAGAAGCAGTTGTATGCTAAACTGTCTAAGTGTGAGTTCTGGCTCGATCAGGTAGCTTTTCTTGGTCATGTGGTTTTAGCATAGGGTATTAGAGTTGATCCAAGTAAAATTGAGGTTATCTTAAATTGGAGTCCACTGCAGACTGTGACAGAGGTTAGAAGTTTTCTAGGATTGGCAGGCTATTATCGTCGATTTGTGAAGGGTTTTTCTTTAATAGCTACACCACTCACCAGATTACTTCAGAAAGGAGTTAAATTTGTGTGGAAAGATCAGTGTCAGGCGAGTTTTAAGCAGCTAACGGAGATGTTGACTCAAGCTCCTGTCCTTACCCTGCCTGTGGAAGGTAAACCATATGTGATATATAGTGATGCTTCACACAATGGTTTAGGATGTGTTTTGATGCAGGAGGGTAGAGTCATTGCTTATGCCTCTCGACAGTTGAAACCGCGTGAGCTAAATTATCCAATGCATGATTTGGAATTAGCAGCAATAGTCTTTGCCTTGAAGATTTGGCGGCATTATTTGTATGGGGATTTAGACCCTTAATTTTTGACCCAATCCGATCCAATATGCTTTATTTGGTTTAAAATGATTTTTCTTGTCTAATTGGTCCAAAATAATTTTAATTAAATAATTTTTACCTTAGTATCTAATTTTTATTAATAAAAAATCAAAATCAAAATCAAAATAAAAAAAATAAAAATAAAAATAAAAATAGGAGTCGAAAAAAAATCGGCAGCGAAAAGTGCTCGCGCGGGAGCACCTCACCCGCAGGCCTGCGGGCGAAATAATTTCCCCCAAAAATTTCCTCCGGGCGAGTTATTTCGCCCGCAGGAAATTCCTGCGGGCGAAATAATTTCCCGCAGGAATTTTCTGCGGGCGGCTGCGGGCGAGTTATTCGGCTGCGGGCGAGTTATTTCGCCCGCAGGAAATTTCTGCGGGCTGGCACGCCTCCTGCGGGCTGGCCTTTGCCATGGGCCCGTGCGCAAAATTTTTTGATCCAAAATTTTGAAACCTAATCCAATTAGGTTTTAATTTCTTTTTTTTAATAATATTAATTGCCATGGGGAATTAGGAATAAACAACCTAAAAACCACTATAAATAAGGACTAATTAAACCAAATCAAAGGAGAAAAGGGGGAAAAAGTTTACACAGTGAGTTTGGAAAGTTGAATCCGAAGGTGAAGTGGAAAAGCAAAAACTCAATTCAATTGATTTTTAAGGGAGGAGCACCACGAATTAAGCAATTCAAAGGCAACAAAGACTTGTCTTTGAAGCTAGTTCATCCAAGAAGAGTTATTTTTTGGAGAATCAACAAAAGAAGGTATGAAAAATTCTTTTTGATTTATGTTTTAAAGTAGCTAAGTTATAAAATTTAAGTTTTTTGAAATCAAAAATCTTAGAGCTTTAACTTAATTTTTCCAAAGTTAAAACACTAAAACGTGATTTTCTTTTCTAAAAAGACTTAAAATTGTTATTCTCTCTTCTTAAAAATCTTAAAACTCTAATTGAACATATTTTTCAACAAAATCAAAATCAAAATTTGTTTCTTTTAAGATTTTAAAGTAGGTTCTATTTCATTTAAAAAGCCTTAAAAAACATCTTTTCTACTTATAAAAACTTCAATCCATGTGTTTAAATTCATAAAACTTCATAAATCATCAAATTGCTTTTTAAAACTCTACTTCAAATTCATCACCCGTGAACCCTAATTTCAAACCCTAAAATCCAAAATTCAACTTTTAAACCTAAAATAATGAGCCCTAATCCTTTTAAAACATCAAACCCTAACTTTTTCTAAACTTTAATCCTTTAAAACATTAAAAAACATAAAAATTCAAAAATCACACAGTAGCTTAAATTTCAACAAACCAAAAATCACAAATTAAAGTATTTTAAGGTATTTAAAACCCTAGTTTCATGATTTCATCATTCAAACCTTAATTTGTTTAATCAAAGAGTCTTACCAATCTTTTAAAACATAAAACCCTAATCTATTTTAATTTCCTAAAAAGTCACAGTAGCTTAACTTTAGAATTTCCAAAACCTTAACACATGAGATAAAAACCCTAAATGGAAATAGTAGCTATACTTGAACTTTTATTTGCTTTATTCAATTCCATACTTGCTTATGCTTCAATTTATTTCTTATGCTTTAATTCAATACTTGATTTATTTAATTTATCATGGATGGATGTTTATTTTATATCTTGATTTATTTATTATGGATGATTATTTACTTTTATCAATTAATTTAGACTTCCAAAAGTTGTAAGAGGTATGTTTCCACTTGGTGGGTACCTCATTAGTTAAACATCATGTAATTTAATTTTCTTTTCTATTTTAGAACTTTTATAAAGGGCATGTTTCTACCTTTTGGTGGGTGTCCTATCTAGGCATGTGATGTAAGGACATTTTTCCATCCTTGGATGGGTGTCCATTTATTTGTTTTGTTTTGTTTGGACATTGTTTTGATTTTAATATAATGATGCTTTTTTTTTATTGTGTGTAGTATGGATAATGTTATTATATTTAAGAATTTTATAATATTAAGACCTGTAAAGGAGGTCGGTTCCAATGAACCGGGCGTTGTGGGGGTGCTGGGCCATTTCTCACCTTCCCCACGCGTACCCAACTTTTCGAACCCATTAAGGGGTTGGGGATTCCTTAGGAATCGAGTCATCCACCCCTTTCTTTTTCCCGGCCCGTCTGGGTGGCGACTCCATTTTCTCCGGACTTAGGTCCGTGTTCTCTAAGGCCCCGAGCCTAAACAGTGCCGAAGTCGCAAGAACCATTCCACCGGGAGTGGGGGCGAAAATCCCCGCTCACAGTGGAGACTCCACTAGGGATAAGAGAAGTTGATTCCGTTGGTCTTTATATTATTCTATTCTTTCTTATAATGATTTTATCCATTGCATCATATTAGTTTGCATCGTGTGCGTGAGTTAGGACGCCCGTGTTACCCGTGTTGTGTTATGTAAGGGATACCATACTTTCACTCAAGGTATGGAGATCGAGCATGGTATAACCACTCATAGTCTCGTACCATTTGGTATATACTTGCTATGGGAACCTACTCCTTTTAACCCAAAGACTAAAGCTCATGTAATTGGCCTAGTTACTTTCCTTAGGGTTTTACCCCAAATGCATGTTGTTTGACTATGGTTAGTTTATCTTAGTCTAAATCATGGCTTATTTGGTTTGTTATTTTTCTAATATGACCTAAGTATATTGTAAGCTCAAAATAAACTTTTCTCTAAAATCCAAAAGACTAAAACTGTTTTTAAAATTTTTCAAGATGGTCTTTGGACATAAGATTTTTTCTAAAAATAAGTAAAAAAATTTTTTGGCCCATGGCCCAAATACTAAGTCCAAAATCCATTTTTCTAAAATCTTTTACAATGGGCTTAGAAACAAAACTATTTTCACCCAACCATTTTTTACAAAGAGCTTGCAAAAATATTTAGGTCAATTATGAAATACCAAAAATCAATTGTGGGCCTAGTTTACACTAAGAACAAATTAACCATGGGCTTGTTTTTGGCATGACTCATTAGTTACTTTTTCAAGTGAGAAATCTATTTATAATAAACCTCTTAATTTCGTTTTAATCCAACATAGCATAAAAGCTACTTTAGTTGGTTGAATGGATTAAAACCTAATTAATGCGAATTATCATGGATTGATTTCCATTTTCGAAAATATAACTATTGGTTGAAACGTCCGAGGGAATTATTCGAAAGAAAGATACCCCGTGTTGGTATTTTGTTAACCATATACCTAGAAAAAAGAGACTCGCCATTCATGTGTGGATGTTATAAGGTTGGAAGGAACATCCTAATTATCTTTCTTCGTTGATTGTTCGTGCATACATGCGTACATGCATACATTTGCATCTCATATCATTGATCCTTTCTGGCTCATAGACCTGAAGTACAGCAATTCAAGAGCATACAATGATACCAACTACAACATTGATTTAGATTCAAGTACTTCATTGGAAGGATGGATGCAAACCAGCTAAGGGACATCGTCGATGAAGTTGTCAAAGCTAGGATGGCCGAGCTACGAGATCAATTGGTTGAAATTATGAAGACCCAGTTGATTGAAATTCTGGAGATCATCAACAATGCTAATAAGGCATCTCCCATTGACATAAGGAAGAAGGAAAAGGCAACATTAACAAGGAACATGTCTACTGATAGAGATCGAATGAAAAATGAGAGATCAATCCCTATTCTACAAGACCAGCCGAATCATGTGCTATCTAAGTGGAGCAATAAGAGAGGCTATCACCCTAGTGTGCAAAGTCAAAGAGAAAAAGGAGGTTTTGAGGAAAATGCAACAACTAAGCCTACAAAGAAGCGTAAATTTTCAAACTTAAGGGAGCCTTTGTCAAAGATGTTAGAAAATCTAATGAAAATGGATTTGCTACAACCATTGGCACCTCGGCTTCTACATAAGCCTCTACCGCCAAATTTTGATGCCAAGGCCTTTTGTCAATTCCATCAAATGCAAGGGCATGAGATAGATAAATGTGTTCGATTAAGGCATGAAATCCAAGATTTAATTGACAGTGGAAAGCTGCTTGAACCTGATAAGGCCAACACTAAGAATAATCCTCAGCCTAAAATTGGAAGGGCATCATCGCTTACAACCTTCATGAAGAGTTTTATCTTGTCACCTTGTCATGATATGGATAGAGAAGCTGCTAAAGATGATATGCTACTAAGCAAGCTTGGACTAACTATGGATGATGAAGCCATGATCCTTAATGATGGAAAAAATCCTTGCCCTTGATGAATGGAGCATCTTTGACTCCAACTCAATAAACTTTCCTTAACTTGAATGTTGCTTTTCAATTTTACTTTCTTTAATTGGAATTATCATGTTTTTCAAATTTAAATTTGTTTGAATAAATTACTTTTATCAAAAAATTTGTTGGTCTTTGTTCATTTTGATGCTCAACCAATGAGGAATCTAGCTTGATAATTCATGAATTAATATATCTAGGCATCATGACTTGAATGACTTTACTAGGTGAGGGAATTGCTCTATAGCATTGAGTTGTGTATGCTTACTTAGAGAGGGCTCCTGCATAATTACCTTTGTCTGGGTCCTAGTCAGTCTTAGAACATGCTTTGACAAATTTTCAAGGCAAAATTGAACTCTACTTATTTAAGAGAGAAATGATCTAGGCATTGTTTGGTTAGCCAACAACTAGTATCCACCCTATTAAATATCAATCCCTAGTTGTCCCTTTGAGCCTTCATAAAATTTTAGCTTTCTTTTCATTGGCATATAACCTCAACAACTTACCTTGAGCTGTTGTGATACTTTTGACAAGTCTTATGATCACAAAGGTGAAAAGGCAAGAAGATCAAAGAAAGAAATGAATAGTCAAGACTATGAAGATAGTTGAAGTTCTCAAGACCATAAGGGTAGTTGATGTTTTCAAGACCATAAGGATAGTTGATGTTCTCAAAACCTTAAGGGTAGTTGAAGTTCCCTTAATGTCTCCAATATATCAAGACAACATCAACATTAGAGTAACAAATGATTTATCCCTATTAAAGAAGATTTATGTTACTCCACTCATCCATTATTGGAAGCCCAAATTGGTACAAACAAGATAACTATGTTTGAGCTAGAACCAAAAAAAAGGAAAAAAGGAAAAAAGAGAATAGAAAAAGAAAAGAAAGGAAAAAAAAGAATAGAAAAAGAATTTAAAAAAAAGAAGATAAAACCTAAAAAGGCGGTTCATAAAGCCAACTGAGTTATCTTTTACCTAAAGCAGCAAAAGGCTTCCATTTGGTTCATAAAGACATTTTTACTTGAATTGGCCCAACGCAACCAAAGATTCAATCAAAATTGGAGAAAAGGAGGGAGACCATCCAGTTCTTGAAAGTTTTGTACTTGATAGTCCAACAAGAAAGAAGGACAAAATGATAAAATGCTCAAAGAAAGGGAAGAGTAAGGAAAACAAAGAGAAAGAAAAGGGAAGAGTAAGAGAAATAAAGAAAAGGGAGAAGAAGAAAAGAAATGAATTTGGGAACCAAAACTTTTTTGCAAGGGCAAAAACTGTCCTATCAAGATCCAGATTAATGCCAAGAAGACAGAAAGAATTTAGAGACTAGCAAGATTGCTCCCAACTGCCTAAAGTTCAAATAAGAAATTTATAGTGTGAGGGTTTGTCCATTGTGTCACACCAGCTACTATCTCAAAATGGCCTTCATTTAACCCATGTCCCTTATAGACCCCATTTCAAGCCTATCAAAGACATGTTGATCTCTCTTGGCATGTAGAGTCTATTAGTGGAGATAGTTGGAATAAGCATACATATGAGATAGACAATATCTAAACTCAAATGAGACCTTTGGCCAAGTAAAGTGTATGTGCCTATCTGAAGTGCAACAGTTCTTGCTTAAATAGAAATGATTCCCGAGTTTAGTACGGTAACTAGGGTTGTCATGTTATAGATATGTTAATTTGGAAAAATCAAGTCCTGAGGTACATTGACATTAATTTGGCAAAGCCAACATTTGATTTCAAAAAAAAAATGTTTTGTCATACAAAGCCTTCAAGTTAAGGGAAGTATGTTGAACCTCCAAAGGACATATTGGGCGAAGGAAATGAGTATTGGCAAAGTCATGAAGAAGCTACCAACTGACATGTTGAATTGTAGTTTGAAATAAATGAATCCCTAACTATGCTCCTTGGGGTCTTCATTATTCATGTTTTCAACATCTTGAAGATAAAAGTCACAAATATAAAGCTTTCGATCATTCCAATGCAAGACTTGAACGAGCGTCAAAACGGAACCAATGAGAACACTTCTGCTGATCACCTCAGTCTGTGAGTCGATGGAACAACTGTAAGTATTATTCATGCATATCATGAATACATGAGCATATCACATCGTACTTTCTTGTCTTGTATTGTCTATTCTTTATCAAAGTGAACAGCAAACACTCTGTGAAGTGAAGAATCAAAAGAAGATGTCAAATCAGGAGGGCATGGAAAGCCCATTGCTTGAGAAAGCTCCAGTAATTTTGCAAAGAGAAGAAATGTATGCTTGTGTGAAGAACAAGACGGCAAAAACATCAATCAAAGCTTGCATGGATAAAATCTTTGGTTTGAGCCTACACAGGGGGCAAAGTTTCTCCTTTTCAATTTTTTGAGTTTATATACCAAATATTTTTAAACTCACTTACAAATATTTTGCCACACAGGGGGGCAAGGAGAGTATATAAGGTCCAATTAAAAATAGCTAAATCTTTGCAAAAAGGAAGAAAAAAAAGAATGGAACATTAGAACTCTTAAAAGAATGAAGATGCAAAAGACAAAAGACCAATCCAGCTAAAAGAGCTAAAGCCAGGGTAAAGACCCGAACTCCAAAGGATGAAGATCCATTTTCAAGGGTGAAGACCCGATCTCAAAGGATGAAGATCCACTTTTCAAGGGTGAAGACCCGATTTTCAAGGATGAAGATCCATTTGCAAGGGTGAAGACCCAATTTCCAAGGATGAAGATCCATTCTGAGGGTGAAGAATCACAATGCATAAAGCAGCCAGAGCAGTCAGACTTCCCAACTAAAAGGTTAGTCAAATTCAATTCAATCTCGGGTCCAAGTACCTAAAATCAATTCAAGCTCAGGTCCAAGTACCTAAATCAAATCAATCTCGGGTCCAAGTACCCAATCCCGGGTCCAAGTACCCAAAATCAATTCAAACTCGGGTCCCAATACCCAAATCTCGGGTCCAAGTACCCAAATCAAATCAATCTCGGGTCCAAGTACCCAATCTCGGGTCCAAGTACCCAAAATTAATTCAAGCTCGGGTCCAACTACCCAATCTCGGGTCCAAATACCCAAATCAAATCAATCTCGGGTCCAAGTACCCAATCCCAGGTCCAAGTACCCAAAATCAATTCAAGCTCGGGTCCAAGTACCCAATCCTGGGTCCAAGTACCCAATCCCGGGTCCAAGTACCTAAAATCAATTCAAGCTCGGGTCCAAGTACCCAATCTCGGGTCCAAGTACCCAAATCAAATCAATCTCGGTTCCAAGTACCCAATCCCGGGTCCAAATACCCAAAATCAATTCAAGCTCGGGTCCCAATACCCAAATCTCGGGTCCAAGTACCCAAATCAAATCAATCTCGAGTCCAAGTACCCAATCTCGGGTCCGAGTACCCAAAATCAATTCAAGCTCGGGTCCAAGTACCTAATCTCGGGTCCAAATACCCAAATCAAATCAATCTCGGGTCCAAGTACCCAAAATCAATTCAAGCTTGGGTCCAAGTACCCAATCCCGGGTCCAAGTACCCAAAATCAATTCAAGCTCGGGTCCAAGTACCCAATCTCGGGTCCAAGTACCCAAATCAAATTAATCTCGGGTCCAAGTACCCAAATCCCGAGTCCAATCAATCTCGGGTCCAAGTACCCGATCTTGGGTCCAAGTATCCAATCTCGGGTCCAAGGACCCAAATTAAATCAATCTCGGGTCCAAGTACCCAATCCCGGGTCTAGGTACCCAAATTCAATCAATCTCGGGTCCAAGTACCCGATCTTGGGTCCAAGTACCTAATCCCGGGTCCAAGTACCCAAATTCAATCAATCTCGAGTCTAAGAACCCGAACTTGGGTCCAAGTACCTAATCCCGGGTCCAAGTACCCAAAATCAATTCTAGCTGAGGTCCAAGTACCCTAATCTTGGGTCCAAGTACCCAAATTCAATCAATCTCGGGTCTAAGTACCCGATCTTGGGTCCAAGTACCTAATCCCGGGTCCAAGTACCCAAAATCAATTCAAGCTCAGGTCCAAGTACCTAATCTCGAGTCCAAGTACCCAATCCCGGGTCAAAATACCCAAATTCAATCAATCTCGGGTCCAAGTACCTAATCTCGGGTCCAAAACCCAAAACAAGTCGCCATATCAAAAATTAAGTCTTATTGCTTTTCACTCTCTTTCACTAAGGTTTCAGATCATTCAAGCAGGGGGCAAACTGTAGACCCTTAATTTTTGACCCAATCCGATCCAATATGTTTTATTTGGTTTAAAATGATTTTTCTTGTCTAATTTGTCCAAAATAATTTTAATTAAATAATTTTTACCTTAGTATCTAATTTTTATTAATAAAAAATAAAAATAAACAAATCAAAATCAAAAAAATAAAAATAAAAATCGGAGTCGAAAAAAAATCGGCAGCGAAAAGTGGTCGCGCGGGCCCGTCGGGCCAGCGGCACTTCACCTTTCGCCCGCAGGAATTTCCTGCGGGTGGCTGCAGGCAAAATAACTTCCTGCAGGAAATTCCTGTAGGCTGGCACGCCTCCTGCGTGCTGGCACGCCCACGGGTTAGCACGCAGACTGGCCCCAGCCACGGGCCCTCGCACAAAATTTTTTTATCCAAATTTTTGAAACCTAATCCAATTAGGTTTTAATTTCTTTTTTTTAATAATATTAATTGCCGTGGGGAATTAGGAATAAACAACCTAAAAACCACTATAAATAAGGACTAATTAAACCAAATCAAAGGAGAAAAGGGGGAAAAAAGTTTACACAGTGAGTTTGGAAAGTTGAATCCGAAGGTGAAGTGGAAAAGCAAAAACTCAATTCAATTGATTTTTAAGGGAGGAGCACCACGAATTAAGCAATTCAAAGGCAACCAAGACTTGTCTTTGAAGCTAGTTCACCCAAGAAGAGTTATTTTTTGGAGAATCAACAAAAGAAGGTATGAAAAATTCTTTTTGACTTATGTTTTACAGTAGCTAAGTTATAAAATTTAAGTTTTTTTAAATAAAAAATCTTAGAGCTTTAACTTAATTTTTCCAAAGTTAAAACACTAAAACGTGACTTTCTTTTCTAAAAAGACTTAAAATTGTTATTTTTTCTTCTTAAAAATCTTAAAACTCTAATTGAACATATTTTTCAACAAAATCAAAATCAAATTCTGTTTCTTTTAAGATTTTAAAGTAGGTTCTATTTCATTCAAAAAGCCTTAAAAAATATCTTTTCTACTTATAAAAACTTCAATCGATGTGTTTAAATTCATAAAACTTCATAAATCATCAAATTGCTTTTTAAAACTCTACTTCAAATTCATTACCCGTGAACCCTAATTTCAAACCCTAAAATCCAAAATTCAACTTTTAAACCTAAAATAATGAGCCCTGATCCTTTTAAAACATCAAACCCTAACTTTTTCTAAACTTTAATCCTTTAAAACATTAAAAAACATAAAAACATAAAAATTCAAAAATCACATAGTAGCTTAAATTTCAACAAACCAAAAATCACAAATTAAAGTATTTTAAGGTATTTAAAACCCTAGTTTCATGATTTCATCATTCAAACCTTAATTTGTTTAATCAAAGAGTCTTACCAATCTTTTAAAACATAAAACCCTAATCTATTTTAATTTCCTAAAAAGTCACAGTAGCTTAACTTTAGAATTTCCAAAACCTTAACACATGAGATAAAAATCCTAAATGGAAATAGTAGCTATACTTGAACTTTTATTTGCTTTATTCAATTCCACACTTGTTTATGCTTCAATTTATTTCTTATGCTTTAATTCAATACTTGATTTATTTAATTTATCATGGATGGATGTTTATTTTATATCTTGATTTATTTATTATGGATGATTATTTACTTTTATCAATTAATTTAGACTTCCAAAAGTTGTAAGAGGTATGTTTCCACTTGGTGGGTACCTCATTAGTTAAACATCATGTAATTTAATTTTCTTTTCTATTTTAGAACTTTTGTAAAGGGCATGTTTCTACCTTTTGGTGGGTGTCCTATCTAGGCATGTGATGTAAGGACATGTTTCCATCCTTGGATGGGTGTCCATTTATTTGTTTTGTTTTGTTTTGTTTGGACATTGTTTTGATTTTAATATAATGATGCTTTCTTTGTATTGTGTGTAGTATGGATAATGTTATTATATTTAAGAATTTTATAATATTAAGACCTGTAAAGGAGGCCGGTTCCAATGAACCGGGCGTTGTGGGGGTGCTGGGCCATTTCTCACCTTCCCCACACATACCCAACTTTTCGAAACCATTAAGGTGTTGGGATTCCTTAGGAATCGAGTCATCCACCCCTTTCTTTTTCCCCTCCCGTCCGAGTGGCGACTCCATTTTCTCCGGACTTAGGTATGTGTTCTCTAAGGCCCTGAGCCTAAACAGTGCCGAAGTTGCAAGAACCATTCCACCGGGAGTGGGGGCGAAAATCCCCGCTCACAGGGGAAAAGTGTTTCATTTATACAGATCACAAGAGTTTGAAATACCTGGGTGTTCAGAGAGAGCTGAATCTTCGGCAGAGGCAGTGGTTAGAGTTGATTAAAGACTATGACTGTTTGATTGATTATCATCCTGGTAAGGCAAATGTTGTTGCTGATGCCTTGAGTCGAAAATCTTTGGCAGGTTTGACTGCTTATTTGCTCTCGTTGCTTGTTGAATTGAGAGCATTGCATGCTAGATTTGAGTCTTCTGATGATGGTGCTTTGATGGCTCAGTTGCAGTTGAGGCCAGTCTTGTTGGATCATATTAGGGACGCTCAATTAGCAAATGAGAGAATTCAGAAAATTGTGCTGGTTTGTCAGAAAGGGGAGAGTCGAGACTTTTATGTGAGGGATGATGGCAGTCTATGGTACAGAGATAGATTGTGTATTCCTGATGATGCAGAATTGAAAAGAATGGTATTAGAGGAAGCACATCAGTCACTTTTTGCTATACACCCTGGGAGTACCAAGATGTATCAGGACTTGAAGCGATATTATTGGTGGTCAGGTATGAAGAGGGACATAGCAGAGTTTGTATCCAGATGTCTCACTTGTTTTTAGCTCGCTTTGGGTTGCTAGTGGAGGTATGTACAAACTTTGAATATAATGTGCATATTTGCATAATATTTGGACTTAACACATTTTGGTTGAAAAATGTGTTAAGCTACTTGGTTCATTGATTGTGTATGAATAATATGCTATTACATTTATAATTTCATATATGTGTTAAATACATTGTGAAAAGCCATTGATAATGGCTAATTTGTGTAATATGTGAAATATGCATATTATGTGAAAATACCCAAAGTTATTGGGTAATGTATTGTGAATGCAAAAATGAGATATGTGTAATAATGAAATGAATTGATATTGATAAAAATGAGAAAAGTGAGAAAAATGAGAAAGATGTGAAAAATGAGAAAAGTGAGAAAAAAATGTGAAAATAAGGCAATGTGCCTAGATTGAATATGTAAAAATGAGAAAGAGATTAATAATGAGAAATATGAATAAATTGTGTGCCTAGTATGTTATTCAATTTTCAGAGTTCTGGGTTTGGCGGCATGCCTATGATTGCCTACGGGCTATACGCTGGAATAGTGAAAAGACTGGGTCGTAAGCCAGGCCAGCTGATAAATATGATGTTTTTGGGGTGAAAAGACTGGGTCGTAAGCCTCAAAAACTGTAGCAGTCTAGCCGGGTTGAGGACCAAGATACTGGGGCCTAAGGGTCTAGCCGGGTTGAGGTCCAAGAGACTGGGGCTGTTACATTATCCATGGATATATATATTGCCTATGGGGCTAGACACATGGTGTCATTATGGACCAAAGCAGTAACTCTGAAATTTGAATAGCATATTAGATCCTTTTTGGGCCCATGTTTGTCTTTGTTTTATTGTGAATTATGAATTATGATACAATTGAGTAATATAATGTTATGAGTTGTGCTTATGAATTATTTGAAAAATATAAGAAAGTGGATTGATGTGACATCTATATGCATTGTGCATTTGGTATTGCATTGAGTTATATTGTTATTATCAAAGTTTGTACCACTAGGCTTCGGCTTAGCGCGATTGTTTCCATCGCGCAGGTGACAGGGTAGACCCAGTTGAGACAGAGAGTTCTTCTAGACTAGGTCGGGTCTAGACTTGTAGTTGAGCTTGTAGAGTTGCTATCAAAATCAAAAACACTGCCAGCAACATGTATATATTTTTATGTTATTGTACATTTTGAGTTTTATGCATAATATATTATGTTTTGAATTTTACGTATTGTATATTATAAAGAATGTTTGGGTCAATGTATTTGAAATTGGAGTGTAAGTGTGTTTTAAATTATATATATCTATATGTATAAATGTTTGAGAAAATTGATGAAATTGAGAAGTATGGTTGAGAGGGTGATTGGAAATTATTGGGAGTGTTTTCTTTTTGCAGGTTGAGTAATTGCTAAATTTTGGGATATCCAAAATACAGACAAAACTCTGGCGAATTTTTTCCAGAGATTTTTATATATATTATTTATTTTGGGTTCTTATAACAAGTAAATAATAATTATATTCTATTTAATTTTTTATATATTTAGAATTTGAAATTTTAAATTGGAAATGTAAAAAAAAATTAGTAAATCCGTCTGTGACATTTTTGTACCGTATATGCGTATTTTACATATTCTAGAAATATGTTTTGTATGTATATAGGGTATAAGGGTGTTACAGATCAAGTTACTTAAAGACATATTAAATGCATCATTCAATTTGAGTACTAAAGATCAAAATTGAGATTATTTGACCAACCATCTCCCTCTTTTTTTACTTTGGCAATCAAATGGAATGATGATAAAAGAAAAGAAAAATAATGACAATCTTTGATTTTAAGTTTTAGGCAACAATTAGTTTTCTTTTAATCTGTCCCTAAATGTATGCTTGTCTAAGATGATTATTGTTTTATTTTAACTACTTTTTCCCTTAGCCAATGTTCATTTTAATGTTTCAATCATCTTAGCTTTCAATCAAAATGTTTCAATTCTCTTATGTTCTCCCCCCTTTGACAAAGGCAAAAAAAGAAATGAAATTTTAATTAAAGATAAATTTTCATTCATGAAACATGAAGTACAAAAGAGAAAAACAGAAAGATCTACGCAAAACAAAAATAAGCAAGGAAAACAGAAAGCAAAAACATAGAACAACATTGAGAAATCTAATTAGAATCTTCATTTTTCAGGTTCTTCTTCTTCCATAGTGGCCTTGCCCTTGTCAAGAGGAGGATGCACACTACTGCTGGAACTAGAGCTAACGTCATCCCCTAAGGATCCTTCTTTAAAAGGACTTTCTTCATGATCACTTACGTCCCATTCAATGAGATCACATTGGGGCAATTTCATCTTGCCTTGTATGTCATATAGATCATGATGCATATGGGATAGAAGATCAATTCTCTTGTTTAAGTACTTAAATCTCCTGGACACATCCCTTTTGAAGTGAACTAGTTGCTTGGAAAGAGACTTGATGGCTTTGAGGATAAGTTTGGTTAGAGAGCCAATCTTGCTAGACTTGGAGGTAGACGGTTTGTAAGGCATTTCTATAGCAACCTTCATAGATTCACCTTCTTCTTTTATGGTGTATCTAGGTCTCTTATTGTGCCTATCCACTACACCTTTTTTTCCAAAGAGATAAACATACAAGCCATAAATTTTTCTAACACAGCCAGCAGCATGCTCTAGGTATTCCATGTTGATAGCACTAGAGGAAAGGTCAAATGAATTTCTCAAGGTAGCTAGGTTGAGGTCATTCAACATGTGCAAGTGTCTAGCTATTTGAGTGATGTGTGAAGAAAGAAAGAAGGTTCTTGAGTTTTTTATTTCATGGTGATAGAATGTATCTATCAAGAATTTGGGTGTGTTGATGGGAATGTTGTGGTGAAGGCATAGAGGAAAATCAAGTCCCTTATGGTGACTTTTTCATTTCCATCAGCCCTTTGATGGATTGTGTAGGTTATGATCCTATGGAGCATCAAATGGGTGAGTGATTTCATATGTCTAGCCTTATATTCATTCACAAATGATTTTTCTACAGAGATTTCTTGCCAAAAGGCATAAATGGTTTGGTTTGAGAAGGTTGTATCATTAGGCAAGGTATTGGTCAAAAAGCTTAAACCTAATCCCATACCAACCTAAGGCAGATTTTTCACTCTTTTCTATTTGAAGAGACATTAAGAATTCTTTGCTAAGGCTAGGGTATCCTATTTCATCCGGGAACACAAACTTTCTCCATCAAAGAACATCAAGAAATTTATTAATTTTATCCTTGATGTTTAGGGCTATGAGCATGCCTCCAAAGGGCTTTTGGTTCCCTCTATCTTCTTCCTCTTAAGCATGGAATATCTAATATCCTCCTCTGAAGTTTGGTGATGAGGTTTGGGGATTTTCTTACCTCTTCTAGGTGGTGGAGGAGAGGAAGGAGCATCTTGTTTTTCCCTAATCACAATTCCTAATGGTTTCTTCCCTTTTTCCCTTTCCCTTAGATGAAATCTTCTTCATATGAGCCATTGATAATTGAGAGAAGAAGAAGATAGAAAAACAAAGTGTGTTTTTGAGATGTGAGGGTTTTGAGATGATCTTAGTGTTTAAAGGTATGTTTATATGATGAGAGTGATCAAAGAAGTATATAACTGAAGTTTAGTAGGTTTAAATAGAGAAATTGTGAAAAACTAGCTGTTTATAGTTGTTAGAGAATGAAAGAAATGAAAACTGACACATGGCTAACGGTTAGAAAATGTTGTGCAGAGTGTATAAGGCGTGACCGCCTTTTTGCATAAGGACGCCCGCTAGAGACCACAGAGCGACCATTATACAAGGTTGGGTGCTTGCTACCTATGAATAAACCTATAACAGTCGAGACTTTTCAAATTCTCACTACCGTTCGTTATATCTGCCTGACCACTCGCAGAAGATTTATTTGGAATAAAACTGACCAAGCAACTAGCGACCATGAGATAGGGTAGGATGACAGCACTAAATAAAGAAAGAACATAGAAAGAAAGAAAAGTGACAGAATTATATATGGACAACTTATGATCAAAATTGATGTTTTAAGTTGAGGATAAAACCTATCAAACACAATACAATGAATTGAATGCATATGGTTTATTCATTCAAGGAGCTTCCATCAATCATTCTTAAGTTATGCTTGATGAAGTTTAATCTATCTTCATTTAATGGTTTTGTAAAGATATCAGCAAGTTGGTTTTGTATATCAATGAATTCTAAGATAACATTTTAGTTTTGTACATTATCTCTTAAGAAATGATGCCTAATGTCTATATGTTTAGACCTAGAATGATGGATTAGATTCTTAGATAAGTTACTGGCACTAGTGTTATCATATTTAATAGGAATATGATCAAATATTTTTCCATAATCAATCAATTGTTGCTTCATCTATAGAACTTGTGTGCAACAAAAATATGCAGGAACATATTCCGCTTCCATGGTAGATAAAGCAACCGAAACTTGTTTCTTGCTAAACGAAGAAACTAGGCAATCACTAAGAAAATGCATGCCACTATCGTGCTTTTTCTAACCAAAAGACTACCGGTATAGTCCACATATGAAAAGCCTAAAATGTCAAATGATGTGTTTCTATGATACCAAAGTCCTAAATGCAATGATTCGTTCAAGTATTTTAAAATTCTCTTAGTGTAATTCAACTGTGATTCTCTAGGGCATGATTGAAATCTAGTGCACAAACATAGACTATATATTATATCGGGTCTAGAAGCAGTTAAATAAAGTAGTGATCCGATAATACCTTGATATTTCTTCTCATATACTACCTTACCACTTTCATCTTTGTTAAGCTTTAAGGATGTGCTCATAGGAGTCTTGCTAGATTTGCAACCATCTATTCCAAATTTTTTGAGGAGTTCTTTTATGTACTTGGATTGGTTGATGAAGATCACATCCTTGCATTGCTTGATTTGTAATCCAAGGAAGAATTTGAGTTCACCCATCATACTCATTTCAAATTTTCTAGTCATATAAGAAGCAAATTCCTTGCACAAAGATTCATTAGTAGTACCAAATATAAAGTCATCAACATCAATTTTTACAATTAAAATGTTACTCATTTTCTTTTTAACAAAAAGAGTTGTGTTAACTTTGCCTTTTGAAAAATCATTTTCAAGCAAGTATGTACTAAGTCTATATATCAAACTCTTGGAGCTTGTTTTAATCCATATAGTGCTTTGGTAAGTTTGAAAATATGATTTGAAAAATTATAATCCTCAAAACTGGGAGGTTGTTCAATATAAACTTCCTCATTAATAAATCCATTTAGAAAAGTGCTTTTAATATCCATTTGAAAAAGTTTAAAATTCATATGACATGCATATGCAAGTAGTATCCTAATAGCTTCTAGTCTAGCAACGGTGGTAAATGCCTCATCATAATCTATGCCTTCCTCATGGTTATAGCCTTTGGCTACCAATCTAGCTTTGTTTCTAGTAATGAGATTGTAGGTCAATTTTATAGGTCATTATTAATAAAAATCAAACATTCAAATGCATTGTTAGAATGTAGGTCAATTTTATATGTGTTGTCAATTCTAGCTCCTTTGAATGCAAGTTCACCATTTGACTTGGTAACTTTGCATCA
Organism: Garcia nutans; assembly: GCA_947685225.1. Taxonomy (NCBI): domain Eukaryota; kingdom Viridiplantae; phylum Streptophyta; class Magnoliopsida; order Malpighiales; family Euphorbiaceae; genus Garcia; species Garcia nutans. The sequence continues at coordinate 15,197,244 of CANTUV010000011.1, read as the reverse complement.
TTTATAGTCAAAACTTACATCATATCTTTTATCACATAGTTAACTTACACTTAGCAAATTATGTTTCAATCCATTAATAAGCCACACATTTTCAATCAAATTTTTATCAAGCATGCCAATAGAGCCAATGCCAATAATTTTACCTTTATCATTATTTCCAAAAGTAACATTACCTCTATGCTTGTAAGTGAGTGTTGTAAAAAGATTTGCATTATTGTCATATGCCTTGAGAATCCACTATCCACAAGCCAAATGCTTTCATTGATAGTAGATTTTAGGCATACCTACAAAACAATAGTATTCATCTTCTTTTAGGTACCCAAATAAAGTTGTGTCCATGAGGGTTAGTGGTAGAAGGATCCTCTAACTTGAGATAAGTCTTCCTAATATAGCAAAATGTGCTCTTATATTCAAATTTCATACAATATGTGTATTGATACAAGACTCTATATTTATGTGTTTTCCTATTGAAATTTAATGAATCATACACACAATTGCAAGTATGTGTTAAATGAGTTTATTTTTATGCATTTTTGTGTTTATATACATGTCTATTATACATAAATGCATGATTTGCTCTTAGAACTTTAGTTCTAGAGCCTTGTGAACCAAATGTAATCCTTTTAGGATTTTTAGATTTTTTTGTGCATTAGTGTTCTTTATAACTTTAACACTAAAGGTTTGAGTTATAGATGCTTTTACAAAGGTTAGTGAATTGGATGTAGTGATGGATGAGCCTTTGAATCCTAAACCATGTTTCAAAGAGGGTGACCTTTAATTATCTATCAATTTGTCTAATGCCTCTTTTCCCTTATGAAATTTTGAAATTGATTATTTTAGCTCTTTTAGTTCATCCTTTAGAATTTCTTTTTTCCTTGATCACATTTTCTAAGCTATGTGAATTTTATTTATTTCATCAATTGATTTCAATAATTATTCATTTGAGGTTTGTAATTATAATGCAGAATTTTTTAAGCACACAAAATCCTTTTCTAGATTAGAACATTTATCCTTATAAAATTTCATCTTAGAGAAATACTTTTCTACTTTAAGGTTTATATGTTCAATCAAATCACTATCATCTAAAGCATCATCAACATCATTATCATATGCAATTAAGTTTAAGGATTGAGTACCTACCTCATTAGAATCATTTTCATCCTCAATAGCCATGAGACATAGATTAGCAATTCCTTCCTCCTCCTCCTCTTCTTCTTTTTCTTCTTCTTCTTCTTCTTCTTCAAGAAGAATCATCCCATGTAGCTTTGAGTGATTTCTTCTTTTCTTTATCCCACTTCTTTTTCTTTTTCAACTTGAAGTAATATGATTTGATGTGACTAGATTTACCACATTCATAACATTTCACTTCATTCTTTTTATCTTTATCTTTGAAGGAGGATTTAAGAAGCATACCTTTATTAGCTTGCAATCTTCTCTTTCTCTTCCAATCATTTACTCTTTTTGAAAACATTGCCATTTCTTCTTCATCGTCACTATCTTCATTGCTTGAGCTCTCAACTTCTTTTATTGCCTTGAGAGCTATTGCTTTTTTCTTCTCTTTCTCACCTTGTTCTTCTTCCTTATCATTGTGTAGTCCAAAAGTGAGTAGCTTTCCCACAAGTTCATCGGTTCTCAAGGTACTAAGATCATGAGCCTCTTCAATGGAAGAAACTTTTGATTCAAACTCTTCCTTGATATAAGGGATCTTAAAATTTTGCTATTGACATCACCTTGATCATATGCCTTGCCATATTTCTTTAATTTGTTGACAATGGCAAGCAAGTGGTTTGTAATGTCGGTTACGTTCTCGTTGGGCTTCATCTTGAACAACTCATACTCATGTATATGCATTTGCTTCTTGGTGAACCTCACTTGGGTAGTGCTCTCATGATAGTTCCCAAGAGTTTTCCAAATGCAATGTGTACAAGTGAGATGTTGGACTCTCTCTTGATATTGAATTCATCAAGATGGAGCCACTCTATTATTCTTGAACTGATCTTTCACATTGGCACTTATCCATTCCAATCTTTCACAAGCAATCTTCTGCCTTGGTGTTAAGCTCAGCCAAGAATTTTATCAATAATTTTTGGTGGAGCCTTCAAACGTAGGTATGTCTCTTTAATTTTATTTGTCAAAATCAATTATCATCACAGTAGCTCACTCTTTTCAAACATCTAAGTTTTTAGCCTTATTTTCATAAGCTTTAATCTATTTAATTCAAACCCTAATCACTCTTTAAAACCTAAATCTCAAGTTTTACTTTCTTAAAACTTAAATTATATTCCCTTAAAACAAAAAAAAAACATAATTAGTTCTCTTTTTACTTGATTATTACAGTAGCTTAGCTTTCATTAAATAGTAGTAATAATTATATTTTTCCAAATTATCACAGTAGCTTATTCTTTCCAAATACCTAACTTTTAATCCTATTTTCATAAACTTTAATTTGATTTACTTAAACCCTAAACCTTAATATTATTTTCATAAAACTTCCAAAATCTTAAAATCATAAGTTTTAAAACAAGAACTCTATAAACCCTAAATTTCCCCAAGAAACCCTAGTTGAAATCTAAAACCCTAGTTTCTATGTTTATTACTTAGATGTATATTTATTATATATGTTGATGGATGATTTATTGCATGTCTCAATGGATGATTTATTCTTACTTGATTTTATGATGAATATTGGAATGCTTTGATTTATTTTAAGTTTCAAGAAATTGTAAGAGGTATGTTTCATAATTGGGTATCTCAAATTGTTAAATATTATGTAATTTGATTTATCTTTAAGCTTTGGACCTATGTAAAGGATACGTTTCCACCAATTGGTGGGTATCCTATTTTCTTTATTTTCGTTTGGACATTTGACAATTGTAAAGGCATGTTTCCATCCTTGGATGGGTGCCTATTTGTTTGTTTTATTTGGACCTTGCCATGATTTTTAATAAAGTATTTATTTATTCTATTGATCACATGTAGTATGGTTAATATTGTGTTAATTAAGAATTTTATAATATTGAGACCTAAAAAGGAGTTCAGCTCTAATGAACCGGGCGTTGTGGAGGTACTGGGTCATTCTCATCTTCCCCACACGTATCTAATTTTTTGAACCCATTAGGAGGTTGGGGATTCCTTATGAATCAAGTCATCCACCCCTTTCTTTTTCCCGGCCCATCTAAGTGGCGACTCAATTTTCTCAGGGCTTAGGCTCGTGTTCTCCATGGCCCCGAGCCTAACAGTGCCGAAGTTGCAAGAACCATTCCACGTGGGAGTGGGGGCGAAAATCCTTACTCACAGTGGCGACTCCACTGGGGATAAGAGAAGTTGATTCTGTTGATCTTTATATTATTCTATTCTTTCTTATTATGATATTGTCCATTGCATCATTTAGATTGCATTGTGTGCGTGAGTTAAGATGCCCGTACAACCCGTGTTGTGTTATGAGAGAGATACCATACTTTCGCTCAAGGTATGGAGATCGAGCATGGCATAACCACTCACAGCCTCGTACCTTTTGGTATATACTTGCTATGGCAACCTAAGCTTTTCAACCCAAGACTTAAGCTCATGTAATTTACCTAGCAATCTTCCTTAGGTTTTTACCTCAAATGCTTGTTGTTTGACTATGATTAATATATCTTGGTTTGAACCATGATTTATTTAGTTTGTTCTTTTTCTAATATGACCTACCTATATTGTAAGCTCAAAAGTAATTCTTTAAAGATACAAAAGACTAAAACTATTTTCAAAATTTTCAAGAATGTCTTTGGACATTAAAACCTTTCAAGATGGGTCAAAAATTATTTTACACCTTATGGCCCAAACAAACAAAATTATCTTTTACTTCATCTAAAAATACAACCTTTTTCTTAAAAAGAGCTTACAAATATTCAGGTCAATTACGAAATATTAAAAATCAATTGTGAGCCTAGTTTATACCAATAGTTATTAACCATGGGCTTATTTTTGGCATGAATCACTAGTTACTTTTTTAAATAAAGAAATCTATTTATGATGAACCTCTTAATTTTTCTTTAATCCAATATAACATAAAAGCTATTCAATGGGTTAAAACCTAATTAATGGGAATTTTCATGGACTGACTTCTATATTAGAGAATGTAGCTATTGATTAAACCGTCCGAGGGAACTTTTTGAAAAATAAAATATCCCATGTTGATATTTTGTTGACCATATACCTAAGAAAAGAGACTCATCATTCGTGCATGGAAGTTATAAGGTTGAAAGGAACGTCCTATTTATCCTTATTTGTTTATTATTTGTGCATACATGCATTACATATCATTAATCCTTTCTTGCTTACAGACCTGGAGTACATTAGCTAAGGGCGTACGATAATCCCACCTACGCTAGTGACATTGAATCCAGCAATGACTCAATTATTTTCTCACCAAAAGCAATGGAGCCCGAACAAATTCAAAGGATGGTGGATGATGCTCTCAATGCCAAAATGGAAGAGCTAAAGAAGGCCCTGTTGCGCTCAAATTAACTCTACTACAAAGCGTCACTCGCAAGTATACAAGGTAGTTGTAGCAAAGGTGATCGCCCCAAGGTCGTTTCCCCAAGAAGGTGTGGTTCGTAATAGCTTGATTGACAAATTATTTAAAAGAGAAAGTTTGTTGTTTGGAATTGTAAAAGAACAATTTAAACCTAAGATTAAGGAGTGTAGGGTTGATGTATGAAGGTTGTACAAGATCAAATCGATTCTTGGGAATATGCCTAGGGTTATAGGTCCATTCAATCAAAGCTCAATTCTCAATTATCCATTAACATAACCTTATAAATTAATTTGTTCCTTAAGGTTAATTAGTCAATTACCAATTCATTAGTTCTCACATTCATGAAATAGCAATAACCAATTATTTTACATTTGCAAATTAATGAAACCCTAGAACTTATATTTCAGATTCATTCATAGGGTAGTCGATTGCATAATTCTGATATCAAATTTCACCTCTCTGTCCTTCATTCAATATCTAGAGATCAATAGGTAGCTAATCTATCAACCTAGCATACAATCCAATGCAATCAACCAACAACAAGGTACATCAATGGAAATATCAAATCAAAGCATTCAATCAAATATACTACAAACCCTAAGCATAGGTTTTTAGCTCAACATCATCAATTTAAAACATTCATTCAACTCAATATAAATCAAATACAAATTGTTCATTGCAATTTCAATTCTCTTAATACAACAAAAACAATATTGAAATGAATTAAAATAGAGAATAGAAAAACCCCTTGTGAAGATACCAAGAGTAGGATTACTAGTCTTCCTCCTAGCTTCACTTGATGGATGATGAAGAACTCAAGCCCTCTTCAATGGTTGATTCCCCTTTGCAATATGGGACGGAGCTTTCTCAAGTCACCAAACCTTCAATTGATTATGCCTTTGAGAGATGGAATGGAGCTTTCTCAAGTCACCAAACCTTTCAATGAAGCTTCTTCAACCTTTAGAGCTTGTTAACCCACTTGATCCCAAAGAACCTCAAAGATCTTGTCAATGGAAGATGGAGAAGATGAAGATGGAGGATGAAGATGAAGGGACAAGGAGAGTGTCACTCTCTCCTCATCCCAAATTGTGTTTGCCCCCTCCTTCTCTTTTCTTTTCTCTCCTTTGTAAACCCTAGCCATTTTTTTTCTCTTTGTCGTGCGAAAGAACTTAAATAGACATTAAGGGTGACACGGCCAAGCTTGGGTGAGCTTGGCCATGCTTCATGGTCTTTTTGTTGCTTTCCATTAGGTGACACGGCCAAGCCAAGGTTGGCTTGGCCGTGTCTCTTAATTTCCATGGGACACGGCCAAGACAGTTGGCCGTGTCCCTCACTGGCTCTTCCTTTCTTTCTTTCTTTCTTTGGAGTTGAGTGTGTGACACGGCCAAGCTTAGGTGAGCTTGGCCGTGTCTGTGGTATTTGGAGGGACACGGCCACAAGCTTGGTCGTGTCCCTTGAGTGTGTCTCCTTCTGATCTTTTGGACTTCTTCTTAGCTTGGTATGGGACACGGCCACAAGCTTGGCCGTGTCCCTTGAGTGTGTCAGCTACTGTCCATTGTTTTCTTCCTCACTTGGTTCCTTGCTTTTTTCCTTCCTCTCTTATCTTTGGTTTTGCCCTTAAGATGATGTTTGCTTATTAACCTAAAATAAACACTTAAACAAACTTTAAACAAGAATCAAATAAACATTAACCAACAACAAATAAACACTGAACTAAAAACTAGAACAAAAATGACATAAACATTGAAATAAATTAAAACTACCAAAATTGATGAAAATACTAAATAAACAGATTAAAGCTACCAAAATACCTAAATAAAACAATAATCATCATAATAAATAAGATACAATTCTATGACAAAAACTAATAAAATAGGCCCTGGCTGAGATAAAACACACGGCCAAGTCACTGGTGGTTATATTAGTAATTGAACTTGTTAAGCTAAATAATGAAGAAGATTGATTAAAGTTTAAAACAAATAAAAGTAAACTAAAACTGATGTATTGATTGACTGGATAGAAAGGTCTATGGTTTGCACTTCTCTACTACTGATATGTATGAACGGTTATTCCTCTTAACTAATTTAATTTCAAAGATTAAATCTCAAACAACTTAATTAATTGAGTCAAGGAAATAAGCTCTCGCATTCAAACCTCTTACAACTAATCTTGTTATAATTGAAACAATCTTTTTAATAGGTTATATCTCTAATTCACCTAAGTCCCTAATTGAATTGTTCCAGCATTAGACTTCATCTCTCAATCCATCATCTAATACCTAAAACACATAATTGGTGGCCAATCAATTATATATTAACAATATTTCATTCAATCAAGGCTAAAGAAATTATTAGCTAAGAGAATAACCATTTCATACAATCATAGCAGATCCATACAAACCCTAGACTAGATCAAATTAGTTCATGATGCAATCAAACATACTCATCTCATTAATGTTCAAAGAAATCAAATTAGACATGATAATATCCATTAATACAATTTCAATGAAAATAAAGAGAATAAGTTCGAGAACAAAACCAAGTTACAAACTCCTTGAAGCTTCTGAAGAATCTCTTGTTCAAATCTTGCAAGAAGAATGAATCAGTCGCATGAACAATCTAATCTAAACTAGTTTTGATCCAAAGTGTAATCGAAATCAAAGAAAACAAAATTAAAACCCTAACTTCACTCTCTGATGGCTGAAAACAATCTCAAACTCTCAACAGTCCTCAAAACCCTAGCTTCTTTTTCCTTTTATATGAATCATCTGCTTTAAAATCCGCTACGGGCTTGGTTCATGAGAGACACGGCCAAGTTGCATGTGACTTGGCCGTTTGAGTGCTTTTTGGAGGGACACGACCACTGACTTGGCCGTGTCCCTTGCATGTGTCGCCTACTGTGAAAATTTTCTTTCTTTGGTTGAGTGACACGGCCGGTTGGAGCTTGACTTGGCCGTGTTGGAGCCTTTTGGAGGGACACGACCACTGACTTGGCCGTGTCCCTTGCCTGTGTTTGCTACTGGGACTTGCTCTTCCTTTTAAACTTGGTATGGGACACGGCCAGTGACTTGGCCGTGTCCTCTACCTGTGTTAGCCACTGCCCCTTTCTCCTTCAATTTGTTTCCTTGCCTGTTTTAACCTAACACAAAACTCAAAACAAACTTTAAACAAGAAATAAATAGACAATAACCAACAAAACATAAACACAATACTAAAAACTAAATCAAAAACGACATAAACACTGAAAGAACTAAAACTACCAAAATTAATGAAAACACTAAATAAACCAATTAAAACTAACAAAATACCTAAAGAAAACAATAATTATCATACTAAATAAGACACAAATCTATAACAAAAACTAATAAAACAACTACCCCACACTTAAAACTTTGCTTGTCCTCAAGCAAATTCACATGGCATAAATTAAAAACTCAAACAACCTTAACTATAATTCCAGAATATAAGATGAAATCCTTTAAGACACAACATAAATAATTTGCAATTAAGTTCAATCAAGGATTTTCTTAACTCATTCATTAATCCAGACATACAAATCTTATCTCTCATCTAAGTGTTTCACTCGATTTCAAAGGTTAATCACTCAAACCACTCATGACTGCATACTGCCATAAACTTGCTTAATTATCCAATCTCCCTCACTGATTTTCTCAAGAAATAATCCGAAGGTCTTTTATTTGGATGCAATGGGGCTAAGGTGAAGGTGTGAGAAAAGACATTTAAGCTAGAGCATCAAGAAATGGAGTATCTAAATTAGACACTACTCTTGCTAAGGAACTCATAACTCCTTCAAATAGCATACTCACCAACCCTTGCTACCTCACATACTTGCATAATCAAGAAAAAATGCATAAGTCGACATTCCTCTTTTGATAACCAATGCTAGAACATATTTGACTTTAGTATATATATATCTCTCTTTTTTTTTCTCTTTTACTTTTTCTTTTATTATATATAATAATTTTTTTTAATACATATATATACAAAGTATAACATTGCATATATCATCTAGCTTAACATGTAGAGGAAAAGAATAATCAACTCTTAATCCAACACAATGTGCAAAGTATGCATTTTAACCCCAAATAGCAATACCATTTTTTTTTACTTACTTACCCCACACTTTGAAATAAACTACCCAATTGTCAAAACATAAAACTCCATTCCTTAATGCATAGGTATGATGATAATAAGAACATGTTAAGTTGAGAATTATGTTGATCAAACACAAGAAAAGGTCAATGGCTCAACTTGGCTCACTAAGGAAATCAATATTAAGGGAAGTCTTTTTAAGCTAAAGGGGCTAACCTAATTTGCCTTCATCATTTTAAAACTTGAGATTAATTCATAATGTGAGTTCAATTAGTATGCAAAAGCAAACTCTAGAGATGCAAAATCATGAAGGTGCACACTTAAGAAAAGAAAATCACTTGAAAATAATATCAAATTATGAGGCTCAAAACTCACACAGGTGGGTTCACAAAGATTTATATGTCATGAATTGCAGAATGTGAAAATTGATCCTAAATGAATTCAAATGCTCATTTCTATGCTAATACTAAAGTCTCAACTACAATGCTAAAATCACAGAAAAGATTACTAAATTTTCAACAATTATGCCATGCACAACAAACACAATAAACACATCAAGACAAACAAAACAAAAATTAAAGAAAAGCTAAAAGATTACCCCACACTTTAAAATTTACATTGTCCTCAATGTAAAACAAGAATAATAAAGAAAAAGAGTTAAAGGACAACCTGTCTTCCATCGTACCCTGGTGAGGCAAAACCCTAACTTTCCATCATAAACACAAATGTTCAAAAACAAGATGCAAGAGAGCTTTAGGGTTTCCATTTATTTAAATTAAACATAAAATCAAATTTGCAAAATATAAAATTATAACTATGAAAAAGAAATGCAAACCAATGGGTTGCCTCCCATTTAGCGCTTCTTTAATGTCATAAAGCTGGACATCATGCAAGGCTTAAGAATCATGGATCAAAGTGCTGTCAATGATCCTCACTTCCTGAAATCCTTCATTGTATAGTTTAACTCTATGTCTATTTGCTCTAAAAATCTTATTGGTTCTAGAGTTAAGCAATTCAATGGCACCAGAAGGACATACCTTAGTTACCTCAAAAGGACCACTCCATTGAGACTTGAATTTACCTGGAAACAGACGGAGTTGATAATTAAAAAGTAAAACTTTCATACCTGGACTCAATGTCTGTCGCACAATAAATCTGTCATGAATTGCTTTTGTGCGATCCTTGTAAATCGTCGAGCTCTCATATGCCTTTGGGTTAAGGCACTTTTGGGTCTCCATCACTAGTTTAGCCCCCTCTTCTAAGGTCAATTTCAGCTCCAATTTATCTGATGAACCGTTTGCAAGAAAGCATCTGAAACAACTGCTTCAACACTATTAATTAAAGAACATTCCTCATATAAAGCAGTTGTAGGAATAGGAGAAGTGTTAAAAATAGAAAATTCAACAGTTTGCCCTAAGACAGTCATTGGCAACTTACCATTTTTAACATCTATTAAGGTGTTGGTAGTAGCCATGAAAGGCCTACCCAGCAGAATAGTGTGTGCAGATGGTGAAGGGTTACTTCCTTCCATGTCAAGTACTATAAAATCCACAGGTACTATCAACCCTCCAACCTTAACTAACACATCTTCTATAACCCCTTTTGGGAATCTAAAAGACCTATCTGCTAATTGCAACACCATTTTTGTCGGTTTTAGCTCCCCTAGTTCTAATTCTTTAAACACAGAATAAGGCATTAAATTCACACTAGCTCCTAGATCACACATGCCTTCAGTCCCCTTTCCATTCCCCACAGTAATTTGAATTAGAAAGCTACCAGGATCCTTTAGCTTGGGAGGTAGTTTATGCTGCAGAACAGCACTAGCTACCTCTGAAACTATCACCTTTTCATTCGTCTCATACCTCTTTTTCTTGGTGATTAGCTCTTTGAAAAATTTGGCATAAGCCGGCATGTTCTTTATTGCCTCAAGTAAGGGTAAGTTAATACTTACCTTAGATAGCATGTTGAAGATGTTAGAAAATTGCTTATCTGGTTTATCATCCTTCAACCTGCTGGGGAATGGTATAGGTGGCCGGTATGGATTGCTTGCCTTATGTAGATCTGATGTAGGGGACTTCTCCACTGATCTTTCACCAGCACCTTTGTTCTTTGGTTCTCCTTCCTTCTTGTTCTCTTTGTTACCTGTATTCACAGAGTCATTTTCAACATTAGTGTTAATTACCTTACCACTTCTAAGAACAGTCACTGAATGTGCCTGCTCAGGTTGACTTGGAAATTTCCTCTTCTGTTGAATTTGCATATGTTGTGCAAGTTGTCCTACTTGAGTCTCCACCTTTTTAAAAGATGCTTCTAATGAATCCAGCCTCTTATTAGTCATCTCTTGATTTTGAGCACTGACTTTGATGAAAGCTTGTAAACTTTCCTCCAAGCTCTCTATCCTAGACTGCCCTTGATTTGAGGATTGACCCTGCTCTTGGTTCTGTCTTTGAAGCAAATGGAAAGGCTGCTGAGAATTATTTGTTGCCCAAGAAAAATTTGGGTGATTCCTCCAACCAGGGTTGTAAGTGTTGGAGTAAGGATCATTTCTGGCCCTTGGTTGGAATCCTCCCATAGCATTGACTTGCTCAGCATTACCAAAAGACTCATATGCAGAGGGACATATATTTGCTCCATTACCGAAAGTCCCACAGATTCCACACACTTCTTGAGTAGATGAAGAAATATTGTTCTTCATATTCAGCATCTGCACTTGCTTTGTCAACTCAGCTATCTGATTTACCATATCACTATTGGCTTCCAATTGGTTCACCACTTTGCTTCTTCCTCTTACACTCTTCTGTTGAGAATTAGCTCCCAACATCTCAAAAATATCATAAGTTTCAGCTGCTGTCTTTTCTCCCATGGCTCCCCCAGCTGCATTATCAATAGTGTTCTGAAATTGCTGGGTTAAACCATCATAGAAGAACTGGTTAAGAAGTTGAAGCGGGTAATGATGGTGTGGACACTGGATCAATAGCATCTTAAATCTGTCCCATGCCTCATGAAATGGTTCTCCTTCAAATTGAGAGAATGTAGCAATCTTCCCTCTCAATTCAGCTGTCTTCTGATGTGAATAAAACTTGCCCATGAATTTATTATAAACTTGCTCCCAAGTTGTCAGTGAGTTTTCGGGCAACATCATAAGCCAGCTCTTTGCCCTATCCTTCAAAGTATATGGAAAACACCGCATCCTCAACTGATCCTCTGTTAATCCTCCCAATGGAAAAGTGTTGAGGGTGGAGTAGAAATCCCGAATAAAGTTCAAAGGATCTTCATTTGGAACTCCATAGAATGATGGCAGCATGTTGTAGTGAATGTTCTTCAACTCATAATTTTTTGCTGCATCTGTCAGTCTTATGCAAGAAGTGGAAGTTCCAATGACAGGTCTAGCAAAGTCTCTCATCGTTCTTTGCCTTTCTTCAGCCATTTTAACTGATTGTGTAGAATCTGACTCAAATTCAGAAGTGTCCTCCTCTGTATCAAATCCGGTATAGAGCTCAAACTCTTCTCTTCTCCTTTTCACTCTCTGAATTTCTGGAATGAATGGATGTAGCTCTCCTTCGAGTGATCTCCTGCCTTGCATAAACAGAATTTTTTTCTAGAAAAAGAAACAATTAAAAGCAAAAGACAAAATAAAATAAAATGAAAATAGTGAAAAATAATCTAAAATATTTTTTTTAATAAACAATTACGCCAATTAGCCTCCCTGGCAGCAGCGCCAAAAACTTGTTGCGCTCAAATTAACTCTACCACAAAGCGTCACTCGCAAGTACGAGGTAGCTGTAGCAAAGGTGATCACCCCAAGGTCGTCTCACAAGGAAGCTAAAGTGGCTAATTGATTATCATATTATAAATAACAAGTAATTAAAGAAATTTAAATTGCTAAATAATGAAGAAGATTGATTAAAGTTTAAAACAAATAAAAGTAAACTAAAACTGATGCATTGATTCACTGGATAGAAAGGTCTAGGGTTTGCACTTCTCTACTAATGATATGTATAAACGGTTATTTCTCTTAACTAATTTAATTTCAAAGATTAAATATCAAACAACTTAATTAATTGAGTCAAGGAAATAAGCTCTCGCATTCAAACCTCTTACAACTAATCTTGTTATAATTGAAACAATCTTTTTAATAGGTTATATCTCTAATTCACCTAAGTCCCTAATTGAATTGTTCCAGCATTAGACTTCATCTTTCAATCCATCATCTAATACCTAAAACACATAATTGGTGGCCAATTAATTATATATTAACAATATTTCATTCAATCAAGGCTAAAGAAATTATTAGCTAAGAGAATAACTAATTCATACAATCATAGCAGATCCATACAAACCCTAGACTAGTTCAAATTGGTTCATGATGCAATCAAACATACTCATCTCATTAATGTTCAAAGAAATCAAATTAGACATGATAATATCCATTAATACAATTTCAATGAAAATAAAGAGAATAAGTTCGAGAACAAAACCAAGTTACAAACTCCTTGAAGCTTCTGAAGAATCTCTTGTTCAAATCTTGCAAGAAGAATGAATCAATCGCATGAACAATCTAATCTAAACTAGTTTTGATCCAAAGTGTAATCGAAATCAAAGAAAACAAAGTTAAAACCCTAACTTCACTCTCTGATGGCTGAAAACAATCTCAAACTCTCAACAGTCCTCAAAACCCTAGCTTCTTTTTCCTTTTATATGAATCGTCCGCTTTAAAATCCGCTACGGGCTTGGTTCATGAGAGACACGGCCAAGTTGCATGTGACTTGGCCGTATGAGTGCTTTTTGAAGGGACACGGCCACTGACTTGGCCGTGTCCCTTGCATGTGTCGCCTACTGTGAAAATTTTCTTCTTTTCTTCTTTGGTTGAGTGACACGGCCAATTGGAGCTTGACTTGGCCGTGTTGGAGCCTTTTGGAGGGACACGACCACTGACTTGGCCGTGTCCCTTGCCTGTGTTTGCTACTGGGACTTTCTCTTCCTTTTAAACTTGGTATGGGACACGGCCAGTGACTTGGCCGTGCCCTCTACCTGTGTCAGCCACTGCCCCTTTCTCCTTCAATTTGTTTCCTTGCCTGTTTTAACCTAACACAAAACTCAAAACAAACTTTAAACAAGAAATAAATAGACAATAACCAACAAAACATAAACACAATACTAAAAACTAAATAAAAAATGACATAAACACTAAAAGAACTAAAACTACCAAAATTAATGAAAACACTAAACAAACCAATTAAAACTAACAAAATACCTAAAGAAAACAATAATTATCATACTAAACAAGACACAAATCTATAATAAAAATTAATAAAACAACTTAATCAAACATAGCAGATCCATACAAAGGATGTATCAATGGCTAGAATAATCTAATCTAAGCTAGATAAAACAAAGTGTAATCAAATATCAAAGAAAAACAAAGTTATCAAAACCCTAATCTCTTTGACGGCTAAATCAGCTCTCAAAATCTCAACAACCTCAAAACCCTAGCTTCTTTTTCCTTTTATATGAATCGTCCTCTTTAAAATCCGCTACGGGCTTGGTTCATTAGAGACACGGCCAAGTTGCATGTGACTTGGCCGTGTGAGTGCTTTTTGGAGGGACACGGCCAGTGACTTGGCCATGTCCCTTGCATGTGTCCACTTCTGTCTCAGAATTCCTTCTTTTCTTCTTTGGTTGAGTGACACGGCCAGTTGGAGCTTGACTTGGCCGTGTTGGAGCCTTTTGGAGGGACACGACCAGTGACTTGGCCGCGTCCCTTGCCTGTGTTTACTTCTATGAAGATTTGCTTCTCTTTTCCTTTGGAACCAAGTGAGACACGGCCAAGTGAAGGTGACTTGGCCGTTTTGGGCTTCTTTGGAGGGACACGGCCACTGACTTGGCCGTGTCCCTTGCTTGTGTCTGCTACTGGGACTTGCTCTTCCTTTTTAACTTGGTATGGGACACGGCCAGTGACTTGGCCGTGTCCTCTGCCTGTGTCAGCCACTGCCCCTTTCTCCTTCAATTTGTTTCCTTGCCTGTTTTAACCTAACACAAAACTCAAAACAAACTTTAAACAAGAAATAAATAAACAATAACCAACAAAACATAAACACAATACTAAAAACTAAATCAAAAACGACATAAACACTGAAAGAACTAAAACTACCAAAATTAATGAAAACACTAAACAAACTAATTAAAACTAACAAAATACCTAAAGAAAACAATAATTATCATACTAAACAAGACACAAATCTATAACAAAAACTAATAAAACAACTACCCCACACTTAAAACTTTGCTTGTCCTCAAGCAAATTCACATGGCATAAATTAAAAACTCAAACAACCTTAACTATAATTCCAGCATATAAGATGAAATCCTTTAAGACACAACATAAATAATTTGCAATTAAGTTCAATCAAGGATTTTCTTAACTCATTCATTAATCCAGACATACAAATCTTATCTCTTATCTAAGTGTTTCACTCGATTTCAAAGGTTAATCACTCAAACCACTCATGATTGCATACTGCCATAAACTTGCTTAATTATCCAATCTCCCTCACTGATTTTCTCAAGAAATAATCTGAAGGTCTTTCATTTGGATGTAATGGGGCTAAGGTAAAAGTGTGAGAAAAGACATTTAAGCTGGAGCATCAAGAAATGGAGTATCTAAATTAGACAATACTCTTGCTAAGAAATTCATAACTCCCTCAAATGGCATACTCACAATCCATTAATACTTCACATACTTGCATACTTCAAAATAACGAGTCAACATTCCTCCAATGCTAGAAAATATCTGGATTTTGTATATATATATATATATCTTTTTTTTTACTTTATCATCATTTTTTTAATATATATATACAAAATATAAACTTGCATGGAACATCTAGCTTAAAATGTAGAGGAAAAGAATAATCAACTCTTAATACAATGTGCAAAGTATGCATTTCAACCCCAAATGCAATACCATTTTTTTTTTACTTGCAAACCCCACACTTTGAAATAAACCACCCTATTGTCATATCATAAAACTCCATTCCTTAATGCAGGTATGATGATAATAAGAACATGTTAAGTTGAGAATTGTGTTGATCAAACAATAAAAAGGTCAAAGGCTCAACTTGGTTCACTAAGGAAATCAATATTAAGGGAAGTCTTTTTAAGCTAAAGGGGCTAACCTAATTTGCCTTCATCATTTTAAAACTTGAGATTAAATCATAATGTGAGTTCAATTAGTATGCAAAAGCAAACTCTAGAGATGCAAAATCATGAAGGTGCACACTTAAGAAAAGAAAATCAACTGATAATAATCTCAAATTATGAGGCTCAAAACTCACACAGGTGGGTTCTCAAAGATTTATATGTCATAAATTGCATAATGTGAAAATTGATCCTGAATGAATTCAAATGCTAATCTCTATGCTGATACTAAAGTCTCAACTATAATGCTAAAATCACAGAAAAGATCAATAAGATTTCAACAATTATGCCATGCACAACAAACACAATAAACACATCAAGACAAACAAAACAAAAATTAAAGAAAAGCCAAAAGATTACCCCACACTTTAGAATTTACATTGTCCTCAATGGAAAACAAGAAAAATAAAGAGAAAGAATTAAGTACAATCTGTCTTCCATCGTCCCCTGGTGAGGCAAAACTCTATCTTTTATCACAAACACAAATGTTCAAAAACAAGATGCAAGAGAGCTTTAGGGTTTCTATTTATTTAAACTAAACATAAAATCAAAATTGTTAAATATAAAATTATAACTAAGAAAAAGAAATGCAAACCGATGGGTTGCCTCCCATTAAGCACTTCTTTAATGTCATAAAGCTGGACATCATGTAAGGCTTAAGGATCATGGATCAAAGTGCTGTCAATGATCCTCACTTCCTGAAATCCTTCATTGTATAGTTTAACTCTATGTCTATTTGCTCTAAAAATCTTATTGGTTCTAGAGTTAAGCAATTCAATGGCACCAGAAGGACATACCTTAGTTACCTCAAAGGGACCACTCCATCGAGATTTAAGTTTACCTTGAAACAGACTGAGTCGAGAATTAAAAAGTAAAACTTTCATACCTAGACTCAATGTTTGTCGCACAATAAATCTGTCATGAATTGCCTTAGTGCGATCCTTGTAAACTCTCGAGCTCTCATATGCCTTCGGGTTAAAGCACCTTTGGGTCTTCCTTACTGATTTAGCCCCCTCTTCTAAAGTCAGTGTCAGCTCCAATTTATCTGGGGAGTCTGTCTGCAACACAACATCTGAAACAACTGCTTCAACACTATTAATTAAAGAACATTCCTCATATAAAGCAGTTGTAGGAATAGGAGAAGTGTTAAAAATAGAAAATTCAACAGTTTGCCCTAAGACAGTCATTGACAACTTACCATTTTTAACATCTATTAAGGTGTTGGTAGTAGCCATAAAAGGCCTACCCAGCAGAATGGTGTGTGCAGATGGTGAAGAATTACTTACTTCCATGTCAAGAACAATGAAATCCATAGGTACTATTAACACTCCAACCTTAACTAACACATCTTCTACAACCCCTTTCGGGAATCTAAAAGACCTATCAGCTAATTGCAACACCATTTTTATCGGTTTAAGCTCCCCTAGTTCTAATTCTTTAAACACAGAATAAGGCATCAAATTAATACTGGCTCCTAGATCACACATGCCTTCAGTCCCCTTTCCATTCCCCACAGTAATTTGAATTAGAAAGCTACCAGGATCCTTTAGCTTGGGAGGTAGTTTATGCTGCAGAACAGCACTAGCTACCTCTGAAACTATCACCTTTTCATTCGTCTCATACCTCTTTTTCTTGGTGATTAGGTCTTTGAAGAACTTGGCATAAGCCGGTATGTTCTTTATTGCAGTAAGGGTAAGTTAATACTTACCTTAGACAGCATGTTGAAGATGTTAGAAAATTGCTTATCTGTTTTATCATCCTTCAACCTGCTGGGGAATGGTATAGGAGGCCGGTATGGATTGCTTGCCTTATGTAAATCTGCTGAAAGGGATTTCCCCCTTGATTTATCTGCAGCACCTTGGTCCTCTGATTCTCCTTCCTTCTTGCTCCCTTGGTCACCTGCATTCACAGAGTCATTTTCAACATTAGTGTTAATTACCTTACCACTTCTAAGAATAGTCACTGAATGTGCCTGCTCAGGTTGACTTGGAAATTTCCCCTTCTGTTGAATTTGCATCTGTTGTGCAAGTTGTCCTACTTGAGTCCCCACTTTTTTAAAAGATGCTTCTAATGAATCCAACCTCTTATTAGTCATCTCTTGATTTTGAGCACTGACTTTGATGAAAGCTTGTAAACTTTCCTCCAAGCTCTCTATCTTAGACTGCCCTTGATTTGAGGATTGGCCTTATTCTTGGTTCTGTCTTTGAAGCAAATGGAAAGGCTGCTGAGAATTTTTTGTTGCCCAAGAAAAATTTGGGTGATTCCTCCAACCAGGGTTGTAAGTGTTGGAGTAAGGATCATTTCTGGCCCTTGGTTGGAATCCTCCCATAACATTGACTTGCTCAGCATTACCAAAATACTCATATGTAGAGGGACAAATTTTGCTCCATGCCCGAAAGTCCCATAGATTCCACACACTTCTTGAGTAGATGAAGAAATATTGTTCTTCATATTCAGCATCTGCACTTGCTTTGTCAATTCAGCTATCTGATTGACCATCTCACTATTGGCTTCTAATTGATTCACCCCTTTACTTCTTCCCCTTACACTCTTTTGTTGAGAATTAGCTCCCAACATCTCAAAGATCTCATAAGTCTCATCAGCTGTCTTTTCTCCCATGGCTCACCCAGCTGCATTGTCAACAGTGTTCTGAAAATGCTGGGTTAGACCATCATAGAAAAACTTATTCAGAAGTTGAAGTGGGTAGTGATGATGTGGACACTGGATCAATAGCATCTTGAATCTGTCCCAAGCCTCATGAAATGGCTCTCCTTCTAATTGAGAGAATGTAGCAATCTTCCCTCTCAATTCAGCTATCTTTTGATGCGAGTAGAACTTGCCCATGAATTTATTATAAACTTACTCCCAAGTTGTCAGTGAGTTCTCGGGCAACATCATAAGCCAGCTCTTTGCCCTATCCTTCAAAGTTTATGGAAAACACCTCATCCTCAACTGATCCTCTGTTAATCCTCCCAATGGAAAAGTGTTGAGGGTGGAGTAGAAATTCCTAATAAAGTTCAAAGGATCTTCATTTGGAACTCCATAGAATGATGGTAGCATGTTGTAGTGAATGTTCTTCAACTCATAATTTCTTGCTGCATCTGTCAGTCTTATGCAAGAGGTGGAAGTTCCAATGACAGGTCTAGCAAAGTCTCTCATCGTTCTTTGCCTTTCTTCAACCATTTTAACTGATTGTACAGAATCTGACTCAAATTCAAAAGTGTCCTCCTCTGTATCAAATCCGGTATAGAGCTCAAACTCTTCTCTGCTCCTTTTCACTCTCTGAATTTCTGGAATGAATGGATGTAGCTCTCCTTCGAGTGATCGCCTGCCTTGCATAAACAAAAATTTCTAGAAAAAGAAATTATTAAAAGCAAAAGACAAAATAAAATAAAAAATAAACAATGAAAAATAATTTAAAATATTTTTTTCCTAATAAACAATTTCGCCAATTAGCCTCCCCGGCAGCGGCATCAAAAACTTGTTGCGCTCATATTAACTCTACCACAAAGCGTCACTCGCAAGTATACGAGGTAGTTGTAGCAAAGGTGATTGCCCCAAGGTCGTCTCTCAAGGAAGCTAAAGTGGCTAATTGATTATCAGATTATGAATAACAAGTAATAAAGAAATTTAAATTGCTAAATAATGAAGAAGATTGATTAAAGTTTAAAACGAATAAAAGTAAACTAGAACTGATGTTTTGATTCACTTGATAGGAAGGTCTAGGGTTTGCACTTCTCTACTACTTATATGTATGAACGGTTATTCCTTTTAACTAATTTAATTTTAAAGATTAAATCTCAAACAACTCAATTAATCAAATCAAGGAAATAAGCTCTCACATTCAAACCTCTTTCAACTAATCTTGTTATAATTAAAACAATCTTTTTAATTGGTTATATCTCTAATTCACCTAAGTCCTTAATTGAATTATTCCAGTATTAGACTTCATCTCTCAATCCATCTTCTAATACCTAAAACACATAATTGGTGGCCAATCAATTATATATTAACAATAATCCATTCAATCAAGGCTAAAGAAATTATTAGCTAAGAGAATAACCAATTCATACAATCATAGCAGATCCATACAAACCCTAGACTAGATCAGATTGGTTCATGATGCAATCAAACATACTCATCTCATTAATGTTCAAAGAAATCAAATTAGACATGATAATATCCATTAATGCAATTTCAATGAAAATAAAGAGAATAAGTTCGAGAACAAAACCAAATTACAAACTCCTTGAAGCTTCTGAAGAATCTCTTGTTCAAATCTTGCAAGAAGGATGTATCAATGGCTAGAACAATCTAATCTAAGCTAGATAAAACAAAGTGTAATCAAAAATCAAAGAAAAACAAAGTTATCAAAACCCTAATCTCTTTGACGGCTAAATCAGCTCTCAAAATCTCAACAACCTCAAAACCCTAGCTTCTTTTTCCTTTTATATGAATCGTCCGCTTTAAAATCCGCTATGGGCTTGGTTCATGAGAGACACGGCCAAGTTGCATGTGACTTGGCCGTGTGAGTGCTTTTTGGAGGGACACGGCCAGTGACTTGGCCGTGTCCCTTGCATGTGTCCACTTCTGTCTCAGAATTCCTTCTTTTCTTCTTTGGTTGAGTGACACGGCCAATTGAAGCTTGACTTGGCAGTGTTGGAGCCTTTTGGAGGGACACGACCAGTGACTTGGCCGTGTCCCTTGCCTATGTTTACTTCTGTGAAGATTTGCTTCTCTTTTCCTTTGGAACCAAGTGAGACACGGCCAAGTGAAGGTGACTTGGCCATGTTGGGCTTCTTTGGAGGGACACGGCCAAGTGCTTGTGTCTGCTACTGGGACTTGCTCTTCCTTTTTAACTTGGTATGGGACACGGCCAGTGACTTGGCTGTGTCCTCTGCTTGTGTCAGCCACTGCCCCTCTCTCCTTCAATTTGTTTCCTTGCCTGTTTTAACCTAACACAAAACTCAAAACAAACTTTAAATAAGAAATAAATAAACAATAACCAACAAAACATAAACACAATACTAAAAACTAAATCAAAAATGACATAAACACTGAAAGAACTAAAACTACCAAAATTAATGAAAACACTAAACAAACTAATTAAAACTAACAAAATACCTAAAGAAAACAATAATTATCATACTAAACAAGACACAAATCTATAACAAAAACTAATAAAACACCGAGACCATGAAGAACCAATTGGATGCAATTTTAGGAAACAATACCGAAGCATCTGCTAGCACCAAGAAACCAAAAGATAAGGGAAAGGATAAGATAGTCGAAGTGGCCTTTGATGAAGACAAGGAAGCTATGGATGATGATGACTGGGAAAAATACTACCAAGATCAACAAGAGGACAAGAAAGAAAAAGAAGACTACCAAAAAGAAGACTGAGACTTCAAATGTTGAAAAGCTGATTGCTAATTTGGAAAAGAAATTTGAAAAGAAGTTGAAAACTGAAGAAATATCTGAGGTCGACAAATTGTTTGAGTTAGATGAGGAGGTCCCTTATAAGTTCAAGATGCCTTCCTTCGCTAGGTACAACCATACATGAAATCCTCACTTGCATGTTAAGCAGTACATTATTGCTATGCAGTCTGCCCGAGCTACTAAGGCTCAAACTCTAAGGTACTTCATGCTCTCATTGGACCCTATTGTCCAAAACTGGTTCAACACCTTAGAGGATAATACTCAAAAGAACTGAAATTTGTTATATAAGGCTTTCATTTAACAATATGGGTACAATGTCAAACTGGAAGTTACCTTAATGGAGGTGAAGACCATTAGGCAAAGGACAAACGAGAATTTTGCGGACTATGTGAAGAGATAGAGGAATAAAGCTGCTTTGCTCAAGAAGAGGCCTGATGAGTCGGATCAGATAAGAATGATAGTCAGAAGCATCCTGCCTAATCTCCATGAGAGGTTGTCTCACACCCTTATAAGGGACTTCAAAGACCTTTTGCAAGTTGGCTTGCAAATTGAAGAGTGGGAAAGGGAGAAGAACTGCTTTTTGACAAGAAGAAATGAGAAAGGGAACTACCAGTTGGGTAATCAAAGCACGCAAAAGGAAGTTGTTATTAATGTGATTGGTCAAGGAAATAGAAGATAGTTCTCAGAGTTGGGGAAATCTCTATCTTGGGTTTTCAACAAGCTACAAAAGAAGGGGTTGTTACAACCATTGGCTCCTCTACCGTTACATAATCCTCTGCCACCAAACTTCAATGCTGAGGCCTTCTGTCAATTTTATCAAATGCAAGGGCATGAGATGAATAAATGCATTCCTCTAAGGCACGAAATCCAAGATTTGATTGACAGTGGTAAGCTACCAGTGCTGGATAAGCCCAATACCAAAAGAAATCATCCGCCTATGTTCAACAGAGTGCCACCACCAGCAACTTTCATGGTAGGAGGAGGATTGGAGGAAGATCTTGTCTTATACTCTTTTCAAGATGGAAATATTGAAGATCTAACTTTCCTTAGCTTGAATGTTGCTCTTCTATTTCGCTTTCTTTAAATATTTAATTGGAATAATTATGATTTTTAAAATTAAGATTATTTGAAAAAATTACTTTTATCAAATTTTTTGTTGGACTTTGTTCATTTTGGTGCTCAACAGATGACAAATTTAGCTTGATATTTATAAATTAGTGCATCTATGCATCATGATTCGAATGCCTTTTCTAGGTGAGGGAATTGTTCTATAGCATTGAGTTGTGTATGCTTACTTAGAGAGAGCTCCTACATAATTACCTTTGTCTAGGTCTTAGTCAGTCTTAGAACATGCTTTGACCAACTTTTGAGGCAAAATTTGAACTCTGCTTATTTAAGGGAGAGATGATCTAGGCATTATTTGATCATCCAACAACTAGTAACCACCCAATTAAATATCAATCTCTAGTTGTCGCTTTGAGCCTTCATAAAATTTTAGCTTTCTTTTCATTGGCATATAAACCCCAACAACCTATCCTGAGCTGTTGTGATATTTATGACAAATTTGATGATCACTAAGGGGAAGAGGCAAGAAGATCAAAATGAAAGGAATTTCTAGTCAAGACCATAAGGATAGACCCAAAAAAAGGAGAAAGAAGAAAAAAAAAAGAAAAAGAAAAGAAAAAAATAAAATAATATAAAATAAAATACAAAAGGCAGTTCAGAAAGCCAACCAAGTTTTTCTTTACCTAAAGCAGCAAAAGACTTTCATTTGGTTTATAAGGGCAGTTTGACTTGAATTGGTCCAACCCAACCAAAGATTTAATCAAAATTAGAGAAAAATGAGGAAGACCAGTTCTTGAAAGTCTTGTACTTGACAGTCCTACAGGAAAGAAGGACAAAAAGATAAAATGCTTAAAGAAAAGAAGGATTAAGAAAAAGAAAGAGAAAAAAAAGAAAAAAAAAAAGAAAGGAATGTGGGTATCAACCTTTTTATAAGGGAAAAGACTATCCCAATCATGATACAGATTAATGCCAAGAAGATGGGAGAACATTCAAAGCTCTATCTTTTCATATTTCCAACTGCCTAAAGTTCCAACAAGAAGTTTGTAGTGTGAAGGCTTGTCTATAGTATCACATCAACTCCAATTTCAAAATGACCTTCATTTAAACCATGTCCCTTATAGACCCCATTTCAAGCCTATCAAAGACCTTTTGATCTCTCTTGGTAGGTAGAGTCTATTAGTGGAGATAGTTTGGATAAGCATGCATATGAGATAGACAATATTTAAACTCAAATGAGATATTTGACCAAGTAATGTGTATGTGCCTATCTGAAGTGCAACAGTTCTTACTCAAATAGAAATGATTCCCGAGTTTAGTACGGTAACTAGGGTTGTCATGTTACAGATATGTTAATTTGGAAAATTGAGTCCTAAAGTATAATGACACTGATTTGACAAAGCCAAAATATGATTTTAAGATTTTAAAAAAATATTTTTGTCATACAAAGCCTTCAAGTTAAGAGAAGTTTGTTGAACCATCAAACCTCAAAGGACACATTGGGCAAAGTAAATGATTATTAGCAAGGTCATGAAGAAGCTACCAACTGACATGCTGAAACATAGTTTGAAATGGATGTATCCCTGACTATGCTGCTTAGGCCTCACCACTCATGTTCTCAACATCTTGAAGATAAAAGTCATAAATGTGAAGCATTCTGTCATTCCAAAGCAAGACCTGAACGGGTATCTAGAAGGAGTCAATGAGAATACTTTAGTTGATCATCTCGGCCTGTGAGTTGATAGAACCACTGTAAGTGTTATTCATGCATACATGAGCATATCACATTACATTTTCTTGTATTATATTGTCTATTCTTTGTCAAAGTGAACAACATATACTCTATGAAGCAAAGATGAAGCGGGTATAAAATCGGAGGGCATGGAGGGCTCATTGCTTGAGGAAGCTCTAGTCATTTTGCAAAAGAAAGAAGAGATGCATGTTTATGCAAGGAACCAAACAAAATACAAACATCAATCAGAGCCTAGTTTCTTCTTTTTAATTTTTGAGTTTATGCGTGCACAAAATATTTTTCAAACTCACTTTTAAATAGTTTGTCACGCAGGGGCAAGGAGAAAATATGAGGGCTAGCTAAAAAATAGCTAAATTTTTTATAAAAGGAAAAACAAAAAAATAATGGATTAGTTGGATCAGTGAGAATTCTCAACTGATTAAAGGTCAATCAAATCCAGTTTGGGGGTGAGCACCCAAATTTAGTTTCTGGTCGAGTACCCAAAATTCAGTCTCGGGTCCAAGTACCCAAATCAAATCTAATTTGAAATCAAGCACGCAAATCCAATTTAGGATCGAGAATCCAATTTAGGGCTGAGAACCCAAATCCAAATCAGTCTCAGGTCGAGAATCCAAAATCCAGTTTTGGATCGAGAATCTAAATTCAATCTTGGGTCGAGCATCCAAAATTTAATCTCGGGTCGAGAACCCAATCAAATCTAGTCTCGAGTCGAGAACCCAAATTATTTTCAAGTCTAGAACTCAACATCGAATCAATAACCCAAACCAACTCTAATCTCATGTCGAGAATCCATCCAAACTCAAAATCTGCTCAAAGCATGTTGTTTTTTCACTCTCTTCTACTGAAAGTCTCAGATCGTTCAAACAGGGGCAAACTGTAAACCCTTAATTTTTTATCAGGTTCGGTCTGATATTTTAAAATAGTCCTAAATAATTTTTATGTATTTATTTTATTTTTATTTATTTATTTTTAATAATATAATAATATTTATTTTTAATAAAAATAAAAAAGGATAAAAAATAAAAACAGATCGGCGAGCGACGCGGGCAAGGGACTTCGCCTCAAAGAGGTGCCTGCGGTGAACTGAGCACTGCCTAGTTCACCACAGCAGGAAACTGGGCTTGCCCAGTTCGCCCAGCCCACAGTTGCCCACTACCTCACCCAGCGCAGCCCGCGTGCCAGCCCGCACCAATCCTCGCAGACCCAGCAGCCCGCTTGCGCTGCCGATTTTTGACCAAACTTTGTTTTACCCGATTTTGTGATTTTTCCTAAACAATGGGTATTTTCTTATCAAAATAGTATTAGGTCTTTTTGTTTTCCTATAAATAATAGTATTAAACACATAAAATAGAGGGGAATGGGATGGAAGAATTATTCGGACTTTTTCTTAGCAATTGATCCAGGGACTAGACTTTGAAAATTTAAAAGCAACAATCAAGCAATAAAAAAAAGCAATAATAAGCAATCAAGGCAGCAAGCAATCTTCTGCCTTAGTGTTAAGCTCGACCAAGAATTTCATCAATAATTTTTTGTGGAGCCTTCAAATGTAGGTATGTCATTTTAATTTTATTTGTCAAAATTAATTATCAGCACAGTAGCTCACTCTTTTCAAACATCTAAGTTTTTAGCCTTATTTTCATAAGCTTTAATCTATTTAATTCAAACCCTAATCAATCTTTAAAACCTAAATCTCAAGTTTTACATTCTTAAAACTTAAATTCTGTTCCCTTAATGCAAAAAAAAAATCCTAATTAGTTTTCTTTTTACTTGATTGTTGCAGTAGCTTAGCTTTCATTAAATAGTAGTAATAATTATGTTTTTCCAAATTATCATAGTAGTTTATTCTTTCCAAATACCCAACTTTTAATCCTATTTTCATATGCTTCAATTTTATTCACTTAAACCCTAAACCTTAATATTATTTTCATAAAACTTCCAAAATCCTAAAATCATAAGTTTTAAAATAAGAACTCTATAAATCCTAAATTTCCCCAAGAAACCCTAGTTGAAATCTAAAACCCTAGTTTCTATGTTTATTACTTAGATCTATATTTATGATATATGTTGATGGATGATTTATTACATGTCTCAATGGATGATTTATTCTTACTTGATTTTATGACGAATATTGGAATGCTTTGATTTATTTTTAGTTTCAAGAAATTGTAAGAGGTATGTTTCCATAATTGGGTATCTCAAATTGTTAAATATCATGTAATTCGATTTATCTTTAAGCTTTGGACCTATGTAAAGGATACGTTTCCATCAATTGGTGGGTATCCTATTTTTTTTTATTTTCTTTTGGACATTGGACAATTGTAAAGGTATGTTTTCATCCTTAGATGGGTGCCTATTTATTTGTTTGTTTTGCATCTTGCCATGATTTTTAATAAAGTATTTATTTATTCTATTGATCGTATGTAGTATGGATAATATTGTGTTAATTAAGAATTTTATAATATTGAGACCTAAAAAGGAGGGTGATTCCAATGAACCGGGCATTGTGAGGGTGCTGAGTCATTCTCACCTTCCCCATACATACCCAACTTTTTGAACCCATTAGGGGGTTGGGGATTCCTTAGAAATCGAGTCATCCACCCCTTTCTTTTTCTCGGCCAGTCCAGGTGGCGACTCTATTTTCTTCGGATTTAAACCCGTATTCTCTAATGCCCTAAGCCTAACAGTGCCAAAGTCGCAAGAACCATTCCATGTGGGAGTGGGGTGGGTGGGAAATCCCCGCTCACATAATGGTTGTCATTTTTTTTTATCAAATTTCATAATTAGGTTTAAGAAATTTACAAGCTCAAGCTCTTATACCAATTGTTGTCCCAAGATAGCAACCAAGAGGAGGGGTGAATTGGTTGATTTGAAGAATTGATGGTAAATTGAAAACTCAAAATCAAATCAAAGCAAGAGTAGGAGTAGAGAAGAATGAATACAAGAGAATTTATAGTGGTTCAGATTACCTCAATTATACATCCACTTGTTTAACAACTTGTTAAGGTTCCACTAATCTTGAGTTTTTAAAAGCTTAACTCTAACTTAGTGTTTTCACAAGCTCAAACCAAACTTTACAATGGTTTGAGATTAATCCTCATAACCCTTATAAGAGTTTTTCAAGGCTCACTCTCACAACCTAAGTGTTTTCAAGCTTACACTCAAATTTACAATGGTGTTTAATGCTCACACCCAACACTCAATCAATACAAATATAGATTTCGATACAAAGAAAAGTAAAGTTTTTTTTCTTAGCTATTTCAATCTTGTTAACCTTACAAACAAAAGATTTCTTAAGGTATTTATACCCAATTTGGTCTAACTAGCCATTATGAATCATGTGATATATTTTATTAGACTAGTCTTTATGATAATGAAAAGTTTTCACTAGAAGTGGTCGTCCTAGAACCGAAGATGGTCTCTCAGACACTATGGGCAGTTGTCCATTTCATAAGGATGGTTGCTCTATTCAAAAATTCTTCTAACAGTCAAATTATGAGTGCTCTGTTAGTGGAATTTGCCCATGCCGTGGTTGTTGGGACAGTTTTCCAAAGTCGGGGGACGATCACCCTTTTTGAATTTGAATATGCTCTTACAACGGTCATTCCACGTGTCACTTCTTTATTTGACAAAGCATTTTTTTGCTAGAATATGAAAGGAGTGGTTGCGCTAGTACTGAAGTAGCGGTCGGATTGGATATCTCGCATCGAACTTCAGGACGCACCCAAGACTACGAATACTACTACCAATCCTTGTGATTTTCTCTCACAATATATAGACGGTCGCCTTTTGAGAAGGGACAATAGCAAAATATTTTGGAGAGACCGCTCATCAAACCGCGCCTGTCACCACGTTCCCTACTGTGATTGTTGGAATTTTTATCACTTGAGGTGCTATCATCCCAAGTCTTGGACGGTTGTGTATGTCTCTGTCACATTAGCTCCTCAGGTCGAGATTCTGACAGCGAACCCTACTATAACTCAATTTGTTGTTCAAAGCTTCAAGGGCGGTCGCCTTTTGGCCTGTGATGACCTCACTTTTTGTTCTACTCTGGTAATATATTGAGCAATTTATTCCTACATCAAGTAACTTAAAGACATATTAAATGCATCATTCAATTTGAGTGTCAAAGATCAAAACTGAGATTTTTTGGCTAATAGTGTTGTTCTCTCGATAAATACGTTAACAAAGGCTTGACTTTCTACTTCTCACTTATCGAGAGAAATTCATTTTCTCTCTATATTCCTGATAGAATGTTGTATTCTATCGATAATAGTGATAAAATATGTGTGTTCTCTCAGTGAATGGGAATCGATGAATTAAGCCTCTATTGACCTGTTTACCAATAAAACTTTTTCTATCAGAAATTTTATCGCTAAACTGTAGCGCCAAAATTTTGCGCGATAATTTACAGATGAATTACTCTATATGTCAAAAAATTTATTCGATACATATTGGCACCATCAGCTGGCATTGTTACAACTTTTATATTGGTAAATTTTGCTCTTGATAATTAATCAATAATCTATCGATATATTTTTTAATTTATTTTTCTCATATTTTCTCTTGGTATTTTGTTTGTATTTCCAACAAAAAAATCTTTCAGCAATCTGATACATTCTTGTTGCTTTTTTCATCAATACAAGGGCTTAAATGTAAGCTTCTCAAACATTTTGTATCTATTTGAGCTAAAATAAATATTAAACTTCAATTTATACTCAAAAACTTTGAGGGCTTTTTGTACCTTTCCCTTTGGATTAATAGTTGGGTAGGGCCTGACCCAGTGAAGTTTAATGCTTTGTGGGAAAAAAAACTTAAGAAGCATGGACACGGACACGGGATACAGACACATCGATACAGTAATTTTTAAAAAAATGGAGACATAACACGATTGTGACAAGTTTATACATATATACATATATGTGTATATATATGTATTAAATTATAAAAATACAATAAAAGATAAATATATATTCAAAAAAATTATATATATGTTTAAGTTATAAAAATACAATAAGAGATAAACATACACTCAAAATAAATATATATATTATATATATATATAAATATAATTATAATAAAAATAATTTTTTATGAAAAAATAAACTTTAAAATTAAAATTATTTGTAATTATCTAATTAGTAATTTACTAATATCATATAAATAAAATTTTATATCAAATTATATTTTAAAATATTTTAAAATATATTTTATGTATATTTTTACCATATTTTAGCCATATATTTTTTATATTTAAAAAATATAAAATAATAAAATAATAAGATAAGTACGCATATGCACATATCCAATATGTGTCCATATTCTCACCGTGTCCATGCTTGATGGGAAAAAACATATCCAACAGCGGAGTTTTTAAGACTATTTGAGTTCTCTGCATTTCTAACTTGTTTTGTTATTCACTTCTGTTTTCTGTAGGATTGACCTTTCTCTCTCTTTTCTTTTAAAACTTCAACCAAAGTTATGGCGGATGCCTATTGGAGATACGGTGACGCACGGCAGCCGCAACAGCAGCCGATTCCTACTCTCGTTGGAAAACGCCCTCGCTCTGACTACGGTATTACTATAATAATTTCTTTAGTTGCGAACAAATTAGGGTTTCCAATCAATTTTATCTGCTTTCTCGGTTTCAATTCTTTACTTTTCCTCTATTTTTTCGACAGCCAAACAGGAGCTTCGTAGAATTTTTTTTCATCTGCTGTGTGTATAATTCAGCGGATTTGAATGGTTTGATATCTATATGACAATCTTCTGTGTAATTGCCTCAATTGTGCTGAAACCTGCGAAAAATAATAGCTTGGAAGACATCTTTTATACATGTGTTTGACATCTGTAAAATCCCAAAAATATTTGAATAGCATGATTAGGACCAGGGTTATTTTTCCTTCTTTGCTAGAGTTGTATGGCCGTTTGTTTCTGCATGATCTTGTGGTTCTGCTAAGTATTATAACTGTATGTATTGTGAAATATCCAATCTTGGGTGGTTTATAACTTGTTCAGTTGTTTTTATCCTATGAATTTCTCTCTTTCATTTTCATTTCCACTCTATGTTAGTATTGTTGTTTCTATGATGTTAGAATCATGTGTCTTAGCTTGCATTTTCACCTTCTCCTTGGTTCTCTAAAATTCATTATTTATTAGAGTGGATATTTCGTCTTGTAGATGTCCCTAGTGGCGATGAGCTGCCAAATTATTATGCCCGTGATGATGACAGAGCAGCTTTCCCTGTAATTAGAGATTCGGAATCCATTTGAGCATCCTATGATCGATACCTGCGCAGCGCGGTGCTTTGTTTTTTCTTGATGTCTTTGGACCTCAATTCCAACTTTTTCTCTCTATGATTTGGTGTTGGTACTAAATATTAATGTTATTTTTTCAGCCTATTTCGTCCTATAGTGGAGGAGAGTCTGCTAGACCAATGACTGGAGTGCGTAGTCGTCCTGTTGATGATCCACGTCTTGTGGGTATTGGGAGCTTGGATACAGGGAAAACTGTAAAAGAGAGAGCATTGGGATTACGGAGTGGAAGACCTGAGTCCTCCCTTCCTCCTGATGCTAGCAGTACACTGTTTGTAGAGGGCTTACCATCTGATTGTACACAAAGGGAGGTGTCTCATATCCTTCTATTGGTTTCCACAAGCTATATCTCTATTTCTTTGACTTTTTTCCCTTTAGTGCTATTCTATCACTTGGGTTAACAGATATCTTTCGCCCTTTTGTTGGCTACAAAGAAGTGAGACTTGTCAGCAAGGAATCGAGACATGTAAGCCTGTTTCTTCTTAATATTGTTCTTGTTCTATCATATTAGAGAGAAATTTGTTGGATTCATTGACTGTTGAATATTGCAGCCTGAGGGAGATCCTCTGGTACTCTGTTTTGTTGACTTTTTGAGTCCTGCCCATGCTGCCACTGCAATGGATGCCTTGCAAGGTGAGCTTAACATGCTTTTCCTTTTCCGCTGCTGTATAGTAATCTTAATTTTACATGTAAATTTGCTGACAAATTCATTGCCTTTCTCTGCCATCAGTTCTCATTCTGGTTATTTATTATATTTTTGAATTGGGTGAAGGGGACAATTTTTGGGTGTTTCGCAGCTTTGTGGTGGTTAATGTTTATGAGTAGGCTAAATTGTATTGAATTGGCTTGAATTGGCTGGCTTTGAGATTCAGTTCTTACCTACAAAGCAAAATTATGAAATGATTTCTTGCAAGGAATCTTATTAAAAATGCAGGTTGATGATGGGCATTGTTGATGCGCTAGTCTTTTTTTTTTTTTTTAAAGTGAATTTGAGGATTTCTCAATTCAGCTCTTTCATTTTGCACTCTTAAACTGTATAGACTGTTTAAACCCTACTTGGCTTTAATGAATCTCAAGTGATTTTAAGAAACTGGTCAAACGGGCCACTTAGATATACTTGTTTGGCTGCCTCCTTATCTGCTCAATTGAGCCTTTAGCTGGAATGCGACTGGGGTATTGCCGACATCTCCCTGCTGTGTTTTGCGTCACCTTATTTAATTTCCTGATGCCATGTTAAGCCAAAGGCTAACATAGATGGAGGAAAAATGATGCCCCATGTATTATGCGTGAGGTGGGACAAAAGCCTAGGGGTAAGCGCTACTTTAGGAAGCAGACAAGTCCTCGTCCTATTGCTTTTTTCAGTGAATTTTTATCAGTCAGGTATAATTGGTGGCTCCACAGACGCAACTTGCTTTGTTCAAAACTGAACTTTTGGTATGTTTTGAGTGTTTGTAGTTGCGTAAATGATTTGAATGTCTTATATGCTCTATCTGCTCCCTAATTCGCCGTTCAGAGCGTCATCACTTGTGCAGCGTAAAGCAGTCGAGCTCAATTTTGCAGGTTATAAATTTGACGAGCATGACCGTGATTCGGTCCATTTAAGGTTGCAATTTGCTCGCTATCCTGGTGCAAGGTCAGGATGTGGGCATCACGGAAAACGTTAAGTAAAGCGGTCGCGTAGGTGATTAATGCTTTCCTTTTATCTGCTCGACCTGTTATTATTCATGGCCATTAGGTGCTGAGAAAAACATTATTGTAAAACAATTTAATCGGCTGAATCATGAAACAACCCTTCTCTGTAGGATTTGCTCAAACTGGGAATGTTATGATAATGAGGGATGACACAACAGCCTTGCAGTTACAAGTGTTACACAAATCTCTGAATTGGCTCTTCGTTAGCATAAAATTAAATTGTTTTTCGATAATTATGGGGCAATTACTAGAGACTTGGGTAGAGTGTGGTTTTTTCTGTTAGTAAACTGCCGATTTTATTTGCTTTTATTACTCAAGACTGTCTCCATATGAATTTTCAGAATATACTAATGTATCTATCCATAGATAAGCGTTGTTAAGATGTTCTGTGAATAGGAATCAGTGACTGTACTCTCAGAATATGAGCTTACGTGCTTGTAGAATTTGTCATGCTAACGAACTTGTAGCAAGGGTTTGTGCCTATGTTGGTATGTTCACTCATGAATGTGATTTTTTTATTTTCATTACTTAAATATTATTGGAAAGAAATTAATGTTTTATCTTGAAAACAACAAGAGGAGAGAGCCTTTTGCTTGGTCTGTTTTCAAATTTTATTCTATGTTGTATCTTACAGTATTTGCATAGCCATGCTGCTTTTACTTCAATATTTTCTTGAAAATTTACCAAAATCATATCAGTTCTTTTTGTTACCTATGTATATTATTTCCTTTTGGGAGCAATTAAGCTCTTGAGTCTCTCTTTCAATGGGTTTATATGTTTGAGCGAGTTCAATGAATGGGAGATGTAAGGGAACGTGCATTTGCATTCCAAATGTTCAACTAAGTCCTATCTGTGCTTTGAGCTTGATAATAAGACTCAGTAAATTATGGTTTTTGGAACATGATTTTGTCACATCATGAAGCAAGTGTACCCTTCAGGCTTGTTGATAGTGTGGCTATTGGGTTTTTTCAAATGCTTGATAGGTTATTGAAGTCACTTGTTGCTTTACTCTTATTTAAAATAGGCAATGTTGATGTGGTGATAGAAAGTTCCAAAGCTTTATTTGTGGCGATTGTGAACCGGGCTTGATCCAGATTGGTATGTATTTATTGGTTTTAGCCAGATGGTTGTATGTCTAAGCTATTTCGCATTTGATTTCATGACACGGTACATTTGGACCTTCATAGAATTGAGGGTGTTTTGTGATCATACACCATTGTTGTTACCTTCTGAATACTCTAATGTGTGATTTCCTTGTCAAATCGGTTGAATTCTCGTGTTTGGCTGTGGAGGACTTCTCATGTAAAGAATGTTGTTAGGAGGCAAGTTACAGTTATGGATAATTGTACGCTAAGAAACATTGCATATATGAACCATTTAGTTGCGGTTGCCTTTGTTACTGCGCTTTGAACTTGAGGAAATCATTCATGAGTTAGGTTTCAGGGTCCAGGGAAAAGCTATGCGTGTAAATATTTTAGATTCGAAATTTCAAGTGGACTGTTGCTGTTCTTATCAGGAAATGATTGTGAATGATGTGGTTTATTGAAATCAAAATTTTTGTCGCTGGCCTTGCCTCATGAATTACTTATTTTAGTAATAAAAATGAATTTTTATCCTTTAGTATGGATAAGGATTCCACTGCAAATTGTGTAGCTCTTATTTTTTTATTTTTATTTTTTTGCCCATGTGCATTTTGAAATTGGCAGCCAGGCAAGTTAAATATCGCATGGTTAGAAACCAATGAACAAACCTGGCAAGCTTGCAGAGCCTTATATCTTTTATTTGTTT
The DNA here is from genome assembly GCA_947685225.1 of Garcia nutans. NCBI lineage: Eukaryota > Viridiplantae > Streptophyta > Magnoliopsida > Malpighiales > Euphorbiaceae > Garcia > Garcia nutans. The sequence continues at coordinate 15,163,371 of CANTUV010000011.1, read as the reverse complement.
ATTTTATTATTAGTCGTACTTATGATTCTAATTGTAAGTGTTGAAGCATTGCATTTAGGCTGTAAAAGGGGCATGTGACATGGGATCGATTTCACCAGGCCATATGGAATCCGTGGAATTAAAAACGAGGGTTTTCAATTTCAAAAATTTATTCAGCATCATATTTATCTTGTAGGCATATAGAATCAACGAATTGAAGAGTATTTTTGGAATTAAAAATGATTGTTAGAATCTTTCATCTTCGAAATGAAGTATTTTGTAAAATCTCGTCTACAAGGGATGTGAAATGAGATTTCTGGATAACTTTCTAGCATATAGATTTCTCTTTTAAGCAACCAAACTGTAAAATTTGACATACTCATTTGTACATTTTGATGGTGCATCTCTCAATTGGACAGTCATTGCAACTTCGATCTTCAGTGATACAGAGGTGGTACTCGTAGTTAATCAATCAAAGGTGTGACTACGCTTGTATGAGGGAGAAACGAGGTGCTAAGTGGTTTGTTCTACGGGGTCTTGAACTTGGGTGCTGGCGTTGTCTTGATGTTTTAAGAATTGATTCGAAATATCGAGCCAAGTGAGTTTAAATGGCATAATTAATTTTATAGAATATCATTTTTTCGCACTCATCGGTTTACTATGAGTTGGGTTAGAATTTAATTAGCTCATACTAATTATGCTAGTCGTGTAAATACATTATAATTAACTTTTTTGGAATATCTAACCGAAAACAAAGGTTGGCTTTTATATATGGATGATAATTAGAGAAAATTGTCGATTATTAAATATTATTTTATTATAACTGGTTTTTTTATTCTATTTAATAATTTTTAGGATAAAGTATACCCTTTGTCTTTCCCAAATTGATTAATGCAAATTATCATCCTCTGACTTTAAATTGAAATGTTGTTGTCCCTAAAGTTTAAACTTTTGCATGTCATCATCCCTACATTTATTTGTCATCCGACCAATGGAAAGTTGATGTGTACACCATGTAATTTTCCCCGTCAGCTTTCCATGTAATGTAATATACACAGTTAGCAAAGTATTTGTTCCTTCTATATTTCATTCTTTCTCTAAGTTAAGCATCTTTTTCATATCTCTCTCTCTCTCTCTCTCTCTCTCTCTATATATATATATATATATATATATATATAATAGCTCTGGTACCAGCAACTCTCTCTCTCTCTCTCTCTCTATATATATATATATATATATATATATAATAGCTCTGGTACCAGCAAAAATGTATAGGATTGCAAGGGAAAACTAATAATAATGAAGGCTTCTATCAAGCAACATGCAATCAGGTATAAATCTCACTTTTGGATTTAAATAGATATTTAAATAAATATAAAAATATAAAAAATTATATTAAAAATAAAATAAATACTTTATTAATATTTTAAAAATATACAAAATATAAATATGCAAAAATACTGATATGTTAAATTGTTACATCCAAGTATAGATAGGAATACTGTCTATTCGGATTCAGTTTTTAAATTTATATTTGGGTTTTTATCCGATATATCAATAGTTATAATATTATCAATAGTTATAATATTTATATGAAAATACAAATAATATAAAACTATGTAAAACATAGATTATTGTTATATTGCTTTTCGTTATATTAGGTACCACAGGTTTATAGATTCTGCTCACAGCCAGTGACCGTTACAATCGGGTATACAGCTTATACCAATAAATCTTTGTATGAAAATACAAATAATATAATCTTTAAAATAAATTTCTGATGTACCAGATTAGAATAAGCTGCAGGTACAGAGTATACTTATTCAATATAATAAAATAAAAGCTTTAAAATACAAATTATAACTTACAAGAGATATTTATAACAGTAGAGATACATGTATGGAAGAAAGTTTATATGTGAAAGAAAAAGGGAATGAGGTAATTTAAGTTTTGAAGCTCTTCAGAGCTTTTGGGGGTCGGTCTGGGAGTTGTAAAGATGTCATCGGGCTTCAAAAATGACTCCTTAAATAGACAGAATGCTTTAGCTTTAATCTGTTCTTGTCACATGCCAGGTACTGTGGATGAACAGTAATCTGTTTTTACTATTTTCTTTTACTGTACCTTCACGCGTTTGAGACTGTGGATGAATAGTATTTTATCGGGGGTACTATTTACTTTACTGTTGAAAATTCTAGATGAACAGTTCTTCCGACTTTACTGTTGATTTTCTCTGTGAATACTGTTGATAAACAGTATCTTGTCAGTGGGCACCATTTTTATTGACTTTAGTGTGAAGAAATAAGATTCCTTCTGCCTTTATTACTCTGACGAGTCTGAGTCTCAGTCAGACTTTTTCTTTTTCTTTTTCTTTTATTTCTTTTCTTTTTTCTTTTTTCTTTTTTCTTTTTTCTTTATTTTTTCTTTTTTCTTTTTTATTTTTATGGGGGACAGAATCCCATAATAGTCATCTTCATTGCTGGGGTAATAATTTGAGTCAGATGTCTCAGTGGAGCATGATGTCATGAAAAATAATGAAGAGGAGTCAGAAGAGGAAGGGGATTTCTTTCTTCTGGAATGGGCTTTAGATGATTTTTTGGATTGAGCTTTATTTGAAGATCCAGCAGAGCTAGTCCTTCGAGGCTTTATGGACTCAGAGGTTGAAGAAAAAAACTCAACCATCTGTTGCATTAAGGTTTTATAATCTTCAGGAGTCTTTGCGGCTGCAAGAAGGGCTATATTTTGGGTCTTTAGGCTAAAAAAAAAACAGATAATTTAGGATCAAAACCACCATGATTCCTTTTGAGAAGCCACTGCTTTACAGTATGCTCAAATGTAAAGTTGCGAAAGGCACTCTACCATTTGATTTTAGTTTTCCTTAATACTACAGGAATATTGAAACCATATTGTATTTCAGTATCGAAATATCACTAGTATATCCAAGGAATATTAAAGGCCATTGAAAAGAGAAGAAGAGGGGAAAATTTTTTTTCAAATGAGCTTGGATTTAAGTGGACTTTAAAATATTGAAAGGCTAATAATACATCTTGTGATAGTATACAGTCTTCACTATCACAGTAGTACCACCAGTTTACAAATCACATGGATAGTTTGTCAAATTTTATATTAGAATCGAAATATATCAGCCAGGAATGGGTTTGGCAAGGGTTTTAAAAAAAATAAGATTTTGGTCCAGGCTTTAATATAATCTCAATAATTCTAGGATGGACAATAAGAGACTTTAGAAAAGACTTTAAACTGCACAAAAATATGCAGAAGTCTTCCCCATTTAGAAGGATGGAGAATCCTTTTAATTTTAAAGGAGAAATAGGCAATGACATTATTTTTCTTCTGATTAAAATTATGCTTTAAAAATATGAATAATGAGTCAATAAGAATATTTAAAAAATACTCTTAAGATTTAGACAAATTATTAGCTTTAAAAAATCAACATTTAGGTAATATATATTCAATTATCTTCCATGAGTTTTGCTGAGCAGATCCATATTTAATAATTAATTTTGTACTAAAATAAGTTTTAGTAATCCATTCTGATTTAGAATGTTTTACTAAAAAATTTGAAGAAATAATTTGAGTTGATGGGTTTGAAATAATCAACTCATCTTTATAGATATTTTCAGATAGAGTTTTAAGAGTTGAAGATTCTCCTATTTCAATTTGTTGCTTTAAATATGAGATCATAACATTCTCACTTGGAATCCTTAAAGGAGGTTCGTGTCCCATCTTTAAAAGAGCTTTAACAACTTCTGGAGATTAGGTCAGCTGGAAGACTCATTTTTTTATTTGGATGTTTTGTTCTTCTTCTATAAATATATCAGTCCAAGGCTTAGGAAGTTTAGTGGTGACTTTAGTGATCTCATCTAAGTGATCAGACAAAGCTTTAGGAGATTCTGGCTTTAGGGTTTTTTTATCTTTATTTTTTCTATTTTTATTTTTCATATTGTCTAGAAAGAAATTCACGGGTTAAAAAGTCTGGTAAACTATTATTTACTCCCTTTATAAATTCAATATCAAAATAAAAAATACTTAAAATAGCTTGCCATCTAGCAAATATTTGCTTTGAAGCAAGATTTTTTACATCTTTTTGTAAAATATTTTTAGCACTTTTACAATCAATACGTAGTAAAACTTTTGATTTAATAAATTGGATTGAAATTTTAAAATACATAAAAAATACTTAAAATTTCTTTCTTAATAGTAGAATAGTTTAATTAGGTTGGACTTCAATGTCTTGAATAAAATTGGACTATAATTTTTTTTTCTTCTTTAATCTATTTTTAATTTCACCAAATCTTATATCTGAAGCATCAATTTTAACTATTTTAGGAGTTAATAGGTCAGCTATATGGAGATAGAAAATAGTCTTTACTAAGGTTTTTATTTGTTTTACTATTCTAGTATAGACTTTTATCCATGGGCCTGGGTTCTTTTTTAATCTATTATGCAATGGTTTTATAGTCCTATTTAAGTTGAGATAAAATTCTATAACATAATTTAAACAAATTAAAAATTTTTGTAAATGGTCTTTTTATTAAGGATTTGATTAGAAAATTTATCACCAAAGTCTAAGTTTTTTTTTTATAGGTTTTAAAATACCATGTTCTATATAATGTCCTAAGAATCTAATCTTAGTTTGAAACAAAGATATTTTAGTTTTATTTAGAACTAATCTATTTTGTTTAATTACCATAAAAAATGTCTTTAAATCTTTAAAATGTCCATCTATAGTTGTAGAGTAAATTAATACATCATCTATATAAACTATACATAATTTAGTATATGGATTAAATATATCATTCATCACTCTCTGAAATTCAGAATTTGCATTCTTTAAATCAAAATGTTGTCCAAATAAAACAATGAATGCTGTCTTATACCTATTTTTAGGGTTAATCTGAATTTGTCAAAATTCTAATTTCATATCAAATTTACTAAAAATATTAGTTTTATATAATCTTTCTAATAATTTTTTTTAATTTGGAAAAAGTACACAATTCATTTTAAAGCTTTATTTAATGGTTTATAATTTATTACTAATCTAGGCGTTCTTCTTTCTATTTCAGAGATCTTGTTAACGTAAAATGCGGCACAAGACCATGAACTTTCAGATTTAGTAATTAACTTTTTATTTTCTAAATCATTTATTTCTTTTTATAAAATTCAATCATATCAGGCGCCATCTGAATGAGCCAAGCTTTAGTTGTAATAGATTTTTTTTATTATCAAAGCTTACTTCATATGGTAGATCAGCCATATGTTGCTTTCTATTTCAAAATGTATTTGGAATATCAGCACATAAATTTCTTTCAATTTGAAGTTTTAATTTATTAATTTTATCTTGTGTAAATTATTTTTTAATTATTCATTTATCTTTTATAAATGATAATTATTCTTTACATTATAAAATTGTTCATACTTTATCTTTATTACTGCATTTTTTTTGTAATTTATTTATTCAGTAAGCTTTTAATAAATTTAGATTTTTCTTTTTTGGTTTTTCTATAAATGAGAAAATAATTTTTTGATTTTTAACTTTAAAACATATATTATCATCTTTAACAGAATAAGGTGTAATTAAATTTATAAATAGTGTTTCTAAGATTACCATATGATGAATATTAGTTAAAATAAAAATATTCTTTATTTTAAAATTTTATCTATTATTGAGACTTCTGCATTATCAAGAATATTTAACTTAGATTTATTTGCAGCAGATAAACTCTTATTAATTTTCTGCCAAAATCATTTAAAAACTAGACTAGGTTTAATACAATTTAAATCAATTTTCGTGTCAAACAAAGCTATAGTTTTTAAATTCTAATTATTTAAAAATTTTAATTTTACAGTTATTAAATATTTTCTTGAAGTAATTTCATATAACATAAAAATTATATTATCAGGAATTTTCTCTTTATTTATTAAACTAATTTCATTATTATTAGTTTCTTCTTTATCTTCTTCTTCTTCTTCATCAGAAGAAATATTTATTCAATAAAGACTTTATTATTTAAGAAGCATGTTCTTGCTTAATTTTTAATTCTTTTAACTCTATTTTTATTTCTTTAATTTTTTTTTGTAAGTTATCTATAGTTGGCTTATTTTTTATTATTTTATTTTTATTTAAAATTGTAGTTAAACCATATGTCTATTTACTAGTACTAGGCAGTATTGAATATTTAGGTTTATCACTAGTATCTTCTAATATTTTATTTAAGAATTTTTCTTGAATTTTTGGATCATTAATATGCTTTATTGTTTCTAAAATAGACTCTTGTTCTTTAGTTAAAATATTTATTGATGTACTACTATTTTTAGAGCTAGTTTATGAACCTATATCATTTATTTGATTTATTTCTTCAGAATCTAAATAATTTTCAGAATATGAATAATCTAAATACAATGCATGAATTTTATTTAATACAGATTCTTCTAAATTTAATTCTTGTAATTTTTTATCAAATTTATAAAATTTATATGTATGTCCCTTTTTACCATAGTTATAACATATTAAATCTTTATATGATCTGAACTGTTTATATTTTCTTTTAAATGATTTATTACTAGTTTTTTAGATTTATAAGACTTATAAGATTTTTGTTTCTTATAATAATCTTCTTTATTATATTTTCTTTTATAATTTTTCTAATATTTTTTATATAATTTTTTATATTTTGTAGAACATTGACCATTATAATTTTTATATTTTTGAGTTATACTATAATTAAATTATTTACAAAATGAGTCTAACTCTTGTTTTATTTTTCTCATATCGTATTTTAATAATTTTTAAAGTTTTATATTCTGATAGAGCTTTAATCCTTCTTTTTGAACTATACTAATCAATTGACCATAAGTTAAATTATCATAAAGAATAAAATTTTTATACTCTTATTTATATGGTTCCTAACTTTCTCTTTTAGGAAAAAGGACAATCCTGCTAAAAAAATTTTCTTCTAGAAACTCTGGTTGGAATTTCTTTAAGCATAATCCTAGTCAAGAAAGTTGTCTTATAAAATTAAAAATTACTAAGTTTTTTATACCTAAGGTTACTTAGTAATTCAATATTTTTTATCTTTTAAATGAGTAAGATCTCCTATAAAGTGAAGTGATATAGTCAAAATTAGTATTATCACTGTATTCTGAATAGTATAACCATATTCATTTAATATAGGTATTCAATCTTCATAAGTTTTATAGCATTTAATGTTTCTAAGTGTTGTTCATCAGTGAGATGATTATCCCACTAATCTTTTAATTGGCATGTGAAGCCAGCAATAAGTAATTCTGCTATAGTTTTATTTGATGTATCTGTTTGGGTTCTATAAGCATTGACAACCATTGTCATCTGCTGTAGAAGATTCAGAATATTATATTTTGACAGACTATCAATGTTTCATTCATAAACTAAGGAGGCATTATATTAATATTGTGATAAAGTATTAGGTCTATTTATAATTTTTAAATCTTGAGCAGACATTTTAAGTACTATCGATTGATTATGTGTTATACGATTTATCTGTGGGTCTATTTTTTTTACTAAAAGATTCAAGATCTTTAGTTTCAGGTTGAGAATCCTCAAATGATTCTGAGTCTTGATCTTGAGTTACTATACTAATAGTTTTAGAAGCTTTAGATTGAGGTGTCTCTTGAACTATCTATTTTGATCCAGATGAAGAATCAATTTTGCTTAATTATTCTCTAATTGCCTTTATAAAATCAAAATCTTTAGATTTAATTTCTTTTTTTCCTAGTTTTGAAACTTCAAAAGGTTTAAAAATATGAGCCTTTAATTTTTTATCTGGAATAACTTTCTCAATTGTAATTATTATTTTTTTTATCTTTAATAGAATTTTCTATTCTATTTAACTGTTGTTATATACTTAATAAATTTGCATTATTAAAATTATTCTATTCTAATATTTTCTTTTGTGGATCATTTTCTGCAATAGTTTTAAATGGTGTAATTTGAATTTCTCTATCATCATACATAAATATGCTTAAAGCTTTAGGTGGATATTCACTTTATATAATTTTATCATTTACTTTTAATTTTGTTCCTTTATTTTTAACTGTTGTAGGATTTATTAATTTTTCTGCTTTAAGTTTTTCTCTATAAATTTTTTTAAACCAATCACAGAATTTCATATTAACTTCATATTATTTTACAAAATTAATATATTCATTCTTTACTTATTCAAAGCCTTTTACCTTATTCATTACTTCTTTAATTTATCTGAATTATTTACTTATATTAATTCTTTATCTAATTTATCTTTATTAAATATAAATTTTTATTAATTACATTTAGTTCTCTATCTATGCTTTCTATACTATTGGTCATAAAAAGAGGCTGTAGGTGATTCAGGTGGAGAAGGTGATTGTTCTCTATTCTTATGTTGATTATAATTAAGATTTGGTTTTAAAGGGTTCATAGTTCCTGGTGGATTATAAAAAAGATGTGGTACAGTTGTACTGTAGTCTATATCTGATGTAGAATACCTAGGCTTTACTACTGTTTGAATAATAGATTTAGGTTCATTTTCTTTATATGAAGCATATATAATAGAGGGTAATTATGAGACTCTACCTATATCTACTGTCGAAACAGAGGAGGAAGAGTCTGATTGCCTATTGCTAACACTATATATATTAAATTTTAATTTAACTTTACCATCTTCATATTGTTAAATTTTACTAAGTTCTATATTAGGCTTTACTATTTTCTTTGGTTCTGGAGGAGGAACATCTTCTAAGATCCATTTATCAGAGAGACTAATATCTTTTCATTGAATAGTTCTAGAAATTACTGTATCAACTTTACTTAAGTTTATTTATAAAAATTTAGTTTATCCTAATTTATGTTTCATTATATACATTGTTGCAAAAGCAAATACCATAGCTTTATACTTTATTTTATACATTAATGCTACTGGAATAGATCCTTCAAACATTTTATAATTATGAGTTTTAATTTTTAATATTACACTTTTTAATATATTCAGATCATTTAAGGATATAGTTATATCAGGAAAACAGTCAAATGAGATTGGTTAACTACTTAGACTGATTTCTATCGTTCCTAATAATGAGTCATTAAAATTTATAAACCTAGCATCCCTAACAACTGCTAGAATACTAGTATTTAATTCTTTTCTGGTTAAAGGCTTTATTCCTATCTGTACAAGTTCTATATGTATATATTTATATTTTTTTTACTTTTATGATGCTTTATAGATTCTTCATATAATAATATTATCTTTTCAAAGGATTTACTTAATTGTACATCTCTTTCTTCAACTTTAATTATGTAATCATTTTTAAATATATTTAATTTGAAAATTTTATAAATCTGTTCTTTATCAATTTTAGGTATTACCCAATTATCAATTGCTTTATTAAAATCTTCTAATATTACTTCATTTCTATTTATAATCCTTTTACTTTCTGATGACTCAGAGTTATCAGATCTAGTTGTACTAACAGATTTACATAAAAATGATTTCATCTTTAAATATTTGAAAAATAGATTTTAATGTATTTTCATATTATTTTCAGAAGTGACCACTGACTTATTGCCCTAAATGCCCAACCGATCAACAATCACCCAAATTGCATCATGCTTCTTATGAGTCAAAGTCAAACCAGCCACAAAATCCATCGTTACACACCCCCATTTCCATTCTGGCACTGATAAAGGTTGGAGCAACCCCGAAGGAACTTGATGCTCGGCCTTCATTCTCTGACAAGTGAGACATTTAGATACAAACTCTGCTATGTCTCTCTTCATACCTGACCACCAGCAATGTTGCTTCAAATCATGATATATCTTAGTACTCCCAGGGTGCATAGCAAAAGCCGACTGATGTGCTTCCTCCAAAATAATCTTTTTCAATCTTGCATCATTAGGAACACATAATCTATCTTTGTACCAAAGACTGCCATCATTCCTCATATGGAAATCTTGGCTCTCCTCTTTTTAGCAATCCGATACAACTTTTTGCATTCTTTGATCTTCCAACTGAGCCTCCCTTATCTGATCCAACAACACCGGTCTCAAATGCAACTGAGCCAATAAAGCACCATCATCACATGATTCAAAACTAACATGCAACACTCTCAATTCAACAAGCAACGAGAGCGAATAAGCAGTCAAACCTGCTAAAGACTTCCGACTCAAGGCATCAGCAACAACATTTGCCTTACCATGATGATAATTAATCAAACAGTCGTAGTCTTTAATCAACTCCAACCACCGTCTCTGCCGAAGATTCAACTCCCTCTGGACACCCAAGTACTTTAAACTCTTATGATCTGTATAAATAAAACACTTCTCCCCATAAAGGTAATGTCGCCAAATCTTCGAAGCAAAAACTATGGCTGCCAATTCTAAATCATGCGTCGGATAATTAAGCTCATGCGGTTTTAACTGCCGAGAAGCATAAGCTATGACTCAACCCTTCTACATCAAAACACAACCTAAACCACTATGTGAAGCATCACTGTAAATCACATATGGTTTACCTTCCACAGGTAAAGTAAAAACAGGAGCTTGAGTCAACATCTCTTTCAACTGCTCAAAGCTTGCTTGACATCGATCTGTTCACACGAATCTAACTCCCTTCCGAAATAATATGGTGAGTGGAGTAGCTATCAAAGAAAAACTCTTCACAAATCATCAACAATAGCCTGCCAAACCCAGAAAACTTATAACCTCAGTCACTGTCTTCGGTGGACTCCAATTCAAAATAGCTTCAGCTTTACTCAGATCAACTCTTATACTATCTGCTGAAACCACATGGCCGAGAAAAGTCACTTGATCAAGCCAAAACTCACACTTAGATAGCTTAGCATACAATTGCTTCTCTCTCAAGGTCTGCAATACAATCTGCAAGTACTTATCATGATCCTCCTCATTGCATGAATACACCAAGATATCATCGATAAAGAACACCATAAACTGATCTAGATAGGGTCTGAATACCCTGTTCATCAAATCCATAAAAGATGCTGGTGCATTCATCAATCCAAAAGGCATCACCAAGAACTCATAATGTCCTTACCTTGTGTGGAAAGCTGTCTTAGGTACATCTTCAACTCTGACTCTCAACTGATGGTACCTTGATCTCAAATCAGTTTTAGAGAATACTACTGCTCCCTTCAACTGATCAAAGAGATCATCTATCCTAGGCAAAAGATACTTATTCTTGATAGTCACTTTATTCAACTGCCTATAATCAATGCACAATCTCAATGTACCATCCTTCTTCTTCACAAACAAAACAGGCGCTCCCCACGGAGACACACTAGGGCAAACAAACTCTTTATCCAACAACTCTTGCAACTGTACCTTCAACTCTCTCAACTCAGCAGGTGCCATTCTATAGGGAGTAATAGAGATGGGAGTGGTACCAGGCAACAAATTGATACCAAACTCAACCTCTCTCTCAGGGGGTATCCCTGGCAACTCCTCAGGAAAAATATCTGGGAATTCAACAACTATGGGTATATTATCAAGCTGAGAACCCACTACTCGGGTATCTACCACATGAGCAAGATAAGCCTCACATCCCTTCCGAATCATCCTCCTAGCTGCAATAGTTGAAACAAACAAGGATGAAATATGTCTCTGCTCATTAGATACTGTTAGACAAATGACCTTAATTTTGATCCTTGACAACTCAAATGGATGATCTATTTAACTTGTGTTTGAGAAATCTTGTTGCAGGATTAGGTTACTTCAAATAAGGTGAACAGAACACTTATAGCGGTCGCACCTCACCTGAATACGACCGCTCCATGTAATTAAAAGAAGAAATCTTATCACAGTAGGTTTCGCGGTCAGAAGTTCGACCTATATAGCGACCGCTCCTACAGAATAGCGACCGTCCGAATATTTGAACGACCGCTACTCAAGGAACTTAAATCATTACAATCACAGTAAGGTTCGCGGTGACAAGAACGGTGAATGACTCGACCTCGCTTATCACTTTAGCGACCGCCCCATTCAGAATCGCGACCGCTCTACCATTCAAGAAGAAATTGTTTGAAGAGACAGTAGGTTTCGCGTCCTCAGGAGCGTCTAGAAGTTCGACACGAGTTTCTCAATTCGACCGCGATAATCTACATAGGGCGACCGCGACATTCAAATTATGGCGGACATTCAATTTTGCCCTGTCAGAGAATGACACGTAATATGACCGTTATAAACCCACTTGATTATTCAAAAAGGGCGACCGTACCATTGCTAGGCGCGACCGTCCCGACAAACACAGCTGGGCAAGAAGCCGGTCCGACAAACACAGCATGGGCAAGATTCCAGCTGCAGAGCACTAAAATTCGACCGTTGAAGTCTTTTCAAAAGTAGCGACCGTCCCCTGTTAAAGGACGACCGCGAGAAGCATGAGCGCGACCATCCTTGCATGAAGGGCGACCGCGAAGTGCTTCGGGCAGTTTAAGTAAAGAAGGTCTAATCTACCAATACATTATTCTTAATGTCTATAACGGCTAGTAAGACCACAATGGCTATAAATACAATGTCTCTCTGAGAAAACAAAAAAGAGGAATAAGCAAGAAATCAGATTGTAATAGCCAAGCAACAAATTTTCATTTACTTAAACTTACAATTAAATTGTAATGTATGTTAGGTGTTAGCATTGAAAACACCATTGTATAAGTTTGAGTGTAAGCTTGGGAAACACTTGGGTTGAGAGAGTAAGCCTTGTAAAACTCTTGTTAGGTTGAGAGAGTAAGCCTTGTAAAACTCTTGTTAGGTTGTGAGAGTAAGCCTTGTAAAACTCTTGTTTGGGTTGTGAGTGTGAGCCTAAGAAAAACACTTGTGAAGTTAGGTGTGAACTTGTGAAAACACCAAAGTTGGAAGTAAGCTTGTAAAAACTTCAAAGATTAGTGGAACCTTAACAAGTTGTTAAGGAAGTGGATGTAGGATTGAAGTAAATCCGAACCACTATAAATCTTGTGTGTTCTTTCTTTCTTCCATTACTCAACCAACTCTCTATTCCGCATTTCTTGATTGTTGAGTTTTTTAAATTGTCATTAATTCTTGAGAAAACCAATTCACCCCCCCTCTTGGTTGCCATCTTGGGACAACAATTGGTATCAGAGCCCTTAGATTTCTTAAACTTAATTGTGAAATCTGATCCACTATGGCAACTTCTTCTTCATCAAGCTCTCATGGAAATCTTAATTCTATTCTTAGACCCTACTTTGATGGAACTGATTATTCATACTGGAAACACAAAATGTATTTGTTTCTAGATAGTGAAGGGATTGAACTATGGGATTTCGTGGAAAATGAATGGAAATCTCCTACCCACGAAGTTGACGGTATTCAAGTTCCACTTCCCAAAGCTCAATGGTCAACTAGCAATGTCAGAGATCGATTCAAGAACAATAGAGCTGCTTCCATCTTGATGAATTCCATTTCAAGGGAAGAAGGCGGAAGAGTTCAACATTTAACTTGTGCACATTGCATTTGGAAAACACTTGAAAACTACCATGAAGGTACGACTCAAGTGAGATTTACCAAAAAACAAATGCATGTTCATGAATATGAGCTATTCAAGATGAAACCAAATGAAAATGTCACCGACATGACCAATCGCTTACTTGCAATTGTCAATGAACTAAAGAAGTATGGCAAGGTATATGATCAAGGTGATGTAAACAGCAAAATCTTGAGAGCCCTAAGAGCTAGAAAGAACTTTGAATCCAAAGTATCATCCATAGAAGAAGCTCATGATCTCAGCACATTAAGAACCGATGAGCTAGTTGGAAAATTACTCACATTTGAGCTACACAGTGAGAAAGAAGAAGATCAAGGTGAGAAAGAAAAGAGAAAACCAATTGCACTCAAAGCAATCAAAGAAGCTGAGAGCTCAAGCAATGAAGGTACTGATGATGAAGATGAAATGGCAATGTTCTCTAAAAGAATCAATGAATGGAAAAGGAAGAAAATATTACAAGCAAACAAAGGTACACCTCCTAAATTCTCCTTCAAAGATAAAGAAAAGAAAAATGAGGTAAAATGCTATGAATGTGGAAAAACCGGTCACATCAAGTCGGATTGCTACAAATTAAAGAACAAAAGGAAATGGGATAAAGAAAAGAAAAAGTCTCTCAAAGCCACATGGGATGACTCTTCCTCAAGTGAAGAAGAAGAAGAGGAAGGAATTGCAAATCTTTGTCTCATGGCTATTGAAGATGACTCCAATGAGGTAAGTACTCAATCCTTTGATCTTGTAGCACATGATGATATAAGTGATATAGATGATAGTGATTTGATTAAGCACATGAATTCTAAAATAGAAAAATATTTCTCCAAAATGATGCTCTATAAAGAGAAAAACTCTAAGTTAGAAAAGGATTTTATATGCTTAAAGAACTCTACCTTAGAATTGAAAACCTCAAATGAACATTTGATGAATACAATAGGAGAATTAAATAAAAGCTCACATGACTTAGAAAAAGTGATTAAAGAGAATGAGGCATTGAAGCATGAACTAAAAGAACTAAAAGAATCAATTTCCAGATTTCATAAAGGAAAGGAAGCATTGAACACATTAATTAATAATCAAAGGTCACCTTCCTTGAAATATGGATTAGGATTCAATGGCTCAACCAACATTGCACCTAGCAAACCAACATTTGTGAAAGCATCTACAACTGAAATTTCTGATGTTCATATCAAAAATGCTTGCACCAAGTCTAAAAGAACTTCTTATGGTTCACTAGGAGATAAAGCCAAAAATAACTATGCATTGTTGTTCACTAAACTTGCACAAAAGAAATCACATACTTGTAGTTGTATGTACAATGCAAAAAGAAAAATGCAGAAGCATAGAACACCATGGCAATGCACATATTGCATGAAATTTGGTCACAAAAACTTCTATTGTTATATAAGAAAAGCTCATCTCAATTTAGAAGGCACTCTTTCTACTAACCATCAAGGACCCAACTTCATGTGGGTACCTAAAAGAAGATGATCACAATTGTCTTGCAGGTATGCCTAAAATCTACTATCAATGAAAGCACATGGCTTGTGGATAGTGGATGCTCAAGGCATATGACTGGAAATGCAAAGCTCATTTAAAACAAAGAGTGTTATAAGCACCTCTAGACCTTTAGAGCTCATTCATTTAGATTTGTTTGGACCAAATAGAGTTACAAGCTTAGGAGGCAAATCATATGCATTTGTTCTTGTTGATGACTACTCTAGATTCACATGGGTTAATTTCTTAGCTCAAAAGAATGAAGCCTTTAATTTCTTCAAAACGTTTGCAAAAAGAGTTCAAAATGAAAAAGGATATGTGATCACATCTATTAGAAGTGATCATGGCAAAGAATTTGAAAATGAAAATTTTGAAGACTTTTGCAATGAACTTGGCATTTCACATAATTTTTTTGCTCCTAGAACTCCACAGCAAAATGGTGTAGTTGAAAGGAAAAATAGAACTTTAATCGAAATGGCTAGGACAATGCTCAATGAATATGATTTACCATCTTATTTTTGGGCGGAAGCCGTTAATACAGCTTGTTACATTGCAAATCGTGTTTATAAAAGGCATTTAACTAATAAAACTTCTTATGAGCTATGGAATGGAAGAATACCCAGAATTGGATATTTTAGAGTATTTGGATGCAAATGCTTCATATTGAATACCAAGGATAATCTTGGAAAATTCTCATCCAAATCAGATGAAGGCATATTCTTAGGATATTCATCATTTAGCAAAGCATATAGGGTATTTAACATGAAAACTCTAGTTATAGAAGAATCAATGCATGTTGTATTTGATGAGTCATCTAAACTTGATCAAAAGAAAGGTATTACTTTCAATGACCCTGCAGGTACTCTTGAACCTCTTGAATCTATTGATGCTCCAAAGATCAATCAACTTGAAGAAAAGACTCAAGATCTACCTAAGGATTGGCAATACAAGAAAGATCATCCAAAGGAACTCATCATTGGAGAAACATCAAAGGGAGTAACTACTAGATCTAAAATTAATCATGTTGATGTTAATTTTGCTTTTGTTTCTCAAATTGAACCAAAAACTGTTGAGGAAGCTTTAAATGATGAAAATTGGATAACTGCAATGCAAGATGAACTTAATCAATTTGAAAGAAATAATGTTTGGCAACTTACTCCTAGACCTATAGATCATTCTATAATAGGATGCAAATGGATTTATAGGAATAAGCTTGATGAAAATGGTCACATCATTAGAAATAAAGCAAGATTGGTAGCCAAAGGTTATAATCAAGAAGAAGGTATTGACTATGATGAAACCTTTGCCCCAGTAGCCAGATTAGAAGCTATTAGAATATTACTTGCCTTTGCATGTCATATGAATTTTAAGCTTTATCAAATGGATGTTAAAAGTGCATTTCTAAACGGACTCATAAATGAAGAAGTTTATGTTGAACAACCTCCTGGTTTTGAAAACTACAAATTTCCTGATCATGTTTTCAAACTTACCAAAGCTTTATATGGATTAAAGCAAGCACCTAGAGCTTGGTATGACAAACTTAGTGCATATTTACTTGAAAATGGTTTTGCAAAAGGAAAAGTAGACAC
This sequence comes from Garcia nutans, assembly GCA_947685225.1. Lineage (NCBI taxonomy): Eukaryota > Viridiplantae > Streptophyta > Magnoliopsida > Malpighiales > Euphorbiaceae > Garcia > Garcia nutans. Next base: position 15,146,777 of record CANTUV010000011.1, on the reverse strand, counting down.
AACTCTTTTTGTTAAAAAGGATAAGCATAACATCTTGATTGTACAAATTTATGTGGATGACATAATATTTGGAGCTACTAATGAAACCTTGTGCAAAGAATTTGCTTCTTGTATGACTAGGGAATTTGAAATGAGCATGATGGGTGAACTCAAGTTTTTCCTTGGACTGCAAGTCAAGCAATATAAAGATGGAATCTTCATCAACCAATCCAAATATACAAAAGAACTCATCAAGAAATTTGGAATGGATGGCTGCAAAACTAGCAAAACTCCCATGAGCACATCATTGAAATTAGGTAAAGATGAAAATGGTAAAGCAGTAGATGAGAAGAAATATAGAGGTATCATCGGATCACTACTTTACTTAACTGCTTCTAGGCCTGATATAATGTTTAGTGTATGTCTTTGTGCTAGATTTCAAACTAGTCCTAAAGAATCACACTTGAATGCCACTAAGAGAATCTTGAAATATTTGAGTGGTACAATACATTTAGGACTTTGGTATCCTAAAAACACATCATTTCATATTATAGGATTTTCAGATGCAGATTACGCTGGTAGTATATTAGATAGGAAAAGCACAACAGGAGCATGTCACTTTCTTGGTAATTGTCTAGTTTCTTGGCATAGTAAGAAACAAGCATCGGTTGCTTTATCCACAATGGAAGCTGAGTATGTTGCAGCTTGTTTTTGTTGCACACAAGTATTATGGATGAAACAACAATTGCTTGACTATGGTAAGGTTTTTAACAATATTTCCATTAAATGTGACAACACTAGTGCTATCAATTTGTCTAAAAATCCTATACAACATTCTAGATCCAAGCATATAGATATTAGACATCATTTTTTAAGGGAAAATGTGCAAAATCAGAACATAATTCTAGAATTTATTGAAACACAAAATCAACTTGCGGATGTCTTTACAAAACCCTTGAATGAAGATAGACTTAATTTTATTAAACTTAATTTAGGAATGATTGATGGAAACACTCTGAATTAATTGCCTATCAATAAGGTTTCTATGTGCATGAATTTAATGCTTCTTAACACAATAGAAATATTCTCCATCTTTCCTTGAATCTTTCATTTTTAAGTATGTCGCGGTCGCTCCAGTATTCTTTAGCGGTCGCTATCCTGTCTGTCAGTTTCATTCAAACTAATGAATCTGTGCGCGGTCGAGAAAATTTGTGCGCGGCCGCACCAATTTGAATAGTTTCGACCGTTACAGTTACATTCCTCACTCGCGAGCATACTTATCTTGACAATGGTCGCTAGATCATAAGTCGCGATCGCACCTTGTTAAATCTGCGACTGCACCCTGTACACTCTGCTCGAAAATTTATAACCGTTGGTTGTGTGACAGGTCGCAACTCTTAACTTTCAACAGTCAAAAACGGCTATTTTCTTAAATCCATCTATTTAAGAGTGTTTTGCATCAGTTTATCTGATATTTTGCCTATTAAAGCACACAAACCTTCCTCTGAAACCCTAAAAACCTCTCAATATCATCTGTTTCTCAATCACTCTCTGTTTTCCTACTCTCTTCTGTTCTAATGGCCCCCAAAAGAAAAACCACTTCCAAAATAAAAGGTCAAGCCAAGAGAGTTCCAGGAGTCACCATTAGAGAACCCATTGTTGATCCTCCATCTCCTCCTCAATCTAAAAGAGGTGAGAAAATTCACAAACCTCACCATCAAACCACTGAAGAAGATGTTAGGTATGCCATGCTAAAGAGAAAGAAGGTTGAAGGCACCAAATCTCCTTTTGGTGGGATGCTTTCTGCCTTGAACATCAAGGATGAAATTGAGAGATTGCTGGATGTCCTTGGATGGAGAAAATTTGTCTTTCCAGAAGAGGTAGGCTACTCTAGTCTGAGTAAGGAGTTTTTAATGTCTCTTCAAATAGAGAAGAGTGCAAATTCTGCACTAGGGTGGTATGGGGTCAGATTTAAGCTCTTTGATCAATACCAAGCCCTATCTCTAGAAGATTTTGGCAGCATTTGGGACTTCCCCTCTGAAGGTATAACCTCCTACAATGACCAAATCTTCTCAAACCCAACACTTTCTGATTTCTGGAGAGAAATTTCCATTGAAACCTCTTTTGAAAAGGAATCTAAAGCCAGACATATCAAATCTCTCACCCACTGGATGCTCCATAGGATTATCACCTATACCATTCACCAAAGAGCAGATGGGAATGAGAAAGTAACCAAGAGAGACCTTATATTTCTGTATGCTTTCACCCACAACATCAAAATAAACACCACCAAGTTCTTGATTGATACTCTTTATCATCATGCTGTAACAAGAACTGGTACCTTCTTCCTATCCTCTCAAGTTACTCAAATAGCTAGGCACCTAAACCTTCTGAATGATTTGAACTTAGCTACTTTGAGGAACCCTTTCACTCTAGCCTCCAATGCTATCACAATGGATTACTTAGAGCATGCTGGTTGTGTAAGGAAGATAGAAGGGTCATATGTATACTGCTATGGCAAGAAAGGAGTTATGGATAAACAAAAGAAAAGGCCAAGGTATACAATTGAGGAAGAGGGAGATTCTGTAGAAGTTGCAGTAGAACTACCTTCAAAAGCTGCTTCATCAAAAGCTGCTCATGAAACTGCTTCATCCTCCACACAACTCATCCTCCAAGCTAAGAACAAGAAATAAGAAAATTATGGGGGAGAAATAAGAACAAGAACAACAATCTGTTTGAACATTTGCAAATTAGGGAAAAATGTTTATGGGGGAGTTAATTTCTTGTTGAAATTTATTGAACATTTGCAAATAAGAAAAAATGTTTGCATCAAACAATAACATGTGCACCAAGATAATCTAATAATCACAATGCTCTTAACCATGATTGTTGCATATGTTAAGAGGGAGCATTTTAGACTTATTATTTTTCTTATCATTCCATTTGAAATTGTCAAAGTCAAAATGGGGGAGATTGTTAGACAAATGACCTTAATTTTGATCCTTGACAACTCAAATGGATGATCTATTTAACTTGTGTTTGAGAAATCTTGTTGCAGGATTAGGTTACTTCAAATAAGGTGAACAGAACACTTATAGCGGTCGCACCTCACCTGAATACGACCGCTCCATGTAATTAAAAGAAGAAATCTTATCACAGTAGGTTTCGCGGTCAGAAGTTCGACCTATGTAGCGACCGCTCCTACAGAATAGCAACCGTCCGAATATTTGAACGACCGCTACTCAAGGAACTTAAATCATTACAATCACAGTAAGGTTCGCGGTGACAAGAACGGTGAATGACTCGACCTCGCTTATCACTTTAGCGACTGCCCCATTCAGAATCGCGACCGCTCTACCATTCAAGAAGAAATTGTTTGAAGAGACAGTAGGTTTCGCGTCCTCAGGAGCGTCCAGAAGTTCGACGCGAGTTTCTCAATTCGACCGCGATAATCTACATAGGGCGACCGCGACATTCAAATTATGGCGGACATTCAATTTTGCCCTGTCAGAGAATGACACGTAATATGACCGTTATAAACCCACTTGATTATTCAAAAAGGGCGACCGCACCATTGCCAGGCGCGACCGTCCCGACAAACACAGCTGGGCAAGAAGCCGGTCCGACAAACACAGCATGGGCAAGATTCCAGCTGCAGAGCACTAAAATTCGACCGTTGAAGTCTTTTCAAAAGTAGCGACCGTCCCCTGTTAAAGGACGACCGCGAGAAGCATGAGCGCGACCATCCTTGCATGAAGGGCGACCGCGAAGTGCTTCGGGCAGTTTAAGTAAAGAAGGTCTAATCTACCAATACATTATTCTTAATGTCTATAACGGCTAGTAAGACCACAATGGCTATAAATACAATGTCTCTCTGAGAAAACAAAAAAGAGGAATAAGCAAGAAATCAGATTGTAATAGCCAAGCAACAAATTTTCATTTACTTAAACTTACAATTAAATTGTAATGTATGTTAGGTGTTAGCATTGAAAACACCATTGTATAAGTTTGAGTGTAAGCTTAGGAAACACTTGGGTTGAGAGAGTAAGCCTTGTAAAACTCTTATTAGGTTGAGAGAGTAAGCCTTGTAAAACTCTTGTTAGGTTGTGAGAGTAAGCCTTGTAAAACTCTTGTTTGAGTTGTGAGTGTGAGCCTAAGAAAAACACTTGTGAAGTTAGGTGTGAACTTGTGAAAACACTAAAGTTGGAAGTAAGCTTGTAAAAACTTCAAAGATTAGTGGAACCTTAACAAATTGTTAAGGAAGTGGATGTAGGATTGAAGTAAATCCGAACCACTATAAATCTTGTGTGTTCTTTCTTTCTTCCATTACTCAACCAACTCTCTATTCCGCATTTCTTGATTGTTGAGTTTTTTAAATTGTCATTAATTCTTGAGAAAACCAATTCACCCCCCCTCTTGGTTGCCATCTTGGGACAACAGATACCATCACACTTCTACCATCACCGGTTCTCAGAGTAACACACTTATTCTGACAGTCTACCACAGCTCCATGCTTGGACAACCAATACATGCCTAATATTAGATCATATTCCTTAAAAGGCATTTCAATCAAATCACCAAGGAATTCCTCATCTTGTACCACAACTGAACTATTATGATGCACCTTGCTAACTACCACATTATGCCCTAAAGAATTTGTCACCAAAATATCAAATCCTAAGGACTCTGAATGCAATTCAGTCACAGGTAAGATAGATGCACTTATGTATGAATGCGTAGATCCAGGATATATTAGAGCAAGAACTGAAATGCCAAATAAAGAAACTGTACTCGCAATGACGACTGAAGAATCTTGCTGCCTCTGCATCACATACACTCGCTGAGATGGCCCAGCCTCATCTGGCCTATTACCTCCGGATGTAGAGCCTCCTCTCTAACTAATCCCAGGTCAACCACCTCTACTAAAACCTCTGCCTCCTCAACCTCCTCTAGCACTGGGTCGAGAAGCTGCAGTATCAGTCTGTCTATCTTTCGGTAGCTCAGGGTAATCTCTGAGGAAATGATTCGGTGACCCACATCTATAACAAACTCCTGGTCCACCCGTCTTCCAACAAGCTCCCCCATGTGCACTACCACAATGGACACATGTATAAGAAACGGGCCTCTGAACCACTGGGGTCAGAGCACTAGCTACAGAAACTGTAGGTCTTGATCTCTACCTCTGATGCTGTACTGACCTACCAGGCTGCCTTTGGCCCCTAATGAACCTCGAAAAATAGCTTCCTCTACCTCTCTTCATAGATGAAGATGCTGCCTCAAATTAGGGTCTCCTAACTCTAGTCTCCTCCTCAGTAGCAGCTGCTGCAATACCCTGTGCTCTCTCAGCACTCCTGGCTACTGCAATCAACTGAGAAAAATCTTAGTACCGGGAACTAGCAACAATACACATGATAGAGGGTCTCAACCCCTCTTCAAATTTCCTACATCGGTCTATCTCAATTGAAATAATCCCACTAGTATAATGACTCAACTGGATATACTCAATCTCATACTCTGTCACTGTCCGGTTATCCTGTCTCAGATTCAGAAACTCCATCTTCTTGGCATCTTTATACTCCCTCGGAGTATACTTCTACTCAAACTTCCGCAGAAAATCACCATAAGTCAGCGTCAGTGGATCATCCATCGCATGTGAAACTGTTTTCCACCAATCATATGCATCTCTCTGCAGAAGTGATCTAAGTATAATAAAAAATTTCTTCACGAGTAGCCTGCAGCTGGATGAATACCCTCTGAATTCTATCTAACCATTGCTCAGTTACTGCAGGATCTGTAGTACCAAAGAAGTCCTCAGCTCCGAACTTCCTCAATTTATCATACTGCCTTACCGGTACTTGCAGCTGTGGTTGCGGTGGCGGCTGCTGCACTGGAGCCTGCCTCAATAACTCTACCATATACCGTAATCAAATCGACGGAATCTCATCAGCTGCTGGTCTCTCTGGTACAGGAGCAGATGCCTCTCCAGCTCTCTCAACCCTAGCTCATTCTCTACCCTTAACAGGAGCTACACTCTCAGCACTACCTTCAATGGACTGACGTGACTGAGATGCCATCACTACCTATATCTGCAAATATAGCAGAAGATTACCTCATCAAAGATCAGAAACTGCCAGTGCCAATGCATGTATCTTATTTAAAAATCATATTTTAAAAACCAAAATTTTCTTTTTCTTACAATTCACGTTGGTTGAGAATCTCAAACCTAGGCTCTGATACTAAAACAATTGTAATACCCCTATATCCAATATATGTACACCACATATACTCACAATATGTAATATATGTATAGAATATATAAGAATGTCACAGTCCATTTTAAACAAACAAAACCAATCTTTAAAACTTTACCTCAAATCATCATTTCAACAATATGAGTAAACTTAAAACATTTAATTTATGCTATAGAAAGTAATAAATGAAACATCCCTTGTTAAAATATATATACATGTATCTTTATTACCCCAATAGTTGATCCAAAACATTAGTTTAATAAGCAGTAAAAAATGTAGCGGAATATACATATTTATACATCAAAATCAATATTTACAAAAATATAGAGTTACTACATGCTGCCAGTTCTTCTCTGATCTTGATGTCCAAAAATCAACACTTCACAAGGGATCACAAGCCTAGACTCGACTCGGTCTAGCTGAACTCTCCGGCTCAACCGAATCTACCCTGTCACCTGTGCGATAAATTACAATCGCGCTAAGCCAAAGGCTTAGTGGTACAAACCATGATAATAATATGATTCAAATGTAATGCCAATGTCACACTTTCAAGAATTAGAAGTAATATACAAAGATATCATATTTCATAACTTTAAATCTCATTACATCCTTAAATTGTTCCATTTTACATAATCCACATTAAACCAAAGACAAGCATGAGCTCAAAAGAAACTAATATGCCATTCAAATTCCAAAGTTACTGTTTTGGTCAAATAATCACATTTATCAAGCCTGAAGGCGAATTATTATCACAATGAGGATTACCTCATATGTAACATCCCAACTAGGCTTCAAGGACTAGGCCCAACCAAGCTTAAAGGGATTGTTACTTTTAGGCATGCCACCAATAACAAAACTCTAAAAATTGAATAACATACCAGGCACACAATTCTTTCATTATGTTATTATCAAATCCTTTTTCATTTTCTCATAATCATCATAAGCAGAATGCCTCAAATATCCCATTTATACCAATATAGCCATCACCAATGGCTTTACATATCTGTAGACCCTTAATTTTTGACCAAATCCGATTTAATATATTTTATTTAGCCCAAAATAATTTTTGTTGTTTAATTGGTCTAAAATAATTTTAATTAAATAATTTTTACCTTAGTATTTAATTTTTATTAATAAAAATAAAAATAAACAAATAAAAAAATAAAAATAAAAATAAAAATCGGAGTCGGAAAAAAAATCGGCAACGAAAAGTGGTCGCGCGGGCCCGTCGGCCCAGCAGCAGCTCACCCGCTAGCCCGCGGGCGTTTCGCCTTTCGCCCGCAGGATTTTTCTGCGGGCTGGCATGCCACGGGCCCGTTGCCACAGTTTTTGCCAGCGCAAAATTTTTCAACGCAATTTTTTGAAACCTAATCCAATTAGGTTTTAATTTCTTTTTTTTATTAATATTACTTACCTTAGTTAATTAGGAATAAACAACCTAAAAACCCTTATAAATAAGGACCATGAAGAACCAAATTGGGGAAGGAAATTTTTTCACAGTGAGCTTAGGATTAGAAACCAAATCAAGGAAGGAAAAGCAACAATTCAATTCAACTGATTTTTAAGGGAGTAGCAGCACATATTAAGGGATTCAAAGGCAATAGAGTCTTGTCTTTGGTGCTAGTTCATCCAAGAAGAGTTATTTTTTGGAGAATCAACAAAAGGAGGTATGTTAAATTCTTTTTGATCTATGTTTTACAGTAGTCAAATCTATAAAATTTAAGGTTCTTTGAATAAAAAATCTTAGAGCTTTAATTTGATTTTTCCAAGATTAAAATACTAAAACGTGACCTTCTTTTCTAAAAAGACTTAAAATTGTTATTTTTTCTTCTTAAAAATCTTAAAACTCTAATTGAACATATTTTTCAACAAAATCAAAATCAAATTCTGTTTCTTTTAAGATTTTAAAGTAGGTTCTATTTCATTCAAAAAGCCCTAAAAAACATCTTTTCTACTTATAAAAACTTCAATCCATGTGTTTAAATTCATAAAACTTCATAAATCATCAAATTGCTTTTTAAAACTCTACTTCAAATTCATTACCCGTGAACCCTAATTTCAAAGCCAAAATCCAAAATTCATCTTTTAAACCTAAAACAATGAACCCTAACCCTTTTAAAACCTTAAACCCTAATTTTTATGAACTCTAATCCTTTTAAAACATTGAAAACCATAAAAACATAAAAACTCTAAAATTACACAGTAGCTTAAATCACTATTTAAAATCATGAATTAAAAAGTATTTCAAAGTGTCCAAAACCCTAGTTTCATGATTTCACCATTCAAATCTTAATTTGTTTAATCAAAGTGTCTTGCCAACCTTTAAAAAACATAAAACCCTAATCTATTTTAATTCCCTAAAAGGTCACAGTAGCTTAACTTTAGAATTTCCAAAACCTTAACACATGAGATAAAAAAACCCTAAATGGAAATAGTAGCTATACTTGAACTTTTATTTGTTTTATTCAATTCCATATTTATTTATACCTTGATTTATTTCTTATGCTTTAATCTATTTAATTTCAATACTTGGTTTATTTAATTTATCATGGATGGATATTTATTTTCTTTAAATACTTTTGATGAATGATTTATTTATGATGGATGATTATTTACTTTTATCAATCAATTTAGACTTCCAAAAGTTGTAAGAGGTATGTTTCCACTTGGTGGGTACCTCATTAGTTAAACATCATGTAATTTAATTTTCTTTTCTATTTTAGAACCTTTGTAAAGGGCATGTTTCTACCTTTTGGTGGGTGTCCTATCTAGACATGTGATGTAAGGACATGTTTCCATCCTTGGATGGGTGTCCATTTATTTGTTTTGTTTTGTTTGGACATTGCTTTGATTTTAATATAATGATGCTTTCTTTTTATTGTGTGTGGTATGGATAATATTATTATATTTAAGAATTTTATAATATTAAGACCTGTAAAGGAGGCCGGTTCCAATGAACCGGGCGTTGTGGGGGTGTTGGACCATTTCTCACCTTCCCCACACGTACCCAACTTTCCGAACCCATTAAGGGGTTGGGGATTCCTTAGGAATCGAGTCATCCACCCCTTTCTTTTTCCCGGCCCATCCGGGTGGCGACTCCATTTTCTCCGGACTTAGGTCCGTGTTCTCTAAGGCCCCGAGCCTAAACAGTGCCGAAGTCGCAAGAACCATTCCACCGGGAGTGGGGGTAAAAATCTCCGCTCACAGTGGTGACTCCACTGGGGATAAGAGAAGTTGATTCCGTTGGTCTTTATATTATTCTATTCTTTCTTATAATGATTTTATCCATTGCATCATATTAGTTTGCATCGTGTGCGTGAGTTAGGACGCCCGTGTTACCCGTGTTGTGTTATGTAATGGATACCATACTTTCACTCAAGGTATGGAGATCGAGCATTACATAACCACTCATAGCCTCGTACCATTTGGTATATACTTGCTATGGGAACCTAAGCCTTTTAACCCAAAGACTAAAGCTCATATAATTGGCCTAGTTATTTTCCTTAAGGTTTTACCCCAAATGCATGTTGTTTGACTATGGTTAGTTTATCTTAGTCTAAATCATGGCTTATTTGGTTTGTTCTTTTTCTAATATGACCTAAGTATATTGTAAGCTCAAAATAAACTTTTCTCTAAAATCCAAAAGACCAAAACTATTTTTAAAATTTTTCAAGATGGTCTTTGGACATAAGATTTTTTCTAAAAACAAGTTAAAAAATTTTTTTTGGCCCATGGCCCAAATACTAAGTCCAAAATCCATTTTTCTAAAATCTTTTACAATGGGCTTAGAAACAAAACTATTTTCACCCAACCATTTTTTACAAAGAGCTTGCAAAAATATTTAGGTCAATTATGAAATACCAAAAATCAATTGTGGGCCTAATTTACACTAAGAACAAATTAACCATGGGCTTGTTTTTGGCATGAATCATTAGTTACTTTTTCAAGTGAGAAATCTATTTATAATAAACCTCTTAATTTCGTTTTAATCCAACATAGCATAAAAGCTACTTTAGTTGGTTGAATGGATTAAAACCTAATTAATGGGAATTATCATGGATTGATTTCCATTTTCGAAAATATAACTATTGGTTGAAACATCCGAGGGAATTATTCGAAAGCAAGATACCCCGTGTTGGTATTTTGTTAACCATATACCTAGGAAAAAGAGACTCACCATTCGTGTGTGGATGTTATAAGGTTAGAAGGAACGTCCTAATTATCTTTCTTCGTTGATTGTTCGTGCATACATGCGTACATGCATACATTTGCATCTCATATCATTGATCCTTTCTGGCTCATAAACCTGAAGTACAACAATTCAAGAGCATACAACGATACCAACTACAACATTGATTTAGATTCAAGTACTTCATTTGAAGGATGGATGCAAACCAGCTAAGGGACATCGTCGATGAAGTTGTCAAAGCTAGGATGGCCGAGCTACGAGATCAATTGGTTGAAATTATGAAGACCCAATTGATTGAAATTCTGGAGATCATCAACAATGCTAATAAGGCATCTCCCATTGACATAAGGAAGAAGGAAAGGGCAGCATTAACAAGGAACATGTCTACTAATAGAGATCGAATGAAAAATGAGAGATTAATCCCTATTCTACAAGACCAACCGAATCATGTGCTATCTAAGTGGAGCAATAAGAGAGGCTATCACCCTAGTGTGCAAAGTCAAAGAGAAAAAGGAGGTGTTGAGGAAAATACAACAACTGACCCTACAAAGAAGCGTAAATTTTCAAACTTAAGGGAGCCTTTGTCAAAGATGTTAGAAAATCTAATGAAAATGGATTTGCTACAACCATTGGCACCTCGGCTTCTACATAAGCCTCTACCACCAAATTTTGATGCCAAGGCCTTCTGTCAATTCCATCAAATGCATGGGCATGAGACAGATAAATGTGTTCGATTAAGGCATGAAATCCAAGATTTAATTGACAGTGGAAAGCTGCTTGAACCTGATAAGCCCAACACTAAGAATAATTCTCAGCCTAAAATTGGAAGGGCATCATCGCTTACAACCTTCATAAAGAGTTTTATCTTGTCACCTTGTCATGATATGGATAGAGAAGCTGCTAAAGATGATATGCTACTAAGCAAGCTTGGACTAACTGTGGATGATGAAGCCATGATCCTTAATGATGGAAAAAAATCCTTGCCCTTGATGAATGGAGCATCTTTGACTCCAACTCAATAAACTTTCCTTAGCTTGAATGTTGCTTTTCAATTTTACTTTCTTTAATTGGAACTATCATGTTTTTCAAATTTAAATTTGTTTGAATAAATTACTTTTATAAAAAAAATTTGTTGGTCTTTGTTCATTTTGATGCTCAACCAATGAGGAATCTAGCTTGATAATTCATGAATTAATATATCTAGGCATCATGACTTGAATGACTTTACTAGGTGAGGGAATTGCTCTATAGCATTGAATTGTGTATGCTTACTTAGAGAGGGCTCCTGCATAATTACCTTTGTCTGGGTCCTAGTCAGTCTTAGAACATGCTTTGACAAATTTTCAAGGCGAAATTGAACTCTACTTATTTAAGAGAGAAATGATCTAGGCATTGTTTGGTTAGCCAACAACTAGTATCCACCCTATTAAATATCAATCCCTAGTTGTCCCTTTGAGCCTTCATAAAATTTTAGCTTTTTTTTCATTGGCTTACAAACCCCAATAATCTACCCTGAGCTGTTGTGATACTTTTGACAAGTCTTATGATCACAAAGGTGAAAAAGCAAGAAGGTCAAAGAAAGAAGTGAATAGTCAAGACTATGAAGATAGTTGAGGTTCTCAAGACCATAAGGGTAGTTGATGTTTTTAAGACCATAAGGATAGTTGATGTTCTCAAAACCTTAAGGGTAGTTGAAGTTCCCTTAATATCTCCAAGACAACATCAACATTGGAGTAATAAATGATTTATCCCTATTAGAGAAGATATATGTTACTCCACTCATCCATTATTGGAAGCCCAAGTTGGTACAAATAAGACAACTCTGTTAGAGCTAAAAAAAAAAATAAAAAAAGAGAAGAGAAAAGAAAAGAAAACAAAAAAGGCAAAAGAAAAGGAAAAAAAACCCAAATGGTTCAAAAAGCCAACTGAGTTCTCTTTTACCTAAGCAGCAAAAGGCTTCCATTTGGACAGTTTGACTTGAATTAGTCCAACCCAACCAAGGATTCAATCAAAATCAGAGGAAAAGGAGAAAGACCATCTAATTCTTGAAAGTTCTGTACTTGACGGTCCTATAAGAAAGAAGGACAAAATGATAGGGAAGAGTAAGAGAAATAAAGAAAAGGGAGAAGAAGAAAAGAAATGAATTTGGGAACCAAACTTTTTGCAAGGGCAAAAACTGTCCTAGTCAATATCCAGATTAATGCCAAGAAGATATAGAATGAATTTGGAGTCTAGTAAGATTGCTCCCAACTGCCTAAAGTTCAAACAAGAAATTTATAGTGTGAGGGTTTGTCCATTGTGTCACACCAGCTCCTATCTCAAAATGGCCTTCATTTAACCCATGTCCCTTATAGACCCCATTTCAAGCCTATCAAAGACCTATTGATCTCTCTTGGTAGGTAGAGTCTATTAGTGGAGATAGTTTGGATAAGCATGCATATGAGATAGACAATATTTAAACTCAAATGAGACCTTTGGCCAAGTAATGTGTATGTGCCTATCTGAAGTGCAACAATTCTTGCTTAAGTAGAAATGATTCCCGAGTTTAGTACGGTAACTAGGGTTGTCATGTTATAGATATGTTAATTTAGAAAAATCAAGTCCTGAGGTACATTGACATTAATTTGGCAAAGTCAACATTTGATTTCAAATTAAAAAAAAAGTGTTTTTTCATACAAAGCCTTCAAGATAAGGGAAGTATGTTGAACCTCCAAAGGACACATTGGGCAAAGAAAATGATTATTGGCAAGCTGCCAATTGACATGCTGAAACATAATTCGAAATGGATGCATCCCTGACTCTACCATTAGGGGTCTCTACCACTCATGTTCTCAACATATAGAAGATAAAAGCCACAAATGCAAAGCTTTCGATCATTCCAATGCAAGACTTGAACAAGCCTCAAAACGGAGTCAATGAGAACACTTCTGCTGATCACCTCAGTTAATGAGTCAATAAAACCACTGTAAGTATCATTCATGCATATCATGCATACACGAGCATATCACATCACACTTTCTTGTCTTGTGTTGTCTATTCCTTGTCAAAATGAACAACAAGCAATCAAAAGAAGATATCAAATTAGGGGGAGCATAGAAAGCCCATTGCTTGAGAAAGCTCCAGTAATCTTGCAAAGAGAAGAAATGCATGCTTATGCGAAAAACAAGACGGCAAAAACATCAATCAAAGCTTGCATGGATAAAATCTTTGGTTTGAGCCTACACAGGGGGCAAAGTTTCTCCTTTTCAATTTTTTGAGTTTATATACCAAATATTTTTAAACTCACTTACAAATATTTTGCCACATAGGGGGGCAAGGAGAGTATTTAAGGTCCAATTAAAAATAGCTAAATCTTTGCAAAAAGGAAGAACAAAAGAATGGAACATTAGAACTCTCAAAAAATGAAGATGCAAAAGACAAAAGACCAATCTAGCTAAAAGAGCTAAAGCCAGGGTAAAGACCCGAACTCCAAAGGATGAAGATCCATTTTCAAGGGTGAAGACCCAATCTCAAAGGATGAAGATCCACTTTTCAAGGGTGAAGACCTGATTTTCAAGGATGAAGATCCATTTGCAAGCGTGAAGACCCAATTTCCAAGGATGAAGATCCATTCTGAGGGTGAAGAATCACAATGCATAAAGCAGCGAGAGCAGTCAGACTTCCCAACTAAAAGGTTAGCCAAATTAAAATCAATTTCAGGTCTAAGTACCTAATCTCGGGTCCAAGTACCCAATCCCAGGTCCAAGCACCCAAATCAAATCAAGCTCGGGTCCAAGTACCCAATCTCGGGTCCAAGTACCCAAATCAAATCAATTTCGGGTCCAATTACCCTCCAATTACCCAAATAAAATCTAATCTCTGGTCCAAGTACCCAAATCAAATCAATCTCGGGTCTAAGTACCCAAATCCCGGGTCCAATCAATCTCGGGTCCAAGTACCCAATCTTGGGTCCAAGTACCTAATCCCGGGTCTAAGTCTCGAATTCAAGTACCCAATCTCAGGTCCAAGGACCCAAATTAAATCAATCTCGGGTCCAAGTACCCAATCCCGGGTCCAAGTACCCAAATTCAATCAATCTCGGGTCCAAGTACCCGATCTTGGGTCCAAGTACCCAATCCCGGGTCCAAGTACCCAAAATCAATTCAAGCTCAGGTCCAAGTACCTAATCTCGGGTCCAAGTACCTAATCTCGGGTCAAAGTACCCGATCTTGGGTCCAAGTACCTAATCCCGGGTCCAAGTACCCAAAATCAATTCAAGCTCAGGTCTAAGTACCTAATCTCGGGTCCAGGTACCCAATCCCGGGTCCAAGTACCCAAATTCAATCAATCTCGGGTCCAAGTACCTAATCTCGGGTCCAGAACCCAAAACAAGTCGCCATATCAAAAATTAAGTCTTATTGCTTTTCACTCTCTTTCACTAAGGTTTCAGATCATTTAAGCAGGGGGGCAAACTGTAGACCCTTAATTTTTGACCCAATCCGATCTAATATGTTTTATTTAGCCCAAAATGATTTTTGTTGTTTAATTGGTCCAAAATAATTTTAATTAAATAATTTTTACTTTATTATCCAATTTTTATTAATAAAAAATGAAAATAAACAAATAAAAATATAAAAATAAAAATAAAAATAAAAATCAGAGTTGGAAAAAAAATCGGCAGCAAAAAGTGGTCGCGCGGGCCCGTCGGCCCAGCAGTAGTTCACCCGAGGGCCCGCGGGCGTTTTAACAGCCCGCAGGATTTTCCTGCGGGCTGGCACACCTCCTGCGGGCTGGCACGCCACAGGCCCGTTGCCACAGTTTTCGCCAGCGCAAAATTTTTAAACGCAATTTTTTGAAACCTAATCCAATTAGGTTTTAATTTCTTTTTTTTATTAATATTACTTACCTTAGTTAATTAGGAATAAACAACCTAAAAACCCTTATAAATAAAGACCATGAAGAACCAAATTGGGGAAGGAAATTTTTTCACAGTGAGCTTAGGATTGAAAACCAAATCAAGAAAGGAAAAGCAACAATTCAATTTAACTGATTTTTAAGGGAGTAGCAGCACATATTAAGGGATTCAAAGGCAATAAAGTCTTGTCTTTGGAGCTAGTTCATCCAAGAAGAGTTATTTTTTGGAGAATCAACAAAAGGAGGTATGTTAAATTCTTTTTGATCTATGTTTTACAGTAGCCAAATCTATAAAATTTAAGGTTCTTTGAATAAAAAATTTTAGAGCTTTAATTTGATTTTTCCAAGATTAAAACACTAAAACGTGACATTCTTTTCTAAAAAGACTTAAAATTGTTATTTTTTCTTCTTAAAAATCTTAAAACTCTAATTGAACATATTTTTCAACAAAATCAAAATCAAATTCTGTTTCTTTTAAGATTTTAAAGTAGGTTATATTTCATTCAAAAAGCCTTTAAAGACATCTTTTCTACTTATAAAAACTTTAATCCATGTATTTAAATTCATAAAACTTCATAAATCATCAAATTGCTTTTTAAAACTCTACTTCAAATTCATTACCCGTGAACCCTAATTTCAAAGCCAAAATCCAAAATTCATCTTTTAAACCTAAAACAATGAACCCTAACCCTTTTAAAACCTTAAATCCTAATTTTTATGAACTCTAATCCTTTTAAAACATTGAAAACCATAAAAACATAAAAACTCTAAAATTACACAGCAGCTTAAATCACTATTTAAAATCATGAATTAAAAAGTATTTCAAAGTGTCCAAAACCATAGTTTCATGATTTCACCATTCAAATATTAATTTGTTTAATCAAAGTGTCTTGCCAACCTTTAAAAAACATAAAACCCTAATCTATTTTAATTCCCTAAAAGGTCACAGTAGCTTAACTTTAGAATTTCCAAAACCTTAACACATGAGATAAAAAAACCCTAAATGGAAATAGTAGCTATACTTGAACTTTTATTTGTTTTATTCAATTCCATATTTATTTATACCTTGATTTATTTCTTATGCTTTAATCTATTTAATTTCAATACTTGATTTATTTAATTTATCATGGATGGATATTTATTTTCTTTAAATACTTTTGATGAATGATTTATTTATGATGGATGATTATTTACTTTTATCAATCAATTTAGACTTCCAAAAGTTGTAAGAGGTATGTTTTCACTTGGTGGGTACCTCATTAGTTAAACATCATGTAATTTAATTTTCTTTTCTATTTTAGAACCTTTGTAAAGGGCATGTTTCTACCTTTTGGTGGGTGTCCTATCTAGACATGTGATGTAAGGACATGTTTCCATCCTTGGATAGGTGTCCATTTATTTGTTTTGTTTTGTTTGGACATTGCTTTGATTTTAATATAATGATGCTTTCTTTTTATTGTGTGTGGTATGGATAATATTATTATATTTAAGAATTTTATAATATTAAGACCTGTAAAGGAGGCCGGTTCCAATGAACCGGGCGTTATGGGGGTGCTGGGCAATTTCTCACCTTCCCCACACGTACCCAACTTTCCGAACCCATTAAGGGGTTGGGGATTCCTTAGGAATCGAGTCATCCACCCCTTTCTTTTTCCCGGCCTGTCCGGGTGGCGACTCCATTTTCTTCGGACTTAGGTCCGTCTTCTCTAAGACCCCGAGCCTAAACAGTGCCGAAGTCGCAAGAACCATTCCACCGGGAGTGGGGGCGAAAATCCCCGCTCACAATATCATCATTAGAGTATACATAACAAATTACATTGTTCATATATTTTGAATCCTCAACATATATTTCACATAGTTCACATAATGCAAATCATAGCACCATTCTCATATATCAACAATATAATAGGTAACTTAACACATTTTCAAACCAAATTTGTTAAGTCCCAAAGTCATATAAATGTATGCAATCATGTAAGGTTTGTACTTACCTCTAAGAGCAATAAACACCAATCTAATAACCTCCTCTTCCAAGATATCTTCAACTAGGGCAACTCAAATCTCTTCAAACCTAATCCAAAGGTGATTATAAAAACTCACTTAGTGACTCACATAAGAGAATAAGGATAAGAACTATCTAGGGAAAACTATACACATGACACACTCAACAACACGGGCGTATCCCTAATCGTGCCCTAAACCCACAAAACATAAGCTTTGACACGCTCAGTGACATGGGCGTGTCACTGTACGTGTCAATCCTCTAACAACACAGTAGCTATGACACGCTCAGTGACATGGGTGTGTCACTGGACGTGTCAAAACTACAACCACACAGAAGCTGTGACACGCTCAGTGACATGGGCATGTCACTGCTTGTGTCACCCACACTGAAAGCAGAACCAACGACTCCCCCAAAGACATGATTGTGCTACTGGGCGTGTCAGGCCAAAAACCTGAAATCGACACCAACACCACATCCAACAAACATCTTTCTTTTACCCTTTTCCACTCCAAACAAACTTAACCAAAACCATCAATATACCATAATAAACTTGCATAAACATCAAAACAACTCAATTACAAACATCAAAACACAAACACAACCTTATTTCACAACTCAACACATACAGAATCCATAACTCTTGTTTTCTTCACCAAACTTAACTCTTTTCTTATTCAATCCAACCCCAAAATCAAAATCAATTAAATAAAACAAATTCAAACACCCCAAAATCAACCATACACACAACTATACGAATCATCCACCAAACTCAAAACTCAAACTCAAAAGAAATAAAAGAAACAAGTTGGAATCTTACCAAAAGTGAAGAAAATCATTAAAACTCCAACTTGATCTCTTGAAATCCTTCAATTACTTGAGTTAGGAATCAACAAAACCTCTCTCTTCCTTTGGCAATGGTGATGGCCGGCACTTGGAGAAGAAAGAAGAAGATGATAAAAGTCAAACCACTCATAAACCTCTTAACCACACAAAAACTCTCTTTTAATTTCCACCAAGCAATTAATATATTTGTTGCCCTCAAATGAACTCTACCACAAAGCGTCACTCGCAAGTGTACGAGGTAGCTGTAGCAAAGGTGATCGCCCCAAGGTCATCTCTTTTCTTCTTTGGTTGAATGACACGGCCAGTTGGAGGTTGACTTGGCCGTGTTGGACCCTTTTGGAGGGACACGACCAGTGACTTGGCCGTGTCCCTTGCTTGTGTTTGCTTCTGTGAGATTTGCAATTTTCTTTTCCTTTGGAACCAAGTGAGACACGGCCAAGTTGGTGTGACTTGGCAGTGTTGGAGCATCTTTGGAGGGACATGGCCACTGACTTGGCCGTGTCCCTTGCTTGTGTCCTTCTTTGTGACTTGCTCTTCTTCTTGAACTTGGTATGGGACACGGCCAGTGACTTGGCCGTGTCCTCTGCCTGTGTCAGCTACTGTCCATTTTTCCTTCAGTCTTGGTTCCTTGGCTTTTTAACCTAAAACAAAACTTCAAACAAACTTTAAACAAAAAGTAAATAAACAATAACCAACAAAAACATAAACACCATACTAAAAACTAGATAAAAAACGACATAAACACTGAAATAAACTAAAACTACCAAAATTAACAAAAACACTAAATAAACCGATTTAAACTAACAAAATACCTAAATAAAATAATAATTATCATAATAAATAGGACACAAATCTATAACAAAAACTAATAAAACAACTACCCCACACTTAAAACTTTGCTTGTCCTCAAGCAAATTCACATGGCATAAATTAAAAACTCAAACAACCTTAACTATAATTCCAACATATAAGATGAAATCCTTTAAGACATCAGACATAAATAATTGCAATTTTCTTCAATCAAGATTTTCTTAACTCATTCCTTAATCTAGACATACAAACCTTATCTCTCTTCTAAGTGTTTCACTCGATTTCAAAGGTTAATCGCTCAAACCACTCATGACTGCATACTACCATAAACTTGCTTAATTATCCAATCTCCCTCACTAATTCTCTCAAGAAATAATCCGAAGGTCTTTCATTTGGATGTAATGGGGTTAAGGTAAAGGTGTGAGAAAAGACATTTAAGCTGGAGCATCAAGAAATGGAGTATTTACATTAGACAATACTCTTGCTTAAGAAATTCATAACTCCCTCAAATGGCATACTCACAATCCATTAATACTTCACATACTTGCATACTTCAAGAAAAATACATGAGTCGACATTCCTCTTTTGATAACCAATGCTAGAACATATATGAATTTTGTATATATATATATATAACTTTTCTTTATTCTCTCTCTCTCTTTTTTTTTAATACATATATATACAAAATATAGAATTGCATGGAAAATCTAGCTTAAAATGTAGAGGAAAAGAATAATCAACTCTTAATCCAATACAATGTGCAAAGTATGCATTTCAACCCCAAATAGCAGGACCATTTTTTTTACTTGCTTACCCCACACTTTGAAATAAACCACCCTATTGTCATATCATAAAACTCCATTCCTTAATGTAGGTATGATGATAATAAGAACATGTTAAGTTGAGAATTGTGTTGATCAATCAATAAAAGGTCAAAGTCTAAACTTGGCTTACTAAGGAAATCAATATTAAGGGAGGTCTTTTTAAGCTAAAGGGCTGACCTAATTTGCCTTCATCATTTTAAAACTTGAGATTAAATCATAATGTGAGTTCAATTAGTATGCAAAAACAAACTCTAGAGATGCAAAATCATGAAGGTGCACACTTAAGAAAAGAAAATCAACTGATAGTAATATCAAATTACGAGGCTCAAAACTCACATAGGTGGGTTCACAAAGATTTATATGTCATACATTGCAGAATGTGAAAATTGATCCTGAATGAATTCAAATGCTCATTTCTATGCTGATACTAAAGTCTCAACTACAATGCTAAAATCACAGAAAAGATCAATAAGATTTCAACAATTATGCCATGCACAACAAACACAATAAACAAAACAAGACAAACATAACGAAAATTAAAGAAAAGTTTAAAGATTACCCCACACTTTAGAATTTACATTGTCCTTAATGAAAAACAAGAATAATAAAGAAAAAGAGTTAAAGGACAACCTGTCTTCCATCGTACCCTGGTGAAGCAAAACCCTAACTTTTCATCATAAACACAAAAGTTCAAAAACAAAAGTACAATATATGAAAATAAAATATCCAAATATAAAATGTTAACATGAAAAACAAAAATGAAAAATAATAACAAAAATACACTAAACAAAATAAAGCAAGGAACTCAAAATCTATGGAAAAGGCGGTTGTGAAGATGATGCAGCTGAGGGATGGAGACTCAAGATCTTCGCAAGGTTGCTATTAATATGTTCCAACTGATGCAAGACCTCAGCATGGTTATGGTCCACCTTGCCCTCCAGTCTATCTACCTTGCCCTCCAGGGCCTCAATCCTAATAAGCACCTCTTGATGTTCCGAGACCGGAGCATCCTCATCTAGGTCAAGAGAATCCGAGTCAGACTCCTCTTGGACCCATGCTCTCTTCTGCCTGTCCCCCGGTGCTTCAGGCTCATCTGAAGGCATCACATAAGTCCCTCTCCTATGCACCACCATGTGCATCTTCTCAAGTGTAGCTAAATCCAAAGAGTCATTACCCAAAATTCTAGTCATGCGACTGGTACTCGGGTCAAAATCTTCAACAAGGGCTACTGCTAATGTGGTAATCAATCCTCCAACACAAATTGCCCCCTTCCTTTTATTAGCCACAGTATCAAAAATATCGGCTAACCAATAACCGGCACTAACATGCATAGCATTACAAGCACAATCTAGGAAAAATAGTTCACTCAATTCAACCACACCCGGGCTCTCTTTTCGAGCAAAGAAACCGCAAGACATGAAATGATGTAAATACCTCAAAGCGGAATTTCTTAATTTAGATGCCTTGGCCGATTTGGCCACATAGGTCCCCGAGCCTAATGCTCCCCAAGCAAATTGCTGTTTAAATGTTTTAGGTACTGACCTTTCCCCATGCTGATGGAAACCATATATATCATTTAACTGTTCAATATTTAGCACAAATGATTTACCCAGCAATTTAAAACTCATTCTAGTGCAGATTTTCTTATCATCTCTTTCAACCTTAAGAGATGTCAGAAATTCCAAAGTCAGCTCCTCAAACTGCAAAGGTCTCAAAGAGACTAGAGTCTCCCACCCAAGAAATTGCACATATCTATAAAAATTAGTCCTAATTTGCAGAGCATCAAGTGATTCGTCATTAACATACCTTGTCGGGAGAAAACCCCGAGCCAAAAGACTTGCTCTCTTCAAAGATAAAGTTGATGAAGAGGAAGAAGCTCCTTCGGTTGTAGGTCTCTTCTTCTTGCGGTGTGAAACAATTTTTGTTCTTGGTATCTTTAGAAATTTGAAAAATTCAAACCAAAACTTGATCAAATCAAAATTTTATGAGAAAAGAAGAATTTTAATGGATTATTTTTAGTTTTGGTGAAGAAATTTGAGGTTTAATGGAAGATTTGGAGCTTGGAATAAAAAAGAATGGAGTTTGCGATACAGAGAGCGAGAGAGCGAGAGAGATGAAGAAACAGGAATTTAGGGATTTAATGGAACATCTGTGCAAAAATCGTGGCTTTTTAAAGTGAAAAGATGGGAGACACGGCCAAGTTGTGGGCAACACGGCAATGTCATGTGCTTTTTGAGGGACACGGCCAGTGACTTAGCCATGTCCCATGCCTGTGTCTACTACTGGAACTAGAGGTGCAAAATAAAAAATCAAAGAGTAATTTTTGGTGAAGACTTGGCAGTGTCCAGTGACACGGCCAAGGGACACGGCCAAGTCCTTTGGCCGTGTCACTTACTGTGACAAGGAGAAAAATTGTTGAGGTGACACGGCCAAGTCCTTTGGCCGTGTCTCCTTCTGCCTTTTCAACTTTTTTTTTTAATTTTAATTTGAAATCTTTATTTTATATCACCAAATATCAAAGAAATTGCAAACTTCTTCTTCGATTAACCCTGAAACACATTAGAAAAAATAAAAACCGATCAAAGCACCCATTCCATTTATTTAGACTAAACATAAAATCAAAACTTGCTAAATTTAAAATTACAACTATGAAGAATAAATGCAAACTGATGGGTTGCCTCCCATTTAGCGCTTCTTTAATGTCATATAGCTGGACATCATGCAAGGCTTAGGGATCATGGATCAAAGTGCTGTCAATGATCCTCACTTCCTGAAATCCTTCATTGTATGGTTTAACTCTCTGTCCATTTACTTTAAAAGTCTCATTTGTTCAAGAGTTAAGCAATTCAATGGCACCAGAAGGATACACCTGAGTTATCTCGAAAGGACCACTCCATTGAGACTTGAGTTTACCTGGAAAAAGACGGAGTCGAGAGTTAAAAAGTAAAACTTTCATACCTGGACTCAATGTCTTTCGCACTATAATTCTATCATGAAGTGCTTTAGTGCGATCCTTGTAAATTCTCGAGCTCTCATAAGCCTCATTCCTCAGCTCATCTAACTCTGAAATTTGCAGAAATCGTTCTCTCTTCGCTTTGTCCAAGTCCAAATTCAGAGTCTTGATTGCCCAATACGCTCTGTGCTCCAACTCCACTGGTAAATGACAAGCTTTTCCAAACACCAATCGGTATGGACTCATACCAAGAGGAGTTTTGAAAGTAGTCCGATATGCCCATAGTGCATCATGCAATCTGTTTGCCCAATCCTTCCTTGATGTGTTGACTGTTTTCTCCAGAATTCCTTTTAGCTGCTTGTTTGATGTTTCGACTTGTCCAGAAGTCTGTGGATGGTATGGGGTTGCCACCTTATGCTTCACACCAGATTTGTGCATTAATTTTTCAAAAAGTCTGTTGCAAAAATGGCTTCCCCCATCACTGACTATTACCCTTGGTGTACCAAATCTGCTAAGAATATTTTCCTTCACAAATTTAACATCTACATTAGCATCATTAGTACGGGTGGGGATTGCCTCCACTCATTTGGAAACATAATCAACAGCAACTAAAATATATTCATAACCAAAGGACTTGGGGAAAGGACCCATGAAGTCTATTCCCCACACATCAAACAGTTCAACAACAATATATGATTGAAGGGGCATTTCATTCCTCCTCCCAATGTTACCTACTCTTTGGCAACGATCACAGTGCTTACAATACTCTTGAGCATCTTTAAATAAGGTAGGCCAGTAAAAACCACTTTGAAGCACTTTTTTTGCAGTCTTTCTTCCTCCAAAATGACCCCCACAGTGAAGATCATGACAAAATTGAAGAACACTCAGTTGTTCTTCCTCAGATACACACCTGCGAACTATCTCATCTTTGCAAATCCGGAATAAATAAGGTTCATCCCAAAAATAAAACTTACTCAAGTGTAAAAACCTTTTCTTTTCCTGAAATGACATGTTAGTACGCAATATTCCACAAGCAAGATAGTTAGCAATATCTGCAAACCAAGGTGCATCAAATACCACAAAAAGCTGCTCATCAGAAAATGCTTCTAAATTTTTATGAATGCTATCAGATGCAAGATTTTCACTAAAGAAGGGTAATCTGGATAAATGATCAGCAACAACATTCTCACTACCCTTAGTATCCTTGATTTGGAAATCAAATTCTTGCAATAATAACACCCATCTAATTAAGCGCGGTTTAGCATGTTGTTTTGTTAACAGATATTTAAGAGCTGCATGATCAGAATGCACAATGATTTTTGACCCAATTAAATATGCTCTAAATTTGTCTAAAGCAAAAACAACAGCTAACATTTCCTTTTCAGTTGTGGTGTAGTTCATTTGTGCACTATTCAGGGTCAAGCTAGCATAATATATTACTCTTAAGTATTTATCAACCCTTTGCCCAAGAACAGCTCCTACTGCATGATTAGAGGCATCACACATGATTTCAAAAGGTAAAGACCAAACAGGAGCTACAATTACTGGTGCACTAGTCAATTTTTCTTTAAGGGAATTAAAAGCTTGCATGCATTGTGCTGTAAATTCAAATGGAACATCTTTCCCCAACAAATGGCACAATGGTTGGCTTATTTTGGAAAAATCCTTAATAAACCTCCTGTAAAATCCCGCATGCCCTAGAAAACTTCTTATTCCCTTAACAGAGGTAGGTGGGGGTAACTTAGCAATCAATTCAACTTTAGCCTTATCTACCTCAATCCCTTTACTTGACACCACATGACCTAAGACAATGCCCTATGTAACCATAAAACGACTCTTTTCCCAACTTAAAGTGAGGTTACATTCAATGCATCTCTCAAGCACACGAACAAGTTTATTGAGGCAATTATCAAAAGAATTACCAAAAACAGAAAAGTCGTCCATAAATACCTCAATAAAATCATCTATCATGTCAGAGAAGACAGACATCATGCATCTCTGAAAAGTTGCAGGTGCATTGCACAAGCCAAAGGGCATACGTCGAAATGTATAAGTCCCAAAAGGGCAAGTAAAGGTTGTCTTGGACTGATCCTCTAGAGATATTGGCACCTGATAGTAACCTGAAAGGCCATCCAGAAAACAATAATGTGAGTGTCCAGAAAGTTTATCTAACATCTGATCAATAAAAGGAAGAGGGAAATGATCTTTCTTTGTAGCATTGTTCAACTTCCTATAATCGATGCACATTCTCCACCCAGTAATAGTCCTAGTAGGAACCAATTCATTATTCTCATTTTTCACCACAGTGATTCCAGATTTCTTAGGAACTACATGTACTGGGCTCACCCACTCACTATTAGCTATTGGGTAAATTACTCCTTCATCTAGCAATTTGAGCACTTCTTTCTTAACCACTTCACTCATATTTGGGTTAAGTCGCCTTTGGGTCTCCCTCACAGGTTTAGCTCCCTCTTCTAAAGTGATTCTATGCATGCACATTAAAGGACTAATACCCTTGATGTCACTCAATCCCCATCCTATTGCTTTTTTCAATCTTTTAAGCTCACTCACCAACCTCATCTCCTCCTCTTCACTAAGTTCACTAGATATTATCACAGGTAAGGTATTGTGATCTCCTAAAAATACATATTTCAGATTCTTAGGTAACTCTTTCAGCTCTAACTCAAGTGAAGGGTTCTTCTCTTCTTTTTTCAATGGGGGGAAGTTCAAAAACTGGGTCCTCCTTAAGCTCCTCTATTTCAGCACCCTCTAAAACCTCAAGGCAACTGGCTATTTCTGCATCAAAAATATCCACATCACTCTCTAAGGTCAATGCCAGCTCCAATTTATCAGAGGAACCTATCTGCAAGAAAACATCTGAAACAACTGCATCAACACAATCAATGAAAGAACAATCCTCATATAAAGTAGTTGTAGGAATAGGAGAAGTGTTAAAAATGGAAAATTCAACAGTTTGTCCCAAAACACTCATTGATAATTTACCATTTTTAACATCTATCAAAGTGTTGGTAGTTGCCATAAAAGGCCTACCCAGCAGAATGGTGTGTGCAGATGGTGAAGAATTACTTACTTCCATGTCAAGAATAATGAAATCCACAAGTACTATCAAACCACCAACTTTAACTAACACATCTTCTATAACCCCTTTCGGGAATCTATGAGATCTATCAGCTAATTGCAACACCATTTTTGTTGGTTTAAGTTCCCCTAGTTCTAAATCAAGGTACACAGAATAAGGCATTAAATTCACACTGGCTCCTAAATCACACATGCCATCAATACCCTTTCCATTCCCCATAGTAATTTGAATGATAAAACTTCCAGGATCCTTTAGCTTAGGAGGTAGTTTATGCTGCAAAACAGCACTAGCTACCTCTAAAACTATCACCTTTTCATTCGGCTCATACCTCTTTTTCTTGGTATTCAGTTCTTTGAAGAATTTAGCATAAGCCGACATGGTCTTAATTGCTTCAAGTAAGGGTAAGTTGATACTTACCTTAGACAGCATGTTGAAGATATCTGAAAATTGCTTATCTTTTTTATCATCCTTCAACCTGCTGGGGAATGGTATAGGTGGCTAGTATGGATTGCTTGCCTTGTACAAATCTGCTGTAGGGGACTTCTCCATTGATCTTTCTTCAGCACCTTTGTTCTCTAGTTCTCCTTCCTTTTTATTCTCTTGCTCACCTGCATTCACAGAATTATTTTCAATATTATTGTTAATTACCTTGCCACTTCTAAGAACAGTCACTGATTGTGCCTGCTCAGGTTGACTTGGGAACTTCCCCTTTTGTTGAATCTGCATCTGTTGAGCAAGTTGCCCCACTTGGGTCTCCATCTTCTTAAAAGATGCTTCTAGTGAATCCAGCCTCTTGTTGTTCATGTCTTGATTTTTAGCACTAACTTGGATAAAAGCCTGCAAATTTTCTTCCAAACTCTCTCTCTTAGGCTGGCCTTGATTTGAGGAATGGCCCTGCTGTGGGTTCTGTCTCTGGAGCAAATGGAAAGGCTGTTGAGCATTATTTGTTGTCCAGGAAAAATTTGGGTGATTCCTCCAACCAGGATTATAAGAATTGGAGTAAGGATCATTTCGGGCCCTTGGTTGAAATCCCCCCATAGCATTGACTTGCTCAGCTTCATTACCAAAAGACTCATATGCAGAGGGGCATATATTTGCTCCATGCCCGAATGTCCCACAGATTCCACACACTTCTTGAGTAGATGAAGAAATATTGTTCTTCATGTTTAGCATCTGCACATGTCTTGTCAATTCAGCTATTTGACTAACCATTTCACTATTGGCTTCCAATTGATTCACCCCTTTACTTCTTCCCCTTACACTCTTTTGTTGAGAATTAGCTCCCAACATCTCAAAGATCTCATAAGTCTCATCAGCTATCTTTTCTCCCATGGCCCCCAGCTGCATTGTCAACAATGTTCTGAAATTGCTGGGTTAGACCATCATAGAAAAACTAATTCAGAAGTTGAAGTGGGTAGTGATGATGTGGACACTGGATCAATAGCATCTTGAATCTGTCCCAAGCCTCATGAAATGGCTCTCCTTCAAATTGAGAGAATGTAGCAATCTTCCCTCTCAATTTAGCTGTCTTTTGATGTGAGTAGAACTTGCCCATGAATTTATTATAAACTTGCTCCCAAGTTGTCAGTGAGTTTTTGGGCAACATCATAAGCCAGCTCTTTGCCCTATCCTTCAAAGTATAAGGGAAACATCTCATCCTCAACTGATCCTCTGTTAATCCTCCCAATGGGAAAGTGTTGAGGGTGGAGTAGAAATCCCGAATAAAGTTCAAAAGATCTTCATTTGGAACTCCATAAAATGATGACAGCATATTGTTGTGAATGTTCTTCAACTCATAATTCCTTGCTGCATCTGTCAGTCTTATGCAAGAAGTGGAAGTTCCAATGACAGGTCTAGCAAAGTCTCTCATCGTTCTTTGCCTTTCTTCAGCCATTTTAATAGATTGTGCAGATTCCGTCTCAAAGTCAGAAGTGTCCTCCTCTGTAGTATCAAATCCTGTGTACAATTCAAACTCTTCCCTGCTCCTTTTCACTCTCTGAATTTCTGGAATGAATGGATATAGCTCTCATTCGAGTGATCTCCTGCCTTGCATAAACAAAAATTTCTAGGAACAAGAAATTATTAAAAGCAAAAGACAAAATAAAATAAAAAATAAACAATGAAAAATAATTTAAAATATTTTTGCCTAATAAACAATTTCGCCAATTAGCCTCCGTGGCAGCGGCGCCAAAAACTTATTGCGCTCAAATTAACTCTACCACAAAGCGTCACTCGCAAGTGTACGAGGTAGCTGTAGCAAAGGTTATCGCCCCAAGGTCGTCTCACAAGGAAGCTAAAGTGGCTAATTGATTATCAGATTATGAATAACAAGTAATGAAGAAAATTTAAATTGTTAACTAATGAAGAAGATTGATTGAAGTTTAAAACGAATAAAAGTAAATTAAGCTGATGTTTTGATTCACTTGATAGAAAGGTCTAGGGTTTGCACTTCTCTACTACTTATATGTATAAACGGTTATTCCTCTTAACTAATTTAATTTCAAAGATTAAATCTCAAACAACTCAATTAATCGAGTCAAGGAAATAAGCTCTCGCATTCAAACCTCTTTCAACTAATCTTGTTATAATTGAAATAATCTTTTTAATAGGTTATATCTCTAATTCACCTAAGTCCCTAATTGAATTGTTCCAGCATTAGACTTCATCTCTCAATCCATCATCTAATACCTAAAACACATAATTGGTGTCCAATCAATTATATATTAACAATATTTCATTCAATCAAGGCTAAAGAAATTATTAGCTAAGAGAATAACCAATTTATAAAATCATATTAGATCCATACAAACCCTAGACTAGATCAAATTAGTTCATATTGCTATCAAACATACTCATCTCATTCATATTCAAAGAAATCAATCTAGACATGATAATATCCATAAATACAATTCCAATGAAAATAAAGAGATAAAGTTTAAGAACAAAACCAAATTACAAACTCCTTGAAGCTTCTGAAGAATCTCTTGTTCAAATCTTGCAAGAAGGATGTACCAATGGCTAGAACAATCTAATCTAAGCTAGTTTAATCCAAAGTGTAATCAAAATCAAAGAAAACAAAGTTAAAACCCTAACTTCACTCTCTGACGGCTCAATTCAATCTCAAAATCGTCAACAACCCCAAACCCTAGCTTTTCTTTTCCTTTTATATGTAACGTCCGCTTTAAAAATTCGCTACGGCTTTGATTCATGAGAGACACGGCCAAGTTGAATGTGACTTGGCCGTGTTGGTGGTCTTTGGAGGGACATGGCCAATGACTTGGCCGTGTCCCTTGCATGTGTCACCTATTGTGAGAATTCCTTCTTCTTTTCTTCTTTGGTTGAATGACACGGCCAGTT
Organism: Garcia nutans; assembly: GCA_947685225.1. NCBI lineage: Eukaryota > Viridiplantae > Streptophyta > Magnoliopsida > Malpighiales > Euphorbiaceae > Garcia > Garcia nutans. The sequence continues at coordinate 15,117,573 of CANTUV010000011.1, read as the reverse complement.
GGAGGTTGACTTGGCCGTGTTGGACCCTTTTGGAGGGACACGACCAGTGACTTGGCCGTGTCCCTTGCTTGTGTTTGCTTCTGTGAGATTTGCAATTTTCTTTTCCTTTGGAACCAAGTGAGACACGGCCAAGTTGGTGTGACTTGGCAGTGTTGGAGCATCTTTGGAGGGACACGGCCACTGACTTGGCCGTGTCCCTTGCTTGTGTCCTTCTCTGTGACTTGCTCTTCTTCTTGAACTTGGTATGGGACACGGCCAGTGACTTGGCCGTGTCCTCTGCCTGTGTCAGGTACTATCCATTTTTCCTTCAGTCTTGGTTCCTTGGCTTTTTAACCTAAAACAAAACTTCAAACAAACTTAAAACAAAAAGTAAATAAACAATAACCAACAAAAACATAAACACCATACTAAAAACTAGATCAAAAACGACATAAACACTGAAATAAACTAAAACTACCAAAATTAACAAAAACACTAAATAAACCTATTTAAACTAACAAAATACCTAAATAAAATAATAATTATCATAATAAACAGGACACAAATCTATAACAAAAACTAATAAAATAATATTATAATAATATAATAAATAAAATATCATCTTCCACTAATAATTAATTAATTTCTATTTTAAATAATTAATTATCTCATTTGGCCAAATCAACTTATTGACTTGTATATGTTGTATATATCTTCATATATACAACATATACGCACTTCCCTTTTCCTTTCTTTTCACTTAATCATTTATACACTTTAAATCATTTAATTCAATTTCAACAATAAGCATTTCCAAAATTTTAGGGTACTATTTGGGTATTAAAATATTAATCATAGTCAAATAACAAACATTTAGGTAAAAACCTAAGGAAAGTAACTAGGTCAACTACATTGGCTTTAGTCTTTGGGTTGAAAAGCTTAGGCTCCCATAACAAGTATTTATTAAAAGGTATGAGGCTATGAGTGGTTATGCCATGCTCGATCTTCGTAACTTGAGAAAAAGTATGGTATCCCTTACATAACACAACAGGGTTACATGGGCATCCTAACTCACACACACAATGCAATCTAAATGATACAATGGATAATATTATAATATGAAAGAATAAAATAATATAAAGACCAATGGAATCAACTTCTCTTATCCCCAATGGAGTTGCCATTATGAACGAAGATTTTTGCCCTCACTCTTTTGTGGAATGGTTCTTACGACTTCGACATTGTTAGGCTTAGGGCCTTAGAGAACACGGCCTAAACTCGGAGAAAATTGAGTTGCCATCCTGATGAGTCAAGAAAAAGAAATGGGTGAATGACTTGATTCCTAAGGAATCTCTAACCCCCTATTGGGTTCAGAAAGTTGGATACGTATGAGGAATATGAGAAATGGCCTAGCACCCCCATAACGCCTAGTTCATTGGAACTGGCCTCCTTTTCAGGTCTAAATATTATTGAATTCTTAAGTATTACAATATTATCTATATTACACATAATTTAAAAGAAAAAAACATCCATCATCTTATTAAATTAAAATAATCAAAACAGGCACCTATCCATGGATGGAAACATACCTTTATAATATCCAATGTCCATGAAAGGAAACAAAAGAAATAAAATGAGACACCCACCATAGGTGGAAACATACCCCTTACAATAGTTTCTAAATCCTTAAAAGATAAATTAAATTACATAAGAAAACCGAGACACCTACAAAGTGAAAACATACCTTTTACAATTTTGGAATCTAAATAAACAATTAACTAAATAAACCATCCAAACATAACAATTAAAGATAAAATGTCCATTATAAATAAAATAAGCCCTTCATTATAAAAGCATGTGACAGATCAAATAATTAGAATTAGGGTTTAAAGCATTAAATATACAAAATTAAGGTTCAAATATTAAACTTAGGGTTTGTAATGTTAAAAATAGAAATTTAGTGTTTTAATTGGAAATTATGGCTTTCTGAGGTTTTAAGATTATGACTACTGGATTAGTGTTAGGAAATTTAGGAAATAAAGTTTTTATGCATTGAAGTTATGGGTACTGGATTAGGGTTAGGAAATTAAGTTTCTGGGATTAGGGTTTAAAATTTTAGGGTTTGGATTATGGGTTACTGGATTAGGGTTTAGAACTATGGTTTGATTATTTTTGAAAACTGGTTTAATTTTTTTTAGAAAAATAGATTAGTGTTGTTTTATAAAAACATGATCACTGTAAAAAAAAAAACTTTAAGGATACTTTAACATTGATTCTTGATAAATAATTGCATGGGTAGTAACTACTGGACATAATTAAATGAAGATACAATATGTATAACTTGATGGCATTATCATATAAAGATCACTAGATATTATTTAAACAAAACCATAAGTATGGACTTCATGATATTAATAAACTGGACTTGGAATGATTTTAAAGAGCTTTAGAAAATAAAACCTACGTTGAAGGCTCCACCAAAATTAAACGATGACCAAACTTCTGCTTGCAACAATTTAAAACTCTGGCCGAGCCAAAATGAAGACAGTATGTCACTACCTTTGTATGGTTTCAAAATATGCTGTGTGTTTTTTATGATTATTGCTGTAACACCCCTATACCCCGTATATGTACACAGCATGCTATTACGATCGTAATATACGTATACTGAATATAGAAGTGCCACGGTTTACTAAACACACAAATCAGCCCTTTACAATAATATGAACAAATTTAAAACATTTAAGTTATATTATAAAACACAAAAGATAAAATGTTTATTCAAAATGCAACGGAAAATATAACAAATATTTATAAATACATATACATCAAGACTCAAGTTTTACAAAACATAAAATATATACATGTTTAGCAATATGTCTTTGACCTTTAAGCTCCACTATCAACACCTCAAAATCTAGAATCTACTAGGCCTAGAGGAACTCTCCGGTTCTTCCCTGTCACCTGCGCGATGAACCACAATCGCGCTAAGCCCACGGCTTAGTGGTACAAACTACAATAATATTATTCTTCAATGCAATGCCAATGTCACACAATCAAGTTTCATAAACAATTCAAAAGAATATTATATTTCAACACCTTACATTGTTCAATAACTTATCAAAACATTCCAGAAGTAATACTCACAATTTCCATACACATATTACACATCATGTTGTTTCACCATTCATGAATTACATTTAAACAAAGACAAGCATGGGCCCAAAGACACTAATATGCCATTCAACTTTCAGAGTTGATGTTTTGGTTCAATTATCACATTTATCATTATCATTATCCCAACTAGGCTTCAAGGATTTAGGTTCAACCAAGCTTCAAGGGGAACAAAGCATGCTAAGTATCAACCCAACTTGGCTTCAAGAACCAAACCCAACCTAACTTCAAGGGTTGTAACATCTCAATTAGGCTTCAAGGACTAGACCCAACCAAGCTTCAAGGGGAGTTAAGCATGCTAAACTTCAACCCAACTTGGCTTCAAGGATCAAGCCCAACCTAACTTCAAGAGAGTGTTACTATTAGGCATGCCACCAACAACAAAACTCTGAAAATAAAATAACACATTAGCCACACAACTCATTTATTAATTAATTATCAATTTCATTCTCATTTTCTCATCATCATTTAGGCAAACATGCCTTAATCCTCTCATTTGCATTATTTTAGTCAACAACAATGGCTTCATATCTCTTTAATAGAGTATACATAATCAATTGCATTGAACATATATTTTGAATTCATCAATAAACTATTTATCATAACAAATTGCATTGCACATACATTTCAAATGCTCATCAATTATTCACATTATACAAATCATAACATTCATCAAATGTTTTAACAATGTAATTAATTACTTAACATATGTAAAATCAAATATATTAAGTATCATAATCATGTAAATGTATGCAACCATGTAGTTTGTACTTACCTTAAGAATAACTCACACCAATCTACAACCTTCCTCTTCCAAGAATTCTTCACCACTTAGGTTAGGGTAATTCAACTTCTCACAACCTAATCCAAAAAGGAACATATACACACTTAATACCAATATACATGAATTCCAATGCAATTATTCACTTATTGTAACACCCCTTCCCAACCTACATGTGTAAGCTGAGTAGAGGTGCCACACTATCCTAACGTTGCTACCAATTTACTTAGTCAAATTTTGGTTCTGATTTTTACAGAAATTTTGCCATAGTTCCGCCTAGAAATTTGGATCCCAAGTGTCGACAAAACTTGTTTTTCTGATTTTTGAAAACATTTTACACAGACCAATATGAATACCATCAAATTTAATGCACTCCCAATGAATTCACCTTATACCCTCAACTACAAATCTGCAAGAAGAGTTCACACTTCTAATACAACATAAAGTAAAGGTTTATGATTATTACACACTACTAACATACCATTGTAACATAGAAATTCTCTTTTATATTTATTTATATACATGCCACAACTAGCTAACTCATAATGGATCTAAAAGATCTACCCCTGAGATTTGCTGTGGTCTGGTCGTTGCTTCCCCAAGATTTATCTACTGCTCCGAACCTACGAGTCAAGGAAAATTTAACTCGCTGAGCGTTGTCGCTCAGTGGGTACTTTACCAATAAAAATAAAAGTAGTATATGAAAGTATTTGCAATAAAAGGAAATAATTAAATCATAATTCAACCAACCTTAAACCAATGGAAGTTTCTGTACATTCAGTGTAAATATGCTTCCAACAAATGTAAAAAAAAACCATAAATCAACTCATTTTGCAATACGTAGTTTAACGAAAAATAATATGTATTTGATTCAGGCTCTACTGGTATATAGGGAACCATAGTGATAAGGCAGTGGGCCTCCCCACTGTAACATAGGTGGGCCTCCCCACCGATATCAAATCACAGGAATGGGCCTCCCCATCCTGGTTAACCAATGGGCCTCCCCATTGGCTTCAGTGGCCACTGATATCAGATCACAGGAATGGGCCTCCCCATCCTGGTTAACCAGTGGGCCTCCCCATTGGCTTCAGTGGCCTCACCACTGAATAAAATATCATATCACAATAATGAGCAGTACTGCATGCGTTAGTATAGTGCACCATACCCTTATCTACCACTCCCACTATCCAGTAGAGCAAAAAGGTTAAAATGATTCAATTTAAGTCTCAAACCTCATTTTAGAATGACTCGAGAAATCATTTTAAATTCCCATCGCGCTATGCCATTTACGCCGCGCACCACATTCTTTAGTCAAACCATTACCCTTTTTTCACATATTTAACATCCACAATAAACATATCAAACATTTCAAAGCACTTCTCAAAAGATCACAAATTGACCAAATAAATAGTGTCGCGGCACGTAAAATCGGCAACGCAAAATGGCATGACCAAATGAATAGTAAAATCTGGGTTTTCGTCAAAATTTCAGTCCATTTCAGTCATGCATTTGACCAAGTAAATGATCTTATTTTTGGCTGAAATTTTACAGAAAACTTATTTCATATGTTGACTAATTGTATGTAAAATTTCGTTGAAAAATTCATTCATTAGCTACCTCAAACAATTGCCACAAAAAGATCCAGAAAGCTGTCATTTTAGGACCATTTCGGCCCAAACATATGAAATACATAGGATAGTGTATTTTTCTTTTGCAAATCAATATGAAGGCTTCTTTAATGATAAAGTGAAGATTCAAACACTTCCCTTTGATAACTTTTGCATGTTTAACTCAAATCAAACTAATTAAAGTTCAAAACAACTTACCAAATCAACTTGCCAAATTTTCTCAAAATATTTGGTTTCAATTAAATTTAAACAACCCAAAATTAATTATTCAAAGGTAAAGTACCAAACCTTGCTTTTCCTTGCTCTTCTTATCTATTTCACTTCCTTTCCTCTCTAATCTCCTTGATTTCCTATGAATTTAATATGTCACATATGTAAGAACAAACCCTAGATATGAACATGATGCTACCTTATGATTTTCTAACAATCCTTTACTTATTCTTACTAATAATCACCATTTTCATCATTTCCTTTAAGTAGTTTATCATTTTTCACCATAATCATCAACTTACTAATTCTTTCCCAACATGAACATAATATCAAATCTTCCTAAACATAGCCTAATACCTAATTCTAATGAAAGAATAAGACTTAGGATGATATCTTACCTTATTTCCTATTGAATTTCACTTGAGAAATGGCTTGGACTTGAAACTTGTCTCCTTGAAAATGGAAGGGAGGGGGAGCACGACTTAAAGAAGAAGAAAAGTGGTGATGGTGGTGTCTTTTTGATCCTTACTTGTGTTTGGAAGACCATAATAAGTTATTTATAATTTAATTTCCATTTAATTAATTTATTTATTTTCAATGGCCATGATTTGTCCAACACATTTGGATTTAATGGCTAGGATTTGGTTTATTTTCAATGGCCATGATTTGTCCAACACATTTGGATTTAATGGCTAGGATTTGGTTTATTTTCAATGGCCATGATTTGTCCAACACATTTGGATTTAATGGCTAGGATTTGGTTTATTTTCAATGGCCATGATTTGTCCAACACATTTGGATTAATGGCTAGGATTTGGTTTATTTTCAATGGCCATGATTTGTCCAACACATTTGGATTTAATGGCTAAGATTTGGTTTATTTTCAATGGCCATGATTTGTCCAACACATTTGGATTTAATGGCTAGGATTTGGCCACTTGAAAGTGGTTTTTTTTGTTCTTTTTAATATTTTGCCCCCAAAGTTATATTTAATTACAAAATTGCCCCTCCAGTGGAAATGTCCAAAATGTCCTTATCGGAAAATCGCCCGTAACTTACCAACCGTGCGTTTTCAGGAAAAATTGAAACCCACGGTTATGACCAGATTAATCCCGAGAATATTCTTCCGGGGTCGGATATGGGCACTATTAAGAACTTCCGACACTTAATTTTTAAGTTTACATAGTTGCCCCTAACCTTTGAGAAATTTCCACTTAGGTCCTTTTGATATCCCTTCTTGACCTTGCTGTCTTTCTTTATTAATATCTTTTTACTAACAACTCCAAATTAAGTAATTCTTATTCCCACTGAAACTAGACATCCGGGGATATATTGTATCAAAATTTGAGGTCGATCCGAGCTATATCTCATTTTTGACTGTCCTTTGAAGTCAAGCCTACTATGCTGTCCTGAGGCAGCTTGCACATTGTCTAGTAAATCCATCATATCTTATTCTGTACAACTCCAAATTGAGTAATTTTAAGTTATACGTCTAGCTAAGACACAAATAAACAATTAAGTCTTCTTTGAGACTCTCTAATTCTGTCATTGACTTGGATGAAATTCGAGTTCAATTTATAGGTCATGTTCTAAACTCCTTTGCTCTAAGCCTAATTCATATCCTCAATGTCTGTTTCTTACCAATCTGGAATTCGGGATGTTACACTTATAAACCTCAAACTAGACTCATAAATCACAAATTACAAATCAACATCCCTCCCTAGGACCCCACGGTCGTGGCCTCCCAACCCCCACGGGCGTGGGTTAAGAAATGGTTATGCCTTCCTCGCTCAAAACCCCACGGCCATGGCTTCCAATGGCCACGGTCGTGGCAACCAAGGGCCACGGGCGTGGCATCCAAAATGCTTCTGTTTTGGACCAAAATCACATATTCTATGCTTCTAACTTCATCAAAAATCATGAAGATAAACCAAAAACAATTAACCAAACTCAACATCTACAACAAAAATCACCAATTCAAAACCCTAACACAAACAAAACTTAACTCTTCCAACACAAACACCAATTTAACTTCTTATCTTTAACTCAAATCCAACACATACAAACACACCACAATCAAACCTAATCATACTATCACAAATCAACAAGCAAACTCAATCACAACTCAAATAAAACAAGGGAAATCAAGAGAGAACTTACCAAAGTTGATGAAACTTCAAAATTTTCCAACTTAATCTCTTGAATCTTCCTTCAATTTGATCTTGGAACACAAAACTCTCTCTTGCTCTCTTGTCTTAGTATTGTCCGGCCAAGAAAGGAAAAGAAAAGAAAATGAAAAAGAAAATGAAGCAAAGTCAAACATTTATCTCCACTTAAATCTCCTTTAAAACTCCACCAAGTGTTTTAATATTAAAATAATCAATTTCCTCTCTTCCACTTATTTTATTTTTTTCCATTTCCATTAATTAATTAATAAAAACAAATATCTTCTTTGACTTCCACACTTGACTTGTATATGTTGTATATATTTTCATATATACAACATATACACTCTCTCTTCACTTCTTTTCTCTTCCCAATTACACATATACATTAAATCCAATTAAAACAACAATTCCAAAACTATTAGAGTGTATTTTGGGATATTACAATTGCTAACTCTCTACCTCTTAATAAACATCGCTGCTAGGGTTTTTTAATTAATTCCTGCCCCCTTCTCTCTATACCAAATCTTTTATCTTTATAAGTATCAATTAGGGCAACCTAGCTGAGCCATCCCAGTCCGAAGCAAACACTGCTCCCACTTATCCTAGCCATCCTAGAATTTTATAACAATTCGATATGATGTGCTTCCCATATCGAATTGGCCAAGGCCAGTTCGACATCCAGGGCTTACCCATACCGAATTGGCCTAGGCCATTTTGATATGGAGCTTTTCCATACCAAATTGGCTTGGGCCAAAGCATATTATTCTGGTTTAAATCGAATTAAATTAATTAGACTAGATTTGGGCTTGACATGAAATTTTATCGTGTGTTAGCTTAAATTTAACCTGGACCAAAATTAAATGTCTACACGCGCAGACTGTCAGTGCATTGTTAAGGCAATTTAATTTTTTTATTAAATTAATTTCCTAATTTTTAAATTAGAAATACCTAATTTTAATTAGGTTCTAAAGTTGAGGTTCACACCAAGCATCAAGAAAATTCTTCCCTAATAATGGTTTATGCCAGAGGGATCCTTTATCACCATATTTCTTTGGTTTATGCCAGAGGGATACTTTATCACCATATTTCTTTGGATTATGCCAGAGGGATCCTTTATCACCATATTTTTCATAGATCTAATTCTTATCCCTAAAGCCAGTATGGAGCAAGTTAGCTTTATTAAGAGGGTTTTGTAGTACTTTTGTGAATGGTCTAGGCATAAAGCTATTAATATAGAGAAAATTCATATTTACTTTTCTAAAAACACAAAAGGTACAAGAATTGGCAAAATCAAGAGAGAACTAGGTTTCTTAATTACTAAAGATTTGTGAAAGTATTTAGGTATACCTTTGCTTTATCATTTAGTAACAAAGACAACCTACCAAGGTATCTTGAAATGTGAAGAGCCATCTTAATTCTTTGTCTACATCCTCATTGTCTATGTCTAAACGTACAACTCTCATTAAAACTTCCTTACAGTTTATGCCCATTTATTCAATGCAGTCGGCTTTCCTTCCTAAGAATCTTTGTAATAGTATAGAAAAATAATGTCAGAAATTTTTGTGGGGCAATCATTTAGAAGGGGTAGAAGTATAGCCTTAGTTAAGTGGGAAGAGGTATGTTTACCCAATTCTAATGGGGGGCTTGGATTGAGGAATCTTCATTGTATGAACCTATCTCTTATCACTAAGTTAGCTTAGGATTTTATTTTGGTTATATACAAATTATGGATCCAGGTTCTGTGTGCTGAATATAAATCAAATCCTCTATAGGATGACAAATTGAATAGAGTCAAAGGTGGATCTCGGTATTGGAAGGCTCTTTCATTAATATGGCCAAAGGTAATAAAGGTAGTCAATGGCTATAGGGGATGGAAAGAAAACTAATTTTTGTTCTGACTTGTGGCTTACAAAAGACAAACCTCTTATATTTTATATGATCAAACCTATTATTGGTGAACTTCTTTCTTAGCTAATAACTAATTTTACTACAGATGAAGGTCAATGGAGATGGGATATTTTAAGTAAATTTTTTCCCAACTCAATGTTATTGTCTCTTGCGTTCCATCTGGTCCCTAATACTTTAAGAAGGAAGGGTAAGAGGTTTTGGGCCCATACGCGAAATGGAGATTCAGCTCAAAATTGACATATGATCATATTATGAGAACTTAGAATAATCTGATAGACAATAATTAGAAGTTGAATTGGAGTTGGCATGGCCAACAACACATTCACATGTTTCTTTGGTTGGTTTATAAAGGAAGATTACTCACTAACAAGGAATGACCTAGGAGGCTTCTAACTCCTTTAGATAGGTACACTTGTTGTGGAGAATTCAGGGAGTGCATCCTGCATGTTCTCTGGGACTGTGTGTATGTGAGGTCCATCTGATCACTTTGGATGCACGTTCCAGATTCTTCATCTTCAACTTGAATATTTGGCTTATTTCTAATGATGCAACAAAGGACCAACTTATGCTAAAGGCCAAGGACCCATTAAGTCTACTTGAGGGACTGGTTACTAAAGGTCATCTTCAATGATTCAAGGAAGCCTTACTTATGATGATTCAAGGGCTATAGAGTGATTTGCCTATAGTAGAAGGGCACAAAGAAGACTCCAACTTCAAGCTTGGGCTTTTACAATCCAACCAAGGCTCAGTCCAAATTTGTGTAATTCATGAGAGCTAGCAGTCGCACTATGGATGTGTAGCAATTGCACCATAGATGTCAGCCTAGTGGTCGCACATGCCACCGCAAAGTCTAATGTGATGTTTAACTCATGAAATTCATTTGGAATTATCTTATTTTGTTCTTATATATTTAAGTTATATATGTCTCTACTATGTTTTGCCTTGTGCTAGAATTTTGTTTTGGATTTGGATATTACTTCTTGTAATTAGGCCATATATTGTCTAAAGCTGAAAGTTAGTTTGGGGTTAACTTAAGTGAGATTTGGATAACTTGTATAAGGGCATCCAACACTTAGGTCATGTAAAATGTATCTTATGAACATTTGGAGAGGTTAATAAAGAGTTTGAGTACAATTTCTAGAACTTATTGTTCTTGACAAAATCCTATTCTTTTGCTTTGATATTGTAGAATCAAACCAATTCACAAAGAGTTAATAACTTGAGTGAGTTTTAATACCAAGGTTTTTTTCCCACAAAGTTGGGATTGGGTTAAGGTTAACTTGGAAATGACTTAATTTAGCTTTCTAAGAGGTTGATTGTTGTGCTCTACTTAACGCTACCAAAAGCGACACTCGCAAGTATACGAGGTTGTTATAGCAATGGTGATCACCCCAATGTCATCTCACAAGGAAGGTGTTGTTCATAATAATTTGATTTAAAGCAAAGTATTAAATATTCAAGTGTATATTGTTAAAATGGTGGAACATATTAAAATTTAAAAGTAACACTACAAAAAAAAGTAACATATTCTGCGACAACTCTTATTTCGTCGCTGATTAGAGACTTTATCAACGACAACTTTACAACAAAGAATTAAGATAAGCGTCTTTCCAACATTCTGTCGCTGAATGGGTCGCTAAATGTGTCACTGATTAACGACAAAAAAATGGTCGTAGAATCTGTCGCTGAATAGCGATAAAAGGTCGTTTCTCGCTGAATGTGTCGCTGAATTTTGCGCCAGATTTTGGCGCCAACAATGAGCGACGACGTTACGACTAATTTACGACAAATTAGCAAAGAATGTGTTTATTTTCTATTTTAAAGTAATTGGTCTCTAATTAGTCGCTAAATGGCTCGCTGATTTGCGAGAAAAAGAGTTAGTCGCAGATTAGTCGCTAATTTGCGAGAATATAGCGACCAATTAGCGAGAAATTAATTTTATTTTCTATTTTAAAGTAATTGGTCGCTAATTAGTCGCTAAATGGCTCGCTGATTTGCGAGGAAAATAGTTAGTCGCAGATTAGTGGCTAATTTGCGAGAATATAGCGACCAATTAGCGAGAAATTAATTTTATTTTCTATTTTAAAGTAATTGGTCGCTAATTAGTCGCTAAATGGCTCGCTGATTTGCGAGGAAAATAGTTAGTCGCAGATTAGTCGCTAATTTGCGAGAATATAGCGACCAATTAGCGAGAAATTAATTTTATTTTCTATTTTAAAGTAATTGGTCGCTAATTAGTAGCTAAATGGCTCGCTGATTTGCGAGAAAAATAGTTAGTCGCAGATTAGTCGCTAATTTATAACTATTTTATATTAATTATATATTAATTTATAACTATTTTATATTAATTTATAGATATATTTAAATATATAATTATATTATGTATATATTTAATGCGTACATAATTGTATATATATATTCAATACGGTGCGGTTTGGTTTTAAAACCTTCGGGCAGGGTAATTAGGGTTGATATATAAAAGCTTTTTACCCCCATTTTGCCTCTCATTCCTTCCTCGATGTCTCTCCTCCACCTTCTTGCATCCTGTTTCCTCGATTTGTTTTTCCTCTCACAGCTCGCCGACATCAAAGCTTTTTGCTTGTTTGTTCAGATCGATTGAAGCTCACCTTCTGCGGTCGTGTTTGCTTGTTTGTTCAGCCGCCGTCTAGTCGATTGCTCGCCATTCACCTTCTCGCCATCGTCTGGATTTGAAGTGAGTTTAATTTGGGTTTTAGATTTTTGCTTGTTTGTTCCAGTTGGGAGTTAGGGTTTTGGGGAAGTCGATTAGGGACACTGGATCAACGAAAGACATGGTGGTTCTGGTCTCTGATGGTGTCTCTGATTACGCCATCAAACTTCTCGAGGTAAATGTTGTTGTATTATGGATCACTGTTCGTTTTTGTTCGCAAAGACTAGACTTTTGGAAATTGATTCGCATAAAATATGAATAATATGTACTTCAGACTAATTGGGTTGAAAATTTTTATTTTTCTGTGAAACAAAAATGGATAGGTAAATAAATATTCCATCTGTCCCTTAAAGTTTTGCATTGTTATGTTGAAAAATTATTTGTGAAGTGAGGTATTGCTTAGTTTTTCAATATTCCAGCTTTTATTTGAGTTTATTGGTTGTATATTGCACAGGCTGATGGGTGGATAGTGGAGAGGATTAGCTTATTGGCGAATCCCAATCAAGTTCGGCCAAAGAGGTTTTGGGATGTATATACCAAGCTTAAAATTTTTAATATGACTAACTACAAGAAAGGTAAATTTCTTGCCCTCCAAACTTAGCAGAATGCAACGATAAAATTATAGTACCTTTTATTTCAAGTAATATTTTTGCAGAGTCCCAGGAAATCATTGAAAAAATTGAAACTGGAAATAATGTTCATTTATCTAGAGTGAAGCATTGTGTTGTCTGGATTTTGATGTCTGTTGATTGAAGTCTGTTCTATCCATATGCTTAGTTTTCTGGGAGAATAAATGAAAAAACGTGTGAATGTGTTATCCATATGAAAAGTAAAGCTACTAATGTCAGATGGAGAATTATTTGGAGCAAATGGTTATCTAAATTTATTGGCGTTGCTCTGTTGCATATTTTGAGAATCTAAGATTTATTACTTTGGCTTTGACAGCTTATGTTAAAAATTTAAAATCTTGCTCTGTTGCAGTAAATCTCTCCTATATCTTTACAATTCTTTCCTGGTAAAGCATGTAAAATAATGGGTTAATATTTGACAAAGAAATCTATTTGCTAGCATGGACATTGAGATTTTTACTCTATGGACATTGAGGTTTTTACTCTATTTTTTTTATCTTTAATGTCATTATATTATAGGAGTATTTTATGAACTCCATTTATACCTTTATTAGAACTGCTAGAGTGATGATTTTCATTGTTTATCTGCATTTGATTTGATGATTAAATATCTTTAACATTTTGTGCGTTTTATATGCAGTGGATGGTCAATGAGACAGAACTCCATGTTATTCAAAACTTTAATATATAAGAAGTAGAAGTGCTAATAAATTGCCTTGTGGTCTTAATGTATTGTGGATGTTATAGCTGTGGGCAATTGTTGAAATGAGTGCTGCTAGGCTCTTCTAACCTATTTATTATTATCAATATTGGTTGCATTCCCTTGTTTTGGCCTATGAAATGAAAAGAAAATAAAGTGCCATTAACATTTTTTTCCTATAGAATAAAATATTATCATGATTTAGGATCATTACTAGTGGCTTTGAGTTTCAAATCTATCATTTTCTGTTTCCTGTGACGAGAACTTCCGAAAATATTAGGTTGCAGATTTGCTAAAATTTTTAAGCCTGTTTAATTATTATATAGGTATGAGATATCAAGGTACGGAAACAAGGCAGAAGCAGGGCAAGGCTTCAAGTGTGGGCCTGAAGCTGTAGGTTTTAGGATTAGAAGTGAAAAAGAGGGTCAAAGTTGCCAAGAAGATAATAATAAGTAGAGCTTCTATCTATCTGTGCTTGATATTCTTTTCACTGGAGTTCATCTTTTTCTTTCAGGCTAATGACATATCTGGTTTCCATGCCAACACACATATCCCTGTTGTTTTCATGCCAACACACATATTCTTTTGTTTTCATGCCAAAACAAAAAGGAAAACAAAAGGGCAAGTTTCACAAAAAACTTCTCTTTATATGAACCCCAATTCACAAAATTACATAAAACAATTTACCTTATAAAGTGTATCGCCTGTGAAACTATGGCTCTTCATGTAAATTGTTTCACATATGAAATTTCTGAGATGTTGATCTTAACTTGCTATTTGTTCTAATTCTTTAGGGTTATGAACTTATGATTAATTAGTCAGTGCATAATGTTTCTTTGTGAAGGTTTAAAATCTTACTATAAGAAAAAAAAAATTCTTAGTTTTCCTCGCTTCTCTCTTTTTTTTAAACCTGCAAATATAAATTTCATGGGCCAGGAAATAGGGACGTTCTTCATGGACATTATTAACTCTTCTTACAGCTATGCGACTGGAGGGACATCAGCCGGCGAGTTCTGGTACTGATATAGGCATTTTTAAGTTGAATTGAATCTTTTGTGTTCCAGCACATAGCTCTGTCATTGCAAAATTTTCTTGAAAATCTTACCTAATTATTTGATGGATCATACAGGTCCCTGATCCTATTCCTTTTTTTTTTTACTCCTTTCCTTGATCTGTGACTGTGAGCAGGACAAATCCAAAGCGATTAGCTGACACATTATCATCAGAGAATGAAGAATCATGCACAACTTATAATATGCTCAAGGCATCAGCCTGTCTTCTCTTCTCCTTTCTATATAAGGCTTTTGTTGGAGATAAAGAAAAAAATCATGCAGAAGTTTTATTTACTGTGAACATATTTGTAAATATATCTTGATGAATATCTTTTTACATTTATTTGTTTGCGTGTTAACATTCTTAGTACTGTACCTTGGAACTGGGACTTGCTTAGAGCTTTCGAAAGACTATTTTGGTGCTAGTTTGTTGTTGAATCATATGTGTCTCATATCTCATCTCAATCAGACTGCAATTTTTTTTTCATGCAAGTATTCTATGTGACTCCTGAATATGCAAGTAATACCAAGCTCAACATGTATTTGAATATGTAGGTCTCTCGTCACCTATTTCGATGGACCAAAGAAATGGCATATGCAGATTATTATGAGCGAGCCTTGACAAATGGTGTCCTGGGTATCCAAAGAGGAACAGAACCTGGAGTGATGATTTACATGCTTCCACAAAGGCCAGTGTTGATTCCTTCCTATTTGTATTACCTAAACTGTTTATTAATTTGCCATTTCTTTAAGTACTTCTAACTGAGAGCATCAAATAATATGTCCCTTTCTGCCAGTGCCTAGCCACTTGATATTTACTTAATCCACAGGAATTGAATCATTTTCAAAGCTGGGAGATTCTATATATTTTGAAGAGGAAGGAGAAGTCCCTGGTCTTTATGTCATCCAGTATATATCCAGCTCTCTTGATTGGGAATTGGGACATATTGTGCTTAATCTAAAAGTTGATCCTGTTGTTTCTTGGGATCCTTATCTTCGAGTGACATATACTATTTTGTCAAACAAGGTAGTAACTATATATTGAACTTAGCCTTGGAAGCATAGTAATTATTTTTTCTCTTTGAAGGCAGTATTTGCTACAAATATTTCTCTGTATCCGTTTTTTTGGGCAATCAAAAGAAACTTGGTCTTATCTTGTATTGTGTTTCTCTCCTTTCTCTTTGTTCAAGAGTTCAATAATTTTCTATTTTAACTACTTTTGAGTTGACCCATAGAAATGGTAACTGGTGTCCTTGTTAAAACTGATACAGGGGGCTATCAAAACATCTACCTTGAATTTTCGAATACCAATTTGGACACATTCTGATGGTGCCAAGGCAACATTAAATGCTCAAAATTTGGCTGTACCACCTCCAGGTGTGAAGTATAATCATAATTCTTCTTTGATTTATGTCTAGTGTCAAATGTTCTGGTAGTCTTATACAATTGTATCTTTGTTTTTGCCCAAGTTTTTTTTCTCTCTCCTACAAAAGATCAGTAGAGAGTTTCACTAGGAATCTTTAATTATGTCATGTTTTGGGGCTAACCTGGATTCATATATATTTGTTATTTCTATGCCTAAGCAGGTAAGTTCTTATCATTAACTAGAGAATGGAGCACTGGGGATAAATTTACCCTTCAGTTGCCTGTCCTTTTAAGAACAGAGGCTCTTAAAGGTAATTTCATGGAAAAACCTACCTTCAATTTTGTACATACATGAATTCTTGTTAACTATTTTATGATAACTATATACCATGAAGAATATATGACTGATTGGGTTGTCTGAAAAATACTCAGATGATCGGTCTGAGTATGCTTCTGTTCAGGCGATACTTTATGGCCCTTATCTGCTTGCGGGGCATACCAGTGCAGATTGGAACATCGAATATGGTTCAGACAATTCTCTTTCAGACTGGATAACTCCGATTCCTGACACTTACAATGATCATCTAGTATCTTTCTCCCAAAAATTTGGAGATTCAATTTTCGTCTTGACCTCCAACCAATCAATTACAATGGAAAAGTCCCCTAAATCTGGCACTGACGCAGCTGTTTATGCCACTTTTAGACTTATCACTAAGCTGTGCCTGAAGGTAGATTATGCATTATAGTTATATGGAACAATTCTTCTTTGTTAAAATATATATTTCAGGTATTTGAAATATGAAATTTTAACAATATTAATGTAAGCTATTTTCTTAAGGGGTAAACTTTACATTCGAATTGTTTATGTATACTTATTGCCACTAATAACTTAATTATGAATGTTGTGTTATTTGATTATTATTGTAATGAATGACTATTTTATAAACAGGTTTGGTTATTATATTTGAAATTCAACAGGTTCTTGAAAATGTGTAGACAAAAAAAAAATTGGAATACTAGAAAAATATAGCCAAACAATTACAAAATTGCGACAAAATTGTGACAAAATCAGCTACCAAATGTGACAAAAAAATATTGAATTCTGTGACAAATCAACGACTGAAACAACGAGAAAAATATTGCGACATATTCTGCGACACATTAGCGACAAAATTTAGCGAGCAAATTAGCGACAAATTCAGCGACTAAATTAACGACCCAAACAGAGACAATTCAACGACCAAAGCTAAATCAGCGACGACTTTCAGCGGGAATAAATAATTCCTGCCAAAAATAAAAATGTCGTTGAATTTGTCTCTATTTTGTCGCTGATTTGTCACTAATCAACGACACGCACAATTGGTCACTGATTTGTCGTTGATTTTTTAGCGACCAGGACATTACCGTCCGCTCAATTTTTCTCACTGTTCGTCGCTGATATTGTCGCTATCGTATTTTGGTCGTTGATTTCGTCGTTAATGGTGTCGCAGATTGCGTCGCAGATTGCTGTTTTTTTTGTAGTGTAAACAAGTAGTGGCTGTGCAAGATTAATCCAAATTCTTTGAATAGTATCTAGGGTTGTAGATCAATTTAACCAAAGTTTAATTCTCAAATTTTCTATTAATATATCCTTCTAGTTTAATTTGTTCATTGTGATTAATTAGCAAGTATCAATTCATTAGTTCTTATATTCATGAATTAACAACAACCAATTGTTTTGAATTTACAAATTAATAGAACCCTAGAACTTATATTTCTAATTCATTCTTAGGGTAGTTAATTGTATAGTTCCAATATCAAATTTCACCTCTCAGTCCATCATTCAATATTAAGAGATCAACAGGTAAATAATCTATCAACCTAACATTCAATCTAATATAATCAACTGATAACAAGGTATATTAATGAAAATAATTAAATTAAGTCATTCAATCAAATTTACTACAACATAGGCATGAGTAATTTAGCTCATCATCAATTTAAAATAAATAATCATCTCAATATAAATTAAATAACAATTATCCATTGAAATATTAGTGTTCATAACAAAATAATAGTAATCTATAAATGAATTAAATGAAAGAATGCAAAAAATCCCTTGAAGATGCCAAGATTTGAACTTCTTGTTCTTCCTCCTAGCTTCAACTTGAATGTAATGAGAAAAACTCCCAAGCCCTCTTCAAACAATGGCTCTACTCTTGAAAAATGGAATGGAAACTCTCTCAAGTCTCCAACTCTTCAATCAAGCTTCTTCAAACCCTAATCCTCAAGAGCTTGCTAACCCAAATTTTTATCCCAAAATATTGTCTTGTTTTTGGAAGAAGTGGAAGATGAAAAGAAGATGAAGATGAAGGTGATGAGAATGGTATCTTCCAAACCCAAGAATTCCAAAACTAAGAACCAAGACTCAAACTAAGAACAAGATCCCCCCCAATTGACCAATGTGTATGTATATATCATTTCCCACCACTTCCATTTTTTCAATATTTTAAGACACAAAAGAATGTTTCCAACTCCACTCACTTATCTTGTCTCCTCCTTTTTCTTTGTTTAATATTTAATCCCATAAAATCATCCATCTTTTACTCATTTTTAATATTTCTTCTTAAAAGATGATGCATGTTGTCTCCCACTTGTCCCTTGACTCATGCAAAATTATTGAAAGAAGCCACATGAGACACTGCCAAGTCATGTGTGACTTGGCCGTGTCACTCAAACTTTCACTGGACATGGCCAAGCCATTAGGCCATGTCCATGGCTGCACTCTTTTTCTTCTTTTCTTTTCCAGGTGTGACACGGTCAAGACCCTGGCCGTGTCATGTAACACAGCCAGTGGCCTGGCCATGTCTCTTGAAGGTGTCCTCTTTTGTATATTTGCTTCCTTTCTTTCTTTCTTGTTTTGTTCAATTGATGAGACACAACCAAGACCTTGGCCATGTCATGCGGCACGGCTAATGGCTTGGCTGTGTCTCTTTCCTATGTTCAATACTGCCCATTTTCCCCTTGATGGACATGACCAAGCCAAATTGTCTTGGCCGTGTCTTGGCTGGTTCATTATCTTCCTTGCCTTTGATGAGGGACACGACCAGGACATGAAGTGTCTTGGCCGTGTCACATACTTTCTTCAAAATTTAATCCACCAAATTCCATCCAATTGAATTGATTCTCCATTGCTTTACACTTCAACCTAAATACAACACTTCAAGCAATCTTTAAATACAAATTAAGATCAAAATAAACTTAAAACCAACAAAATTACCCTAAAAATATATACATAATTGATCAAAACAACTGCCCCACACTTAATCCTTTGCTTGTCCCTAAGCAAAGTTACAAAACAAGATGACAAATTAGTGGATGCAAGATAACTTCAAGACCTCCCTTATCATAATTTTCACACTCATTTTTAAATTCACAAAATTAATACTTACCCAATTTGATGGCTTTTCATGCAAACCCTAGTGGCACTCTTTCACTAAATCTCTCAAATGTTTGGATGGGATAGTGTTTTCACTCTTTACATCTCGTGACCGAACATTCCCATAGGCCTGCTTTAAGAATCAAATCCCTGCCACTAAATTATCGTTGAGCATCAATCATAAGGTCTTTTATTGGTTGTAATGAGGCTTAAGGTTGAGGTAAGATATTTTGGGAATGTAAGATAAATCATTAGATTCAAAAGCACTTAAAGAATGAGGTAGTATTTATGACAACAACTTCCAAAATATTCAATCCTTTTTATGCTTGATCGTCCTGTTTGAAGAAAGCTTAGCTTATTCCCTTTTTCTATAAGAGTTTATATATATATATATATTTGGATTGATCCCTCATTTTGGATTCAATGATATATGAGGAACCTTGCACTTTTAGGAAGATTTATTTTACAACTTCAACTTACTTTCATCAACCCCACACTTAATTCACACTATTACTTAAATTACTAATTTGCTCAAGTGCTCTTATTCCTTATGAAGGGGACAAAGCTTGGTAGAACATGTTTTAGGGTTTATGTTTATGTATAGAAGAAGGAAATGGGAACATGATGTAGGCTCAAAGTTGGCTTACTAAGGATGTATTAGGCCTGACTTTTTAAGTTAAATGGTTTTTTCTTAAGTTCCTTAGTCATGTTGATGTCTAACTGAAAATTTTTTCCAATGTGAATGATCAATGACAAAAGAGGATAAAAGTTTAGATAGTACCTGTTTGAATTATCCCAATGAGAGGCATAAATTGTTTCATGAACCCTGCTTAAAACACAAATAAATTGTTCATAAAGAGATAAAATTTAACACAACAAACACATAGTACTATAAGTTATGAAAATAAACACCATAACATAATATAAAAGTAAAGACATGAAATGATGACAACTAGAATAAAAACTAAATATTGTCCAAGTATCAAGCTTAAGTCATTGGGGTGGAGGCTGTGAAGACGATGCTGCATGGAGGCTAAGAATCATAACCAAGTTGTTGCTGATAAGCTCCAGGTGGTTAAGCACTTGCTTATGATTACGATCCACTTTCTCCTCAAGTGCTTCAATCCTTCTTAGTATCTCCTCATTGTCCCAGATGGAAGCATCTTCATTTAGGTCTAAAAAATCAGAATAAGAGTCATCATTGACTCGGGGCCGCTTCTGCCGTTCATCTCGAGTACTAGGCTCTTCCGAAGCCATAACAACTCGCCCTCCATCTTTCTTGATCATTTTCATCTTTTTCTAAAGTGGCTTGTCTAACATGTCACCACTATAGGCTCATTGCATTCCACAAGTTTCAAAATTAAAGTTTTCATCTAATGCAAGTGTTAATGCAGTGACTAACCCTCCAATACATATAGCCCCATTTCTCTTATTCACCACACTATCAAGAATGTCCGCCAAACAAAATACAGTGCACAGTGGAATTGCCTTATGAGCAGACCACAATAAAAATAGTTCATTGACTTTAACCACCCCGGGACTCTCTTTTCTTGCTGAAAAAGTACATGCTATAAACCAATATAGATATCTCAATGTGGGATTTCTTAATTGGGCTTACTTGGAAGATTTTGCTTCATAAATTCCTATAACTATCTCTCCCCATGCAAGTTGTCGGTTGAAATTCTTAGGTATAAATTTATGTCCATTAAGAGAAAACCCAAAAATTTCATTCAATTGTTCAATTGAAATAGAGTGTTATTTACCATTCAATTTAAAACTCAACCTAGAGACAATCTTAGATTCATCTCTTTGTATCTTCAAGGAGGAAACAAACTTAAGAGTAAGCTATTGAAATCGCAAGGGTCTAAGACTAACAAACTTTCCCAATGCAAATTTCTCACATAAACCTCAAAACTATCCTTAATTTGCAAAGCATTCAAGGAATTTTCACTTGCATACCTTGAAGGGAAGAAGCCTCTTAATCAAAATGCCATTCTCCTTGAGGAAGATGAAGTGTTTGGTGGTGATTGTGGTTCTCTTCTCTTGTGGTGAGAGCACATGTTGGTTCTTATCATGATTATGGTGATTTTAATGGAGGAGATTTTTCTTTTGATTTGGTAAAGGAAACAATGTATTTTGATGGAAAATTTTATGGGTTTGGAGTTTTGGGAGGTATCTTGGCCATGGCTATGGTGATGAATAGAGAGAGAGAGAGAGAGAGTGAAGTGCGGCTAGGGTTTAAAAATGGGGAAGATGAACAAAAAAAATTTCTAGTTTTTAATATATAGATTGAGTGACACGGCCAAGATGTGATTTTCTTAGCCATGTTGCTTAAAAATTTTAAAGCAGTTTATGAAGCGGTGCAAGGGGACACGACTAAGATTGAAATGGAGTTGGTCGTGTTCGATGACATGGCCAAGATTAGTGGCCGTGGCTACTACTATAATTGGAAATGAAAATCTAGGCTTCTAACACTGTTAGATGACATGGCCAAGATAATTGTCCTTGTTTGGGTCTGTGGAATTTTAAGGAAATTGTAAGGGCTAACACGACTAAGGGACATGGCCAAGATGACTGGTCATGTCCAGGTCTATGAAAATTAAATTTAAAGTGAGGCTGGACACGGGTAGGAGGCACGACCAAGATGATTGGCCGTGTTAACTTTTGGATTTTTTTAAATTTAGAAACAAAGATTTTAGACCGTGTCACCCAAATCAATGTAATTTCTCTTCATGTCTTTTTACCTGAAACACCATCAAATTAAAAACTTATCAAAGCACCCATTCCATTTTCTTATTTTAAACCAAAAGAAATAAAAATTTAAAAATCTAAAATGCAAATTTAATAATTGGAAGAAAGGCAAACCAATAGGTTGCCTCCCATAGAGCACTTCTTTAATGTCGTGTAGCTGGACATTGTTGCATCATTTGTCGATAAACACCAAACTTTCAACAGTTTTTGCAACATCAATTTCTTCAATCTAGAGCTTCACCCTTTGTCCATTTACCTCAAATATCTCGTTTGTTTTCAAATTGAGTAACTCAATAACCCATATAAGAATGATTGAATGACCTGAAACGGTCCACTCCAACAGGACTTCAACTTTTCAAGAAACAATCACATTCTTGAATTGAATAGGAGGACTTTCATTCCTGGTTCGAAAGTCCTTTTAAGGATTATCTTGTCATGCATAGCTTTTTTCTGTTCCTTATAGATCCTTGAACTCTCATAGGCTTCATTCCTAAGCTCTTTAAGCTAAAAAATTTATAACATTCTTTGCTCCCTTTCTCCTTCTAAGTCCATATTTATGGTCTTTATTGCCCAATAAGCCTTGTGCTCCAATTCCATTGGTAGGTGGCAAGCCTTGCCAAAGACCAACCTATATGGACTCATTCCTAATGGCATTTTGAAAGCAATCCTATAAGCCCATAATGCTTCCGGGAGTCGGATTGACCAATTTTTTCTCGTTGTGCTCACCATCTTTTCAAGATCCCCTTAATTTGCTTATTGGTGATCTCGGCTTATCCGGATGTTTGGGGGTGGTATGGAGTTGCCACTTTATGTTGGATGCCCATCTTGGACATCAACTTTTCGAACCATTTGTGACAAAAATGGCTTCCTCCATCACTCACTATTGCCTTTAGGGTTCTGAACCTGCTCAAAATATTCTCCTTCAAGAATTTCAAAACAACATTAGCATCATTAGTCCTAGTGGGGATAGCTTCAACCCATTTAGACAAATAATCCACTGCAAGAAGGATATATTCAAAGCCAAATGATTTGGGCAATGGCCCTATGAAGTCTATTCTCCATACATCAAAAATTTCAACCACAATAAAAATATTGAGAGGCATTTCATTCATTTTGCTAATGTTTCCTACTCTTTGGCATTTATCACATCTTATACAAAAATTATAAGCATCCTTAAAAAGAGTAGGACAATACAAACTACTTTGAAGAACTTTCTCGGCGGTCTTTTTTCCTCCAAAATGCCTTCCACAATACATGTTGTGGCAAAATTGAAACACTTGTATTTGCTCATCTTCAAACACACATCTTCTGATAATTTCATTCCTGTAAATTCTAAACAAATATGACTCATCCCAAAAATAGTACTTACATGTATTGAGGAACCTCTTCTTTGCCTGAAAATTCAAATCCTTTCTCACAACACCACAAGAAAGATAATTAGTAATATCTGCATACCAAGGTGCTTGAGTTAAAGCAAACAAGTGTTCATCTGAAAATTTTCAAAAGCATTTTCACAAGCAATTTTTGCATCATTATCATTAGAGATCAATCTAGAAAGATGGTCGGCTACTACATTCTCACTTCCTTTCCCATCTTTGATTTCAACATTGAATTCTTGCAACATAAATACCCACCTAATGAGCCTAAGTTTAGCTTGTGGTTTGGTCAATAAGTATTTCAAGGCTGCATGGTCAAAAAATACTATGACTTTAGAACCTAAGTAAGATTTAAATATGTCCAGTATAAATACCACAGCTAACATTTCTCTTTTAGTGATTGACTAATTCACTTGTGCATCATTTAAAGATAAATTTGTATAATAAATTACACACATCAATTTGTTCACTCGTTGGCCCAAAACAGCTCCAATGGCATAATTCGATGCATCACAAATGATTTCAAATGGAAAATCCCAATTTGGGACAACAATTATAGAAGCAAAAGTTAATTTTTCTTTCAAAATTTCAAAAGCTTCTAAACACTTATCATCAAAAAGAAATGGGACATCTTTTCTAAGCAAATGACATAAAGGGCGTGAAATTTTGAAAAAAATCTTTTATGAATCTTCTATAGAATCCAGTATGTCTCAAAAAACTTCTAATCCCCTTAACAGATGTGGGTTGTGGTACATTCATAATTAAATCAACCTTAGCTTTGTCTACCTCAATCCCCTTATGGGAAACAAGATGTCCCAAAATAATGCCATGATCAACCATAAAGTGACTCTTTTCTCACCTCAAAGTAAGATTACATTCAATATATCTTTCAAATACAAGAGTCAATTTGTGCAAACAATCATCAAAAGAATTACCAAAGACAGAGAAATCATCCATAAATAGCTCAATGCACTTGTCCAACATATTGGAAAAAATGAAAAGCATACATCTTTAAAATATTTTTAGTGTATTGCATAGTCTGAATGGCATCCTCCAAAAGGCAAATGTCCCATATGGACAAGTGAAAGTCATCTTTGGTTGATCTTTTGGTGCTATAGGGACTTGGTAGTAACCTAAAAGGCCATCAAGAAAACAATAAAAAGCAGTCTAGATAATCTATTAAGCATTTGATCAATAAATGTTAAAGGAAAGTGATATTTCTTAGTGACATTTTTTAATTTCCTATAATATATGCACATTCACCACCCGGTTTGTATTCATGTAATATCCCAAAAATTTTAAAAATACTAATTTTTAAAAATTAATTAAATGACTTAAAAGTATATATATGTAATTAAGTAAAGAGAAAAGAGAAAGGAAGGATGTGTATATGATGTATATATGTAGATATATACAATATATACAAGTCAACATTTTAATAAGGTCAAATGATATTTAATTATTTAAAATAGATATTAATTAATGGATAGTGGAAGAGGATATTTGAGATTAATTATATTATAATAATAAATTGCTTGGTGGAGATTAAAAGAGGGAAAATTGTGTGGTTATAGGGGTTTAGTTGGTAAAAGAGGAGTTGACCATTATTTTCTTCTTCTTCTTCTTCTCCATTGAAGGCCGACCATCATCTTCATCAAAGGAAGAGAGAATTTTTCTTCTTGCTAACTCAAGTAATTGAAGGATTTCAAGTGTTCAAGTTGGAGTTTTAAGGATTTTCTCCATATTTGGTAAGTTTCCAACTTGTTTCTTTGATTTCCTTTGGAAGTTTGTATGTGTGAATTGAATGTTTGATGTAGTTTGTGTTAAGGTTGATTTTGGGCATGTTTGAAGTTCTTTTGTCTAGTATGGTATGAAGTTTGGGGTTGGATTTAAGAAAAAGGTTAAGTTTGGTGAAGAGAATAAAAGTGTTGGGTTGTGTAACTTATGAGTTGTGAACTATGGTTGTGATTGTGTATTTTTCTTGTAATTGGGTTGTTTTGATGTTTATATGAGTATTATGTGGTTTAATGGTGGAATTGGTTGATTTTTTATGGAGTTGAAAAGGTTAATTAAAGATGATATTTGGATGAGACATTTTTGCGTCGATATCAGGTTTTTGGCCTGACACGCCCGGTGGCACGACCATTCCTTTGGGCGTGTCGATGGTTCTGTTTTCAGTATTGGTGACATAAGCAATGATACGCCCATGTCACTGAGCATGTCATAGCCACCGTGATGTTGTAGAATTGACACGAGCAGTGACATGCCCATGTCACTGAGCGTGTCATAGCTACTGTGTTGGAGGAGAATTGACACGTGCAGTGACACGCCCATGTCATTGAACGTGTCATAGCTACTGTGTTATTATAGTATTTATACGTGCAGTGACACGCCCATGTTACCGAGGGTGTCAAAGCTTTTGTGTTGTGGGTTTAGGGCACGGTCATGGACACGCCCATGTTGTTGAGCGTGTCATGCATAGAGTTTTCCCTAGATAGTTCTTTTCCTTATTTTTCTTTGTGGATCACTTAGTGATTATTTATAATCACATTTGGTTTAGACTTTGAAGAGAGTTGAGCTATCCCAATCCAAGTGTTGAGGGATATCTTGGAAGAGCAGGTTGGAAGTGGTGTTTGTTGCTCTTAGAGGTAAGTACAAACTTTGAATACATTGCTTATATTTACATAACATTGGGATTTAACACATCTGGTTGGAAAATGTGTTAAGTTACTTACTACATTATTGATGCATGAGTAATATGCTATGATTTGTACATTGTTTATTATGTTGAAATACCCAAGGTAATTGAGTAATGTGTTGTAAATGAAAAGAAATATGGTATAATGTGATGAGATATGTGGAAATATAATGTAATGAATTGATATTGATATAAATGAGAAAAATGAGAAAAAGATGAGAAAATAAGGCAATGTGCCTAGCTTAATTATGTGACAATGATAAAGAAATTGATAATGAGAAATAAGAATATATTGTGTGCCTAGTATGTTATTCAATTTTTAGAGTTCGGGGTTTGGCGGCATGCCTAAGAATTGCCTACGGGCAAGATGCTGGGCATTATTATAAAATTGTTTTTGAGGTGAAATGACCGGGTCGTAAACTCAGTTCTAGTTGGATTAATCCATGGATATATTGCCTACGGGGCTAGACACAAGGTGTCATTATAGACCAAAGCAGTAACTCTAGAATTTGAATAGCATATTAGATACTTTTTGGGCCCATGCTTGTCTTTGCTTTTGTGTGAATTATGAATTGTGAAACAATTGAGCAATATAATGAGATGTAATGTTATGAGATATAATATCCTTATGAATTGTGGAACAATTGAGCAAATTATCAAGATATAATGATGTAATGTTATGAGATATGATATCCTTATGTGTTGTGTATTAGCATTGCATTTGAATAATATTGTTATCAAAGTTTATACCACTAAGCTTCTGGCTTAGCGTAATTGTGATTCATCGCACAGGTGACATGTTAGATCTAGTTGAACCGAAGAGTTTATCTAGACCCAGTCTAGTCTAGTCTTTAGCCTTTGAGTTGCAGAGCTGATTGTTGGACATCAAGATCAGAGACGAACTGCCAACATGTATAAATTTTATATTTTTTTACATATTGATTTCATGTATTTATGTATATTCCACAAACTATTGAAAATGTTTTGGATAAACCTTTGGTAATGAAGTATATATATGTGTTTTAACAAGTATTGTTTCATTTACTATTTATATGATATCAATTGAATGTTTTAAGTTTATACAGGTTTTTAAAAGTGAAGTTTGTTTTGTTTAAATGGGCTGTGACATTCTTGTATTCTATATTCGTATATTACATATGTTTGGAGTATGCAGTGTATGTATATTGGCTATAAGGGTGTTACAGTTCGTGTAGATACTAACTCTTCTTTCGCATTATGGACCACATTCAAACTTGCTTTCTTAGGCACAATGTGAATGGGACTACCCACTCGCTATCAGTAATGAGATAAATCACCCCTTCATTAAGCAAGTTTAGAACCTCTTTTTTCTCTACTTCAGTCATGTTAAGGTTAAGCCTCCTTTGAGCCTTTCTCACCGGTTTAGCCCCCTCCTCTAAAACTATCTTGTGCATACACATAGAGGGACTAATACCCTTGATATCACTCAACCCCCAGCCTATAGCTTTCTTAAATTTTTTCAACATTTTTACAAGCTTATCTTCTTCATCACTCTTAAGATTAGCAGAGATTATCACTGGCTAAGAGTTATTTTCCCCAAGAAAAATATACTTCAAATGCTTTAGGAGTTCTTTAAGTTCAACCCCTTTTTGTTTAATCTCCTCTTTCTCAATTTCAAGTTCTTCTTCAACACTCTTATTGTCCAACTTAGACTTGCATTCCTCAATCTCTTCATTAGAAATCTCAGTTTCTTCACCCAAAGTTAGGGCCCTCTCTAGCTTGTCTTCTCCACTTTCCTGCAAGAAAACTTCTTAAATAACAAGATCAGTAAAATAAACAAAAGAACAGTCGTCATAAAAAGCAACAGTAGGAATAGGGAAAGTGTTAAAAATTAAAAATTCTACATTTTGTCCCAAAATAGCCATGGTCAATTTCCCATTTTTAACATCAATCAATGTGTTGATTGTTGCCATAAAAGGTCTCCCTAACAAAATTGTATGTTTAGAAGCACTAGGAATTTCCTCCCACATATCTAAGACAATGAAATCAACGGGTACAATCAAACCACCTACCTTAACTAGAACATATTCTACGATTCCCTTTGAATATCTAAGAGTTCTATCCGTGAGTTATAAAATCATTTTAGTTGGTTTGAGTTCCCCTAGCTCTAATTTCAAGTAAATATAGTATGGCATCAAATTAATACTTGCTTCTAAATCAAACATGACAATGGTTTCTTTTTCATACCCCATAAAGATGCTAACTATAAATCTTCCAGGATCCTTTAGTTTTGGAGGTAACTTGTGTTGTAAAATAACACTTGTTACTTCCGAGACTATCACATTCTCATTCAACGCATACATTTTCTTTTTAGTGTTAAGCTCCTTAAAGAATTTGGAATAAGATGGCATGTTTTTAATCACCTCAAGTAAGGGTAGGTTAAAACTTACCTATGAGAGCATATTATAAATTTCAGAAAATTCCTTATCATGCTTCTCATTTTTTAACCTGCTCGAAAAAGGAATCGGCTGTCTGTACGGATTTGGAGATTTGTGCAGCTTTGGTGCAACTGATCCTCCTCACTAACTTCCTTTGGCTCACTTGGTTGAGCTTTGCCTTCTTTCATTTCCTCATCATTCTTTTGCATTGTATCTGCATCCAAAAAATAATCAATTTTATTATCACCAATTTTATTATCAAGTACCTTACCACTTCTTAAAACTGTGATTGCTTTGGCTTGCTCTGGTTGGCTTGAAAATATTTCTTTTTGATTAGCTTGCAGTTGATTAGCTAATTGACCCACTTGATTTTCTACCTTCTTAAGTGAGGCTTCCAAAGAGTCAAACCATTTCTTGTTCGCCTCTTGATTTTGATTTCTTATTTGAATGAAAGCATTCAAATTATCTTCAAGTGAAGGTTTCTTAACTTGCTCATGATTTGAACTTTTACCTTGAAATTGGGGTCCCCTTTGATAAGGTTGGTAGGAATGTTGAGGTGGAGCTTGTTGTTGGTTCTTCCATGTAAAATCAGTGTGATTTCTCTAATCGGGGTTATAAGAATTTGAGTATGGGTCATTCCTTCCCCTTTGTTGGAACCCTTCAAAACCAAAAGCTTGCTCTTACCCTTCTTGGAATTGGTCAAAATTTGAAGGACATATATTTGCATTGTGGCCTACCACACCACATGATGCACATGATTCTTGGCTTGGCATTAGCAAGTTTCCTCTAGAATTCAACAATTTAACTTACCTTGTCAACTCAACAATTTGCCTTGCCATTTCTGAGTTTGCATTCAGCTCATATTCTCCTCTTCTCCTTTCCCCAATACTTTTTTGTTGAGAATTTGATCCCAACATTTCAAATAATGCAACCATTTCAATAGCTGTTTTCTCACCCATTGCCCCTCCTGCAACATTATCCACTGTATTTTGACATTGTTAAGTTAGCCCATCATAAAAGAACTGATTGAGCAATTGTTGTGGATAATAGTGATGAGGGCATTGAAATAATAAAGATTTGAAGCGATCCCACGCCTCATGAAATGGTTCTCCATCAAATTAGGTGAAAGTTGCAATACTCCCCCTAAGCTCCTTTGTCTTTTGGCATGAATAAAATTTTCCCATGAATTTTTTATACACTTCGGTCCAAGTCGTCAAGGAATTCTCTGGTAAGGTTATCAACCATGCTTTTGCCCTATCTTTCAGACTATATGGGAAACATCTCATTTTGAGTTCTCCTCTGTTAATGCTTGCAAAGGGAAGGTATGCAATGTTGTGTAAAAATCTCGAATAAAGTTGAGAAGATCTTCATTCGGCAATCCATGGAAGGATGATGAGTGTTTTAGAGTTCATAATTTCTTGATGCGTTGCTCAACCAGATACATGATGTAGTTACTCCGATGATTGGTCAGGCAAACTCCTTCATAAGTGGTTCCTCTACGTCACCCATTTCTACTTTCGTGTTCTCCTCAAATTGTTTGTCATTTTCTTCTCCTTCTTGTCCCAAAGGATCTACTCCCTCAGTTCTTGGAAGTCTATGGATATTGTCTATATATAGAACAAGTTCATTTCCTTGGGACCTTCGTCCTTGCATAAATAACCTAGGCAATTCAAAAATGGAACACTTTAAATAATTAAACAATTAAAGTAAAAGAATCAAACTACTAACAAAAATTGCCTTTCCCAGCAACGGTGCCAAAAACTTATTGCGCTCTACTTAAAGCTACTAAAAGTGACACTCACAAGTATACGAGGCTATTATAGCAATGGTGATCGCCCCAAGGTCATCTCACAAGGAAAGTGTTATTCGTAATAATTTGATTTAAAGCAAAGTATTAAATATTCAAGTGTATGTTGTTAAAAAGGTAGAACGAATTAAAATTTAAAAATAAACAAGTAGTGGTTGTGCAAGATTAATCCAAATTCTTAGAATAGTACCTAAGGCTGTAGATCAATTTGATCAAAGTTTGATTCTCAAATTACCCATTAATATAACCTTATAATTTAATTTGTTCCTTGAGTTTAATCAGTCAATTGCCAATTCATTAGTTTTCACATTCATGAATTAACAACAACTAATTATTTTTAAATTTGCAAATTAAAAGAACCCTTGAATTTATATTTCTAATTCATTCTTAGGGTAGCTAATTGTATAGTTACCATATCATATTTCACCTCTCTATCCAACATTCAATATCTATAGATCAATAGGTGGCCAATCTATTAACCTAACATTTAATCCAATACAATCAACCAATAACAAGGTATATTAATGGGATTATCAAATCAAGCCATTCAATCAAATCTACTACAACCCTAGGCAAAGGTAATTTAGCTCATCATCATTACAAAATATATATTCTTCTTAACATAATTCAAATCACAATTATAGATTGAAAAATTAATGTTCATTATAAAACAACAACAATCTATAAATGAATTAAATGAAAGAATGTGAAAAATCCCTTGAAGATGCCAAGAGTTGAACCTCTTGTCTTCCTCCTAGCTTTAACTTGAATGTGATGAGAAAAACTCCCAAGCCCTCTTCAAACAATGGCTCTACTCTTGAAAAATGGAATGGAAACTCTCTCGAGCCTCTAACTCTTCAATCAAGCTTCTTCAAACCCTAATCCTTAAAAGCTTGCTAACCCAAATTTTTATCCCAAAATATTGTCTTGTTTTTGGAAGAAGTGGAAGATGAAAAGAAGATGAAGATGAAGGTGATGAGAATGGTGTCTTCCAATCCCAAGAACTCCAAAACTAAGAACCAAGACTCAAACTAAGAACAAGATCCCCCCTCCAATTGATTAATGTGTATGTATATATCATTTCCCACCAATTCCATTCTTTTCAATATTTTAAGATACAAAAGAATGTTTCCAACTCCACTCACTTATCTTGTGTCCTCCTTTTTCTTTATTTAATATTTAATCCCATAAAATCATCCATCTTTTACTCATTTTTAATATTTCTTCTCAAAAGATGATGCATGTTGTCTCCCACTTGTCCCTTGACTCATGGAAAATTATTGAAAGAAGCCACATGAGACACGACCAAGTCATGAGTAACTTGGCCATGTCACTTAAACTTTCACTGGACACGACCAAGCCATTAGGTCGTGTCTATGGCTGCACTCTTTTCCTTCTTTTCTTTTCCAGGTGTGACACGACCAAGACCATAGCCGTGTCTTTTGGAGGTGTCCTCTTCTGTATGTTTTCTTCCTTTCTTTCTTTCTTGTTTTGTTAAATTGATGAGACACGACCAAGACCTTAGCCGTGTCATGTGGCATGACCAATGTCTTGGTCGTGTCTCTTGCCTATGTTCAATACTGCCCATTTTCCTCTTGATGGACACGGCCAAGCCAAATTATCTTGGCCGTGTCTTGGTTGGTTCCTTGTCTTCCTTGCCTTTGATGATGGACATGGCCAGAACATGAAGTGTCTTGGCCGTGTCACATACTTTCTTCAAAATTTAATCCTCAAATTCCATCCAATTGAATTGATTCTCCATTGCTTTACACTTCAACCTAAATACAACACTTCAAGCAATCTTTAAACACAAATTAAAAGAAAAATTAACTTAGAATAAACAATATTACCCTAAAAAT
The DNA here is from genome assembly GCA_947685225.1 of Garcia nutans. Taxonomy (NCBI): domain Eukaryota; kingdom Viridiplantae; phylum Streptophyta; class Magnoliopsida; order Malpighiales; family Euphorbiaceae; genus Garcia; species Garcia nutans. Next base: position 15,084,964 of record CANTUV010000011.1, on the reverse strand, counting down.
ATATACATAATTGATCAAAACATTGATCTAAACACAAAGGTGTAGGATCACAAGGAATTATTCTAATAGGTTCATAACAATTTGGTATCATAGCAAGGTTTTAAATTCGGTTCTATCTATCCTATTATCTATCTATCTATCTTGTTAATTTGTTTTCCTCATTTGTCTTATTGTAGACTTAATTTTGACCCTAATTTGGTATGATCCTAATTTAAGAATGCCAAAATAAGTTCGATCTGAATTTAAAAGATTTAAACCTAGTTTATGATTTTTAAATAAGTTGGTTCAGGTTAAAAAGGTGTAAATTCAATTATTTGATCAGATTAAAGTATTTTTAGACCAATTTTAAGTCATCAGGGCCCCAGGTAACTTGAACCATGGTTCATGTCGACCTGGAGGGCCAAAATCGACATGAGCCAAGGCTCATGTCGATTTGGTGGATTAAATTCAACATGAGCCAAAGGCTCATGTTGATTTGGCATACCAAATTGACATGGCCTTGGTTCCATGTCGATTTGGCACACCAAATCGACATGGCCTTGGCCCATGTCGATTCGGCCAGCCAAATAGACATGGAATTTGATTCTGAAGTATTTTTGGGTTTCCTAATTAAATTAGAATCCTTTTATGCCTTGGATTAGGCAGATTAGGTTTAGGTTAAGCCTTATTTTGCCTATAAATAATAAGCTTTAATACTTTAACAAGGGGGGAAAAATTGGATCGGCAATTGTGAATTAAGAAGGGGGAAAAAGGAAAGCAGCAGCAATTAAAAAAAGAAACAACAAATAGAAAACTTGAGCAACTCGATAGTGTAGGGAACAAAAATATCAAAACTATCAAACTAGAAGGCAGTGCTATACGTTTGTCTTCAACTTGTTTCAACCAAGAATTACAATCTTAAATATTGGTGGAACCTACAATGAAGGTTTGCAATCTTTCATCTAAATCATTTTTAAGATTACAATAATTCAATTATTCCTTTTCATTGTTTTATTTTCATTTTTTTTGTTTTATTGTTTGCTTTTATTATTTCATTGATTAACATATCCAATAGTCATTGCCTTGTTTCATTATTTCATTGATACAAATATGTAGTAGCCATGTCGTGCCATGTTATTTCATTTTTATCCAGTAGCCATGAATCCATAATTCATTCGGATGTGTTTCTGTGTTGTTCGTTCATCAAATTGCATTAGACAATTTCATTGATTTCCAAAACATATTGTTAAAACCAATTTTAAAATTCCAGTAGCCTAAAAAAAATCAATTCTCAAGTCCTTTTAAGCTTTAAAATAGTTTTCTTTAAACCCTAAAAAAATTTTTTCAACACCAAAATCTACAACCCTAAAAAAACCAGTTTTTAAAATTTTCTCAGTAGGGGGGCCGCCGTATGGGCTCGTTGAAGGGGTCAATATTTATTTGTGTATTATAAGTCTTTGTGTTTAACTTCCTTCATTTAAAACCGTAATTTAGTTATTAAAATTCTAAAACCATAAGTTAAGATGTAAACCCTAAACTTATACATTTATTGCTTTTATTTAGTTTTAGATTTGATTATGTAGTTTATTATATGTTTTGATAATTGATTTATTTGATTTTGATGTTTGATTTGTTTAATTTATCATGGATGGATGTTTTCTTTATCTTGGTATTAATAATGTAAGAGGTATGTTTTCACTTTGTGGGTACCTCATTAGTTAAGCTTCATGTAATTTAAATTATTTTCATATTTTGGGATTAATGTAAAGGACACATTTCCACCTTTTAGTGGGCGTCCTATTTAGTTTTAGACATTGGACGATGTAAGGAAATATTTTCATCCCCGGATGGATGTCCATTTATTTATTTTGTTTTAACATTACTTTGATTTTAATACTATGATTCTTTTGTTTTAATGATTGTATATAGTATGGATTATATCATAATAATTAAGAATTCTATAATATTTAGACCTGAAAAGGAGGTTGGTTCCAATGAACCGAGCATTGTGGGGGTGTTGGGCCATTCTCACCTTCCCCACACGTACCTAACTTTCTGAACCCATTAGGGGGTTGGGGATTCCTTAGGAATTGAGTCATCTGCCCCTTTCTTTTTTCTTAGCCCGTCTGGGTGGTAACTCCATTTTCTTCGGGTTTAGGCCCGTGTTCTCTAAGGCCCTAAGCCTAATAGTGCCGAAGTTGCAAGAACCATTCCACATGGGAGTGGGGAAAAAATCCCCGCTCACACTTGTGTTGTTCTTTTTTGTTTCCTTTTTTATTGTTCTCTTTGTGTCCTTATTATTCTTATCTATAAGAAAGTCCTATAATATATATATGTATATAATTGTCTTGTTCTTTTAATTTCATATTTTGTTGTGTGTTTGCTTAATTCCAAATCAAATTCCCTCATTTGTGTTCATCTTTGTTTCCTTTAAATTAGATCAAATGACATTAGAAAAAAAAAAGTGGTGTTTGCTACTTCTGTTGCTATTTTCCTTGATATCTTTAACAATCTAGCAATTAATCATCAAATTATTTAATTTGTTTTGTCCAATTGCTTTTTTTTTTTGTGTCAAATTAAGTCTTTAGATCCATCATTCTATAAAAGGGTGCCTACAAAACAAAAATTTCGAGAAAATTCATACCATAGAACTCTTGACCTTTAAACTTCCATGAAAAGTTGCCTTCCTTGTGGTTACACTTTCTTCTTCACGATCACTATAACAATCTAGCATCCAAAATAGTGGTTGTCTTCCTTGCTGTAAACTCTAATGTTTCTTGGAACCTTAAATTAAACTTTCTTGCGATTGTAGCTCTGTACGCAACACCACTGAGAACTATTCTATGAAAATTTAAAATTTTCCTTTAGAATTTCGCAACACGAATTGAGAACTATTCTATGAAAAATTGAAATTTGCCTTTAGAATATCACAATCGTGAACCCATCTGTATGAGTCAAATTTCTAATATTAAGATGAGTGGTCAAGGAAGGTAGACCCAAGGTGATATAGATCAGATGCAAACCATTTCCGATACAATATAAGCCATGGATAATGGGTTGAATGAAACACTTAATCGGATGGAGAGATTAGAAGTCTCAGTGGCTAGGGGTTAACTATGTAACATCCGAAATTTTTGAAAATTAAATTAAATAAATTAAAATTAAATTGAATAAATTAAATAAATAATTTAAATGGAAAATTGAATGATTTTAAGTGAAAAAGTGGGATGTATATGTGAAATATATTTGAAATATACATAAAATATACAAAGTCAACAAAAGTCAACTTTTAAAAGTCAAAAGTCAAAGTCAAGTGGTATTTTGGTAATTATACTTTTGAAATTAAGATTTATAAAAATAATTTTCAAATAATTTATTTTTATATGGAAGAAGTAATTTTGGATTGTTATTAAATAAATAAATAATTTGATAATTAATTAAAAATATATTAAAATATTATATATATTATTATAAAAGAAAGTGGATGGAGAGAGAAAAATACATTTGATCATCTTCTTCTTCTTTCTTCTTCAAGGTCGAAACTCCATGAGAGAATAGCTCAAGGATTTGCTTCTTCCAATCTCATGTAATTGCAGGATTTCAAAGGTTTCAAGTGAATTTTTAGGGTTTTCCTCCATAATTAGTAAGTTTTCTTACTTTTTTTTTGAAATTCCGTGAAAGAAAGAATATGTTGATTTTGGATTTTTGGAGTGGTGTATTTTAATTGCTTATTTGAGTATGAATGAAGTTATTTTGAGTAGCTAACAATGATTTTAAGATTGCATTGGAAAAATGGTTAAGTTTGAGTTATGGGAGAATTGGACTTTTGAATTCATGTGAGTTAATTGTTCATTTTAGTTCTAAATGTGTTATTTTGATGCATAAACAAGTAATTTAAAGTCAAATATTGGATTTGGTTAAGTTTGGAAATGGAAGTGTTGATTTAGGGTTTTGAAAAAGTGAATTTTCAAAGATGGTGAATTGATTGGTTTTAATATTTAAGTGGTGAATATAAGTTTGGATTGATGATTGGAATGAGTTGGAATGGAAAACCTTCAATGTTGAAGGTTATGCCATTTTAGGGTTTTGAACTAAGGCATGTGTTTAATTAATGTAATTGGTTTAAACATGTTAAAATATGTTTTTAATGATATTAATAAACTTAAAACACCAATTTATATGGCTTAACATGGTTTTTCAAAGTTAAAGTGAGGTTAGTCTTAACTTTGGGGTTTTGATTTGAATGACATAATTATGGTTTAAGATTGGAAATACCTTTAAATGTGATAGGCATTGAGAGGAAATAGGTTGGCCAACCCAAGTGTTGAAGGGTAACTTGAAAGAGGAGGTTGGAGTTTGATTTTGAGCTTGCTTTTGTCAGCTTATAGAGGTATGCACAAACTCTTGGTAAATGTGGCATAATTGAATTACCTTTGGGCTTAACACATTTTAGTTGAAAAATGTGTTAAGCTTCTTGATGCATTGATTATTCATAAACATTGTGCTAAGACATGTGTAATGTTATATATGCATTAAATGCATTATGAAAAGCTGCTGTTAATGGCTTAAATTACATAAAATGTGAATTATGTGAAAATTGCCCAAAGTGTTTGGATAGTTTGATTTTGACATGGAATGTGATACATTGTGATGATATATTGAGATATGATGAAATGTGATAAATTGAAATGAAATGGCATTGAGAAAAAAAAAATGAGAAATAAGGCAATTAGCCTAATTGATAATGAGAAAAGAGGCAATGTGCCTAGTTGGTTATGAGAAAATGAAAAAGAAATTGATAATGGAAAATATGAAATAATTGTGTGCCTAGTATGTTATTCAATTTTCAGTGTTCTATGTTTGGCGGCATGCCTATGAGGTTATCCTCATTATTTGCCTTCGGGGTCAGATTTTGAGCAATTACTTTGATTTGTCTTTGGGGCTAGACGCTTGGCATCGCTGTGATATGAGTTGCCTTCTGGGCTAGCTTTTGAGCATTACTATGATTTGCCTTTAGGGTTAGACACATAGTATCACTTCGGACCAAAATAGTAACTCTGGGATTTGAATGACATATTAGATCTTTTAGGCCCATGCTTGTGTTTGTTCTTGTGTGAATTATTGAGTGATGAAAGAATATGTTTAAAGTGAGCTTGGATGCCACCTTGTTACATAGCATAAATGCATATTGCATTGGGATTGTATTTAAGTTTATTTGTTATCAAAGTTGTACCGTTAGGCTTTAGGCTTAGAGCTATTGTAACTCATCGCGCAGGTGATGGGGACGATTCGATAGAGTCAGAGAGTTCTTCTAGACTAGATCGGGTCTAGATTTAAGATTTTGCTAGTAGAGTTTGTTTTGGGCAACAAGATTAGAGACACTGCCATCATGTATATGTTTTATATTACATTTTGATATTATGTATATTATATTATGTTTTGATGTATATATTTTAAATTATAAAGAATGTGTTGAAAAATTTTATAATGAGCATTTTATATATGTGTTTTTAATAAATATATATGTATATGTATAAATATTTTTAGAAACTTAGAGAAATTGAAGAGTATGGGTGAAATATATGATTGTTCTTTATTGTGAGTGTTCTTTTATTGTTCTTTTGCAGATTTTATTTTGTTGACATTTGGGGATGTCCAAATTACAGACAAAATTCTGATAAATTTTTTCTAGAGATTTTTATGAACAATACTATTTGAAACTTTTAGTTATTAATAAATATTTTATTTATTACTTAAATATACATTATAAAGTGTTTTGGATTTTTTAATTAGAAATGTGAAATTTTTTTATTAAACCAGGATGTGACATTTTTATATTGTATATGAGTATTTTATATATACGGGGTGTATATATTATACATATATAGGGTATAAGAGTGTTACATTTATTTTGGTATTAGAGCCTAGGTTTGAGTTTCTCAACCTAGGTGGGTTGTTAGAGAGAGAAAATGTGAATTTTAAAAATGGTTTTACATGCATTGGCACTGACAGTTTCTAATTTTTGATTTGACAATTTCTGTTGTGTTAGAATATATAGGTAGTTATGATATCTCAGACGCATCAGTCTGCAAGGGTAGTGCAGAGAGTGTAGCTACTGATGAGGGTAGAGTTAGAGCTGATATTATGTCTGCTGGTGAGGTGCCTGCTTCTGTGCCTGTTAGACCAGCAGCTGAGGAGATTTCGCCGGACAGGGTACAACATATGGTGGAGCTGTTGAGGCAGGCTCCAGTTCAGCAACCACAACTGTCGCCATAGTTGCAGTTATCGACACGAAAATATGACAAGCTGAGGAAGTTTGGAGCCGAGGATTTTGTTGGCACTACAGACCCTGCTGTAGCAGAGCAGTGGTTGGACAGGGTCTAGAGGGTGTTCATCCAGTTGCATGCTACTCCAGAGGAGAAGTTTGATTATGCCAGATCTCTATTGAAAAGGGATGCATATAAGTAGTGGAAGACTATCCCCCATGCTACAGCTGATCCACCAGTGTTGACTTATGATGATTTTCTGCTGGAATTTGAGAAGAAGTATACTCCAAGGAAGTATAAAGATGTGAAGAAGATGGAGTTCTTGAGTTTGAGGTAGGGCACCAGGTCTGTGATGGAGTATGAGATTGAGTTTATATGGCTGAGTCAGTATGCTGGGGTGATTATTTCTGATGAGATTGACCAGTACTAGAGTTTTGAGAAGGGGTTGAGACCCTCTACATGTGTCTTGTGGCAAGCTCTCGGTATCAAAATTTTTCTCAGTTGGTTGGAGCTGCCAGGAGTATTGACAGAGTACAAGGTCTTGTAACAGATGCCAGAGCAGAGGAGAGTAGAGCTAGGAGACCCTATGTAACACCCTGATACCCTATGTAACATCCCGAATTCCAGATTGGTAAGAAACAGACATTGAGGATATGAATTAGGCTTAGAGCAAAGGAGTTTAGAACATGACCTATAAATTGAACTCGAATTTCATCCAAGTCAATGACATAATTAGAGAGTCTCAAAGAAGACTTAATTGTTTATTTGTGTCTTAGCTAGACGTATAACTTAAAATTACTCAATTTGGAGTTGTACAGAATAAGATATGATGGATTTACTAGACAATGTGCAAGCTGCCTCAGGACAGCATAGTAGGCTTGAATTCAAAGGACAGTCAAAAATTAGATATAGCTCGGATCGACCTCAAATTTTGATACAATATATCCCCGGATGTCTAGTTTCAGTGGGAATAAGAATTACTTAATTTGGAGTTGTGAGTAAAAAGATATTAATAAAGAAAGACAGCAAGGTCAAGAAGGGATATCAAAAGGACCTAATTGGAAATTTCTCAAAAGTTAGGGGCAACTATGTAAACTTAAAAATTAAGTGTCGGAAGTTCTTAATAGCGCCCATATCCGACCCCGGAAGAATATTCTCGAGATTAATCAGGTCATAACCGTGGGTTTCAATTTTTCCTGAAAACGCACGGTTTGTAAGTTACAGGCGATTTTCCGATAAGGACATTTTGGACATTTCCACTTGAGGGGCGATTTTATAATTAAATATAACTTTGGGGGCAAAATATTAAAAGAACAAAAAAAAAACCACTTTCAAGTGGCCAAATCCTAGCCATTAAATCCAAATGTGTTGGACAAATCATGGCCATTGAAAATAAACCAAATCCTAGCCATTAAATCCAAATGTGTTGGACAAATCATGGCCATTGAAAATAAACCAAATCCTAGCCATTAAATCCAAATGTGTTGGACAAATCATGGCCATTGAAAATAAACCAAATCCTAGCCATTAAATCCAAATGTGTTGGACAAATCATGGCCATTGAAAATAAATAAATTAATTAAATGGAAATTAAATTATAAATAACTAATTATGGTCTTCCAAACACAAGTAAGGATAAAAAAGACACCACCATCACCACTTTTCTTCTTCTTTAAGTCGTGCTCCCCCTCCCTTCCATTTTCAAGGAGACAAGTTTCAAGTCCAAGCCATTTCTCTAGTGAAATTCAATAGGAAATAAGGTAAGATACCATCCTAAGTCTTATTCTTTCATTAGAATTAGGTATTAGGCTATGTTTAGGAAGATTTGATATTATGTTCATGTTGGGAAAGAATTAGTAAGTTGATGATTATGGTGAAAAATGATAAACTACTTAAAGAAAATGATGAAAATGGTGATTATTAGTAAGAATAAGTAAAGGATTGTTAGAAAATCATAAGGTAGCATCATGTTCATATTTAGGGTTTGTTCTTACATATGTGACATATTAAATTCATAGGAAATCAAGGAGATTAGAGAGAAAAGGAAGTGAAATAGATAAGAAGAGCAAGGAAGAGCAAGGTTTGGTACTTTACCTTTGAATAATTACTTTTGATTTGGTGCTTTACCATAAAAGAAATTCTATTTTCTTACAAACTTTGGTTTATGGAAGTTTTGAAGTTGATGTTTAAATATATTGATTGAGTTTAAATTAAATATTTGAGTTATGTTCTTGTTTTCTTATGGCAATTGGGTTGTTAAATTTAATTGAAACCAAATGTTTTGAGAAAATTTGGCAAGTTGATTTGGTAAGTTGTTTTGGACTTTAATTAATTTAATTTGAGTTAAACATGCAAAAGTTGTTAAAGGGAAGTATTTGAATCTTCACTTTACTATTAAAGAAGCCTTAATATTGATTTGCAAAAGAAAAATAAACTATCCTATGCATTTCAAATGTTTGGGCCGAAATGGTCCCAAAGAGACAGCTTTCTGGATCTTTTTGTGGCAATCGTTTGAGGCAGCAAATGAATGAATTTTTCAACGAAATTTTACATGCAATTAGTCAACATATGAAATAAGTTTTCTGTAAAATTTCAGCCAAAAATAAGAACATTTACTTGGTCAAATGGATGACTGAAGTGGACTGAAGTTTTGACGAAAACCCAGATTTTACTATTCATTTGGTCATGCCATTTTGCGTTGCCGATTTTTCTCGCCGCAACACTATTCATTTGGTCAATTTGTGATCTTTTGAGGAATCCTTTGAAATGTTTAATATGTTTATTGTGGATATTAAATATGTGAAAAAGGGGAATGGTTTGACTAAAGAATGTGTTGCGCGGCATAAATGGCAAAGTGCGATGGGAATTAAATTGATTTCTTGAATCATTCTAAAATGAAGTTGAGACTTAAATTGAATCATTTAAATCTTTTTGCTCTACTGGATAGTGGGAGTGGTAGATAAGGGTATGGTGCACTGTACTAACGCATGCAGTACTGCTCATCATTGTGATATGATATTTTATTCAGTGGTGAGGCCACTGAAGCCAATGGGGAGGCCCATTGGTTAACCAGGATGGGGAGGCCCATTTCTGTGATCTGATATCGGTGGCCACTGAAGCCAATGGGGAGGCCCATTCCTATGATTTGATATCGGTGGGGAGGCCCACCTATGTTACAGTGGGGAGGCCCACTGCCTTATCACTATGTTTCCCTATATACCAGTAGAGCCTGAGCCAAAGTCCTGTTTTTCTAAAACTACGTACTGCAATATGAGTTTGAATTATGGTTTTTACAATTGTTAAATGTATATCTACACTGAATGGACAATAACTTTCTTTGGATTAATGTTGGTTGATTTATGATTTAATTAATTCCTTTTATTTCAAATGCTTTCATGTTTTACTATATTTTCATCGGTAAAGTACCCACTGAGCGACAACACTCAGCGAGTTAAGTTTTCCTTGACTCGTAGGTTCGGAGCAGTAGATAAATCTTGGGGAAGCAACGACCAGACCACAGCAAATCTCAGGGGTAGATCTTTTAGATCCATTATGAGTTAGCTAGTTGTGGCATGTATATAAATAAATATAAAAGAGAATTTCTATGTTACAATGGTATGTTAGTAGTGTGTAATAATCATAAACCTTTACTTTATGTTGTATTAGAAGTGTGAACTCTTCTTGCAGATTTGTAGTTGAGGGTATAAGGTGAATTCATTGGGAGTGCATTAAATTTGATAGTATTCATATTGGTCTGTGTAAAATATTTTCAAAAATAAGAAAAATCAGTTTTGTCGACACTTGGGACCACCAATTATAGGGGAAACTCTGGCAAATTTTTTTTTTAAAATATGCACTTAAAATTGGCTAAGTAAAATATTAAGACACAACTACCAGGAGATAACAGTCCATCTTGGTCTGTAAACATAGGCTAAGATGGGGTGTTACAATTTGTGGTATCAGAGCAAAGGTTTAGCCGGTTCTGGGTAATTAGTTGATGATGGGATCTTTATATACGTGCCACCTAGGATAAGATAATGCTGTTGGTCTGGGTCGTTACGTATGATGGGATTGTGTACGTTTTGCTCTGTTCTTTAGATGTCGCAAGAAGCGCTAGACGTGATTGCAGGTCAGTTGTCTATGTTTGGAGTTCTGCTTTACGTTTTAATAGATTCGGGGTTTTCACACTCATATATAGGCACGAAAAAAAATTGATTGAGAAATATATGCAATAAAGGTTAAGGCAATTATGAGAGGTAAGTAGTAAAAGCACCGAAAGAATAATAACGAATAGAATACCGACCATAATACAAGAGTCTAAAATTGAAAGAGTGAAGAATAATAGTACGGCAAGAAAAAAAAAACAAATCATAGAAAATAAAATTGAGAACTAAGAAAAGGAAGCGAAACTAGTTAGATTCTCCAGGATTAATGCTTTACCTGGTTGAAATCATGTGTGCCTTATATAATGAACTATTTAAACTTATGTTGGAAATGTTTGGTAATGTGTTCTGACAACTTGAGAATTTTTGTGCCTATGGGTGCATTGATATGAATGAAGGAAAGAGAATAAAATATTAGAAAGATATGCTTACCTTGGTAATTCAGTTTGAATCAGAGTTGGGATGAGTGTATTTATATGGCATTAACATTATACTCAATGGTGAGGGCCATTGGGGCCAGTGGTGAGGGCCACTGGTTTGATATTTATCTTGCACCGATATATATACTCAGTGGTGAGGGCCACTGGGGGCCAATGGTGAGGGCCATTGGTTTGATGAAAAAGGTGGTGAGGGCCACCTGTGCCATGAAAATAAAATGGTGGTGAGGGCCACCCATGCCATGCTGGTTCTATATGGTATTGTCTCATCCCACTTTGATTCTACTGTCATTACCTTGAGGAGCTAAGTAAGAAAAATATGTGATAATATACAGATGAAAAAAAATATATATGAAAATAAACAGAAAGTGAATTGAAACATATTCGAAAAAGAAAGGAAAGAAAGAGTTTTAAATGTAATAAAAAAAAAGAAGATGTTCTGACCTTATGTTGGGATCGGCCGTAAGTAACATAGAGCGAGACACGTAATGAAATAAATAGTACTTTGAGAATAATGGTATCATGGACTGATCACCCATGAGCTATTATTTGAGATGTATATATGACAACACAAGGAAAGTCAGATGAGTTGATACTTAAGGAATGCTACCACACTGCACGAATATACATAGGACATACAAATTCAGTAAGAAGTAAATAAAGAATAACCACAATGCAAAGAGAAGGAAGCTTAGAAATGAATACATTAGAAAGTGAAAAACATACAAGAAGGAATGAGAAAGAACAAACCTGAATCAAAGTTGAAGGAAATACAAGAGAGTAATAGTGATGTTTCAAATGAGAAATCGTGACAAAAGTCAAAGCATGTTGAACCACATAATAGTCTATTGGATAATCTTGTAGAATAATAAACAGCAAGTGAACAGATATGGGAAGAAAACAGAATACAAAAGGTAAAACATGTTGAATCTTAAAATAGTTAATCTCAGTCAAAATAAGGCAATACGTAAACAATATAGAAAGATGACAAAGAGCAATCAAGTTAATAAGGTGAAAGAGTGGCAAAAGCAATAGACAGTAGTTAAAGAACATCAAGTATATAGAATGAGTAAGTTTCGGCAAGAAACTTAAATTAAGGGGGATAGAATTGTAACATCCCGAATTCCAGATTGGTAAGAAACAGACATTGAGGATATGAATTAGGCTTAGAGCAAAGGAGTTTAGAACATGACCTATAAATTGAACTCGAATTTCATCCAAGTCAATGATAGAATTAGAGAGTCTCAAAGAAGAATTAATTGTTTATTTGTGTCTTAGCTAGACGTATAACTTAAAATTACTCAATTTGGAGTTGTACAGAATAAGATATGATGGATTTACTAGACAATGTGCAAGCTGCCTCAGGACAGCATAGTAGGCTTGACTTCAAAGGACAGTCAAAAATCAGATATAGCTCGGATCGATCTCAAATTTTGATACAATATATATCCAGATGTCTAGTTTCAGTGAGAATAAGAATTACTTAATTTGGAGTTGTGAGTAAAAAGATATTAATAAAGAAAGACAGCAAGGTCAAGATGGGATATCAAAAGGACCTAAGTGGAAATTTCTCAAAAGTTAGGGGCAAATATGTAAACTTAAAAATTAAGTGTCGGAAGTTCTTAATAGTGCCCATATCCGACCCAGGAAGAATATTCTCGAGATTAATCGGGTCATAACCGTGGGTTTCAATTTTTCCTGAAAACGCACGGTTTGTAAGTTACGGGCGATTTTCCGATAAGGACATTTTGGACATTTCCACTGGAGGGGCGATTTTGTAATTAAATACAACTTTGGGGGCAAAATATTAAAAGAACAAAAAAAAACCACTTTCAAGTGGCCAAATCCTAGCCATTAAATCTAAATGTGTTGGACAAATCATGGCCATTGAAAATAAACCAAATCTTAGCCATTAAATCCAAATGTGTTGGATAAATCATGGCCATTGAAAATAAACCAAATCCTAGCCATTAAATCCAAATGTGTTGGACAAATCATGGCCATTGAAAATAAACCTAATCCTAGCCATTAAATCCAAATGTGTTGGACAAATCATGGCCATTGAAAATAAACCAAATCCTAGCCATTAAATCCAAATGTGTTGGACAAATCATGGCCATTGAAAATAAATAAATAAATTAAATGGAAATTAAATTATAAATAACTAATTATGGTCTTCCAAACACAAGTAAGGATAAAAAAGACACCACCATCACCACTTTTCTTCTTCTTTAAGTCGTGCTCCCCCTCCCTTCCATTTTCAAGGAGACAAGTTTCAAGTCCAAGCCATTTCTCAAGTGAAATTCAATAGGAAATAAGGTAAGATACCATCCTAAGTCTTATTCTTTCATTAGAATTAGGTATTAGGCTATGTTTAGGAAGATTTGATATTATGTTCATGTTGGGAAAGAATTAGTAAGTTGATGATTATGGTGAAAAATGATAAACTACTTAAAGAAAATGATGAAAATGGTGATTATTAGTAAGAATAAGTAAAGGATTGTTAGAAAATCATAAGGTAGCATCATGTTCATATTTAGGGTTTGTTCTTACATATGTGACATATTAAATTCATAGGAAATCAAGGAGATTAGAGAGAAAAGGAAGTGAAATAGATAAGAAGAGCAAGGAAAAGCAAGGTTTGGTACTTTACCTTTGAATAATTACTTTTGATTTGGTGCTTTACCATAAAAGAAATTCTATTTTCTTACAAACTTTGGTTTATGGAAGTTTTGAAGTTGATGTTTAAATATATTGATTGAGTTTAAATTAAATATTTGAGTTATGTTCTTGTTTTCTTATGGCAATTGGGTTGTTAAATTTAATTGAAACCAAATGTTTTGAGAAAATTTGGCAAGTTGATTTGGTAAGTTGTTTTGGACTTTAATTAATTTAATTTGAGTTAAACATACAAAAGTTGTTAAAGGGAAGTGTTTGAATCTTCACTTTACTATTAAAGAAGCCTTAATATTGATTTGCAAAAGAAAAATAAACTATCCTATGCATTTCAAATGTTTGGGCCGAAATGGTCCCAAAGAGACAGCTTTCTGGATCTTTTTGTGGCAATCGTTCGAGGCAGCAAATGAATGAATTTTTCAACGAAATTTTACATGCAATTAGTCAACATATGAAATAAGTTTTCTGTAAAATTTCAGCCACAAATAAGAACATTTACTTGGTCAAATGCATGACTGAAGTGGACTGAAGTTTTGACGAAAACCCAGATTTTACTATTCATTTGGTCATGCCATTTTGCGTTGCCGATTTTTCTCGCTGCAACACTATTCATTTGGTCAATTTGTGATTTTTTGAGGAATCCTTTGAAATGTTTAATATGTTTATTGTGGATATTAAATATGTGAAAAAGGGGAATGGTTTGACTAAAGAATGTGTTGCGCGGCATAAATGGCAAAGTGCGATGGGAATTAAATTGATTTCTTGAATCATTCTAAAATGAAGTTGAGACTTAAATTGAATCATTTAAATCTTTTTGCTCTACTGGATAGTGGGAGTGGTAGATAAGGGTATGGTGCACTATTCTAACGCATGCAGTACTGCTCATCATTGTGATATGATATTTTATTCAGTGGTGAGGCCACTGAAGCCAATGGGGAGGCCCATTGGTTAACCAGGATGGGGAGGCCCATTTCTGTGATCTGATATCAGTGGCCACTGAAGCCAATGGGGAGGCCCATTGGTTAACCAGGATGGGGAGGCCCATTCCTGTGATTTGATATCGGTGGGGAGGCCCACCTATGTTACAGTGGGGAGGCCCACTGCCTTATCACTATGGTTCCCTATATATCAGTAGAGCCTGAGCCAAAGTCCTGTTTTTCTAAAACTACGTACTGCAATATGAGTTTGAATTATGGTTTTTACAATTGTTGAAAGTATATCTACACTGAATGGACAATAACTTTCTTTGGTTTAATGTTGGTTGATTTATGATTTAATTAATTCCTTTTATTTCAAATGCTTTCATGTTTTACTATATTTTCATCGGTAAAGTACCCACTGAGCGACAACGCTCAGCGAGTTAAGTTTTCCTTGACTCGTAGGTTCGGAGCAGTAGATAAATCTTGGGGAAGCAACGACCAGACCACAGCAAATCTCAGGGGTAGATCTTTTAGATCCATTATGAGTTAGCTAGTTGTGGCATGTATATAAATAAATATAAAAGAGAATTTCTATGTTACAATGGTATGTTAGTAGTGTGTAATAATCATAAACCTTTACTTTATGTTGTATTAGAAGTGTGAACTCTTCTTGAAGATTTGTAGTTGAGGGTATAAGGTGAATTCATTGGGAGTGCATTAAATTTGATAGTATTCATATTGGTCTGTGTAAAATGTTTTCAAAAATAAGAAAAATCAGTTTTGTCGACACTTGGGACCACTAATTATAGGGGAAACTCTGGCAATTTTTTTTTAAAATATGCACTTAAAATTGGCTAAGTAAAATATTAAGACACAACTACCAGGAGATAACAGTCCATCTTGGTCTATAAACGTAGGCTAAGATGGGGTGTTACACCCTATATATGTACAATACATACACCCAACATATGTAATATATGCATATATGATACAAGAATATCACAACCTATTTTAATAAAAATTTTACTTTTCAAATCTGTATAATTTAAAATTATTTAACTAATATAATTTAAATAATAAATAAAATATTACTTGTTAAAACATATCCATACCTCCATTATAAAATTTTTATCCAAAATATTCTTTATAGTTTACGATATATATACATCAAAATATAATATAATATACATGATATGAAAATGTACAAAAAAATAAAATATGTACATGCTGGCAGTGTGTCTCTGATCTTGATGTCCAATAATCAACTCTACACTCAAGATCTCAAGTCTAGACCCGGCTCGGTCTAGATGAACTCTCTGACTCTACCGGATCTGCCCTGTCACTTGCGCGATGAATCACATTCGCGCTAAGCCAAAAGCCTAGAGGTACAAACTTTGATAACAATAAAGTTCAAATGCAATGCCAATGCACAATGCATATGGATATCATATCTCATATCATTTTATCCTAGCATATTTCTCAATTGTTCCACAATTCACAATTCACATAAAAACAAACAAAAGCATGGCCCTAAAGGATCTAATATGCTATTTAAATTCCAGAGTTACTGTTTTGGTCCAAGTTGACACTATGTGTCTAGCCCCGATGGCAAATCAAGTAATTGCTCAAAAGCTAGCCTCGAAGGCAGATCATATCATAGTGACGCCAAGCATCTAGCCCCAAAAGCAAATCAAATAATTGCTCAAAAGCTAGCCCCGAAGGCAAATAATGAGGATAACCTCATAGGCATGCTAACAAACACAGAACTCTAAAAATTGAATAACATACTAAGCACATAATTATTTCATATTACCATTATCAATCTCTTTTTCATTTTCTTATGATCAAGCTAGGCACATTGCCTCATTTATCTCATTTATATCAACATCATCATATAATCATAATGTATCACATTTTATACAATCTAGCCATTACCAATGGCTTTACATAATATCTTAAATGTATACACAACAAACCACATTACCCAAACACCTTGGGACATTTTCACATCTTGCATATTTTCCACTTTTACTCAATTTAGCCATTATCAATGGCTTTTCATATTACATTTAATGCATTTATGACATTACACAAGTTATTGCATATTACTCATGCATAATTAATGTAGTAAGTAACTCAACATATTTTTCAACCAAAATGTGTTAAGTCCAAATGTCATGCAAATATAATCAATTTATTCAAAGTTTGTACTTACCTTTAAAAGAAAAAAACAAGCTTAAATACCGCTTTCAACCTTTTCTTCAAAGATATCCTTCAACACCTGGATTGGGCAACTCAAATCTCCTCAAAGCCTGAGCCAAATGTGATTATAAGTAATCACTTAGTAACACACTTAAAGGCATATACATAACCTCTCAACACAAGGATAAGAAATACAAAGGAAAATAAGGAAAAGAACTATTTAGGGCAAAATCTATAAATGACACTCTCAACAACAAGGGAGTGTCAATGACCGTACCTAAACCTACAACATAGAAGCTTTGACAGGCTCAGTGAGATAGGCATATCAATGACCGTGTTCTTAGATTTACATTACAGCAGCTACGACACATCCAAAGACATGGACGTGTCCCTGCTCGTGCCAATACTCTTACATCACAGTAGTTGTAACAAGCTCAGTGATATGGGCGTGTCACTACACTTGTCAATATTATAGCATTATAAAAGTTGTGACATATTCAGTGACATGGCCGTGTCACTATGTGTGTTAGGCCAAATTCCTGATATCAACACATAATTGTCACATCCAAAGTTATTTATCTTTTTCCTTTTTAACTCTATTAAAACTCAACCAAATCCATCATTTAACTATTAAATACTTGGTTATGCATCAAAACAACTCAATTAAAAGCAAAATACACAATTTAAAACCATGAAATCACAACCCAAAAGTTACATGACCCAAAACTCTCACTCTCTTCACCAAACTTAACTTAAACTTAACCATTTCTTCCATCCAACCTTAAAATTATAGTTAACTACTCAAAAAAATGTCATACATACCAATTCCAACCATTAAAACATACTACATCAACATATCCAATTCACACATATACAAACTTTCATGGAAATTCAAGGAAACAAGTTGGAAACTTACCAAATAATTGAGGAAATTCCCAAAAATCCAACTTAAACACTTGAAATCCTTCAATTAATTAAGCTTGGAATAAGCAAATCCTTTCTTCTTTCTAATGGAGAAAATTGGCCTTCAATGGAGAAAGAAGAAGAAGAAGATGATCCACTATCATCTTTATACAACCACTTCACTTTTAACCACATAAATTTTCACTTTAATTATTTACCAAGTATATATATTATTGTTTTATTAACATCAAATATCATCTTCCACTAACTATACAATTTACTTTTTAATGATTTAAAATAACCTTTGACTTTTAAAATATCAACTTTTATATTTTATGTATATTTACATATATATATATCACTGTACATTTTACTTTTCACTTATTTTTTTTATTTTTTTAAATCATTTATTTAATTTTCAAAAATTAAAATTTTCAAAATTTTATGATAATGCAATTCTCTCCCCCTAAAAATAAATTTCGTCCTAAAAATTACCTGCACTCAAGTCTAGAACAACTGGGGATACTGACTCCGCATCGTCTGCTCACTCTCTCATGTTGCCTCCTCAGTGGCATGATTCTTCCAAAGAACTTTCACAAGTGGCACCTTCTTATTCCTCAAATCTTTCACTTCTCATGCCAAGATCTCCATTGGTTCTTCCTCATAAGTCATATATGGACTCACCTCAATTGACTCTACTGACAAAAAGTGAGGTGGGTCTGACCTGTACATTCGAAGCATAGAGACATGGAAGATATTATGAATTTGATCTAACTCAGGCAGTAAAGCCAGTCTATAGGCCACTGGACAACTCTCTCTAGTACCTCATATGGTCCTATGAAATAAGCACTTAACTTCCCTTTGCAGTCAAATCTCAAAATTTTCTTCCAAGGAGACACCTTCAAAAACACTTTATCTCCCACACTGAACTCTATGTCTCTTCTTTTTAAATCTAAATAGGATTTCTGTCGGTTTGAGGCTACTTTCAGACAACCCTGAATCACCTTTACTTTATTTTCTATTTCCCTAATCAAATTGGGACCAACCAATTTACTTTCTTCAATCTCATCCCAACACGGAGGTGTCCTGTAGCTCTTGTCATATAATGCCTCATAATATGCCATCCCAATACTGGACTGATGATTATTGTTATAAGCAAACTCAATCAGTGGCAAGAATTTGTCCCAGCTCTCAGTGAAATTAATGGCACAAATCCTCAACATATCCTCTAAAATCTGTATTACTCTCTCTAACTGTCCATCTATTTGAGGATGGAAATTAGTGCTAAAATGTAACTAAGAGCCTAAAGCATCCTGTAAACTCCTCCACATCTCGATGTAAATTGGGGATCTCGGTCAGATACCAAAGAAACTGGGACTCCATGCAACCTCACTATCTCACTGATATACAACTCAGCCTATCTCTCAAGAGAATAATCCATCTGAACTGGTAGAAATTGAGCCATCTTTATATCCGATCAACTATCACCTAGATCGCATCATGCTTCTTCTGGGTCAAAGGCAGTCCAGTCACAAAATCCATCGTCACTCCCTCCCATTTCTACTCTGGCACTGATAATGGCTGAAGCAATCCTGAAGGAACTTGGTGTTCAGCCTTCTTTGGCAAGTGAGACATCTGTATACAAACTCTGCAATGTCCCTCTTCATACCTGACTACCAATAATGTTGCTTCAAATCATGATACATCTTGGTACTCCCTGGGTGTATAGCATAGACTGGCTGATGTGCTTCCTCCAAAATCACCCTCTTTAATGCTGCATCATCAGGAATACACAACCTATCTGTGTACCACAGACTGCCATCATTTCTCATATGAAAATCTCGACTCTCCCCTTTTGGCAATCCAATACAATCTTTTGAATTTTCTCATCTACCAACTGAGCCTCCCTAACCTGATCCAATAACACTGGCCTTAACTGCAACTGAGCCATCAAAGTACCATCATCAGAAGACTCAAATCTGGCATGCAATGCTCTCAACTCAACAAGCAACAAGAGTGAATAAGCAGTCAAACTTACCAAAGACTTTTGACTCAAGGCATCAGCAACAACATTTTCCTTACCAGAATGATAATCAATCAAACAATCATAGTCTTTAATCAACTCTAACCATCATCTCTGTCGAAGATTTAGCTCTATCTGAACACCCAGGTACTTCAAACTCTTGTGATCCGTATAAATGAAACACTTCTCCCTATATAAGTAATGTCACCAAATCTTCAAGGCAAAAACTATGGCTGCTACTCCAAATCATGAGTCGGGTAATTTAGCTCATGCGGCTTTAACTGTTGAGAGGCATAAGCAATGACTCTACCCTCGTATACAGAACACAACTTAAACTGCTATGTGAAGCATCACTGTAAATCACATAAGGTTTACCTTCCACAGGCAAGGTAAGGACAGGAGCCTGAGTCAACATCTCCCTTAGCTGCTCAATACTCTCCTGTCATTGATCTGTCCACACAAATCTAACTCCCATCCAAAGTAATCTGGTGAGTGGAGTAGCTATCATAGAAAAATCCTTCACAAATCGATGATAATAGCCTATCAAACCTAGAAAAATTCTAATCTCTATCACAGTCTTTGGTAGACTCCAATTCAAAATAGCCTCAACTTTACTCGGATCAACTCTAATACCCTCTGCTGAAACCACATGACTGAGAAAAGTCACTTGGTTGAGCCAAAACTCACATTTAGACAATTTAGCATACAACTGCCTCTCTCTAAGAGTCTGCAATATAATCTGCAAATGCCTGTCATGATCCTCCTCATAACGTGAATACAACAAAATATCATTAATGAAAACTACCACAAACTGATCTAGATAGGGTCTGAATACCCTATTCATCAAATCCATAAATGTTGTTGGTGCATTCGTCAATCCAAAGGGTATCACCAAAAACTGATAATGCCCATATCTCGTGCGAAAAGTTATCTTAGGTACATCCACATCTCTGACTCTCAACTGATGGTACTCTAATCTCAGATCAATCTTAGAGAATACTGCTGCTTCTTTCAACTGATCAATGAGATCATTTATCTGAGGCAATGGATACTTGTTCTTGATGGTCACCTTATTCAATTGCCAATAATCAATACACAATCTCAAGGTGCCATCCTTTTTTCTTCACAAACAATACAGGTGATCCCTACGGGAACACACTAGGGCGATGTTGCGCTCGAATTAACTCTACCACAAAGCGTCACTCGCAAGTATACAAGGTAGCTGTAGCAAAGGTGATCGCCCCAAGGTCGTCTCTCAAGGAAGCTAAAGTGACTAATTGATTATCAAATTATAAATAAAAAGTAATGAAGAAATTGAAATTGCTAACAACTAATGAAAAAGATTGATTGAAGTTTAAAACGAATAAAATTAAATTAAGCTGATGTTTTGATTCACTTGATAGAAAGGTTTAGGGTTTGCACTTCTCTACGACTAATATGTATGAACGGTTATTCCTCTTAACTAATTTAATTTCAAAGATTAAATCTCAAACAACTCAATTAATCAAGTCAAGGAAATAAGCTCTCGCATTCAAACCTCATTCAACTAATCTAGTTACAATTGAAATAATCTTTTTAATAGGTTATATCTCTAATTCACCTAAGTCCTTAATTGAATTGTTCCAGCATTAGGCTTCATCTCTCAATCCATCATCTAATACCTAAAACACATAATTGGTGGCCAATCAATTATATATTAGCAATCATTCATTCAATAAAGGCTAAAGAAATTATTAGCTAAGAGAATAACCAATTCATACAATCATAGCAGATCCATACAAACCCTAGACTAGATCAAATTAGTTCATCATGCTATCAAACATACTCATCTCATTAATGTTCAAAGAAATCAAATTAGACATGATAATATCCATTAATACAATTTCAATTAAAATAAAGAGAATAAGTTCGAGAACAAAACCAAATTACAAACTCCTTGAAGCTTCTGAAGAATCTCTTGTTCAAATCTTGCAAGAAGGATGTATCAACGGCTAGAACAATCTAATCTAAGCTAGTTTTGATCCAAAGTTTAATCAAAATCAAAAGAAAACAAAGTTATCAAAACCCTAATCTCTTTGACGGCTCAATCTCCTCTCCAAATCGTCAACAGTCTTAAGAAAAACCCTAATTTCCATATTTATACGAAACCTCCACGCGTCTTTATTGATCCTTGAGTGACACGGCCAAGTTAGAGTGAACTTGGCCATGTTGGAGGTGAATTTGAGGGAGAGACATGGCCAAGTTGATGGTGACACAGCCAAGTTGGACCATTTTGGAGGGACATGGCCAGTGACTTGGCCTTGTCGCTTGCATGTGTCACCTACTGTGAGAATTGCTCTTCTTTGCTTTGGATTTAGGTGAGACACGGCCAAGTTGATGGTGACTTGGCCGTGTTTGAGCATTTTTGGAGGGACATGGCCATGTTTGAGGTGACTTGGCCGTGTTGGATCATTTTGGAGGGACATGGCTAGTGACTTGGCCATGTCGCTTGCATGTGTCCACTTCTGCTTGCTTTTTTCTTCTTTTCTTCTTTGGTTGAGTGACACGGCCATGTTAGAGGTGACTTGGCCATGTTGGAGCTTTTTGGAGGGACACGGCCAGTGACTTGGCCGTGTCCCTTGCCTGTGTCCATCACTGTGTCTTATGGCTTCTTTTCAGCTTGATATGGGACACGGCCAGTGACTTGGCCGTGTCCTCTGCCTGTGTCAGCTACTGTCCATTTTTCCTTCAGTCTTGGTTCCTTGGCTTTTTTAACCTAAAACAAAACTCAAACAAATTGTAAATAAGAAGTAAATAAACATTAACCAACAAAACATAAACGCATACTAAAAACTACATCAAAAATGATATAAACATTGAAATAAACTAAAACTAACAAAATTAATGAAAACACTAAATAAACCGATAAAAACTAACAAAATACCTAAATAAAACAATAATTATCATAATAAACAAGACACAAATCTATAACAAAAACCAATAAAACAACTACCCCACACTTAAAACTTTGCTTGTCCTCAAGCAAATTCACATGGCATAAATTAAAAACTCAAACAACCTTAACTATAATTCCAACATATAAGATGAAATCCTTAAAGACATGGCATAAATAATTGCACTTTACTTCAATCCAGGATTTTCTTAACTCATTCATTAATCCAGACATACAAATCTCATCTCTCATCTAAGTGTTTCACTCGATTTCAAAGGTTAATCACTCAAACCACTCATGATTGCATACTACCATAAACTTCCTTAATTATCCAATCTCTCTCACTGATTTTCTCAAGAATAATCCGAAGGTCTTTCATTTGGATGTAATGGGGCTAAGGTAAAGGTGTGAGAAAAGACATTTAGGCTGGAGCATCAAGAAATGGAGTATCTAAATTAGACACTACTCTTGCTAAGAAACTCATAACTCCTTCAAATAGCATACTCACCAACCCTTGATACCTCACATACTTGCACACTAAAAGAAAAGTACATGAGTCAACATTCCTGTAAGGCTAGAAAATATATGAATTTTGTATATATATATCTTTATATATATATATATATTTTTTTTTCTTTTTTTCTTCTTTTTTTCTTCTTTTATTTTATCATCATTCTTTTTTTTTAATATATATACAAAATATAAACTTGTATAGAACATCTAGCTTAAAATGTAGAGGAAAAGAATAATCAACTCTTAATCCAAACAATGTGCAAAGTGTGCATTTCAACCCCAAATAGCAATACCATTTTTTTATACTTGCTTACCCCACACTTTGAAATAAACCACCATATTGTCATATCATAAAACTCCATTCCTTAATGCAGGTATGATGATAATAAGAACATGTTAAGTTGAGAATTGTGTTGATCAAACAAGAAAAGGTCAAAGGCTCAACTTGGCTCACTAAGGAAATCAATATTAAGGGAGGTCTTTTTAAGCTAAAGGGGCTAACCTAATTTGTCTTCATCATTTTAAAACTTGAGATTAAATCATAATGTGAGATCAATTAGTATGCAAAAGCAAACTCTACAGATGCAAAATCATGAAGGTGCACACTTAAGAAAAGAAAATCAATCATTTAATATATAAGGCTCAAAACTCACAAAAGTGGGTTCTCAAAGATTTATATGTCATGAACCGTAGAATGTGAAAATTTATCCTGAATGAATTCAAATGCTCATTCCTATGCTGATACTAAAGTCTCAACTATAATGCTAGAATCATAGAAAAGATCAATAAATTTTCAACAATTATACCATGCACAACACAATAAAACACACCAAGGCAACCAAAACAAAAATTAAAGAAAAGCTAAAAGATTACCCCACACTTTAGAATTTACATTGTCCTCAATGGAAAACAAGAATAATAAAGAGAAAGAATTAAGTACAATATGTCTTCCATCGTCCCCTGGTGAGGCAAAACTCTACCTTTTTATCACAAACACAAATGTTCAAAAACAAGATGCAAGAGAGCTTTTGGGTTTCTATTTATTTAAACTAAACATAAAATCAAAATTGCTAAATATAAAATTATAACTAAGAAAAAGAAATGCAAACCGATGGGTTGCCTCCCATTAAGCGCTTCTTTAATGTCATAAAGTTGGACATCATGCAAGGCTTAAGGATCATGGATCAAAGTGCTGTCAATGATCCTCACTTCCTGAAATCCTTCATTGTATAGTTTAACTCTATGTCTATTTGCTCTAAAAATCTTATTGGTTCTAGAGTTAAGCAATTCAATGGCACCAGAAGGACATACCTTAGTTACCTCGAAAGGACCACTCCATCTAGATTTGGGTTTACCTGGAAACAGACAGAGTCGAGAATTAGAAAGTAAAACTTTCATACCTGGACTCAATGTCTGATGCCCAATAAATCTGTCATGAAGTGCTTTAGTGTGATCCTTATAATTCCTCGAGCTCTCATATGCCTTTGGCTTAAGGCATCTTTGGGTCTTCCCCACTGGTTTAGCTCCCTCTTCTAAAGTTAGTGTCAGCTCCAATTTATCTGGGGAGTCTGTCTGCAACACAACTTCTGAAACAACTGCTTCAACACTATTAATTAAAGAACATTCCTCATATAAAGCAGTTGTAGGAATAGGAGAAGTGTTAAAAATAGAAAATTCAACAGTTTTGTAATATCCCGAGATATACCTTAAAAGTTTTGGAGGAGTTGTTGTATTTGGATTTAATGTATATGTGATGTATATGTATATGTCTAATTGTAATATCCCTAAGTGTGCCTAGAAGTTATGATAATATTGTTATAATTGATTTGAATGTGTAATTGATAAGTGGTATATTTGTATAGGGTTTGGTTGAATGGTAAAAGTATTTGAGAGAAATGAATATGTGTATTTGCAAAGGAAAGAATTGTATAGAGAGAGATAGTGTATATGTTGGGTATATGGCAATATATATGACATATATGTTGGTCAAAGTGCTTAGTCAAGGGAAGAAGATATTTAAATTGTTGAATGTGAAATTACCAAAATGGGCAAGAGCTTGTAAAGAGAATTAAAATGTGTATGAGGGTAAGATAGTAATTTTCTTTTGGAGGAGTATTTAATGCCTATTGACTTTGTGTTTTCTTCATCATTTCTTCTTCTTTTTCCTTGTGTGGTCGGCTCACCTAAGACAAAGGAAAGCAAGAGAGTAAAAGAAGGGTTTGATGTTCTAAGCTCCAAAGTTGAGAGAGATTCCAAGTAACCAAGTTGGAATTTCAAGGAATTTCATCATTTTGGTAAGATTTCTCTTGTTTGCTTTGGTTCTTTTTGAAGTTGTGTATGGATTGAGTTAGGTTTATGGATAGTATAATTAAGTGTGTTTGTGTATGGTGTGTGTAAAAGTGTTGAAATGGAATTAAAGATAAGAAGCTAGGTTGGTGTTGGTGATGGAAGAGTAAGAGTTGTGTTTAGTGAATTTTTTTTCTGTTTTACAATTAGTAAAGGCTGTGACTTGTATGATTTTTAATTAATTATAGAAAAATGTTCTTAAAGTGAATTTTTGATATGTTGTGCCTCTATGAGTCTATAATGACTGAAAACGATTTTGGAATGGTTATGAGTTTAGAAAGATTATTTTTATTAGACCTGTTCCAGCAGGTACCTTAACTGAGACAGCTATATTTCGGGATTTTTAATAAAATGTAGAAAAATCATATCCAATTGAATTTTGGATATGTTGTTGCTTAGGGAGTCTAGTATTTGAGAAAAATAATTTAGAACCACGTTGATTGAATTTGATTTATGGAATTCACAAAGTTCAGAACTGCTGCCAGGATGCAGGGAAATTGGGGCAGTCTGGTTAGGTGAACTATTTGACCAAGATTTTGTGTTCAGTTTGATCTGAAATTTTAAAGGAATGATTTTAAGATACAAAACTAAATTCTGTAAAAATTTTAGAATTTTTAGTCATGTAGATTATTTTATACAATTTTTCAAAATAAGGATAAAATGGAGTCTTAAACCAGAATGTACTATTCATATGGTCATTTTGCTAATATTCCTTTTGGATTAGATTGTGAAGAGGTTGAATTGCCCTAACCGTGTCCCTCAAGTGGTGCTGCCCGTGTCCCTCAAAGGTTTTGAAGAGATTGGGTTGCATTAACCTAAATGTGGAGAATTCTTGGAAAGAAAAGAAATGTATAGATTGATGGGACTAGTTCTTGAGGTAAGTACCAATACATATGATTGTATTTAATTACATAATTCGAGGCTTAACACATTTGTTTGCAAATGTGTTAAGTGATCTATTATATTGTTAACATAATTGGACTAAGGTGATGATTGAATGATGTGAAGGATGTGAAGATCATTAACAAGGTAAGCATAAACCCTATTTCATTGTATATCCTTATATGTCTTTGAACATTAACACATTGGGATGAAAGTGTTAAATAAGCTATTATATTGTGAATGTAAATGAAGAATATATATAAAGGATGAAATATGAAATGGGAAAGGTAGGAAGAAATGAGGATCATTCTTAAGGTATGTGCAATTTGTTATGATAAATGCTCTCGTAATGAATGATGTTAATGTGTTTTGAGAAGTGAGAAAATGTTATGTTATATGCATTGTGAATCTTGTGTATGGCAATGTATTATATGAATAATATACTTTAAAATGTGATATCAATGATGTTATATGTATCATATGGATTGAGATATGATATGATATGAAGCCATTGTGATTGGCTATGATAATTCAATTGAAAGAGATAAGGCATGTTGGCCTAATTGATGATGAGATTGATAATGAAATAATAAATGAATTGTTTGTTTAATATGTTATTCAGTTTCAGAGTTTTGGATTTGGGTGGCATGCCTAAGAAATGATGAAAGGTAACAGTCTTGCCGGGTTGAGGATCTCCTCATATGTGTTGAGTTGATGGTCCAAGAGACTGGGTCTGTTACACTATGAGAATTGTGAATATGAGATATATGATTTGTAACAGTCTTGCCGGGTTGAGGATCTCCTCATATGTGTTGAGTTGATGGTCCAAGAGACTGGGTCTGTTACACTATCCATGGATAGAGAGACATGTATATACATTGCCTACGGGCGTGATGATTGTGACTATGAACCAAAGCAGTAACTCTGAACTTTGAATAACATATTAGTGTTTTGGGCCCGAGTCTGTCTTTATTGTCAATGTGAAATGCAAGTATTGAAATATTGATTGTGAGTATTAAAAATGAATTATGCTTGGTGAATTGTGAATAATATAATGTTATTAAGTGTAATATGTAAATGAATTGTGGTTGATGATAAAGGTTGTCTTTATTGGAAATATGATTTATGATTGGTATGATATGTAAAGTGTGTATTGCAATAATGGTTGGTGTGGTATATATATAATGTAGGGGTATTAATATATTGGTTTTGAGTATTGGTGATGCATTGGGGTTGGTGATAATATTATGTATATATATATACATCATATATGAAATTAGCTAGGATATATTAAAGATAACATTAGAAAGAAAAGAAGATATGATAAGAACTAATTATATATTGAATCGATGTATCATTATATATCAATACTTCTATACTATATGTTTATATTTTATATTTGGACTACTAAGCTCTCGGGCTTAGCGCGGGTGTTTATTCGCGCAGGTATATAGATGGAAGATATGAAGTCTTTTGTTATGCCACAAGAAGAGTAAAGTTTGTCGAGACCAACTAAAGGGTAATGCATACATGTATAAATTTTAATTATGATGTATTTCTGACGAGAGAGTATTTATATGTATAAATGAAGTTTTAATAAAGATAATGATTTTGTAAATGTTATTTAAATTAATGTATTATGGTTTGAACTCTGTTATAAATATTTTAAAAGGTAACGAAAAGTGACATCCTTATACTTTATATATTTACTGTATGTATACTAGGTATACGCATAGTACTTATATAGGGTATCGGGGGTGTTACAATTGTTTTGGTATCAGAGCTTAGGTTCGAGATTCTCGGCCTAAGTAAAATTAAAAAGAAAAAGTTTTGAAACGCTTAAAATGAATTAAAAAGAAGAGTTTTGAAAATGAAATTTGTAATACATGCATATGCATTCACACCTAGGTTGGTCTCGGAGGTGGCATTATATGATTTGTAGTATATCTATGTTATATGAAATGGATGTTAATGTGTGAATGATGTTTTACATGAAAATAAAATTAGAAAATGAAATGATATGAATTTATATAAGTCTAGTTGATAATTAAAAATGGAAATTTACGCTAGTAAAGGAAAGTGTTGAATGTGTTGAAGTATAAAGAAATGAAATGGAAAATAAAGCTGAAAATGAGATGGAAACAAAATTAAGATTAGAATATGTACTCTCTCTTCTACACTTTGAATCTCTTTATAATAAGGTTGTGTTGGGTTAGTTAGATGGAGGAAATATTGCTGGATTGATAATATTGAAAGATATGTTATTGAAATGAAAAGAGTATGGTGGGATATGGAATGAGTTGATGAGTATAGATAAAGTGTGACTATTTAAAGTTTAATATATATATATATATATAAAGTTAAGGTTTTGTTAAAAAAAATAAATAAAATAAAATAATATTGGTTAAGTAAGAATATCAATTGGTATTGTTGTTATAATGCAAACATTGTGAATTCAAGGTTAGAAATGTGAGATGCTTGGATATTATGAAAGCTCATGGTAATGGTAATAATATATGATATTTGAGATTTTTCGAAATGAGCTTAATAATTGGGGAAGAAATATGTGTTGATATTGCTTTGTGATATATAGATATATATATATATATCCGAGATGTTTTTAAAGTTGATTTTAAGAAAAGATGAGTTTGGTAAATTGAAGTTTAAGCAAAGTAGTAAGTTGAAAAGTTAAAGTCCTACTAGAATTTGATAAAGATTGATTGGATATTGATGGTTTAATGTATATTCAATACCTGAGCCAGGTGAAATGATTAATATTGCACATGAAAGTATTATGACTTAAGTAATGTGATTGATGGTATGAGAATTTGTTTTGAAGTAAAAAGAGAAATAGATAAGCAAATGAAAAGGAGCTATTTTAAGTCATTTTATTGCAAAAAAAAAAGAGCATATAATTAAGTGTATAGGAGCTATTGGGCTCAATGTGTATATTATTGGGTGTAATGTACATATGTATAAATATATGGGTAAAATATATATATACGTTGAATGGTAAACAAACGGATATAAAGATGATATATTAAATGCATTTCAAAATAAAGGTGAGAGAGATGTCACCTTGGTAAGGTGACTAAGAATTTGTGAAGTATTATTATGGTTAGGATATATATATGTGTGGAATTGATAAATAACTTAAGCCATGTCAAAAAGGGATAAAAATGATGTTGTGCAATGAGAAGAAATAAATGTAAAATACTTGAGTTGTCTTGGAAAAACAGTCCCGGATTGGATGCCACGGCCGTGGTAAGTGAGGGCCACGACCGTGGGGTTACAAACATGACTGTGTCTTTATGCATTTTGGTAGCACAGAAGAGTTTTCTAT
This sequence comes from Garcia nutans, assembly GCA_947685225.1. Classification (NCBI taxonomy): domain Eukaryota; kingdom Viridiplantae; phylum Streptophyta; class Magnoliopsida; order Malpighiales; family Euphorbiaceae; genus Garcia; species Garcia nutans. Next base: position 15,055,379 of record CANTUV010000011.1, on the reverse strand, counting down.
GCCACGACCGTGGCTCTTGAAGGCCACGACCGTGGGGACTTAAATGTTGATATGACCTGTAATTTGTGATCTAAAGGCTTAAAAATGAGACTAATATATGAATGTATTATATGTTGTGATGTGCATAAGGTGAGTTTGTTGAGGCATCAATGTCATTGAGTAATGAATTGCATATGAAATGAGAAATGTAATGAAATGATTATAACACTTGAGCAATTACATAAAATGAATATGGTTTGAGAAGCTATGAATAGTAAGTACAAAACCCTATTTGATTTCATATATTCATATGACTTTGAACCTTAAACCATTTGATTATAAATGTGTTAAGAAATCTATTATATCATTGATACCTATGAATAATGCTATATGTGTATAATGTAAATTGCTATGAATATATCAATAAGAGTATATGAAATGTGAGAGCATTCAATAATGTATATGCTATGATGATGAAATGAGAATTTATTTGGGAAATATTGGACAGTAATATGGTTATAGGTTTAAAGTAAGTGTATGAGGAAATGTTTTATGTATACAGGTATAGAAAGAGATTGTAATGGAAGAAGAAAGTATAATGTATGAAATTTCGAGAAGAGATAAATTGGAAATAGAGTAATGAACGAACTTGGGTAAAAATTGTATATGATCAAATGTTGTGCATAGGAGATGTTAAAGATAACATATTTGAATATGAATTAGGCTATTAATTATCAAGTAATCAAGAACAAAGTGTTTTGAAGTGAAGTTGGAATGTGCTAAATCTTGATGTAGCCAAAGTTTGGAGAATGGATATATAATCCTTGTGATCCAACTTAGCAGTGTAATTGAAAAGTTTGGAAACAGAATAATTAAGGAATAGTATTGATCTATAAGTTACAAATGTGACCATTAAGCTCTTATGGCCATATGATTTGTTTAATGTGTGTGGTCGGTTAGCTTTGTTATCCACAGAATTTGGATTGAAATGATTTGATTGTAGCACAATTTTGGTAAAACAGACAATTATGTTTCTAGTATCATGGTTGAAAGTTATGATTGGTAAATGTGTATCTTATAACTTTTGTGTTAACAATTTGGTTATAATTTTGAAAAGTAAAGAAAGGAAAGAGAATTGTGATAATATTTTGAGTTATGAATAATGTAATAAAAAGGCAATTATTGTAATTATAGTAATGTTATAAAAAGGTGAAGAGATGATAAATGGGAAAAAGTGTAATTTGTGATTGAAAGTTATATTGAATATGTTTATGGTATGAGTTGAATAAGTGGATGGTTATAAAGTTTAAATGAGTGAATTATGAGTAATAAATATGGTACGAGATAATCTTGCGAATTTGGTGGAAATTGTACTAAGATAATAGAAGATAAATTATGTGTATATTGAAAGATAATTGGAAGTGATTTGTTATTAATGATCATAGTTTCAAAAAGTTGAATATGGAGTTAAAGGAATTAGAAGGTGGAAATAAGTTGGATCTAATGGAATTAAGTTATATATATTGTGAAATCCAATGATAAATTTAAATAAGTTAATTGTTGGTTTGAATCAAACCAGATTGAATGTGGTATATTGTGACAAATTGATCGAATGATCTAGATTTCACCAAGGTGGTGAATCAATGATTTTTTTTAGTGTAAATTAAGAGAATAGTTATAAAGAGATGAAGTGGTAAAGTATTTGAATGTAATAATGGGACGAAGATGATTGGATTCTTGTACATAGATAAGGTATTTGGGATTGTAATGAGTTATTTTGAATATTGGATAAAATGTAATAAGATATATATATTATGACAAGTTATGGAATTGAAAAAGATGATTGATTCTAGGAGGAAGAATACACATTATGTGATTGGATGAAACCAGAATATAAGAATACTATTCATAATATATGAAGATTTAAGATGGCGTATTGTTAAGAAGGGAGTGTTATTGAACTGGTTAATTTCGAGGACGAAATTATTTAAGGGGGAGAGAATTGTAATATCCCGAGATATACCTTAAAAGTTTTGGAGGAGTTGTTGTATTTGGATTTAATGTATATGTGATGTATATGTATATGTCTAATTGTAATATCCCTAAGTGTGCCTAGAAGTTATGATAATATTGTTATAATTGATTTGAATGTGTAATTGATAAGTGGTATATTTGTATAGGGTTTGGTTGAATGGTAAAAGTATTTGAGAGAAATGAATATGTGTATTTGCAAAGGAAAGAATTGTATAGAGAGAGATAGTGTATATGTTGGGTATATGGCAATATATATGACATATATGTTGGTCAAAGTGCTTAGTCAAGGGAAGAAGATATTTAAATTGTTGAATGTGAAATTACCAAAATGGGCAAGAGCTTGTAAAGAGAATTAAAATGTGTATGAGGGTAAGATAGTAATTTTCTTTTGGAGGAGTATTTAATGCCTATTGACTTTGTGTTTTCTTCATCATTTCTTCTTCTTTTTCCTTGTGTGGCCGGCTCACCTAAGACAAAGGAAAGCAAGAGAGTAAAAGAAGGGTTTGATGTTCTAAGCTCCAAAGTTGAGAGAGATTCCAAGTAACCAAGTTGGAATTTCAAGGAATTTCATCATTTTGGTAAGATTTCTCTTGTTTGCTTTGGTTCTTTTTGAAGTTGTGTATGGATTGAGTTAGGCTTATGGATAGTATGAATAAGTGTGTTTGTGTATGGTGTGTGTAAAAGTGTTGAAATGGAATTAAAGATAAGAAGCTAGGTTGGTGTTGGTGATGGAAGAGTAAGAGTTGTGTTTAGTGAATTTTTTTTTTCTGTTTTACAATTAGTAAAGGCTGTGACTTGTATGATTTTTAATTAATTATAGAAAAATGTTCTTAAAGTGAATTTTTGATATGGTGTGCCTCTATGAGTCTAGAATGACTGAAAAATATGTTGATTCGATTTTGGAATGGTTATGAGTTTAGAAAGATTATTTTTATTAGACCTGTTCCAGCAGGTACCTTAACTGAGACAGCTATATTTCGGGATTTTTAATAAAATGTAGAAAAATCATATCCAATTGAATTTTGGATATGTTGTTTCTTAGTGAGTCTAGTATTTGAGAAAAATAATTTGGAACCACGTTTATTGAATTTAATTTATGGAATTCACAAAGTTCAGAACTGCTGCCAGGATGCAGGGCAATTGGGGCAGTCTGGTTAGGTGAACTATTTGACCAAGATTTTGTGTTCAGTTTGATCTGAAATTTTAAAGGAATGATTTTAAGATACAAAACTAAATTCTGTAAAAATTTTAGAATTTTTAGTCAAGTAGATTATTTTATACAATTTTTCAAAATAAGGATAAAATGGAGTCTTAAACCAGAATGTACTATTCATATGGTCATTTTGCTAATATTCCTTTTGGATTAGATTGTGAAGAGGTTGAATTGCCCTAACCGTGTCCCTCAAGTGGTGCTGCCCGTGTCCCTCAAAGGTTTTGAAGAGATTGGGTTGCATTAACCTAAATGTGGAGAATTCTTGGAAAGAAAAGAAATGTATAGATTGATGGGACTAGTTCTTGAGGTAAGTACCAATACATATGATTGTATTTAATTACATAATTCGAGGCTTAACACATTTGTTTGCAAATGTGTTAAGTGATCTATTATATTGTTAACATAATTGGACTAAGGTGATGATTGAATGATGTGAAGGATGTGAAGATCATTAACAAGGTAAGCATAAACCCTATTTCATTGTATATCCTTATATGTCTTTGAACATTAACACATTGGGATGAAAGTGTTAAATAAGCTATTATATTGTGAATGTAAATGAAGAATATATATAAAGGATGAAATATGAAATGGGAAAGGTAGGAAGAAATGAGGATCATTCTTAAGGTATGTGCAATTTGTTATGATAAATGCTCTAGTAATGAATGATGTTAATGTGTTTTGAGAAGTGAGAAAATGTTATGTTATATGCATTGTGAATCTTGTGTATGGCAATGTATTATATGAATAATATACTTTAAAATGTGATATCAATGATGTTATATGTATCATATGGATTGAGATATGATATGATATGAAGCCATTGTGATTGGCTATGATAATTCAATTGAAAGAGATAAGGCATGTTGGCCTAATTGATGATGAGATTGATAATGAAATAATAAATGAATTGTTTGTTTAATATGTTATTCAGTTTCAGAGTTCTGGATTTGGGTGGCATGCCTAAGAAATGATGAAAGGTAACAGTCTTGCCGGGTTGAGGATCTCCTCATATGTGTTGAGTTGATGGTCCAAGAGACTGGGTCTGTTACACTATCCATGGATAGAGAGACATGTATATACATTGCCTACGGGCGTGATGATTGTGACTATGAACCAAAGCAGTAACTCTGAACTTTGAATAACATATTAGTGTTTTGGGCCCGAGTCTGTCTTTATTGTCAATGTGAAATGCAAGTATTGAAATATTGATTGTGAGTATTAAAAATGAATTATGCTTGGTGAATTGTGAATAATATAATGTTATTAAGTGTAATATGTAAATGAATTGTGGTTGATGATAAAGGTTGTCTTTATTGGAAATATGATTTATGATTGGTATGATATGTAAAGTGTGTATTGCAATAATGGTTGGTGTGGTATATATATAATGTAGGGGTATTAATATATTGGTTTTGAGTATTGGTGATGCATTGGGGTTGGTGATAATATTATGTATATATATATACATCATATATGAAATTAGCTAGGATATATTAAAGATAACATTAGAAAGAAAAGAAGATATGATAAGAACTAATTATATATTGAATCGATGTATCATTATATATCAATACTTCTATACTATATGTTTATATTTTATATTTGGACTACTAAGCTCTCGGGCTTAGCGCGGGTGTTTATTCGCGCAGGTATATAGATGGAAGATATGAAGTCTTTTGTTATGCCACAAGAAGAGTAAAGTTTGTCGAGACCAACTAGAGGGTAATGCATACATGTATAAATTTTAATTATGATGTATTTCTGACGAGAGAGTATTTATATGTATAAATGAAGTTTTAATAAAGATAATGATTTTGTAAATGTTATTTAAATTAATGTATTATGGTTTGAACTCTGTTATAAATATTTTAAAAGGTAACGAAAAGTGACATCCTTATACTTTATATATTTACTGTATGTATACTAGGTATACGCATAGTACTTATATAGGGTATCGGGGTGTTACAAGTTTGCCCTAAGACAGTCATTGACAACTTACCATTTTTAACATCTATTAAGGTGTTAGTAGTAGCCATGAAAGGCCTACCCAGCAATATAGTGTGTGCTGATGATGCAGGGTTACCTCCATCCGTGTCAAGAACAATAAAATCCACAGGTACTATCAACCCTCCAACCTTAACTAACACATCTTCTATAACCCCTTTTGGGAATCTAAAAGATCTATCAGCTAATTGCAACATCATATTGGTTGATTTGAGTTCCCCTAGTTCTAATTCCTTATACACAGAATAAGGCATCAAATTCACACTAGCTCCTAGATCACACATGCCATCAGTCCCCTTTCCATTCCCCATGGTCATTTGAATTATAAAGCTACCGGGATCCTTTAGCTTGGGAGGTAGTTTATGCTGCAAAACAGCACTGGCTACCTCTGAAACTATCACCTTTTCATTCGGCTCATACCTCTTTTTCTTGGTGATTAGGTCTTTGAAGAACTTGGCATAAGCCGGTATGTTCTTTATTGCATCCAGTAAGGGTAAGTTAATACTTACCTTAGACAACATGTTGAAGATGTTAGAAAATTGCTTATCTGTTTTATCATCCTTCAACCTGCTGGGGAATGGTATAGGAGGCCAGTATGGATTGCTTGCCTTATGTAAATATGCTGAAAGGGATTTCTCCCTTGATTTATCTCCAGCACCTTGGTCCTCTGATTCTCCTTCCTTCTTGCTCCCTTGGTCACCTGCATTCACAGAGTCATTTTCAGCATTAGTGTTAATTACCTTACCACTTCTAAGAACAGTCACTGAATGTGCCTGCTCAGGTTGACTTGGAAATTTCCCCTTCTATTGAATTTGCATCTGTTGTGCAAGTTGTCCTACTTGAGTCTCCACTTTTTTAAAAGATGCTTCTAATGAATCCAACCTCTTATTAGTCATCTCTTGATTTTGAGCACTGACTTTGATGAAAGCTTGTAAACTTTCCTCCAAGCTCTCTATCTTAGACTGCCCTTGATTTGAGGATTGGCCTTGTTCTTGGTTCTGTCTTTGAAGCAAATGGAAAGGCTGCTGAGAATTATTTGTTGCCCAAGAAAAATTTGGGTGATTCCTCCAACCGGGGTTGTAAGTGTTGGAGTAAGGATCATTTCTGGCCCTTGGTTGGAATCCTCCCATAACATTGACTTGCTCAGCATTGCCAAAAGACTCATATGCAGAGGGACAAATATTTGCTCCATGCCCGAATGTAACATCCCGAATTCCAGATTGGTAAGAAACAGACATAGAGGATATGATTTAGGCTTAGAACAAAGGAGCTTAGAACATGACCTATAACTTGAACTCGAATTGCATCCAAGTTAATGATAGAATTAGAGAGTCTCAAAGAAGACTTAATTGTTTATTTGTGTCTTAGCTAGATGTATAACTTGAAATTACTCATTTTGGAGTTGTACAGAAGAAGATATGATGGATTTAGTAGACAATGTGCAAGCTGCCTCACGACAGCATAGTAGGCTTGACTTCAAAGGACCGTCAAAAATCAGATATAGCTTGGATCGACCTGAAATTTTGATACAATATATCCCCGGATGTCTAGTATCAGTGGGAATAAGAATTACTTAATTTGAAGTTGTGAGTAAAAAGATATTAATAAAGAAAGACAGCAAGGTCAGGAAGGGATATCAAAAGGACCTAAGTGGAAATTTCTCAAAAGTTAGGGGCAACTATGTAAACTTAAAAATTAAGTGTCGGAAGTTCTTAATAGTGCCCATATCCAACCCCGAAAGAATATTCTCGAGATTAATCGGGTCATAACCATGGGTTTCAATTTTTCCCGAAAACGCACGGTTTAAAAGTTACAATCGATTAATCGTTGGAGGGTATTTTGATATTTTCACACCCTAGACTAAAAAATTACAGCACAAGAAAGTTGAGGGGGTCAAAATATGAATAAAAGGAAGCCTAAGGGCTTGCCAAATAAATAAGATAAAAGAAGGAGGCAAGTGGGCCAATCATAAGTAGCCATATAGCATTTATTAAAAGAAGAAAAGAAAAAGAGATGGACAAATGGCCCTAAGGCATTCATCCACCCCAAAAGAAGAACATAATTAGCCATATAGCATTTATTAAAAGAAGAAAAGAAAAAGAGATGGACAAATGGCCCTAAGGCATTCATCCACCCCAAAAGTGGATCATAATTAGCCATATAGCATTTATTAAAAGAAGAAGGCAAGTGGACCAATTAAAAGTGGTCATGTTTTGTTATAAGGTGTACCAATTAGAAGAAGGCAAATGGACCAATTAAAAGTGGCCATGTTTTGTTATAAGGTGTACCAATTAGAAGAAGGCAAATGGACCAATTAAAAGTGGCCATGTTTTGTTATAAGGTGTACCAATTAGAAGAAGGCAAATGGACCAATTAAAAGTGGCCATTTTTGCTATAAGGTGTACCAATTGGAAGTCAACATCTATTCACTACTTATGGCTGCCATTTGTATCAAAATAAGCTAAGGAAAGAAAGTATAAAAGCCCTCTCTTGCATGGTAAATTCGTCCAAACCATAAGAGAAGGAAGAAGGAGGTGATTTTTCCAAAATTTAAGGCTTTTGATTGAAAGAGTTTGGTGACAAACAAGATTATAAGGAAATCAAGGAGACAAGGAAGGAAAGGAAGTGATATAGAATAAGGACTAAGGAAAAGCAAGGTTTGGTACTTTAACATAAAAGAAATTTTATTTTTACAAACTTTTGTTCATATGGTATATATATGCGTGTATATGGTATATATGTGAATACATATGATACATATGTGAGTATATGTGGTATTTGTGTGAGGATATACTGTATATACATGGAGAATATGTGGTATATATATACACGAAGTGAATGTGTATATATGAAATGTTATATATGCTCTACTCGGTAAATGAGTAAAACCGGTCTGGAATGGGGATTATATCGTGTGAGGTCAAGACCATGGCAACTAGTCGTGTGAGACCAAGACCACGCAGTTATATCGTGTGAGACCAAGACCATGGCAATTAGTCGTGTGAGGTCAAGACCACGCAGTTATATCGTGTGAGACCAAGACCATGGCAATTAGTAGTGTGAGGTCAAGACCACGCGTAATTCTATACGAGGCCTCATTTCGAGATCGGTGTATTCATAATTACCTTGTGGAGCGAACTGATAAAATGATAATAACTGAATATATGACATGTATGGATTGTTTTTACTGTGATATTATTTTTAAATACGATTCATTGCTTTTAAAAGTGCATTATGCCTTTATTATTCATTTTCCGTAATTAGTTAAAGTACCCACTAAGCAATGCTTAGCGAGTTTAGTTTCTTCTAAACTCGTAGATTATTAGCAAGGAGCCAGTAGCAAGCAGAGGAGTCCTATGATCTGCCAGTCATCAACAAGCTTAGGAGGTGCTCTTCATTTTGTATTTTGGTATTAGAAACTGGCATGTACTTATTTGAACAATACAAAGAGAAAACTTTATGTAGCATGTAAATCTAGTAATGTATAATAACTGTATGGTTTTGAATTGAGTTGGGTTGTGAATATAGAAGTGTGAATTCTTCTTGCAGGATTTGTACTTGAGGTTATAAGGGTGGATTATTGGGAGTGTGCTTGTATTGAATTGTGAAATAAAATGTTTTTTCAAAAATAAAAAAAATCAGTTTTGCCGAAACTTGGGACCTCCATTTTTAGGGGAGGTTATGGCAAAATTTTTTTAAAATATGTACTTAAAATCGGCTAAGTAAAATATTAAGACACAACCACCATGAGATAACAGTCCATCTTGGTCTATAAACATAGGCTAAGATGGGGTGTTACACCGAAAGTCCCATAGATTCCACACACTTCTTGAGTAGATGAAGAAATATTGTTCTTCATATTCAGCATCTGCACTTGCTTTGTCAATTCAACTATCTGATTGACCATCTCACTATTGGCTTCTAATTGATTCACCCCTTTACTTCTTCCCCTTACACTCTTTTGTTGAGAATTAGCTCCCAACATCTCAAAGATCTCATAAGTCTCATCAGCTGTCTTTTCTCCCATGGCTCCCCCAGCTGCATTGTCAACAGTGTTCTGAAATTGCTGGGTTAGACCATCATAGAAAAACTGATTCAGAAGTTGAAGTGGGTAGTGATGATGTGGACACTGGATCAATAGCATCTTGAATCTGTCCCAAGCCTCATGAAATGGCTCTCCTTCTAATTGAGAGAATGTAGCAATCTTCCCTCTCAATTCAGCTGTCTTTTGATGTGAGTAGAACTTGCCCATGAATTTATTATAAACTTGCTCCCAAGTTGTCAGTGAGTTCTCGGGCAACATCATAAGCCAGCTCTTTGCCCTATCCTTCAAAGTATATGGAAAACACCTCATCCTCAACTGATCCTCAGTTAATCCTCCCAATGGAAAAGTGTTGAGGGTGGAGTAGAAATCCCTAATAAAGTTCAAAGGATCTTCATTTGGAACTCCATAGAATGATGGCAGCATGTTGTAGTGAATGTTCTTCAACTCATAATTTCTTGTTGCATCTGTCAGTCTTATGCAAGAGGTGGAAGTTCCAATGATAGGTCTAGCAAAGTCTCTCATCGTTCTTTGCCTTTCTTCAGCCATTTTAACTGATTGTGCAGAATCTGACTCAAATTCAGAAGTGTCCTCCTCTGTATCAAATCCGGTATAGAGCTCAAACTCTTCTCTGCTCCTTTTCACTCTCTGAATTTCTGGAATGAATGGATGTAGCTCTCCTTCGAGTGATCTCCTGCCTTGCATAAACAAAATTTCTAGAAAAAGAAATTATTAAAAGCAAAAGACAAAATAAAATAAAAAATAAACAATGAAAAATAATTTAAAATATTTTTCCCTAATAAACAATTTCGCCAATTAGCCTCCCGGGCAACGGCGCCAAAAACTTGTTGCGCTCGAATTAACTCTACCACAAAGCGTCACTCACAAGTATACGAGGTAGCTGTAGCAAAGGTGATCTCCCCAAGGTCGTCTCTCAAGGAAGCTAAAGTGACTAATTGATTATCAAATTATAAATAAAAAGTAATGAAGAAATTGAAATTGCTAACAACTAATGAAAAAGATTGATTGAAGTTTAAAACGAATAAAAGTAAATTAAGCTGATGTTTTGATTCACTTGATAGAAAGGTCTAGGGTTTGCACTTCTCTACTACTCATATGTATGAACGGTTATTCCTCTTAACTAATTTAATTTCAAAGATTAAATCTCAAACAACTCAATTAATCAAGTCAAGGAAATAAGCTCTCGCATTCAAACCTCATTCAACTAATCTTGTTACAAATGAAATAATCTTTTTAATAGGTTATATCTCTAATTCACCTAAGTCCTTAATTGAATTGTTCCAGCATTAGACTTCATCTCTCAATCCATCATCTAATACCTAAAACACATAATTGGTGGCCAATCAATTATATATTAGCAATCATTCATTCAATAAAGGCTAAAGAAATTATTAGCTAAGAGAATAACCAATTCATACAATCATAGCAGATCCATACAAACCCTAGACTAGATCAAATTAGTTCATCATGCTATCAAACATACTCATCTCATTAATGTTCAAAGAAATCAAATTAGACATGATAATATCCATTAATACAATTTCAATGAAAATAAAGAGAATAAGTTCGAGAACAAAACCAAATTACAAACTCCTTGAAGCTTCTGAAGAATTTCTTGTTCAAATCTTGCAAGAAGGATGTATCAATGGCTAGAACAATCTAATCTAAGCTAGTTTTGATCCAAAGTTTAATCAAAATCAAAAGAAAACAAAGTTATCAAAACCCTAATCTCTTTGACGGCTCAATCTCCTCTCCATATCGTCAACAGTCTTAAGAAAAACCCTAATTTCCATATTTATACGAAACCTCCGCGCGTCTTTATTGATCCTTGAGTGACACGGCCAAGTTAGAGTGAACTTGGCTGTGTTGGAGGTGAATTTGAGGGAGAGACACGGCCAAGTTGATGGTGACACGGCCAAGTTGGACCATTTTGGAGGGACATGGCCAGTGACTTGGCCATGTCGCTTGCATGTGTCACCTACTGTGAGAATTGCTCTTCTTTGCTTTGGATTTAGGTGAGACACGGCCAAGTTGATGGTGACTTGGCCATGTTTGAGCATTTTTGGAGGGACATGGCCATGTTTGAGGTGACTTGGCCGTGTTGGATCATTTTGGAGGGACATGGCCAGTGACTTAGCCATGTCGCTTGCATGTGTCCACTTCTGCTTGCTTTTTTCTTGTTTTCTTCTTTAGTTGAGTGACACGGCCATGTTAGAGGTGACTTGGCCGTGTTGGAGCTTTTTGGAGGGACACGGCCACTGACTTGGCAATGTCCCTTGCCTGTGTCCATCACTGTGTCTTATGGCTTCTTTTCAGCTTGATATGGGACACGGCCAGTGACTTGGCCGTGTCCTCTGCCTGTGTCAGCTACTGTCCATTTTTCCTTCAGTCTTGGTTCTTTGGCTTTTTTAACCTAAAACAAAACTCAAAAAAATTGTAAATAAGAAGTAAATAAACATTAACCAACAAAACATAAACGCATACTAAAAACTACATCAAAAACGATATAAACAATGAAATAAACTAAAACTAACAAAATTAATGAAAACACTAAATAAACCGATAAAAACTAACAAAATACCTAAATAAAACAATAATTATCATAATAAACAAGACACAAATCTATAACAAAAACCAATAAAACAGGCGAATGAACCCTTTATCCAACAACTCCTGCAATTACACCTTTAACTCTCTCAACTCAGTAAGTGCCATATGATAAGGAGTAATAGAGATATGAGTTGTACTAAGTAACAAATCAATACCAAACTCAACCTCTCTCTCAGGGGGTATCCCTAGCAACTGTTCAGGAAAAAAAATCTGGAAACTCGGCAACTGTGGGTATACTGTCAAGCTAGGACCCCACTACTCTGGTAACTACAACATGAGCAAGATAAGCCTCGCTTCCCTTCTGAATCATCTTCCTCACTGAAACAGCTGAAACAAACATGGATGAAAGATGTCTTTCCTCACTAGATACCATCACATTTCTATAATTGCATGTTCTTAGGGTAACACATTTTCGCTGACAGTCTACTATAGCCCCATGCCTAGATAAACAATCCATGCCTAAAATTAGATTATACTCCCTGAAAGGCATCTCAATCAGATCACCGAGAAACTCCTCATCCTGAACTACAATCGGGCTATCTTGGTGCACCCTGTTAAGCACAACAATGTGCCCTAAAGGATTTGTCACCAAAACATCAAATCCTAGAGACTCTGAATGCAAATCACTCACAGGTAAGATGGACGCACTAATGTATGAATAAGTCAAGCCAAATTCTATCAATGTAAGAATTGAAGTACTAAAAAAAGAAAAAGTACCAGTAATAACGGCTAAAGCATTTGGCTATCTCTGCATCACATAGACCCGCTGCGATTGACCTGCCTCATTTGGTCTACCTACGACTGTAAAACCTCCTCTCTGACCAGACCCAGATCTACCACTCCTACAAAAACCTCTGCTACCATGACCCTCTTTAACACTGGATCGAGAAGTTGCAGTATCTATCTGTTTATCGTCTGGTGGCTCTGAACAATCTCTGAGAAAGTGATCTAGCGACCCACATCTGTAACACACTGCTGGTGCAGCTATCCTTCAGTAGACACCCCCTTGTGCCCTACCACAATGGATACAGGTAGGTGGAACTGGCCTCTGAACTATTGGGATCAGAGCACTAGCCACTAAAATTGCAGGTCTCTATCATTGTCTCTGTATCTATACTAACCTACCAGACTGCCCCTGGCTCCTACTGAATCTTTAAAAATATTCCCCTCAGCCTCTCTTCACTGATGAAGACCCTGGCTCGCTCTAGGGTCTCCTTGCTCTGGTCTCCTCAACCCTAGTAGCTACTGCAAGATCCTGTGCTCTCTCAATACTCCTGGTAGTTATAACCAACTGGGAAAAATTCTAGTACCGAAAGCCTGCTATAATGCATATAAAGAGGGTCTCAGCCCCTCCTCAAACCTCCAACACTAGTCAATCTCACCAGAAATGATCCCACCAGCATACTGACTCAGTCAGGTAAACTCTATCTCATACTTTGACACTGTCCTGGTATCCTGCCTCAAACTCAGGAACTCTATCTTCTTCGTATCCTTATACTCCCTCAGAGTATACTTATGCTCGAATTCCCACAGGAAATCATCATAGGTCAGGACTGGTGAATCATCTAGAGCATGTGAAACCGTATTCCACCAATCATATGCATCTCTCTATAGAAGAGATCTGGCATAATCAAACTTTTCGTCCGGAGTAGCCTACAGCTGGATAAACACTCTCTGGACCCTGTCTAGCCATTGATGTGCTATAATAGGGTTTGTAGTACCAATAAAGTCCTCAGATCCAAAATTCCTAAGCTTATCATACTTTCTCATTGGCAACTGTAGCTGCTGCTGCAGCTACTGAACTAGAGCCTACCTCAATAGCTCCACCATATACCGTACTCAGCCCAGTAGAATCTCATCAGCTGCTAGTCTATCTGGCACAGGAGCAGCTGCCTCTCTAGTGATCTCAGCTCTAGCTCCATCTCTACCCTCACTAGGACCCACACTCTCTGCACTACCCTCGACAAACTGATGTGTCTGAGACGTCATAACTACCTATATTTGCAAATACAATAGGAATTGCCACATCAGAGATCAGAAACTGCCAGTGCCAATGCATGTATCATAATTGAAAACCATATTTAAAAATACCTATTTCCTTTCTCTCACAACCCACATATGTTGAGAATCTCAAACCCAAGCCCTGATACCAAAATAAATGTAACACCCTTATACCCTATATACGTAAAATACATACACCTAACATATGTAATATATGAATATACGGTATAAGAATGTCACAACCTATTTTAATAAAAACCTTACTTTTCAAATATGTATAATCTTAAATCATTTAACTGATATAATTTAAATAATAAATAAAATATTACTTGTTAAAACACATACATATCTCCATTATAAATTTTTATCCAAAACATTCTTTATAGTTTACAATATATATATACATCGAAATATTATATAATATACAAGATATCAAAATGTATAAAAATATAAAATATGTACAGGATGGCAATGTGTCTCTGATCTTGATGTCCAACAATTAATTCTACACTCAAGATCTCAAGTCTAGACCCAGCTCAGTCTAGACGAACTCTCCGGCTCTATCGAATCTACCCTGTCACTTGTGCGATGAATCACAATCGTGCTAAGCCAAAAACCTAGAGGTACAAACTTTGATAATAATAAAGTTCAAATACAATGCTAATGCACAATGCATATGGATATCATATCTCATATCACTTTATCTTAACATATTTCTCAATTGTTCCATAATTCATAATTCACATAAAAACAAATACAAGCATGGGCCCAAATGATCTAATATGCTATTCAAATCCTAGAGTTACTAGTTTTGTCAAAAGCTGGCCCTGAAGGCAAATCAAGTAATTGCTCAAAAGCTAGTCCTAAAGGCAGATCATATCACAGTGAAGCCAAGCGTCTAGCCCCGAAGGCAAATCAAATAATTGCTCAAAAGCTAACCCCGAAGGCAAATAATGAGGATAACCTCATAGGCATGCCGCCAAACACAGAACTCTAAAAATTGAATAACATACTAGGCAAACAATTATTTCATATTTCCATTATCAATCTCTTTCTCATTTTCTCTTGATCAAGCTAGGCACATTACCTCATTTATCTCATTTATATCAACATCATCATATAATCATAGTGTATCACATTTTATACAATCTAGCCATTACCAATTGCTTTGCATAATATCTTTAATGTACACACAACAAACCACATTATCCAAACACCTTGGGACATTTTCACATCTTGCATATTTTCCACTTTTACTCAATTTAGCCATTACATATAATGCATTTATGACATTACACAAGTCATTGCATATTACTCATGCATAATCAATGTAGTAAGTAACTTAACCTATTTTTCAACCAAAATGTGTTGTGTCCAAATGTCATGCAAATATAATAAATTTATTCAAAGTTTGTACTTACCTCTAAAACTAAACAAGCTCAAACACCACTTTTAACCTTTTCTTCCAAGATATCCTTCAACACTTGGATTGGATAACTCAAATCTCCTCAAAGCCTAAACCAAATATGATTATAAATAATCACTTAGTAACACACTTAAATGCATATACATAACCTCTCAACAAAAGGATAAGAAACACAAAGGAAAATAAGAAAAAGAACTATCTAGGGAAAAATCTATGAATGACACGCTTAAAAACACGGGAGTGTCAATGACCGTGCCCTAAACGCACAACACAGAAGTTTTGACATGCTCAGTGACATGGGTGTGTCAATGACCGTATCCTTAGACTCTACATTACAATAGCTATGACATGTCCATAGACATGGGTGTGTCCCTGCTGTGGCAATACTCTTACATCACAGTAGCTGTGACATGCTCAGTGGCATGGGTGTGTCACTACACGTGTAATACTATAGCATTATAGAAGCTGTGACATGCTCAGTGACATGGGCATGCCACTTCATATGTTGCCAACACTAAAAACAAAAACATCGACACAGCCAATAACATGGCCATGTTACTGGGTGTGTCAGGCCAAATTCCTAATATCAACACATAATTATGACACCCAAAGTTATCTTTCTTTTCCCTTTCCAACTCTATTCAAACTCAATCAAATCCATCATTTAACTATAAAATACTTGATTATGCATCAAAACAACTCAATTAAAAGTAAAATACACAATTTAAAACCATGAATTCACAACTAAAAATTTACATGACCCAAAACTCTCACTCTCTTGACCAAACTTAACTCAAACTTAACCAGTTCTTCCATCCAACCTTAAAATCATAGTTAACTACTCAAAAAAACTTCATACATACCAATTCCAACCATTAAAACATACTACATCAAATATTCGAATCACACATATACAAACTTTCATGGAAATTCAAGGAAACAAGTTGGAAACTTACCAAATATGGAGAAAATCCCCTAAAATCCAACTTGAACACTTGAAATCCTTCAATACTTGAGCTTGGAAGAAGCAAATCCTTCCTTCCCTCTAATGGAGAAAACCAACCTTCAATGTGTGAGCGGGAATTTTTGCCCCCACTCCCACATGGAATGGTTCTTGCGACTTCGGTACTGTTAGGCTCGAGGCCTTAGAGAACATGGGTCTAAACCTAGAGAAAATGGAGTAGCCACTTGAATGGGTCCAAAAAAATAGAAAGGGCTGGATGACTCAATTCCTAAGGAATCTCCAACCTCCTAATGGGTTTAAAAAGTTGGGTATGTATGAGGAAGGTGAGAAATGGCCTAGCACCCCCACAGCGCCTGGTTCATTGGAACCGACCTCCTTTTCAAGTCTGAATATTATAAAATTCTTAAATATAACGATATTATCCATAATACATGTAATCATAAGAATAAACAAATACTTTATTAAACATCATGGCAATGTTCAAATAAAATAAATAAATGAACACCCATCCGAGGATGAAAATATGTCCTTACATCGTCCAACGTCTAAAACTAAATAGGACACCCACTAAAAGATAAAAACGTGTCCTTTACATTAATTCCAAAATATGAAAATAAATTAAATTACATAAAGATTAATTAATGAGGTACCTAATAATGGAAACATACCTCTTACAATTTTAATAAACAAATAATAATAAAGAAAATATTCATGCATAACAAATTAAATAAATAAAACATTGAATTCAAATAAATCGGTCATCAAAACATATAATATACTACATAATCAAATCTAAAACTAAATAACACAAAATAAGTGTATAAGTCTAGGGTTTACATCTTAAATTAGGGTTTTAGAATTTTAATAACCAAATTAGGGTTTTTAAATAAACAGAGTTAAACACAAAAGCTTATAATACACAAATAAATATTGACCCCTTCGACAAGCCCATACGGCGGTCCCGCTACTGCATGAAGATGTTTTTTTGACAAACAAGATTAAATAAATGAACCTACGTTTGAAGGCCCCACCAAAATTTATTGATAAGATTCTGGATGAGCTTGATCAAGACAACAAAGCCTTGTTGCCTAGTGATTTAAAATGTTCTTTTTGTTTTTGATTACTTAAGGTTGCTTTTTGTTTCTCCAAATTCAAATGTCCGATAGTAATTGCCAAGAGTCCTTGCTTCTGCAGAAAAAATAGTCCCAAAATCAAAAGTCCAAAAGTACTTGAATAATTATTGAATAAATGTTCTGTCCCAATCATCTCAACTGAAAAAACAAAAGTCTCTCTATAATTGTTGTAATGTCTTATTTATATGAAAATAAAAAAACCTAATGCTATTTTGATAAGGAAATATAAACTATTTAGGAAAATAGAAATTGTTAAGGAAATAAATTAAACCAAGGTTGATAAGATTTTTGGCAAAATCGAAAGTGCGCACGGGCTGCCATAGGTTGCTGGCCAATTACTGCGAGGAATTGGGCTACTAGCACATGAGCTGGGCTGAGAGAGCATGGGCTAGTTGCTGCGTCTGCGGGCGAGGCAAGGCCAGAATTGCTATTGGGTGAGGAAAGCACTGTGTCTGCGGGAAAGGCGAGGCGAGATTTGCCACAAGCTTGGTCTGCGACGAATTGCCTTGCCATGCATGTAGCCGCTGCTGCTGCCGCGCGTCATCCGCCGATTCGTCCGATTTGTTATTTTTTATTTTATTTTTATTTTTATTTTTAAAAATAAATATTTAAAATAATAAATATTATATTATTATTGAAATAAATAATAAATATTAAAAATAAATTATAAAAATTATAAAAATTATTTTTGGACTTGTTTTAAAATATTGGATTGGTCTTGGTAAAAAATTAAGGGTCTACACAATGGAGAAAGAAGAAGAAGAAGATGATCCACAATCATCTCTATCCAACCACTTCACTTTTAGCCACATAAATTTCCACTTTAATTATCCACCAAGTATATATATTATTATTTAATTAACATCAAATATCATATTCCACTAAGTGTACAATTTACTTTTTAATGATTTAAAATAACCTTTGACTTTTAAAATATCAATTTGTATATGTTATGTATATTTACATATATATCACATATACATTTTACTTTTTTAATTAATTTTTTTATTTTTTAAATCATTTATTTAAATTCCACAAATTAAAATTTTCAAAATTTTTGGATGTTGCACCCTAGGGTGAGCCAGGGTCTTCATCAGTTAAGAGAGGCTGAGGGGATTATCCTCAGAGATTTAGCAGGAGCCAGGTACAGTATGGCATATTAGTACAGTAGCAGAGATAGAGACATAGACCTTTAGCCTTAGTGGCTAGTGCTCCGACCCTAGTGGCTCAGAGGCCTACTCCACCTACCTGTGTTCATTGTGGTAGGGCACATGGGGGTGTCTGTTGGAAGATAGGAGCACCAGCAGTGTGTTACAGATGTGGATCACCATACCATTTTATCAAAGATTATCCAAAGCCACTAGATGATAGACAGACAAATACAACAACTTTTAGAGGGGGTCGTGGTGGCAGAGGTTTTAGGTAGAGGTGGAAGATCTGGGATTGGCTAGAGAGGAAGTTCTATAGCTAGGACTATACCAGATGAGGTAGGGCCATCACAGCGGGTCTATGTGATGCAGAGGCAGCAGATACTTCAGCTATTATTGCTAGTACTTTTACTTTATTTGGTACTTCAGTTCTTGCATTCATACATCAGTGCATCCATCTTGCTTGTGAGTGATTTGCATCCTGAGTCCTTAGGATTTGATGTGTTGGTCACAAACTCTTTAGGGCATAGTGTTGTGGTTAGTAGAGTACACCAAGACATTCCAATTGTGGTTTAAGATGACGAGTTTCTCGGTGACCTAATTGAGATGCCTTTTAGGGAGTATGATCTAATTCTGGGCATGGATTGGTTATCCAGGAATAGGGTTGTGGTAGACTGTTAGGGAAAATGTGTTTCCCTGAGAACACGTAATGGTAGATAGGTAGTGGTATATAGTGAGTAAAGACATCTTTCATCCATGTTTATTTTAGTTGTTTTAGCTAGAAGGGTGATTCGGAAGGGATGTGAGGCAATCTTGCTGATGTTGTAGATATCAGAGTAGTAGGGTCTCAGCTTGATAGTATATCCACAGTTATCGAGTTTCCAGATATTTTTCCTGATGAGTTGCTAGGGGTACCTCTTGAGAGAGAGGTGGAATTTGGTATTGATCTGATGCCTGGTACCACTCCCATCTCTATTACTCCTTATCAGATGACACCTAAAGAATTGAAGGAGTTTGAAGGTGCATTTGCAGGAGTTGCTTGATAAAGGGTTCAGCCACCCTAGTGTGTCACCGTAGGGATCACCTATTTGTTTGTGAAGAATGATGGCACCTTGAGATTATGTATTGATTACAGACAGCTGAATAGGGTGACCATCAAGAACAAGTATCCTTTACCTTGGATAGATGATCTCTTTGATCAGTTTAAGAGAGCAGTGGTATTCTCTAAGATTGATTTGAGTTCAGAGTACCACCAGTTGAGAGTTATAGATGGGTGGATGTACCCAAGATAGCTTTTTACACGAGGTATGGGCATTATGAGTTTCTGGTCATGCCCTTTGGATTGATGAATGCACCAGCAGCTTTTATGGACTTGAAGAACAAGGTATTTAGACCATACTTAGATTAGTTTGCGGTGGTCTTCATTGATGATATCCCGCTATATTCGCATAATGAGGAGGATCATGACAAGCATTTATGAATTGTATTAGAGACTTTGAGAGAGAAGCAGTTGAATGCTAAGCTATCTAAGTGTGAGTTCTGGCTCGATCAGGTGACTTTTCTCGATCATGTGGTATCAGCAGAGGGTATTAAAGTTGATATGAGTAAAGTCGAGGCTATTTTGAATTGGAGTTCACTGAAGATTGTGACAGAGGTTAGAAGTTTTCCGCGTTAGAAGGCTATTATCTTCGATTTGTGAAGGGTTTTTCTATGATAGCTACACCAGCCACCAGATTACTTTGGAAAGGGTTAGATTTGGGTGGATAGATCAGTGTCAAGCGAGTTTTGAGCAGTTGAGGGAGATGTTGACTCAGACTCCTATCCTTACCCTGCTTGTGGAAGGTAAGCCCTATATGATATATAGTGATGCTTCACATAGTAGTTTGAGTTGTGTTCTGATGCAAGAGGGTAGAGTCATTGCTTATGCCTCTTGACAGTTGAAGCCACATGAGCTGAATTATCCGACTCGTGATTTAGAGTTAGTAGCCATATTTTTTACATTGAAGATTTGGCGCCATTACTTGTATGAGGAGAAATGTTTCATTTATATGGATCACAAGAGTTTGAAGTCTCTGGATTTTCAGAGAGAGCTGAATCTTTGGAAGAGATGGTGGTTAGAGTTGATTAAAGACTATGATTGTTTGATTGATTATCATCCTGGCAAGGTAAATGTTATTACTGATGCCTTGAGTCAAAAGTCTTTAGCCGGTTTGATTGCTTATTTGCTCTCATTGCTTATTGAGTTAAGAGCGTTGCATGCTAGATTTGAGTCTTGTGATGATAGTGCATTAATGGCTCAGTTGCAATTAAGGATAGTGTTGTTGGATCATATTAGAGACGCTCAGTTGGCAGATGAGAGAATTCAGACGATTGTGATGGATTACCAAAAGGGGGATAGTCGAGACTTCCATGTGAGAGACGATGGAAGTTTGTGGTACAGGGACAGGTTGTGTATTCCTAATGATGCAGGATTGAAGAGGATGATTTTAGAGGAAGCACATTAGTCACTCTATGCTATGCACCCTGGTAGTACCAAGATATATCAAGATTTGAAGCAACATTATTGGTGGTAAGGTATGAAGAGGGACATAGCAGAATTTGTATATAAATGTCTCACTTGCTAGAGAGTGAAGGCTGAGCACCAAGTTCCTTCAGGGTTGCTTCAGCCATTGTCTGTACGAGTGATGATGGATTTTGTGACTAGACTACCTTTGACCCATAAGAAGCATGATGCAATCTGGGTGATTGTGGATCGAATGATGAAGACAATTCATTTTCTTCTAGTTTGGATGGATTATTCACTAGAGAGGTTGGTTGAGCTGTATATCAGTGAGATAGTGAGGTTGCATGGAGTCTCAGTTTCTTTGGTGTCAGATTGAGATTTCCAATTTACATTGAGATTTTAGAGGAGTTTGTAGGATGCATTGAGTTCTCGATTGCATTTTAGTATTACTTTCCATCCTCAGACAAATGGACAGTCAGAGAGAGTGATACAAATTCTAAAGGATATGTTGAGGAGTTGCATTATTGATTTCACTAGGAGCTGGGACAGGTTCTTACCACTAATTGAGTTTGCATATAACAACAGTCATCAATCCAGTAGTGGGGTGACACCTTATGAGGCCTTGTATGGCAGGAAGTGTAAGACACCTTTGTGTTGGGATGAGGTTAGAGAAAGAAAATTGGTCAGTCCCAATTTGATTAAGGAAATGGAAGAGAAAGCAAAGGTGATTCGGGGTTGTCTAAAAGCAGCTTCAAACCAATAGAAATCCTATACCGATTTGAAGAGGAAAGATATAGAGTTCAGTGTGGGAGATAAAGTGTTCCTAAAAGTGTCTCCGTGGAAGAAGATTCTGAGATTTGGCTGCAAAGGGAAGTTGAGCCCTCACTTCATAAGACCATATGAGGTGCTAGAGAGAGTTGGTCCAGTAGCTTATAGACTGGCCCTTCCGCCCTTCCGCCCGAGTTGGACTAGATACATAATATCTTACATGTATCTATGATTCAGAGATACATATCAGACCTATCTCATCTCTTGTCCGTGGAGTCCAATGAGGTGAGTCCGGATCTGACTTACGAGAAAGAACCAGTGTCGATTTTAGCATGAAAGTTAAAAGAGTTGAGAAAAAAGAAGTTGCCACTTGTAAAAGTCCTTTAGAGGAATCATACCACTGAGAAGGCGGCATAGGAGAGTGAGTAGATGATGCAAAGTCAGCATCCCGAGTTATTTCTGTAACATCCTAAAATTTTTGAAATTTTTTAATTTTTGAAAAATTGGATAAAATAAATTATAATTTAAAAGGATAAATTGAATTAATGGTTTTAAATGAAAAATAAAGGGATTTTAAATGAAAAAGTGGAATATATATGTGATATATATGCAAAATATATATAACATATATAAAAGTCAACACTTTTTAAAAGAAAATGGTATTTTTGTAATTAAATCTTATAAATTCAAAATTAATAAAATAATTCAAAAACAAATTATTTTTGAATGGAAGAGGGAAATTAGGACTTTTAATTTATTAAAAAAATAATTAAATAATTAAGTATTAAATTATTTTAATATATAATTATATGTGGTTAAAAAAAAGAGGAAAGGAAAAGAATATTAAAAGTCTTCTTCTTCTTCTTCTTCTTCAAGAACGTGGCTTCCATGGGAGTTTGAAGACCAAGGATTTTGCTTCTTCCATACTCCATAAATTGAAGGAATTAACAAGTTTCAAGTAGATTTTTGGTGATTTCCACCAAAATTAGTAAGTTTCCATCTCTTTTCTTTGAATTCCATGGAAGATGAGATTATGCGAGTTTTGAGATTTTTAAGTAGTATGTTATAATTGTTGGAATTGGTGTGTATGATGTTATTTTGGGTAGTTAACAATGATTCTAATGTTAGATTGAAGAGATGATGGATTTGGTTAAAGAATGGTGAAGAGAGAGAATTTAGGGTTATGGATTTTCGGGGTTTTGAAAACATGAACTTTAATTGTGCAAATTGATTTCAAATGAGTTGTTTTGATTCATAAACAAGTATTTTAAAGTCAAATATTGGATTTGGTGGTGTTGGGTTGGAGTTTGAGAATGGAAGTGGATAATTAGGGTTTTGGAAAAGTTATTTTCCAAAGTGGTTGAATTGTGCGATTTTATTTATTTAAGCATGTTGTTTAGTGTTAAAAGTGATGAATATAAGCTTGGAATGAGTAATGGATTGCTTTGGAATGGAAAACCTTCAATGGGGGAAGGTTATGCCATTTTTGAGACTTTGTATATAAGAGTGTATTTTTATAATCTAAATGACTTAAATGTATTAAAATATGTTTTTAATAATATAAATAAACTTAAAACACTAATTTAATTATAATAGAATGGAATTCCAATGTTGAAGTAAGAAAAGGCCAAATTTTTGAAAATTTGTAGGAGCAATGTGTAATTATGGTTTAATGTTGGAAATGCCATTAAATGTGATACTAAATGATTATTTGTTATCACATTTGGTTTAGGCATTGAGGGAGGTTGATTTGCTTCATCCAAGTGGTGAAGGGCAAGTTGGAAAGATTGGATTGAAGGTTGTTTTTAGCTTGCATTGGGTTGCTAGTGGAGGTATGTACAAACTTTGAATATAATGTTTATATTTGCATAACATTTGGGCTTAGCATATTTTGGTTGAAAAATATGTTAAGTTACTTGGTTCATTGATTGTGTATGAATAATGTGCTATGACATTTGTAATGTCATATATGTGTTAAATTCATTGTGAAAAGCCATTGATAATGGCTAATTTGTGTAACATGTGAAATATGCATATTATGTGAAAATACCCAAAGTAATTGGGTAATGTGTTGTGAATACAAAAATGAGATACGTGTAATAATGAAATGAATTGATATTGATAAAAATGAGAAAAGTGAGAAAAAAAAAGTGAAAATAAGGCAATGTGCCTAGATTGAATATGTGAAAATGAGAAAGAGATTAACAATGAAAAATATGAATAAATTGTGTGCCTAGTATACTATTCAATTTTCAGAGTTTTGGGTTTGGAGGCATGCCTATGATTGCCTACAAGCTACAAGCTAGAATAGTGAAAAGACTAGGTCGTAAGCTAGGCCAGCTGATAAATATGATGTTTTTGGGGTGAAAAGACTGGGTCGTAAGCCTCAAAAACTGTAGCAGTCTAGCCGGGTTGAGGACCAAGATACTGGGGCCTAAGGGTCTAGCCGGGTTGAGGTCCAAGAGACTGGGGCTGTTACATTATCCATGGATATATTGCCTATGGGGCTAGACACATGGTGTTATTATGGACCAAAGCAGTAACTCTGAAATTTTAATAGCATATTAGATCCTTTTTGGGTCCATGTTTGTCTTTATTTTAATGTGAATTATGAAATATTTGAAAAATATAAGAAAGTCGAATGATGTGACATCTAAATGCATTGTGCATTGGTATTGCATTGAGTTATATTGTTATTATCAAAGTTTGTACCGCTAGGCTTTGGCTTAGCGCGATTGTTTCCATCGCGCAGGTGACAGGGTAGATCTAGCTGAGCCAGAGAGTTCTTCTAGACCAGGTCGGGTCTAGACTTATAGTTGAGCTTGTTGAATTGCTATCGAGATCAAAAATACTACCAGCAGCATGTATATATTTTTATGTTATTGTACTTTTTGAGTTTTATGCATAATATATTATGTTTTAGATTTTACGTATTGTATATTATAAAAAAAATGTTTGGGTCAATGTATTTGAAATGGGAGAGTAAGTGTGTTTTAAATTATATATATCTATATATATAAATGTTTGAGAAACTTGGTGAAATTGAGAAGTATGGTTGAGATGGTGATTGGAAATTATTTAGGAGTGTTTTCTTTTTGCAGGTTGAGTAATTGCTAAATTTTGGGATGTCCAAATTACAGACAAAACTCTGGCGAATTTTTCTCAGAGATTTTTATATATATTATTTGTTTTGGGTTCTTATAATAAGTAAAGAATATTTATATTCTATTTAATTTTTATATATTTAGAATTTAAAATTTTAAATTGGAAATGTGAAAAAATTTTATTAAACCGGTCTGTGACATTTTTGTACCGTATATGCGTATTTTACATATGCTAGAAATATGTATTGTATGTATATAGGGTATAAGGGTGTTACATTTGTTTTGGTATCAGAACCTATGTTTGAGGTTCTCGACCTAGGTGGGATGATAGAGAGAGAAAATGGGAGATTTGAAAAATAGATTTTAATTGTAATACATGCTTTGGCACTGGCAGTTTCTGATCTCTGATATAGTATTTTCTGCTTTGTTTGCAGATATAGGTAGTTATGGCATCTCGGCCGCATCAGGCTGCTGAGGGTAGTGCAGAGAGTATGGCTCTAGATGAGGATAGAGATTGAGCTAGAGTTGTATCTGCTGGTGAGGCCTCTGTTTCTGTGCTTGTGAGACCAGCAGCTGATGAGGTTTCGCCTGGCTGGGTTTGGCATATGGTAGAATTGTTGAGGCAGGCTCCAGTTCCGCAGCCGCCACAGCCACAGCCACAGCTGCAGTTGCCGGTGAGGCAGTATGATAAACTAAGAAAGTATGGAGCTGAGGACTTTGTTGGTACTACAGACCCTGCTGTAGCAAAGCAGTGGGTAGATCGGGTTCAGAGGATATTTATTCAGTTACAGGCTAGTCCAGAAAAGAAGTTTGATTATGCCAGATCTCTTCTGCAGAGAGATGCATATGATTGGTGGAAGACGGTTTCACATGCTCTGGATGATCCATCAGTCTTGACCTATGATGATTTCCTTCGGGAATTTGAGCAGAAGTATACTCTGAGAGAGTATAAAGATGCAAAGAAGATGGAGTTCCTGAGTCTAAGATAGGATACCAGGATAGTGACCGAGTATGAGATCGAATTTATCCGGTTGAGTCACTATGCTGGTGGGATCATTTCTGACGAGTTTGACAGGTGCAGGAGGTTTGAGGAGGGACTGAGACCCTCTATCATGTACATCATTGCAGGCTCTCGGTATCAGGATATTTCCCAGTTAGTTGCAGCTGCCAGGAGTGTTGAGAGGGCACAGAGTCTTGTCGCAGCTGCCAAGGTTGTGGAGACCAGAGTTAGGAGACCCCAAGTGAGGCAGAGTCTTCATCAGTGAAGAGAGGCTGAGGGGGACATTTTTAGAGGTTTAGTAGGAGTCAGGGGTAGTTTGGCAGGTCAATATAGCAGTAGAGACAGAGACAGAGACCTGCAATTTCAGTGGCTAGTGCTCCTACCCCAGTGGCTCAAAGACCTACTCCACCTACTTGCGTTCATTGTGGTAGAGTACACGGAGGTGTCTGCTGGTGGAGAGCTGCTGGTGGAGAGGTGCTTTGGGATTTTGTTTTAGATGTGGGTCATCAGACCATTTTATCAAAGATTGTCCCGAGCCACCAGAGGTTAGGCAGACAGATACTGCATCTTCTCGACCCAGTGTCAGAGGGGTTCATGGTGGCAGAGGTTTTAGTAGAGGTGGTCGCCCTGGGTTTAGTCAGAGAGGAGGCTCTACATCTGGAGGCAATAGGCCAGATTAGGCTGGGCCATCTCAGTGGGTTTATGTGATGCAGAGGCAGCCGGATGCTTTAGCCGTCATTGCGGGTACATTTTCTTTATTTGGTATTTCAGTCCTTGCTCTATTAGATCCTGGATCTACGCATTCATATATAAGTGCATCCATCTTGCCTGTGTCTAAATTGCATTCTGAGTCCCTAGGATTTGGTGTCTTGGTGACAAATCCTTTAGGGCATAGTGTTGTGGTGAGCAGGGTGCACCGAGATAGTCCAGTTGTTGTTCAGGATGAGGAGTTTCTCGGTGACCTGATTGAGATGCCTTTCAGGGAATATGATCTGATTTAGGCATGGATTGGTTATCCAAGCATGGGGTTGTGGTAGACTGTCAGAAGAAATGTGTTACTTTGAGAACACGAGATGGTAGGGATGTTATAGTATCTAGTGAGCAGAGGTATCTTTCATCTATATTTGTTTTAGCTGTTTCAGCTGGGAGGATGATTCGGAAGGGATGTGAGGTTTATCTTGCTCATGTTATAGATACTAGAGTAGTGGGATCCCTGTTTGAAAGTATAACCACAGTTGCCGAGTTTCCAAATGTTTTCCCTGATGAGTTGCCAGGGGTACCTCCTGAGAGAGAAGTGGAGTTTGGTATCGATTTATTGCCTAGTACCACTCCTATCTCTATTACCCCTTATCGGATGGCACCTGCTGAGTTGAGAGAGTTGAAGGTACAGTTGCAGGAGTTATTGGATAAAGGGTTCGTCCGCCCTAGTGTGTCCCCGTGGGGAGCGCCTGTGCTGTTTGTGAAGAAGAAGGATGGCACCATGAGATTGTGTATTTATTATAGGCAGTTGAATAAGGTGACCATCAAGAACAAGTATCCTTTGCCTCGGATAGATGATCTCTTTGATCAGTTGAAGAGAGCAGCAGTATTCTCTAAGATTGATCTGAGATCAGGGTACCATCAGTTGAGAGTCAGAAATGTGGATGTACCCAAGACAGCTTTTCGTATGAGGTATGGGCATTATGAGTTTCTGGTGATGCCCTTTGGATTGACGAATGCACCAGTAGCTTTTATGGATTTGATGAATAGGGTATTCAGACCATTTTTGGATCAGTTTGTGGTAGTCTTCATTGATGACATCTTGGTGTATTCGCATAATGAGGAGGATCATGATAGACATTTGCAGATTGTATTGCAAACTCTGAGAGAGAAGCAGTTGTATGCTAAACTGTCTAAGTGTGAGTTCTGGCTCGATCAGGTAGCTTTTCTTGGTCATGTGGTTTCAGCAGAGGGTATTAGAGTTAATCCGAGTAAAGTTGAGGCTATCTTGAATTGGAGTCCACCGAAGACTGTGACAGAGGTTAGAAGTTTTTTGGGATTGGCAGGCTATTATCGTCAATTTGTGAAGGGTTTTTCTATAATAGCTACACCACTTACTAGATTACTTCGAAAAGGAGTTAAATTTGTGTGGACAGATCGGTGTCAGACGAGTTTTGAGCAGCTGAGGGAGATGTTGACTCAAGCTCCTATCCTTACCCTACCTGTGGAAGGTAAACCATATGTGATATACAGTGATGCTTCACACAGTGGTTTAAATTGTGTTCTGATGCAGGAGGGTAGAGTCATTGCTTATGCCTCTCGACAGTTGAAACCGCATGAACTAAATTATCTGACGCATGATTTAGAGTTGGCAGCCATAGTTTTTGCTTTGAAGATTTGGCGACATTATCTTTATGGGAGAAGTGTTTTATTTATACAGATCACAAGAGTTTGAAATACCTGAGTGTTCAGAGAGAGCTGAATCTTCAACAAAGACGGTGGTTAGAGTTGATTAAAGACTACGATTGTTTGATTGATTATCATCTTGGTAAGGCAAATGTTGTTGCTAATGCCTTAAGTCAAAAGTCTTTGGCAGGTTTGACTGCTTATTCGCTCTCATTGCTTGTTGAGTTGAGAGCATTGCACGCTATATTTGAATCTTCTAATGATGGTGCTCCGATGGCTCAGTTGCAGTTGAGGCTAATCTTGTTGGATCATATTAGGGAGGCTCAATTGGCAGATGAGAGAATTCAGAAAATTGTGTTAGTTTGTCAGAAGGGGGAAAGTCGAGACTTTTATGGAGGGATGATGGCAGTCTATGGTATAGAGATAGATTGTGTATTTCTGATGACGTAGAATTGAAAAGAATGATATTAGAGGAAACACATCAGTCACTTTTTGCTATGCACCCTGGGAGTACCAAGATGTATCAGGACTTAAAGCGACATTATTGGTGGTCAGGAATGAAGAGGGAAATAGCAGAGTTTGTATTCAGATGTCTCACTAGCTAGAAAGTGAAGGTTGAGCACCAAGTTCCTTCAGGGTTGCTCCAACCTTTATCAGTGCCAGAGTGGAAATGGGAGCGAGTGACAATGGATTTTGTGACTGGACTACCTTTGACTCAGAAGAAGCATGATACAATCTGGGTGATAGTTGATCAGATGACAAAGACAACTCATTTTCTTCCAGTTCGGATGGATTATACTCTTGCGAGGTTGGCTGAGCTATATATCAATGAGATAGTCAGGTTGCATGGAGTCCCAGTTTCTTTGGTGCCGGATCAAGATGCCCGGTTTACTTCGAGGTTTTGGAAGAGTTTGCATAATGCTCTGGGTTCTTGATTGCATTTTAGTACTGTTTTCCATTCTCAGACAGATGGACAGTCAGAGAGAGTGATACAGATTTTGGAGGATATGTTGAGGAGCTGTATCATTGATTTTACCGGAAATTGGGACAAATTTTTGCCATTAATTGAATTTGCTTATAACAACAGTCATCAGTCGAGTATTGGGATGACTCCTTATGAGGCTTTATATGGCAGGAGATGCAGGACACCTTTGTGTTGGGATGAAGTTGGAGAAGGTAAATTGGTTGGTCCCGATTTGATTAAGGAAACAAAGGAGAAAGTGAAGGTGATTCGAGGTTGTTTGAAAGCAGCTTCAGACTGATAGAAATCCTATTCAAATTTAAAGAGAAGAGACATAGAGTCTAGTGTGGGAGATAAAGTGTTTCTAAAGGTGTCTCCATGGAAGAAGATTTTGAGATTTGGCTGCAAAGGAAAGTTGAGTCCTCGTTTCATAGGACCATATGAGGTGTTGGAGAGAGAGTTGGTCCAGTGGCTTATAGACTAGCTTTGCCGCCTGAGTTGGATCGAATACATAATATTTTCCATTTCTCAATGCTTTGGAGATATAGGCCTGACCCATCTCATATCTTGTCAGTGAAGTCCATTGAGGTGAGTTCAGATCTGACTTACGAGGAAGAACCAGTGGTAATTTTGGCATGAGAGGTTAAAGAATTGAGGAATAAGAGAGTGCCACTTGTGAAAGTCCTTTGGAGGAATCATGCCACTGAGGAGTGACATGGGAAAGTAAGCAGGCGATGCAGAGTCAGTTTCCCCAATTGTTCCAAACTTGAGGACAGGTAATTTCGAGGACGAAATTTGTTTTAGGGGGGAGAGAATTGTAACATCCTAAAATTTTTGAAAATTTCTAATTTTTGGAAAATTGGATAAAATAAATTATAATTTAAAAGGATAAATTAAATTAATGGTTTTAAATGAAAAATGAAGGGATTTTAAATGAAAAAGTGGAATATAAATGTGATATATATGCAAAATATATATAACATATATAAAAGTCAACACTTTTTAAAAGAAAAGGGTATTTTGGTAATTAAATCTTATAAATTCAAAATTAATAAAATAATTCAAAAACAAATTATTTTTGAATGAAAGAGGAAAATTAGAACTTTTAATTTATTAAAAAATAATTAAATATTAAATATTAAATTATTTTAATATATATATATATGGTTAAAAAAAAGACGAAAGGAAAAGAATATTAATAGTCTTCTTCTTCTTCTTCTTCAAGAATGTGGCTTCCATGGGACTTTGAAGACCAAGGATTTTGCTTCTTCCATACTCCATAAATTGAAGGAATTAACAAGTTTCAAATGGATTTTTGGTGATTTCAACCAAAATTAGTAAGTTTCCATCTCTTTTCTTTGAATTCCATGGTAGATGAGATTATATGAGTTTTGAGATTTTTATGTAGTATGTTATAATTGTTGGAATTGGTGTGTATGATGTTATTTTGGGTAGTTAACAATGATTCTAAGGTTAGATTGAAGATATGATGGAGTTTGGTTAAAGAATGGTGAAGAGAGAGAATTTAGGGTTATGGATTTTTGGGGTTTTGAAAACATGAACTTCAATTGTACAAATTGATTCCAAATGAGTTGTTTTGTAACACCTCTATACCCCGTATATGCACACTACATACCACCGTATTTGTAATATACGTATACAGAATATAGGAACGCTACGGTTTACAAAATAGACAAATCATCCCCTTTCCAATAATATGAACAAATTTAAAACATTTAAGTTATTTTATAAAACACAGTAGATCAAAAATGGTTATCGGTTATAATATTATAAAAGAAAACTTTCAAATTATATTATAGAGTCTAATAAACAAAACTTTCATTCATTACGCAGCAGAAATGTAGTGATATCTACAATTATATACATATACATCAAAACTCAAGTTTTACAAAACATAAAATTTATACATGTTTGGCAGTATGTCTTTGATCTTTAAGCTCCACTATCAACCCCTCAAAATCTAGACTCGACTCGGCCTAGAGGAACTTTCTGGTTCTTCCTTGTTACCTACGCGATGAATCACAATCGCGCTAAGCCAACAGCTTAGTTGTACAAACTACAATAATATGATGCTTCAATGCAATGCCAATGTCACATAATCAAATTTGATAAACAATTCAAAAGAATAAAATATAAATATTTCACAATTTATCGCATCCATAAACATATTACACATCATGTAGTATCTTCATAGTTTCATTACTCAACATAATTTTTCCCAAGCCACATTCATTTATTTCACCGTTCATGATTCACATTATAAACAAGGACAAACATGGGCCCAAAATACATTAATACACCATTCAAAGTTCAGAGTTACTGCTTTGGTCCATAATCACAATCGTCAAGCCTGTAGGCGATACACATATATCTCTATCCATGGATAGCGTAACAGACCCAGTCTCTTGGACCTCAACCCGGCTAAACCCGAGGAAACCCTCAACCTGGCAAGACAGTTACTGATATAAAAGATTAGTGTAACAGACCTAGTCTCTTGGATCTCAGCCCGACAAACTCGAGGAAATCCTCAACCCGGCAAGACTGTTACCATTTTTACATTTCAGAGTAACAGACCCAGTCTCTTGGACCTCAACCCGACAAACTCGGAGAAATCCTCAACCCGGCAAGACTGTTACTATTTTTACATTTCAGCTGGAATCGGCTTACGACCCGGTCTTTTCACCTATCCAGCGATTCATTGGCATGCCGCCAAACTCAGAACTCTGAAAATTGAATAACATATTAATCACACAATTATTTCAATTACATCTTTAACAAGCTCTTTCTCAATCCATTTCTCATTTGCATCATTATAGCCAACCACAACGGCTTCACATCTCATCAAAAGAGTATACATAATTAATTGCATTGAATCTCATCATCTAGACAAACATGCCTCAATTATGTCATTTACATCACTATAACCATCCACATTGGATTCACATCTCATTATATCTCAATTCACATTATACCAATCATAACATTCATCAAATAGATTAACAAGGTAATCAATTGCTTAACATATATACAATCAAATATGTTGAGTATGAAAATCATGTAAATGTATGCAACCATGTAGTTTGTACTTACCTTAAGAACAACTCACACAAATCTACAACCTTTCTCTTCCAAGAATTCTTCAATACTTAGGTTAGGGCAATTCAAACTCTTCACAACCTAATCCAAAAAGGAACATATACACACTTAATACCAATTCACAAGAAATAGGAAGACTAAGGACTAACTAGGGCAAACTCTAGACACATGACACGCTAAAAAACACGGGCGTGTCCCTGACCGGGCCCTAACTGACAAAACAGAAGCTTTGACACGCTCAGAACCACGAGCGTGTCACTAAATGTGCAATACATTCTGCCTCCCAGAAACATTGACACGTCCAACAACACGGGCGTGTTCATGGCCGTGTCAATTCTTCACCAACACAGTAGTTATGACACGCCCAGTGACATGGGCGTGTCACTGGCCGTGTCAAATCACCAACAACACAGAATCATTGACATGCCTAAAGACCTGGTCGTGCTCATGGGCGTGTCAGGCCAAAAATCCAGATTCCAGCAACAACAACAACACAACCAACAAATCACTTATTTCCACCATCTTCCACTTTAAACAAACTTACCCAATCACACCCAAAAACCATAACAGACTTGCAAAAACACCAAAACACTTCAAAACATACATCAAACACCACTTTACAACCATCACATACACACAACTCTTACTCTTTCAACACCAAACCTAACTCCTTCTTTCCAATCCAACACCAACATCACAATCAATTAAACTAAACACTCTCAAATACATCTTAATCAAACATATTTACATACCATCAACAATCAACCAACAAACTCAAACACAACTCAAATACAACAAGGGAAATCAAGAGAGAACTTACCAAAGTTGATGAAACTTCAAAATTTCCAACTTAATCACTTGAATCCTCCTTCAATTTGCTCTTAGAAATCAAAAATCCACTGTTGCTCTCTTGCTTCCTTGATAACCGGCCAAAAGAAAAGAAAAGGAAAGAAAAGGAAATGGACTACGAAGAAAGAAAGAAGGAAAGAAGAAAAGATAGAAAGCAAAGTCAAATCTCATCCACTATCTCCTCAAAACCCTCTCCTCCAAGCATTTAATATTAAATATTCTAAATATCTTCATCCACTTCCACTCACTCAAATCCCACTTAATTAACTTAATTAATTTAAAATCATTAACTAACCATCTTTTGACTTCACACTTTGACTTGTATATGTTGTATATATCACTATATATACAACATATACACTCTCTCTTCACTTTCTTTCTCTTTCCAAATACACATATACATTAAATCCAATTAAAACAACAATTATATCTAAACTTCTAGGGCACATTTTGGGATATTACAATTCTCCCCCTCTTAAAAGAAATTTCGTCCTCGAAATTACCTGATATCAATTCTGAAACAACTGAGGATACTGATCTCGCATCGCTTGCTCACTCTCCCAAGTTGCCTCTTCCTTAGCATGATTTTCCAAAGAACTTTCACTAATGGCACTCTCTTATTTCTCAACTCTTTCACTTCATGTGCCAAAATAGCAACTAGTTCTTCTTCAAAAGTCAGATTTGGATTCACTTCAATAGATTCAACTGGTAAAACTTGAGATGAATCTGATCTGTACCTTCGCAGCATAGAAACATGGAAAACATTGTGGATTCTATCCAACTCAGGCGGCAAAGCAAGACGATAAGCAACTGGTCCAACTCTTTCTAATATCTCATACGGTCCAATAAAATGAGGACTCAACTTCCCTCTTCGACCAAATCTTAAAATCTTCTTCCAAGGAGACACTTTCAAAAATACTTTATCTCCAACATCAAACTCTATGTCTCTCCTTTTCAAATTTGCATAAGATTTCTGTCAGTCTGAAGCTGCTTTCAACCGATCCCGAATTATCTTCATTTTCTCTTTCTTCTCTTTAACCAAATCAAGACCAACTAATTTGCCTTCTCCAAGTTCATTCCAACATAAAGGCATCCTACATCTTCTACCATACAATGCCTCAAATGGTGTCATACCAATACTGGTTTGATGACTGTTGTTGTAAGCAAATTCTACAAGTGGCAAAAATCTGTCCCAACTTCCTGAAAAATCAATGACACAACTTCTCAACATATCTTCAATGATCTGTATTACTCTCTCTGACTGCCCATCTGTCTACGGATGAAAAGCAGTGCTAAAGTGCAATTGAGAACCCAAAGCACCATGCAAACTCTTCCAAAATCTTGAAGTGAATCGGGGATCTCGATCAGACACTAAAGAAATCGGGACTCCATGCAACTTCACTATCTCACTGATATACAGCTCAGCCAACTTCTCAAGAGAATAATCCATCCTAGCTGGAAGAAAATGAGCTGTCTTTGTCAACCGATCAACAATCACCCAGATAGCATCATGCTTCTTCTAAGTCAATGGCAAACCAGATACAAAATCCATTATCACTCTCTCCCATTTCCATTCAGGCACTGCTAAAGGTTGAAGCAACCCGTTGGAACTTGGTGCTCAGCTTTCACCCTCTGACAAGTGAGACACTTGGATACAAATTCCGCTATGTCTCTCTTCATACCTGACCACCAATAATGCTGCTTCAAATCATGATACATCTTTGTACTACCAGGATGTATAGCAAAGACTGATTGGTGTGCTTCCTCTAAAATAATCCTTCTCAAACTAGCATCATCAGGAACACACAATCTATCCTTGAACCAAAGGTTACTATCACTTTTCACATGAAATTCTCGGTTCTCTCCATTTTGGCAATCTGAAACAATCTTCTGAATTTTCTCATCTGCCAATTGAGCCTCCTTTATCTGATCCAACAATACTGGTCTCAACTGCAATTGAGCCAACAATGCACCATCATCACATGATTCAAAACTGGCATGCAACGCTCTCAACTTAACAAGCAACGAGAGTGAATACACAGTCAAACCTGCCAAAGATTTCCAACTCAAGGCATCAGCAACAACATTCGCCTAACCCGGATGATAATCAATCAAGCAATCATAATCTTTTATTAACTCTAGCCACCGTCTCTGTCAAAAATTCAGCTCCTTCTGAACACCCAAATATTTCAAACTCTTATGATCTATATAAATAAAACACTTCTCTCCATACAAGTAGTGTCGCCAAATCTTCAAAGCAAACACGATAGCTGCCAACTCCAAATAATGTGTCGGATAATTAATCTCATGAGGCTTCAACTGTCGAGAAGCATAAGCTACAACTTTACCTTCTTGCATTAAAACACATCCTAAACCTTTATGTGAAGCATCACTATAAATCACATAAGGTTTATCTTCCACAGGTAAGTAAGAACAGGCGCTTGAGTCAACATCTCTTTCAACTGCTCAAAACTAGCTTGGCACTGATCTGTCCACACAAATCTAACTCCCTTCCGAAGCAATCTGGTGAGTGGAGTAGCTATCAAAGAAAAACCTTTCACAAAGCATCGCTAATAGCCGGCCAAACCCAGAAAACTTCTAACTTCAGTCACTGACTTCGGTGGACTCCAATTCAAAATAGCTTCAACTTTTCTCGGATCAACTCTTATACCATCTGCTGAAACTATATGACCCAGAAAAGTAACTTGATCAAGCCAAAACTCACACTTCGACAGCTTAGCATACAATTGCTTCTCTCTCAAGATCTGCAACACAGTCCGCAAATGCTTGTCATGCTCCACTTTATTACGCGAATACACCAAAATATCGTCAATGAAGACCACCACAAACTGATCCAGATAGGGCCTAAACGCCCTATTCATCAAATCCATGAAAGCTGCAGGTGCATTCGTCAACCCAAAAGGCATCACTAGAAACTCATAATGCCCATACCTTGTGTGAAAAGCCGTCTTAAGAACATCATCCTTTCTGACTCTCAACTGATGGTACCCTGATCTCAAATCAATCTTGGAAAACACTGCTGCTCCCTTCAATTGATAAAAGAGATCATCAATCCTAGGCAAAGGATACTTATTCTTGATAGTCACTTTATTCAATTGCCTATAATCGATGCACAATCTCAAAGTACCATCCTTCTTCTTCGCAAACAATACAGGAGCTCCCCACGGAGAAACACTAGGGCGAACAAACCCTTTATCCAACAACTCCTGCAACTGCACCTTCAACTCTCTCAATTTAGCAGGTGCCATTCGATAAGGAGTAATAGAGATGGGAGTGGTACCAGGCAACAATTCGATACCAAACTCAACCTCTCTCTCAGGGGGTAACCCTGACAACTCCTCAGGAAACACATCTGGAAAATCTACAACTGTGGGTATACTATCAAGTTGAGAACCCACTACTCTAGTATTCACAACATGAGCAAGATAAGCATCACACCCTTTTCTAATCTACTTTCTAGTTGCTATAGCTAATACAAACAAGGATGCAAGTTGTCTCTGCTCACTAGACACTATCACGCTTCTACCATCACCGGTTCTCAAAGTAACACATTTCTTTTG
Source organism: Garcia nutans (assembly GCA_947685225.1). Taxonomy (NCBI): domain Eukaryota; kingdom Viridiplantae; phylum Streptophyta; class Magnoliopsida; order Malpighiales; family Euphorbiaceae; genus Garcia; species Garcia nutans. Next base: position 15,018,533 of record CANTUV010000011.1, on the reverse strand, counting down.
ACAGTCTACCATAGCTCCGTACTTAGACAACCAATCCATGCCTAAGATCAAATCATACTCCTTAAAAGGCATTTCAATCAAATCACCAAGAAACTCCTCACCTTGAACCACAATTGCACTATCACGATGCACCTTACTAACTACCACACTATGCCCTAAAGGATTTGTCACCAACACATCAAATCCTAAGGATTCTGAATGCAATTCAGACACAGGAAAAATAGATGTACTTATGTATGAATGAGTAGATCTTGGATCAATCAAAGCAAGAATTGAAATACCAAATAAAAAGAATGTACCCGCTATAACTGCTGAAGCATCCGGCTGCCTCTGCATCATATAAACTCTCTGAGAAGATCCGGCCTCCTCTGGCCTACTACCTCTGGATGAAGATCCTCCTCTCTGACTAAATCCAGGTCTACCACCTCTACTGAAAACTTTGCCCCCTCGACCACCTCTACTGACATCAGGTCGAGAAACTACAGACTCAGCCTGCCTATGCTCCTGCATCTCAGGACAATCTTTAATAAAATTAGCTGGTGACCCACATCTGAAACACCCAGTCGATCCACCAACCTTCCAACAAACACCCCCATGGTTCCTACCACAAAGCTCACATACGGGTAAAGTAGACCTCTGAACCACTGGAGTCAGAGCACTAGCTACTGAAACTGTAGGTCTCGGCCTCTGCCTCTGATACTGAGCTGACCTAACCGACTGTCTTTGGCTCCTATTGATCCTCGGCACAAAAATTCCTCGGCCTCTCTTTATAGACGAAGACCCTGCCTCAAACTGGGATCTTCTCACTCTGGTCTCCTCCTCAGTAACAGTTGCTGCAATACCTTGTGCTCTCTCAACACTTCTAGCTGCTGCAACTAGCTAAGAGAAATCCTGATATCGAGAACCAGCAATATACACATAATAGAGGGCCTCAATCCCTCCTCAAATCTTCGACACCGGTCTATTTCATCAGAGATAATTCCATCTGCATAGTGACTCAACCGGATATTCTCAATCTCATATTCTGTCACTGTCCTGTTGTCTTGCCTCAAATTCAGGAATTCCATTTTCTTAATATCTTTATACTCCCTCAGAGTATATTTCTGCTCGAACTCCCTCAGAAAATCATTATAAGATAATATAGGTGGATCATCCATGGCATGAGGAACCGTCTTCCACCAGTCATAAGCATCTTTCTGCAAAAGGGATCTAGCATAATCAAATTTTTCATCAGGAGTGGCTTGCAACTAAATAAATATCCTCTGCACTTTGTCCAACCACTGCTCTGCTACAGCAGGATCTGTAGTGCCCAAGAAATCCTCAGCCCCATACTTCCTCAACTTATCATAATGTCTCACTGGCACTTGAGGTTGTGGTGGATGCTGCACTGGAGTTTGTCTCAATAGTTCTACCATATGCCTTAACCAACCCGGTGGAACCTCATCAGCAGCTGATCTCTCTGGCACAGAAACAGGTGCCTCACTAACTCTATCAATTCTAGCTCCATCTCTACTCTCCTCAAAAGCTACACTCTCAGCATTACCTTCTACAGACTGACGTGACTGAGACGCCATCACTACCTATATCTGCAAACACAGCAGAATATACCTCATTAAAGATCAAAGACTGCCAATACCAAAACATGTATCTTATTTAAAAACCATATTTTAAAATCAAAATTTTCTTTTTCTTACATTTTACCTAGGTTAAGAATCTCAAACCTAGGCTCTGATACCAAAACAATTGTAACACCCCTATACCCCGTATATGCACACTACATACCACCGTATTCGTAATATACGTATACAGAATATAAGAATGCTACGGTTTACAAAATAGACAAATCATCCCCTTTCCAATAATATGAACAAATTTAAAACATTTAAGTTATTTTATAAAACACAGTAGATCAAAAATGGTTATCGGTTATAACATTATAAAAGAAAACTTTCAAATTATATTATAGAGTCTAATAAACAAAACTTTCATTCATTACGTAGCGGAAATGTAGTGATATCTACAATTATATACATATACATCAAAACTCAAGTTTTACAAAACATAAAATTTATACATGTTTGGCAGTATGTCTTTGATCTTTAAGCTCCACTATCAACCCCTCAAAATCTAGACTCGACTCGGCCTAGAGGAACTTTCTGGTTCTTCCTTGTTACCTGCGCGATGAATCACAATCGCGCTAAGCCAACGGCTTAGTGGTACAAACTACAATAATATGATGCTTCAATGCAATGCCAATGTCACATAATCAAATTTGAAAAACAATTCAAAAGAATAATATATATATACATCACAATTTATCGCATCCATAAACATATTACACATCATGTAGTATCTTCATAGTTTCATTACTCAACATAATTTTTCCCAAGCCACATTCATTTATTTCACCGTTCATGATTCACATTATAAACAAAGACAAACATGGGCCCAAAATACATTAATAAACCATTCAAAGTTCAGAGTTACTACTTTGGTCCATAATCACAATCGTCAAGCCCGTAGGCGATACACATATATCTCTATCCATGGATAGCGTAACAGACCCAGTCTCTTGGACCTCAACCCGGCTAAACCCGAGGAAATCCTCAACAAGGCAAGACTGTTACTGATATAAAAGATTAGTGTAACAGACCCAATCTCTTGGATCTCAACCCGAAAAACTCGAGGAAATCCTCAACCCAGCAAGACTGTTACCATTTTTACATTTCAGAGTAACAGACCCATTCTCTTGGACCTCAACCTGACAAACTCGGGGAAATCCTCAACCCGGCAAGACTGTTACTATTTTTACATTTCAGCTGGAATCGGCTTACAACCTGGTCTTTTCACCTATCCAGCGATTCATTGGCATGCCGCCAAACTCAGAACTCTGAAAATTGAATAACATATTAATCACACAATTATTTCAATTACATCTTTAACAATCTCTTTCTCAATCCATTTCTCATTTGCATCATTATAGCCAACCACAACGGCTTCACATCTCATCAAAAGAGTATACATAATTAATTGCATTGAATCTCATCATCTAGACAAACATGCCTCAATTATGTCATTTACATCACTATAACCATCCACATTGGATTCACATCTCATTATATCTCAATTCACATTATACCAATCATAACATTCATCAAATGGATTAACAAGGTAATCAATTACTTAACATATATACAATCAAATATGTTGAGTATGAAAATCATGTAAATGTATGCAACCATGTAGTTTGTACTTGCCTTAAGAACAACTCACACCAATCTACAACCTTTCTCTTCTAAGAATTCTTCAATACTTAAGTTAGGGCAATTCAAACTCTTCACAACCTAATCCAAAAAAGGAACATATACACACTTAATACCAATTCACAAGAAATAGGAAGACTAAGGACTAACTAGGGCAAACTCTAGACACATGACATGCTCAACAACACGGGCATGTCCCTGACCATGCCCTAACTCACAACACAGAAGCTTTGACACGCTTAGAACCACGGGCGTGTCACTGAACGTGCAATACATTCTGCCTCCCAGAAACATTGACACGTCCAACAACACGGGCATGTTCATGGCCGTGTCAATTCTTCACCAACACAGTAGTTATGACACGCCCAGTGACATGGGCGTGTCACTGGCCGTGTCAAATCACCAACAACACAGAATCATGGATACGCCTAAAGACCTGGTCGTGCTCATGGGCGTGTCAGGCAAAAATCCAGATTCCGGCAACAACAACAACACAACCAACAAATCACTTATTTCCACCATCTTCCACTTCAAACAAACTTACCCAATCGCACCCAAAAACCATAAAAGACTTGTAAAAACACCAAAACACTTCAAAACATACATCAAACACCACTTTACAACCATCACATACACACAACTCTTACTCTTTCAACACCAAACCTAACTCCTTCTTTCCAATCCAACACCAACATCAAAATCAATTAAACCAAACACTCTCAAATACATCTTAATCAAACATATTTACATACCATCAACAATCAACCAACAAACTCAAACACAACTCAAATACAACAAGGGAAATCAAGAGAGAACTTACCAAAGTTGATGAAACTTCAAAATTTCCAACTTAATCACTTGAATCCTCCTTCAATTTGCTTTTAGAAATCAAAAATTCACTCTTGCTCTCTTGCTTCCTTGACAGCCAGCCAAAAGAAAAGAAAAGGAAATGGACCACGAAGAAAGAAAGAAGGAAAGAAGAAAAGATAGAAAGCAAAGTCAAATCTCATCCACTATCTCCTCAAAACCCTCTCCTCCAAGCATTTAATATTAAATATTCTAAATATCTTCATCCACTTCCACTCACTCAAATCCCACTTAATTAACTTAATTAATTTAAAATCATTAACTAACCATCTTTTGACTTCACACTTTGACTTGTATATGTTGTATATATCACTATATATACAACATATACACTCTCTCTTCACTTCCTTTTTCTTTCCAAATACACATATACATTAAATCCAATTAAAACAACAATTATATCTAAACTTCTACAGCACATTTTGGGATATTACATGTTTTGATTCATAAACAAGTATTTTAAAGTCAAATATTGGATTTGGTGGTGTTGGGTTGGAATTTGAGAATGGAAGTGGAGATTTAGGGTTTTGGAAAAGTGATTTTCTAAAGTGGTTGAATTGTGTGATTTTAGTTGTTTAAGTATGTTGTTTAGTGTTAAAAGTGATGAATATAAGCTTGGAATTTGTAATGGATTGCTTTGGAATGGAAAACCTTCAATGGGGGAAGGTTATGTCATTTTTGAGATTTTGAGTATAAGAGTGTATTTTTATAATGTAAATGACTTAAATGTATTAAAATATGTTTTTAATAATATAAATAAACTTAAAACACTAATTTAATTATAGTAGAATGGAATTTTAATGTTGAAGTAAGGAAAGGCTAAATTTTTAGAAATTTGTAGGAGTGATGTGTAATTATGGTTTAATGTTGAAAATGCCATTAAATGTAATACTAAATGATTATTTGTTATCACATTTGGTTTAGGCATTGAGGGAGGTTGATTTGCTTCATCCAAGTGGTGAAGGGCAAGTTGGAAAGATTGGATTGAAGGTTGTTTTTAGCTTACTTTGGGTTGCTAGTGGAGGTATGTACAAACTTTGAATATAATGTTTATATTTGCATAACATTTGGGCTTAACACATTTTGGTTGAAAAATGTGTTAAGTTACTTGGTTCATTGATTGTGTATGAATAATGTGTTATGACATTTGTAATGTCATATATGTGTCAAATGCATTGTAAAAAGCCATTGATAATGGCTAATTTGTATAACATGTGAAATATGCATATTATGTGAAAATACCCAAAGTAATTGGGTAATGTATTGTGAATGCAAAAATGAGATACATGTAATAATGAAATGAATTGATATTGATAAAAATGAGAAAAGTGAGAAAAAAAAGTGAAAATAAGGCAATGTGCCTAGATTGAATATGTGAAAATGAGAAAGAGATTAATAACGAGAAATATGAATAAATTGTGTGCCTAGTATGCTATTTAATTTTCAGATTTCTGGGTTTGGCGGCATGCCTATGATTGCCTACGGGCTACACGCTGGAATGGTGAAAAGAGTGGGTCGTAAGCCAGGCCAGCTGATAAATATGATGTTTTTGGGGTGAAAAGACTGTGTCATAAGCCTCAAAAACTGTAGCAGTCTAGTCGGGTTAAGGACCAAGATACTGGGCCTAAGGGTCTAGCCGGGTTGAGGTCCAAGAGACTGGGGCTGTTACATTATCCATGGATATATTGCCTATGGGGCTAGATACATGGTGTCATTATGGACCAAAGCAGCAACTATGAAATTTGAATAGCATATTAGATCCTTTTTGGGCCCATGCTTGTCTTTGTTTTAATGTGAATTATGAAATATTTGAAAAATATAAGAAAGGTGAATGATGTGACATCTAAATGCATTGTGCATTGGTATTGCATTGAGTTATATTGTTATTATCAAAGTTTGTACCACTAGGCTTTGGCTTAGCGCGATTGTTTCCATCGCGCAGGTGACAGGGTAGACCCAGCTGAGCTAGAGAGTTCTTCTAGACTAGGTCGGGTCTAGACTTGTAGTTGAGTTTGTTGAGTTGCTATCGAGATCAGAAATACTACCAGCAGCATGTATATATTTTTATGTTATTGTACATTTTGAGTTTTATGCATAATATATTATGTTTGGATTTTACGTATTGTATATTATAAAAAAAAATGTTTGGGTCAATGTATTTGAAATGGGAGAGTAAGTGTGTTTTAAATTATATATATCTATAAATATAAATGTTTGAGAAACTTGGTGAAATTGAGAAGTATGGTTGAGATGGTGATTTGAAATATTTTGGGAGTGTTTTCTTTTTGCTGGTTGAGTAATTGCTAAATTTTGGGATGTCCAAATTACAGACAAAACTCTGGCAAATTTTTCTAAGAGATTTTTATATATATTATTTATTTTGGGTTCTTATAATAAGTAAAGAATATTTATATTCTATTTAATTTTTATATATTTAGAATTTAAAATTTTAAATTGGAAATGTGAAAAAATTTTATTAAACCGGTCTGTGACATTTTTGTACCGTATATGCGTATTTTACATATGCTAGAAATATGTATTATACGTATATAGGGTATAAGGGTGTTACAATTTCAGAGTTGTTAACAGATAATTTTGAGAATGAAATTTTCTTTAGGGGGAGAGAATTGTAATATCCAAAATTTTTAAAAATTAAACAAAATAAATTAAAATTAAAATTGATAAATTAAATAAATAATTTAAATAAAAAATTGAATGATTTTAAGTGAAAAAGTGGGATGTATGTGAAATATACATGAAATATACATAAAATATACAAAGTCAACAAAAGACAACTTTTAAAAGTCAAAAGTCAAAGTTAAGTGGCATTTTGGTAATTATACTTTAAAAAAATTGAGATTTATAAAAATAATTTTTAAATAATTTATTTTTGTATGGAAGAAGTAATTTTTGGATTTTATTAAATAATTAATTAATTAATTAATTAAAATATATTAAAATATTATATATATATATATGGCTATAAAAGAAAGTGGATGGAGAGAAAAATACATTTGATCATCTTCTTCTTCTTCTTTCTTCTTCAAGGCCAAAACTCCATGGGAGAAGAGCTCAAGGATTTGCTTCTTCCAAGCTCATATAACTGAATGGTTTCAAAGGTTTCAAGTGGATTTTTAGGATTTTCTTCTATAATTAGTAAGTTTTCTTACTTTTTCCTTGAAATTTTATGAAATAAAGAATATGTTGATTTTGAGTTTTTGGAGTGGTGTGTTTTGATTGCTTATTTGGATATGAATGAAGTTGTTTTGAGTTGCTAACAAGGATTTTAAGGTTAGATTGGAAAAATGGTTAAGTTTTAGTGAGTTTTGGTGAAGAGAGAGAATTTAGGGTTATCGGAGAATTGGACTTTTGAATTCATGTAATTTAATTATGCAATTTGGATCTAAATGTCTTATTTTGATGCATAAACAAATATTTTAAAGCCAAATATTGGATTTGGTTAAGTTTTGTTAGAGTTCGGAAATGAAAGTGTTGATTTAGGGTTTTGGAAAAGTGAATTTTCAAATATGGTGAATTGATTGGTTTTAATGTTTAAAGCATGTTGTTAAATGATATAAGTGATGAATATAAGCTTGGATTGATGATTGGAATGAGTTTGAAGGGAAAACCTTCAATGGTGAAGGTTATGCCACTTTAAGGTTTTGAACTAAGGCATGTGTTTAATAAATATAATTGGTTTAAACTTGTTAAAATATGTTTTTAATGATAATAATAAACTTAAAACACCAATTTATATGGCTTAACATGGTTTTTCAAAGTTAAAATGAGGTTAGGCTTAACTTTGAGGTTTTGATTTGAATAATATTTAATTATGATTTAAGATTGGAAATGTCTTTAAATGTGATACTAAATGATTATTTATAATCACATTTGGTATATGCATTGAGAGTAAATAGGTTGGCCGACCTAAGTGTTGAATGGTAACTTGAAAGAGGAGGTTGGAATTTGATTTTGAGCTTGCTTTTGTGAGCTTATAGAGGTATGTACAAACTCTTGACATAATTGAATTACATTTAGACTTAACACATTTTGGTTGGAAAATATGTTAAGCTACTTGATTCATTGATTATTCATGAACATTGTGTTAGGACATGTGTAATGTTATATATGCATTAAATACATTGTGAAAAACCATTGTTAATGGCTAAATTGCATAAAATGTGAATTATGTAAATTATGTGAAAATAGCCCAAAGTATTTGGGTAATGTGATTTTGATATGGAATGTGATACATTGTGATGATATATTGAGATATGATGAAATGTGATAAATTGAAATAAAAGACATTGAGAAAAATGAGAAATAAGGCAATTTGCCTAATTGATAATGAGAAAAGAGACAATGTGCCTAGTTGATTATGAAAAAATGAAAAAGAAATTGGTAATGGAAAATATGAAATAATTGTGTGCCTAATATATTATTCAATTTCCAGAGTTCTATGTTTTGCGGCATTATTATTTAGCTTCGGGGCTAACTTTTGTGCAATTACATTGATTTGCCTTCGGGGTTAGACGCTTGGCGTCACTGTGATATGATTTGTCTTCAGGGCTAGCTTTTGAGCGTTACTATAATTAGCCTTCGGAGCTAGACACATGGTATCACTTTGGACCAAAATAGTAACTCTGGAATTTGAATGACATATTAGGTCTTTTGGGCCCATGCTTGTGTTTGTTCTTGTGTGAATTATTGAATCATGAAAGAATATATTTAAAAATGAGCTTGGATGCCACCTTGTGACATAGCATAAATGCATATTGCATTGGCATTGTATTTAAGTTTATTTGTTATCAAAATTTTTACCTCTAAGCTTTTGGCTTAGCATGATTGTAACTCATCGCACAGGTGGCATGGGCGATCGGTAGACTTAGAGAGTTCTTCAAGACTGGGTCAGGTCTGGATTTGAGATTTTGCTAGTAGAGTTGGTTTTAGGCATCAAGTCAGAGACACTGCCAGCATATACATGTTTTATATTACATTTTGACATTATGTACATTATATTATGTTTTGATGTATATATTGTAAATTATAAAGAATGTGTTGAAAAATTTTATAATGAGGGTTTTATATATGTGTTTTTGACAAATATATATGTATAGGTATAAATATTTTTAGAAATTTGGAGAAATTGATGAGTATGGGTGAAATATATGATTATTTTTTTTATTGGGAGTGTTCTTCTTTTTTAGGTTGTGTTTTGTTAAAATTTGGGGATGTCCAAATTACAGACAAAACTCTGGTGAATTTTTTCCAGAGATTTTTATTATTGTTTGGAACTTTTAGTTATTAATAAATATTTTATTTATTACTTAAATATACATTATAAAGTATTTTGGATTTTTAATTGGAAATGTAAAAAAATTTAATTAAACTGAGATGTGACATTTTTATATTGGATACGCATATTTTACATATATAGGGTGTATGTATTATATGTATATAAGGTATAAGGGTGTTACAAACCAAATAATACCCCTTGTAATAACTATAACTTTAAAATACATAAAGATTGTTAATACAAGGGAATAATTAGGCATGTTGGAAGAGAGAGATAAAAGATATAAATATAGTATATACAAAATATATATTGTCTACATACTGAATACACAAGGTATAAATGATATAAACACAAATATATAAGGATATACATGATGTATACATAAAATATACATGTTGTACACACATATACATAAATGCAAATTTTTTGTGGAAAGTTAACAATAACAAAAGAGAAAAGTCAAAAAGGAAGACAAATATATATATATGGATGTTAATTAAAGAAAAATAAATAAATAAATAAATAATATAGATAAATACATGGATTGGAGGGAAGATAAAAATCTTCATCTTCTTTCTTAAACCACCATAGCCAAATTTCAAGAGAGAGAGAAGAGGAGAGTTCTTCAATCAATACTTCAAAGTTCACTAAAAATTCAAGAATTTCAAGTACATTTTAATGAAAACCAAGGCTTTCAAGTAAGTTTCTTTTCTCTTAAGCTTGTTTTCTTGAATTTCTAGATTATGTAATTGTATGGGTGGAGAGAGAAATTGATTTAAATTGTTAAAATAAATGGTTATGAAGCTAATATGATGAATACATGATGATTTAGTGATTAATTGGTTAAGATGGGCTTGATTGGTGAAACTAGGGTTTATGGATAAATATGTGAAATTTGGCTTTTTGATAAAGGTGACTATAATTGTTTAAATGGATTATTTTGAAAATATTTTGATGAGTATATGATGCTTTTATGATTGGATGGTGGAAATGAGTTTGTTATGGTGGAGTTTGGGTAAGGTAGTAAGAAAAATTAGGGTTTTGATGGAAGTTTGGGTAGAAATTGTATAACTAGTAGTTATTTTGTATAAAATAAGTATAAGTATGATTTTAATTGAATAATTTGGCTTATTGTTTGATTTAGGAGTGGCTTAGCTGAAGTTGCCAAGTGAAGAAATTTAGAGTTTGGTAAAAGTAAGGCTTGGAAGGTGGTTTAAGTTGATTATATAGCTTCAGAAGGTTAGTACATACTTTGTTAATACTTAAATTGAATATTTATGTTTTGTATCATCCACTTTGGTATGCTTTAGAGGATGTTTTCTTTCCTTTAAAGTTGTATTATCCATATGTGTATGTATTTTTATCTAAAATGTGTTTGTACATTGTTTTGAAACCAAAATATTATTGTATGGAAAATGATAATGTTTTATACAATATGTTGAAAATGTAGAAATGGGTCACAAGGTGATAATGACAAAAGGGTTATGCTAATGAGAGTGATAGATGTGGAAAATGGATGCGCATTTGGAAATGTGGAAAACGGATGTGGATTTGGAAATGTGGAAAATGATAAATGAGATGAAAATGAGGAAATGTGATGATGTTGCCCTGCACAATTGTTCCGGAATGTTGATATTGGTTCTGCGCAGTTGGCATGCCAATGATATACCATGACATTATATGCGCCCGTGGGCAAGATATTATGCCTTTGGGCTAGACATACTGGTGGCAGTGTAGACCCTTAATTTTTAACCCAGTCCGGTCCGTTATTTTTTTTATATAGTCCAAAATATTTTTGTGGTATTTTAATTAAATAATATTTATTTAGTATTTATTATTTTTAATTTTTAATAAAAATAAAAATAGTGAAGTTAATAAAAAAATATAATAAATAATAATAAATTAATAAAAATAAAAATAAAAATCGCGACGAATTCAAATTGGCTAAGGCCAATTTCACCGCAGGAATTTCCTACGGTGAATTAGCTGGCCGCTCGCAATTTTTGCCAAATTCCCTCGCAGCTCTTAGTTTTTAGCCCGCGGTAATTTTTTTTCGCCAGCGAAATTTTCCAACGCAATTTTTTCCAAATCAAAATTCTATTTGGTTTTGGTTTCTTTTTCCTAATTAATTGTAGTTTCCTTAAACAATTAGAAGAGGCTTATAATTTTTCCTATAAATAATATATGAAAACTCATAATTAGGGATCAGATAGTGGGACTTTGATTAGGTGATCGAAACTTAGATTATAGAAAACCCTATCCAGAGAAAATTAGCAACAAGCAAGCCATTAATAATTCATCAAAGGTAGCCACATTGCCTTTGTCCTTGTTCATCCAGAAAGCAATTTTTGGTGGAACCAACGAACGGAGGTTTGAATCTCTATTTTCTTTATTTATTTCTTTACAGTAGCTTCATCACTCAAATTGAATAAATTGTTTCTTCTGTTTCTTCTAAACCTTAAAACCCTAAAATGTTTCTTCTAAACCTTAAAACCCTAAATTGTTCCTTCCATTTCCAAAAACCTTAAATCATTTTTCCCATTTCCAAAAACTTTTAAAAAAACCCTAAACTATTTTCCTCTAACTTTTTTCCAAAATTTCCAAATATTTTCTTAAATCTCCAAACCCTAACCTACTTTACAGTTTCTAAAAATCATAATTATTTTTATAAAACTCTAAACTATTTTCTTAACTCCTAAAACCAAATATGTTTTCTAAAATACTAAAAACCCTAACTTTTTCGAAAAACCAAAACAGTAAATCCTAAATTTTCCTAAACCCTAATTCAGTGAACTTAAAACCTAATTTAGTAAAACTAAACCTTAAAGCCATGATCCAGCAAACTTAAAACAACAATCCAGTAAACCATGAATTATAAAACCTAATATCTTAAGATTCCAAAAGCCTAATTTCATAATGTTATCCCTAAACCCTAATTTGATTCTTAAAACCCTAATCCATTCCAATTTTTCAAAACTTTTACAGTAGGTTAAACAAATAATAATAATAATAATAGTAAAATCCCAAAACCCTAAATGTTAATTAAAGAACATTAAATAGAAACAGTAAACCCTAATTTGTATCTTTACTTGCTTTATTTAATTTTATATTTGATTATGTAGTTTACTATATGCTTTGATGGTTGATTTATTTAATTTCAATGCTTGATTTATTTAATTTATCATGGATGGATGTTTCTTTATTATGATTATTATTTGCTTATTTTAGTATTAAAATTGTAAGAGGTATGTTTTCACTTTGTGGGTACCTCATTAGTTAAATATCATGCATTTTAAATTGCTTTTATATTTTAGACCAATGTAAAGGACATGTTTCTACCTTTTGGTGGGTGTCCTATTAGTATAGACATGGATGATGTAAGGACATGTTTCCATCTTCGGATGGGTGTCCATTTATTTGCTTTGTTCGGATGGGTGTCCATGTCTAAACTAAATAGGATACCTACTGAAAGATGAAAACATGTCCTTTATATTGATCCAAAATATAAAAGCAATTTAAATTATATAAAATTTACTGTAATATCCTCATGTTTGCCTTAGAAGTCTTGGTTATTTTGTTGTTGTTGTTGTTGTTGGTTTTAAATTGGATTGAATGTATATATTATGTGATAAGAAAAGAAATTGGTAAGAGAATGTTTGTGTATATGTGTTTTGGGAAAGAAAAGAGGGTTTAGAGAGAAGTGTATATGTTGTTTATATGATGATATAATTAACATATACATAAGTCAAATAGAGAGTCAATGCAAGAAGAATATTTTATTTGAGATTTGTGAAATTACATATTTGGGCATGCAAGTGACAAAAGCTAAGTTAAGTGATGAGGGGTGTTTTGGTAATTGTCTTGTTAAAAACTCTTGGTGGAGATTAAAAGGAAAATTTGACTTTGCTTCTTCATAATTTTTCTTCTTCTTCTCCATTGTTGGCCGGCTCTTCCATGGACAAAGGAAAGCAAGAGACAAAGAGAAGATCTTGATGTGTTAAGCTCAAATTGAAGGAAATCTAAGTGATCAAGTTGGTGATTCAAGAAGTTTTGTAAATTTGGTAAGTTCTCTTGTGATTTTTGTGCTTATTTGAAATGATATTTGAGTTTGATAGATTTTTTTTTAAGAGTCTGTTGGTTGATTTTGAGATGTGAGAAGTGTTTGAGTGATTTGATGATGGATTTTGAGTATGAATTGAAGAAAAGAGTAAGTGATTGGAAGAGATGATGTTGTATATGTGGTGAGGGTTTTGAGATGATTTTGTGTTTTGTGTTTGATGTGTGTTTTGGTTTGTTTTGGGTGTGTTGCAAGTTTGAGATGAGTTTTGAGTATGTTTTGTTAAGATTGTTGAAGAGGATGTTAATGAATGGAAGTATGTTGTTGAGTGTTTGGTTGTTTTGACCGGAGTCTTGATTTGTGGCCGGACACGCCCATGAGCACGTCCAGGGTTTTTAGGCGTGTCAATTGTGTTGGAGGCAGTAGGTTTGACACGACCAGTAACACGCCCGTGTTATTGAGCGTGTCATAGCTACTGTAAGTTTTGAGAATTTACACGCCCAAGAACACGCCCATGTTGTTGAGCGTGTAAATGCTTCTGTGTTGTGGAGTTAAGACACGGTCATGAACACGCCCGTGTGGGTGAGCGTGTCAGTGTTAGGGTTTGCCCTAATTAATTCCTAATTGGATTATCTTTTGTGTATCCCTAAGCAAGTATATGCTATTACTTTTGATTTAGGTCTTGAAGATAGTGATTAATCATTTATCTAAGAGGTAGAGGGATCTTGAACAAGGAAGTGTTAAGAGTGGTGTGATTTGTTTTTGAGGTAAGTACAAAACCTATATAATTGTATATAAGTATAAATGTGGCATTACTACATTGTTAATTTATATGAGCAATGTGTGTTGTTATGTTTATATCAATGATGATATATATATATGAATAATGTGAATGACATGATGATGCAAATGATTGTGTATAAGAAAGATTGAAATGCTAGGATGTGAATTGAGATGAAATGAAATATAAAGCCATTGTGATTGGCTATGATAATTCAAATAAAATGTAGAGCCATTGTGATTGGCTATGTTGATTCATTTGAGAATGAAATTGATAACAAATTAAAAAATGAGTTGTGTGGCTAATGTGTTATTCCATTTTCAGAGTTTGTTGTTGGTGGCATGCCTAATGATAGTAACAATCTCTTGAAGTTAGGTTGGGCTTGATCCTTGAAGCCAAGTTGGGTTGAAGTTTAACATGTTTTACTCCCCTTGAAGCTTGGTTGGGTCTAGTCCTTGAAGCCTAATTGAGATGTTACAACCCTTGAAGCTAGGTTGGGTTTGGTTCTTGAAGCCAAGTTGGGTTGAGACTTAGCATGCTTTGTTCCCCTTGAAGCTTGGTTGAACCTAATCCTTGAAGCCTAGTTGGGTATATGTGATAATGATAAATGTGATAAAACCAAAGCATTAACTCTGAAAATTGAATGGCATATTAGTGTGTTTTGGGCCCATGCTTGTCTTTGTTTAATGTGAGTCATGAATGATAACTTGATTGATTAATGAAGGAGATGGAAAGATGTTGAAATGTGGTATGCTTATATGATTATGATTTGTGATGTGCAAAGGTGTGATGTTAGCTTTTTACCTATGTTGTTGCCTTTGTTGATAATATGTGTGACATTGCATTGCACTAGAACATAATATTAGCATGATTTGTCTTACTAAGCCGTTGGCTTAGCGCGATAGTGTTAATCGCGCAGGTAACAGAGTTGAACCCGAGAGCTCTTCAAGACCGAGTGAAAGTAGACAGTGAAGAGTTTATTTGAGACTTAAAGATTAGAGAAAGCTGCCAATCATGTATAACTTCTTTATATTTTGTAAATATTGTTTATAATGTGAATATATGTATATTTGTAAATATGGATTTAAATGCTTTCATTTATGTAACTATTTTATAAATTCCGCTGCGTACTAAATAAACATATCTATACCTACTTTGCTTTATTTTACAAGTTAATGACTTATTTTCTATAATGTATAATGATAACGATTATGAAATCATCTTATTTTTAACGTTTTAAGTGTTGAAGAAAATCCGTAGTGTCCCTATGTTCAGTGCATGTATATTACATTGTGGTGTTTGTAGTGTGCATGTACCGGAGATAGGGGTGTTATAGTTACCTAATGAGGTACCCAATAATGGAAACATACCTCTTACAATTTGAATACTAAAACTAACAAATAATAATCATAATAACAAAGAAAATATCCATCCATGATAAATTAAATAAATCAACCATCAAAACAAATAATAAACTACATAATCAAATCTAAAATTAAATAAAGCAAGTAAAGATATAAATTTAGGTTTATGTCTCATTTTAGAGTTCTTTAATTAACATTTAGGGTTTTGGGGATTTTGGAATTATTATAATTATTATTTAGGCTACTATGAAGATTTTGGAAAAATGGAATGGATTAGAGTTTTATAAATTTAAGAAAGTAGTAAGGGTTTTGGTTAATCAAATTAGGGTTTAGGGCTAACATCATGAAATTAGAGTTTTGGAATCTTAAGACATTAGGTTTATAATTCATGTTTACTGGATTGTGATTTTAGGTTTACTAGATTATGGCTTTAGGGTTTAGATTTATTTGTCATAAAATTTTGATGTTTTAAGAATTAGAGTTTAGGGTGTTGTTGCGCTCGAATTAAGAACTACTACAAGCGGCACTCGCAAGTATACGAGGTAATTGTAGCAAAGGTGATCGCCCCAAGGTCGTCTCACAAGGAAGGTGTAGTTCGTAATAGCTTGATTGGCAACTATTTTAAAAATGAGAGTTTGTTGTTTGGAATGGTGTAGGAGTAATTTAAACCTAAGAGTAATGAGTGTAAGGGTTAATGTGTGTGATGGTTGTACAAGATCAAATCGATTCTTAGGAAGGTGTCTAGGGTTATAGGTCTATTCAATCAAAGCTCAATTCTCATATTATCCATTAACTTAACCTTGTAATTAATTTGTTTCTTAAGTTTAATTAGTCAATTACCAATTCATTAGTTTTCACATTCATGAATCAACAACAACCAATTGTTTTACATTTGCAAAATAATAAACCCTAGAACTTATATTTTTAATTCATTCTTAGGGTAGTCGATTGCATAATTCCGATATTAAATTTCACCTCTTGGTCCTTCATTCAATATCTAGAGATCAATAGGTAGCTAATCTATCAACCTGGCATACAATCCAATGCAATCAACCAGCAACAAGGTACATCAATGGAAATATCGAATCAAATCATTCAATTTAAAACATTCATTCAATTCAATATTACAAATTGTTCATTGCAATATCAATTCTCTTAATACAACAAAAATAATATTGAAATGAATTAAAAGAGAGAATAGAAAAACCCCTTGTAGATGTCAAGAGTAGGATTACTAGTCTTCCTCCTAGCTCCACTTTGATGTTTGATGAAGAAATCAAGCCCTCTTCAATGGATGATTATGCCTTAGAGAGATGGAATGGAGCTTTCTCAAGTCACCAATCCTTCAATGAAGCTTCTTCATCCTTTAAGAGCTTGTTAACCCACTTTATCCCAAAGAATCTCAAAGATCTTATCAATGGAAGATGGAGAAGATGGAGAGGATAGAAATGGAGGATGAAGATGAAGGAACAAGGAGAGTGTTATTCTCTCCTCTCCCTCAAATCGTGTTCCCCCCCCCCCCCCCCCGTTTTCTTTGTTTCTTCTTTTTCTCTTTTCTTTTTCGCAAAACCCTAGGCCTTCTCCTCCAGGCTTCCCCTTTTTCGTGTAACGGTGACACGGCCAAGCTTGCTTTGGCTTGGCCATGTCTCTCTTTTTTCTTTGGGACAAGGCCAAACTTGCTGGCCGTGTCCTTCACTGCCTTCTTTCTTTCTTTCTTTCTTTTCTTTTATTTAGTCTCAAAGGGTGACACGGCCAAGCTCCTAGCCATGTCATGTGACACGGCCAGTGGCTTGGCCGTGTCATGTGGGTGTGTCCTCTTTTATTTCTTTTCTTTGGTCCTTGCTTGCTTTGAGCTTGGGATGGGACACAGCCAAGCTCCTGGCCGTGTCATGTGACACTGCCAGTGGCTTGGCCGTGTCACTTGAGTGTGTCAAGTTCTGCTTCTTCATTTTTGCTCTTTCTTTGCTTTGGTTTCTTTGTTTTGCTCCTTGGATGAAACACGGCCAGTGACTTGGTCGTGTCTCTTGGCCGTGTCAAGCTCTGCCTTCATTTTCTTTGAGGTGACACACCCAAGCTTGATTTGGCTTGGCCATGTCTTGCTTGATTCATGCTCTTTCTTCATTAATTTGATCTTCCAAGGGAGTTTTTGCACTTAAACCTAAAACAAACACTTCAAACAAACTTTAAACAGAAATCAATCAAAATATTAACTAAAAACACATAAAATCACACTAAAAACAAGTACAAAAAATGATCTAAACAGGTGTTGATGAACTTGTCATAAAGTTTTAATGCTTTAAGAATTTAGGGTTTAGGAAAACTAGGGTTTACTGTATTGGGTTTTGAGAAAATTAGGGTTTTTGATATTTTGGAAAACATATTTGATTTTAGGATTTAAGAAAATAATTTAGAGTTTTATAAAAATAATTATGATTTTTAGAAACTGTAAAGAAGATTAGGGTTTGGAGATTTAAGAATACATTTGGAATCTTTGGACAAAATGTTAGGGTTTAAATGAAAATAGTTCAGGCAAAACAATTTAGGGTTTTAAGGGTTTTTGGAAAGAGAAGAACAATTTTAGGGTTTTGAAATTTTGTTCACTGATTAAGGCTACTGGATGAATGTACGATTTAATGTAAAGCATATTATTAAGTTTAATAATTTAGGTTACTGACTTAATATAAAAAATAAATGATAGAAACATTGTAAATAACATCAAATCAAAGATTTATAATCAAACCTCCATTCGTTGGTTCCTCCACAATTTGCTTCTGGATGAACAAAGACAATTGATTGATTGCTTCTTGTTTCTTGCTTGCTAGGGCTTTTCTTTTGGCCGATCAAATTGTTGAGTCTCCAATCCAATCAAATAATTTTTTCTCCTGATCAAAGTCCTTTAATTCTATGTTTTAATGTGGTATTTATAGGAAAAATAATAAACCTACTTCTAATTGTTTAAGGAAATTAAAACCTATTAGGAAAAGAAACCAAAACCAAATAGAATTTGGTTTCGAAAAAAAAATGCGTTGGAAAATTGCTCTGGCGAAAAACTTACTATGTTTTGGAATTGCGAGAGTTGCGAGGGAAAATTGCGGCCTGCTGCCAATTTGACGTAGGAATTTCCTGCGGTGAAATGGCCTATGGCCTATTCGCCTGCAGGAAATTCCTACGGGCGAATCGGCCTGTGGCCTATTCACAATTCGTCGTTGATTTTTTCATCGCCGATTTTTATTTATTTTATTTATTTAACTTTACCATTTTTATTTTTATTAAAAATTATAAATAATAAATACTAAAATAAATATTATTTAATTAAAATATCACAAAAATTATTTTGGACTATATAAAAAATATCGGACTAGACTGGGTCAAAAATTAAGGGTCTACAGCTACTGTGTGATTTTGGAAAGAAGAATTAATTAGGGTTAAAGCTTTTGATACTTGAAAAAGAAAATAAGGCTACTGGATTTTTGAAATAGAGATTAGATTAGGGTTTTAAGAAAATAGTCTATTGTTTTGTGGTTTTAGAAAAGTGTAATTAGGGTTTTAAATTTCAAAAATATGTTTTATGGGTATTAAGGCATTAGGGCTTTGAAAAATAGTTTTTAGGATTTCAAATATAGTTTTAGATGGTAAGTAGGACAATTGATCATCTGTTGCACATTTAAACAATTAATCCAATTTAAATGATGAAGCTACTGTAAAGAAATAAATATAGATTCAAACCTCCTTTGTTAATTCCACCAAAATCTTGAATTCTGGTTGAACAATACCAAAGACAGTGTGGGTTGCCTTTGATGGGTTGTATATTATTTACTGCCTCTTGATTCTTCAAGCTTGAGATTATAAATAGACTGCCAAAAATAATTCCAAGCTCCAAAGGTCCATATCCTCTTTTTTCAAACCAAAAATTCCTTTCTGTGTGTTTTAATGTGGTATTTATATGAAAAAATCAAAACCTAATTCTAATTGTCTAAGGAAATCAAAACCATTTAGGAAAAGAAATAAAAACCAAATAGAATTCGATTTAAAAAAACTGCGCTGGCAAAAATTACTGCAGGCTATGGGTGGGCCAACTGCGAGAGTTGCGTGCGAGCTAGGGCACGGGCCAGCCAATTCATATTCGACGACGAAAAATTTTCGTCGCCGATTCTTCCATCGCCAATTTTTATTTATTTATTTTATCTTTTTTTACTGTTACCCTTTTCTATTTTTATTAAAAATAAATATTATAAGTAATGAATATTAAAATAAATATTATTTAATTAAAATACTATAAAAATTATTTTGGACTATTTTAAAAATATCGGACTGGACTGGGTCAAAAATTAAGGGTCTACAGCTATTTCTTTTTTCTTTATGGACTTTTAAACATTTTAAGGACATGTTTCCATCTTTTGATGGGCGCCCATTTATTATTTTGTTTTGGACTTGTTTTGATGCAATGAATTCTTTATTTAGCTTGAATTACATGTAGTATGGATAATATTGTAATGATTAATAATTTATAATATATAGACCTAAAAAGGATGTCGGTTCCAATGAACCAGGCACTGTGGGAGTGCTGGGCCATTCTCACCTTCCCCACGCATACCCAACTTTTTGAACCCATTAAGGGTTTGGAGATTCCTTAGGAATAGAGTCATCCACCCCTTTCTTTCCCGGCTCGTCTGGGTGGCGACTCCATTTTCTCCAGATTTATGCTTGTGTTTTCTAAGGCTCTAAACCTAATAGTGTTGAAGTCACAAGAGCCATTCCACTAGGAGTGGGGGCAAAAATCCCCGTTCACAATTTTTCCATTACTTGATGGGATGAAAACAAACAACAAAGGAGGAGAAATAGAGAAAGACCTATAAAGGGGTGGGGTTATTTAAAGCAAATCATGAGAATGAGGATTGTACCAAGCCATTATTACCAAGAATTGTTCAACCGCCTATAAAATCTCACCCAATGGTCAAAAAGTGTGGAGGAGTACTACAAGGAGATAGAGGTTGCCATGATTCGAGAAAATGTAAAAGAAGATAATCTGGCAACCATGGTAAGATTTCTCAACAGTCTTAAAAGAGAAATCTCTAACATATTGGAATTGGAACATTATATGGAGTTAAGAATTGCTTTATCTTACATTGAAGGTTGAGAAGATATTAATGAGGAAGAGTAGCTCAAGTAGATTCTCTTCTTCATAAAATTTTAAGCCTAGTAGAAGAAGGATGGTAAAGCACCTCTTCAAAGCCCAAGGTAGAATCTAAAGAAGCACTCAAAGCATATACCTCTAACAAGGAGAAAGGTAAATTTGAATCTTCCTCTAGTTCTAAATTAAAATACTTTAAGCGTGGTGGTGTTGGGCATTGTAGGAGAGATTGTCCTAATCAAAGGATTATGTATATGCTAGATGGGGTTTATTACTCTACTAATGATGAGGAGGCTAGTGAGAAGAAAACACCCACTAAGGAGGAGAATAGTAATGATGAGGATGATTCATTGTTACTAGTAGAGAGTGGTAGAGGTTTAGTGTCTAGTAGAGAGTGGTAGAGGTTTAGTGTCTAAGAGTGTGACCAAAGGGAAAATCTTTCCCACACTAGGCGCTTAGTGAAAGATAAGGTATGTGATGTCATAATTGATGGTGGGAGTGTCACCAATATTGCAAGTACTACCCCTAGTAGAGAAGTTAGGTTTGCCACCCCCAACCTTACAAATTAAAGTGGTTGAATGATTATGGGGAAATTAGGATCACAAAGCAAGTTCTAGCTACTTTTAAGATTAGGAAGTATAAAGGTGAAATGCTTTTTAATGTTGTACCGATGAAAGTGGGTCACCTTTTGTTAGGAAGACCATCGCAATTTGATAGAAGAGTAATGCACAAGGGGTACACAAATCAATATGGCTTTGAGAAGGATGGAAGGAAAATAACTCTTGTCCCCCTTTCACCAAAGGAAGTGTATAAGGATGACGTGAAAAGAATGCAAAGTGAGAGAGAGAGATTAAAAATGAGGGAAGAGAGTGAGTAGAGAGGAGAGAAAAGAGTCCTCAAGAGAAGAAAAGAAGAGTGGAAAAATTAGCGAGGTCAATAATAAAGAGAAAGAAAAAATGAGAGAGTTGTAAAGCAAAATGAAAGAGAGAAAATGAGGGTAAAGAAATGATTGTGAGTGAGAAAAAGAAAGAGAGTTTCTTAGCAAAAAAAGAGTGATATAAGAGAGGCTTTATTTTCTCACAAAAACACACTTGTATTTATATACAAGGAGGCTTATTTAAACATGAATGATATTGAAAAAACTTTGCCAAGTGTGTTTTGTCTCTCTTTTATAGAAATTTATTGATGTGTTTCAAGAAAACATCCTAAATGGATTGCCATCCATTTGGGGGATAGAACACAAAAGTAACTTCATCCCCGGAGCAACTATTCCAAATAAGGCAGCCTATAGGAGTAATCTAGAAGAAACCAAGGAGCTTCAATAGGAAGTTGAGGAATTGCTGACCAAGGTCTATGTGAGGGAGAACATGAGTCTATTTATTATTTTGGTCCTACTAGTGCAAAAAAAAAAGATGGAACATAGAGAATATGCATTGATTATCGTGCGATAAATAACATAACGGTAAAGTATCACCATCCATACCTAGGCTAGATGACATGCTTGATGAGTTACATGGTCGTGTAGTATTTAGTAAGATAGATCTTAAGAGTGGCTACCATCAAATTAGGATGAAAGAAGGGGATGAGTGGAAAACTACTTTCAAAATAAAATTTGGGTTGTTTGAGTGGTTAGTTATGCCATTTGGCTTAACAAATGCCCATAGTACATTTATGTGTTTAATAAATCATGTTTTAAAAGAATTTATTAGAAAATTTGTTGTCATGTATTTTTATGACATTCTTGTATATTTAAAATCTATTAATGATCATTTGTTCCATGTACATAAAGTATTGCTTGTTTTTAGAAAAGATTGCTTATTTGCAAATTTGAAAAAATGTTGCTTTTGTTTGGATAGATTTGTGTCCTTAGGTTTTGTTGTTAGTAAAGATAATGTGAAAGTAGATGAGTAGAAAAAAAGTACTCTTAAGTCCATTAGTGAAGTGCGTAGCTTTTATGGATTGGCTAGTTTTTATAGGCATTTTGTGTAAGCATTTAGCATCATTGCTTCACCTTGTACTATTGTGATTAAAAAGAATAATAATTTTTTTAGGGTGTTGAGCAAGATAATGCATTTGCTTAGCTTGAGGATACGTTGTGTAATGCACATGTTCTTGCCTTACTTGACTTTACTAAAACATTTTAAATTAAGTGTGATGCATCAGGTGTAGGCATAAGGACTGTTTTAATGCAGGGAAAAAAGCTTATTGCTTACTTCAGTGAGAAGCTCAACAGTGCAACATTGAACTACCTAATGTACGACAAGCAGTTATATGCATTGTTGCAGGCAAAAACATTGGCAATATTACCTATGGCCTAAGGAGCTTGTCATTCATATGGATCACCAATTGTTGAAGTTCATAAAGAGGCAAGGTAAGTTGAATAAGTTCCATGCCAAATGGTTTGAGTTCATTGAAACATTTCCTTATGTTATTAAGTGTAAAAATGGCAAGGAAAATGTGGTTGTGGATGCATTGTCTAGAAGGTGTAATCTTTTGTCTACTTTAGATGCTAAAATTCTTAGTTTTGAATTCCTTAATTCTTTGTATGATAAAGATACTTATTTATTTTTGTCAGACATGTGAAAAAGAAACATTTGGTAAGTTTTATAAACTTGATGGTTTCCTATTTAGAGAAAATAGGTTGTGCATTCATAGTTACTCCATTAAATTGGTGCTTGTGAAAGAATCTTATTGTAGTGGTTTTATGGGCTATTTTAGGGTGTTAAAAACATTGGATGTGTTGAATGAACACTTTTATTGGCCTAAGATGAGAGTGCATGTGCAAAATTTTATTGCCAAATGTGTTGAGCATAAGCAAGTGAAGTCTAGGTCAATAAACCATGGATTGTATGCACATTTACCTATTCCTGCCCAACCTTGGACTGCTATTTTCATGGATTTTATGCTGGGATTGCCTAGATCTAGGAAAGGTAGGGATTTAATTTTCATGGTGTTTGATAGGTTTTCAAAAATTGAATATTTCATTCCATGTTTATAAAATTGATGATGCCACGCACATTGCCCATTTGTTCTTTGCTGAGATTGTGAAATTGCATGACATTCCTAAAACAATTATTAGTGATAGAGATGTAAAGTTCCTAAGTTATTTTTGGAAGGTATTGTGAAGTAAATTGGGTACTAGGATTTTGTTTTCTATAACTTGTCACCCATAATCCGATGGTTAGACCGAGGTTATGAATAGAACCATAGAAACTTTGTTGCATGCAACTATCAAAAAGAACATAATGAATTGACAAGAGTGCATACCGTTTGTTGAGTTTTCTTATAATAGGGTTATGCATTCTACTATTGGGTTTTCTCCTTTTGAGGTTGTGTATGGCTTTAATCCACTAATGCCTTTGGATTTAGTTTATTTTCCTTGTGATGAAAGGTCCATCTTGGATGGCAAGAAGAAGGCAGAATTGGTGAAGAAAATCCATGGAGATTTGCATGCCAAGATTGAGAACATAAATTAACAAGTTGCACCTCATGTCAATAAAGGGAGAAGGAAAGTGATCTTTGAACCAGGTGAATGGGTGTGGGTGAACATGCATAAGGAAAGGTTTCCTAACTAAAGGAAATCAAAGTTACACCCACGAGGTGATGGTCCTTTCAAGTATTGGAGCAAATCAACGACAATACCTATAAGATTGACTTGTCGAGTGAGTATAATGCAAGTGCTACTTTTAATGTTGCAAATTTGTCTCCTTTTGATTTTAAAGGAGAAGATTTAATAACTCAAGTGAGTTTTGATACCATGGTTTTTTCCACAAAGTTGGGATTGGGTTGATGTTAACTTGGCAAGGACTTGATTTAGCTTTCCAAGGGGTTGATCCAAGCATAAAGGTGTAGGGTCTCAAGGCATTGTTTTTTTGGGTTCACATTATCTAACCTTCGAAATTTGTTTCATTTTTAGGTTGAAGGGGATTGGCAAATTATTTTTTGAAATGATTGTGTGGTCATTGTGGCGTTGGAGAAATGAAACCATATTCAGCCCTTGACCTAACCGGAGTTGTAATATCCCAATGTATGCCCTAGAAGTTTTGAATATTATTGTTGTTTTAATTGGATTGAATGTATATGTTGATAAGAAAAGAGAATGTTTATGTATTGTTTAAAAAGGAAAGTAATGGGTGGAGAGAAAGTGTATATGTTGGGTATATGGTTATATATATAACATATACATTATTCAAAAAGGAATGGTCAATGGAAGAGGATATTTTTGTGTGATATGTGAAATTACTTAATTGGGCATATAAGTGACAAAGGTTAAGTTAGTTGGATGAGGGCATTTAGGTAATTGCTTTGTTAGAATTGCTTGGTGGATATTTAAAGAAGAAAAGAAGTTTGACTTGTTGATTTTTCTTTTCTTCTCCTTTGTGTGCCGGCCATTCAAGAGAGGAGAGAGCAAGAGAGGTGTTCTTGATGCTAGAATCAAATTGAAGGAAGAATCAAAGGTTTTGGTTGGAGATTTGTGAAATTTCTTCATCTAAGGTAAGTACTCTCTTGTTTTCCTTTGGTATTTTGAAGATGTGTTTGAAGTGTGTTGTGATTTGATAATATTATGATTTGGTATGTTTGAGATGAGTTTCTAAATGTTGAAATTGATTGTGAGTTAATTTAGTGTTGGTTTGGTTTTGGTTGAAGATGGTAGGTTAAAAGTGATGTTGTTTTTTTCAGGGTTTTGAAGTGGAAGGTGATTAAATGTGTTGATGATGGGTTGTTAAGGTGAATATTGTGGTAAACATGTGAAATATGTGTTTAGAACATGGATTACATTCATTTGAATTATGCTATATTGTGTATAATGTAATTGAGTGCAACCAAAGGGGACTTGAACATGTTAGGGTTTCAATTCATGAGAGACACGGCCAAGTCCATGGAAATTTGGCCGTGTTGGGTGATTTTTGGAGGAGACACGGCCGTGTCCCTTGCCCATGTTGGCTTCTGTTGCTTTTGGTTGAGAGACACGGCCACAAGCTTGGCCGTGTCCCTTGAGTGTGTTGGCTACTGTGATTTTTCCTTTCTCTTCTTACATGGTTGAGATTGAACTTACACTTGATAATGCATATGATATTATATGAACAAGATTAGGTATTGTGCATTGTGGAACTTGTGAATGGCAATGTGTTATATGAATAATGTATCTTGAAATGTTATACCAATGATGCTATGTGAATAATATGAATTGAGATATAATATGATGATGCTAGGTGAATAATATGAATTGAAATACAACATGATATGAAGCCATTGTGTTTGGCTATGATGATTCAATTGAAAGAACATAAGGCATGTTTGCCTAATTGATGATGAGAATTGAGAATGAAACGATAAATGAATTGTGTGTCTAATGTGTTATTCATTTTCAGAGTTTTGTTGTTGGTGGCATGCCTATTGGTAACATTCTCTTGAAGTTAGGTTGGATTTGATCCTTGAAGCCTAATTGAGATGTTACAACCCTTGAAGCTAGGTTGGATTGGTTCTTGAAGCCAAGTTGGGTTGATACTTAGCATGCTTTGTTCCCCTTGAAGCTTGGTTGAACCTAAATCCTTGAAGCCTAGTTGAGTTTATGATAATGATAAATGTGATAACAAAACCAAAGCATTAACTCTGAAAGTTGAATGGCATATTAGTGTGTCTTGGGCCCATGATTGTCTTTATTTAATGTGATTCATGAATGGTAAAATGATTAACTAATGAGATATATGGAAGGATATTGAAATGTGATATGTTTATATATGTGGTTTATGAAATAAAAAGGTATGTGGTTATCCTTTCATCTATGATATTGATTTGAGTAATCAAATGTGTGACATTGCATTGCCTTATAGTATAGTGTTGGTATATTTTGTACTACTAAGCCGTTGTGTAACACCCCTTCCCGGCCTACATGTGTAAGCCGAGTAGAGGCGCCACACTATCCTAATGTTGCTACCAATTTTACTTAGTCAAATTTTAGTTTTGATTTTACAGAAATTTTGCCAGAGGTTCGCCTAGAAATTTGGGTCCCAAGTGTCGACAAAACTGATTTTTCTTATTTTTGAAAAATATTTTATTTCACAATTCAACTCAAGAACACTCCCAATAATCCACCCTTATAACCTCAACTACAATCCTGCAAGAAAAGTTCACACTTCTATATCATTTCTCAAGATTACATATCATTTGCTAAGTTTCATTACCATACCACTGTTTATTCTCTTGTTACATACACCATAATACTTAATATGTTAACAAACCTTTACAATAGATATAATGTACATGCCATACTACTATTTTATGACAAAAGTCCTATCCTAATCACCGTCGAGCTGATGCGAGCCGCTGTAGAAATGCTGATCTTCTATACACTACCTGCGAGTTAGACATATAATTCGCTGAGCAACTTATTGCCCAGTGGTACTTTAACCATTGCCATACAATGTCTACTCGATATCACATATAAAAGTAGAATACTGCATAATTAAACTATTTTCATGCAATCATCATATTTATATTTTCTAATTAAGTTAAGATTCACATTCTGTATGTAAACAACATGTAATATAACTTCATTATAAGTACGAGTTAATCTGCTCCACTCGGTAATTATGAATACACCAATCTCGAAATGAGACCTCATATAGAGTTATGCGTGGTCTTGATCTCACACGAATAATTGTCATGGTCTTGGTCTCACACGATATAGAATAACTGCGTGGTCTTGGTCTCACACGACTAGTTGCCATGATCTTGACCTCACACGATATAACTGCGCGCGCGTAAGTAATATCCCGACTGAAGCCGTTAAGATAGTACTGCCGGTAGGATGTCATGCCAAACCCCCATTCTAGACCGGTTTTACCCATTTACCGAGTAGAGCATATATAACATTTCATATATACCCATTGACTTCGTATATATACCACATATTCTCCATGTATATACAATATATATTTACACAAATATCACATATACTCACATATGTATCATATGTATTCACATATTTTCCATCTTAATTTATTCTTCATATCATAATTAAACTCAATACTAAAAATAAAATGATAAAACACCCACACCAAGTTTTTGACCAAGTTAATAATGAAAAATTTCCATATGAACAATAAACTCTGGTTCTTGACCCAACTTGATCCTTGTTTTAGAAAATTTGTATAAAATAATCCACTTGGCTAAAAACTCTAAACTTTTTACAGAATTTAGTTTTGCATCTTAAAATCATTCCTTTAAAATTTCAGATCAAACTGGAAACAAAATCTTGGTCAAGTAGTTCACCCAACCAGACTGCTCCAGTTGCCCTGCATCCTGGCAGCAGTTCTGAATTTTATAAATTCTGTAAATTAAATTCAATCAATGTGCTTCCAAATTATTTTTCTCAAATACTAGAATTATTAATCAACAATATATCCAAAATTCAACTCATGATAATTTTTCTATATTTAATTAAAAATCATACAAGTCACAGCATTTTACTAATTGTAAAACAGAAAAATTTCAAAAGGAGTTCAATGGTTAAAGTACCAAATCTTGCTCTTTTAATTCCCTTTTACTTTTCCTTCTTCTCCTTCCTTAATCTTTGTTTTTCCTTCAAGATATTCAAAAGCACAATCTTAAATATAAACCTTAGAAATTTAAAATAATAAGTTATCCTCCATTTCTTTTCAACCGAAACCCTAATCCAAGCTTATTAAACTTTATACATCTTGATTCTTCCATTTAATCAATTAATCTCATCACTTACTTAAATTTTTTTCCAATTCCACATAAAGACTCTAATCTCCAATCTCCCAATAAATATATAAATACCTAAAATTGATACTAAAATTAAAGTCTACATACTTGAAAACCTTAAAACTTACCTTGAAAAATCAAACTTGGAAAAAAACTTGGAAGTCCTTTGGTATTTTCTTATTGTGGCCAAAATTTGCAAGTGGAAAAGAGAGAGTTTGTTCTTCATTTTATGATATATGTATATATAAGGAAAATGATGATCACCATATGTGTTGGATAAATCCTTTAAGACCACTTGTCCACCTTTCTCTTTCTTCTTTTAATACTCATGCTAAATGGTTACTTTTGATTGGCCAACAAGAGATTTTTATAGTTTTCTTTCCCATTACTTCTTCCCACTTGTCCCTCTTCTCATTGGATACCCTAAAGTTGTCCCGTGTTACCCATACGGTCCCGACACGAAACCGGGCCCACTTTATGTTTCGGCGATTAATTGATCATATCTCTTAAACCGTACAGTTCCACGAGTCAAACTACATATAGTTTTGATCCTCTCAACCTCTACTTTCTATTTGTAAGGTCCATTTTAGGTTTCCAAGTCATTTTGAAAAATTACCAATAAGCCCTCAACTTTTTTACAAAATTCCCTTTAGGTCCTTTCTTTGCTCGGGTTTTGCCCGGGTTCCGTTTCTACTGACGATCATTTCATATTCAACCCCTCGACGTCCTCTACTTACTCTTATGTTTATTTTCTACTTTGGATTCATGTATAAATCTTAATAAAAATGACCAAAATGCCCCTAGTCTACATGTCTTCATTTCTCTTTAACGGGGCATTTTCTAGAAAAACCGTTACACGTAGTTGTGACCCGATTTTTCTCTACTTTCCATTTTTAGAATATGTTATGTGCACTATTAAGAACATCCAGTACGACTTTTGGAAATTACTCTTAGGTCCTTAGCCTTTTGAAAAATTACCTTTAGGTCCCGTCGACTTCACGGGCCTCCTTTGCACACCGATTTTTGTTTTTGACAATCTCTAGCCTCTATTTGACCACTTATTTATGTCCTTCTGGCCTAATACTAGACTACCTAAACTTTGGGATGTGACAGTTCTACCTCCCTTAATTTAAGTTTCGCCCCAAAACTTGCTTGTTCATACATGTAAATACATTGCTAATAATAGTCATACATATATATATATACTTAAAACACAAATTTTAAATTTAAATACCTTCCTTTTCTTCTCTTGTTTTATTCTCCTCTGCCCTCATGCAATATACTCTAGCTGGTGCTCTTAGTTCGGGGCGATCTACTGATTCCAAGTACGTTCCTGCTTGGTTGTTACTACTTGCTCTACCTCTGCCTCTGCCTGTAACTCTACTTCCAATTACAGATGGTTGTTCCTGTGCACTAGGTACTGTTATAACTTTCTTTGGGCAATCCTTTCTCAAATGGCCCCTTTCACCACAGCCCCAACATACTCCATCTATTGCAAACCAATAATTTCCAAGATGTTTCTTTCCACAAATTTCACAGGTTGGATATTCCACTCTATTAGTTCCTGCCGAACTCACCATTGGTGAAGTTGAATAACCTAACCTCTGCACTGTTCCCTGGCTTTGTATTTGTCTTAGGGGTCCAGAAAATCCACTCCTAGATTTCTTACTAGCAGGCTGATAACTACTTGGGGTGCTCTGAACCTGTTCCCTTTTTTGCTGGATTTTCTGTTGACTACTCTTCAGATTCACTTGTACCTTCTCAACATCTAGTGCTTTTGCTACTAATCTTGAAAATTCA
Source organism: Garcia nutans (assembly GCA_947685225.1). Classification (NCBI taxonomy): domain Eukaryota; kingdom Viridiplantae; phylum Streptophyta; class Magnoliopsida; order Malpighiales; family Euphorbiaceae; genus Garcia; species Garcia nutans. The sequence goes on along the minus strand of CANTUV010000011.1, from coordinate 14,988,243 downwards.
GTATTCTCCAGCACTACTAATTGGATCTTAATTTCATCATTAAGTCCTTCCAAAAATTTCTCACATCGTTCAGCTTCAGTTTCTATTAACTTCCTCCCATACTTACTGAGGCGCGTAAATTCTTTCTCATACTCTAATACCGTCATTCTACCTTGCTTCAAATGGATGAACTCATTGCGCCTTGCAGCTAAATATGCATCAGTTATATATCTCTTTTTGAACTCGCTCTTGAAAAATTCCCAAGTCCGTTGTTCCAGTGGAACCCGTTGCTGAGTGGTATCCCACCATATGTATGCCTCCTCCGTCAGGAGTGACGTAGCACAAATTACTCTTTCTTCCGAAGTGCATCGAAGCTGGTCAAGAACTCTAATGATACTATCTAACCAATATTCTGCTTCCTCAGATCCCTCTTCATGACCAGCCTTAAATTCTTTTGTACCATATTTCCTCAGCTTCTCAATCGGGGGTTTCCTATCCTCCTCAGCAGCAGGGCCCCTTCCGGCCATTTGTTGGAATGCTGCTGCTATCTGCCTAAGGTAAGTTTCCGGACCGGGTACTTCGGCTGCTGCTGGCCCTAGTCCTAGTCCATGGGCTTCCTCAACACCTATTGGTGCGGAGGCTTGGGATTCTGTCTCCTGTTCCATAGCTTGTTGCGTGTTTAGAGACATCCTATAATATAAAAATAATCAGCAGTCTGCATAGCTCGACATATAGCCTTTTTCATATATGGCATGTACATTAGACTCAATAATTCATGCTTAATTATTCTCGACTCTTTCTTTTCATATATAACTATTTTACAAATACCATAACTACTACAGGGTATCCCGTTTTACGTTGGTAATGGCCACTCCCAACATAAAACGTATTTCCTTCTATATTTTCCTCTTCCTATCAAAAGTCTTTCCAACTCACTTCGTTTACTATCTCCCGATATCTAATTATCATACACTTTCCTATGTCTAACCGCCCAGGAACGGCTACACCAATGCTCTGATACCACAAATTGTAACACCCCTTCCCGGCCTACATGTGTAAGCCGAGTAGAGGCGCCACACTATCCTAATTTGCTACCAATTTTACTTAGTCAAATTTTAGTTTCGATTTTACAGAAATTTTGCCAGAGGTTCGCCTAGAAATTTGGGTCCCAAGTGTCGACAAAACTGATTTTTCTTATTTTTGAAAAATATTTTATTTCACAATTCAACTCAAGCACACTCCCAATAATCCACCTTATAACCTCAACTACAATCCTGCAAGAAAAGTTCACACTTCTATATCATTTCTCAAGATTACATATCATTTGCTAAGTTTCATTACCATACCACTGTTTATTCTCTTGTTACATACACCATAATACTTAATATGTTAACAAACCTTTACAATAGATATAACGTACATGCCATACTACTATTTTATGACAAAAGTCCTATCCTAATCACCGTCGAGCTGATGCGAGCCGCTGCAGAAATGCTGATCTTCTATACACTACCTGCGAGTTAGACATATAACTCGCTGAGCAACTTATTGCCCAGTGGGTACTTTAACCATTGCCATACAATGTCTACTCCATATCACATATAAAAGTAGAATACTGCATAATTAAACTATTTTCATGCAATCATCATATTTATATTTTCTAATTAAGTTAAGATTCACATTCTGTATGTAAACAACATGTAATATAACTTCATTATAAGTACGAGTTAATCTGCTCCACTCGGTAATTATGAATACACCGATCTCGAAATGAGGCCTCATATAGAGTTACACGTGGTCTTGGCCTCACACGAATAATTGTCATGGTCTTGGTCTCACACGATATAGAATAACTGCGTGGTCTTGGTCTCACACGACTAGTTGCCATGATCTTGACCTCACACGATATAACCGCGCGCGCGTAAGTAATATCCCGACCGAAGTCGTTAAGACAGTACTGCCGGTAGGATGGCATGCCAAACCCCCATTCTAGACCGGTTTTACCCATTTACCGAGTAGAGCATATATAACATTTCATATATACCCATTGACTTCGTATATATACCACATATTCTCCATGTATATACAATATATATTTACACAAATATCACATATACTCACATATGTATCATATGTATTCACATATTTTCCATCTTAATTTATTCTTCATATCATAATTAAACTCAATACTAAAAATAAAATGATAAAACACCCACACCAAGTTTTTGACCAAGTTAATAATGAAAAATTTCCATATGAACAATAAACTTTGGTTCTTGACCCAACTTGATCCTTGTTTTAGAAAATTTGTATAAAATAATCCACCTGGATAAAAACTCTAAAATTTTTACAGAATTTAGTTTTGCATCTTAAAATCATTCTTTTAAAATTTTAGATCAAACTGGGCACAAAATCTTGGTCAAGTAGTTCACCCAACCAGACTGCTCCAGTTGCCCTGCATCCTGGCAGCAGTTCTGAATTTTATAAATTCCGTAAATTAAATTCAATCAATGTGGTTCCAAATTATTTTTCTCAAATACTAGACTTATTAAACAACAACATATCCAAAATTCAACTCAAGATAATTTTTCTATATTTAATTAAAAATCATACAAGTCACAGCATTTTACTAATTGTAAAATAGAAAAATTTCAAAAGGAGTTCAATGGTTAAAGTACCAAACCTTGCTCTTTTAATTCCCTTTTACGTTTCCTTCTTCTCCTTCCTTAATCTTTGTTTTTCCTTCAAGATATTCAAAAGCACAATCTTAAATATAAACCTTAGAAATTTAAAATAATAAGTTATCCTCCATTTCTTTTCAACCGAAACCCTAATCCAAGCTTATTAAACTTTATACATCTTGATTCTTCCATTTAATCAATTAATCTCATCACTTACTTAAATTTTTTTCCAATTCCACATAAAGACTCTAATCTCCAATCTCCCAATAAATATATAAATACCTAAAATTGATACTAAAATTAAAGTCTACATACTTGAAAACCTTAAAACTTACCTTGAAAAATCAAACTTGGAAAAAAACTTGGAAGTCCTTTGGTATTTTCTTATTGTGGCCGAAATTTGCAAGTGGAAAAGAGAGAGTTTGTTCTTCATTTTATGATATATGTATATATAAGGAAAATGATGATCACCATATGTGTTGGATAAATCCTTTAAGACCACTTGTCCACCTTTCTCTTTCTTCTTTTAATACTCATGCTAAATGGTTACTTTTGATTGGCCAACAAGAGATTTTTATAGTTTTCTTTCCCATTACTTCTTCCCACTTGTCCCTCTTCTCATTGGATACTCTAAAGTTGTCTCGTGTTACCCATACGGTCCCGACACGAAACCGGGTCCACTTTACGTTCCGACGATTAATTGATCATATCTCTTAAACCGTACAGTTCCACGAGTCAAACTACATATAGTTTTGATCCTCTCGACCTCTACTTTCTATTTGTAAGGTCCATTTTAGGTTTCCAAGTCATTTTGAAAAATTACCAATAAGCCCTTAACTTTTTTACAAAATTCCCTTTAGGTCCTTTCTTTGCTCGGGTTTTGCCCGGGTTCTGTTTCTACTGACGATCGTTTCATATTCAACCCCTCGACGTCCTCTACTTACTCTTATGTTTATTTTCTACTTTGGATTCATGTATAAATCTTAATAAAAATGACCAAAATGCCCCTAGTCTACATGTCTTCATTTCTGTTTAACGGGGCATTTTCTAGAAAAATCGTTACGCGTAGTTGTGACCCGATTTTTCTCTACTTTCCATTTTTAGAATATGTTATGTGGACTATTAAGAACATCCAGTACGACTTTTGGAAATTACTCTTAGGTCCTTAGCCTTTTGAAAAATTACCTTTAGGTCCCGTCGACTTCACGGGCCTCCTTTGCACACCGATTTTTATTTTTGACTATCTCGAGCCTCTATTTGACCACTTATTTATGTCCTCTGGTCTAATACTCGACTACCTAAACTTTGGGATGTGACACGTTGGCTTAGCGCGATATTGTTTGATCGCGCAGGTAACATAGTTGAACCTGAGAGCTCCTCAAGACCGAGTGAGAATAGACATTGAAGAGTTATTTTGGAACTTAAAGATCAGAGAAGAGCTGCCAATCATGTATATATTCTATGTTTTGTAAACTTTGATTTATAATATACTTGTAATAACTTCCGCTGTGAATTAATAAATATTTTTATATGGTGTCTTTTGGATTTATTTTAAATGTTTGAGATTGGTTTCACTTATTTACAAAGATATTTGTTGTGTTTTTTTTAAACTGTGGCATTTTCTATATTCAGTATACGTATGTTACGATCGTTTAAGCATGCTTGGTACGTATACAGTATATAGGGGTGTTACAGGAGTAGCAGTAGGATCGGAGATTTGAAGAGGAGAACGAGAGAAGTCAGTTTAGCATGGAATTTTTAGAAGGACGTCAATAGGAACTACCAACAGTATGAAGAAACTAGTATGCCATGGATTCCTCCTTCCAAAGGGGTCTTCAAATCCAACTGCAATGGCACTTGGACGAGGAGCAGCAGCTAAGCTTCTAGTGGAGGGGTTCTGTGTGATTCACTAGGAAAGTGATATGGTGGTTTTGTAATGAACATAGGGTACTGTTCGATCACGCGTGCTGAACTTAGGGGAATCATCCAAGGTTTGCAAATTGCATAGGATCTCAGTGTCCAACTTAATTGATAGTTGAAACTGACAGTGCATGCGCCTGAATTTTGATTCATGATAGATTGGGTCAACCTAATGCTCATATAGCTCTAGTTGCTGATATACATGAGATGCTGTCGAGTGCATCTAAAGTCAAGATCGATCACATGTTCATAGAGGCAAACTTTATTGCTGACTCTCTTGCAAAACAGGCGTCTTCGTTCCCCCATTGGAGTGCACAAAATTTCATCTTTGATGCTAGGGATCCAACAGTGATTATTGCATGACCATTGTGGAGTGGCTTATAGGCGTTTGGCTCCCTATATAGTGTCCTGAGGCCTACTCTTTTCCCTTTTCAACTAAAAAAAATGCAAGAGCTTTTGTTTGATTTTTTTTCTTTTTCTATTTGTAAAGAAAGGGGAAAAGTAAAAGGTTAGATTAGAAAAATTAAAAAAACAAGTGGAAATGAAAATGACGTTTGTTGAAAATGAAGAAGCCAAATTTACTTATTCTGATTGCCTCCTTAATTTTCTGATTTGATTAAAACTAAAAGTGTATGTATTTATTATGAAAAATTCTTAAAACGAAAATTATCAATTTCAAGAAAGAATATTGGATTAATAAAAATGAATAATTCATGTTAGCGATTTTAAGGAGAATTATATGAAACAGCATAAGTGTAATTATTGCAATGTTAGGTGATCTGTCAAAATTTTAGAATTTTCTCTTTTTAATTTTATCATTTTTCTTTGAAAAACAATAAAGTGTAAAAAAAAAGTGTAAAAATGATGAAGCTGTTGAAACATAATGAATACCTTAAACCCTAAACCTTAAATATCTAAAGTGTGGAGTGAGTACAAATCTACTAACCACGCAGATAATCATTTTAATTAATAACCTAATTTAGTAATAAAGTCGGACTAAAATAGATTCAAGGGTATAATTCAAATCTTATCAATAACATTTTCATATAAAAACAATAAAATAAGAAATATATGGAAGCAATTGATTTAGAGACATGGGTCACTCTCAAGCACTTTTGTCATCAAAGCTCTTATTCAGCATTTATATATGCACAATCCATTTTGTGCGGTACCTAAGCTTGTTTTGTGGAGCAAAGACTCCATCAGAATCACCATATATGAATGAGACATTTCATTGAATTGGTGATGACAAAATGCTATTACAAGCGACATTATTATCCATATTATATAAAATAAATGTGCCAATCAGGACATGTCCCTTATTTATTTTTCTCAATGATAGTTTCAAGAAAAATAATAAATATCGGCATTTCGATTTTTAATAAATATAATAATTAAAAGATAAAATTCAAATATTACATATATATATATATGGAAATATATAATTGAGAGGATTTGAGTTGGTTATCTTACAGAGACTTTTTGAAATAAATCATACATAAAAAATTATTTAATTAATAAAATTAAATGTTTTTTTTTTTGAAGGTAACTCGAAAATATACTATTGAACATCACTGTTTAACAAAATCAACAATAAGAGATGAAGGAAAATCCATCCATATGGACAAGTATTTGCAGTGCCGGAATAAGAATTTCATTGAGGACGTGGAGGAGTGATCAAAATGTTTTAAAAAAAAATTGCATTCAACATAAAAATTTATTGCTAATAAATTCAAGATAAAATTGAATAAAAAATAATTCTTTTTAATACTATAATAGTACAACAACTAATATTTATTTTTAATTTCTTTAAGTTATGTAAATAATTTTGAATTTATTATTATTATTATTATTATTATTATTATTATTATTATTATGAATTTAGATTTCTTCTACTAATATTAGCAAAGAAATTCAGACATAATTGAATAAAAAAAATTAGGATTGATTATTGAACAAAAAAATAATGAAAAATAATGACATGATTTCCTAAGAATTAAGGAAATTTCTTAGCTTATATGTATATATATACACGTAACATAGATATGCATATATTTTTAATTAATAGCACTCTTTTCTTAATTATTTTAAATTCTAATGATTATAAATAAAAACTAGCTTTTATTCAAAAGTTATAAATTATACCCTTTTTCATTCCAAAATTATAATTAAATTAGCTGTAGTTGGTTTTTTTAATCAAACTAACACCATATATACTAATTAAAACAAATCAATTAAAATGTAATTAGTGATAGAGTTCATGTGTTTGAAATAAATTTTAATTGATAAGATTTATTTGAATTATAATATTTGAAATAATCAAAGGTAAAAAAAAAGGTGACTATTTATTTATTTGAAATAATCAAAAGTAAAAAAAAAGTGACTATTTATTTGTTTTATCTTTATATAGAAAATCTCATGTTTAATTTAAATTAATTTCTTATTTTGTTTTAATATAGAAAAAGTAATCTTTAATTTAAATAAGCATATTTTAAATTTTTTAACAATGAACTTTATTAATTGAAAATAAATTCTTCTGTAAGTCCTTCCATTTTTGCATTTCTTCGAAAGTATTTCTTTTAACTTATAATAATTGAATGTTATTAGTTACTAGTCATTGGTCCACGTAATGCATGGAAATAATTTTATTATTTAATCATAAGCATGGTAAATTTCATGGTACTTATAATTTTTTTATCATAAAATAATCAATAAATTAAATTAATAATCTGAAAAATATTTCAAAAAACATATATGAACAAATAATTAAAAAGTTAATAAAATTATTTTACTATATATTTCATAATAAACCCAACACAGATTAGATATAATGGATTAAATTATGAAAAGAATAATTACTTACTGTTATATAATATATATAGAAAACTCAAATAATATTGATAAGCTATGTTGAATTAATTTCTATTACTTATTCATTATATATATATATATATATATCTCATTTGTCCCACCAAAGAAATGACCATTTGTCATAAAAAAAGAGTAAAGAAAAATTCAAACATTTTCTTTCAATTCAAACTAACTACTATTAAAAATGTAATCTTTTTAGTTGAAAAATCTCTATTTAAATGTCTATTGTTAAAATAAAGCGGAAATAAATAAAATTCGGATCGAATACATACTCTTGATGACTCAACAATGATTTTGATTCAATTCTTCACTAAGTCAAATGCAAATCACAACTTGAAAATGCATTATTTTTCACAATCTAATTAACAATATTTGTGTCTAAATTTTCTCTCTTAAATTGTATGAAATTGAAAAAAACCTTTGTCAATTTATCTCTTGACGTATATATAGAAGTCAAGAGTTGCCATTTGAATGGTTACAACTCTTAGTATGGTAATGATTTCTATAGTTGTAACTCTTAGTATGGAAGGTTGTAATTCTTGGCATGGTTACAAATTTTCTAAGAGTTACAACTTTTTACTTTTGGTTCTAGGTCAACCTGTCATGGGCAACTTGATTTATCAACCATTTCCAACATATGCCACTTGCACATGGCAGGTAAGACTTGTATTGCGAGGTTTTCTAAATTTGAGATTAGAACTTTATACTAGTAAATAGATCATTTTACCTAACGAGTAAACCTGCACTTTGGGAGCTTATACTATGCATATGTTAGGAATAACATAGTAGCTTCAACCCTAAATAAGATTATAAAGTTAGTAATTTATAATACTCGTAGTATCCTAGATTTGTCTCTTCAACATAATATCTATACTCCCTTAAAAACAATGTAAACAGTATGTATCCATAATCAAGTCAAACTACTTTCAAGTGAAGAGATTGGTCGGCCAATGGACACATCCGACAAATACTTTTTTTTTTCATTTGAAGTTCATTATTTACACTTAGCTGCTTTTCTAGTCATGTTTCATAGAATGAATCATCCATAATCATAGGTAACATGATAAGATAACAAACACTCAGTACATATAAAAAAACAAGGGAAAATCATAGGGATACTATTATTGTGAGCACGGAGTTTTACTCCCATTTTCGGTGCAATGGTTCTTGCGACTTTGACACTGTTAAGCTCAGGGCCTTAGAGAACGTGTGCCTAAACCTGGAGAATATGAGTTGCCACTTGGACAGGATGGGAAGATAGAAAGGTTTGGATGACTCGATTCCTAAGGAATCCCCAATCCCCTATTGGGTTCATAAATTTTGGTATGCATGGGGAAGGTGAGAATAACCCAGCACCCCTATAGTGCATGGTTCATTGGAACCGGCCTCCTTTTTAGTTCTATATATTATTATATTCTTAATTATTATAATACTATCCATATTACATGCAATTTAAAGAAAATAAGCATTCATTATATTATTGAAATAAATTAAATAAAATGTGTACTCATACAAGATGAAAACATACCCTTATAATATTCAATGTCTAAAATATAAGTAAATAAAATAGGACACCCACCAATCAATAAAAACATGTCTCTTACATCAATCCCCGATTACAGATAAGACAAAAGAAACAAATTAAATAAACAATGCACCCACTAGTCGAAACATGTCTTTTACAACTTAAAAATCCAAATAACAAATAATCTTAATTCAATTATTCATCACAAACAAGCAAATATCATCCATCATAAACAATTAATCAATAGATTAAGGAATAAAAAAAATTACGGTTCCATCATTAAATTAGGGTTTTCACATGCAAACTAAGATTAATACATGCAAACTAGGGTTTGATATGCAAACTAAGATTTTAGAATGTAAACTAGGATTCTAGAATGTAAATTAGAGTTTTAGAATGTAAACTAGGGTTTGAGATAACAGTGTGCTAGAATAGGATTTTTAGATACAAACCATGATTAAAATACATAAACTAGGATTAATATTCAATTCTAGAGTTTAATATACAAAATAAAGCTAAAACATGCAATCTAGGGGTTCAATATGCAAATCAAAGTTATAACATGCAAACTGTAATAAAAATACACAAGATTAGGGTTTGATATTTATAAAAATATAGGTGATTGAGTTTCTATTTGTTTTAATTCAAACCCACAGCTAATTGTAGACAATTTATAATAATGATTACTACTTGAAAATGTAAAGAATTAACAAGCAAAATAATGAAATTGAATTGGTTTAAAAGAAATCTAATCTACGTTGTTGGCTCTACCAATACTAATATGTTGAACCGAGCTTGTTTGTGCTACTGTCTAGATCAACTTTGGTCATAGTTGAGCAGGGCAATCTAAAGATAGATTGATATGTTGATTGTGTATTTTCCTTTTCGTGTTTTTTTGTTCTGTTGCTCAAATTTTCTTGCTTTGTCAATCTCCATTTTTTGTCAATTGTTGCTACCTCTTGCTTAAATCGTCCTAGTCCCCTTAATTATTGTCGAGCCCTATATTTTTATCCAATGATTAAGTTAAACCAACTTAGCAAAACCTAATTTTCAAAAACTCTTCTCTACTTATCATGGTATAATTAGAGTTTTGCATTAATTAAAACTAAATCCGAACATGATTAGGGAAATTGGCCAAGGCCAATTCACCATGAGATCCCTCATGAGGAAGCCTTATGGTAAATTGGCTAGCCCAAATCATCATGAGTTTTAAAATTTAGGCCGGTCTGGCTTGGTTTTGGCTTTCAAGGTTGAATCAAACTTGATTTGAGTTTTTAAGATTACACTAGACTAGTTTAAGCCTTTGAAATTTGATTGGATCAGGTTTAGCCAATTCTGATTAGGGCCAAACTTATTTAGGGCCAAAGTTAAGGGTCTATATTTTTCTCCCTGCTTGAATAATCTTGAATTCATTCAGAGAGAGAAAAGTAATATGACTTTGAGCTGATTTTGTATAGGAATGGGTTCTGGACCTGTAATCTCCCGGTTTGCATTCTAGAACCAAGATTAGATTTGGGTTTTGGCCAAGAGGCTAAATTTGGGTTCTCAACCTGAGATCTAATTTAGGTTCTTGACCTGAGACTGGATGTGGGTTCTCAACCTGAGACTAGATTTAGGTTCTCAAATCGAGGCTAAATTTGGGTTCTCGATCCTAGACTGAATTTAGGTTCTCGACTCGAGACTGGATTAGAGTTCTTGACCGAAGATTGGATTTGGATTTTGGATTTGAGGCTGAATTTGGGTTCTCGACCTGAGATTGGATTTTGGGTTCTTGATCTGAGACTGGATTTAGGTTCTTGACCTAAGACTAGATTTGGGTTCTCAACAATAGACTAGATTTAGGAATTGTTTTGGGTTCTAGAGCCGACATTAGATTTGGGTTCTAAACCTGCAATGGACTTGAGCTCTTCTAGGTTGACCATCCTTTTTCATTTGAGAAATCTGGCTTTCATCTAGTCATCAACTACAGCTTTTCTAGATGGGCTGATCTTCTATTCTTAGACCTTTGTCCTGATCTTTTGTCTTTTGTATCTTCATTCATTTAAGAGTTCTTACTTTTTTCTTGTTCCATTATTTTAATTCTTTGATTTGCAAAAAATTCAGCTATATTTTTAGTTAGTCCTTGTATCCTCTCTTTGCCCCCAGCGTGGTAAAATATTGAAAGTCTAAAAATATTATATACATGCATAAAATAAAAAATTGAAAGGAGAAGCTTTTGTCCCCTGTTTAGGCTCAAACTAATTAATGTTTTGTATTTTGTCTCAATCTTTGCATAAGCATGAATCTCTTCTTTCTTTTGCAATGGCCTTTTTATGCCCCTTGATTCCATAATTGTTTTTAATTGTTTGCTTCATAGTCTATCACCTGTTTACTCTGATAGAGGAACATGTAACACAAAATAATAAAAATGCAACATGATATGCTCATATATGTGTGTATGCATGATATGCATGGGTGATACTTACAGTGATTCTATTGACTCATAGACCGAGTTGATAGGCTGAGGCACTCTTAATAATAACTTCTGGATATTCACGTAGGTCTTGCATTTGATCATAAGAAGATGTCACATGTACAACTTCATCATCAAGATATAGAAAACATAAGTATTGGGGCCTAAGCTGGATAGTCAGAGATACAAGAGATACATGATTCAACACATTAGTAGGTAGCTTCTTAATAACCTTGAAAATGATCATTTATTTTGCCTAATTTGTCCTTTAAGGTTTGACAGTGCAACACACTTCCCTAATTCGAGGGCACATACGATAAGAAACACTTTTTTGCTTTTAATTTTACAAACTATATGTTAGCTTTATCAAATTAGTTTCAAAATGTCTCAGGATTTGATTTTTCTAAATTAACACATCTACCACATCATAACCCTAGTTACCATACTAAATTTGGGAATTGTTTCCATTTGACCAATAGCTATTGCACTTTAGATAGGCATATACATATTACTTGTCTAAAAGTTTCATTGAGTTTAAATATTGTCTATCTCATATGCATGCTTCTTCAAGCAATCTCCTCTAATAGACTCTACCTACCAAGAGCGATCAAAAGGTCTTTAATATGCTTGAAATGACATCTATAAAGGACATGGCTGAAGCGAAGGGCATTTTTAAACTGGAGTTGACATGACACTATGGACAAACCTTTGCACTACAAACGTCTTGTTGGAACCTTAGACAGTTGGAAGCATGAAAAGATAGAGCTTTGAACATTCTTCAAACATCTTGGCATGAATCTAGATCTTAATTAGGACAACCATTGCCTTTGAAAAAAATTTGAGACCCTCATTCTTTTCTTTTTTCTTTTTTTTCTTTTTTCTTTTTTTTCCTTTTTCCTTTCTTTTCTTTTGGCATTTCATCATTTTGTCCTTTTTCTTTGTAGGACTATCAAGTACAAGATGTTCAAGATTACTGACTTGGAGTTGTGATGGATATCATGAGCTAGATGGTCTTTCTCTTATTTCTCCGATTTTGGCTGAATCTCTAGTTGGGTTGGACCAATTCAAGTCAAACTTCTTCTCATAGGGTGAGTGGAAGTCTTCTATTTTTTTTGGTAGAAAGAACTATGTTGGCTTTGTGAACTGCTCTTTTAATTTTTTTCTTATTTTATTTTTATTTTTCTCTTTTCCTTTTTCTTTCTTCTTCTGTTTCTTTTTTTATCTCTTTCCTTTTACTTCTCTCTCTCTCTTTCTTTTTTTTAAGCTCTAAAAGAGTATTCTTGTTCATACTATCCTATGCTTCTAACTATGGAGCACTAAGAGTATGTTTCAATGAAGTTGAATCCTTTGTAATCTTGATGCCATCGGACCTAAATTCAAGTAAAATTCAATTTTTCTTCATAGTCTTGATTGATCATCCCTTTCTTCTATCTTCTTGCCTTCTTGGTAACTTAGTGATCATTAGACTTGCCATAAGTGTCATAATAGCTCAGGATAGGCTATTAGGGTTTATAAGCCAATAAAAAGAAAGCTAAAATCTCATGAAGGCTCAAAGGGACAAACTAGAAATTTATATTAACAGGGTGGATATTAGTTGTTGGCACACCAAACAATGCCTAGACCATCTCTATCTTAAATAAGAAAAGTTCAATTTTGCCTCAAACGTTTGTCAAAACATGTTCTAAGATGACAAGACATAGGTAATTATACATAAGCCCTCTTTAAGTCAGCATACATAGCCTAATACTATATAACAATTCCCTCACCCAGTAAAGTCATTTAGATCATGATGCATAACACACTAATTTATGAATGTAAAGCTAGACTTGTCATTGGTTGAACACTATAATGTCAAAAGCCAACAAAATTATAAATTTAATAAATGTAATTTATTCAAACAATTTTAATTTAAAAAACATAATTTTTTCAATAAAATACCAATGAAAGCAAAATAAAATGAGCAATAATCAAGCCAAGGAAGGTTTGTTGAGTTGAAGTCTAATTGGACATGTTGGGACTAGTATTCTGTACTTTAGTGTTCAGACCACACCCGCTCTTCTTCCTTAGATTCCAATTCATTCACAACATAAATGGTCAATGCTTTCTCACCCATAGCTGATTCAATCTTGCCAGGCAGAACCTCCACTATTGTAGTTTCTTTATCTATGTCTTGAAAAGATGATAAGGCAAACTTTTCATCTAATTCTCCCCCTATCATGAAGGTTGTCGGTAGTGGCACTCTTCCAAATTTAGGCAAAGAATTGCTCTTTGTGTTGGGCTTATCAGGCTCAGGCAACTTTTTAGTGCCATTCAATTCTTGGATCTCGTGCCTTAATCGAGCACATTTATTTGTCTCATACCATTGCATTTGATGGAATTGACAGAAGGCCTTGGTATCAAATTTTGATGGCAAATGATCATGTAACGGTCGAGGAGCCAATGACTATAATAACCCCTTTCTTTGTAACTTGTTGAAAACCCAAGATATAGGTTTTCCCAACTTTAAAATTGTCTTCTATTTGCTTGACCAGTTGTTGCATTGACATTCACTGATTTCTGTATACCCTGACTACCAGAATGATAATTCTCCTTCTCATTCCTTCTTCTAGAAAAATGGTTCTTCTCTCTTTCCCATTCTTCTGTTTGCAAGCCGGCTTGGAGAAGATCTTTAAATTCTTTGATAAGAGTATGGGACATCCATTCATGAAGATTAGGTAGGACACCTCTCACATCATTCTAATATAGTAAGATTCATCGGTCCTCTTTTTAAGAAGTGCAACTTTATTTCTCCATCTCTTCACATAATCAACAAAATTTTCATTGTGCTTATATTTAATAGTCTCCACCTCCATCAGGGTCACTTCCAGCTCAACATTGTACCCATATTACTAAATGAAGGTTTTTTACAACAAATCCTAATCTTTATTGTTGTTCTCCTCAAAAGTTTTGAACTAGTTTTGCGCAGTAGAATCCAGAGAAAGCATGAAATACCTCAGGGTTTGAGCCTTAATAGCTCTAGCAGACTGCATGACAATGATGTACTGCTTGACATGCAAGTGGAGAATTTTAGTTCTATCAAACTTAGCAAAAGGAGGCATCTTGAAATTATAAGGGATTCCTTCATCATCGTCAAATATTTTATCCGTGTCTACCGCTTCTTTAGTCTTTAACTTCTTTTCAAACTTCTTTTCCAAATCTGTTATCATTTTTTCCATATTGACAGTTCCAGTTCTCTCCACAGCCTTCTTTTCCTTCTTTTCTTGATGATCTTGAAAATATGCATCCTAGTCATCGTCATCTATTACTTACTTATCTTTATTAGAGGCCACTTCAACTACCTTAGCCTTTCCCTTATCCTTTTACTTCATGTTACTAGCAGATGCTTCAACATTGTTATCCTCTAATAGTGAAAGTAATTGACTTCTTATGGTCTCAGCTATGACCACTTTTAGTTCTTCCATCTTGGATACGAAGGCCTCAATCACTCTAAACTTGTTCACGGTCCATTGGTATTGGTTCAAAGTTAATTGAGCCTTCACTGCACTCTGATTCCCTGTCATAGGTCAAATTGTCATAAGCCTTTGAATTGATGTACTTCAGGTATGTGAGCTAGAAAGAATCAATGCTTATGCAATGCAATGCATGTATACATGTACACATGTGTAACAAACAATGCGAACAAACAAATTAAGTCAAGATGTTCCTTCAAACCTTATTTCCCCCCAGACATAAGTGACAAGTATCTTTTTCTAGGTATATGGTCAACAAAATATCAACATGGGATATTTGTTTCTGAAAGATGCATTTAGATGGATAAACCAATATCTGTATTTTCAAATAAAAATTAGTCCATGATAATTACTATTAATTAAGCCTTAATCCATTGGGTCTACTGAGAAATAGTTTTATGCTCTATTTATCATAAATAGATTTTTCATATTAGGAAATAGGCAAATAATGATCCATGTCACAAACAAGTCCATAATTAACAAGTCTTTGTATAAACTAGGCTCATAATTGATTTTAATATTCCATAATTAACCTAACTAATTTAGAGCCCATTTTAAGAAAAGGTTTGGTCTACTGAAAATATTTTGAAGCCCATGGTAAAAGAGTTTGTTTCAAAAATTAATTTTAGGCCATAAGAAAATAATTTTTTTCCCAATCTTATTTAAAATGATTTGTGCTTTAGGTTTAAAAGAATTTTGGACCATAAAATAATTTTGGGCTTATATCATAATTAGGTTATTTTAGAAAAAAGACAAACCAAATGGGCCATAACTCAACTAAGACTTGTTAACCATAATCAAACAACAAGAATTTATGGTTAACCTAAGGAAAGTTACTAGGCCAACTACATAGGCTTTAGTATCTGGTTTAAAAAGGCTTAGGTCCCCATAGCCAATATATACCAAAAGGTACAAGGCTTTGTGTGGTTATGACATGCTCGATCTCCATGCCTTGAGTGAAAGTATGGTGTCCCTTACACAACATAACATAGGTTTCGAGGGCATCCTAACTCACGCACAAAATGCAATCTAAGTGATGCAATGGATAATATCATAATAAAAAAGAATAAAATAATATAAAGACCAATAAAATCAACTTCTCTTATCCCTAGTGGAGTCACCACTGTGAATGAGGATTTTTGCCTCCACTCTCGGTGGAATGGTTATTGCATTTTCAGCACTATTAGGCTCAGGGCCTTAGAGAGCATGAGCCTAAACCTGGAGAATAAGAGTCGCCA
Source organism: Garcia nutans (assembly GCA_947685225.1). NCBI lineage: Eukaryota > Viridiplantae > Streptophyta > Magnoliopsida > Malpighiales > Euphorbiaceae > Garcia > Garcia nutans. The sequence goes on along the minus strand of CANTUV010000011.1, from coordinate 14,972,068 downwards.
TCCGAATGGGCCAAGAAGATAAACATGAGTGGATAACTCGATTTCTAAGTAATTTCCAAACCCCTTTTGGGTTCAGAAAGTTGGATACACATGGGGAAGGTGAGAATAGCCCCAACACACCTATAGTGCTCTGTTCATTGGAACTGACCTCCTTTTTAGTTCTATATATTATTAAATTCTTAATTATTATAATACTATCCATATTACATGAAATTTAATTAAAATAAACATTCATTATATTATTGAACTAAATAAAATAAAATGCACACCCATACAAGATGGAAACATGTCCTTACAATGTCCAATATAAGTAAATAAAATAGGACACCCACCAATTGGTAAAAACATGTCCCTTACACAATCCCCAATTACAGATTAGACAAAAGAAATAAATTAAATAAACAAGGCACCCCTAAAGTAGAAACATGTCTTTTACAACTTAAAAATCCAAATAACAAATAAACATAATTTAATTATTCATCACAAACAAGCAAATCATATCATCCATCATAAACAATTAATCAATAGATTAAGGATTAAAAAAAATTATGGTTCCATCATTAAATTAGGGTTTTCACATGTAAACTAAGATTAAAACATGCAAACTAGGGTTTGATATGCAAACTAAGATTTTAGAATGTAAACTAGGGTTTTAGAATATAAATTAGAGTTTTAAATATAAATTAGGGTTTCATAAATAAATTAGGGTTTGAGATAAAAGTGTGCTAGAATAGGATTTTTAGATACAAACCATGATTAAAATACATAAACTAGGATTAATATTCAATTCCAGAGCTTAATATATAAAATAAAGCTAAAACATGCAATCTCGGGGTTTATGCAAATCAAAGTTATAACATGCAAACTGTAAAAAAAATACGCAAGATTAGGGTTTGATATTTATAAAAATATAGGTGATTGAGTTTCTATTTGTTTTAATTCAAACCCACAGCTAACTGCAGACAATTTATAATAATGATTACTACTTGAAAAATGCAAAGAATTAACAAGCAAAATAAAGAAATTGAATTGGTTTAAAAGAAATCTATACTACGTTGTTGGCTCTACCAATACTAATATGTTGAAATGAGCTTGTTTGTGCTACTGCCTAGATCAACTTTGGTCTCGGTTGAGCAGGGCAATCTGAAGATAGATTGTTGTGTTGATTGTGTATTTTCCTTTTCATGTTTTTTTGTTATGTTACTCAAATTTTCTTGCTTTGTCAATCTCCATTGTTGTCAATTTTGCAACCTCTTACTCAAAGAGTCCTAGTCCCCTTAATTATTATTGAGCCCTATATTTATATCTAATGATTAGATTAAACCAGCTTAGCAAACCCTAATTTTAAAAAGCTCTTCTCTTCTTATCTGGTTGTAATTAGAGTTTTAAGTTAATTAAAACCAAATTCGAACGTGATTAGGGCTTCATGGAGAATTGGCCAAGGCCAATTCTCTGTGGGAGCCCTCAAGGCAAATTGGCCTAAGCCAATTCTCCTTGAGTTGGCAATTTGCCATTAGGAAGCCTCATGAAGAATTAGTTAGCCCAATTTTTCTTTACTTTTAAAATTTAGATCGGTCCAACTTGGTTTTGGATTTCAAGGTTAGATCATACCTGATTTAAGTTTCTAAGATTGCACTAGACTAGGTTTAAGCTTTTAATATTGGATTGGATCAAGTTTAGCCTATTATGATTAGGACTAAAGTTAAGGGACTACAATTATGAGGAAACATTTTTAACCTCAAGGTCTCACATAGTCGAGAAGCAGGGATCTATTCTCCTACTACCTTCTTGGTCGAAAAAGCACACATGGTATGAATCATGTGTTACAATATCTATATTTCTTTTTTGTCATTTTGAAACATTGTATAGATTTAAGTTTAGTCATTACCTAGTGCCTAACTTGAGTTCTGCAAGTTCTCTTCTAATTGGCAGGTTATAACTGAGAACTTACATCTCACTTATCATAGGTTATTTCGATATGGGCAATCCAAATCAGTTGTTATTCATAAACACAACTTCATCTCATTCATATAGGGTAACGATCCTAACTTTGTCTAATCTCAACTCACTATTCAAATTCTATAGGCAATTGCTCGTGTGAAGAAGCCAATCTAAAACCTGTATGACATCTTCTGTTGAGTTTTCAATAATCATATAAGTGATATGTATATGTCACAAACATAACAACTAATAACTTGAGAAAAATTATAACAATTACTTGCATTTATTCAAAATAATACGATATACATACTCGACAATGTTTATATTCTATGCAATCAAAGCTAATTCACATGGGCAAGAAAAACATCTCTCGGAATAGGCTTTGTAAGGGGATCAGCCACCATGTGATGTGTAGATACATATCTTACAACTATTTCACTTCTAGCAATAATGTCTCTAACGTAATTATACTTAGTAGCAATGTGTTTGGTTCTACTATGAAATTAGGGACCTTTTTGTGAAAGCCATCGCTGCTTGGTTATCACAAAAGATTGTAACTATTGCATAATAATTTTCAACTCCCAAACTCATAAAGAATCTTCTTAACCAAATAGCTTCCTGCATAGCACCTGAACATGCTATAAATTTAGCTTCCATTGTTGATAAATCTATGCAATTGCTTCTTACTACTCCATAATATAGCGGCTTTAGTAAGTAAGAAGGTAAATCCTTAAGTGGATTTACGTTAATCTAGATTTGCTCCCCAATCAGCATCTAAATAACCAACTAGATGCAAATTTGACCCTTGACAACATAAGTAATAATCCATTATGCCTTTGAGATATCTTAGTATCCTTTTCACTTCTTTCAAATGCTCTTTTCTAGGATTAGATTGATACCGACTAACTAGGCCAACAACAAAATAAATATTTGGGCAAGTGCACAACACAGTGTATATAAGACTTCCAACAATGCTAGAATATGATACAATAGACATTTCTCTTTTGTATTAATGATTTTGAGGGAACATATTAAGACTTAAAGCCTCTCCTTTTGACACAGGAGTATCTACTGGTTTGCAACTACTCATATGGAAACATTCAAGAATCTTTTGCATATAATTCTCTTATGATAAAGCCAACAGTTTCTTTGAACGATCTCTTTTAATTTTTACTCCCAATATGTATTCTACTTCACCTATATCTTTCATATCAAAATTAATGGATAACCATCTTTTGATGGTTATAATGAACCCCTTGTCATTTCCAGCTATCAAAATGTCATGAACATAAAGAGATATAATTGCAACTTTGTCATCAAATTTTTTGACATAAACACAATGATCCTCTTAAATCATCTTAAAATCATAAGACAATATAGCTTTATGAAAATGAAGATATCACTGCCTTGGATGATTGTTTAATGCCATATATAGATCTTTGAAGCTTGCATACTTTGCGCTCTTGGCCTTTGGTAACAAAACCTACAGGTTGTTCCATATAGATTTTTTCTTCTAGCTCTCAATTAAGAAAAGTTGTTTTCACATCCATTTGGTGTAATTCTAAATCTAAATGTACCATGATAGCTAGAATTAGGCGAATGGAGGCAAACCTTATAACGAGTGAAAAAGTTTTCTCATAATCTATACCCTCTTGTTGAGTATAACCCTTAATCACTAAACAGGCATTATATTTATCAATGGAACCATCTACCTTATGTTTTATCTTAAGAATCCATTTATTCCTAATTGCTTTTTATCCATGCAGTAAATCAACTAAATCCCAAACTTGATTTACCTTCATAGATTCCATTTCCTCTTCTATTGCAACTTTTTACTTTTCTTTTTTAGGACACTCAAGTGCTACTTTCATTGTTTTAGGTTCTTCATCATCATTGGGAATAAATATATAAACTTCATTTTTAATTGAGAAATGTCTTTTAGGAGTTTTGAACGTTTACTCCTTCGTAATTGACGATTATTTTCTTCACCTATCGAAATTGGATCAGACATATACTTGTAAATATGTTATGGTCCCACTGTCAAGAACAAGACTAGGTACACTTATTGGTTGACTTGAAATAGTTTTGTCTTGTTCTTCCATCTCATTTAGATGAAAATCTTTATCTATGTCATCCTTGAATGGAAAAGTATCTTTAAGGAAGGTGACATATTGGGACTCAATTTCTGTTATCCTTCCATAAGAATCCTCACCAATGAATACATAACGTTTTGAATGTTCAGAGTATTGTATAAAGATACATTTCTTTCCCATTGGTCCTAGTTTACCAAATTTATGGGAATTGTCATGAATGTATGCTGCGGATCCCCAAGGATGCAACTCATTCAGGTTGGATTTTATACCTGACCATAAATCATAAGGTGTAGAAGAAACTAACTTAGAAGGAACACAAATAAGTATATAGGCAGTAGTTACCAAAGTATCACCCCAATATTGTATTGGTAGATTAGCTTGCGATGTTATTTACCTAACCATTTCAAGCAAGGTTCTATTTCATCTCTCAACAACACCATTTTTTATGGAGTTTTAGGAGTAGTCATGTAATACCCAAAATTTTGAAAATATTAATTTTTAAAAATTAATTAAATGATTTAAAAGTATATATATATATAATTAAGCGAAAAAGGAAAATGTGTATATGATATATATATGTAGATATACATGATATATACAAGTTAATATTTTTATATAGGTCAAATGTTTTCTAACTATTAAAATATTAACTAAGTGGTTAGTGGAAGATGATATTTTTATGTATTAATTAAGTAATATATTTTACTTGGTGGAGAGTAAAAGTTGGATAATTGTGTGGTTAAAAAGAGATTAGTTGGATAAAGAGGAGTGGTGATTATCTTCTTCTTCTTCTTCTTTCTCCATTGAAGGCCAGTTACCTCTATCAAAGGAAGAGAGAAATTTGCTTCTTGCTAACTCAAGTTATTAAAGGATTTCAAGTGTTCAAGTTGGAGTTTTGAGGATTTTCTTCTTATTTGGTAAGTTTCCAACTTGTTTCCTTGATTCTTTAAGAAAGCTTGTATATGTGTTATTTGGATGATTGGTGTTGTATGTGTTAATGGTTGATATTGGTATGTTTAAAGTTAATTTGGCTAGTTAACTATGAATTTGGGGTTGGATTGAAGAAAAGGTTAAGTTTGGTGAAGAGAATAAGAGTTTTGGGTTATGTAACTTTTGAGTTGTGAAGTCATTGTTGTAATTATGTATTTTTGCTTTTATTGAGTTGCTTTGATGTTTACACAAGTATTTTGTGGTATAATGATGGAATTGGTTGAGTTTGTATAGAGTTGAAAAGGGTAATGAAGGATAATTTTGGATGTGACAATTATGTGTTGATATTAGGATTTTTGGCTTATCATGCCTGGTGACACGGCCATGCCTTTAGGCATGTCGATGGTTTTATTTTTAGTGTTGGTGACACGTGCAGTGACACACCCATGTCACTGAGTGTGCTGAGCATGTCACAGCTTCTGTAATGTTATATTATTGACATGTGAGGTGACATGTTGCGCTCAAATTAAGTACTACTACAAAGCGTCACTCACAAGTATATGAGGTAGCTGTAGCAAAGGTGATCGCCCCAAGGTCGTTTCCCCAAGAAGGTGTGGTTCGTAATAGCTTGATTAAAGCAGTTAAATTGAAAGCGAGAGTTTGTTATTTGGAATGCAAAACAACAATTTAAACCTAAAATTAACGTGTGTAGGGTTTGATGTGTGTGATGGGTGCACAAGATCAATTCAGTTCTTGGGAAAGTGCCTAGGGTCATAGGTCCATTCAATCAAAGCTCAATTCTCAATTATCCATTAACATAGCCTTGTAATTAATTTGTTCCTTAAGGTTAATTAGTCAATTACCGATTCATTAGTTCTCACATTCATGAATTAGCAATAACCAATTATTTTACATTACCTAATTAATGAAACCCTAGAACTTATATTTCTAATTCATTCATAGGGCAGTTGATTGCATAATACCGATATCAAATTTCACCTCTCGATCCTTCATTCAATATCTAGAGATCAATAGGTAGCTAATCTATTAACCTAGCATACAATCCAATGCAATCAACCAACAACAAGGTACATCAATGGAAATATCAAATCAAAGCATTCAATCAAATATACTACAAACCCTAAGCATGGGTTTTTTAGCTCAACATCATCAATTTAAAACATTCATTCAACTCAATATAAAACAAATACAAATTGTTCATTGCAATATCAATCTCTTAACACAACAAAAACAATATTGAACTGAATTAAAAGAGAGAATAGAAAAACCCCTTGTGAAGATGCCAAGAGTAGGATTACTAGTCTTCCTCCTAGCTCCACTTTGATGTTTGATGAAGAACTCAAGCCTCTTCAATGGTTGATTCCCTTTGCAATGTGGATGGAGCTTTCTCAAGTCACCAATCCTTCAATTGATTGTGCCTTTGGAAGATGGAATGGAGCTTTCTCAAGTCACCACTCCCTTCAATGAAGCTTCTTCAACCTTTGAGAGTTTATCAACCCACTTGATCCCAAGAACCTTAAAGATCTATCAATGGAAGATGGAGAAGATGAAGATGGAGGATGAAGATGAGGGACAAGGAGAGTGTCACTCTCTCCTCATCCCAAATTGGTGTTTGCCCCCTCCTTTCTTTTCTTTTCTCTCACTCAAAACCCTAGCCGTCATCCCCTTTTTTTCTTTGTCGTGTGAAAGATTTTATAGAAATTCATGTGACACGGCCAAGCTTGGTGAGCTTGGCCGTGTCTCTTGCCCTTTTCCTCGCTTTCCTTTAGGTGACACGGCCAAGCCAAGGTTGGCTTGGCCGTGTCTCTTGATTGGCATGGGACACGGCCAAGACAACTGGTCGTGTCCCTCACTGTGGCATTTTTCTTCTCTTTCTTTCTTTTCTTTGGAGCTTGAGTGAGACACGGCCAAGTTGGATGAGACATGGCCGTGTTGGATGTCTTTGGAGGGACACGGCCAAGGACACGGCCATGTCCCCTGGGTGTGTCCTCTCCTGCTTGATTTTCCTTTCTTCTTCTTTGGAGTGTGACACGGCCAAGCCAGGGTGAACTTGGCCGTGTCTGACATTTTTGGAGGGACACGGCCAGAGGCTTGGCTGTGTCCCCTGAGTGTGTCACCTTCTGATCTTCATTTTTGCTCTTTCTTGCTCTGTTCTTTGGTTTTGCTCATTAGGTGAGACACGGCCAGAGACTTGGCCGTGTCTCTGGGTGTGTCTCTTCCTGTTTCTTCATTTTTGCTCTGTTTTTCACTGTTTTGATCTTCCAAGGGTGTTTTTGCTCTCAAACCTAAAAACAAACACAATAAACAAACTTAAAACAAAAATCAATCAAAACATTAACTAAAACACACATAAAATCATACTAAAAACTAGTACAAAAATGACCTAAACAACTACCCCACACTTAACTCCTTGCTTGTCCCCAAGCAAGACTAAAATCAAAACACGCTAACTAGATGAATTTTGTTTAGTTCAAGAGTTATAAATATGTATCAAGACTTCCTTATCCCTAAATCCACAAATCAATATTGAATCAAACAAAATCGACACTCATGCAATTAAGTGGTTTTCCACGCAAAACCAATGTTGTCACTCCCTCACCACCTCTTTCAAGTGTTTGATCATGGTGGTGTTTACACTCATAACAATCAATGAAAGATTATTACCATAGGCTTGCTTATCAATCAAATCTCCCCCACTAAATTTCAATCAAGCATCAATCAAAAGGTCTATCATTTGGTTGTAATGGGGCTAAGGTAAAGGCATGACATTTAGGAAATGTAAGCTTAATCATTAAGTTCAAGAGCACTTCAAGAATGAAGTAACCGATCATATGTCTAACTAACAATCCCAAAACACCTTCCTCTCATCTACCCATTGACATTAAAGGGCTTTTCAAGGGAACTCACTTATTACATATTGCAATGATACATTCCAACCCTTTCAACAAGAACAACAATTATTCTTATTATATATATATATTTCTTTTTCTTTTTTTTTCTTTTTTTTATTTTTTTCTTTTTATTTTTTTCTTTTACACAAGTTTTTGTACAAGTTTTATTGCTTTGCAATCTTAAACCTACTCAATTTAACCCCACACTTAATTCAACACAACACTCGGTCATAAACGCTCTTAAAATGCTCTTGACCTAATGAAAGGATAAGAGTTAAACAACAAGGTTCAAGCTAATGGTGTTGTGCAAAAGAAAGAAAATGAAAAATAAAATAGGCTCAAAATTGTCTAACTAAAGTTAAAAAAAAATAGGGTTGGTCTTTTTAAGCCAAAGTGGTTCACCTAATTGCCTTAATCATCTTGATGCCAAATTAAAATTTTTATGTAATCTTAAAATGCATTTCAAAGCAAGTTCTAGTAATTCATCAATCAAAGATGTTCACCCATAACAAGAATGATAAGCTGATGGCTCAATTCCTCACTAGGTTAATGGCAATGCAAGGAAAAACCAACGAAATTGACAATAAGCACCAAATCTACTTAATTCTCCAAATCATGCTTCAAAAATTCAAAGGTCATCTATCAGCAATGTTTAAAACAATTGAACTTCTCAACATTCATTTATTCAATGAAAAACATTAAAAACATTAACTAAACTTAAACAAAACTAACTTAAAAGTAAGAACACAAAAACATAAAATGCACCCCACACTTAAAAATTCACATTGTCCTCAATGTGAGCATGCATACTACAGAGGGAGTTTAGATGATACCTGATTTCCATCGTTCCCATATACGATGTGTGGGGTTCCTTCCACCCATAATGCAATTGGAGCCCATGATTGAGAGGATGAACACCATGCAACTTTGAAAAGTGCCCAATGTATTGAAAAGCCTAGGTAGCATTCTTAGGGGAGCAATTGTCCAAAAAGAACATGTGAGGGTTGTCTTAGCTTGATTTTTAAATGCTATAGGGACGTAGTAAGAACCTTTTTCAGTTTGCAACATGGTTTTATATTGGTTTTGCTCTCTCTCACCACCAAGAGTGGGAGAGATGATAATTTGTTGCATACTGTATTCCCCAACCAAAACATCTTTCAAAATTTCCGGGGTCTTTTTAAGTTCAACCAAGTTTGGTTGAATGTGTTCTATATTCTCTTTAGCAATTTGAAATTCTCCCTCAACAATCTCATTATTCACTGGTAAATTGCTCTCATCAATTTCTAATTTGGAAGAATTAGGCTCTACTTCTATGGTCATAGCCACCTCAAGCTTATCTACACTATCTTCACTATAGGGCATGTCATGGAGTTCAGAAAGTTGCATACCTTGTTTCTCTGCATTCAGCTTACTTGGGAATGGGATTGGTGGCATACAAGGATTTAGAGGTTCATGCAATTTTGTCGAAGTCGATGCTTCCAAATTCTCCTCCTCCTTTGATTGAATTAACTCCTCTATGTTTGATTGCATTTCCTCGCCATCTTCTTCATTGTTAGTTCCTGCATCAACGGAATCACAAAAATCGTTATATATCACCTGTTCATCCTTAAAATTTGTGATTACCTCTATTTGCTCCAATTGGCTAGGAATTTCCTCCTCTTGGTGTGCTTGGAGTTGATGTGCCAGTTGCCCAATTTGCATTTCCACCCTCTTCAATGATTCCTCCAAAGAATCAAACCTCTCATTGCTTCCTTCCTAAATTTCTATGCTAATTTGAAGGTAAACATTCAAATCATCTTCCATTGTGGATTTCTCGAATTTATCATGGTTTTGTGAGCTAATTTGAATGAAGGCATTCAAACTATCTTCCAAAGTGGGTTCCTTAAGTTTACTTTGATTTTGCGCGCTAATTTGAATGAAGGCATTCAAACTATATTCTAATGTGGGTTGCTTAAGGTACTCTTGATTTGAATATTGTTCTTGAGAGTAAGAACTTCTTTGGTAAGGTTGAAAAAAATTTGGAGGTGGAATGTGCTGCTGGTTTTCCCAAGAAAAATTTGGGTAGTTTCTCCAATTTGGATTACAAGGATTGGAATATGGATTACTTCTACCCCTTTGCTGGAAACTTTCATAGGCATATTCTTCGTCTTGCCTCTCTTGATATTGTCCATAACCAAATGAACACATGTTTGCACTATGTCCTGCAATGCCACACGCTGAACATACTTCACGAGTAGGCTTAGGAGTTCTTCCTCTGGCATTTAGCATCTTAAGTTGGTTCATTAATTCTGCTAATTGCCATGCCATGTCAGAGTCTGGGTTATCATCATAAACCCCTGAGTACCTTGAAAATTGCATATTTACACAAGGCACTTAGCAAATTAAAGAAAACAAACAAATAATTAAATTGAAAGAAAAACAAAACAAACAAACAAGTCATAGAAAATAAACAAACAATGAAAGAAAAAATTAAACTATTACTACTGTGACAGCCTTCCCCGGCAGCGGTGCCAAAAACTTGTTGCGCTCGAATTAAGTACTACTACAAAGCGTCACTCGCAAGTATACGAGGTAGCTGTAGCAAAGGTGATCGCCCCAAGGTCGTTTCCCCAAGAAGGTGTGGTTCGTAATAGCTTGATTAAAGCAGTTAAATTAAAAGCGAGAGTTTGTTGTTTGGAATGCAAAATAACAATTTAAACCTAAAATTAACGTGCGTAGGATTTGATGTGTGTGATCGGTGGTCATAGGTCCATTCAATCAAAGCTCAATTCTCAATTATCCATTAACATAGCCTTGTAATTAATTTGTTCCTTAAGGTTAATTAGTCAATTACCAATTCATTAGTTCTCACATTCATGAATTAGCAATAGCCAATTATTTTACATTACCAAATTAATGAAACCCTAGAACTTATATTTCTAATTCATTGATAGGGTAATCGATTGCATAATTTCGATATCAAATTTTACCTCTTGGTCCTTCATTCAATATCTAGAGATCAATAGGTAGCTAATCTATTAACCTAGCATACAATCCAATGCAATCAACCAACAACAAGGTACATCAATGGAAATATCAAATCAAAGCATTCAATCAAATATACTACAAACCCTAAGCATGGGTTTTTTAGCTCAACATCTTCAATTTAAAACATTCATTCAACTCAATATAAAACAAATATAAATTGTTCATTGCAATATCAATCTCTTAATGCAACAAAAACAATATTGAACTGAATTAAAAGAGAGAATAGAAAAACCCCTTGTGAAGATGCCAAGAGTAGGATTACTAGTCTTCCTCCTAGCTCCACTTTGATATTTGATAAAGAACTCAAGCCTCTTCAATGGTTGATTCCCTTTGCAATGTGGATGGAGCTTTCTCAAGTCACCAATCCTTCAATTGATTGTGCCTTTGGAAGATGGAATGGAGCTTTCTCAAGTCACCACTCCCTTCAATGAAGCTTCTTCAACCTTTGAGAGTTTATCAACCCACTTGATCCCAAGAACCTTAAAGATCTATCAATAGAAGATGGAGAAGATGAAGATGGAGGATGAAGATGAGGAACAAGGAGAGTGTCACTCTCTCCTCATCCCAAATTGGTGTTTGCCCCTCCTCTCTTTTCTTTTCTCTCACTCAAAACCCTAGCCGTCATCCCCTTTTTTTCTTTTGTCGTGCAAAAGATTTTATAGAAATTCATGTGACACGGCCAAGCTTGGGTGAGCTTGGCAGTGTCTCTTGCCCTTTTCCTCGCTTTCCTTTAGGTGACACAGCCAAGCCAAGGTTGGCTTGGTCATGTCTCTTGATTAGCATGGGACACGGCCAAGACAACTGGCCGTGTCCCTCACTGTTTCATTTTTCTTCTCTTTCTTTCTTTTCTTTGGAGCTTGAGTGAGACACGGCCAAGTTGGATGAGACACGGCAGTGTTGGATGTCTTTGGAGGGACACGGCCAAGGACACGGCCCTGTCCCCTGGGTGTGTCCTCTCCTGCTTGATTTTCCTCTCTTCTTCTTTGGAGTGTGACACGGCCAAGCCAGGGTGAACTTGGCCGTGTCTGACATTTTTGGAGGGACACGGCCAGAGGCTTGGCCGTGTCCCCTGAGTGTGTCACCTTCTGATCTTCATTTTTGCTCTTTCTTGCTCTGTTCTTTGGTTTTGCTCATTAGGTGAGACACGGCCAGAGACTTGGCCGTGTCTTTGGGTGTGTCTCTTCCTGTTTCTTCATTTTTGCTCTATTTTTCACTGTTTTGATCTTCCAAGGGTGTTTTTGCTCTCAAACCTAAAAACAAACACAATAAACAAACTTAAAACAAAAATCAATCAAAACATTAACTAAAACACACATAAAATCATACTAAAAACTAGTACAAAAATGACCTAAACATGACATGCCCATGTCACTGAACGTGTCATAGCTATTGTGTTGTAGGAGTTTTGGCATGGGCAGGGACACACCCATGTCTTTTGACATGCCTTATCTGCTTTAATACAGAGCTTAGAACACGGTCATTGACACGCCTATGTCACTGAGCATGTCAAAGCTTCTGTGTTGTGGATTTAGGACACGGTCATTAACCCACCCGTGTTGTTGAGCGTGTCATATATAGAGTTTACCTTAGATAGTTCTTTTCCTTACTTTCCTTTGTGTATCTTATCCTTGTGTTGAGAGGTTTTGTTTATAGCTATAAGTGTATCACTAAGTGATTATTTATAATCACATTTGGTTTAGGCTTTGAGAAGACTTGAGTTACCCTAGTCCAAGTGTTGAGGAATATCTTAGAAGAGGAGGTTGAAAGTGGTGATTGTTGCTTTTAGAGGTAAGTACAAACTTTGAATACATTGCTTATATTTACATGACATTTGGACTTAACACATTCAATTAGAAAATGTGTTAAGTTACTTACTACATTATTAGTACATGAGTAATATGCTATACTTTGTATAATGTCACAAATGCATTATATGTAATCTGAACTTTGTGCAAAATATCATAATGACCCAAAACGTAAGGGTAATGCAATTTGTTATTTATACATTAAGGATGGTATGTAAAGCCATTGGTGATGGCTATATTTTTATAAATGATGTAACACCCCGATACTCCATATAAATACTATACATATACCTAGCATACATACAGTACATATATAAAGCATAAGGATGTCACTTTTCATCGCTATTTAAGAAAATCCTTTAACAGTGTTCAAATCACAATACATTAATTGAAAGAACATTTACAAAATCATTATACTTTAATGATCTTACATATATGATAATCTTACATAATTTTAACATTTCCTTTATACATATGAATACACTTCATAAAAGAAATACATTATTATTCAAAAGTTTTACATGTATGCATCACCCTCTAGTTGGTCTCGACAAACTCATACTCTTCTCGTGGCTTACCGAAATACTTCATATCTTCCACCTAGTCACCTGCGCGATTACACAACCGCGCTAAGCCCGAGAGCTTAGTAGTACAAATAACATATAAACATACAATATATATATTCCAACATAACAAGATATATTAATACTAAGTACTTATAATTTCTTAGCATGTTTGTATTTTCATTCTTAATTGCAGCTTTCATATGTCTCTTCTAATTTAATATGTTATCTACATAAATACGTATCATTATCACCAATCACAGATCCATCACTAATATTCACAATCAATATATCAATACACCCATTAACATGTCATAATTCATAACATTTCATGTTATTATTTATTCACAATTCACCACTTAAGAATCACATTTCCAACAAAGGTAATCATAGATCTCATTACTCATTTAGTTCAACCTTTATATAACACATTGAAAACAAAGACAGACTCGGGCCCAAAAACTCTAATATGTTATTCAAAGTTCAGAGTCAACTGCTTTGATCATATTCACAATAATCAAGCCCGTAGGCAACATGTATCATATCTCTATCCATGGATAGTGTAACAGACCCAGTCTTTTGGACCATCAACCCATTAACATGAGGAGATCCTCAACCCGGCTAAACTGTTACAAATGGAAGTGGTTTACGGGCCTCCCATTTCACCATCATTCCATTTTCACATTTCTCATCTGGAATCGGCTTACGGGCCTCCCATTTCGCCTATCCAGGAATTCATATCATAATTACCAATTGGAATCGGTTTACGGGCCTCCCATTTCACCTATCCAATGGTTCATAGGCATGCCATCAAAACAGGACTCTGAAAGTTGAATCAACATATTAGATACACAATTCATTAATTATTTCATTATCAATTTCCATTTCAATTGAATCATCATAGCCAATCACAATGGCATCATATCACATTTGAATCATCATAGCCAATCACAATGGCATCATATCACATTTGAATCATCATAGCCAATCACAATGGCATCATATCACATTTGAATCATCATAGCCAATCACAATGGCATCATATCACATTTAAATCATCATATTAATATACAACATCAATTACATTAATTAAACAAATGTATCATTATTCAATCATATCATTCACCTCATTATAACTCAAAACATTAGTTCACATCTCTTTATGTCTCAATTTACACTAAGGTAATTCATTATAAAAGTAATTATAATAATAATAAATTGCATTGCACATACCTTTGTGAATGATCCTCATCTCTTCCACACTATACAAGTCATAATATTAATCACATTATAACACTTCATCACTCAAGTATACATAATCCAACACATTACACATTCATTAAGAATTATCTCTATTGTGATCCTTGACAACTCAATTGGATGATTTATTTAACATGTGTTTGAGGATCTTATTGTAGGATTAGGTTATTTCAAATAAAACAGAACATAACGTTACTCGCGGTCGCTACAAACCAGGGTACGACCGCTATACACAATCGAAAGATGGAACCTTATCACAGTAGGTTTCGCGGTCAGAAGTCCGACCTAAGTCGCGACCGCCCTTCACAATCAAAAGATGAACCCTAACACAGTAGGTTTCGCGGTCAGAAGTCCGACCTAAGTCGCGACCGCACTTCATATAATAGCGACCGCACTTAACATTATAGCGACCGCCCCAAATTACGGGTCTCTCATACAAAACCCTAAACATAGCCACATCTCTTTGCAATGAACCAAAACACATAACACACAACATAAACTTATTCAAATAGACCTCATCAAAGTCACTAACACTTATTTTGCATGTATAGCACAATATTCACATTAACCATACATTTACTCACTTATCACTTCAAAACCCTAAAACCAACATCATTCTTGTTCTTCTACTATCAACATCCCCTTAAGCCTACAATCTTTACAACCAACTCAACACCAATTCAATCTTTTAACATACAATCAATTTTAACACTTGTAAACACATACCAAACACACCAAATCATCACATCAACAATTTATAACTCATCTTAGACACAACTTCCAAATTAACAAAGGAAAACAAGAAAGTACTTACCTTAAATGAAGAAATTCCACAAATCTTTAACCAAATCCCTTGATTCCTTCTTCAATTTGGTTCTAGCATCAAGAACACTTCTCTTCCTCTCTCTTTTCTCCCATGGCCGGCACACCAAAGAGAAGAAAAGAAAAATCCATAAAAGTCAACCATGTCTTCTTCTTTAAATCTCCACCACACAATTCAAAAGAATTATTACTAAAATACCCTTCATCCATTTAACTTAACTTTTGTCTCTTATGTGCCCATTCATGTAATTTCACATATCACACATAAATATCCTCTTCCACTAACCATCACCTTGACTCTTCCTTTGACCAACTTATATGTTATATATATCATCATATAAACAACATATATACTTCTCTCTAAACCCTCTTTTCTTTCCCAAAACACATATGCATAAACATTCTCTTCCAATTTCTTTTCTTATCAAATAACATATACATTCAATCACATTTAAAACCAACAACATAATCAAAACTTCTAAGGCATACTTGAGGATATTACAATTCTCCCCCTCTAAAAAGAAATTTCGTCCTCGAAATTATCCATCACAATAACAACCCATTTATAACAAATCACCATTTTAATATCCATGTGAAGATAATCATATTCTTACATTATGATTTCCTCAAATCACATAACTTTTACTCTTCCCTTTAATTCAAACATCTTTTCCCCATTCATAACTCATTTATGTATCAGCATTTTACCTCTTATATACATTATCATACATATCTTATACTCTTAGCATAACTATACATATTAAATCTCGATAATATTAATTCGCAATCTTAGCAAAATTTAGATCAATCGATCTAGCTATCATAATATAACCATATCTCAATATACATGACCTAATTCAATTAGGTCAAACTTATTCTCAAATTCTAATCCCTCAGGATCCATCCGTTCAACTTTTTGAGACTATCCTCATTAATAACAAATCTCTTTAAATTATCTTTCCATATCCATATATATATATATATATTGCTTATATAATAGCGGTGTAATCTCACATAATTCTCATACTATAATTATCACCCATAGGTCATTCATTTAACATTATTTCTATCCATTAATTCATCTTATACAAAAATATATTCAATATCATTTTCAATTATATCTCATAATTTCTCCCATTATCATTTCCTCACATTATCATATCATTACTATATATACATAATCACTTTTCTATCTATTCTCCAAGATTCAAAACATTTACACAGTTCTCTTCTCTTCCCATACTTTTTATAATTATAAACAAATTTCTAACATAGAACTTGAAAAGATATAACTTTACCATTCATAACTTCTAACCATGTTTCTTAAAACAAAATTTTCAACCTCACCCACATAATACTATAATCATATTATCTCAGACCCAAATCTGCTGAGAACAAAATTCACCAGCCAATTACACTAACAAACCTTACGGCCGGAGTATTTTAATAATCACGTCTGTAGTTTATAAATCAATATTGCTTCTCTATTATTCTTCTTCAAACATTTCCAATTACAGTACTAAGTTTACATATTCCTTCTCTATACTTTTGTTATTCCCAAAAGTTAACATAATTCAACTTTGTTCCAAAACAATTTACTCTTGATCATAAGATCATCATTAGCCTAACTTACATCAACAATATTATTTATAACATCTTTATGCACAACATTCAATCATATACAAATTCATTTATTACTCCACTTCTAATCTATCTCTTGTAAAACTTTTCATACATTATACTTCCCTTCATATTTTACACATATACATATAATATTTTCACGTGCATAATCCTTGAACCAGAAAACATTATATAATAGTCTAGCTCAATTATTATCATAACAATTCATCATCCAGTGTTACTCGAATCCTTTCTCACTCTTCATTTCATCTCATAGTCGAACTCTGCATAGATCAAGACCTAATCTCTCATAGGTCCACTAATACATGCCATATCATTCTCCATACCACTAGACAAGTAATTATATCCCATTTACATTCAAAGGTCACATTCACAATGTGACTTGCTTTCCACATTTCTTACATATATACACATAATCATACAATTATATTTAATTCCTCTTTTACATATCATCAACACAATTTAACATTTATTACTTTCATTGCACAACATCATTCTTATCCCTTTTTGATATGATTTAATTGTTTATCACTCCACACATACATACACTCTAACCATAATAATATTTCACAAAATCTTAATCACAATACTAAGGTGACACCTCTCTCACCTTTATTTTTTTTTTAAATGCATTTAATATACCATCTTTATATCCATTTGTTTACCATTCCACATATATATACATATTACATCCAATCATCTACACATTGAGCCCAATAACCTCTATACAATTTCTAAGTCTAATTATCACAATTCTCAGTTTCTTGAATCAACGTTGTTCAATCCAATTCTTACTATCAATCTTATCACATGACCTTACTTCGCACAAATCTGTCAATGCAAGTGTAATCATTCTCAATATTAATAGATATGTAGTTGTATAGGTTACAAACACGCAATACTATGCGTACATTACATTCTCAAGTGATCAACTCAATCCTTGATCACTAACATATTACATCACTTTATCACATTTCAAGTAGTCAACATTATCATGACTATTTCATCACTTGTCAAACTTTTAATTCATCAAATTACATATTTGTAAATCATTTTTAATATGTAACATTATTTATTCCACATAGATCATATACATACTATACATTAAACTTTCACTATTCAAGTATTCTTTTATTGAAACTTAATTTACTAACCTTACGTTAGTAATATCAGCTTTAAAACTCATATATAAGCCATAGTATAACATCAAAACAAAACATTTTATATATGTATATCACATATTACCACCATTACCATGAGCCTTCACCATATTCAAACATATTACACTTTTAACATTAAAATCACAATGTTGCATTACCATAACAATAAAAACAATATCAATATTCATGTTATGCATTCAACCAATAAAGCTCATACTTACAAATGTCACATTTCATTGTTTCAATAGTTATATCATCATCCATTATACTCATTCAACATAAACACACATAACCCAACAAGTATTTAATATTATAATCAAAGTTCATTTTCAATCAACAATCATGATCTCATATATGAACCTTCCCCCAACCAGGTCGGTTGCCCACTGGGCCTCAAGCCACTGCCAATCTCAGGGGTCCGCAGAAGGCAGACAGGTTCATTCATTTATATCTTTTAAACATTACTTTCTCAATTCATTTCATTCTCATAATCAAATTAGGCAAACATGCCTCAGTCATTTCAAACCACATCACTCAAATGTACATAATCAATGGCATTACACAAACTTTTTCAATGATCATCATACCTTTCACATTTCATATATCATCATTGATATATATATATATCAATTTATCTTATTCATAATTTTAGAATTATCCACATACATTTTGTTTATATCGATTAACTCACTTAATATTTCACCAGATTCTCATCAATTAATAACCTATCTATCTATTTATTTATTTCTTTATATTACATCCACATCTCAATAAGCAATAATTCAATATTTGCTTTCTTTAATTTTCCTCTCATGCAGAACTTTATCCACATGTTATTATTCATCTCATCTCATCTAGTTCAATTACATTACAATTCACATAATGCCACATCCGAGACCAACCTAGGTGTGAATGCATATGCATGTATTACAAATTCTATTTCCAAACTTTTCCTCTTTACTTCCATTTAAACTTTTCAAAACTCTTCTTTTTAATTCATTTTAAGCATTTCAAAACTTTTTCTTTTTAATTTCACTTAGGCCGAGAATCTCGAACCTAAGCTCTGATACCAAAATAATTGTAACACCCCGATACTCCATATAAATACTATACATATACCTAGCATACATACAGTACATATATAAAGCATAAGGATGTCACTTTTCATCGCTATTTAAGAAAATCCTTTAACAGTGTTCAAATCACAATACATTAATTGAAAGAACATTTACAAAATCATTATACTTTAATGATCTTACATATATGATAATCTTACATAATTTTAACATTTCCTTTATACATATGAATACACTTCATAAAAGAAATACATTATTATTCAAAAGTTTTACATGTATGCATCACCCTCTAGTTGGTCTCGACAAACTCATACTCTTCTCGTGGCTTACCGAAATACTTCATATCTTCCACCTAGTCACCTGCGCGATTACACAACCGCGCTAAGCCCGAGAGCTTAGTAGTACAAATAACATATAAACATACAATATATATATTCCAACATAACAAGATATATTAATACTAAGTACTTATAATTTCTTAGCATGTTTGTATTTTCATTCTTAATTGCAGCTTTCATATGTCTCTTCTAATTTAATATGTTATCTACATAAATACGTATCATTATCACCAATCACAGATCCATCACTAATATTCACAATCAATATATCAATACACCCATTAACATGTCATAATTCATAACATTTCATGTTATTATTTATTCACAATTCACCACTTAAGAATCACATTTCCAACAAAGGTAATCATAGATCTCATTACTCATTTAGTTCAACCTTTATATAACACATTGAAAACAAAGACAGACTCGGGCCCAAAAACTCTAATATGTTATTCAAAGTTCAGAGTCAACTGCTTTGATCATATTCACAATAATCAAGCCCGTAGGCAACATGTATCATATCTCTATCCATGGATAGTGTAACAGACCCAGTCTTTTGGACCATCAACCCATTAACATGAGGAGATCCTCAACCCGGCTAAACTGTTACAAATGGAAGTGGTTTACGGGCCTCCCATTTCACCATCATTCCATTTTCACATTTCTCATCTGGAATCGGCTTACGGGCCTCCCATTTCGCCTATCCAGGAATTCATATCATAATTACCAATTGGAATCGGTTTACGGGCCTCCCATTTCACCTATCCAATGGTTCATAGGCATGCCATCAAAACAGGACTCTGAAAGTTGAATCAACATATTAGATACACAATTCATTAATTATTTCATTATCAATTTCCATTTCAATTGAATCATCATAGCCAATCACAATGGCATCATATCACATTTGAATCATCATAGCCAATCACAATGGCATCATATCACATTTGAATCATCATAGCCAATCACAATGGCATCATATCACATTTGAATCATCATAGCCAATCACAATGGCATCATATCACATTTAAATCATCATATTAATATACAACATCAATTACATTAATTAAACAAATGTATCATTATTCAATCATATCATTCACCTCATTATAACTCAAAACATTAGTTCACATCTCTTTATGTCTCAATTTACACTAAGGTAATTCATTATAAAAGTAATTATAATAATAATAAATTGCATTGCACATACCTTTGTGAATGATCCTCATCTCTTCCACACTATACAAGTCATAATATTAATCACATTATAACACTTCATCACTCAAGTATACATAATCCAACACATTACACATTCATTAAGAATTATCTCTATTGTGATCCTTGACAACTCAATTGGATGATTTATTTAACATGTGTTTGAGGATCTTATTGTAGGATTAGGTTATTTCAAATAAAACAGAACATAACGTTACTCGCGGTCGCTACAAACCAGGGTACGACCGCTATACACAATCGAAAGATGGAACCTTATCACAGTAGGTTTCGCGGTCAGAAGTCCGACCTAAGTCGCGACCGCCCTTCACAATCAAAAGATGAACCCTAACACAGTAGGTTTCGCGGTCAGAAGTCCGACCTAAGTCGCGACCGCACTTCATATAATAGCGACCGCACTTAACATTATAGCGACCGCCCCAAATTACGGGTCTCTCATACAAAACCCTAAACATAGCCACATCTCTTTGCAATGAACCAAAACACATAACACACAACATAAACTTATTCAAATAGACCTCATCAAAGTCACTAACACTTATTTTGCATGTATAGCACAATATTCACATTAACCATACATTTACTCACTTATCACTTCAAAACCCTAAAACCAACATCATTCTTGTTCTTCTACTATCAACATCCCCTTAAGCCTACAATCTTTACAACCAACTCAACACCAATTCAATCTTTTAACATACAATCAATTTTAACACTTGTAAACACATACCAAACACACCAAATCATCACATCAACAATTTATAACTCATCTTAGACACAACTTCCAAATTAACAAAGGAAAACAAGAAAGTACTTACCTTAAATGAAGAAATTCCACAAATCTTTAACCAAATCCCTTGATTCCTTCTTCAATTTGGTTCTAGCATCAAGAACACTTCTCTTCCTCTCTCTTTTCTCCCATGGCCGGCACACCAAAGAGAAGAAAAGAAAAATCCATAAAAGTCAACCATGTCTTCTTCTTTAAATCTCCACCACACAATTCAAAAGAATTATTACTAAAATACCCTTCATCCATTTAACTTAACTTTTGTCTCTTATGTGCCCATTCATGTAATTTCACATATCACACATAAATATCCTCTTCCACTAACCATCACCTTGACTCTTCCTTTGACCAACTTATATGTTATATATATCATCATATAAACAACATATATACTTCTCTCTAAACCCTCTTTTCTTTCCCAAAACACATATGCATAAACATTCTCTTCCAATTTCTTTTCTTATCAAATAACATATACATTCAATCACATTTAAAACCAACAACATAATCAAAACTTCTAAGGCATACTTGAGGATATTACAAATGAGATAATTAAGGCATTGTGCCTAGTGTGATCTTGAGAATATGATAAAGATATTGATAATGGAATTATGAAAGAATTGTGTGCCTAATATGTTATTCAATTTTTAGAGTTTTGTGTTTGGCGGCATGCCTAAAAGGTAACAGTCCCTTGAAGCTAGGTTGGGCTTAGTCCTTGAAGCCTAGTTGGGATGTTACATGAGGTAGTAGTCCCTTAAAGCTGGGTTAGGCCTAGTCCTTGAAGCCTAGTTAGGATGTTACATATGAGGTAATCCTCATTGTAATTATGATTTGCCTTCGGGGCTAGATACATGGTGTTATCTTAGACCAAAGTAGTAACTCTGAGATTTGAATAGCATATTCGATTATTTTGGGCCCATGCTTGTGTTTTTTTATGTGAATTATGAATTATGGAACAATTGAGCAATACATTAAGATATAATGATATAATGTTATGAGATATAATATCCTTATGTGTTGTGCATTGGCATTGCATTTGAACTATATTGTTATCAAAGTTTGTATCACTAAGCTTTTGGCTTAGCGTGATTGTGATTCATCGCGCAGGTGACAGGGTAGATTTGGTTGAGCCGGAGAGTTCGTCTAGACCGAGTCGAGTCTAGGCTTGAGACCTTGAGTGCAGAGTTGATTATTGGACATCAAGATCAGAGACAAACTGCTAGCATGTATATATTTCATATTTTTGTACATATTGATTTCATGTATATATATGTATATTACACAAACTACCAAAAATGTTTTGGATAAACCTTTGGTAATGAAATTATATATGTGTTTTAGCAAGTAATATTTCATCTATTATCTATATGATATCAGTTAAATGATTTAAGGTTATACATATTTTATTAGTGATGATTTGTTTTTTTTTAAAAATGGGTTGTGACATTCTTGTATTCTATATTCGTATATTACATATGTTGGGTGTATGTAGTGTACGTATATTAGGTATAAGGGTGTTACATTTGTTTTGGTGTCAGAGCAAAGGTTTGAGGTTCTCAACCTATGTGGGTTGTAAGAAAAAGAAAATTGAGAATTTTAAATATGATTTTTAAATATGATATATGCATTAGCACTGGCAGTTTCTGATCTCTGATGTGGTAATTTCTGCTGTGTTTACAGATATAAGTATTTATGGTATCTCAGACACGTCAGTCTACAAAGGGTAGAGATGGAGCTACAGTTGAGATAGCTGGAGGGGCACCTACTCATGTGATAGAGAGACTAGTAGTTGATGAGATTTCTCCATGCTGGATACGGCATATGGTGGAGCTGTTAAGGCAGGCTCCAGTTTAGCAGCCGCCGCCACCACAGTAGCAGCCGCAGTTATCGATGAGGAAATATGATAAACTGAGCAAGTTTGGAGCTAAGGACTTTATTGGTACTACATACCCTGTTATAGCAAAGCAGTAGCTAGAAAGAGTCCAGAGAGTGTTCATCCAGCTACAGGCTACACCAGAAGAAAAGTTTGATTATGCCAGATCTCTTTTATAGAGGGATGCATATGATTAGTGAAAGACGATTCCACATGCCCTGGATAATCCACTAACCTGACCTACGATAGTTTTCTGCAGGAGTTCGAGCAGAAGTATACTCTGAGGGAGTATAAAGATTCAAAGATGATAAAGTTCTTAAGTTTGAGGTAGGATAGCAGGACTGTATTGGAGTATGAGATAGAGTGTACTCGGCTGAGTCAGTATGCTGGTGGGATCATTTCTGATGAGATTGATCGGTATCGAAGGTTTGAAGAGGGGTTGAGACCCTCTATCATGTGCATTATCGCAGGCTCCCGATATTAGGATTTTTTCCAGTTGGTTGTAGCTGCCAGGAGTGTTGAGAGAGCATAGGGTCTTGCAGCAACTGCTAGAGATGAGGAGACTAGAGCTAGAAGACACCAGATTGAGGTAGGGTCTTCATCTGTGAAGAGAGGCTGAGGAGGATATTTTTTGAGGTTTAGTAGGAGCCAGAGATAGTTTGGTAGGACAGTACAGCAGCAGAGACAGAGATTGAGAACTATAGTTTCTGTGGCTAGTGCTCCGACTCCAATAGTTCAGAGGCCAGTTCCATATACCTGTGTTCTTTGTGGTAGGGCACATGGGGGTGCTTGCTGTAAGACAGGTGGACCAGCAGTTGTTATAGATGTGGTCACTAGATCACTTTTTCAGAGATTGTCTAGAGCCATCAGAGGATAGACATACAGATACTACAGTTTCTCGACCCAGTGTTAGAGGAGGTCATGGTGGCAGAGGTTCTAGCAGAGGAGGTTGGAGATGGTCTGGTCAGAGAGGAGGATCTACCACAGGTAGTAGACTAGATGAGGCAGGGCCATCTCAGCTGGTATATGTGATGCAGAGGCAACCAGATACTTCAGCTGTTATTGCTGGTACTTTTTTTTATTTGGTACTTCAGTTCTTTCTTTGATAGACCCTGGGTTGACTCATTCATACATTACTACATCCATCTTGCCTATGACTGATTTACATTCAGAGTCCCTAGGATTTGATGTTTTGGTGACAAATCCTTTAGGGCATAGTGTTATGTTAGCAAGGTGCACCGAAATAGTCCGGTTGTGGTTCAAGATGAGGAGTTCCTTGATGACTTGATTGAGATGCCTTTTAGGGAGTATGATTTAATTTTAGGTATGGATTGGTTATCTAAGCATGAGCTTGTGGTAGATTGTCAGCAAAAGTGTATTACCCTAAGAACCTATGATGGTAGGAATGTGATGGTATCTAGTGAGCAGACACATCTTTCATCCATTTTTATTTCAGCTGTTTCAGCTGTTTCAGCTAGGAGGATTCGGAAGGGATGTGAGGCTTATCTTGCTCATGTTGTAGATACCAGAGTAGTGGGTTCTCAGCTTAACAGTATACCCACAGTTGCTGAGTTTCCAAATGTCTTTCCTGAGGAGTTGCCAGGGACACCCCTTGAGAGAGAGATTGAGTTTGGTATCGATTTGTTGCCTAGTACCACTCCCATCTCTGTTACTCCTTATCATATGGCACCTACTGAGTTGAGAGAGTTGAAGGTGCAGTTGCAAGAGTTGTTGGATAAAATGTTTATTTACCCTAGTGTGTCTCCATGGGGAGCGCCTGTTTTGTTTGTGAAGAAGAAGGATCATACCTTAAGATTGTGCATTGATTACGGCGGTTGAATAAAGTGACCATCAAGAACAAGTATCCATTGCCTCGGATAGATGATCTCTTTGATCAGTTGAAAGGAGCAACAATATTCTCTAAGATTGACTTAAGATCAGGGTACCATCAATTGAGAGTCAGAGATGAAGATGTACCTAAGATAGCTTTTCGCACGAGGTATGGGCATTATGAGCTTTTGGTGATGCCCTTTGGATTGACAAATGCATAAGCAACAATTATGGATTTGATGAATAGGGTATTCAGACCCTATCTAGATCAATTTATGGTGGCTTTCATTGATGATATTTTGGTTTATTCACATAATGAGGAGGATCATGACAAACATTTGCGGATTGTATTACAGACTCTGAGAGAGAAGCAGTTGTATGCTAAGCTATCTAAATGTGAGTTTTGGCTTGATCAAGTGACTTTTCTAGGTCATGTGGTTTCAGCACAAGGTATTACAGTTGATCCGAGTAAAGTTAAAGCTATTTTGAATTGGAGTCCACCGAAGATTGTGATAGAGGTTAGAAGTTTTCTAGTTTTGGCAGGCTATTATCGACAGTTTGTGAAAGGTTTTTCAAGCTACTCCACTCACCAGATTACTTTGGAAGGGAGTTAGATTCATGTGGACAGATTAGTGTTAGGCGAGCTTTGAGCAGCTAAGGGAGATGTTGACTCAGGCTCCTATCCTTACTCTGCCTGTGGAAGGTAAACCTTATGTGATTTATAGTGATGCTTCACATAGTGGTTTAGGTTGTGTTCTGATGCAGGACGGTAGAGTTATTGCTTATGCCTCTCGACAATTGAAACCGCATGAGCTGAATTACCCGACGCATGATTTGGAGTTAGCAGGTATAGTTTTTGCTTCGAAGATTTGGCGACATTACTTGTATGGGGAGAAGTGTTTCATTTATACGAATCACAAGAGTTTGAAATATCTGGGTGTTCAGAGAGAGCTAAATCTTCGGCAGAGATGATGATTAGAATTGATTAAAGACTATGATTGTTTAATTGATTATCATCCTGGTAAGGCTAATGTTGTTGCTGATGCCTTGAGTCGAAAGTCTTTGGCAGGTTTGACTGCTTATTCGCTCTTGTTGCTTATTGAGTTGAGAGCATTGCATGCCAGATTTGAGTCTTGTGATGATGGTGCATTGATGGCTCAGTTACAATTGAGGCCGGTGTTATTGGATTAGATTAGGGAGACTCAGTTCGCAGATGAGAGAATTTGGAGAATTGTATTAGATTGTCAAAAGGGGGGAGAGTCGAGACTTTCATGTGAAAAGTGATGGCAGTTTATGGTACAAAAATAGGTTGTGTGTTCCTGATGATGCAGGACTAAAAAGAGTAATTTTGGAGGAAGCACATTAGTCAGTTTATGCTATGCACCCTGGGAGTACCAAGATGTATTAGGATTTGAAATAATATTATTGGTGGTCAGGTATTGTAGACCCTTAATTTTTGACCCAATCCGGTCCAATATGTTTTATTTAGTCCAAAATGATTTTTGTCGTCTAATTAGTCCAAAATAATTTTATTAAATAATTTTTGCTTTAGTATCTAATTTTTATTAATAAAAAATAAAAATAAACAAATAAAAATTAAAAATAAAAATAAAAATAAAAATCATAGTCGAAAAAATCGGAGACGAAAAAATCATCGTACGAGCCCGTGGGCATTTCGCACGCTGAAAAATTCTGCCTGCGAAATGGCTACGGGCCCGTTCCCCCCACGCTGCCGCAGCCAACTGCGGCAGAATTTTTTTGCCAGCGCATTTTTTTCTGCGGCAATTTTTTTCGGCAGCGCAAATTTTTCGACATAAATTTTTCGAAATCTAATTCAATTAGGTTTCGGTTTCTTTTTTTTATTAATATTACTTACCTTAACTAATTAGGGATAAACCATATCAAACCGCTATAAATAAGGACCAAAGACAATTAAAAAAGGGGAGACCGAGAGCGACAAGGAAAAAAGAAGATCCAAATTCATAAAGGAAAAGCTTGACTTCAATTGATTTTAAAGTAGCAGAAACAAGATTTAAGGGATTAAAAAGGCAACAAGGCTGGTCCTTTGAGCTTGTTCATCCAAGAAGCAATTTTGGTGCAACTTACAAAAGAAGGTATGAAATTCTAATTTCTTTATTTTTTTTTTGCACAGTAGCTAAAACTAGGAATTTGCTTTTTTTTCAAAATCTAAAAGCTTAGAACCTTAAATTAGTTTTTCTGAAGTTAAAAGCTTTATTTCATTGGTTTATCTTCCAAAAGGCTTAAAATTGTTATTTTTACTTCTTAAAAATCTTAAAACTCTAATTGAACATATTTTTCAACAAAACTAAGATTTAAATTTTGTTTCTTTTAAAATTTTAAAGTAGGTTCTATTTCATTCAAAAAACCTTAAAAAACATCTTTTCTACTTATAAAAACTTTAATTTGTTTGTTTAAATTCATATAATTTCATGAAATTATCAAATTGATTTCCAAATTCCTAAAAATTAATTCACCACCCGTGACCCTAAATTCTAAAAATACTAAACCCAAATTCAACTTCCAAAATTCAAAATAATGAACCCTAATCCTTTTAAAACTTTAAACCCTATTTTTTATGAACCCTAATCCTTTTAAAACATTAAAAACCATAAAACCATAAATAGATTAAATTTACACAGTAGCTTAGAAACCCAATAACCGAAAATCATAAATCAAAGTATTTTAAAGTGTCTAAAACCCTAGTTTCATGATTTCACCATTCAAACCTTAATTTTTTTAATCAAAGTGTCTTACCAACCTTTTAAAAACATAAAATCTTTAATCTATTTTAATTCCATAAAAGTCACAGTAGCTTAAATTCATGAAATTTCCAAAATTTTAACACATGAGATAAAGAACCCTAAATGGAAATAGTAGCTATAATTTGGACTTTTTATTTGCTTTATTCAATTCTATATTTGATTATGCTTTGATTTATTTTATATGCTTTAATTTATTTAAGTTCAATACTTAGTTTATTTTATTTATCATGGCTGGATGTTTACTTTTTATTTATATTTAAATACCTTTGATGATTGATTTACTTATTATGAATGGTTATTTACTTTTATCAATTTATTTAGACTTCCAAATGTTGTAAGAGGTATGTTTCCACTTGGTGGGTACCTCATTAGTTAAATATCTTGTAATTTAATTTGCTTTTCTATTTTAGTACCAATGTAAAGGGCATGTTTCTACCTTTTGGTGGGTGTCCTATTTAGGTGTGTGATGTAAGGACATGTTTCGATCCTTGGATGGGTGTCCATTTATTTGTTTTGTTTGGACATTGCTTTGATTTTAATATAATGATGCTTTCTTTTAATTATTGTGTGTAATATGGATAATGTTATTATATTTAAGAATTTTATAATATTAAGATCTGTAAAGGAGGCCGGTTCCAATGAACCGGCCGTTGTGGGGGTGCTGGGCCATTTCTCACCTTCCCCACACGTACCCAACTTTCTAAACCCATTAAGGGGTTGGGGATTCCTTAGGAATCGAGTCATCCACCCCTTTCTTTTTCCCTGCCCGTCCGGGTGGCGACTCCATTTTCTTCGAACTTAGGTCCGTGTTCTCTAAGGCCCCAAGCCTAAACAGTGCTGAAGTCGCAAGAACCATTCCACCGGGAGTGGGGGGCGAAAATCCCTGCTCACAGTGGCGACTCCACTGGGGATAAGAGAAGTTGATTCCCTTGGTCTTTATATTATTTTATTCTTTCTTATAACGATATTATCCATTGCATCATCTTAGATTGCATTGTGTGCGTGAGTTAGGACGCCCATGTTACCCGTGTTATGTTATGTAAGGGATACCATACTTTCACTCAAGGTATGGAGATCGAGCATGGCATAACCACTCATAGCCTCGTACCATTTGGTATATACTTGCTATGGGAACCTAAGCCTTTTAACCTAAAGACTAAAGCTCATGTAATTGGCCTAGTTACTTTCCTTAGGTTTTTACCCCAAATGCATGTTGTTTGACTATAGTTAGTTTATCTTAGTCTAAATCATGGCTTATTTGGTTTGTTCTTTTTCTAATATGACCTAAGTATATTGTAAGCTCAAAATAATTTTTTCTTTAAAGTCCAAAAGACCAAAGCTATTTTCAAAATTTTTCAAGATGGTCTTTGGACATAAGACTTTTGTAAAAACAAATCGAAAATTCTTTGGCCCATGGCCCAAATACTAAACCCAAAATCTATTTTTTAAAAAATCTTTTACAATGGGCTTAGAAACAAAACTATTTTCGCCCAACCTTTCTTACAAAGAGCTTGCAAAATATTGAGGTCAATTATGAAATACCAAAAATCAATTGTGGGCCTAGTTTACACTAAGAATAAATTAACCATGGGCTTGTTTTTGGCATGAACCATTAGTTACTCTTTTCAAGTGAGAAATCTATCTATAATAAACCTCTTAATTTAGTTTTAATCCAATATAACATAAAAGCTACTTTATTTGGTTGAATGGATTAAAACCTAATTAATGGGAATTATCATGGATGGATTTCCATTTTTGAAAATATAACTATTGGTTGAAACATCCGAGGGAATTATTCGAAAACAAGATACCCCATATTGGTATTTTGTTAACCATATTCCTAGGAAAAGGGACTCGCCATTCATGTATGGATGTTATAAGGTTGGAAGGAACGTCTTGTTTTTATCAGTTGATTGTTTGTGCATACATGCATACATGCATACATTTGCATCTCATATACTTGATTCTCTCTGGCTCACAGCCCTGGATTACGATAGTTCTAAAGCTTACAACAATCCGACCTATGCCGGAGATGAAGTATCTAGCAACGACTCAATCACTTGCTCACCAAAAACAATGGAGCCCGAACAAATTCAAAGGATGGTGGATGAGGCCCTCAATGCCAAGATGGAAGAAATCAAAGAGGCCCTAGCTGAGACCATGAAGAACCAATTGACTACAATCTTAGAGAATCATGCCGAGGCATCTGCTAGCACTAAGAAACCAAAGGACAAAGGGAATACTAAAGTTAGTGAAGTAGTTTTTGATGATGAAAAAGTGATCATTAATGATGATGATGATTGGGCTCAATACTACCAAGATGTTCAAGAAAAGAAGAAAGAACCGAAGGCTGTTGAGAAGGCAACTATTGAAAAGACCGAGACATTTGATGTTGAAAAGATGATTGCTAATTTAGAAAAGAAATTTGAGAAGAAGTTGAAAATCGAAGAGATGTCTGAGATCAATAAACTATTTGAACAAGATGAAGAGGTCCCTTATAAATTCAAGATGCCTTCCTTTGCTAAGTACAATGGCACCGAAAATCCTCATCTTCACGTGAAGTAGTACATCACTGCCATGCAGTCTGCCCGAGCTACTAAGGCTCAAACCCTAAGGTACTTTATGCTCTCATTGGACCCTGTTGTCCAAAATTGGTTCAATACCTTAGATGATGGAACACAAAAGAGTTGGGATCTACTTTACAAAGCCTTCGTCCAATAATATGGGTATAATGTTGAGTTTGAAGTTACCTTAATGGAAGTGGAGTCTATTAGGCAAAGCCAGAATGAGAATTTTGTAGATTATGTCAAGAGATGGAGAAACAAGGCCACTTTACTCAAGAAAAGGCCTGATGAATCTGATCAAATAAGGATGATCGTGAGAGGTGTCTTGCCCAATCTCCGTGAAAGGATGTCTCACACTCTTATAAGGGATTTCAAAGATCTTCTCCAAGCTGGTCTGCAAATTGAACAGTGGGAAAGAGAGAAGAATCTCTTTTCAATAAAGAGTAATGAGAAAGGGAATTACCAACCTAGTAATCAAAGCAAGCAAAAAGAAGTTGATATTAATGTAACCGGTCAAGGAAATAAAAGACAATTTTCAGATCTGGGGAAGCCTCTATCTTGGGTTTTTAGCAAGCTGCAAAAGAAGGGATTGTTACAACCCTTGACTCCTCGTCCTTTGCCTAATCCTCTTCCACCTAACTTTGATACTAATGCATTTTGCCAATTCCATCAAAGGCCTGGACATGAAACGGACAATTGTATGAAGTTGAGGCATGAGATCCAGAATTTAATTGATAATGGCAAGCTACCTGAGCCGGATAAGCCCAACCCCTTGCCTAAGTTTGGAAGAGTACCTCCACCAGCAACCTTCATGGTGGGAAAAGGATTGGAAGAAGATTTTGTTTTATCATCCTTTCAAGATGGAAATATGGAAGATGTGAAGGGAAAAGAAGCTTAAACTCAACAAACATTCCTTAGCTTGAATGTTGCTTTTCAATTTTGCTTTCTTTAATATTTAATCGGGACAATCTTGTTTTCCAAATTTAAAGTTGCTTGAATAAATTACTTTCATCAAAATTTTCGTTAGTCTTTGTTCATTTTGATGCTCAACCAATGAGGAATCTAGCTTGATAATTCATGAATTAATATATTTATGCATCATGACTTGAATGACTTTACTAGGTGAGGGAATGGCTCTATAGCATTGAGTTATGTATGCTTACTTAGAGAGGGCTCTTGCATAATTACCTTTGTTTAGGTCCTAGACAGTCTTAGAACATGCTTTGACAAACTTTTGAGGCAAAATTGAACTCTGCTTATTTAAGAGAGAAATGATATAGACATTGTTTGATTAGCCAACAACTAGTATCCACCCAATTAAATATCAATCCTTAGTTGTCCCTTTGAGCCTTCATAAAATTTTAGCTTTCTTTTCATTGGCATATAACCCCAACAACCTGGCCTGAGCTATTGTGATACTTTTGACAAGTCTTATGATCACTAATATGAAGAGGCAAGAAGATCAAAGAAGGCAATGATTAATCAAGATCATGAAGATAGTTGAAGTTCTCAAGATTATGAAGATAGTTGAAGTTCTCAAGACCATAAGGGTAGTTGATGTTTTCAAGACCATAAGGATAGTTGATGTTCTCAAAACCATAAGGGTAGTTGAAGTTCCCTTAATATCTCCAATATATTAAGACAACATCAACATCAGAGTTACAAATAATTTATCCTTGTTAAAGAAGATTTATGTTACTCCACTCATCCAATATTGAAAGCCCAAGTTAGTACAAACAAGACAACTCTTTTAGAGCTAGAACCAAACAAAAAAACTAACAAAAAAAAGAAGAGAAAAAAGAAGAAAAAGAAAAGGAAAAAAGGACAAAAGAAAAGAAAAAAAAGAAAGAAAAGAAAACCCAAAATGGTTCAAAAAGCCAACTGAGTTCTCTTTTACCTAAGACAACAAAAGGCTTCCATTTGGTTTATAAGGATGTTTTGACTTGAATATTTGAAAGTTCTGCACTTGACAGTCCTATAAGGAAGAAGGACAAAATGATAAAATGCTCAAAGAAAGGGAAAAGTAAGAGAAATAAAGAAAAGGGAGAAGAAGAAAAGAAACGAATTTGGGAACCAAACTTTTTTGCAAGGGCAAAACTATCCTAATCAAGATCCAGATTAATGCCAAGAAGATAGAAAGAATTTGGAGTCTAGAAAGATTTCTCCCAACTGTCTAAAGTTCCAACAAGAAATTTTTAGTGTGATGGTTTGTCCATTGTGTCACACCAGCTCCAGTCTCAAAATGGCCTTCACTTAAACCTGTGTCCCTTATAGACCCCATTTCAAGCCTATCAAAGACCTGTTGATCTCTCTTGGTAGGTAGAGTCTATTAGTGGAGATAGTTTGGATAAGCATGCATATGAGATAGATAATATTTAAACTCAAATGAGACCTTGGCCAAGTAATGTGTATGTGCCTATCTGAAGTGCAACAGTTCTTGCTTAAATAGAAATAATTCCTGAGTTTAGTACGGTAACTAGGGTTGTCATGTTATAGATATGTTAATTTGAAAAATCAAGTCTTGAGGTACATTGACATTAATTTGGCAAAGCCAACATTTGATTTCAAAATGAAAATTCAAAAATTTAAAAAAATGTTTTGACATACAAAGCCTTCAAGTTAAGGGAAGTATGTTGAACCTCCAAAGGACACATTGGGCAAAGGAAATTATTATTGGCAAAGTTATGAAGAAACTACCAACTTACAAGCTGAGACATAGTTCAAAATAGATGAATCCCTGACTCTGCTGCTTAGGGTCTCCACCACTTGTGTTTTCATCATCTTGAAGATAAAAGCCACAAATACAATGCTTTCGGTCATTCCAATGCAAGACTTGAACGAACATCAAAAAGGAACCAATAAGAATACTTCTGCTAATCACCTCGGTCTGTGAGTCAATGGAATGACTATAAGTATTATTCATGCATATCATGCATACATGAGCATAACACATCGCGCTTTCTTGTCTTTTGTTGTCTATTCCTTGGCAAAATGAACAGCAAACACCCTGTGAAGTGAAGAATCAAAAGAAGATGTCAAATCAGGGGGGCATGGAAAGCCCATTGCTTGAGAAAGCTCCAGCAATTTTGCAAAGAGAGGAAATACATGCTTGTGCGAAGAACTAGACGGCAAAAACATCAATCAAAGCTTGCATGGATAAAATCTTTGGTTTGAGCCTACACAGGGGGCAAAGTTTCTCTTTTTCAATTTTTTGAGTTTATATACCAAATATTTTTAAACTCACTTACAAATATTTTGCCATACAGGGGGGCAAGGAGAGGATATAAGGTCCAATTAAAAATAGCTGAATTTTTGCAAAAGGGAAGAACAAAAGAATGAAACATTAGAACTCTTAAAAGAATGAAGATGCAAAAGACAAAAGACCAATCCAGCTAAAAGAGATGAAGCCAGGGTAAAGGACCTCCAATGGATAAAGACCCATGTTTCAAGGGTAAAGACCTAATCTCAAAGGATGAAGATCCAATTGCAAGGGTGAAGACCCGATGCCAAAAGATGAAGATTCATTTTCAAGGATGAAGACCTGATCTCAAAGGATGAAGATCCATTTTAAGGGTGAAAAACCATAATGTATAGAATAACCAAAGCAGTCAGATTTCTCAAATGATAAAAGGTCAGTCAAACTCAATCTCGGGTCCAAGCACCCATTCTCAGGTCCAAGTACCCAAATCAATTCAAGCTCGAGTCCAACTACACAATCTTGGGTCCAAGTACCCATTCTCGGGTCCAAATACCAAAATCAATTCAATCTCGGGTCCAAGTACCCAAATCCAAAGCCAATTTAGGATCGAGTATCCAAATCCATTTAGGATCGAGTATCTAAATCCAGTTTAGGATCGAGTATCCAAATTCGATTTAGGATCGAGTATCCAAATCTGATTTAGGATCGAGTATCCAAATCCAGTTAGGATCGAGTATCCCAATCCAATTTAGGATCGAGTATCCGAATCCAAGTTAGGATCGAGTATCCAAATCAAGTTAGGATCGAGTATCCCAATCCAATTTAGGATCGAGTATCCAAATCCAGTTTAGGATCGGGTATCCAAATCCAGTTTAGGATCGGGTATCCAAGTCCAGTTTAGGATCGAGTATCCCAATCCAATTTAGGATTGAGTATCCAAATCCAGATAGGATCGAGTATCCAAGTCTAGTTTAGGATCAAGTGTCCAAATCTTTCAAGTCCAGAACCCAAAACCTCAGCCATCTCAAAAATTAAGTCTTATAGGTTTTCACTCTCTTTCACTAAGGTTTCAGATCATTCTAGCAGGGGGCAAACTGTAGACCCTTAATTTTTGACCCAATCCGATCCAATATGTTTTATTTAGTCCAAAATGATTTTTGTTGTCTAATTGGTCCAAAATAACTTTTATTAAATAATTTTTGCTTTAGTATCTAATTTTTATTAATAAAAAATAAAAATAAACAAATCAAAAAATAAAAATAAAAATAAAAATCGGAGTCAAAAAAATCGAAGATGAAAAAATCATCTCGCGGGCCCGTGGGCATTTCGCATGCAGAATTTTTCTTCCCGCGAAATGGCTACGGGCCCATTCCGCCCGAGCTGCCGCAGCCAACTGCGACAGAATTTTTTTGCCAGCGCATTTTTTCCTGTAATAATTTTTTTCGGCAGCGAAATTTTTTCGACGCAAATTTTTTGAAACCTGATTCAATTAGGTTTCGGTTTCTTTTTTTTATTTATTAATATTACTTACCTTAACTAATTAGGGATAAACCACATCAAACCACTATAAATAAGGACCAAAGGCAATTAAAAAAGGGGAGGCCGAGAGGGACAAGGAGAAAAGAAGATCCAAATTGATAAAGAAAAAGCTTGAATTCAATTGATTTTAAAGTAGCAGAAACACGATTTAAGGGATTAAAAAGGCAAAATGGCTGGTCTTTTGAGCTTGTTCATCCAAGAAGCATTTTTGGTGCAACTTACAAAAGAAGGTATGAAATTCTAATTTCTTTATTTTCTTTACATAGTAGCTAAAACTAGGAATTTGCTTTTTTTTTTTTTCAAAATCTAAAATCTTAGAACCTTAAATTTGTTTTTCTAAAGTTAAAAGCTTTATTTCGTTGGTTTATCTTCCAAAAGGCTTAAAATTATTATTTTTACTTCTTAAAAATCTTAAAACTCTAATTGAACATATTTTTCAACAAAACTAAGATTTAAATTCTGTTTCTTTTAAAATTTTAAAGTAGGTTCTATTTCATTCAAAAAGCCTTAAAAAACATCTTTTCTACTTATGAAAACTTTAATTTGTTTGTTTAAATTCATAAAACTTCATGAAATTATCAAATTGATTTTCAAATTCCTAAAAATTAATTCACCACCCATGACCCTAAATTCTAAAAATACTAAACCCAATTCAACTTCCAAAATTCAAAATAATGAACCCTAATCCTTTTAAAACTTTAAACCCTAATTTTTATGAACCTTAATCCTTTTAAAACATTAAAAACCATAAAACCATAAATAGATTAAATTTACACAGTAGCTTAGAAACCCAATAATCGAAAATCATAAATCAAAGTATTTTAAAGTGTCTAAAACCCTAGTTTCATGATTTCACCATTCAAACCTTAATTTGTTTAATCAAAGTGTCTTACCAACCTTTTAAAAACATAAAATCTTTAATCTATTTTAATTCCATAAAAGTCACAGTAGCTTAAATTCATGAAATTTTCAAAATTTTAACACATGAGATAAAGAACCCTAAATGGAAATAGTAGCTATAATTTGGACATTTTATTTGCTTTATTCAATTCTATATTTGATTATGCTTTGATTTATTTTATATGCTTTAATTTATTTAAGTTCAATACTTAGTTTATTTTATTTATCATGACTGGATGTTTACTTTTTATTGATATTTAAATACCTTTGATGAATGATTTACTTATTATGAATGGTTATTTACTTTTATCAATTTATTTAGACTTCTAAATGTTGTAAGAGGTATGTTTCCACTTGGTGGGTACATCATTAGTTAAATATCTTGTAATTTAATTTGCTTTTCTATTTTAGAACCAATGTAAAGGGCATGTTTCTACCTTTTGGTGGGTGTCCTATTTAGGTGTGTGATGTAAGGACATGTTTCCATCCTTGGATGGGTGTCCATTTATTTGTTTTGTTTGGACATTGCTTTGATTTTAATATAGTTATGCTTTCTTTTAATTATTGTGTGTAATATGGATAATGTTATTATATTTAAGAATTTTATAATATTAAGACCTGTAAAGGAGGCCAGTTTCAATGAACTGGGCGTTGTGGGGGTGCTAGACCATTTCTCACCTTCCCCACATGTATCCAACTTTCCGAACCCATTAAGGGGTTGGGGATTCCTTAGGAATCGAGTCATTCACTCCTTTCTTTTTCTCGGCCCGTCTAGGTGGCGACTTCATTTTCTCCGGACTTAGGTTCGTGTTCTCTAAGGCCCCGAGCCTAAACAGTGCCGAAGTCGCAAGAACCATTCCACCGGGAGTGATGGCTAAAATCCCCGCTCACAGGTATGAAGAGGGACATAGCAGAGTTTGTATCTAGATGTCTCACTTGCCAGAGAGTGAAGGCTGAGCACTAAATTTCTTTAGGATTACTTCAACCATTATCAGTGCCAGAGTGGAAATGGGAGAGAGTGAAGATGGATTTTGTGATTGGATTGCCTTTGACTCAAAAGAAGCATGATGCAATTTGGGTGATTATTGATCGGATGACGAGTACGGCTCATTTTCTTCTAGTTCGAATGGATTACTCTCTTAAGAGATTGGCTAAACTGTATATCAATGAGATAGTGAGGTTACATGGAGTCCCAATTTCTTTGATATCTAATTGAGATCACTGATTTACATCGAGATTGTGGAGAAGTTTGTAGGATGCTTAAGGCTCTCGGTTACTTTTTAGTACTGCTTTTCATCTTCAGACAGATGGGCAGTCAGAGAGAGTGATACAGATTTTAGAGGACATGTTGAGGAGCTATATCATTGATTTCTCTAGGAGTTTGGAAAAATTCTTAACACTGATTGAGTTTGCTTATAACAACAGTTATCAGTCCAGTATTAGAATGGCACCTTATGAAGCATTGTATGGTAGAAGATGCAAGACACCTCTATGTTGGGATGAGTTTGGATAAGGTAAGTTGATTAGTCCTGATTTAATTAGAGAAACAGAAGAGAAAGTAAAGGTGATAAGGAATTGTCTGAAAGCAACCTCAGACAGACAAAAATCATATTCAGTTTAAAAAAAAAAGAGACATAGAGTTCAGTGTAGGAGATAAAGTATTTTTGAAAGTGTCTCCTTGGAATAAAATTTTGAGATTTGGCCATAAAGAGAAGTTGAGTCCTCGTTTCATAGGACCTTATGAGGTACTGGAGAGAGTTGGACCAGTGGCCTATAGACTAGCTTTACCACCTGAGTTGGATCAAATTCATAATATCTTCCATGTCTCTATGCTTTGAAGGTACAGGTCTGACCCATCTCACATTTTGTCAGTAAAGTCAATTGAGGTGAATCCAGATTTGACTTATGAGGAAGAACCAGTGGCTATTTTGGCACGTAAAGTGAAGTAGTTGAGAAACAAGAAAGTGCCACTTGTGAAAGTTCTTTGGAAGAATCATGCTACTGAAGAGGCAACATGGGAGAGTGAGCAGTTGATTCGGGATCAGTATCCCCAATTGTTCCAGACTTGAAAGCAGGTAATTTTGAGGATGAAATTTATTTGTAGAGGGGGAGAATTGTAATATCCCAAAATTTTTAAAATATTAAAATTTGAAAATTAATTAAATGATTTAAAAGTATATATATATAATTAAGTGAAAAAGGAAAAATGTGTATATGATATATATATGTAGATATACATGATATATACAATTCAATATTTTTATATGGGTCAAATGTTTTCTAATTATTAAAATATTAACTAAGTGGTTAGTGAAAGATGATATTTTTATGTATTAATTAAGTAATATATTTTACTTGGTGGAGAGTAAAAGTTGGATAATTGTGTGGTTAAAAAAAGATAAGTTGGATAAAGAGGAGTGGTGATTATCATCATCTTCTTCTTCTTTCTCCATTGAAGGCTGATTAGCTCCATCAAAAGAAGAGAGAAATTTTCTTCTTGATAACTCAAGTTATTGAATGCTTTTAAGTGTTCAAGTTGGAGTTTTGAGAATTTTCTTCATATTTGGTAAGTTTTCAACTTGTTTCCTTGATTCTTTAAGGAAGCTTGTATATGTGTTATTTGGATGTTTGGTGTTGTATGTGTTAATGGTTGATATTGGTATGTTTGAAGTTCTTTTGGCTAGTTAACTATGAATTTAGGGTTGGATTGAAGAAAAGGTTAAGATTGGTGAAGATAATAAGAGTTTTGGGTTATGTAACTTTTGAGTTGTGAAGTCATGGTTCTAATTGTGTATTTTTGCTTTTTAATTGAGTTGCTTTGATGTTTACACAAGTATTTTAGGGTATAATGATGGAATTGGTTGATTTTGTATAAAGTTCAAAAAGGTAATGAAAGATAATTTTGGATGTGACAATTATGTGATGATATCAGGATTTTTGGCTTGACACTATTTTATTAGTTTTTGTCCTCAAATTGTTATTTATTTATTATGATAATTATTGTTTTCTTCATGCATTTTGGTAGTTTTAATCTGTTTATTTAGTGATTTCATACATTTTGGTAGTTTTGATTCATCCTAGTGTTTAGATCATTTTTGTACTAGTTTTTAGTATGATGTTTATGTGTTTTTAGTTAATATTTCATTTGATTCTTGTTTAAAGTTTGTTTTAAGTGTTTGTTTTAGGTTAAAGTGCAAAAACCCCCCCCTTGGAAGATCAAAACAAGAAAGAAGAGCATGAATCAAGCAAGACATGGCCAAGCCAAAACAAGCTTGGCCATGTCCCCTGAAGGAAAATCTTGGCAGAACATGACATGGCCAGGAGACACGGCCAAGCCACTGGCCGTGTCTCACCTAAAGGGCAAAACCAAAGAAATCAAGAAATAAAGGAAAATTTGGCAGAAGCTGACACTAGCAGGTGACACGGCCAAGCCACTAGCCGTGTGTGAGCGGGAATTTTTGCCCCCACTCCCGGTGGAATGGTTCTTGCGACTTCGGCACTATTTAGGCTTGGGGCCTTAGAGAACACGGACCTAAGTCCGGAGAAAATGGAGTCGCCACCCGGACGGGAGGAAAAAAAGAAAGGGGTGGATGACTCGATTCTTAATGAATCCCCAACCCCCTAATGGGTTCGAAAAGTTGAGTACGTGTGGGAAGGTGAGAATGACCCAGCACCCCCACAACGCCCGGTTCATTGGAACCGGCCTCCTTTACAGGTCTTAATATTATAAAATTCTTAAGTATAACAACATTATCCATATTACATACAATAATTAAAAGAAAGCATCATTATATTAAAATCAAAGAAATGTCCAAACAAAGCAAATAAATGGACACCCATCCAAGGATGGAAACATGTCCTTACATCACATGCCTAAATAGGACACCCACCGAAAAGTAGAAACATATCCTTTACATTGGTTATAAAATAGAAAAGCAAATTAAATTACATGATATTTAACTAATGAGGTACCCACCGAGTGGAAACATACCTCTTACAACATTTGGAAACCAAGCATGATCAAATATGGAATTGAATAAGGTAAATAAAAATCCAAATTATAACTACTGTTTCCATTTAGGGTTCTTTATCTCATGTGTTAAGGTTTTGGAATTCATAAAATTAAGCTACTGTGACTTTTTTTATGGAATTAAAATAGATTGAGGTTTTATTTTTTAAAAGGTTGGTAAGACTCTTTGATTAAACAAATTAAGGTTTGAATGGTGAAATCATGAAACTAGGGTTTTAGACACTTTAAAACTCTTTTGATTCATGGTTTTAAATGTTGATTTCAAGCTTACTGTGTAAATTTAAAATATTTATGTTTTTATGGTTTTTAATGTTTTAAAGGATTAAGGTTTAGAAAAAGTTAGGGTTTAAGGTTTTAAAGGTGTTAGAGTTTACTATTTTAGGTTTAGAAGTTGAATTTGGGTTTAGTGTTTTTGATTTTAGGGTTTCGGGTGATTTGTTGATTTTAGGATTTGGAAAAACAATTTGATGATTTCATGAGGTTTTATAAGTTTAAACAAAGTGATTTGAAGTTTACATAAATAGAAAAGATATTTTTAACGCTTTTGGAAGGAAACAGAATCACATTTTGGTTTTGTTGAAAAATATGTTCAATTAAGTTTTTAAGATTTTGAAGAGGTAAAAATAATAATTTTAAGTCTTTTTGGAAAATAAAGTAACGTATTAGTGTTTTTAACTTTGGAAAAACTAAATTAAAATCCTAGGGTTTTTTATTTTGAAAGACACAATTTTATGGTTTAGCTACTGTAAAAAATAAATACAACAATTAACACATACCTCTTTTTTGATAGTTTCTCAAAAAATAATTCTTATTAGATGAACAAGAATAAAGACAGTTGCTACCTTTGAATTGCTTAAATCGTGTCCCTGCTATTCCAGAAAAAAAACAAATTCAATTGCTCCTTTTCCTTCATTTATTTGGTTTCAATATTTTCCTATCACTGTCCAATTTTTCTCCTCTTTCCATCTCTCCTAATTTGATTGCCTTTGGTCCTTATTTATAGAAGTGTCATATGGTTTATTCCTAATTAATCACGGAAAATAATATTGATAAGAAAAGGAAACCGAAACCTAATTGAATTAGGCTTCGAAAAATTTACGTCAAAAAAATTGCGCTGTCGAAAAAAAATTGCCGTAGGCAAAAAAAATCTGCCGCAGTCGACTACAGTGGTGGGTGAGGAGCGGGCGTCACCCGTAGGAAATTCCTGCGGGCGACCATTTTGCCAGCAGGATTTTTCTGCGGGCGAAATGCCCACGGGCCCGCGCGATGATTTTTTCGTCGCCGATTTTTTCGACGCTGATTTTTATTTTTATTTTTATTTTTTGACTTTTATTTGTTTATTTTTATTTTTTATTAATAAAAAATAGATACTAAAGAAAAAATTATTTAACAAAGATAACAAAAATTTTTTTGGACCAAAAAAATATATTAGGCAACGCAAAAATTATTTTGGACTAAATAAAATATATTGGACTGGACCGGGTAAAAAATTAAGGGTCTAAATAGTGTCACATGACACGGCCACAGGCTTGGCCATGTCCCATCCTAAGCCAAGAACAAAGAAGAATCAAAGAAAAGACACAGAAGTTACACACCTAGGAGACACAGCTAAGCCACTGGCCGTGTCACATAACACTGCCAGGAGCTTGGCCGTGTCACTCTCATCTTCAAAGAACAAAGAAGACCAAAGGAGAAATAGAAGATGACACACCCAGGTGACACGGCCAAGCCAGTGGCCATGTCACATGACACGG
Organism: Garcia nutans; assembly: GCA_947685225.1. NCBI lineage: Eukaryota > Viridiplantae > Streptophyta > Magnoliopsida > Malpighiales > Euphorbiaceae > Garcia > Garcia nutans. Next base: position 14,930,008 of record CANTUV010000011.1, on the reverse strand, counting down.
CCACAAGCTTGGCCGTGTCACTCCATGAGACCAAAGAAAGAAAAGACGCCGGATTTTTAGCAAGGGATTTGTATAAATAGAAGATTAGGGCAAGGGGAAAAGGGGATCAACTTCTTCATCCATCCAACACCTATCTTTCAGCCATTCTTCACTTTTCTCTTGAAGATTGATTTCACTTTCATTCAAACACTCTAGATAAAATTAGTTCTATCCATTACAATATTCTCTTAGCAAAAATCTGAGCAAGAGATTCTTCATAAGCCAGAGGAAAATTGTAATTGGTTTTTGTTCTTGAACTCTATCTCTTAAGTTTCATTGAAATTGTATTTATGAATTCTCTAATGTCTAAATTAATTTCTTTGAATTTTATTGAGATGAATTTGTTTGATAGCATCATTATGAACTAATTTTGATCTAGTCTAGGGTTTGTATGGATCTACTATGATTGTATGAAATGGTTATTGCTCTTAATTGATTTATTTCTTTTATCCTTAACTGAATGGAATAATGTTAATATATAATTGATTGGCCACCAAGTATGTGTTTTAGGTATTTAGATGAAGGATTGAGAAATGAAATCTAATACTGGAATAATTCAATTAGGGACTTAGGTTAATTAGAAATATAAACCTAAGGAAAAGATCATTTTGATTGTAATAAGATTAATTGAAAGAAGTTTGAATGCGAGAGCCTATTTCCTTGATTTGATTAATTAGGTTGCTTGAAATATGATCTTTGAAATTAAATCAGTTGAGAGGAATAACCATCCATACATATAAATTAGTAGAGAAGTGCAAACCCTAGGATTTTCTAATAAGTGAATCAATATCCTTGTTTAGTTTCCTTTCATTGCTATAAATTCAATTCATTTCTATTTTCATTAGTTGTTCAGCAATTCAATCTTATAAATCAAAAACTACTAATTAATAATTTGTTCATTACGATTTGATAAATAATTAGCCTATCTAGCTTCCTTGTGAGATGACCTTGAGGTGTTCACCGAAATACTACAGCAGCCTCGTATAATTGTGAGTGTGGCTTTAGTAGTGTTTATTAGAGCACAACAGACACGCCCAATGACATGGCCATGCCTTTGGGCGTGTTGATGGTTCTATTTTTAGTGTTGGTGACACGTGCAGTGACAAGCCCATGTCACTGAGCGTGTCACAACTTCTGTAATGTTATAGTATTGACACGTGAAGTGACATGCCCATGTCACTGAGCGTGTCATAGCTACTATGTTGTAGAAATTTTGGCACGGGCAGGGGCACGCCCATGTCTCTGGACATGTCTTATCTGTTGTAATACAGAGCATAGGACACGGTCATTGACACGCCCATGTCACTGAGAGTGTCAAAACTTCTGTGCTGTGGGTTTAGGGCATTGTCATTGACACGCACGTGTTGTTGAGCTTGTCATGTATAGAGTTTTTCCGAGATAGTTCTTTTCCTTACTTTTCTTTGTGTATCTTATCCTTGTGTTGAGAGGTTTTATTTATACCTATAAATGTATTACTAAGTGATTATTTATAATCACATTTGGTTTAGGCTTTGAGGAGACTTGAGTTACCCCAGCCCAAGTGTTGAGGAATATCTTGGAAGAGGAGGTTGAAAGTGGTGTTTGTTGCTTTTAGAGGTAAGTACAAATTTTGAATACATTGCTTATATTTACATGACATTTGGACTTAACATATTTGATTGGAAAATGTGTTAAGTTACTTACTATATTGTTAGTGCATGAGTAATATGCTATACCTTGTATAATGTCACAAATGCATTATATGTAATGTGAACTTTGTGCAAAATATGATAATGACCCAAAACGTAAGGGTAATGCAATTTGTTATGTATACATTAAGGATGGTATGTAAAGCCATTGGTGATGGCTATATCTTTATAAATGAGATAATTGAGGCATTATGCCTAGTGTGATCTTGAGAATATGAGAAAGATAGTGATAATGGAATTATGAAAGAATTATGTGCCTAGTATGTCATTTAATTTTCAAAGTTTTGTGTTTGGCGGCATGCCTAAAATGTAACAGTCCCTTGAAGCTGGGTTGGACTTAGTCCTTGAAGCCTAGTTGGGATGTTACATGAGGTAACTGTCCCTTGAAGCTGGGTTGGGCCTAGTCCTTAAAGCCTAGTTGGGATGTTACGTATGAGGTAATCCCCATTGTGATTATGATTTGCCTTCATGGCTAGACACATGGTGTCATCTTGGACCATAGCAGTAACTCTGGGATTTAAATAACATATTGGATTCTTTTGGGCCCATTCTTATGTTTGCTTTTATGTGAATTATGAATTGTGGAATAATTGAGTAATACATTAACATATAATGATATAATGTTATGAGATATAATATCTATGAGCAAGGATTTTTGCCCCCCCTTTCGGTAGAATGGTTCTTGCGACTTCGATACTATTTAGGCTCGAGGCCTTAGAGAACATAGACCTAAGCCCGAAGAAAATGGAGTCGCCACCCAGACGAGCCGGAAAAAAGAAAGGGGTGGATGACTCGATTCCTAAGGAATCCCCAACCCCCTAATGGGTTTAGAAAGTTGGGTACGTGTGGGGAAGGTGAAAAATGGCCCAGCACCCCCATAAAGCCCGGTTCATTGGAACAGGCCTCCTTTGCAAGTCTTAATATTTTAAAATTCTTAAATATAACAATATTATCCATATTACATGCAACAATTAAAATAAAGCATCATTATATTAAAATCAAAGCAATGTCGAAGAAAAACAAATAAATGGACACCCATCCGAGGATGGAAACATGTCCTTACATCGTTCATGTCTAAACTAAATAGGATACCCACCAAAAGGTAGAAACATGTCCTTTACATTGGTCCAAACTATAAAAGAAATTTAAATTACATAGAAATTAATTAATGAGGTACCCACAAAGTGGAAACATACCTCTTACAATTTTAATACTAAAATAAACAAATAATAATCATAATAATAAAGAAAATATCCATCCATGATAAATTAAATAAATCAAGCATTGAAATTAAATAAATCAACCATCAAAGCATATAATAAACTTACATAATCAAATCTAAAATTAAGTAAAGCAATAAATATATAAGTTTAGAGTTTATGTCTCAATTTAGGGTTCTTTAGTTAACATTTAGGGTTTTGTGATTTTGAAATTATTATATTTATTATTTAGGTTACTGTGAAGATTTTAAAAAATTGATTTAATTAGGGTTTGGGACTAACATCATGAAATAGGGTTTCTAGGGTTGTAGGTTTTGGTGTTGAAAAAAAAGATTTTAGGGTTTAAGATTTAGAAAATAGGGTTTCGAAATTCGAAGAAACTAATGTTACTTTTTAAAAGAATAATGCTTACTGTGTGATTTTGGAAAGAAGAATTAATTAGGGTTGAAGAATTTGATATTTGAAAAATAAGGTTACTGGATATTTGAAATAGAGATTAGGTTAGGGTTTTAAGAAAACAGTTTATTATTTTATGATTTTAGAAAAGTGTAATTAGGGTTTTAGATTTCAAAAATATGCTTTACGGGTATTAAGGAATTAGGATTTTGAAAAATAGTTTTTAGGGTTTCAAATAAAGTTTGGATGGTTTGTAAAATCATTGATCAAATTGTATGATGAAATAATTAATCCAACTTGATGAAGCTACTGTAAATATAAACAAAGAAAATATAGATTCAAACCTTCATAGTTTGTTCCGCCAAAAATTGATTTCTGGATGAACAATAACAAAGGCAATGTTGCTGCCTTTGATAGATTGATTGCTTCTTGTTGCTAATGTCTCTTGCTTGCTAGGGTTCTCCTTTGGCCGATGGAATTTTTGAGTCTCTGATCCAGTAAATAATTTTTTCCTCCTTGTAAAACGATTTTTTTTCGACCCCTAATTCTATGTTTTAATGTGGTATTTATAGGAAAAATAATAAACCTACTTCTAATTGCTTAAGGAAATTAAAATTAATTAAGAAAAGAAACCAAAACCAAATATAATTTGGTTTCGAAAAAAACTGCGTTGGAAAATTTTGCTGGCGAAAACTACGAGCATTGGCCAAGAATTGCGAGCGAGCGAAGAAATTCCTGCTGGCTGGCATTGGGTGGCGGGCCAATTCCACTTTCGGCGACAAATTTTTTCGTAGCCGATTTTTTTGTCACCGATTTTTTTTATTTTTTTATTTATTTTTATTTATTATATTTTTTTATTTATTCAACTTTACCAATTTTATTCTTATTAAAAATTATAAATAATAAATACTAAAATAAATATTATTTAATTAAAATACCACAAAAATTATTTTGGACTATATAAAAAATATCGGACCAGACTAGGTAAAAAATTAAGGGTCTATAGTTTGTCCCCTGCTTGAACGATCTGAGACTGCGACAAAAGAGAGTGAAAAGCAATAAGATCTTTGACTGATTATTGATGAGGATGGGTACTTAGATTTGATTTGGGTAATTGGACCCGAGACTGAACTTGATTTGGGTACTTGGACCCGAGATTGTGTACTTGGACCTGAGACTAAATTTGATTTGGGTACTTGGACCTGAGATTGGGTACTTAGACCCGAGATTGAATTGAATTTGGGTACTTGGACCCAAGATTGGGTACTTCGACCCAAGACTAAATTTGATTTGGGTACTTAGACCTGAGATTGGGTACTTGGACCCGAGACTAAATTTGATTTGGGTACTTGGACTCGAGATTGAATTGAATTTGGTTACTTGGACTCAAGACTGAATTTGATTTGGGTACTTGGACACGAGATTAGGTGCTTAGACTTGAGATTGATTTGATTTGGGTACTTGGGCCCGAGACTGAATTGAATTTGGGTGCTTGGACCCGAGATTGAATTGAATTTGGGTGCTTGGACCCGAGATTAGGTACTTGGACCCTAGATTGGATACTTGTACCCGATATTGGATACTTGGACCTGAGATTGATTTGATTTGGGTACTTGGACCCGAAACTGAATTTAAATTGGGTGCTTGGACTCGAGATTGGGTACTTGGACCTGAGATTGGGTACTTGGACCCGAGATTGATTTGATTTGGGTACTTGGACCCTAGATCGGGTACTTGGACCCGAGACTGAATTAAATTTGGGTGCTTGGACTCGAGTTTGATTTGATTTGGGTACTTAGACCCGAGATTGAATTGAATTTGGGTGCTTGGACCCGAGACTGAGTTTGACTGACCTTTTATCAGTTGAGAAGTCTAACTACTCCGGCTGTTCTATGCATTGTGGTTCTTCACCCTTAAAATGGATCTTCATCGTTGGACCTTGGATCTTCATCCTTAGCATCGGATCTTCATCCTTGGACATCGGGTCTTCACCCTTATAAATGGATCTTCATCCTTGGAGATCGGGTCTTCACCCTTGTAAATGGATCTTCATCCTTGGAGATCGGGTCTTTACCCTTGAAAATGGATCTTCATCCTTGGAATTCGGGTCTTTACCCTTGAAACATGGATCTTTATCCATTGGAGGTCGGGTCTTTACCCTTGAACATGGATCTTTATCCACTGGAGGTTGGGTCTTTACCCTTGAAACATGGATCTTTATCCATTGGAGGTTGGGTCTTTACCCTTGAAACATGGATCTTTATCCATTAGAAATCGGGTCTTTACCCTTGAAACATGGACCTTTATCCATTAGAGGTTGGGTCTTTACCCTTGAAACATGGATCTTTATCCATTGGAAATCGGGTCTTTACCCTTGAAACATGGATCTTTATCCATTGGAGGTCGGGTCTTTACCCTTGAAACATAGATCTTTATAAACTGGAGGTCGGGTCTTTACCCTTGAAACATGGATCTTTATCCACTGGAAGTTGGGTCTTTACCTTGAAACATGGATCTTTATCCATTGGAGGTCGGGTCTTTACCCTTGAAACATGGATCTTTATCCATTGGAAATCAGGTCTTTACCCTTGAAATATGGACCTTTATCCATTAGAGGTCGGGTCTTTACCCTTGAAACATAGATCTTTATCCACTGGAGGTAGGGTCTTTACCCTTGAAACATGGACCTTTATACATTGGAGGTCGAGTCTTTACCCCTGAAACATAGATCTTTATCCACTGGAGGTCGGGTCTTTACCCTGGCTTCAGCTGTTTTAGCTGAACTGATCTTTTGTCTTTTGCATCTTCATTCTTTTGAGAATTCTAATTTTCTTTTTATTTCATTCTTTTTTGTTCTTCCTTTGCACTTTTGCAAAAAATTCAGCCCTTTTTAGCTAGCCTTCATATCCTCTCCTTGCCCCCTGCGTGGCGAAATATTTGCAAGTTAGTTAAAAAATGTTTGGTATATAAACACAAAAAATTGAAAAGGAGAAACTTTGCCCCCTGTGTAGGCTCAAACCAAAGAATTTTTCATGCAAGCTTTGATTGATGTTTTTGTTGTCTAGTTCTTCGTACAAGCACACATTTCTTCTCTTTGCAAAATTACTGGAGCTTTCTCAAGCAATGGGCTTTCCATGCCCCCTTGATTTGATATCTTCTTTTGATTCTTTACTTCACACAGTGTTTGTTGTTCACTTTGACAAAGAATGGACAATACAATACAAGAAAGTGCGATGTGATATGTTCATGTATTCATGATATGCATGAATAATACTTACAATGGTTCCATCGACCCACAGATCGAGGCGATCAGCAGAAGTGTTCTCATTAGTTCCTTTTAGATGCTCGTTCAGGTCTTGCATTGGAATAAAAGAATGATTACATTTATGACTTTTATCGTTAAGATGTTGAAAACATGAATAATGGAGGCCCCAAATAGCAGAGATACATCCATTTCAAGTTATGATTCAGTATATCAATCATTAGCTTCTTCATGACCTTGCCAGTAATCATTTCCATTACCCAATGTGTCCTTCTAGTTTTGATGGTGCAACAAACTTCTCTTAACTTGAAGTCTTCATGTGCCAAAAACATTTTTTATTTTTTTTTAATTTTGATTTTGAAATCAAGTGTTGGCTTTGCCAAATCAATGTCAATGCACCTCAGGACTTGATTTTTCCAATTTAACATATCTATAACATGACAACCCTAGTTACCATGCTAAACTCGGGAATCATTTTTATTTAATCAAGAATTGTTGCACTTCAGATAGGCACATACATATTACTTGGCCAAAGATCTCATTGAGTTTAAATATTTTCTATCTCATACGCATGCTTATTCAAACTATCTCTGTAGACCCTTAATTTTTGACCCAGTCCGGTCCAATATTTTAATTAGTCCAAAATAACTTTTGTGTTGTCCAATATATTTTAATTTAGTCCAAAACAATTTTTATGTTATCTTAATTGAATAATATTTGTCTTAGTATTTAGTTTTTATAATTAATAAAAAATAATAAATAACAATAATAAATAAATAAACAAAAATAAAAATAAAAATCGGTGACGGAAAAATCTGCGACGAAAAAATTCGTCGCCGAAAAGCAGGTTGACAAAATGGCCGTGGGCCATTTCACCCCCAGAATTTTTCTACGGGAGCCATTTCACTCGCAGGAATTTCTTCCGGGTGAAATGGCCCGCAGCCAGTTTCGCTCCTGCAGCCTGCAAATTCCTACGGCAGTTTTTTTTTTCCAGCAAAATTTTTCCGATGCATTTTTTTTCGAAACCAAATTCAATTTGGTTTCGGTTTCCTTTTCTTAATTAATGTTAGATTCCGTAAACAATTAAGATTAATCATCAAAATTTTTTATAAATAGGACTAAAAACAAGACAGATTAGGGGGGAACAACTAAAAAAACTTTTGAACGATCGGACTAGGAGAAACCTTTGGCAGTGAAATCAATCAAACTTTTTGAGAGAAGAATAAGCAACCAAATAATCAATCCATCAAAGGCAGCCATCTTGCCTTTGACCTTGTTCATCCAAGAAGCAATTTTTGGTAGAACCAACGAACAAAGGTTTGAATTCTTAATTTCTTTTTGTTTCTTACAGTATCTTCGTTCTTTATTTGATTCATAAGATTATACACTCAAAACTTCAATCTTTGAAGATGTAATAACTTGTTCTTTGTTTCCAGAAACCTTAAGTGATTTCCTCTATTTCTAAATACCTTAAAAATCTTAATTTGTTTCTTTGTTTTCCAAAAATCTTAAATCGCTCAACCTGTTTCTTTTAAACTTTATAACCCTAAATTGATCCTTTTATTTCTAAAAACCCTAAAAAGTACTTTTCTGATTCTAAAAACCTTAAATTGTTTTGCTTATTTCCAAAAACTTTACAAAAACTCTAAACTATTTTCTTCTGTCCTAAAACCAAACATATTTTCCGAAACACTAAAAATCCTAATTCCCTCAAAACCAAAACCATAAACCCTAGTTTTCCTAAACCCTAAACCTAATCCTTAAAACCTTATAAACCTAAACATTCAAATCCAATAGAGTAAAACCAAAATAACAATCTGTTACCAAACTTATTTATTTTAAATCACAGTAGCATTATTTTCATAAAACATCCAAAATCCTAAATCTTTAAAACGTCCAGTAGCATTATTCACTTAAAAAATAATATTAGTTCCTCAAAATTCCAAAAAGCTATTTTCTAAATTCGAAACCCTAAAATTTTAATTTTCAACACCAAAACCTATAATCATAGAAGCCAAATTTCAAAATTTTTTGGGGCGCTGCCCCCTTGACCCCCGCCCGCTAACCGGCTAGAGAGACCGCCATATGGGCTCATCGAAGGAGTCAATATTCATTTGTGTATTATGAGTCCGCGTATTTAACTTTCCTTTTTCCAAAGCCCTAATTTAGTAGCTAAAATTCTAAAATCCTATTTTAAGATACGAATCTTAAATTATATAATTATTGCTTTATTTAATTTTAGGTTTGATTATGTAGTTTATTTGCTTTGATTTATTTAATTTCAATGCTTGATTTATTTAATTTATCATGGATGGATGTTTATTTTATATTTTGATTAATAGCTTTGATGAATGATTTATTTATGGTGAATGGTTATTTACTTTATCAATTTATTTTGATTTTCAAATGTTGTAAGAGGCATGTTTCCACTTTATGGGTACCTCATTAGTTAAATATCATGTAATTTAAATAAGCTTTTATATTTTTTAAAACCAATGTAAAGGAAATGTTTCTACCTTTTGGTGGGTGTCTTATTAGTTTAGACATGGGTGATGTAAGGGCATGTTTCCATCCTCAGATGGGTGTCCATTTATTTGCTTTTCTTGGACATTGTTTTGATTTTTAATATAACGATGCTTTATTTCAATTGTTGTATGTAATATGGATAATATTGTTATATTTAAGAATTTTATAATATTAAGACCTGTAAAGGAGGACTGTTCCAATGAATTGAGCATTGTGGGGATGCTGGGCCATTTCTCACTTTCTCCACACGTACTCAACTTTTCGAACCTATTAGGGGGTTGGGGATTCCTTAGGAATCGAGTCATCCTCCCCTTTCTTTTTCCTGGCCCGTCCGGGTGGAAACTCCATTTTCTCCGGACTTAGGTCCGTGTTCTCTAAGGTCCCGAGCCTAAATAGTGCCGAAGTCGCAAGAACCATTCTACCGGGAGTGGGGGCGAAAATCTCCGCTTGTTTAGATCATTTTTGTACTAGTTTTTAGTGTGATTTTTATGTGTTCTTAGTTAATGTTTTCATTTGATTTTTGTTTAAAGTTTATTTTGAGTGTTTGTTTTAGGTTAAAGTGCAAAAACTCTCTTGGATGATCAAAACAGTGAAGGAAGAGCATGAATCAAGCAAGACATGGCCAAGCCAAATCAAGCTTGGCCATGTCCCCTCAAAGAAAATCAAGGCAGAGAGTAACACACCCAGGAGACACGGCCAAGCCACTGGCCGTGTCTCACTTAAAGATCAAAACCAAAGAAACCAAGAAAGAAAAGAAAATAGGCAGTACTTGACACACTCACATGACATGGCCATGTCGCTCAAAGTTTGGCCATGTCTGCTCGTCTTGGCCATGTCTTTGCCCATGTATGATCGTCTTGGCCATGTCGCTTGAAGCTTGGCCATGTCTCATTGTCTTGGCCGTGTTTCATCCTAAGAAAATAAAATAATATGAAAATAGAAGCAGTATTGAATACAAGCACCATCTTGGCCATGTCTCTGCCCATGTCGCTCGAAGCTTGGCCATGTCGCTTGAAGCATGGCCATGTCCAAGGAAAAATTGGTAGACATGGCCAAGTCACCCTTGTCGTGGCCATGTACCTCAAAGAAAGTGAAGCAGTGACTGACACTGGCAAGAGACATGGCCAAGCCACTGGCAATGTCACATGACACGGCCAGGAGCTTGGTTGTGTCACAACTTGAGAACAAAGAAAAGAAAGAAGGCAGAAGGTGACACTGGCAAGAGACATGGCCAAGCCACTGGCCATGTCACATGACATGGCTTGGAGTTTGGCCATGTCACCCCTTGAGACCAAAGAAAAGAAAGAAAAGAAAGAAAGAAAGAAGCAATGATGGCCGTGTCCCAAAGAAAAATGAGAGACACGGCCAAGCCAAAGCAAGCTTGGCCGTGTCACCCTTAATATATAAGAATTCTTTTGCACGAAACGAAAAAAAAAAAAGAAGGCTGGGGTTTTTGCGGAAAAGAAAAGAGAAAAAGAAAACAAAGAAAAGAGAGGAAAAAAAAACACGATTTGGGGAGAGGAGAGAGTGACACTCTCCTTGTCCCTTCATCTTCATCCTCCATTTCTATCCTCTCCATCTTCTCCATCTTCTATTGATAAGATCTTTGAGATTCTTTGGGATAAAGTGGGTTAACAAGCTCTTAAAGGTTGAAGAAGCTTCATTGAAGGATTGGTGACTTGAGAAAGCTCCATTCCATCTCTCAAAAGCATAATCAATTAAAGGATTGGTGACTTGAGAAAGCTCCATTCCACATTGCAAAGGAGAATCATCCATTGAAGAGGGCTTGAGTTCTTTATTATAAATCAAAGTGGAGCTAGGACGAAGACTAGTAATCCTACTCTTGGCATTTACAAGGGGTTTTTCTATTCTCTCTTTTAATTCAGTTTAATACTATTTTTGTTATATTAAGAGAATTGATATTGCAATGAACAATTTGTATTTGATTTATATTGAGTTGAATGAATTTTTTAAATTGATGATGTTGAGCTAAATATCCATGCCTAGGGTTTGTAGTATATTTGATTGAATGCTTTGATTTGATATTTCCATTGATGTATCTTGTTGTTGGTTGATTGCATTGGATTGTATGCTAGGTTGATAGATTAGCTACCTATTGATCTTTAGATATTGAATGAAGGACCAAGAGGTGAAATTTGATATCGGAATTATGCAATCGACTACCCTAAGAATGAATTAGAAATATAAGTTCTAGGTTTTATAAATTTGCAAATGTAAAACAATTGGTTGTTGTTGATTCATGAATGTGAAAATAATGAATTGGTAATTGACTAATTAAACTTAAGAAAAAAAATAATTATAAGGTTAAGTTAGTGGATAATATGAGAATTGAGCTTTGATTGAATGGACCTATAACCCTAGGCGCCTTCCCAAGAATCAATTTGATCTTGTACAACCATCACACACATTAACCCTTACACTCATTACTCTTAGGTTTAAATTACTCCTGCACCATTCCAAAAAATAAACTCTCATTTTTAAATTAGTTGTCAATCAAGCTATTACGAACTATACCTTCCTTGTGAGATGACCTTGGGGTGATCACTTTTGCTACAACTACCTCGTATACTTGCAAGAGACGCTTGTAGTAGTACTTAATTTGAGCGCAACAAGTTTTTGGCTCCGTTGCCGGGGAGGGTTGTTTAAGTAGTTATAGTTTGATTTTTTTTATTTAATTGTTTGTTTGTTTTCTGTGAATATTTTGTTTTTAATTTAATTGTTTGTTTATTTTCTTTGAATTACTAAGTGTTGTTTTTTGTAAGTGTTTTTATGAGTTGATTTTTTTCTGTTTTATTTAATTGTTTGTTTTGTCTTAATTTAATTGTTTGTTTGTTTCTTTTAAATTGTTAAGTATTTTTTTTTTGTAAAGATGCAGTTTTCTATGTACGGGGGAGCTTATGATGAGAATGCAGATTCTGAAATGGCATGACAATTAGCAGAATTAACGAATCAATTTAAGATGCTAAATGTAAGAGGACGAGCACCTATGCCTACTCGTGAAGTATGTTCAGCATGTGGCATTGTAGGACATAGCGCAAACATGTGTTCATTTGGTTATGGACAATACCAAGAGAGGCAAGAGGAAGACTGTGCCTTTGAAAGTTTCCAGCAAAGGGGTAGAAATGACCCATATTCCAATCCTTATAATCCAAATTGGAAAAACTACCCAATTTTTTCTTGGGAAAACCAACAACACATTCCACCTCAAAATTGTTTTCAACCTTACCAAAGAAGTTCTTACTCTCAAAAACAATATTCAAATCAAGATCACCTTGAGAAACTCTCATTGGAGGATAGTTTGAATGCCTTCATTCAAACTAGAGCACAAAATCAAGATCGACTTAAGGAACCTACTTTGGAAGATAGTTTGAATGCCTTCATTCAAATTAGTGCACAAAATCAGGAAAGGAGCAATGAGAGGTTTGATTCTTTGGAGGAATCATTGAAGAAGGTAGAAATTCAAGTTGGGCAACTGGCACATCAACTCCAAGCACACCAAAAGGAGGAATTTCCTAGCCAATTGGAGAAAGTCAAGGTAATCACAAATTGAAGGAGTGAACAGGTAATATATAACAAATTTTGTGATTCCTTTGATGCAGGTACTAATCAAGAAGAAAATGGCAAGGAGATACAACCAAACATAGAGGAGTTAATTCAATCAAAGGAGGAGGAGAATTTGGAAGCATCAACTTTGACAAAATTGCCTGAACCTCCAAATCCTTTTATGCCACCAATTCCATTCCCAAGTAGAGTGAAGGATGAAAAGCAAGGTATGCAAATTCCTAAACTCTATGACATGCCCTATAATGAAAATAGTGTAGAAAAGCTCGAGATGGCCATGACCTTAGAATTAGAGCCTAATATTTTCAATTTAGAAATTGAGGAGAGTAAGTTACTCTTAAATGATGAGGTTGTTGAGAGGGAACTTCCCATTGCTAAAGTATATGAGAATGAGATTCAACTAAACTTGGTTGAACCTCCAAAGACCCCAAAAATTTTGAAATATGTTTTGGAGGGGGAGAACAATATGCAACCTATGATCATCTCTCCCACTCTTGGTGGTGAGAAAGAGCAAAAAATCAACATAGCCATGTTGCATACTGAAAAATATTTTTATCAAGTTCCTATAGCATTTGAGGACTACCCCAAGATAGCTTCCACATGTTTCCTTTGGACACTTGCTCTTCCAAGGATGTTATTTCGGCTTTGCAATACATTGGGCACATTTCAAAGTTGCATGCTATTCATCCTCTTAGACATGGGCGACAATTGCATTATGGGTGGAAGGAACCCTACACATCGTATTTGGGAACGATGGAAATCAGGTTTTATCTAAACTTTCTCTTAGTTTATGCATGCTCACATTGAGGACAATGTGAATCTTTAAGTGTGGGGTGCATTTTGTGTTTTTACTTTTAAGTTATTTTTTTTGTTTAAGTTTAATTAATGTTTTTAATGTTTTTCTTTGAATCAATGAATTTTAGAAAGTTCAATTGTTATAAAATTGTTGATAGATGACCTTTGAATTTTTGAAGCATGAATTTTAGAATTGAGTAGAATTGGTGCTTATTGTCAATTTTGTTGGTTTTTCCCTTGCATTGCCATTAATCTAGTGAGGAATTGAGCCATCAACTTATCATTATTGTTGTGGGTGAACATCTTAGATTCATGAATTGCTAGAACTTACTTTGACATGCATTTTGAGATTACATAAAAATTTCAATTAGGCATCAAGATGATTAAGGCAATTAGGTGAACCCACTTTGGCTTAAAAAGACCAACCCTATTTTCAACCTTAGTTAGCCGATTTTGAGCCTATTTCATTTTCCCTTTTCTTTCTTTTTCGCAACACTACTAACTTTGAATCATGCTATTTTGTCTCTTACCCTTTTCATTAGGTCAAGAGCATTTTAAGAGCGTTTATGGCCGGGTGTTGAGTTGAATTAAGTGTGGGGTTAAATTTAGTAGGTTTAAGATTGCAAACTATTATGTTATTTAGTTGCAAACCCTAAATAAACAAAATATAAAAAAGAAGAGAAAAATAAAAAAAATAAGAATAAGAATAATTGATGTTCTTGTTGAAATGGTTGGAATATGTTTGGGAATAAGCATTGCAAGATTTAATAAGTGAGTTCCCTTAAAAAGCTCTTTAATGACAAAGGGTAGATGAGTGGAAGGTGTTTTAGAATTGTTGGGGTAAATATATATATGAATGGTTACTTCATTCTTGAAGTGCTCTTGAACTTAATGATTAAGCACACATTTCCTAAATATCATGCCTTTACCTTAGCCCCATTACAACCAAAAGAAAGACCTTTTGATTGATGCTTGATTGTAATTTTGTGGTGGAGATTTGATTGATAAGCAAGCCTATGGTAATATTCTTTGATTGATTGTTATGAGTGTAAACACCACCATGATCAAACACTTGTAAGAGTTGGTGAGGGAGCGACAACATAGGTTATGCATGGAAAATCACTTAATTGCATGGGTATCGATTTTGTTCGATTTGATATTGATTACGGACTTAGGGATAGGGAAGTCTTGATGCATTCTTATAACTCTTGAACTTAACAAAATTTATCTTGTTTAGTGTTTTGATTTTAGCCTTGCTTGGAGACAAGCAAGGAATTAAGTGTGGGGTAGTTGTTTAGATCATTTTTGTACTAGTTTTTAGTGTGATTTTTATGTGTTCTTAGTTAATGTTTTCATTTGATTTTTGTTTAAAGTTTGTTTTGAGTGTTTGTTTTAGGTTAAAGTGCAAAAACTCTCTTGGATGATCAAAATAGTGAAGGAAGAGCATGAATCAAGTAAGACATGGCCAAGCCAAATCAAGCTTGGCCATGTCCCCTCAAAGAATATCAAGGCAGAGAGTGACACACCCAGGAGACATGGCCAAGCCACTGGCCGTGTCTCTCTTAAAGAGCAAAACCAAAGAAACCAAGAAAGAAAAGAAAATAGGCAGTACTTGACACACTCACATGACATGGCCATGTCGCTCGAAGCTTGGCCATATCTGCTCGTCTTGGCCATGTCTTTGCCCATGTCTGATCGTCTTGGCCATGTCGCTTGAAGCTTGGCCATGTCTCATTGTCTTGGCTGTGTTTCATCCTAAGAAAATAAAATCATATGAAAATAGAAGCAGTATTGAACACAAGCACCATCTTGGCCATGTCTCTTCCCATGTCGCTCGAAGCTTGGCCATGTCGCTTGAAGCTTGGCCGTGTCCAAGGAAAAATTGGTAGACATGACCAAGTCACCCTTATCTTGGCCGTGTCCCTCAAAGAAAGTGAAGCAGTGACTGACACTGGCAAGAGACATGGCCAAGCCATTGGCCATGTCACATGACACGGCTAGGAGCTTAGCCGTGTCACCACTTGAGAACAAAGAAAATAAAGAAGGCAGAAGGCGACACTGGTAAGAGACATGGCCAAGCCACTAGCCATGTCACATGACATGGCCTGGAGCTTGCCCGTGTCACCCCTTGAGACCAAAGAAAAGAAAGAAAAGAAACAAAGAAAGAAGCAGTGATGGGCATGGCCAGCAAGCTTGGCCGTGTCCCAAAGAAAAAATGAGAGACACAGCCAAGCCAAAGCAAGCTTGGCCGTGTCACCCTTAATATATATAAATTCTTTTGCACGAAGCGAAAAAAAAGAAGAAGGATGGGGTTTTTGAGGAAAAGAAAAGAGAAAAATAAAACAAAGAAAAGAGAGGAAAAAAAACATGATTTGGGGAGTGGAGAGAGTGACATTCTCCTTGTCCCTTCATCTTCATCCTCCATTTCTATCCTCTCCATCTTCTCCATCTTCTATTGATAAGATCTTTAAGATTCTTTGGGATAAAGTGGGTTAACAAGCTCTTAAAGGTTGAAGAAGCTTCATTGAAGGATTGGTGACTTGAGAAAGCTCCATTCCATCTCTCAAAGGCATAATCAATTGAAGGATTGGTGACTTGAGAAAGCTCCATTCCACGTTGCAAAGGAGAATCATCCATTGAAGAGGGCTTGAGTTCTTCATCATACATCAAAGTGGAGATAGGAGGAAGACTAGTAATCCTACTCTTGGCATTTACAAGGTGTTTTTCTATTCTCTCTTTTAATTCAGTTCAATATTGTTTTTGTTATATTAAGAGAATTGATATTGCAATGAACAATTTGTATTTGATTTATATTGAGTTGAATGAATGTTTTAAATTGATGATGTTGAGCTAAATATCCATGCCTAGTGTTTGTAGTATATTTGATTGAATGCTTTGATTTGATATTTCCATTGATGTATCTTGTTATTGGTTGATTGCATTGGATTGTATGCTAGGTTGATAGATTAGCTACCTATTGATCTCTAGATATTGAATGAAGGACCGAGAGCTGAAATTTGATATCAGAATTATGCAATCGACTACCCTAATAATTAATTAGAAATATAAGTTCTAGGGTTTATTAATTTGCAAATGTAAAACAATTGGTTGTTGTTGATTCATGAATGTGAAAACTAATGAATTTGTAATTGACTAATTAAACTTAAGAAACAAATTAATTACAAGGTTAAGTTAATGGATAATATGAGAATTGAGCTTTGATTGAATGGACCTATAACCCTAGGCACCTTCACAAGAATCAATTTGATCTTGTACAACCATCACACACATTAACCCTTACACTCATTACTCTTAGGTTTAAATTACTCCTGCACCATTCCAAACAACAAACTCTCATTTTTAAATTAGTTGTCAATCAAGCTATTACAAACTACACCTTCCTTGTGAGACGACCTTGGGGCGATTACTTTTGCTGCAACTACCTCGTATTCTTGTGAGAGACGCCTGTAGTAGTACTTAATTCGAGTGCAACACCACTCACAGTGGCGACTCCACTGGGGATAAGAGAAGTTGATTCTGTTGGTCTTTATATTATTCTATTCTTTCTTATAATGATATTATCCATTACATCATATTAATTTGCATCATGTGAGTGAGTTAAGATGCCCGTATTACCCGTGTTGTGTTATGTAAGGGATGCCATACTTTCACTCAAGGTATGGAGATCGAGCATGGCATAACCACTCATAGCCTCGTACCATTTGGTATATACTTTCTATGGGAACCTAAGCCTTTTAACCCAAAGACTAAAGCTCATGTAATTGGCCTAGTTACTTTCCTTTGGTTTTTACCCCAAATGCATGTTGTTTGACTATGGTTAATTTATCTTGGCTTAAATCATGGCTTATTTGGTTTGCTCTTTTTCTAATATGACCTAAGTACATTGTAAGCTCAAAATAATTTTTTATTTAAAGTCCAGAAGACCAAAGTAATTTTCAAAACTTTTCAAGATGGTCTTTTGACATAAAAGTTTTCTAAAAACAAATTAAAAATTCTTTTGCTCACGGCTCAAATACTAAGCCCAAAATACATTTTTTCTAAAATCTTTTTACAATGGGCTTAGAAACAAAATTATTTCCATCCAACCTTTTCTTACAAAGAGTTGCAAGTTATTTAGGTCAATTATGAAATACCAAAAATCAATTGTGAGCCTAGTTTATACTAAGAAATAATTAATCATGGGCTTGTTTTTGGCATGAACCATTAGTTAACTTTTCTCAAGTGAGAAATCTATTTATAATAAACCTCTTAATTTAGTTTTAATCCAATATAGCATAAAAGCTACTTTAGTTTGTTAAATGGATTAAAACCTAATTAATGGGAATTATCATGATCTGATTTCCATTTTTGAAAATATAACTATTGGTTGAAACGTCCGAGGGAAATATTCAAAAATAAGATACCCCATGTTGGTATTTTATTAACCATATACCTAGGAAAAGAGACTCGTCATTCATGTGTGGATGCTATAAGTTTGGAAGGAACGTCCTATTTATCCTTGTTTGTTTATTGTTTGTGTATACGTGCATACATTTGCATCTCATATCATTGATCCTCTCTGGCTCACGGCCCTGGATTATGATAGTTCAAAAGCTTACGACAATCCAACCTACGCCGGTAGTGAAGAATCTAGCAACGACTCAATCACTTGCTCACCAAAAGTAATGGAGCCCGAATAAATTCAAAGAATGGTGGATGAAGCCCTCAATGCCAAGATGGAAGAAATAAAAGAGGCCCTAGCTCAGACCATGAAGAACCAATCAAATACAATTTTAGAAAATCATGCCGAAAAATCTGCTAGTACTAAGAAGCCAAGGGATAAAGGGAAGACTAAAGTTGGTGAAGAAGCTTTTGATGATGACGAGGTGATCATTGATGACAATGATTGGGCTCAATACTACCAAGATCCTCAAGACAAAAAGGAGTCGAAGGTTGTTGAGAAGACAACTGTTGAAAAGATCGAGACTCCTGATGTTGAAAAGATGATGGCGAATTTAGAAAAGAAGTTTGAGAAGAAACTAAAAACCGAAGAAATGTCCGAAGTTGACAAACTATTTGAGCTAGATGAAGAAGTTCCGTACAAGTTCAAGATGCCATCTTTTGTAAAATTTGATGGAATCGAAAATCCTCACCTCCATGTGAAGCAGTATATCACTGCTATGCAGTCTGCCCGAGCTACTAAGGCTCAAACTCTAAGGTACTTCATGCTCTCATTGGACCCAGCTGTCCAAAATTGGTTCAATACCTTAGATGATGAAACACAAAAGAGTTGGGATTTTCTATACAAGGCCTTCATCCAATAATATGGTTACAATGTTGAAATGGAAGTTACTTTAATGGAAGTTGAGTCCATTAGGCAATGAGAATTTTGTGGATTATGTGAAAAGGTGGTGAAATAAGGCCGCTTTGCTCAAGATTGAAGAGTGGAAAAGGGAGAAAAATTGCTTTTCAATAAGAAGGAATGAGAAAGGGAATTACCAGTCTGGAAATCAAAGCACGCAAAAAGAAGTTGATGTCAATACAACTGGTCAAGCAAATAGAAGGCAGTTTTCAGATCTGGGGAAACCTTTGTCTTGGGTCTTCAATAATCTACAAAAGAAGGGACTATTATAGCCATTGGCCCCTCGACTTTTGCCGAATCCTTTACCCCCAAAATTTAATACTAAAGGCTTTTGTGAGTTACATCAAACACAAGAACATGAGACAGACAAATGCTTGTGATTAAAACATGAGATCCAAAATTTAATTGACAGTGGTAAGCTGCCTGAGCCTGATAAGACTAGCACAAAAGATAATCCATTACCAAGGTTCAATAGAGTACCTCCACCAGTAACCTTCTTGGTGGGAAAAGGATTGGAAGAAGATTTTATTTTATCATCTTTTCAAGATGGGAATGTTGAAGATGTGAAAGGAGAAGAAGCTTAACTCAACAAATTTTCCTTAGCTTGAATGTTGCTTTTCAATTTTACTTTCTTTAATTTGAACAATTATGTTTTTCAAATTTAAATTTGTTTGAATAAATTACTTTCATCAAAATTTTTGTTGGTCTTTGTTCATTTTGGTGCTCAACCAATGAGGAATATAGCTTAATGTTCATAAATTAATGTGTCTAGGCATCATGACTTGAATGACTTTACAAGATAAGGGAATTGCTCTATAGCATTGAGTTGTGTATGCTTACTTAGAGAGGGCTCCTGCATAATTACCTTTGTCTAGGTCTGTTGCGCTCAAATTAACTTTACCACAAAGCGTCACTCGCAAGTATACGAGGTAGCTGTAGCAAAGGTGATCGCCCCAAGGTCGTCTCACAAGGAAGCTAAAGTGGCTAATTGATTATCAGATTATAAATAACAAGTAATTAAAGAAATTTAAATGGCTAAATAATGAAGAAGATTGATTGAAGTTTAAAACAAATAAAAGTAAACTAAAACTGATGTATTGATTCACTGGATAGAAAGGTCTAGGGTTTGCACTTCTCTACTACTGATATGTATGAACGGTTATTCCTCTTAACTAATTTAATTTCAAAGATTAAATCTCAAACAACTTAATTAATTGAGTCAAGGAAATAAGCTCTCGCATTCAAACCTCTTACAACTAATCTCGTTATAATTGAAACAATCTTTTTAATAGGTTATATCTCTAATTCACCTAAGTCCCTAATTGAATTGTTCCAGCATTAGACTTCATCTCTCAATCCATCATCTAATACCTAAAACACATAATTGGTGGCCAATCAATTATATATTAGCAATATTTCATTCAATCAAGGCTAAAAAAATTATTAGCTAAGAGAATAACCAATTCATACAATCATAGCAAATCCATACAAACCCTAAACTAGATCAAATTAGTTCATCATGCTATCAAACATACTCATCTCATTAATGTTCAAAGAAATCAAATTAGACATGATAATATCCATTAATACAATTTCAATGAAAATAAAGAGAATAAGTTCGAGAACAAAACCAAGTTACAAACTCCTTGAAGCTTCTGAAGAATCTCTTGTTCAAATCTTGCAAGAAGGATGCATCAATGGCTAGAACAATCTAATCTAAGCTAGTTTTGATCCTAAGTTTAATCAAAATCAAAAGAAAACAAAGTTATCAAAACCCTAATCTCTTTGACGGCTCAATCTCAACTCAAAATCGTCAACAGTGTAAAGAAAAACCCTAACTTTAATATTTATACGAAACCTCCGCGCGTCTTTATTGATCCTTGAGTGACACGGCCAAGTTAGAGTGAACTTGGCCGTGTTGGAGGTGAATTTGAGGGAGAGACACGGCCAAGTTGATGGTGACACGGCCAAGTTGGACCATTTTGGAGGGACATGGCCAGTGACTTGGCCATGTCGCTTGCATGTGTCACCTACTATGAGAATTTGCTCTTCTTTGCTTTGGATTTAGGTGAGACACGGCCAAGTTGATGGTGACTTGGCTGTGTTTGAGCATTTTTGGAGGGACATGGCCATGTTTGAGGTGACTTGGCCGTGTTGGATCATTTTGGAGGGACACGGCCAGTGACTTGGCCATGTCGCTTGCATGTGTTCACTTCTGCTTGCTTTTTTCTTCTTTTCTTCTTTGGTTGAGTGACACGGCCATGTTAGAGGTGACTTGGCCGTGTTGGAGCTTTTTGGAGGGACATGGCCAGTGACTTGGCCATGTCCCTTGCCTGTGTCCATCACTGTGTCTTGTGGCTTCTTTTCAGCTTGATATGGGACACGGCCAGTGACTTGGCCGTGTCCTCTGCCTGTGTCAGCTACTGTCCATTTTTCCTTTTAGTCTTGGTTCCTTGGCTTTTTCTTAACCTAAAACAAAACTCAAACAAATTGTAAATAAGAAGTAAATAAACATTAACCAACAAAACATAAACACATACTAAAAACTATATCAAAAACGATATAAACACTGAAATAAACTAAAACTACCAAAATTAACAAAAACACTAAATAAACCGATTTAAACTAACAAAATACCTAAATAAAACAATAATTATTATAATAAACAAGACACAAATCTATAACAAAAATTAATAAAACAAGGTCCTAGTCAGTCTTAGAACAAGCTTTGACAAATATTTGAGGTGAAATTGAACTCTGCTTATTTAAGAGAGAAATGATCTAGGCATTGTTTGATGAGCCAACAACTAGTATCCACCCAATTAAATATCAATCCCTACTTGTCCCTTTGAGCCTTCTTAAAATTTTAGTTTTCTTTTCATTGGCTTACAAACCCCAATAACCTACCCTGAGCTGTTGTGATACTTTTGACAAGTCTTATGATCACTAAGATGAAGAGGCAAGAAGATCAAAGAAAGCAATGATTAGTCAAGATAATGAGGATAGTTGAAGTTCTCAAGACCATAAAGATAGTTGAAGTTCTCAAGACCATAAGGGTAGTTGATGTTTTTAAGACCATAAGGGTAGTTGAAGTTTTCCTAATATCTCCAATATATCAAGACAGCATCAGAGTAACAAATGATTTATCTCTATTAAAGAAGATTTATACCACTCCACTCATTCATTATTGGAAACCTAAGTTGGTACAAACAAGACAACTCTGTTTGAGCTAGAACCAAAAAAGGAAAGAAAGAAATAAAAAGAAAGAAAGGAAAAAAAAAGAAAGAAAAGAAAGAAAAAAGAAGAAAACAAAAAGGGAAAAAGAAAAATAGAACCTAAAATGGCGGTTCAAAAAGCCAACTGAGTTCTCTTCTACCTAAGACAATAAAAGGCTTCCATTTGGTTTATAAGGACGGATTGACTTGAATTGGTCCAACCCAACCAAAGATTCAATCAAAATCAAAGAAAAAGGGAGAAATACTATTCGGTTCTTGAAAATTATGTACTTAACAGTACGGTAACTAGGGTTGTCATGTTATAGATATGTTAATTTGGAAAAATCAAGTCCTGAGGTACATTGACATTGATTTGGCAAAGCCAACATTTGATTTCAAAATCAAAATTCAAAATAAAAAAATGTTTTTGTCATACAAAGCCTTCAAGTTAAGGGGAGTATGTTGAACTATCAACTATCGAACCTCGAAGGACACATTGGGCAAAGGAAATGATTACTGACAAGGTTATGAAGAAGCTACCAATTGACATGCTGAACCATAATTTAAAATGGATGAATCTCTGCTGTTTGGGGCCTCCACCATTCATATTTTCAACACCTTGAAGATAAAAGCCATAAATGTGAAGCATTGTGTCATTCCAATGCAAGACCTAAACGAGCATCTAAAAGGAACCAATGAGAACACTTCTGCTAATCACCTAAGACTGTGAGTCGATGGAATGACTGTAAGTATTATTCATGCATATCATGCATACATGAGCATATCACATTGCATTTTCTTGTCTTGTATTGTCTATCCTTTATCAAAGTGAACAGCAAACACTCAGTGAAATAAACAATCAAAAGAAGATATAAAATCAGGGGGCATGGAAAGCCCATTGCTTGAGAAAGTTCCAGTAATTTTGCAAAGGGAAGAAATACATGCTTGTGTGGAGAACTAGACAACAAAAACATCAATCAAGGCTTGCATGGAAAAAATCTTTGATTTAAGCCTACATAGTGGGCAAAGTTTCTCCTTTTCAATTTTTTGAGTTTATATACAAAACATTTTCAAACTCACTTCTAATCTTTTACCACGCAAGGGGGCAAGGAGAGGATATAAGGTCCAACTAAAAATAGCTGAATTTTTGCAAAAAGGAAGAACAAATGAATGGAACATTAGAACTCTCAAAAGAATGAAGATGCAAAAGACAAAAGATATGTCCAGCTAGAAGAGCTGAAGCTAATATAGGACTAATCTCAAACGATGAAGATTCATTTTCAAGGGTGAAGACCCAATCTCAATGAAGATTCATTTTCAAGGGTGAAGACCCGATCTCAAAGGATAAAGATCCATTTACAAGGGTGAAAACCCGATCTCCAAGGATGAAGATCCATTTACAAGGGTGAAGACCCAATCTCCAAGGATGAAGATCCATTTATGAGGATGAAGAACCACAATGCATAGAACAGCTGGAGCAGTCAGACTTCTCAACTGATAAAAGGTTAGTCAAACTCAGTCTCTAGTCCAAGTACCCAATCTCGGGTCCAAGTACCAAATCAAATCAATCTCGGGTCCAAGTACCCAATGCCAGGTCTAAGTACCCAAATTCAATCTAGTCTCGGGTCCAAGTACCCAAATTCAATCTAGTCTTGGGTCCAAGTACCCAAATTCAATCCAATCTCGGGTCCAAGTACCTAAATCAAATCAGTCTCGGGTCTAAGTACCCAATCTAGGGTCCAAGTACCCAAATCAAATCAATCTCGGGTCCAAGTACCCAAATCAAATCAATGTCGGGTCCAAGTACCCAAATTCAATTCAGTCTCGGGTCCAAGTACCCAAATCAAATCAATCTCGAGTCCAAATACCCAAATCAAATCAATGCCGAGTCCAAGTACCCAAATTCAATTCAGTCTCGGGTCCAAGTACCCAAATCAAATCAATCTTAAGTCCAAGTACCCAAATCAAATTAATCTTGGGTCCAAGTACCCAATCCCAGGTCCAAATGCCCAAATTCAATCTAGTCTCGGGTCTAAGTACCCAAATCAAGTTCAGTCTCAGGTCCAAGTACCCAAAACAAATTCAAATTACCATTTCCTCAAAAATTAAGTCTTATTGCTTTTCACTCTGTTTTAGTAAAGTCTCAGATCGTTCAAGAAGGGGGAAAACTGTAGACCCTTAATTTTTGACCCAGTCCGGTCCAATATATTTTAATTAGTCCAAAATAATTTTTGTGTTTTCCAATATATTTTAATTAGTCCAAAAAATTTTTTGTGTTATCTTAATTGAATAATATTTGTCTTAGTATTTAGTTTTTATAATTAATAATAAATAAATAATAATAAATAAATAAATAAACAAAAATAAAAATCGACGACGAAAAAATCGGCGATGAAAAAATTCATCGACGAAATAAATTCTGCGGGCGAAAAGCCATTTTGCCAGCAGAAAAATTTTGCGTTCCTACGGGCGAAATGGCCCGCAGCCAGTTTCACTTCCGCAGCCCTCAAATTGCCACGGCAGTTTTTTTTTGCCAGCAAAATTTTTTCGACGCAATTTTTTTCGAAACCAAATTCAAATTGGTTTCAATTTCCTTTTCTTAATTAATGTTAGATTCCATAAAAAAATTAAGATTAATCATCAAAATTTTTTATAAGTAGAACTAAAAACAACACAGAATAAGGGGGAACAACTGAAAAAACTTTGGAATGATCGGACTAGGAGAAACCTTTGGTAGTGAAATCAATCGGACTTTTTGAGAGAAGAATAAGCAACCAAACAATCAATCCATCAAAGGCAGCCATCTTGCCTTTACCTTGTTCATCCAAGAAGCAATTTTTGGTGGAACCAACGAACGAAGGTTTGAATTCTTAATTTCTTTTTGTTTCTTACAGTAGCTTCGTTCTTTATTTGATTCATAAGATTATATACTCAAAACTTCAATCTTTGAAGATGTAATAACTTGATCTTTGTTTCCAGAAACCTTAAGTGATTTCCTCTATTTCTAAATACCTTAAAAATCTTAATTTGTTTCTTTGTTTTCCAAAAACCTTAAATCATTCAACCTATTTCTTTAAAACTTTAAAAACCTAAATTGATCCTTTTATTTCTAAAAACCCTAAAAAAATACTTTTCTATTTCTAAAAACCTTAAATCATTTTGCTTATTTCCAAAAACTTTACAAAAACTCTAGACTATCTTCTTCTGTCCTAAAACCAAACATATTTTTCGAAACACTAAAAACCCTAATTCCCTTAAAACAAAAACCATAAACCCTAGTTTTCCTAAACCCTAAACCTAATCCTTAAAACCTTATAAACCTAAACATTCAAATCCAATAGAGTAAAACCAAAATAACAATCTATTACTAAACCTATTTATTTTAAATCACAGTAGCATTATTTTCATAAAACATCCAAAACCCTAAATCTTTAAAATGTCCAGTAGCATTATTCACTTAAAAAATAATATTAGTTACTCAAAATTCCAAAACCCTATTTTCTAAATTCTAAAACCTAAAATCTTAATTTTCAACACCAAAACCTATAATCATAGAAGCTAATTTCCAAAATTTTCTGGGGCGCTGCCCCCTTGACCCCCCGCCTGCTAACCGGCTAGCGGGACCGCTGTATGGGCTCGTCGAAGGAGTCAATATTCATTTGTGTATTATGAGTTCGCGTATTTAAGTTTCCTTTTTCCAAATCCCTAATTTAGTAACTAAAATTCTAAAATACTATTTTAAGATACGAATCTTAAATTATATATTTATTGCTTTATTTAATTTTAGGTTTGATTATGTAGTTTATATGCTTTGATTTATTTAATTTCAATGCTTGATTTATTTAATTTATCATGGATGGATGTTTATTTTATATTTTGAGTAATAGCTTTGATGAATGATTTATTTATGGTGAATGGTTATTTACTTTATCGATTTATTTTGATTTTCAAATGTTGTAAGAGGTATGTTTCCACTTTGTGGGTACCTCATTAGTTAAATATCATGTAATTTAGATAAGCTTTTATATTTTTAAAACCAATGTAAAGGACATGTTTCTACCTTTTGGTGGGTGTCCTATTAGTTTAGACATGGGTGATGTAAGGGCATGTTTCCATCCTCATATGGGTTTCCATTTATTTGCTTTTCTTGGACATTATTTTGATATTTAATATAACGATGCTTTATTTTAATTGTTGTATGCACTATGGATAATATTGTTATATTTAAGAATTTTATAATATTAAGACCTGTAAAGGAGGCCGATTCCAGTGAACCAGGCACTGTGGGGGTGCTGGGCCATTTCTCACCTTCCCCACATGTACCCAGCTTTCTGAACCCATTAGGGGGTTGGGGATTCCTTAAGAATCGAGTCATCCACTGTTGCGCTCTAATAAACACTACTAAAGCTACACTCGCAAGTATATGAGGCTGCAGTAGTATTTCGATCAACACCTCAAGGTCATCTCACAAGGAAGCTAGATAAGCTTAATTGTAACACCCCTATATCCCGTATACGTACACAGCATGCTAATACGATCGTAATATATGTATACTGAATATAGAAATGCCATGATACATTTATCAAATGACTCATCCCTTTTCAAAAACATGAACAAGTTTAAATCATTTAAAATAAATTCTAAAAGACAAAAGATAAAATGTTTAATTAAAAGCAGCGAAAAATATAACAAATATTTACAATTACTTATACATCAAAACTCAAGTTTTACAAAACACAAAATATATACATGTTTGGCAGTATGTCCTTGATCTTTAAGCTTCACTCTCAAAGCCTCAAAATCTAGACTCTACTCAGTCTAGCGGAACTCTCCGATTCTTCTCTGTCACCTGCGAGATGAATCACAATCGCGCTAAGCCAACGGCTTAGTGGTACAAACTACAATAATAATATGATTCTATGCAATGCCAATGTCACACATTTCAACAATTCATATAATATGCACAAATGATATTTTCATATTGTTCATAAGACTATATTTCATCACTTTATGATTTACATTGACACAAGACACGTATGGGCCCACAAGATACTAATTTGTTATTCAAAGTTCAGAGTTACTGCTTTGGTTTATAATCATAATCATCAAGCCCGTAGGCATCATATCTATATATATATATATATCCATGGATAGTGTAACAGACCCAGTCTCTTGGACCTCAACCCGTCTAAACTCGAGGAGATCCTCAACCCGGCTAGACTGTTACTAGTAAAAGACCCAGTCTCTTGGACCTCAACCCAGATAAACCCGAGGAAATCCTCAACCCGGCTAGACTGTTACTTTTAATTCACTTTTCACATTTATCAACTGGAATCGGCTTACGACCCGGTCTTTTCACCTATCCAGTAATTCATTGGCATGCCACCAAACTCAGAACTCTGAAGGTTGAATAACACATTTAACACAAAATCTTTTCATTTATATCTTTATACATTCCTTTCTCAATTCATTTCTCATAATTGAAATAGGCAACCATGCCTCAATTATAATTCATTTACATCATCATAACCAACAATCATGGCTTCTCATCACATTAAGATAGTATACATATCTATTATTAATTGCATTGAACATTATCTAGGAAAACATGCCTCAATCATATCATTTACATCATTATAACCCATCACATTAGTTTCACATCTCATTATATCTCAAACATAGCATTATTAACAAGTATCAACAATACATGAGATTTCTCAACACATTTACAATCAAATGTATGTTAAGTCTCAACATTATATGAATGTATGCAATAATGTAACTTGTACTTACCTTAAGCACCACTTATACAAATCTATAAACTTCCTTTTCCAACACTTCTTCACCACTTAAGTTAGGGCAAATCAACCTCTTCATAACCTATTCCAAAAGGAATATTACATATGAGATAAAATAGATAAGACTAACTAGGGAAAACCCTAAACATGGCATGCTCATCAAAACAGGCGTGTCCCTGACCGTGCCCTAAACCCACAACACAGAAGCTTTGACACGCTCAGAACCACGGGCGTGTCACTGAACGTGTAATATATTCTGTCTCACAGAAATATTGACACGTCTAACAACATGGGCGTGTTCATGGCCGTGTTAATTCCTCACCAACACAGTAGCTATGACACGCTCAGTGACATGGGCGTGTCACTGGACGTGTAAATACTACTATTACACAGAAGCTGTGACACACTCAATGACATGGGTGTGTCACTTCTCGTGTCACCCCTCCAAAAATACAGAACCATTGACACGCCCAAAATCTTGGTCGTGCTCATGGGCGTGTCAGGCCAAAAATACAGATTCCGGCCACAACAACACTTAATCCAACAATTCACCTCCTTTTACCAAAATCCACTTCAAACGAACTTAACTCAACATACCCAAGAACCATAACAAACTTGCAAACACCAAAACAACTCAAAACATATATCAATCACAAATTAAAATCATCACCACAAACCCTAAACACAATCACACACTTACTCTTCCAACCAATTTACTCTTTTCTTCAATCCAAACTCAAAGATCCAAAAATCAAAAACACAACATAATCAACACACACTCCTATCCTCAACAATAAATCCTCAAACTCAAACAAAATTCCAAAATAAACAAGAAAAATCAAGAGAGAACTTACCAAAGTTGATGATACTTCTCAAATTTCAACTTCTTCACTTGAATCTTCCTTCAATTTGAGCTTGGATCACAAAACTCACTCTCTCTCTCTTGCTTTAGATGGCCGGCCAACAAAAGGAAAAGGGAAGAAATGAAAAGCAAATCAAGAAACCAAAGTCAAATACTCCTCTCTTTAAACCACCTCCAACCAAATATAATATTAAATAATCCCAATTAATCTTTTCCATTCATTTTAATTTTCCATTTTCCACTAATTAACTTAATTAATTAAAATAGCTAAATATCTTCTTCCTTTGACCATCACATTGACTTGTATATATGTTGTATATATTTCCATATACACAACATATACACTTTCTTTTAAAGCTCTCTTCTATTTAAAATTTAACATATACACATTCAATCCAATTACAACAATAATATCAGAACTTCTAGGGCATACTTTGGGATATTACAATTCTCCCCCTCTAAAAAGAAATTTCGTCCTCGAAATTACCTGATATCAAGTCTGAAACAGTTGAGGATACTGATCTTGCATTGCTTGCTTACTCTCCCAAGTTGCCTCTTCTTTACCATGATTCTTCCAAAGAACCTTTACCAACGGCACTTTCTTATTCCTCAACTCTTTCACTTCATGTGCTAAAATAGCAACTGGTTCTTCTTCATATGTCAGATCCAAACTCACTTCAATGGATTCAACTAGCAAAATATGAGATGGATCCGAACTATATCTCCTCAACATAGAAACATGGAATACATTATGGATTCTATCCAACTCGGGTGGCAAAGCAAGACGATAAGCAACTGGCCCAACTCTTTCCAAAACTTCATACGGTCCAATGAAACGAGGACTCAGCTTCCCTTTCCGACCAAATCTCAAAATCTTCTTCCAAGGAGACACTTTCAAAAATACTTTATCTCCAATATTAAATTCTATGTCTCTTCTTTTCAAATCTGAATAGGATTTCTGTTTGTCTGAAGCTGTTTTTAACCGATCCCGAATTATCTTCACTTTCTCTTCAGTCTCTTTTACCAAATCAGGACCAACTAACTTGCCCTCTCCAATTTCATTCCAACATAAAGGCGTTCAGCATCTTCTACCATACAATGCCTCAAATGGTGCCATACCAATACTGGATTGATGACTGTTGTTGTAAGCAAATTCCACAAGTGGCAAAAATCTGTCCCAACTTCCAGAGAAATCAATGACACAGCTTCTCAACATATCCTCAATAATCTGTATCACTCTCTCTGACTGCCCATCTGTCTGCGGATGAAAAGTAGTACTAAAGTGCAATAGAGAACCCAAAGCCGCATGTAAACTCTTCCAAAACCTCGAAGTAAACCGGGGATCTCTATCAGACACTAAAGAGATTGGGACTCCATGCAATTTCACTATCTCACTAATATACAGCTCAGCCAACTTTTCAAGAGAATAGTCCATTCTAACAGGAAGAAAATGAGCTGTCTTTGTCAAACGATCAACAATCACCCAAATAGCATCATGCTTCTTCTGAGTTAATGGCAACCCTGATACAAAATCCATTGTCACTCTCTCCCATTTCCATTCAGGCACTGTTAAAGGTTGAAGCAACCCTGTTGGAACTTGATGCTCAGCTTTCACCCTCTGACAAGTGAGACATTTAGACACAAATTCCGCTATGTCTCTCTTCATACCAGACCACCAGTAGTGCTGTTTCAAATCATGGTACATCTTTGTACTTCCCGGATGCATAGCGAAAACTGATTGATGTGCTTCTTCCAAAATGATCTTTCTCAAACTATCCTCATCAGAAACACATAACCTATCCTTGAACCAAAGACTACCATCACTTTTTACATGAAAATCTCTGCTCTCACCATTTCGGCAATCTGATATAATCTTCTAAATTCTCTCATCTGCCAATTGAGCCTCCTTAATCTGATCTAACAATACTGGTCTTAACTGCAGCTGAGCCAATAATGCACCATCATCACAAACTTCAAAATTAGCATGCAACGCTCTCAATTCAACAAGCAACGAGAGCGAATACACAGCCAAACCTGCTAAAGACTTTCGACTTAAGGCATCAGCAACCACATTCGCCTTACCAGGATGATAATCAATCAAACAGTCGTAGTCTTTAATCAATTCTAACCATCGCCTTTGTCGAAGATTCAGCTCTTTTTGAACACCCAAATATTTCAAACTTTTATGATCCGTATAGATAAAACATTTCTCCCCATATAAGTGATGTCGCCAAATCTTCAAAGCAAACACTATAGCTGCCAACTCCAAATCATGAGTCGGATAGTTAAGCTCGTGCGGCTTCAACTACCGAGAAGCATAAGATATGACTTTACCCTCTTGCATCAAAACACATCCTAAACCATTATGTGAAGCATCACTATAAATCACATATGGTTTATCTTCCACAGGTAAAGTAAGAACAGGTGCTTGAGTCAACATTTCTTTCAACTGCTCAAAACTAGCTTGACATTGATCTGTCCACACAAATCTAACTCCCTTCCGAAGCAATCTGGTGAGTGGAGTAGCTAACAAAGAAAAACCTTTCACAAACCGTCGGTAATAGCCTGCCAAACCCAGAAAACTTCTAACTTCAGTCACAGACTTTGGTGGACTCCAATTCAAAATAGCTTCAACTTTACTTGGATCAACTCTTATACCATTCGCTGAAACTATATGACCCAGAAAAGTAACTTGGTCAAGCCAGAATTCACACTTTGACATCTTAGCATACAATTGCTTCTCTCTCAAAATCTGCAACACAATTCGCAAATGCTTGTCATGCTCCTCTTCATTATGCAAATACACCAAGATATCATCGATGAAAACTACCACAAATTGATCCAGATAGGGCCTAAACACCCTATTCATCAAATCCATGAAAGCTGCAGGTGCATTCATCAACCCAAAAGGCATTACTAAAAACTCATAAAGCCCATACCTAGTGCGAAAAGCTGTTTTAGAAACATCTTCAGCTCTAACCCTCAACTGATGGTACCCTAATCTCAAATCAATCTTTGAAAACACTGATGCTCCCTTCAATTGATCAAAGAGATCATCAATCCTAGGCAAAGGATATTTATTCTTAATAGTCACTTTGTTCAATTGCCTATAATCAATGCATAACCTCATAGTACCATCCTTCTTCACAAACAACACAGGAGCTCCCCAAGGAGAAACACTGGGGCGAATAAACCCTTTATCCAACAACTCCTGTAACTGCACCTTCAACTCTCTCAATTCAGCTGGTGCCATTCGATAAGGAGTGATAGAGATGGAAGTGGTACCAAGCAACAAATCGATACCAAACTCAACCTGTCTCTCAGGGGGTAACCCTAGCAACTCCTCAGGAAACACATCCGGAAAATCTGCAACTGTGGTGATATTATCAAGTTGAGAACCCATGACTCTAGTATCCACCACATGAGCAAGATAAGCATCACACCCTTTTCTAATCAACTTCCTAGCTGTTACAGCTGATACAAACAAGGATGCAAGTTGTCTCTGCTCGCTAGATACTATCACCTCTTTACCATCACTTGTTCTCAAGGTGACACACTTCTTTTTACAATCCACTACAGGTCCATGTTTAGACAGCCAATCCATGCCTAAGATCAAATCATATTCTTTAAAAGGCATTTCAATTAAATCTCCAAGAAACTCCTCACCTTGCACCACTACTGCACTATCTTGGTGCACCTTGCTAACAACTACACTATGTCCTAAAGGATTTGTCACCAAGACATCAAATCCTAAGGATTCTGAATGCAATTCAGACACAGGCAATATGGATGCACTAATATATGAATGAGTATATCCTGGATCAATCAAAGCAAGTACTGAAATGCCAAATAAAGAGACTGTACCAGCTATCACTGCTGAAGCATCTGGTTGCCTCTGCATATACACCCTCTGAGAAGATCCGGCCTCCTCTGGCCTACTGCGTCCGGATGATGATCCTCTTCTCTGACTGTACCCGAATCGACCACCCCTACTGAAACCTCTACTTCCTCGACCACCTCTGCTGACACTGGGTCGAGAGGCTGCAGACTCAGCTTGTCTATGCTCCTGTATCTCAGGACACTCCCTAATAAAATGATCGGGCGATCCACACCTGAAACACACAGCTGATCTGCCACTCATCCAGCAAACACCCACATGGTTTCTGCCACAAATCTCATATGTAGGTGGAATAGACCTCTGAATC
This sequence comes from Garcia nutans, assembly GCA_947685225.1. Taxonomy (NCBI): domain Eukaryota; kingdom Viridiplantae; phylum Streptophyta; class Magnoliopsida; order Malpighiales; family Euphorbiaceae; genus Garcia; species Garcia nutans. The sequence goes on along the minus strand of CANTUV010000011.1, from coordinate 14,897,058 downwards.
CTAGGAGTCGGAGCACTGGCTACAGAGGATGTAGGTCTCGGTCTCTGTCTCGGATACTGCACTGACCTACCCAGCTGTCTTTGACTCCTACTGATCCTCAGAACAAAACTTCCTCTTCCCCTCTTCACAGATGAAGACCATGTCTCAAACTAGGGTCTCCTTACCCTAGTCTCCTCCTCAGTAGCAGCTGTGGCTATATTCTGAGCTCTCTCCACACTCCTAGCTGCTGCAACAAGCTGAGAGAAATCCTGGTATCTAGAACCAGCCATGATGCACATAATAGAGGGCCTCAATCCCTCCTCAAACCTTCTGCGCCAGTCTATTTTATCATAGATAATTCCCCCAGCATAACGACTCAACCGGATGTACTCAATCTCGTATTTTGTCACCGTCCGGTTGTCTTGCCTCAAGTTCAAGAATTCCATCTTCTTAAGATCTTTATACTCCCTCGGAGTATATTTCTGTTCGAACTCCCTCAAGAAATCACCATATGATAGTGTAGGTGGATCATCCATAGCATGAGGGACCGTCTTCCACCAGTCATAGGCATCTTTCTATAAGAGGCATCTGGCATAGTCAAACTTCTCATCCGAAGTGGCTTGCAACTGAATAAATATCCTCTGTACCTTATCCAACCATTGCTCCGCCACTGCAGGATCGGTAGTGCCTAGAAAATCTTCAGCCCCATATTTCCTCAACTTGTCATAATGTCTTACCGGCGCCTGAGGCTGTGGTGGTGGTGGTGGCTGCACTGGAGCTTGTCTAAATAACTCCACCATATGCCTTTAGCAACCCGGCGGACCCTCCTCTGCAGCTGGTCTCTCTGGCACAGAAACAGGTGCCTCACTAACTCTCTCATCCCTAGCTCCCTCTCTACTCTCTCCTGGAGCTACACTTTCCGCACTACCCTCAACAGACTGTCGTGAATGAGATGCCATCTCTACCTATATCTGCAAACACAGCAGAATATACCTCATTAAAGATCAAAGACTGCCATACCAAAACATGTATTGTATTGAAAACCAACTTTTAAAATCAAAATATTCTTTTTCTTACAATTCACCTAGGTTGAGAATCTCAAACCTAGGCTCTGATACCAAAATAAATGTAACACTCCTATATCCCGTATATGTACACAGCATGCTAATACGATCGTAATATACGTATACTGAATATAGAAATGCCATGATACATTTATCAAATGACTCATCCCTTTTCAAAAACATGAACAAGTTTAAATCATTTAAACTAAATTCTAAAAGACAAAAGATAAAATGTTTAATTAAAAGCAGCGGAAAATATAACAAATATTTACAATTACTTATACATCAAAACTCAAGTTTTACAAAACACAAAATATATACATGTTTGGCAGTATGTCCTTGATCTTTAAGCTTCACTCTCAAAGCCTCAAAATCTAGACTCTACTCGGTCTAGCGGAACTCTCCGGTTCTTCTCTATCACCTGCGCGATGAATCACAATCGTGCTAAGCCAACGGCTTAGTGGTACAAACTACAATAATAATATGCTTCTATGCAATGCCAATGTCACACATTTCAACAATTCATATAATTTGCACAAATGATATTTTCATATTGTTCATAAGACTATATTTCATCACTTTATGATTTACATTGACACAAGACACGTATGGGCCCACAAGACACTAATTTGTTATTCAAAGTTTAGAGTTACTGCTTTGGTCTATAATCATAATCATCAAGCCCGTAGGCATCATATCTATATATATATATCTCTATCCATGGATAGTGTAACAGACCCAGTCTCTTGGACCTCAACCCGTCTAAACTCCAGGAGATCCTCAACCCGGCTAGACTGTTACTAGTAACAGACCCAGTCTCTTGGACCTCAACCCGGATAAACCCGAGGAAATCCTCAACTCGGCTAGACTGTTACTTTTAATTCACTTTTCACATTTATCAACTGGAATCGGCTTACGACCCGGTCTTTTCACCTATCCAGTAATTCATTGGCATGCCACCAAACTCAGAACTCTGAAGGTTGAATAACACATTTAACACAAAATCTTTTCATTTATATCTTTATACATTCCTTTCTCAATTCATTTCTAATAATTGAAATAGGCAACCATGCCTCAATTATAATTCATTTACATCATCATAGCCAACAATCATGGCTTCTCATCACATTAAGATAGTATACATATCTATTATTAATTGCATTGAACATTATCTAGGCAAACATGCCTCAATCATATCATTTACACCATTATAACCCATCACATTAGTTTCACATCTCATTATATCTCAAACATAGCATTATTAACAAGTATCAACAATACATGAGATTTCTCAACACATTTACAATCAAATGTATGTTAAGTCTCAACATTATATGAATGTATGCAATAATGTAACTTGTACTTACCTTAAGCACCACTTATACAAATCTATACACTTCCTTTTCCAACACTTCTTCACCACTTAAGTTAGGACAAATCAACCTCTTCATAACCTAATCCAAAAGGAATATTACATATGGGATAAAATAGATAAGACTAACTAGGGCAAACCCTAGACATGACACGCTCACCAACACGGGCGTGTCAGGCCAAAAATACAGATTCCGGCCACAACAACACTTAATCCAACAATTCACCTCCTTTTACCAAAATCCACTTCAAACAAACTTAACTCAACATACCCAAGAACCATAACAAACTTGCAAACACCAAAACAACTCAAAACATATATCAATCACAAATTAAAATCATCACCACAAACCCTAAACACAATCACACACTTACTCTTCCAACCAATTTACTCTTTTCTTCAATCCAAACTCAAAGATCCAAAAATCAAATGAATCAAATACTCTTAAACACAACATAATCAACACACACTCCTATCCTCAACAATAAATCCTCAAACTCAAACAAAATTCCAAAATAAACAAGAGAAATCAAGAGAGAACTTACCAAAGTTGATGATACTTCTCAAATTTCAACTTCTTCACTTGAATCTTCCTTCAATTTGAGTGTGGATCACAAAACTCACTCTCTCTCTCTCTCTTGCTTTAGATGGCCGGCCAACAAAAGGAAAAGGGAAGAAATGAAAAGAAAATCAAGAAACCAAAGTCAAATACTCCTCTCTTTAAACCACCTCCAACCAAATATAATATTAAATAATCCCAATTAATCTCTTCCATTCATTTTAATTTTCCATTTTCCACTAATTACCTTAATTAATTAAAATAGCTAAATATCTTCTTCCTTTGACCATCACATTGACTTGTATATATGTTGTATATATTTCCATATACACAACATATACACTTTCTTTTAAAGCTCTCTTCTATTTAAAATTTAACATATACACATTCAATCCAATTACAACAATAATATCAGAACTTCTAGGGCATACTTTTGGATATTACATTAATTATTTATCAAATCGTAAATAACAAATTATCAATTAATAGTCTTTGATTTATAAAATTAAATTGCTGAACAACTAATGAAAATAGAAAGGAATTGAATTTATAACAATGAAAGAAAACTGAACAGATGAATTGATTTACTTAATAGAAAAGCCTAGGGTTTGCACTTCTCTACTAATTTATATGTATGAACGGCTATTCCTCTCAACTGATTTAATTTCAAAGATCAGATTTCAAGCAACTTAATTAATCAAATTAAGGAAATAAGCTCTCGCATTCTAACCTTTTTCAATTAATCTTACTACAATCAAAATGATCTTTTCCTTAGGTTTATATTTCTAATTCACCTAAGTCCCTAATTAAATTATTCCAGCATTAGATTTCATTTCTCAATCCTTCATCTAAATACCTAAAACACATAATTGGTGGCCAATCAATTATATATTAACATTAATCCATTCTATTAAGGATAAAGGAAATAAATCAATTAAGAGAAATAACCATTTCATACAATCATAGTAGATTCATACAAACCCTAGACTAGATCAAAATTAGTTCATAGTAATGCTATCAAACAAATTCATTTCATTAAAATTCAAAGAAATTAATTTAGACATTAGAGAATTCATAAATAAAATTTCAATAAAACTTAAGAAATAGAGTTAAAGAACAAAACCCAATTACAATTTTCCTTTGGCTTCTGAAGAATCTCTTGCTCAGATTTTTGCTAAAAGAATAACGTAATTGCTAGAATTAATTTGATCTAGAGTGTTTGGAAAAAGTGAAATCAATCTTCGATATTTTTCTTGTTTCAGAGAAAAATCCTCTATAGAAAAAATAAAGAACGGCTGAAAGTGAAGGTATAGAACGGCTGAAAAAATAAAAAAAAAATCCCCTGCTCTTGCCCTAATCTTATCTATTTATACAAATCCCTTCGCTAACAATCCATGCCTTCTTTCTTTCTTTCTTTAGTCTCATGGGGTGACAGGGCCAAGCTTGTGGCCGTGTCATGTGACACTGCCAGTAGCTTGGCCGTGTCTCCTGGGTGTGTCAGCTTCTATTTCTTTTCTTTGGTTCTTCCTTGTTCTTTGGCTTAGGATGGGACACGACCAATCTCCTGGTCATGTCGCTTGAGTGTGTTAGCTTCTGTTTGTCCTTGCTCTTCTTTGTACTTTGGAGATGAGAGTGACACGGCCAAGCTTGTTGGCCGTGTCACTTGCTGCCATTTCTTTCCTTCTTTTCTTTTCTTTCTTTGGTTTCTTTGGTTTTGGTCTTTAGGTGAGACATGGCCACTGGCTTGGCCGTGTCTCCTGGCTGTGTCAGCTTCTGCTAAAATTTCCTTTGAGGTGACACGGCCAAGCCAGCCAAGCTTGATTTGGCTTGGCCATGTCTTGCTTAATTCATGCTCTTCTTTCTTTGTTTTGATCTTCTAAGGGAGTTTTTGCACTTTAAGCTAAAACAAACACTTAAAACAAACTTTAAACAAAAATCAAATGAAACATTAACTAAAAACACATAAACATCATACTAAAAACTAGTACAAAAAATGATCTAAACACTGGGATAAATTAAAACTACCAAAATGCCGAAATCACTAAATAAACAGATTAAAACTACCAAAATGCATGAAGAAAACAATAATTATCATAATAAATAAATAGCAATTTGAGGACAAAAACTAATAAAACAACTACCCCACACTTAAAACTTTGCTTATCCTCAAGCAAATTTACGTGGCATAAATTAAAAACTCAATTAACCTTAATTAAAATTCAAGTATACAAGATGAAATCCTTTAATACTCAGCAATAAATAAATGCAATTTACTTAAGTCAAGATTTTCTTAACTCATTCATTAATTCAGACATAACAAATCTCATTTCTCATCTAAGTGTTTCTCTCAATTTCAAAGGTTAATTCACTCAACCAATCATGATTGCATACTGCTATAAACTTGCTTAATTATCCAATCTCTCACACTGATTTTTCTCAAGAAATAATCCAAAGGTCTTTTCTTTTGGATGTAATGGGGCTAAGGTGAAGGTGTGAGAAAAGACATTTAAGTTGGAACATTAAGAAATGGAGCATCTAAATTAGACAATAATCTTGCGTAGAAACTCATAACTCCCTCAAATGGCATATTCACTAACCCTTGATAATCTCAAATATTTGGATACTAAAAGAAAAGTAAATGAGTCGAAATTCCTCTTTGATGACTAATGCTAGAAAATATATGAATTTTGTATATATATATATTTTCTCTTTTTATTCTTATTTATTTATTTATATATATATATATATACAAAATATAAAAATGCATTGAACATCTAGCTCAAATATAGAAGAAAAGAATAATTGACTCTTAGTCAAATAAAATCTACAAAGTATGCATTTCAGCCCCAAATCTTACTAAAACAATACTCTTTTATATATATATATATATATTTATTTATTTTTTCTTTATGTTTACCCCATACTTATCAATTAAACCACTCCTATTGTCATATAATAAGAAACTCCATTCCTTAATGAATGTATGATTAAAATAGAAAAATGTTGAGTTGTGAATTGTGTTGATCAATCAAGAAAAGGTCAAAGGCTCAACTTGGCTCACTAAGGAATTCATAATTAAGGGAGGTCTTTTTAAGCTAAAGGGGGTAATCCTAATTTGCCTTCAACATTTTAAAACTTGAGATGAAATCATAATGTGAGTTTAATTAGTATGCAAAAGCAAGCTCTAGAGATACAAAATCATGAAGGTGCACACTTAAGAAAAGAAAATCAATTGACCGCATTAGCATCATTAGTTCGGGTAGGGATTGCCTCCACCCATTTTGAAACATAATCAACAGCAACCAATATGTATTCATAACCAAAAGATTCAAGAAAAGGACCCATGAAGTCTATTCCCCAAACATCAAACAGTTCAACTACAATATAAGATTAAAGGGGCATTTCATTCCTCCTTCCAATATTACCTACTCTTTGACAGCGGTCACAATGCTTACAATATTCTTGAGCATCTTTGAATAGAGTAGGCCAATAAAATCCACTTTGAAGCACTTTTTCAGTAGTCTTTCTCCCTCCAAAATGACCACCGTAGTGAAGGTCATGACAAAATTAAAGAACACTAAGTTGCTCTTCCTCAAGTACACACCTGCGAACTATCTCATCTTTGCATATCCAGAATAGGTAAGGTTCATCCCAGAAATAGAATTTACTCATGTGCAAAAACCTTTTATTTTCCTAAAATGACATGTTAGAACGCAAAAGACCACAAGCAAGATAGTTAGCAATATCTGCAAACCATGGTGAATTCATTACCGCAAACAACTGCTCATCAGGAAATGCTTCTAGATTTCTATGAACGCTATCAGATGCAAGATTTTCATCAAAGGAAGGTAACCTAGATAAATGATCAGCTACAACATTTTCACTTCCCTTAGTATCTTTGATTTAAAAATCAAATTCTTGCAATAATAGCACCCATCTAATTAAACGAGGTTTAGCATGTTGTGTGTTCAAAAGATATTTTAAAGATGCGTAATCTAAATGCACAATAATTTTAGGCCCAATCAAATATGCTCTAAACTTATCTAAGGCAAAAACAATAGCTAGCATTTCTTTTTCAGTTGTTGTGTAATTAACTTATGTGCTACTTAGGATCAAGCAAGCATAATAAATCACTCTCAAAAATTTCTCAACCCTTTGCCCAAGGACAGCTCCTACTACATGATTGGATGCATCACACATAATTTCAAAAGGTAAGGACCAAACAGGAGCTACAATTACCGGTGCACTGGTCAATTTTTCGTTAAGGGAATTGAAAGCTTGCATGCATTGTGCAGTAAATACAAATGGAACATCTTTTCCAAGCAAATGACACAATGGTTGGCTTATTTTAGAAAAATCTTTAATAAACCTCCTGTAAAAACCTACATGCCCTAGAAAGCTTCTTATTCCCTTAACAGAAGTAGGTGGGGGTAACTTAACAATCAACTCTACCTTAGCTTTATCCACCTCAATCCCTTTACTAGACACATTATGGCCTAACACAATACCGTGAGTAACCATGAAATGACTTTTTTCCCAACTCAAAGTGAGATTACATTCAATGCATCTTTCAAGTACAAGAACAAGTTTACTGAGGCAATTATCAAAAGAGTCACCAAAGACAGAAAAATCATCCATAAATACCTCAATAAAGTCATCTATCATGTCCATGAAAACAGACATCATGCATCTATGAAAAGGTGTAGGCGCATTGCACAAGCCAAAGGGCATACGCTGAAATGCAAAAGTCCCAAAAGGGCAAGTAAAAGTGGTCTTGGATTGATCCTCTGGTGCTATCGGCACCTGATAATAACCTGAAAGTCCATCTAAAAAGCAATAGTGTGAGTGTCCAGAAAGTTTATCCAGCATTTGATCAATAAAAGGAAATGATCTTTCTTTGTGGCATTATTTAACTTCCTATAGTTTATACACATTCTCTACCCAGTGGTAGTCATAGTAGGAATCAATTCATTCTTTTCATTTTTTTACCACACTGATTCCTGATTTCTTAGGCACTACATGTACTAGGCTAACCCACTCACTATTAGCTATCAGGTATATCACTCCTTCATTAAGCAATTTAAGCACTTCCTTCTTAACCACTTCACTCATGTTTGGGTTAAGGCGCCTTTGGGTCTCTCTTATAGGTTTAGCTCCCTCTTCTAAGATAATTCTATGCATGCACATTGAAGGGCTAATACCTTTAATATCACCCAACCCCCATCCTATAGCTCTTTTCAATCTTTTTAATTCACTCACCAACCTCATCTCTTCCCTTTCACTAAGTTCGCTAGAAATTATCATAGGTAAGGTATCGTGATCTCCTAAAAACACATATTTCAGGTAGGCAACTCTTTTAGCTCCAACTTAAGTGAAGGATTATTCTCTTCTTTTTGGATTGAGGGGAGCTCGAATGATGGTCCCTCTTTAAATTCCTCTATTTCAGTACTTTCTAATATATCAAGGCAACTGGCTACTTCTGAGTCAAAAATATCCAAGTTATGATCTAAGGTTAGTGCCAGCTCCAATTTATCCGAAGAACCTGTTTGCAAGAAAACATCTGAAATAACTGCGTCAATATAATTAATTAAAGAGCAATCCTCATATAATGCAGTTGTAGGAATAGGAGAAGTGTTAAAAATAGAAAATACAACCGTTTGTCCCAAGACAGTCATTAACAATTTACCATTTTTAACATCAATCAAGGTGTTGGTCGTAGCCATAAAAAGCCTACCCAGTAGAATAGTGTGTTCGGATGGTGTAGGGTTATCTCCTCCCATGTCAAGGACTATAAAATCCATGGCCACTATCAACCCACCAACTTTAACTAACACATCTTCTATAATTCCTTTCAGGAATCTAAGAGATCTGTCAGCTAATTGCAAGACCATTTTAGTAGGTTTCATTTCCCAAGTTCTAATTCAAGATACATAGAGTAAGGCATCAAATTAACACTAGCTCCTAAATCACACATGCCATCAGTCCCCTTTCCATTACCCATAGTAATTTTAATTACGAAGCTGCCAGAATCCTTTAGCTTGGGAGGTAGTTTATGTTGCAAAACAGCACTAGCTACCTCTGATACTATCATCTTTTCATTTGGCTCATACCTCTTTTTCTTAGTGTTCAATTCCTTAAAGAATTTGGCATTAGCTGGCATATTTTTTATTGCTTCAAGTAGAGGTAAGTTAATACTTACCTTAGATAGCATGTTGAAGATGTCTGAAAATTGCTTATCTTATTTATCATTCTTCAATCTACTGGGGAATGGTATAGGTGGCAAGTAAGTATTACTTGACCTGTGTAAATATGCTAAAGGAGGTTGCTCCATTGACTTTTCTCCATCACTCTTGTCCTCTGGTTCTCCTTCTTTTTCATTTTCTTGATCACCTGCATTCACAGAATTATTTTCAACACCATTATTTATTACCTTGCCACTTCTAAGAACAGTCACTGCTTGTGCTTGCTCAGGTTGACTCGGGAATTTCCCTTTCTATTGAATCTGCATCTGTTGTGCAAGTTGTCCCACTTGGGTCTCTACTTTCTTGAAAGACGCTTCCAATGAATCCAACATTTTGTTATTCATCTCTTGATTCTTGGTACTGGCTTGGATAAAAGCATGTAAACTATCATCCAAACTGTATCTCTTAGGCTGCCCTTGATTTGAAGATTGGCCTGGAAGTTGATTTTGTCTTTGGAGCAAATGGAATGGTTGTTGGGAATTATTTGTTGCCCATGAAAAGTTTGGATGATTCTGCCAAGCAGGATTGTAAGTGTTTGAGAAATGATCATTCTAGGCCCTTGGTTGATAACCCTTCATAGCGTTAACTTGCTCAGCCTCATTTCCATAAGACTCGTACGCAGAGGGGCATATATTTGCTCCATGCCCAAAAGTTCAACAAATTCCACACACTTCTTGAGTGGGTGAAGAAGCATTGTTCTTCATGTTCAGCATCTGCACTTGTCTTGTCAATTCAGCTATCTGATTGACCATCTCACTATTGGCTTCTACTTGATTTACCCCTTTTACATCTTCCTCTTACACTTTTTTGTTGGGAATTAGCTCCCAACATTTCAAAGATATCATAAGTCTCTTCTGCTGTCTTTTCTCCCATAGCTCCCCCAGTTGCATTATCAACAGTATTCTGAACTTGCTAGGTTAGACCATCGTAGAAAAACTGATTCAGCAGTTGAAGTGGGTAGTGATGGTGTGGACACTGGATTAACAACATCTTAAACTTGTCCCAAGCCTCATTAAATGGCTCTCTGTTGCGGACTCAGCCTCACTATCTACAAGTTCACAGTTCGTTAACAAGTAATATAATGATGAGTAGAGTATCGTTCCCACGAGGAGGTTGATTCTAAATACCAAACAATTAAACTGATTAATATTTGGATAATCAAATTTAATTTTTATGATTGAGCTTAACTAAAATGACAATAAATCAAGAATAAACTTCTAATAATTTAAAACTTAGGGTTTGGTCACCTTTATTGATTTATCATGGATTTTCTAAGGTATCGATTTTATTCAGTCATCCTTTTGATTAATGGTTGGATTCTCCTAAATTAAGTTCAAGTCTCTCTCAAGTACTAGAACTAATATCAACTTTAATCCTTACGTCTACTCTCGTGATCATAAGTAATTAAATCAATTCATTAAGTTTTATGAGAATCTTGAATCAACCTCTTAAGGGTTTAACCTTATCTCTAAGTGAGAAACTTACTTAATATTGTTATCTCCTTGGACTAATGTCATGCTTCCACTCTCACTCCATCACACAACATCTCAAAATCAATTAATCATTGGCCAGATAATCAAAGCAGAAAGATTAAAGACAACAAAATAAACAAAGGATAACTAAATCAACCAAATAAACATTTATAGCTCCATGATAAATTCAATTAAAGGCACCAACCCTAAAAAGGATTAGTTCTCAATTATTGAAATAAAAACATTAAAAATATTAAAAATGGTAAATGAAGACATAATTAAAAAGGAACAAGAAATATCAAACTCTATTTCTTTGAAGAAGATCTTGGCTTGGATCTTGAACTCCTCCTTGAAGCAGAATTTCACACTTCTAAACTAAATTGATTTGGATGAATCTAATATAATCTATTACATATCCTATTAATTCACGCTCTCCTTGAATCATTGGAGGAAATGTGTTTATATAGAGTGCTTGGAAACTTCTTTTGTGGAGAAAAACTGAAAAAGGTTTAAACAAGACTTGGTTGGTGAGTTCATCTTCAACATTTGCAGCTCACAAATCATAAAATAAGGGCCACGGTCGTGGCTTTTTGAGTGCCACGGTCGTGGCTTGTGTGAACTCTGCCTGTTTTGTCAAACTTTTCAGCTGCCCAGGTTGGTCTGGTGGGCCACGGTCGTGACCTTTTGGATGCCACGGTCGTGGCATTTGAAATGAAGCTGCCAAACTTATTTTCTTCTTACTCTTGGCTCAGGAAGTGGCAAAATGGAACCCACGGTCGTGACCTTTGGGAGGCCACGGTCGTGGCATGTGTTTTGCCTTCATTTTTGCTTGCTTTTCTTGAATTTTGCCTTACTAATCATCAAAAACCTTTATCTTGTCTTCCATGCTCAAAAAGTGTAATTCCAACTCAAATAATCAAACTCATCAAATTCATTTGGAGAATAGTTAAAAATCGGAGTTAAAATTGCATAAAACAATTATTATATTTTTACTCTATCAAATTCCCCCAAACTTGAATTATTGCTTGTCCTCAAGCAATTAGAGTTAAATATTTCTCTATATGTTAGTTTATATGCAAAATCTTAAAACAATCCATGTTTTAAAACCTTAAGTTGCAATTAGCTTCATAATTTTACCTTACTTCATTCTTTCCTCCTTTACTCAAGAACTTAATTAATTGCAATCAATCATCAATTTTTAGATAAGCAAATATTCTTTTTCTTCTTCTTCTTCTTATATATATATATATATATATCCTAGTCTCATATGCATGCTTAATCGAGCCTTCTCCACTAATAGACCACACTAGATTAAGGGAAATCAAAAGGTCTTTAATAGGCTTGTAATGAGGTATAAAAGGTATAGGCTAAAATAAGGTTTAGATAAAAATAGGTTAAGTATCTTCCAAAAAAAAAAAAATTCTTCCTTGTAGCTTTTGTAGAGGATTTTTGAATGCTTTGCTCCTTTCTTTCTTTTTAGGGAGTCTAATTTATTTATCATATTTATATATCATTTTTTTTATATAAAACTCCCCCAAACTTTAAACTTTAGGAGCTTCTTATTTTTAACTTGTATCCTCATAGTAATTTTTCAAAAGATAGTTAACCTTGAAAAGGGTGGTTTTTGTTGCTTATCAAGAAATTCTCAGGCTAAAATGTTTATTTAGGCTTAAAAGGGATAACTAGAGGCAATGTTCAAATATGGTGGATATAAGGATTTGGCTTTTCAAACAATGCCTAAATTATTTTTTCCTTTTATCTAGCTTGATTCTTTTTCGCCTCAAAAGCTCTTTTAAACATGTTCTAGGCCTAGGTAAAAGGAATATAAACTCAATCTAAAATTCAATAACTAACCACTTTTAATTGCGTTGAAGAGCTCATTTGGAATATTAAAATTCATAAGGTATTATTATTCCACCGAATTTTAACTTTTAGAATTAAAACTTAACTGAATCAGATTTTAACATATAAAAGAACATATAAAGAAATAAAAATTCTAAACAAAAATTAAACCGTAAGTAACCAAAAGCAGAGTTTAAAATTGAAATAAAATAGAAAAGTACCATAAAAACAAAAAAAAAATATAAAATTCAATAATTAAACAAAATATAAAAGTAACAAAATTGTGCATAAGATTAAACAATAATTCAGAAAACTCCCCCAAACTTTAATCACACTGTCTCAGTGGATGCCTGCATTAGGGTCATCACCAGGCGAAGGTGGTTGCTGTGGAGGCGGGTAGTGCATTCCAAATTGAGCAAAGAAAGTGTTGAACTGTTCACTAAGGTCCGTCATCTGAGTGAAAATGGTACATACCTCGTGCTCAACTCCTCCAAACCATTGCTCCATGCTATCAAAACGTTGCTCCCATACTTCATTCCTGTGATTCATCTCATTTTCAAAAGAGTCAAGTCTGTTAGAAATATATTCAAATGTGTTTGGTCGTGGAGCAGATGGTCCGGCTTCAGATGGTGGTGGTGCGGATGGACTAGCCTCAAAAGGTGGAGGTGGTGGTTGATCTTCAGGTTCATCAAACTCTCCCCCCTTCTCCAAGCAACTCATCTATGTCAATGTTTATATCTGCATCTGGTGGCCCTAGAATCTCATATTTGTTCCCTCTTTTTCTTGCTATCCGCATGGCTAAAACAGTGATCATATTAATTGTAATTTTACCAGGTACGGGGACAAGGTGATCAAATATAATATTTAGATAATGTGCAATTTTTGTGATCATCCCCCCAATTACAATTTTTCCACTCCGTTGTCTAATCACTTCCTCACATCTTCTAGCAAACCAATAACCGACATTAAACACTTTTTCCTCCATGGCACAATAAAAGAAGTGCAATTCTTTTAAATTTACTTTTCCTTGACTCTCTCCTCTTCCAAAAATGGTGTTTGCTAGGACAACATGAATATACCTATAGAATGGGTTTGTAAAATTAGAGGCTTTAGATATTTTGCTATTAAATCATCTCGTGCCTCCTAATCTAGTCCATGTGGAATTTTCATCAAACTCCTCCATTCTACTAGGTATCCCCTGCAAATTTGATAATCCAAGTGCATCTCCGAATTCAAGCATAAGCCAATTATAATTTTGATTTCCCAATCTAAATTCCACTCTCCCATTGAATCCAGCTTGAAAATTGGGTGGAAAAAATTTAAAACTACTCAAGAATTCCAGGGTTAATTCAGCATAGGTGGGGAAACACATACTAGCAAATATGATCCATTGCATATTAGTAAACATTTTCATCAATTCATTATTCCATCCTAATTTTCTCACAACATTTCCATCAATAAATCGAGAAGGAATAATTTTTCTAGAGCTTAAAATTTGGTACCTTTGCCTTTGTTCTTCATCTTGGAAACAAATTTCATGATACCTGCTTAGTCCTGGATATGTTGGTGGAGACGGTGTTAATGATGATGAGGAAGATGTTTCTTGGTGTCTTCTTTTAGACCATCTCCCCTTGATCATCCACCTTTTGATTTTCCCATTGATTTTGTGGCTAAAGTCTTACTTCTCACCATTTTTCTGTTTGATTTGATGAAAATATAGAAGAATTGAAGAAAATTGAATGAAAATTGGAGTTTAGGTCGTGGGTTGAGAGGTTTTGGTCGTGGCTTTCAAACTTGGGCGGCCAGGGATAAGGAAGGAGAGAAAATGAGATGCTTTTATAGTTCTTGGAAGGCCACAGTCATTGCTTGTAAGTGCCACGGTCGTGGCCTTGTGTTGACTTGGTCAATGGCGATTTGCATGGGAGGCCACGGTCGTGGCCATTGGGATGCCATGGTCGTGGCATTGGTTTTGCTTTTGCCTCCTTATTTTATTTGAGAAGGACATCTTGGCAACCTTGGTTTTGATCCAACGGTCATGGCCATTGGGAGGCCACGGTCGTGGCCTTTGTTTTCTTGCTGTTTTATCAAAATTTTTCCTCCGTTTCAATTTTTACAGTTTCAAATTGAATCCCACGCCCCTGGGATGGATGGCCACGGTCGTGGCATCTGAATTCCTTCCATTTCTTGTGTATATGTACTTTTAATTACCTTCAAAACAAAATTTAAAAACATCTATTAAAAAGTTTGAAATGAAAAATTAATCTAAAAGAACAAAAGGAAAAAGAATTGGGTTGCCTCCCAAAAACTGCTAGTTTATAGTCTTTACCTTGACTATAACTTCTTATCCTCAAGGTGGAAGATCACAAATTACTTCCTTTCCCACTATGTTGCTGGCTACAATTGACTTGGAATTTTGCTTCCCAAGTTCATTATACCCTTCAAATTGTGTTTGTGAGCTTGATGAGGCTAAATTGTATTTTCCCTCCTTTGGATTGGAGTTTTGAATTTGGCAATTCTTGAGTGCATTTGGAGATTTGATCACGTTAATTTCCACTTGTTCATCTTCAATATTTGAAGTGAGTTTACCATTTTTCACATCAATTACAGCTCCAATCGTGGCTAAGAAGGGTCTCCCAAAAATCAATGGAGCATCTTCATCCTTATTTAAATCAACGATCATGAAATCAACAGGGATGTAAAATTTTTCCATTTTTAAAAGCACATTTTCTGCAAGTCCTTCTGGGCATTTGACTGATTTATCTACAAGCTGTAATACTAAATTGGTAGGTTCCATTTGTGCAAGTTCTAATTTCCTGAAAATAGATAAAGACATTAAATTAATGCTAGCACCTGAATCACATAATGCATTTTGAAAATTTAATCTACCAATTTGACAAGGATTCGAAATACTCCCTGGGTCTTCAAGTTTAGAAGGGATCTTATCCTGAAGAAGATTGTTGCACTCCTCAGTAAGTGCAATCTTTGCATTTTTCTCCATATTTTTTTTAACCTTTGAGGAAAAGGAATAGGTGGCACATAAGTCTGAACTCTTGTTTTATTGGCTCTTCTTGTTTAGCTTCACTTTCTTTCATTTTAGAAGAAGAGCTTTGATAAATTCGGGGCTCTAGTAAAGAATCTTCAAGTTGTATGCTATTTAGGAAAATAGCATTACAATGTTCTCTTGGATTGATTTCTGGTTGGCTTGGAAGTGTTCCTTGTGATCGAGTATGAAGAGAACTTGCTATTTGACCAACTTGAATTTCAAGATTTCTATTTTGAATTGCAATTTGTTCCATCCTTGATTCAAGCTTGTCATATTGTTTTTCCAGCTTGTCAAACCTTTCTGAAGTTGCACCAATAAATTTTTCCAAAGCCAATTCATAGGATGGTTTTTCAGGAGGATGAATTTGGCCTTGGTTTTGATTTTTCATGTATGGTGGCTGATATTGCACTTTTTGATTGCCTTGATTTCCCCATGCCAAATTAGGGTGTTTTCTCCATGTGGGGTTGTAAGTGTTGCCTTGTGGGAAAGTTGGACCTCCATTTTGATTCCCCACAAACTGGACGTGCTCCATAATTTTGCAATCAGCTATATCGTATCTTCCTCTACATCCTTCACAAATTTGAGATGATGATGACAAATTGATATGCTCCAATTTCTTGGCAATTGTATCCACTTTAGCTGCAAGTAAAGAAAAATTGTCAATCTCATGTAAACCTGCAACTCTTTTTTGCATACCTCGTTCTGAAGTCCAATGATAATTATTTGCAGCCATTTCTTCAATTAATTCAGTTGCTTCAGAAGGAGCTTTGTTCATTATTGCACCTCCTGCTGCTGCATCAATCATTCCTTTAATATTTGGATGAAGTCCATTATAAAAGGTTTGAATTAAAAGCCATTCCGGGACTCCATGGTGAGTACATTTTCTTTGCAAATTTTTGAACAGCTCCCAAGCTTCATATATGCTCTCCCCATCTTGTTGACTGAAACTTGTGATATCATTCCTTAATTTAGCCATCTTTGCAGGTGGAAAATATTTTGCCAAAAATGCAGCGGCTAATTGATCCCAAGTGGAGAATGTACAGGGTGCCTTAGAAATGAGCCAATCTTTTGCTTGATCCCTTAACGAAACTGGAAAAAATCATAACCGAATAGCATCATCAGATACACCATTAATTTTAAATGTGTCACACATTTCTAAAAAATTTGAAATTTGAGCATAAGCATCCTCATGTGGTAAGCCATGAAAAATAGATTGTTGAATTAAATTAATAAGTGCTGGTTTTAGATCAAATGTGTTGGCTTGCACCGGAGGTTTGACTATGCTAGATCTTGGGTGAGCAGACAGCATAGCATATTGTTTCAGGGTCATGTTCTGTGGATCTCCCATGATTTCTTCTTCTTCTTCTGAAGAAAATGCTCCTTCTTCTAAATGGATTTCAGTTGAAGTTTCTTCTCCTCTTTGTCATTCTCTTCTTTCCTTGTTTTGCTTTCTATAAAATTTTTCAATTTAAGGATTATAGGGTACAAGTTGAGTGTGTGGATTGCCATGCATGTAACCTTAAAATTTAAAGAAATAATGGAGAAAAGTAAAAATCCAAAGTAATAACAGTTTAATATTATTAATATCAGAATGATTGCCTCCCCGACAATGGCGCCAAAAACTTGTTGCGGCCTCAGCCTCACTATCTGCAAGTGCACAGATCGTTAACAAGTAATATAATGATGAGTAGAGTATCGTTCCCACGAGGAGGGTAATTCTAAATACCAAACAATTAAATTGATTAATATTTGGACAATCAAATTTAATTTTTATGATTGAGCTTAACTAAAATGACAATAAATCAAGAATAAACTTCTAATAATTTAAAACTTAGGGTTTGGTCACCTTTATTGATTTATCATGGATTTTCTAAGGTATCGATTTTATTCAGTCATCCTTTTGATTAATGGTTGGATTCACCTAAATTAAGTTCAAGTCTCTCTCAAGTACTAGAACTAATATCAACTTTAATCCTTATGTCTACTCTCGTGATCATAAGTAATTAAATCAATTCATTAAGTTTTATGAGAATCTTAAATCAACCTCTTAAGGGTTTAACCTTATCTCCAAGTGAGAAACTTACTTAAGATTGTTATCTCCTTGGACTAATGTCATGCTTCCACTCTCGCTCCATCACACAACATCTCAAAATCAATTAATCATTGGCCAGATCATCAAAGCATTAAGATTAAAGATAACAAAATAAACAAAGGATAACTAAATCAACCAAATAGGCATTTATAGCTCCATGATAAATTCAATTAAAGGCACCAACCCTAAAAAGGATTAGTTCTTCATTAATGAAATAAAAACATTACAAATATTAAAAATGGTAAATGAAGACATAATTAAAAAGGAACAAGAAATATCAAACTCTATTTCTTTGAAGAAGATCTTGGCTTGGATCTTGAACTCCTCCTTGAAGCTGAATTTCACACTTCTAAACTAAATTTATTTGGATGAATCTAATCTAATCTATTACATATCCTATTAATTCATGCTCTCCTTGAATCCTTGGAGGAAATGTGTTTATATAGAGTGCTTGGAAACTTCTTTAGTGGAGAAAAACTGAAAAAGGTTTAAACAAGACTTGGTTGGTGAGTTCATCTTCAACATTTGCAGCTCACAAATCATAAAATAAAGGCCACGGTCGTGGCTTTTGGAGTGCCACGGTCGTGGCCTGTGTGAACTCTGCCTCTTTCGTCAAACTTTTCAGCTGCCCAGATTGGTCTGGTGAGCCACGGTTGTGCCATTTGGGATACCATGGTCATGGCATTTAAAATGAAGCTGCCAAACTTATTTTCTTCTTACTCTTGGCTCAGGCAGTGGCGAAATGGAACCCACGGTTGTGGCCTTTGGGAGGCCACGGTCGTGGCATGTGTTTTTCCTTCATTTTTGCTTGATTTTCTTGAATTTTACCTTACTAATCATCAAAAATCTTTACTCTTGTCTTCCATGATCAAAAAGTGTAATTCTAACTCAAATAATCAAACTCATCAAATTCAATTGGAGAATAGCTAAAAATCGGAGTTAAAATTGCATAAAACAATGATTATATTTTCACTCTATCACTCTCCATCCAATTGAGCAAATGTAGCTATTTTTCCTCTTAATTCAGCTGTCTTTTGATGTGAGTAAAATTTTCCCATAAACTTGTTATATACTTGCTCCCAAGTTGTCAAAGAATTTTCAGGCAACATCATAAGCCAGCTTTTTGCCCTATCCTTTAATGTGTACGGAAAACACCTCATCCTCAACTGGTCTTCTGTTAGTCCTCCCAATGGAAATGTGTTGATGGTGGAGTAGAAATCTCGAATAAAATTCAGAGGATCCTCATTGGGAAATACATAGAAAGATGGCAGCATGTTGTAATGGATATTCTTCAACTCATAATTTCTTGCTGCATCTGTCAATCTTATACATGAAGTGGCAGTCCCAATGACAGGTCTGGCAAAATTCCTCATAGTTCTTTGCCTTTTCTCTCCCATATTGGTAGATTGCGCAGTATCCGACTCAAAATCAGAAATTTCCTCCTATGTATCAAACCCGGTATACAATTCAAACTCTTCTTTGCTCCTTTTCACTGTTTGAATTTCTGAAATAAATGGGCAAAGCTCTCCTCCGAGTGATCTCCTACCTTGCATAAAAAAAATTTCTGGAAGAAGGAATTATTTAAAGCAAAAGGAAAATAAAATAAAACATAAACAATGTAAAATAACTTAAAAGAATCTCTTGCTTAGATTTTTGCTAAAAGAATAACATAATGGCTAGAACTAATTTAATCTTGAGTGTTTGAATGAAAGTGAAATCAATCTTCGATAGTTTTCTTGTTTCAGAGAAAAATCCTCTATAGAAAAAATAAAGAAGGGCTGAAAGTGAAGGTATAGAACGGCTAAAAAAATAAAAATAAAAACCCCTGCTCTTGCCCTAATCTTATCTATTTATACAAATCCCTTCGCTAAAAATCCATGCCTTCTTTCTTTCTTTCTTTGGTCTCATGGGGTGACACGGCCAAGCTTGTGGCCGTGTCACATTAGCTTGGTCGTGTCTCCTGGGTGTGTCAGCTTCTGTTTCTTTTCTTTGGTTCTTCCTTGTTCTTTGGCTTAGGATGGGACACGACCAAGCTCATGGCTGTGTCATGTGACATGGCCAGTGGCTTGGCCATGTGACTTGAGTGTGTCAGCTTCTGTTTTTCCTTGCTCTTCTTTGTACTTTGGAGATGAGAGTTACACGGCCAAGCCTGTTGGCCGTGTCACTTTCTGCAATTTCTTTCCTTCTTTTCTTTTATTTCTTTGGTTTCTTTGGTTTTGGTCTTTAGGTGAGACACGGCCACTAGCTTGGCCGTGTCTCCTGGCCGTGTCAGTTTCTGCCAAAATTTCCTTTGAGGTGACGCGGCCAAGCTTGATTTGGCTTGGCCATGTCTTACTTGATTCATGCTCTTCTTTCTTTGTTTTGATCTTCTAAGGGAGTTTTTGCACTTTAACCTAAAACAAACACTTAAAACAAACTTTAAACAAAAATCAAATGAAACATCAACTAAAAACATATAAACATCATACAAAAAAGTAGTACAAAAAATGATATAAACACTGGAATAAATTAAAACTATCAAAATGCTGAAATCACTAAATAAACATATTAAAACTACTAAAATGCATGAAGAAAACAATAATTATCATAATAAATAAATAGCAATTTGAGGACAAAAACTAATAAAACATCCACCCCTTTCTTTTTCCCAGCCCATCCGGGTGGCGACTTCATTTTCTCCGGACTTAGGTCCGTGTTCTCTAAGGCCCCAAGCCTAAACAGTGCCGAAGTAGCAAGAACCATTCCACTGGGAGTGGGGGCAAAAATCCCCGCTCACAATCTCCACTAATAGACTCTACCTACCAAGAGAGATCAACAGGTCTTTAATAGGCTTGAAATGGGGTCTATAAGGGACATGGGTTAAATGAAGGCCATTTGTATGTTGGAGCCGATGTGACACAATTGGAAGCAATCTTGCTAGACTTCAAATTCCTCCTATCTTCTTGGCATTAATCTGGATCTTGATTGGGACAATCTTTGGCTTTACAAAAAGTTTGGTACCCATCATCATTTTTCTTTTCCTTTTTTCTTTCTCTTTCTTTTTCTTTCTCTTCCTTTTCTTTGAGAATTTTATCATTTTGTCCTTCTTCCTTGTAGGAATGTCAAGTACAGAACTTTCAAGAACTGGGTGACCTTTCCTCTATCTCTCTAATTTTGTTAGAATCTTTGGTTGGGTTGGGCCAATTCAAGTCAAATTATCCTTATAAACAAAATGGAAACCTTTTGCTGCTTTAGATAAGAGAGAACTCAGTTGGCTTTTTGAACTGCCTTTTTGGTTTTTATTTTTCTTCTTTTTTTCTTTTCTTTTTTTTTCTTTTGTCCTCTTTTCTTTTCTTTTTTTCTTTCTTTTTTTCTTTTTCTTTTCTTTTCTTTTTCTCTTCTTCTTTTTTTTTTTGGGTTCTAACTCTAAATGAGTTGTCTTGTTTGTACCAACTTGGGTTTCCAATAATGGATGAGTGGAGTGACATAAATCTTCTTTAATAGGGATAAATCATTTGTTACTCTGATGTTGTCTTGATATATTGGAGATATTAGGAAAACTTCAACTACCCTTATGGTCTTGAGAACTTCAACTACCCTTATGGTCTTGAGAACTTCAATTGTCTTCATGGTCTTAACTATTCATTTCTTTCTTTAATCTTCTTACCTCTTCACCTTAGTGATCATAAGACTTGTCAAAAGTATCACAACAGCTCAGGGTAGGTTGTTGTGGTTTGTAAGCCAATGAAAAGAAAGCTAAAATTTTATGAAGGCTCAAAGGGACAACTAGGGATTGATATCTAATTGGGTGGATACTAGTTATTGGCTAACTAAACAATGCCTATATCATCTCTCCCTTAAATAAGCAGAGTTCAATTTCGCCTCAAAAATTTGTCAAAGCATGTTCTAAGACTGACTAGGACCTAGACAAAGGTAATTATGCAGGAGGCCTCTCTAAGTAAGCATACACAACTCAATGCTATAGAGCGATCCCCTCACCTAGTAAAGTCATTTGAGTCATAATGCATAAATATATTAATTCATGAATTATCAAGCTAGATTCCTCATTGGTTGAGCACCAAAATGAACAAAGACCAACAAAAATTTTTATCAAAGTAATTTATTCAAAAAAAATTTAAATTTGAAAAACACAATTATTCCAATTAAATATTAAAGAAAGTGAAATAAATAGAGCAACACTCTAAGCTAAGGGACCTTCATTGATTTGAAGTCGAAGATACTTCATTTATTTAGACATCTTAAAGGTAAGGATTTTTTCCATCATCAAAGGTCATTGCTTCATCATCCACAGTTAGCCCAAGCTTACTTAGTAGCATATCATCTTTAGCAGCTTCTCTATCCATATCATGACAAGAGGACAAGATAAAACTCTTCATGAAGGTTGTAAGCGATAGTGCCCTTTCAAATTTAGGCAGAGGATTATTCTTAGTGTTGGGCTTATTAGGCTCAGGCAGCTTTCCACTGTCAATCAAATCTTGGATTTCATACCTTAATTGAACACATTTATCTATCTCATGCCCTTACATTTGATGAAATAGACAAAAAACCTTAGCATCAAAATTTGGTGGTAGAGGCTTATGTAGAGGCCGAGGTGCCAATGGTTATAGCAAATCCATTTTCATTAGATTTTCTAACGTCTTTGACAAAGGCTCCCTTAAGTCTGAAAATTTACTCTTCTTTGTTGGCTCAGTTGTTGCATTTTTCTCAACACCTCCTCTTTCCCTTTGACTTTGCCCACTATGGTGATAGCCGCTCTTATTGCTCCACATAGATGGCACATGGTTTGGTTTGCCTTGTAGAATAGGGATTGATCTCTCATTTTTCATTCGATCTATATCAGTAGACATGTTTCTTGTTAATGTTACCTTTTCCTTCTTTCTTATGTCAATGGGAGATGCCTCATTAGCATTGTTGATGATCTCTAGAATTTGAATCAACTGGATCCTCATAATTTTAACCAATTGATCTCATAGCTCGGCCATCCTAGCTTTGACAACTTCATCAATTATACTCCTTAGCTGGTTTGCATCCATCCTTCCAATGAAGCACTTGAATCAAAAATCAATGTTGTAGGTGATATCATTGTATGCTCTTAAATTGTCGTACTTCAGGTCTATGAGCCAGAAAGGATTAATAATATGTTATGTGAAGCAAATGTATGCATGTATGCATGTATGCACAAATAATCAACAAAGAAAGATAATTAGGACATTCCTTTCGGCCTTATAACATCCACACACGAATGGCGAGTCTCTTTTCCTAGGTATATGGTTAACAAAATACCAAGATGGGGTATCTTGTTTTTGAATAATTCCCTCGAACATTTTTACCAATAGTTATATTTTCGAAAATGGAAATCAGTTCGTGATAATTCCCATTAATTAGGCTTTAATCCATCCAACCAACTAAAGTAGCTTTTATGCTATATTGGATTAAAACTAAATTAAGAGGTTTATCATAAATAGATTTCCCACTTGAAAAAGTAACTAATGATTCATGCCAAAAATAAGCCCATGATTAATTATTCTTAGTATAAACTAGGCTCACAATTGATTTTTAGTATTTCATAATTTACCTAAATAATTTGCAACCTCTTTGTAAGAAAATGATAAATGAAAATTATTTTATTTCGAAGCCCATTGTAAAATGATTTTAGAAAAAAATTGATTTTGGGCTTTGTATTTGAGTTATGAAAGAAGAAGTTTTTGATTTATTTTTAGAAAAAGTTTTATGTCCAAAGGCCACCTTGAAATGTTTTGAAAATAGCTTTAGTCTTTTGGACTTCAAAGAAAAATTTATTTTTGAGCTTATAAATATACTTGGGTCATATTTGAGAAAGAACAAACCAAATAAGCCATGATTTAAACCACGATAAACCAACCATAGTCAAACAACAAGCATTTGTGGTAAAACCTAAGGAAAGTAACTAGGCCAATTACATGAGCTTTAGTCTTTGGGTAAAAAGGCTTAGGTTCCCATAGCAAGTATATACCAAATGGTACAAGGCTATGAGTGATTATGCCATGCTCGATCTCCATACCTTGAGTGAAAGTATGGTATTCCTTACATAACACAACAAGGGTAACAAGGGCATCCTAACTCACGCACACGATGCGATCTAATATGATGCAAGGGATAATATCATTATAAGAAATAATAGAATAATATAAAGACCAACGGAATTAACTTCTCTTGTTCCCAGTGGAGTCGCCACTGTGAGCGGGGATTTTTGCCCCCACTTCCGGTGGAATGGTTCTTGCGACTTCGATACTATTTAGGCTAGGGGCATTAGAGAACACAGACCTAAGCCGAAGAAAAAAAAGGGGTGGATGACTCGATTCCTAAGGAATCCCCAACCCCCTAATGGGTTCGAAAAGTTGGGTACGTGTGGGAAAGGTGAGAAATGGCTCAGCACCCCCACAACGCCCGGTTCAATGGAACCGACCTCCTTTGCAGGTCTTAATATTATAAAATTCTTAAATATAATAATATTATCCATATTACATGGAATAATTAAAATAAAGCATCATTATATTAAAATCAAAGCAATGTCCAAGCAAAACAAATAAATGGACACCCATCCGAGGATGGAAACATGTCCTTACATCGTTCATGTCTAAACTAAATAGGACACCCACCGAAAGGTAGAAACATGTCCTTTACATTGGTCCAAAATATAAAAGCAATTTAAATTACATAGAAATTAATTAATGAGGTACCCACAAAGTGGAAACATACCTCTTACAATTTTAATACCAAAATAAACAAATAATAATCATAATAATAAAGAAAATATCCATCCATGATAAATTAAATAAATCAAGCATTGAAATTAAATAAATCAACCATAAAAGCATATAATAAACTTACATAATCAAATCTAAAATTAAATAAAGCAATAAATATATAAGTTTAGAGTTTATGTCTCAATTTAGGGTTCTTTAATTAACACTTAGGGTTTTGGGATTTTGAAATTATTATATTTATTATTTAGGCTGCTGTGAAGATTTTAAAAAATTGATTTAATTAGGGTTTGGGACTAACATCATGAAATAGGGTTTCTAGGGTTGTAGGTTTTGGTGTTGAAAATTAAGATTTTAGGGTTTAACATTTAGAAAATAGGGTTTCATAATTGAAAGAAACTAATGTTACTTTTTAAAAGAATAATGCTTACTGTGTGATTTTGGAAAGAAGAATTAATTAGGGTTGAAGATTTTGATATTTGAAAATTAAGGTTACTGGATATTTGAATTAGAGATTAGGTTAGGGTTTTAAGAAAACAGTTTATTATTTTATGGTTTTAGAAAAGTGTAATTAGGGTTTTAAATTTTAAAAATATGTTTTACGGGTATTAAGGAATTAGGGTTTTGAAAAATAGTTTTTAGGGTTTCAAATAAAGTTTGGATGGTTTGTAGAATAATTGATCAAATTGTATGATGAAATAATTAATCCAACTTGATGAAGCTACTGTAAATATAAATAAAGAAAATAGATATTCAAACCTACGTAGTTGGTTCCACTAAAAACTTATTTTTGGATGAACAATAACAAAGGCAATGTTGTTGCCTTTGATGGATTGATTGCTTCTTGTTGCTAATATCTCATGCTTGCTAGGGTTCTCCTTTGGATGATGAAATTTTTGAGTCTCTGATCCAGTAAATAATTTTTTCCTCCTTATAAAACAATTATTTTCCGACCCCTAATTCTATGTTTTAATGTTGTATATATAGGCAAAATAATAAACCTACTTCTAATTGCTTAAGGAAATTAAAATTAATTAGGAAAAGAAACCGAAACCAAATAGAATTTGGTTTTGGAAAAAACTGCGTTGGAAAATTTTGCTAGCAAAAACTGCGAGTGTTGGCTAAGAATTGCGAGCGAGCGAAGAAATTCCTGTGGGCGGGCGCTGGGTGGCCAGCCAATTCGCCGCAGGAAATTCCTGCGGCGAATTGGCCAAAGGGCATTTCACCCGCAGGACGCCGTAGGAAATTTCTATGCGCGAATTCCTTGATTACACTTAACTTCCAACCCAAAACTTAAGCAGATCTTAGGCAGAAAGCGAATCTCTTTCAATTTGGTGCAGCCAACAAATGAAAATACATTTTCATCTTTTTAAATTTAACAGAAGTTGCTTTGATCATGGTTTTAAGCATTGTTTAAGATTCATGTCCAGTAGCTTGTTTTCATTAGTTTCATAGTCACCATAGCTAAATTTATTCAATGTTGTTTCGTCCAGTAGCTTATTTAATCAATAATTCATTTTTTTTCAAATGTCTAATAGTTTAAGATTTAATTTAAACATCTAATTTAATTGCCCGAAATTGTCATATGTTTTAAAAAACCAAAACCTTAATTAGATCATCAAAAACTTTTTTTTTTTGCATGTTCATAAAACCTAAGAACCCTAATTTTGTTTTTAGAATTCGTAAAATCTTGTTTTTATAAAAAAAATCCCCTAGTTTTCCCTTAAAAATCATAATTTTCACTTATAAATCCTAAAATCTTGTTTTAACTCTAAAAATCCTAGTTTGATCACCAAAACCCTAAAATCTTTTTTCAATCCTAAAAACCTAATCATGTTTTCCAAAACCCTAATTGTCATCCTATAACCCTAAAATCTTGTTTTAACCCTTAAAAACCTAATTTCCAAACCAAAACACTAGTTTTTCATCCAAAACCCTAATTTTGTATTTAAAATCCTAAAACCACATTTATAAGCCCTAATTTAATATGTAAACCATAATTTTGTGTATTTAATACTTTATTCAAAATTAGAACCTAGAATTTGATTGTTTGAGTCAATATTATGTGCTTATGATGAATAATTTATTATTTTGCCTATGATAAATATTTGAAAGGTTGAATGCTTTTATTGGTTTATTTTGATTTAAGGATGTAAGAGGTATGTTTTCACTTAGTGGATATCTCATTTGTTAAAGTTCAATGTAACTTAATTTATTTTAAGTTTTGAAATTAATATAAAGGATATGTTTCCTCCAAGTGTTGGGTGTTGTATTTTTTTTAGTTTTAGACATTGGATATTATTGTAAGGGCATGTCTCCATCTTATATGGATACCCATTTTTATTTGCTTGTTTGTTTGGACCTTCTTTGATTATAATACAATGAATGTTTATTTATTTGGAATCGCATGTAGTATGGATGATATTATAAATGCATAAGAATTTAATAATATTTAGACATGAAAAGGAGGTTGGTTCCAATGAATCGGACATTATAGTTGTGATGCATCATTCTCACATTCTCCATATGTACCCAACTTTTTGAACCCATTAGGGGGTTAGGGATTCCTTACGAATTGAGTCATCCACCCCTTTCTTTTTCCTGGCCCATTCGGGTGGCAACTCCATTTTCTTCGAGTTTAGGCTCCTGTTCTTTAAGGCCTTGAGCTTAACAGTACCGAAGTCATAAGAACCATTCCACATGAGAATGGGGTCTAACACCTATTATGTGTATGAAACCACAATATATGTTCCTAACTTTGATTGTTCCTAGACCATAGAATCCTAAACAAAACTTAGATGTTTATCTATAACCATTAATTCAGGAGTTGTAACTATTATAGGATGGTGGTGTAGAGACATATGATACTTCTAGGAATTCTAAATGCGAGCTGCACTACTATGAACTATTAGCAATTTTCCTGGTTATGCAATGTTGTTAGGTTGGAATATTGTAGGAAAAGTGGCTTGCTTGTATTGCATGGAACATTCACAAGCTTTTTATCTTTCAAATAGTTGGAAGACATCTTGTTTTGATAACTATAGAAAATTCCTCCCTTATAATCACCCCTTTAGATGTAATAAAAAATGGTTTTGGAAGAATGAAATTGAAATGTCTCCCCCTCCTCTAATAAGGTTTGGTGATCAGATTTTATAGGATATAAATGATTTTGGTTTGATGAAAGTATTGGAGTTAGGTGCTGAAACTATAAATGCTCCAATATGTCAAATAACTGGTTGGAAAAAATGTGGCATCTTCTGAGATTTACCTTATTAGAGTTCCCTCCTCATTCGACACAATTTAGATGTAATGCATATTGAAAAGAATGTTTTTGAAAATGTTTTTAACATTGTGATGAATATAGAGGGGAAAGCCAAAGACATTGTAAAGTCAAGAGAGGATTTAAAACTTTTTTTTTCATCGTAAGGAATTAGATAAGAATGTGTATAATGGAAAATATCCCAAAGCTTGTTACACTTTAGATAAACAAGGGAAAAAGTTATTTGTGAATGGTTGAGCAATGCCAAATTTCCAGATGGAATATTGTCAAATATGGATTGGTGTGTTGATCTGTGAATGTATAAATTGTTTGGAATGAAATGTCATGATTGTCATGTATTCATGCAACGGTTGCTTCCAATTGTAATTTGAAAGATGCTTCTAAACAATGTATGACAAGCTTTAACTGAACTGAGTATCTTTTTCAAAGAACTCGCAACTACAAAATTGAACGTGTAAGACATGGTGAGATTGGAATTAAAAATTCGAATTATTATTGTTAATTAGAGAGAATTTTTCCTCCTAGTTTTTTTATTTTATGGAACATCCTCCAGTCCACTTGCCGCATGAAGCACGATTGGCTGATCCAGTTTAATAAGGTAAAATGTTGCACTGATTGTACAATTTCCAATAATTTATCATACAGAGAAAATAAATTTATACTAATTATACAAATGATATATATTGAATAGATATCTTTGACATTTAAAATTAAGTGTTAAGAATAAAGAAAGAGTTGAAGGTTCAATATGCAATGCATATATAGTAGAGGAATCCTCAACATTCTGCTCCCATTACTTTGAGCAACATGTTAATACAAGGGAGCGAAGAGTGCCTCGAAATGATGATGGTGGGTTTGATGATGATGTTGAAGGCACTTTCTCTATCTTTACTTATGTTGGATGACCATATGGTCATGCAAAGATGTGATTTTTTACAGAAGTAGAGTATCAAACCGCACATACTTATATTCTACTAAATTTTCAAGAGATTCAACTTTATGTCAAGTAAGATAATTTAAAGTAACAATTTATGAATTATTCAATAAATTTTTTTCTAATTATTTTGCAATGTTTTCTTACCAAGCATGTATGTTGATGAATTATGAAATGCACATCCTAATATTACCCCTATCGATGTTGTTAACAACATTAAGAAAAATTTCTCTTCTTGGTTTATGAATTTTGTAAGTGTTTCTTATTTAGGTAAAATTGCCTTATGTACAACACAAAGGTAATTAAAATTATTTGACTTATTTTTATCGTGTAGGCACAAGAAAATAAAATTCCTAACAAGATTATTAGGGATGTCGCACAAGGTCCATTAAGAACTATAAAATCATATCCTATATATTTTGTTAATGGATTTAAATTTCACACGAAATAACATAGCTCAGGTACTGCAATGATTAATTCTAGAGTGTTCATAAAGAGTTCAAATTACACAAAGGATGATGGTTATTATTATGGTCGGTTGAATGAAATCCTGATAGTAGAGTATCTTGCACTTCCCATTAAGGGAGCGGTGGTATTTAAGTATGACTAGTTTGATCCAACTCTAAACTCTGGCACAAAAATTCATAAGCAGTATAATTTAGTATATGTTAATCAAAGAAGAAATTTTAATAAGTGTGAACCATTCATCCTTGCTATGCATATAATATCCCTAATTTTTGAAAATTAAATAAAATAAATTAGAATTAAATTAGAAAAATTAAATAAATAATTTTAAATGAAAAATGAAAGGATTTTATGTAATATCCCAATTTTTTTTGAAAATTTCTAATTTTTGAAAATTTTTATAAAATTTATTATAATTAAATTGGATAAATTAAATTATTTTAAATGAAAAATGAAGGGATCTTAAATGAAAAAGTGGAATATATATGTGATATATATGTAAAATATACATAAAATATAAAAGTCAACATTTTTTAAAAGAAAAGTCAAAAGTCAAAGTAAAAAGGGTATTTTAGTAATTAAATCTTAAAAAATCAAAATTATTAAATTAATTAAAAAATAAATAATTTTTTAATGGAAGAGGCATTTTTGGACTTTTAATTTATTAAATAAATAAATTATTAATTAATTATTAAAATATTAAATAATTTATTTATATGGTTATAAATAAAAAGATCAAAGAAAAGAGAAAATAAAAGTTTTTTTTCATCTTCTTCTTCTCCATCAAGGGCCGAAATCTCCATGGATTCCAAGAGAGGATTTTGATCTTCCAAGCTTCCAAAATTGAAGGTTTTGCAAAGGTTCAAAAAGGATTTTTAGAGATTTCCACTTCAAAAAATAAGTTCTTTAGCTTTTTCTTTGTATTTCCATAGAAATTTTGAATATGTGAGTTTTGGATTTTTAAAGTAGTATGTTATAATTGTTGGAATTGGTGTGTATGAAGTTATTTTGGGTAGTTATTAATGATATTAAGGTTGGATTGAAGAAATGGTTGAGTTTGAATAAAGAATGGTGAAGAGAGAGAATTTAGGGTTATGGACTTTTAGGGTTTGAGAAATCATAGTTTTTAATTGTGCAAATTGGTTCTAAATGAGTTTTTTTGGTGCTTAAACAAGTATTTTAAAGTCAAATATTAGATTTGATTGTGTTTGGTTGGAGTTTGAGAATGGAAGTGTGATTTAGGGTTTTGGAAAATGATTTTTCCAAAGTTGTTGAATAATATAATTTTATTGGTTTAATCTTGTTGATTGGTGATATAAGTGATGAATATAAGCTTAAAATGGTTAATGGACTGTGTTGGCATAGAAAACCTTCAATGGTGGAAGGTTATGCCATTTTAGGATTTTATGTATAAGAGTGTGTTTTTGTAATGTAAATGGTTTAAATGTATTAAAATATGTTTCTAATAATATAAATAAACTTAATATATTAAAATGAATGGCCTAGTATGAGAATCCAAAGTTAAAGTGAGGTGAGCCTTAAATTTTGGATTTTTGCTTGGATGGGGTTTAATTATGGTTTAATATTGGAAATGCCATTAAATGTGAAACTAAATGATTATTTGTTATCACATTTGGTTTAGGCATTGAGGGAGGTTGATTTACTTCATCCAAGTGGTGAAGTGCAAGTTGGAAGGATAGGATTAGAGGTTGTTTTAAGCTTGTTTTGGTTGCTATTTGAGGTAAGTACAAACTTTGAATACATTGGTTATGTTTGTATGACATTTGGGCTTAACACATTTTGGTTGGAAAATGTGTTAAGCTACTTGATACATTGGTTATGTATGAATAATGTGCTATGACATTTGTAATGTCATATATGTGATAAATGCATTGTGAAAAGCCATTGATAATGGCTAAATTGTGTAAAATGTGAAATATGTGTATTATGCGAAAATGATCCAAAGTGTTTGGGTAATGCCATTTGTTGTAAATGTAAAAATGTGGTATAATGTAATGAGATATGTGAAAACATAATGAAATGAATTGATATCGATATAAATGACAAATATGAATAAATTGTGTGCCTAGTATGTTATTCAATTTTCAGAGTTCTGTGTTTGGCGGCATGCCTATGATTTGCCTACGGGCTAGATGTTGGACGTCACTGTAAAAATATTTTTGAGGTGAAATGACCAGGTCATAAGCCTCAAAAATAAGTCCTTAAAGCTGGGCTAGGTGAAATGATTGGGTTGTAAGCGCAGACCTAGTTGGACTATTACATTGATATTTTTCCTACGGGGCTAGACACATGGTGTCATTATAGACCAAAACAGTAACTCTGAAATTTGAATAGCATATTAGTTATCTTTGGGCCCATGATTGTGTTTGTTTTTATGTGAATTGTGGATTGTGAAATATTTGAAAAGTATGAGAAAATAGAATGATGTGATATATGTCACATCCCAAAATTTAGGTAGTCGAGTATTAGGCAAGAAGGATATAAGTAAGTGGTCAAATAGAGACTCGAGATAGTCAAAAACAAAATCGGTATGCAAAGGAGGCCCGTGAAGTCGACGGGACCTAAAGGTAATTTTTCTAAAGGCCAAGGACCTAAGAGTAATTTTTCAAAAAGTTGTACTGGAGGTTCTTAATAGTGCATATAACAGATTCCAAAAATGGAGTGTAGAGAAAAATTGGATCGCAACGACGTTGTAACGGTTTTTTCAGGAAATGTCTCGTTAAAGAAAAACGAAGACATGTTGACTAGGGGCATTTTGGTCATTATCAATTAAAGTTATATATGAATTTAAAGTAGAAAATAAACATAAGAGTAAGTAGAGGTCGAGAGGATCAAAACTATATGTAGTTTGACTCGTGCAACTGTACAGTTTAAAAGATACGATCGATTAATCGCCGGAATGTAAAGTGGGCTCGGTTTCGTGTCGGGACCATATAGGTAACACGGGACAACTTTAGGGTATCCAATGGGAAGAGGGACAAGTGGGAAGAAGTAATGAAAAGAAAACTATAAAAATCTCTTGTTGGCCAATCAAAAGTAACCATTTAGCATGAGTATTAAATGAAGAAAGAGAAAGGTGGACAAGTGGTCTTAAAGGATTTATCCAACACATAAGGTAATCATCATTTCCCTTATATATATATATCATGAATGAAGAACAAACTCTCTCTTTTCCACTTACAAGTTTCGGCCACAATAGGGAAATACCAAAGGACTTCCAAGTTTTTCCAAGTTTGATTTTCAAGGTAAGTTTTAAGGTTTTCAAGTATGTAGACTTTAATTTTAGTATCAATTTTAGGTATTTATATATTTATTGGGAGATTGGAGATTAGAGTCGTTATGTGAAATTGGAAAATTTTAAGTAAGTGATGAGATTAATTGATTAAATGGAAGAATCAAGATGTATAAAGTTTAATAAGGTTGGATTAGGGTTTCGGTTTAAAAGAAATGGAGAATAACTTATTATTTTAAATTTCTAAGGTTTATATTTAAGGTTGTGTTCTTGAATAACTTGAAGGAAAAATAAAGATTAAGGAAGGAGAAGAAGGAAAAGCAAAAGGGAATTAAAAGAGCAAGGTTTGGTACTTTAACCATGGAACTCCTTTTGAAAATTTTCTGTTTTACAATTAGTAAAATGCTGTGACTTGTATGATTTTTAATTAAATATAGAAACATTATATTGAGTTGAATTTTGGATATGTTGTTGTTTAGTAAGTCTAGTATTTGAGAAAAATAATTTGGAACCACATTGATTGAATTTAATTTACGGAATTCATAAAATTCAGAACTGCTGCCAGTATGCAGGGCAACTGGAGCAGTCTGGTTGGGTGAACTAGTTGACCAAGATTTTGTGTGCAGTTTGATATAAAATTTTAAAGGAATGATTTTAAGATGCAAAACTAAATTCTTTAAAAATTTTAGAGTTTTTAGCCAAGTGGATTATTTTATACAAATTTTCTAATACAAGGATCAAGTTGGGTCAAGAACCAGAGTTTATTGTTCATATGGTAATTTTTCATTATTAATTTGATAAAAAAAAAACTTGGTGTGGGTGTTTTATCATTTTATTTTTGGTATTGAGTTTAAGTATGAATATGAAGAATAAATTATGTTGTCCCAAGATGGCAACCAAGAGGGGGGGTGAATTGGTTTTCTCAAGAATTAATGACAATTTAAAAAACTCAACAATCAAGAAATGCGGAATAGAGAGTTGGTTGAGTAATGGAAGAAAGAAAGAACACACAAGATTTATAGTGGTTCGGATTTACTTCAATCCTACATCCACTTCCTTAACAACTTGTTAAGGTTCCACTAATCTTTGAAGTTTTTACAAGCTTACTTCCAACTTTGGTGTTTTCACAAGTTCACACCTAACTTCACAAGTATTTTTCTTAGGCTCACACTCACAACCCAAACAAGAGTTTTACAAGGCTTACTCTCACAACCTAACAAGAGTTTTACAAGGCTTACTCTCTCAACCCAAGTGTTTCCCAAGCTTACACTCAAACTTATACAATGGTGTTTTCAATGCTAACACCTAACATACATTACAATTTAATTGTAAGTTTAAGTAAATGAAAATTTGTTGCTTGGCTATTACAATCTGATTTCTTGCTTATTCCTCTTTTTTGTTTTCTCAGAGAGACATTGTATTTATAGCCATTGTGGTCTTACTAGCCGTTATAGACATTAAGAATAATGTATTGGTAGATTAGACCTTCTTTACTTAAACTGCCCGAAGCACTTCGCGGTCGCCCTTCATGCAAGGATGGTCGTGCTCATGCTTCTCGCGGTCGTCCTTTAACAGGGGACGGTCGCTACTTTTGAAAAGACTTCAACGGTCGAATTTTAGTGCTCTGCAGCTGGAATCTTGCCCATGCTGTGTTTGTCGGACCGGCTTCTTGCCCAGCTGTGTTTGTCGGGACGGTCGCGCCTAGCAATGGTGCGGTCGCCCTTTTTGAATAATCAAGTGGGTTTATAACGGTCATATTACGTGTCATTCTCTAACAGGGCAAAATTGAATGTCCGCCATAATTTGAATGTCGCGGTCGCCCTATGTAGATTATCGCGGTCGAATTGAGAAACTCGCGTCGAACTTCTGGACGCTCCTGAGGACGCGAAACCTACTGTCTCTTCAAACAATTTCTTCTTGAATGGTAGAGCGGTCGCGATTCTGAATGGGGCGGTCGCTAAAGTGATAAGCGAGGTCGAGTCATTCACCGTTCTTGTCACCGCGAACCTTACTGTGATTGTAATGATTTAAGTTCCTTGAGTAGCGGTCGTGCAAATATTCGGACGGTCGCTATTCTGTAGGAGCGGTCGCGACATAGGTCGAACTTCTGACCGCGAAACCTACTGTGATAAGATTTCTTCTTTTAATTACATGGAGCGGTCGTATTCAGGTGAGGTGCGACCGCTATAAGTGTTCTGTTCACCTTATTTGAAGTAACCTAATCCTGCAACAAGATTTCTCAAACACAAGTTAAATAGATCATCCATTTGAGTTGTCAAGGATCAAAATTAAGGTCATTTGTCTAACAAATTAGATGGAAAATATGTGAATACATATGATACATATGTGAGTATATGTGATATATGTGTAAGTATATATTGTATATACATGGAGAATATGTGGTATATATATATATACGAAGTGAATAGGTATATATGAAATGTTATTTATGCTCTACTCGGTAAATGGGTAAAACCGGTCTAGAATGGGGGTTTGGCATGCCATCCTACCGGCAGTACTGTCTTAACGGCTTCGGTCGGGATATTACTTATGCGCGCGCGGTTATATCGTGTGAGGTCAAGATCATGGCAACTAGTCATGTGAGACCAAGACCACACAGTTATATCGTGTGAGGTCAAGATCATGGCAACTAGTCGTGTGAGACCAAGACCACACAGTTATCTTGTATATTCCATATCGTGTGAGACCAAGACCATGGCAATTAGTCGTGTGAGGTCAAGACCATGCGTAACTCTATACGAGGCCTCATTTGAGATCGGTGTATTCATAATTACCTAGTGGAATAGATTAACTCGTAATTATAATGAAGTTATATTACATGTTGTTTACACTTTTATTATTTATTTTCCGTAATTAGTTAAAGTACCCACTAAGCAATGCTTAGCGAGTTTAGTTTCTTCTAAACTCATAGGTTATTAGCAAGGAGACAGTAGTGAGCAGAGGAGTCCTGCGATCTGCCGGTCATCAACAAATTTAGGTGGTGCTCTTCATTTTGTATTTTGGTATTAGAAACTGGCATGTACTTATTTGAATAATACAAAGCGATAACTTGATGTAGAATGTAAATCTAGTAATGTATAATAACTGTATGGTTTTGCGTTGAGTTGGATTGTGGATATAGAAGTGTGAATTCTTCTTGCAGGATTGTAGTGAGGTTATAAGGATGGATTATTAGGAGTGTGCTTGAGTTGAATTGTGAAACAAAATGTTTTCAATAATATGAAAAATCAGTTTTGTCGACAGTTGGGACCTCCATTTTTAGGGGAGGTTATGGCAAAATTTTTTAAAATATGTACTTAAAATTGGCTAAGTAAAATATTAAGACACAACCACCATGAGATAACAGTCCATCTTGGTCTATAAATGTAGGCTAAGATGGGGTGTTACAATATCCATATGCATTGTGCATTAGCATTGCATTTGAGTTTTATTGTTATCAAGTTTGTATTACTAGGCTTTTGGCTTAGCGCGATTGTTTACATCGCTCAGGTGACAGGGTAGATTCGGCTGAGCTAGAGAGTTATTCTATACTAGGTTGGGTCTAGACTTGTGGTTGTGCTTATAGAGTTGATATCAAGATTAGAAACACTATTAGCAACATGTATATATTTTATGTTATTGTATATTTTGGATATTATGCATATTATATCATGTTTTTGGATTTTATGTATTGTAAACTATAAAGAATGTTTGGGTTAAGTTAATTGAAATGAGAGTTTAAATGTGTTATAAATTATATATATTTATATATATATAAATGTTTGAGAAACTTGGTGAAATTGAGGAGTCTGGGTGAAATTGTGATTTGAAATTATTTGGGAGTATTTTCTGACGTAGTTTGTATTTTACTGAATTTTGGGAACGTCCAAATTACAGACAAAACTCTGGCAATTGTTTTCAGATATTTTCATATGAAATGTTTATTTTGAGTTCCTATAACAAGCAAAGAATATTTATATACTATTTAATTTTATATATTTAGTATTTGAAATTTTAAATAAGAAATGTGAAAATTTTTATTAAACCGGTTTATGATATTTTTGTACCATATATGCGTATTTTACATATACTAAAAATATATATTATACATATATAGGGTATAAGGGTGTTACATTTTAAATAAAAAAAGTAGAATGTATATGTGATATATATGCAAAATATATATAATATATAAAAGTGAACAAAAAAGTTAACTCTTTTAAAGGAAAAGTCAAAGTCAAGGGGCATTTGGTAAATAAATTTTGAAAATTTAAAATTATTTAAATTATTCAAAAATAAATAATTTTCAATGGAAGATGTATTTTTGGGGTTTTAATTAAATAAATAATATATATATATATAAGGTTATAAAAAAAGTGGTAAGAAAGAGAAAATTGATATTTTAGTCTTCTTCTTCTTCTTTCCTTAGCATGGTCGATACTCCATTGATGATCATGACAAGGATTTTCTTCTTCCATAGTCCATAAATTGAATGATTTCAAGTGTTCAAGTTAGATATTTAGAGATTTCCTCCATATTTAGTAAGCTTTCTAACTTTTTCTTTGAATTTCCATGAAAATAAGAATATGTTGATTTTGGGTTTATGAAGTGGTAGGATTTAATTGTCTATTTGGGTATGAATGAAGTTGTTTTACATATTTAACAATGATTTTAAGCTTAGATTGAAGAAATGATTAAGTTTGAGTAAAGATTGGTGAAGAGAGAGAATTTAGGGTTGTGGGAGAATTGGATTTTTGGAATCATGTGATTTAATTGTGAATTTGATT
This sequence comes from Garcia nutans, assembly GCA_947685225.1. NCBI lineage: Eukaryota > Viridiplantae > Streptophyta > Magnoliopsida > Malpighiales > Euphorbiaceae > Garcia > Garcia nutans. The sequence continues at coordinate 14,859,931 of CANTUV010000011.1, read as the reverse complement.
CTAAATGAGTTGTTTTGATGCATAAACAAATATTTTAAACTCAAATGATGGATTTGGTTAAGTTTGGATAGATTTTGAGAATGGAATTGATGATTTAGGGTTTTGGAAAAGGGATTTTTCAAGTATGCTGAATTGCTTGGTTTTATTGTTTAAAGCATGTTGTTTGATGATATTAATGATGGAAATAAGATTGAAATGATAATTGGATTGAGTTGGAATGGAAAACCTTCAATGGGGAAGGTTATGCCATTTTAGGGTTTTGGATATATGCATAGGTTTAGGTAATGTAATTATTTTAAATATGTTAAAATATGTTTTTAATAATATAAATAAACTTAAAACACCAAATTGAATGGCTTAATATGGTTTTCCAAAGTTAAAGTGAGGTTAGGCTTAACTTTGGGGTTCTGATTTGAAAGATGTTTAATTATGGTTTAAGTTTGATAATGCCTTTAAATGTTATACTAAATGATTATTTATGATCACATTTGGTATAGACATTGAGACGAAGTAGTTTGGCCAACCCAAGTGTTGAAGGGTAACTTGGAAGAGAAGTTGGATGAGCTTTCATTTGGTCGCTTTTAGAGGTAAGTACAAACATTGGATAAATTGATTATGTTTGTATTACATTTGGGCTTAACACATTTTAGTTGGAAAATGTGTTAAGTTACTTGATGCATTGAATATGCATGAACATTGTACTATGTTATGTGATTTGTTGTGAATGCTTTATATGCATTATGAAAAAGTCATTCATTGTTAATGACTAAATTAATTAAAATGTGAAATATGTGTATCATATGAAAATGACTCAAAGTGGTTGGGTAATGCCATTGGTTATGTATGCATTATAGGCATTGTGAAAAGCCATTGTCAATGGTTAAAGTACATAAAATGTGATTTATATGTGGATTATGCGAAATTACCCAAAATATTTGGGTAATGAGTTTTAAGGTAAAATGTGATGCATCATGATGATATGTTGAAATGTGATGAAATGAATGAATTAATATTGATATAAATGAGAAAAAATAAAAAATTGAGAAAATGAGAAAAAAAAAAGAGAAAATAAGGCAATTTGCCTAATTGATAATAAGAATAAGGCAATTTGCCTAATTGATTATGGGAAAATGAGAAAGAAATTAATAATGAGAAATATGAAATAATTGTGTGCCTAGTATGTTATTCAATTTCTAGAGTTTTGTGTCTAGTGGCATGCCTATGAGGTTGTCCTTATTGTTTTCCTTTGGGGCTAGCTTTTAAGCAATTATTTAATTTGCCTTCAGGGCTAGACACTTGGCGTCACTATGATATGATTTGCCTTCATGGCTAGCTTTTGAGCATTACTATGATTGGTATTTCCCTAAATTAGATTAAAACCTCTCTCAAGTGAATTAATCCCTAATCACTAAGTAGAATGCTAGAAATCTCTTCTCAAGCATAATTAAATAGATCTTGCAATAAGAACAAGGAACATTGAAACAAAGGGTCTTGTAAGTATATCTCTAGCACTCCAATCAACCTCAATCCTAATGAAAATTATGTTCATATCAAGCTTTCTCATGTCAATAATATGAAAATTGTAACCAATTAATAAGCATACTATTATCAATTAGAAATAAGAAATTAAAAATTTAAAGGATAAAACAACTCAATCAAATGATTTAACTTAATAAGAACTATTTAATCCATGTAATAAAGCTAGGGTTCATCAATATCTAGATAGATAAAATTTAGCTCATGTTCATAACAAGAAAACCAAAATAGAGAAAATAAGTAAAAGAATTCAAACAATCCATAATGAATAATTTGTGTTTCTTCACTTCAAACCTCGAATCTTGGATTAAATGTCTCATGAATTGGATCTTCACATTCACTCTTAGCTGGCAAAAACTCTTTTTCTCAGGTCAGCTTTGAAAATCTAAAATTGGATTCCTAATTCACTCTTTAGCTCAGATTTTATAGCCCAAAGTTTTTTTCCTGACACGCCCGTGTCTATGGGCCTATCAACGATGTTGTTTCGATCTTTAATGACATGGGCAGTGACACGCCCATGTCATTGGGCTTGTTGTTGCTACTGCCATGCTGAGTTAGGGACACAGTCAGGGTCGCACCTGTGTCATTGGGCGTGTAACAGCTTCTGTAAGTCAGGAGTAATGACACGTTAAGTGACATGCTCATGTCTCCGGGCGTAACGAAGCTTTAGTAAAGTAGTTGAATGACACGGCCACTGACATGCCCATGTCACTGGACGTGTCAATTGAAGAATTTTCCCAAAATAGCTTCTTTCCTTGTCTTTCATCCATGATTCCGGCCTAAATAACCTTAAGGTCCTAACGTATCAAAAGTTCCTATAATCAACCCTAATAAACACTTGAACAAACAAATTAAACTCAATTTGACAATAAATATATTAAGAAATAGGGGCAAAAATATCATCAATTATACACTTATCAATATTTAAATTAAGTTTTTATAATAATTAATTTTAAATTTGGATTGAATTATTTCTAAGTTTACGTTGATTTGTTCAAAAAATTGTGTTAATTTATTTGTAAACTTGCAGTATTGGATTTGTAATTTTACTTATAGGATTGACTGGTTTTCTTGCGAGAGCATCTGTCTCATAGTAGTGAGAGCATAGACAAGTCCTGCCTATTCTTTAAGGCAGCTGGTGGATCTTTAAAAGGCTAAGTTTATGGATTAGGTTTGCAAGGTTCTATTTATTATGGGTTTAGTAGATCATCCACTGGGACTTCATCCTATAACCATAATTTACAACAAATTGATGCAATGAGACAAGAGTTGCATACTCGGTTAGACCAAAACGTTGGAGCAGATGTGGACATAGATTCAAGAAGAAATGAGACTCTAAATTATGGAGGTGCAAGCAGTATTAATGATAAGTCTATGATTGATGATATTTTGGCCCCTATTTCTTAGTATATTTATTGTCAAATTGAGTTTAATTTGTTTGTTAGTTTAATTTGTTTGTTAAAGTGCTTAATAGGGTTGATTTCAAGAATCTTTTACATTTTGAGGCCTTATGGTCATTTAGGCTTGAATCACAGATGAAAGACAAGGAAAAGAGCTATTTTGGCACATATTTCAAGTGACATGCCCAACGACATGGGTGTGTCACTGACCGTGTCGTTCGTCTATATTACAGAAGCTTCGACACACCCAAGGACGTGGGTGTGTCCATGAACGTTTCATTGATCCTGAATTATAGTAGTTGTGACACGCCCAAGGACATGGGTGTGTTACTGCCCATGTCATTAACATTGAAAATAGCATCGTTGACACGCCTAGTGACATGGCCGTGTCTTTGGGCATGTCAAGTAAAATATCTAGGCTATAAAATCTAAGTTGAAGTGTGAATTAGGGATCTAGTTTTTATCACTTAGAGTCAAATTCCTTATAAGAAAAAGATTCTTTGCAATTGAGACTGAAGGTGAAGATCCAATCTACACAAGATTTAAATCAAGAATCAAGGTTGGAAGAGAAGAAACACAAATCATTCATCATGGATTGTTTGAATTCTTTTACTTATATCTTTTGTTCTAATTTTTTGGTTATGAACATGAGCTAAATTATTTCTATCTGGATATTGATGAACCCTAACTTTATTGTATGGATTGAATAGTTTTTATTTAATTAAATCATTTAATTGATTTGTCTTATTCTTATGATTCTTAATTGTTTATTTCCAATTGATAATAGCATGCTTATTAATTGGTTGCAATTTTCATATTATTGACTTGAGAAAGCTTGATATGAATAGAATTCTCATGAGGGTTAAGGGTTGTTTGGAATGCTAGAGATAGACTTACAAGATTCTTTGGTTTATAATTCCTTTTTTCTATTGTAAGATCTATTTAATTATGCTTAAGAAGAGATTCCTAGCATTCTACTTAATGATTAAGGATTAACTCACTCGAGAGATGTTTTAGTCTAATTTAGAGGAATGCCAATTCAACTCTATTATCTGATTTAATTGAATTGATATTCATAAATATTTTTGATGCTAGGGAGATTCAATATCTGGATAGTGTTTCCATCATCAGATCTTTTTGCACAATACTTAATTTTTCTTTAATTTAATTTATTAAGTAATTCATCTTTAATTTTAATCATCACAAAAACTATTGGGTTGTTAAACAACAGTTAAAATTTGCACTAGTAATTGGCCTTGTCCCCTATGGAACAATATCTTACTCACTGCTTTATTACTTACGCTACCCATGCAATTGCGGTAACATTGCAATAGCACAAATTCGCTATCAAGTTTTTGGCACCGTTGTCGGGGACAACAGTTTTCAATATTAGTAATATAATTAAGATTGTTGGTTTTGTTTTTATTTTATTTGTTTTAACATTGGTTCTTGCTTGTTGACTATCATTTCAGGTACTTTTTCCTGTTTATGACTCAAGCTAGCTCTTTCCATCTGCTTGAATTAGATCAAGAACTAGAGATAACATTAAGGAGAAAGCAAAAGGAAGAGAAATAGTTTTGGCAGAAACATAAACAAACCCGGAAGATTCAGGCTCCGAAGAAGAACTTGAAGAGATGGAAGGAGGTAAGCCAAGAATGATGCAGGAATTTGCTAAGTCCACTCTCAATGGGGCTGATTATAGCATACAGAGGCCGACAGTTGTTGCCAACAACTTTGAAATAAAGGCAAATGTAATTCAAATAGTGCAGCAAACTTGCTAGTTTGATGGGTTCCCAGATGAAGATCCAAATGTACATCTTGAGAATTTTCTAGAGATATGTGGCACGTTCAAGATAAATAATGTCTCAGATGATGCAATTAGGCTGAGGTTGTTCCCATTTTCACTTAGAGACCGACCGAAGAAATGGCTGAAATATTTTTCCCCAGGCATTTTCACCACATGGGGTCAGTTGACAGAGAAATTCCTAAAAAAATACTTCCCACCATCCAAGACCGCCAAGTTAATGCATGATATCTCATCCTTCCTTTAGCAAGATGGTGAGATCCTTTATGATGCTTGGGAGAGTATAAAGATGTATTGAGAAGGTATCCTCATCATGGGCTTCCCCTATGGCTTCAAATTCAAACCTTTTACAATGGATTGAACTATACAAGCAAGCAATCCATTAATGCGGTAGCCGAGGGTACCATAAATAACAAGACACTTGAACAAGCAAGGGATTTAATTGAAGATATGACCCTTACCAATTATTAGTGGCAAACTCCAAGGGAACAAGGAAAACTAAGGGTCACTGGTTCACATCAATTGGATCATGTGGTGGTTTGACAGCACAATTAGAAGCAATAATAAAAAGATTGATTCTTTAGCCTCATATTCAGGGAAATCAATGCAGGTGATGTCTTGTGAATGTTGTGGGAGTGGACTTCAAAGTCAAGATTGCCGAAGTGGCAATATGTTTGTTAGGTAGGAGCAGGTGGATTTTATTGGGATTATGCTAAGGCAACAACAGAATAACTCCTGCACTAACACATATAATCTGAGGTGGAGAAATTATCCTAATTTCTTCTGGAATAATCAAAGCAATTTAAGACCTCCCTATGAATTTTAGCAACCTCAACATTAATAAACTGCTCCTCCAAAAAAGAGCAATTTGGAAGACATGATGGAAAAGTTCATAACAGCTTCAGAAAATAGATTTCAATCAACTGAAATCACCCTTAGAAATCAGCAAGCCTCTATTCACAATTTGGAAAATCATGTGGGGCAAATTGCTAAGTTACTCAGTGAAAGACCACATAGGATTTTACCTAGCAATGCTAAGGCAAACTCGAAGGAACAGCCAAAGGCAATCACTCTGAGGAGTGGAAGGGAAATTAAGGGTGGTGTGGTTGAGAAAAGAAAAGAAGTGGTTAAGAAAGAGGCTGAGACATAAGAAAAAGAAAAAGAAGATGACCTTACTGCCACTTCGGGAAAGAAGGATGTAGTAGAAAATGAAAAAGGGAATCAACCATAGGAACCCAATCCAATGGTGAAGGAATACCGACCTCCAGTGCCATACCTAGCAAGGTTGAACAAGGATAAGATGGATGCTCAGTTTGGTAAGTTTCTTGAACTCTTTAAACAATTGCACATTAATATTCCATTTGCTAAAGCTTTATCGCAAATGCCTAAATATGCTAAATTTTTGAAAGATCTCCTTTCTAACAAAAGGAAGCTTGAGGAAGTATCTTTGGTGCAATTGTCGAAAAAGAGTTTAGTAATTTTGAAAAAGAGGTTACCTAAGAAATTAAAAGATCCTGGTAGTTTTACTATTCCATGTTTGATAGGTAATCTTGATGTTAAAAGTGCATTGACTGATTTAGGGGCTACCATAAGTGTTATGCCTTACAAGATGTTTAAAGAGTTAGGTATCAAAGTGCCTAAACCAACACTCATGACCATTCAACTTGCTGATAAGTCAATAGTCCACCCTTGTGGTATTATAGAGGATGTGTTGGTAAAAGTCGAGGATTTCATTTTCCCCAATGACTTTGTTGTCATCGATATAGATGAGGACGCAAATGTTTCACTTATCCTTGCTAGGCCATTTTTAAATATAGCTCGTGCTTTTATCGATGTCCATGATAGCACTTTGACCTTAAGAGTGGGAAGCGAGAAAGTTATTTTTAATATACATTATGCTATGAAACACCCACTTACACTCGATGAGATGGATTCATGCAATGATGTTATTAAGCATGAAACCGTAAATTTTGTTACTAACATTGTTTCCAAGGATCCCCTTGAGTTGTTTTTAATGCAGGATAATGTTGAGGATTAAGATGCAATAGAGCAGCTTGCTTATCTTTGAGCAAACAAATCATTCAAGTGTTGGGCATATGAAAACATTGAGATGCCAAAAGAAAAGAAGCCAAAACCATTTGTGATTGATCCACCCAACTTGGAACTCAAGACCCTTCCGTATCACCTTGAGTATGGATGATTGTACTTTTAACCAGTTCATATTTCTATTTTTTTCCTTTTCTTTTGTTTTTATTTTATTTTTGTATTTATTTCTTTCTATCTTTTTATATATCTACATGAATCTTCACAATTTTACATGTCGGTATTTGTTCTGTAGCTAATTCACCTTCGCAACGCCTTTGGAACCAAATTCATATATGTCAATTCATGGACATGACAAGGCAATTCTCTCTCTCTCTCTTTTGTTATTTTTCTTGTTTTCCACACATTGGGGACAATGTGCATCTTAAGCATGGGGAATTTGAAGAGGTACATTTTCGAGATTGAGTCTTATTGTTATTAGTGTCATTGGATTCCTTAGTTTCATTCATTCTTTTTAACTTGTTTTTGGGATCAAGTAAGCTAGATTGTCATAATAGCATGAATTGAAATGGTTCCTCCTTATATTAAATTAATGATTTATTTACTAAATGATAATATCTTATTGAGGTTAACTTGGCTATCTTAGTCAATTACTGAAGACCGAATGTAATAGTCATAATTAAGTTATTGATTGATGAGAATTACACACACTTCAAGTTTAAAACCATAGTTATATTTTTTAGCATGTTAAGATTCCTTAGATACGTGAGTCGTACTTAGTATAACATCTTTAGTATCTTAAGTTCCTGACCACTTGTCTTAAAAATAAAATATATATATATAAATTTTATTTCAGGAGCATTGAAAATTTGTCCCTGTTATGCTAATTTTAACTCTTGAATTGAAATGAATGAGTTGGAATCATAAATAGTGCTAGTAGCCATTTGAACGGTTATTCTAACTGAGTAACCGGGGGTCGGCATCACAAATGATTACCTTCACGTTAAAAAGCTAGTATCAGTTCAAACAATTCGGGCTCCTTAAAAAAAATAAAAAAAATGGTTCAAGCAATGCAAGTTAAGCAAAAAATCATAAAAAAAAGGGGGTCAAAGAACTTAAGAGAAAATTTACACTTTCTTACTTTGTTCGTGACTTTTGAGTTCTTCAAATTTTATGCTTAATCTTTTAACTCTGGATTTTTGAATTTTAGATCTATGAAAATTTTATTTTGATACTTCTTAATTCAGCTGTCATGTTTGAGAATTAGTTTTTGGTTGAGAATGTCGGGTTTTCAGATTCGAGTATTGTCAAACTTTTCTTTTCTTTTTGGATGTCATTTTTGCTTATTATGTCAATTTAGTTTGCTTGAGGACAAGCAAAAACTCAAGTATGAGGGAATTTGATAAGTGTATCATTGATGATATTTTTGCCCCTATTTCTTAGTATATTTATTGTCAAATTGAGTTTCATTTATTTGTTCAAGTGCTTGATAGGGTTGATTTCAGGAATCTTTTACATTTTGAGGCCTTATGGTCATTTAGGCTGGAATCAGGAATGAAAGATAAGGAAAAGAGCTATTTTGGCACATTTTTCAAGTGACATGCCCAACGACATGGGCGTGTCACTAACCTTGTCGTTCACCTATATTACAGAAGCTTTGACACGTGTCCAAGGACATGGACGTGTCCGTGCACATGTCATTGATCCTGAATTATAGAAGTTATGACATGCCCAATGACATGGGTGTCTCACTGCTCATGCCATTAACGTTGGAAACAACATCATTAACACACCCAGTGACATGTCACTGAGCATGTTAGGCAAAATTTTTGGGCTATAAAATCTAAGTTGAAGTGCAAATTAGGGATCCAATTTTTATCACATAGAGCCTACTTCCTTAGAAGAAAAAGAGTCTTTGTAATTGAGACTGAAGGTGAAGATCCAATCTACACAAGATTTAAATTGTCACAACCAAATTTGTACATATGTACAGTATATCCATGTACAGTATATCCGCGTACAGTAAGAGGAGCCATCCCGAGTAACCACCAAAGAACACAAAGTGAAAGGAAGCTTTATAGGACAAAAAGGACCTAACTGAAAAGATTGTAAAAGTTTTGGGGAGGTGACTGTAATTTCAAAAAGTTTTGGGGAGGTAACTGTAATTTTCAAAAGTTGTACTGGAGGTTCTTAATAGTGCATATAACAGACTCCAGAAATGGAAAGTAGAGAAAAATTGGGTCAAAACGGAACATCACAGTTTTTCCCGAAAACGCATAGTTTGAGAGATACAGTGGATTCTTGACCAAGGGTATTTTTGTCATTCTTGTGATACTAATTTAAACACTGGAAAACAAGACACGTAAAGGTATCCGAAGTAAACGGAAGGACTCTGCAGTGATCGATGTTGAAGAACGAACCTAAGCGGAGACCCGAATCACGTAAGGACCTAAAGGGAATTTTTACAAAAGTCAAAGGCATGAGCGTAATTTTTATAAATTAGCTCAAAATCAAGAATGAATGTCGGAAATGGAAACTAGAGGTTGAAAGGAGGAGAACGGTACGTTTTACGCATCGTAAAACCACCCGGTTATGAAGAAAAGGCAAAACCTTCCATTGAAGGGTATTTTGGTCTTTTCACTTCCACCCATTTTCTAGAAAAGGGACACATGGCATAGTAATTTTCTAGAAAAGGACACATGGAAAAATCTTGTTTAAAGACACTTTTGGGTTGGATTAATCTTAACCCTCCATATGGCACCATCCTAGTTAAAGATACTTTTGTGGTGGTTACATCTTAACCCTCCAAAATGAAATTAATTAAATAAATGGAAAATGGAAAAATATAAAAAGGGAGAGAAGGATGATTAAAGAACTAAGAACACATATTTTTCTCTCCATTTTGAGAGGTATGGCCGAATTCTCTCCACCAAAAGAGGGAAGGAATTTTTCAAGTGTTCAAATGGATTTTTGGAAGGAAAAGTTTAATTTTAAGGTAAGGATTACAATTCTAGCTTTAGTTTATTCATTTGATTGATAGTTTTCAAGTTATCAATGAAAGAAAAGTTGGGAAGATTATGGGAAAGTTAAGAAAGTGAAGAGAAATTAGATTAAATGATCCATACATGTAAAAGTGATTAATAAATGGTAATTAGTAGCTTTAGATAGCAAGAATCAAGGCTTGAACATATGGTTTTTATAATGTTCTTATTATGGAAGTTATGAAAATTATAGGAAACCAAAGGGATAAAGAAGAAGAAGGGAAGAAAGAATAGGACAAGCAAGGAATAAAGCAAATAAACAAGGTTTGGTACTTAAATAATTGCCTTTTCAATTAATTCACATATTTTGCATTATGGGACTTTTGAAATGGTTTTGAAATAATGTTATTATGTGTGGTAAATATGTGGGAAAGTGCTCTTGAACCATTTGTAATCAATTGATTGTGAAAAGAATGAAAACAAAACAAACTAAGCTAAACCTTGCTCAAATATCCATAAACTTTGATGAACTTTTAATCACTCCTTTGGTTTGATTTTTGAAAGAGGGACCCTTAGTCTTCCAATGGTATCACAAAAGGAGTCTAAAAATCAAATTTGCAAGAAAAAAATGAATTTCCTTCAAATTTTGAAAATTGGGCCGAATGGTCCCTTTTGGGCACCATTCTGCAGCTTTCATTTTGGGCAGTCCGTTGAAGGGGCAAACGAAAGAATTTTTTGACGAAATTTTACATGCATTTAGTTAACTTATGAAAGTGTTTTCCTGCAAAAATTCATCCAAAAATAATGTTGTTTACTTAGTCAAAACTGTTGCCAAAGTTGACTAATTTTCAGCAGTAAAAACAGATTTTACTATTTAGTTGTCGTGCGCCATTGCGTTGCCGATTTTACGCACCACGCTACTATTCATTTGGTCATTTTTCTAAATGTGTTAAAACTTGAATATTATGTTATGGATTGATGTTAAATCATATCAAATGACATGAAGGAGAATTGGAAATGATCAGAAAGGCATCATGACAAGCTATTCCAACAATATATGCATTATGGAAAAATCATGACTTATTGAATATCATGACCAAAGTAATTTAATAAATTATTTATGCTCTACTTGGTATATCAGAACCCTTGAGATAAGGGTATGATGTATCAAACTACTACTGCAGTACTGCTTATGACATGATATGATATTCCGGCTGAAGGCCGATGATTACAATGACATGATCAATGATGCAATGATAATGGCCATTGGCACATGTGCAAGAATTATGATGAAAGATAATGAAATATGATCATGACGAGATATGTTTATCATGACCCTTCCTTATCCGCTGACGTTCTGTTAAACCAGTAGAGCAACCAAAATGATAAAAGCAAGAAAAATTATTTAAATTCAAATTATTCAGTCAAATCTTTTTACCTTCTGTGTTTTGTATTTATTCCTTTCAATTGTTTAAAGTATATAAATATATGTTCAAATAATTCTTTCATTTTATTGCAATGATTTAAGTACCCACTAAGCAATTGCTTAGCGAGTTTAGTTTCCCTCTAAACTCGTAGGTTAAACGAGGAGACGAGATTGCAGCATGTCCTGCGCAGCTGGCCTTGACTACTACTTTGGGTAGGAGTTTGGATATGATTGATTGTAGCAATATGGCATGTACATAAGCTTGTATGATCTAGCAAATAAATGTATTATACTAAAAAGCCAGAACACGTACACTGCTAGTAATCTAATAAATCTTATTTGGGTTTAGCACTTATGTATGCAAGTATAAAAATGTGAATTCTTCTTGCAGGATTGTAGTTGAGGTTATAAGGGTGGATTATTGGGAGTGTGCTTGAGTTGAATTGTGAAACAAAAATGTTTTTCAAAAATTTAAGAATCAGTTTTGGCGACACTTGGGACCTCCATTTTTAGGGGAGGTTATGGCAAATTGTTTTTTAAAAATCTGCACTTAAAATTGGCTAAGTAAAATATTTAGACACAACCACCATGAGATAACAGTCCATCTTGGTCTATAAACGTAGGCTAAGATGGGGTGTTACATAAATCAAGAATCAAGGATGGAGTGAAGAAATACAAATCATTCATCATGGATTGTTTGAATTCTTTTACTTATTCCCTTGGTTCTGGTTTTCTGGTTATGAACATCAGCTAAATTATTTCTATCTGGATATTAATGAACCCTAACTTTATCGTATGGATTGAATAGTTTTTATTTAATTAAATCATTTAATTGAGTTATCTTATTCTTATGATTCTTAATTGTTTATTTCTGATTGATAATAGCATGCTTATTGATTGGTTGCAATTTTCATATTATTAACTTAAGAAAGCTTGATATGAATTGAATTCTCATGAGAGTTAAGGGTTGATTGGAGTGCTAGAGATAGACTTACAAGATCCTTTGGTTTATAATTCCTTGTTTCTATTGCAAGATCTATTTAATTATGCTTGAGAAGAGATTCCTAACATTCTACTTAGTGATCCAGGATTAACTCACTCGAGAGAGGCTTTAGTCTAATTTAGAGGAACGCCAATTCAGCTCTATTATCTGATTTAATTAAATTGATATTCATAAATAATTTTAATGCTAGGGGATTCAATATCTGGATAGTGTTTCTATCATCAAATCTTTTTGCACAATACTTAATTTTTTATTAACTTAATTTATTAAGCAATTCGTCTTTAATTTTAATAATCACAAAAACTATTGGGTTGCTAAACAATAGTTAAAATTTGCACTAGTAATTGAGCTTGTCCCCAGTGGAATGATATCTTACTCACTACTTTATTACTTGCGACCTGTGCACTTGAGCTAACATTGCAATAGCACAGATTTGCTACCAATTAACTCGCCAGTTAGAACTTCTCCAACAAGGCCAGCAACAACAAACACCTCATCCAGTTCCAATCCTGACACACATCTTGATGAGTAAGAACAATGGGTTATATGTAAGTTATTTTATGATTTCTAGCTAGTATCATTTTAATATGTTTTTTGTGATGATACAAATTACTATGATCTTTGTGATAGCTTCGGTGGATTTTTTTGTGTTATGCTATGATTTGAAAGGTACACTCTATGATGGATGTTTTAACATAGTTTTTTGATACTTTGAAATATACATTAGAGATGTATATTTGATCATATTTTGAAATATAGATTGGAAATGTATATTTGAACATGTTTTCAAAATATTTTAAACATATTTTGAAACATACGTTGGAAATGTATACTTTGCTATGACAAATATATATAACAAGTATTTGAGTATTGGAATAAGTAATAGAATTGTTGAAAAATAAAACAAAGAAAAAAATTTATAATTAGCGACAAAGAAGTCCATAATATAGGTAGTCGCAAACTTTTAGAGACGAGATTATCTATCGCTAAATAAAAAAAATCGAGTCTCTTCTTTAGCGTCAACTAATCAATTAACGATGGAAGCACTCGTCATTAAATTTTAGCGACTAGAGTTCATCGCAAAATACTATCACAAAATTTATCACCAAATCACTTTTTTTTTATCTTCATTTAGCCATAAAAAAAAGAAATTTTATGACAAAATATCGTCATTAAAAATAGCAACGAGAAGCTTTCACTATCGCTATTTTTTTAGCGATAGTAGAAATTGCTTCATCTTTGTTTTATCACAAATCTGTCATTAATGCTATTAGCGACAAATTTCTTTATTTTAGCGATGGATTTAGCTATCTCTAATTGTTCTTTTTTTATAGTGAGTAGTTCTCAGTTTCTCTTCTGATAAGAAATTGAATTCAAATCCATAAATAAAAGATTGCTTTCCAATAATGTTGAAAGGATAATAAACAATAATATGTAAACTATTGTATCAATGCAACTTTCCATTGAAGACAATAACATTACTGTAAATCTCAAACAAATTAAATGGCAAAATAATTAAATCCCATTTTCCAGACTTAATAGAGTATATTTCAACGAAAATACTAACTTCTTTTTAAGTGAAGAACATAACTCTAGACTTAAATTTAGGATTAAGGGAGAATTGATGATACTTTCCTATAAAAAAGAAGGGTTCAAAAATTAAGCCAAAATGGGTTGGATTAGTTTCTAAAGGCAATGGAAGAGGAATCCATTGAGTGGTGAATGGATTGTAGATATAATAACATTTACTATCAATTGCCTAACTAAGTTCAGCTTGAACTAATAGTAAGTCATTATAGGAGGCAACAATTCTAGAATATTTAAAATCTTATGATAGAAAAACTAATGAGCATTTAATGGATTTGAAAACTTTACAATAATTAAACTTACTAATCTCTATAAATAATGTGTGTTGATATGTTAGCTTAAGAGAATGAGTTGAGATATATCAACAATGTATGTTGATATGTTAGTTTAAGATATGATTAAACAAGATATATCAGTTTTTTCACAATATCCCAAAAATTATAATACCTTTATCAGCAACTAGATCCAGATCGCACTTTTAATATAACATTGTCCTTTTGCATGCATGGGAAAAATGAATACAATTCATGTTTGGATGTATCAATAGCTAAATCTAGATTGCACTATTAATATGATATTTTTCATTGGAGATATATGCAAGGTAATAAGATTCATTATCCATGCATAAAATATCATCATAGGAAATTTTGAGAAGTAGAAGAAGTGAAATTCCATTTAGTGAAATGTGGGTTTGCATGGAGTTATTTAATTTGGAATAGGCATGATGAAGAAAATATAGTTGAACCACCGATTCCACAATAATGTAGTATATTTGAACTAGTGTTTGAAAATTCATACCAATAAATGGTATTTGATGTTGTTAGGCCTGATGTGTTTGGCTGGAGCATGCCAGATACTATTGGAGCTAGATCTACTGATGTTTAGCATGAACTAGTGGAGGAGGCTACTAACTTGGAAGCTTAACAGTTTTATAATTTGTTGAATTCATTAGATATAGAGTTATGGTCCATGTGTCAAAAACATACTTTGCTATCAGCCATGGCACGTTGTTTCAACATGAAGTCTAAGCAGCATATGTTAGAAAAGACTTTGATCAATGGATCCAATTTATCAAAGAGATTTTACATGAAGATAATGAAATGCTTAATAGGTTCTACCAAACAAGAAAAATTATTCAAGGTCTTAGATTACCAGTGGAAATTATCGATTGCTGCAAAAATAGGTGTATGTTTATATTGGGGTGATCATGAAGAACACAAAATCAGTAGGTTTTATTCCGAACCAAGATTTGGACAAAGTTGAGTTATAGGGAGACAAAAGTTTGTACCTTTTAAAAGAATGTATTATTTTCAACTTACACCTAGACTTCAAAGATTATATGCTTCAAATGCGACAGTATAACACATGAGATTGCATTATGAGCATGAACAAGAAGATGGAGTCATGTCTCACCCCTCGAATTCTGAGGCATGAAAACATTTTAACGGAGTACATCCAGATTTTGCAGCTAAATGTCGTAATGTCAGGTTGGGTCTGTGTACAGATATTTTTTAACCTTTTGGGTCATTGGGACAATAATACTCCTGTTGGCCGGTATACTCACTCCTTAAAATTTGCCACCCTATATATGTACAAAAGAGCAATATTTATTTCTCTCTATATTTGTGCATGATCCCGATAATCTAAAATATCAAATTGTTGTATTTCTGCAATTATTGATAGCATAGTTGAAATAATTGTGGAATGAAGGAGTCGTGAATTATGATTATTCGAAAAAAAAAATAAATTTTAATTTGAAAGCGGCACTTATGTGAACTATAAGTGATTTTTCTGTATATATGATGTTATTTGGATGGAGTACTGCGGAAAAATTAGCATGTCCTTACTACATGAATGATACAGAAGCATTTACTATTTTGAATTGGGGAAAAACAAGTTGGTTTGATAATCACAAGATATTTTTAAAGGCAAATCATCCATTCAGAAGAAATCAAAAGTGTTTCAAGAAAAACACTACAGTAAAAAAGATACTCCACCAATATTAAATGGGGATGATTTATTGTTTCAGATTGAGCAATTGGGCTATTAAAGATCATTGAATATAATAAAAATCCAAATAGAAGTGTATGTCAGAATTATGGATGGAAAAAAAAGAGCATATATTAGGATTTGCCTTATTGGAGCTCAAATCTAATAAGACATAATCTAGATGTGATGCACATTGAAAAAAATGTTCTGAGAATGTGTTTATTACTATTATGTATGTTCCTGGTAAAACAAAAGATAATACAAAGTTAAGAGAAGACTTGAGGATATTTTGTAGAAGGGCGGAGTTGGAAAAAGATGAAATGACCGGTAGGTATCCAAAAGCTAAATATGTACTGGATCGTAATAAAAACAATTAATATGCCCAAAAAATTTAAAATTTTAAATGGATATATGTTGAATTTGTCGAGGTGTGTTAATATGAGGAAATACAAACTGTTTGGAAAAAAGAGTCATGATTATCATATATTTATGCAAAGATTGTTATCCATTACATTTAAGGAGTTATCACAAAAAAAAAAGTTTGGAAAGCTCTCATTGAGTTAAGCTTATTTCTTAAAAAAACTTACTACAATATCCCTCAAAGTTTCCTTAGTTAAGTGGTTAGAAGAAGAAATTCCAATTATTCTTTGCAAATTGGAGCAAATATTTCCTCCAAGTTTCTTTAACTCAATGGAACATTTGCCAGTCCATTTGCCATATGAAGCTAAAATTATTAGACCAATATAGTACCGTTGAATATGCCGTTTTGAAAGATATCTACAACATTTAAAGAAAAATTAAAAAACAAAGCAAAAGTAGAAGCTTCAATTTGTAATGTAATGCCTTTATAATGGAAGAGGTACTAACTTTCTATTCCTATTACTTCGAGCCTCATATCATAACAAAATTACATCAAGTCCCTCGTAATGATAATGGAGGTATGGAACACCAATTGGAAGGTCTCCTATCTACTTTCAAACCTCTGGACCAACCATATGGAAAAGCAACAAAGCGAAGATTGGAATAGAGAAAATATTTGGCAGCTCATATGTACATATTATTGAATTGTGATGAAGTTACACCTTATCTCAAGTAAATTAGCAAATTTTAATTAGAAAAATATTTAAATTTACTTGTAACATAAAATCATACATTTTAAATGGTATTGATTTCTTTTTAATCTACTCCAGCATATTCATTGAACACTTACAAGATTTGGATGAAAATATAACGAATTCACAAGTTGATGTAGAGGTAGAGAGTAATTTTCCCTTATGGTTCCGCAAATATGTAAGTATTAATTTGTCACGATAATATAAATAAAATCTTTGCATTTTATTAATTTTTCTGGAATTTTAAGTTATGTAATATTTTTCTTCTTGATTTAGGTAACTGAAAATGACCATATGATTCTTGACAACTGTTTGAAGAATCTAGCCCAGGGTATGTTACCATCTGTTAGATGTTATAAGGTATTTTTTGTCAATGGTTACAAATTTCACACTAAATCTCACTATACAATGAGAGCAACTACAAATAGTGGTATTTGTATAAAGGTGTCAAACTATAATGAAAACTCTTATGATTTCTATGGTCGATTAGCAGATATTGTAGAGGTTGAATATACAGCTCTACCACTAAAGAGTATAATATCCGTGCTTTTAGATAAATTAAATAAGTATATGGAGGTTAATTAAGATATTGGGAGAGGTATATATGTTACATAGTGTATATATAGTGTGTACATGGTATATACTTAATAGATATAAGAAATATATATAAGAAATACCCATAAATAAGTATATATAAGAAATATATATAAGAAATATCCATAATGTATAATTAATAGATATAAGAAATATATATAAGAAATACTTAATAGATATAAGAAATATATATAAGAAATACCCATAAATAAGTATATGGAGGTATATACATGTTGGATACATAATAGACACTTAATATATATAAGAAATACCCATAATGTATAATTGATATATGCATGAGATACACATTACATACACATGTAAGTAAAAATATACATAACATATACTTAGGGTATATATGACATATACATATACATGAAATATACTTAACATATATATAAGATATAAATGTGGTGTTTGGAAGATAATAATTAAAATAAAATAAATTAATAAAAAAAGAAAGTCAAAAGAAGAAAGGAATATGCAGTGGAAATTAAAAGTAAATTAATTAATTAAGTAAATAATTAATATATGTATATTTATGAATAGGAAATTAGAAAGAAGTAAAAAAAAATACTCTTCTTCTTCCTCTCTTTCAAGCCATGGCCGAATGCTTAGAGAGAGAGAGAGAGAGAACTGCTTCCAACACACTAAATTCTACAAAGATTTCATAAGATTCAAAGTGATTTTGAAGATTTAACAAGGTTTCAAGTAAGTAATTCTCTTTTGAAGCTTGTTTTAAACGATTTTAAGTTTATGTTTAAGATAGCTAGAGAGAGAAAGTGATTTTAAATTATTAAAATAGATAGAAATTATGTTAAAATAATGAGTATATGATAAATTGTTGGTTAGTTGTTTAAAATGAGCATAAAAGATGGAAGTAGGGTTGAATGATAAATTTTGGAATTTAGGATGTATTTTGGTAGAGTTTGGACTCTAAAAATTAGACCATTTTTCTAAATAGTTAGCCCAAAAATTAGACTGAGGGGCATAGGTGCTGCATGCAGATCAGCTGAGCCACATGAATGAATAAACAAAATAAATATTTACAACAATTTAAATATGTAAATATTCAATCTTTTGTTCTTTTAATCTTTGCTCAGTGCAACAATATGCTTTTGTATATGGAAAAGCCAGCTGAAATGGAGCTTCAGATAGAAAACATGAGTATAGTAGGTCAAAGGCAAGGATAAAGAAGGCGAGACTCAAGAAAATAAAAGTCTAAGATAACCAATATAAGGATACCTTAAAAAAAGAGTGTAGTAAAGGTCAAATGTTTTCAACTGTGGAAACAAAGACCATTATATAAAGGACTGTATGCAATATCCCAAAGTATACCCTAAAAGTTTTGGAATAATTATTGTTGTATTTGGATTAAGTGTATATATTTTAGTGGGAAGAGAAAGAAGTAATGAGGAGAGTGTATATGTTGTATATATTGAGATATATACAACATATACAAGTCAAAAGAAGTGAAAAGTCAAGGAAAGAGTTAATTTTTATTAATTAATTATAAGGAAATTAATTAAGTGGAATTTGAGTGAGTGGAAGTGGATGGAGATATTTTAAATATTTTATTGTTTAAATGCTTGGAGGAGAGGGTTTTGAGGAAAGAGTTAGTAAGAATTTGACTTTGCTTTCTTTCTTTCTTTCTTCTTCATGGCTCATTTTCTTTTCTTTCCTTTTCTTTTCTTTTGGCCGGCTATCAAAGAAGCAAGAGAGCAATAGAGAGATTTGATCTTCCAAACTCAAGATTGAAGGAAGTTTTCAAGTGATCAAGTTGGAAATTTAAGAGTTTCTTCATCCTTGGTAAGTTTTCCACTTGATTCTTTGATTTTCTTTGAGTTTGTGAGTTGAGGTTGTGGTTGATATGTGTTTGTTTGATTGTGGTGTGTTTAAGAGTATTTGGTTCAATTGATTTTGGATTTTGGGGTTGGATTGAAAGAAAGAGTAAGTTTGTTGGAAGAGAAAGTGTTGTGGTTGTGTTTTAGGTTTGTGGTGATGATTATGATTTGTGTTTGATGTATGTTTTGTATTGTTTTGGTGTTTTTGCAAGTTATTATGGTTTTTGGGTGTGTTTAGTTAAGTTTGTTTGAAGTGGATAATGGTGGAAGAAAGTGGTTTGTTGGGTGTAGAGTTGTTATTGCCGGAATTAGGATTTTTGGCCTGACACGTCCGTGAGCACGGCCAAGTCTTTGGGCGTGTCAATGGTTCTATTTTCTGGATGGGTGACACGAGCAGTGACACACCTAAGTCACTGAGCGTGTCATAGCTACTGTGTTGGTGAAGGATTGACACGGCCATGAACACGCCCGTGTTGTTGGACGTGTCAATGTTTCTGTGAGACAGAATGTATTACATGTTCAGTGACACGCCCGTGGTTCTAAGCATGTCAAAGCTTCTGTGTTGTGGAGTTAGGGCACGGTCAGGGACACGCCTGTGTTGTTGAGCATGTCATGTTTAGAGTTTGCCCTAGTTGGTTCTTAGCTTTATTATCTTATGTGTATCTTTAAGTTAGTGTGTATCATTCCTTTTGGATTAGGTTTTGAAGAGAGTTGAGTTGCCGTAATTCAAGTGTTGAGGATTCTTGGAAGAGGAGTTTGGTGTGGAGTGAGTTGCTCTTGAGGTAAGTACAAACTTACATGGTTGCATTCATTTACATGATTTTGAGACTTAACACATTTAGTTATAAATGTGTTAAGTAATCTACTATACCGTTATTACTATTTGATTAATGTTATGATTTGTATAATGTGAATGATATGATGATCATTCAAAAGGTATATACAATGCAATTGGTTATGATGAATACTTTAATGATGAATTGCTATAATATGAATTGAGATATGATGAGATATGATGCCATTGTTGTTTGCTATAATGATGCAAATGAAATGATTGAGGCATGGATGCCTAAATGATGATAAGAAAATGAGAATGAAATTGATAATGAAATAATGAATGAATTGTGTGTCTAATGTGTTATTCCATGTTCAGAGTTTTGTTGTTGGTGGCATGCCTAATGGTAACAATCTCTTGAAGCTAGGTTGGATTTAGTCCTTGAAGCCTAGTTGAGATGTTACAACCCTTGAAGCTAGGTTGGGTTTGGTTCTTGAAGCCAAGTTGGGTTGATACTTAGCATGCTTTGTTCCCCTTGAAGCTTGGTTGAACCTAATCCTTGAAGCCTAGTTGGGACAATGATAATGATAAATGTGATAATTGAACCAAAACATTAACTCTGAAAGTGGAATGACATATTAGTGTCTTTTGGGCCCATGTTTGTCTTTGTTTCAATGTAATTCATAAATGATGAAACAAGTGAATAGAGTAATGAAATGTAGTGTTATGAACAATATAAAGATATCAATTGTGAATATTGTCTTAATTGTTGAAATGTGTGACATTGGCATTGCATTGAAGCATGTTGTTATAGTAGTTTGTACCACTAAGCCGTCGGCTTAGCGCGATTGTGGTTCATCGCGCAGGTGACAGGGAAGATCTAGAGAGTTCATCTAGACCAAGTCAAGTCTAGACCTTGAAGTATTGATAGTGGCGTAAAGATCAGAGACGAACTGCCAAACATGTATAAATGTTATGTTTTTGTAAAAATTGATTTGGATGTTTATATATTTTGATGTGTATAAATATATGTAAATATAACTATATTTTCCACTGCGTATTGAATGAATGTTTTATTTATTGTATTTTATAGTATAACTTAAATGTTTAAGTTTGCTTATATTATTGTATAAAGAAGTGAGTCGTTTGTTTAGTAAACCGTGGCATTCCTATATTCGGTATACGTATATTACGATCATAGTTGCATGCAGTGTACCTATACGGGGTATAAGGGTGTTACAATTATTTTGGTATCAGAGCATAGGTTTGAGATTCTCAACCTAGGTCAATTGTAAGAAAAAGAATATTTTAATTTTAAAAGTTGGTTTTTAAATAAGATACATGTTTTGGTATTGGCAGTCTCTGATCTTTGATGAGGTATATTCTGCTGTGTTTGCAGATATAGGTAGTGATGGCGCCTCAGTCACGTCAGTCTGTAGAAGGTAGTGCTGAGAGTGTAGCTCCTGAAGAGGGTAGAGATGGAGCTAGGGTTGAGAGAGCTAGTGAGGCACCTGCTCTTGTGCCAGAGAGATCAGCTACTGATGAGGTTCCGCCGGTTTTGTTACGGCATATGGTAGAATTGTTGAGACAAGCTCTAGTACAGCCATCACAGCCACAAGTGCCGGTGAGACATTATGATAAGTTGAGAAAGCTTGGAGCTAAGGATTTTCTTGGTACTACAAATCCTGCAGTGGCTGAGCAGTAGTTGGATAGAGTGCAGAGGATATTTATTCAGTTGCAAGCCACTTCTGAAGAGAAATTTGATTATGCTAGATCTTTACTGCAGAAAGATGCTTACGATTGGTGGAAGACAGTTCCGCATGTCATGGATGATCCACCAACGTTATCTTATAGTGATTTTCTGAGGGAGTTTGAGTAGAAATATACTCCGAGGGAGTATAAGGATGTTAAGAAAATGGAATTTTTGAATTTGAGACAAGATAAACGGACTATGACAGAGTATGAGGTAGAATTCATCCGGTTGAGTCATTATGCCGGTGGGATTATTTCTGATGAGATTGACCGGTGTAGGAGGTTTTGAAGAGGGGTTGAGGCCCTCTATTATGTGTATTGTTGCTGGTTCTCGGTACCAAGACTTTTCTCAATTGGTTGTAGCAGCCAGAAGTGTTGAGAGAGCACAAGCTTTTGCAGCTGCTGCTACTAAGGAGGAGACCAGAGTTAGGAGATCGCAGTTTGAGGCAGGGTCTTCATCTATTAAGAGAGGCCGAGGAAGTTTTGTTCTGAGAATTAGTAGGAGCCAGAGGCAGTCTGGTAGGTCAGTTCAGTATCAGAGACAGAGACCGAGACCTACAGTTTCTGTAGCGAGTGCTCCGACTCCAGTGGTTCAGAGATCCATTCCACCTGTATGTGTTCATTGTGGCAGGACCCATGGGGGTGCTTGTTGGAAGACGGGTGGATCAGGAGTATGCTTTAGATGTAGATCACCAGCTCACTTTATCAAAGATTGCCCTGAGATGCAAGAGGATAGACAGACTGACACTGCAGCTTCTCGACCTAGTTTTAGCAGAGGTGGTCGAGGGGGCAGAGGTTTCAGTAGAGGCGGTCGACCTAGGATCAGTCAGAGAGGAGGCTCTATATCCGAAGGCAGTAGGCCAGATGAGGCTGGATCTTCTCAGAGAGTGTATGTGATGCAGAGACAGCCGGATGCTTCAGCAGTTATTGCGGGTACATTTTCTTTATTTGATACTTCAGTTCTTGCTTTGATTGATCCAGGATCCACTCATTCATACATAAGTGCATCTATCTTGCCTGTGTCTGAGTTGCATTCAGAATCTTTAGGATTTGATGTGTTGGTGACAAATCCTTTAGGGCATAGTGTGGTAGTTAGCAAGGTGCATCGGGATAGTGCAGTTGTGGTGCAAGGTGTGGAATTTTTGGGTGATTTGATTGAAATGCATTTTAAGGAGTATGATTTGATCTTAGGCATGGATTGGTTGTCTAAGCATGGAGCTATGGTAGATTGTCAAAAGAAGTGTGTTACTTTGAGAACCGGTGATGGTAGAAGTGTGATAGTGTCTAGTGAGCAGAGACAACTTGCATCCTTGTTTGTTTTAGCTGTTGCAGCTAGGAAGCTGATTAAAAAAGGGTGTGATGTTTATCTTGCTCATGTTGTGGATACCAGAGTAATGGGTTCTCAACTTGATAGTATACCCACAGTTGTGGATTTCCCAGATTTTTTCCCAAGGAGTTGCCATGGTTACCCCCTGAGAGAGAGGTTGAGTTTGGTATCGAATTGTTACCTAGTACCACTCCTATTTCTATTACTCCTTATCGAATGGCACCTGCTAAGTTGAGAGAGTTGAAGGTGCAGTTGTAGGAGTTGTTGGATAAAGGGTTTATTCGCCCTAGTGTTTCTCCATGGGGAGCTCCTGTTTTGTTTGTGAAGAAAAAGAAGGATGGTACTTTGAGGTTGTGCATCGATTATAGGCAATTAAATAAGGTAACTATCAAGAATAAGTATCCTTTGCCTAGGATTGATGATCTCTTTGATCAATTAAAGGGAGCAGCAGTGTTTTCCAAGATTGATTTGAGATCAGGGTACCATCAGTTGTGGGTTAGAGCTGAAGATGTTCCTAAGACAGCTTTTCGCACAAGATATGGGCATTATGAGTTTTTAGTGATGCCTTTTGGATTGACGAATGCACCTGCAGTTTTCATGGATTTGATGAATACGGTGTTTAGGCCCTATTTGGATCAGTTTGTGGTGGTCTTTATTGATGATATTTTGGTGTATTCGCGTAATGAAGAGGATCATGACAAGCATTTGCGGATTGTATTGCAGACTTTGAGA
Source organism: Garcia nutans (assembly GCA_947685225.1). Lineage (NCBI taxonomy): Eukaryota > Viridiplantae > Streptophyta > Magnoliopsida > Malpighiales > Euphorbiaceae > Garcia > Garcia nutans. The sequence continues at coordinate 14,836,026 of CANTUV010000011.1, read as the reverse complement.
GAGAAGAAATTGTATGATAAGCTGTCGAAGTGTGAGTTTTGGCTTGATCAAGTAACTTTTCTGGGTCATATAGTTTCAGCAGATGATATAAGAGTTGATCCGAGTAAAGTTGAGGCTATTTTGAATTGGAATCCACCGAAGTCTGTGACTGAAGTTAGAAGTTTTCTGGGTTTGGAGACGATTTGTAAAGGGTTTTTCTTTGATAGCTACTCCACTCACCAGATTGCTTTAGATTTGTGTGGACAGATCAGTGTCAAGCTAGCTTTGAGCAGTTGAAGGAGATGTTGACTCAAGCGCCTGTTCTTACTTTACCTGTGGAAGATAAACCATATGTGATTTACAGTGATGCTTCACATAATGGTTTAGGATGTGTTTTGATGCAAGAGGGTAAAGTTATAGCTTAGGCTTCTCGGCATTTGAAGCCGCATGAGCTTAATTATCCGACGCATGATTTGGAATTGGCAGCTATAGTGTTTGCTTTGAAGATTTGGCGACACTACTTGTATGGGGAGAAGTGTTTCATTTATACGGATCATAAGAGTTTGAAATACTTGGGGGTGCAGAGAGAGCTTAATCTTCGGCAAAGGCGATGGTTGGAGCTGATCAAAGACTACAATTGTTTGATTGATTACCATCTTGGTAAGGCGAATGTTGTTGCGGATGCTTTGAGTCGGAAGTCTTTGGCAGGCTTGACTATTTATTCGCTCTCGTTGCTTGTTGAGTTGAGAGTGTTGCATGTTAGTTTTGAATCATGTGATGATGGTGCATTGTTAGCTCAATTGTAGTTGAAACCAATGTTGTTGGATCAGATTAAAGAGGCTCAATTGACTGATGAGAAAATTCAGAAAGTTGTGTCAGATTGCCAAAATGGGGAGAGCCGAGATTTTCTTGTGAAAAGTGATGGTAGCCTTTGGTTCAAAGATAGATTGTGTGTTCCTGATGATGCAAGATTGAGACAGATTATTTTAGAGGAAGCACACCAGTCGGTTTTTGCTATGCACCCTGGAAATACTAAAATGTATCATTATTTGAAGCAATACTATTGGTGGTTAGGTATGAAGAGAGACATAGCGGAGTTTGTATCTAAATGTCTCACTTGTCAGAGGGTGAAAACTGAGCACCAAGTTCCTTCAGGGTTGCTTCAACCTTTATCAGTGCCTGAATGGAAATGGGAGAGAGTGACAATGGATTTTGTGACTGGTTTGCCGTTGACTCAAAAGAAACATGATGCTATCTGGGTGATTGTTGATCGGTTAACAAAGACAGCTCATTTTCTTCCAATTCGGATGGATTATTCTCTTGAGAAGTTGGCTGAGCTGTATATCAGTGAGATAGTGAAGTTACATGGAGTCCCAATTTCTTTAGTGTCTGATCGAGATCCTCGGTTTACTTCGAGATTTTGGAAAAGTTTACATAGTGCTTTGAGTTCTCAATTGCACTTTAGCACTGCTTTTCATCCGCAGACAGATGGGCAGTCAGAGAGAGTGATACAGATTTTAGAGGACATGTTGAGAAGCTGTGTCATTGATTTTTCTGGAAGTTGGGACAGATTTTTGCCACTTGTGGAATTTGCTTACAACAACAGTCATCAATCCAGTATTGGAATGGCACCGTTTGAGGCTTTATATGAAAGAAGATGTAGAATGCCTCTGAGTTGGAATGAAGTTGGAGAAGGCAAGTTGGTTTGTCCCGATTTGATTAAAGAAACGGAAGAGAAAGTAAAGATAATTCGGGAACGGTTGAAAGCAGCTTCAGATCGACAAAAATCTTATTCAGATTTGAAGAGAAGAGACATAGAGTTTGATGTTGGAGATAAAGTATTTTTGAAAGTGTCTCCTTGGAAAAAGATTTTGAGATTTGGTCGAAAAGGGAAGTTAAGTCCTCGTTTTATTGGACCTTATGAAGTATTAGAAAAAGTGGGACCAGTTGCTTATCGACTTACTTTGCCATCTGAGTTGGATAGAATCCACAATGTTTTCCATGTTTCTATGCTGCAGAGGTACAGATCAGATACATCTCATGTTTTACCAGTTGAATCTATTGAGGTGAGTCCGGATCTGACTTTTGAAGAAGAACCAATTTCTATTCTGGCACATGGAATGAAAGAGTTGAGACATAAGAAAGTGCCAATTGTAAAGGTTCTTTGGAAGAATCATGGTAGAGAAGAGGCAACTTGGGAGAATGAGCAAGCGATGATAGATCAGTATCCTCAATTGTTTCAGACTTAAGATCAGGTAATTTCGAGGACGAAATTTCTTTTTAGAGGGGGAGAATTGTAATATCCCAAAGTATACCCTAAAAGTTTTGGAATAATTATTGTTGTATTTGGATTAAGTGTATATATTTTAGTGGGAAGAGAAAGAAGTAATGAGGAGAGTGTATATGTTGTATATATTGAGATATATACAACATATACAAGTCAAAAGAAGTGAAAAGTCAAGGAAAGAGTTAATTTTTATTAATTAATTATAAGGAAATTAATTAAGTGGAATTTGAGTGAGTGGAAGTGGATGGAGATATTTTAAATATTTTATTGTTTAAATGCTTGGAGGAGAGGGTTTTGAGGAAAGAGTTAGTAAGAATTTGACTTTGCTTTCTTTCTTTCTTTCTTCTTCGTGGCTCATTTTCTTTTCTTTCCTTTTCTTTTCTTTTGGCCGGCTATCAAAGAAGCAAGAGAGCAAGAGAGAGATTTGATCTTCCAAACTCAAGATTGAAAGAAGTTTTCAAGTGATCAAGTTGGAAATTTAAGATTTTCTTCATCCTTGGTAAGTTTCCCACTTGATTCTTTGATTTTCTTTGAGTTTGTGAGTTGAGGTTGTGGTTGATATGTATTTGTTTGATTGTGGTGTGTTTAAGAGTATTTGGTTCAATTGATTTTGGATTTTGGGGTTGGATTAAAAGAAAGAGTAAGTTTGTTGGAAGAGAAAGTGTTGTGGTTGTGTTTTGGGTTTGTGGTGATGATTATGATTTGTGTTTGATGTATGTTTTGTATTGTTTTGGTGTTTTTGCAAGTTATTATGGTTTTTGGGTGTGTTTAGATAAGTTTATTTGAAGTGGATAATGGTGGAAGAAAGTGGTTTGTTGGGTGTAGAGTTGTTGTTGCCGGAATCAGGATTTTTGGCCTGACATGCCCGTGAGCACGGCCAAGTCTTTGGGTGTGTCAATGGTTCTATTTTCTGGATGGGTGACACGAGTAGTGACACGCCCATGTCACTGAGCGTGTCATAGCTACTGTGTTGGTGAAGGATTGACACGGCCATGAACACGCCCGTGTTGTTGGACGTGTCAATGTTTCTGTTAGACAGAATGTATTACATGATCAGTGACACGCCCGTGGTTCTAAGCGTGTCAAAGCTTATGTGTTGTGGAGTTAGGGCATGGTCAGAGACACGCCCGTGTTGTTGAGCGTGTCATGTTTAGAGTTTGCCCTAGTTGGTTCTTAGCTTTATTATCTTATGTGTATCTTTAAGTTAGTGTGTATCATTCCTTTTGGATTAGGTTTTGAAGAGAGTTGAGTTGCCCTAATTCAAGTGTTGAAGATTCTTGGAAGAGGAGTTTGGTGTGGAGTGAGTTGCTCTTGAGGTAAGTACAAACTTACATGGTTGCATTCATTTACATGATTTTGAGACTTAACACATTTAGTTATAAATGTGTTAAGTAATCTACTATATTGTTATTACTATTTGATTAATGTTATGATTTGTATAATGTGAATGATATGATGATCATTCAAAAGGTATGTACAATGCAATTGGTTATGATGAATACTTTAATGATGAATTGCTATAATGTGAATTGAGATATGATGAGATATGATGCCATTGTTGTTTGCTATAATGATGCAAATGAAATGATTGAGGCATGGATGCCTAAATGATGATAAGAAAATGAGAATGAAATTGATAATTAAATAATGAATGAATTGTGTGTCTAATGTGTTATTCCATTTTCAGAGTTTTGTTTTTGGTGGCATGCCTAATGGTAACAATCTCTTGAAGCTAGGTTGGATTTAGTCCTTGAAGCCTAGTTGAGATGTTACAACCCTTGAAGCTAGGTTGGGTTTGGTTCTTGAAGCCAAGTTGGGTTGATACTTAGCATGCTTTGTTCCCCTTGAAGCTTGGTTGAACCTAATCCTTGAAGCCTAGTTGGGACAATGATAATGATAAATGTGATAATTGAACCAAAACATTAACTCTGAAAGTGGAATGGCATATTAGTGTCTTTTGGGCCCATGTTTGTCTTTGTTTCAATGTAATTCATAAATGATGAAACAAGTGAATAGAGTAATGAAATGTAGTGTTATGAACAATATAAAGATATCAATTGTGAATATTGTCTTAATTGTTGAAATGTGTGACATTGGCATTGCATTGAAGCATGTTGTTATAGTAGTTTGTACCACTAAGCCGTTGGCTTAGCGCGATTGTGGTTCATCGCGCAGGTGACAGGGAAGAGCCAGAGAGTTCATCTAGACCAAGTCGAGTCTAGACCTTGAGGTATTGATAGTGGGCGTAAAGATCAGAGACGAGCTGCCAAACATGTATAAATATTATGTTTTTGTAAAAATTGATTTGGATGTTTATATATTTTGATGTGTATAAATATATGTAAATATAACTATATTTTCCACTGTGTATTGAATGAATGTTTTATTTATTGTATTTTATAATATAACTTAAATGTTTAAGTTAGCTTATATTATTGTATAAAGAAGTGAGTCGTTTGTTTAGTAAACCTTGGCATTCCTATATTCAGTATACGTATATTACGATCGTAGTTGCATGCAGTGTACGTATACGGGGTATAGGGGTGTTACACTGTACCACACCGAAATAGATATAACAAGGTAACTCATATGCAAGAGAATTCTCATTTATAATTCAGTTTTATTAACTGAAGATAATCCTTTATGGATTTCAAATTTGAGAGCAACCAACCATGTAATAAAGGATTCCAAAGCCTTCATAAAATTCTGTTGGTATACCCAATGGGGTACGATGGATCTTTATAAGGATCAATGCATGTGTTGAAGGAAGTGACACCTGAAAATAAGTTTTGCATGGTAGCCAAACCTTATTTCTCCATTAAGTCCTTTACATTCCTCGAATTAGATAGAATTTGATTTCTATTCTTAGTTTGACTTAGATTTGTTTTTCCTAGAGTTTTCCATCATAATCTAGTACATTTGTATTTGGGGCAAACATTTATGGCTCTAAACAAGTTTTGAGTATTTTTCTTATTATGGATATTGTAAGCATTGTGGTTTTCAATATCAATGTTTCCCTTATTTTCAACTTCATAAAATTATAAGATGATGTGAATGTGCTAGGCTTGGTCCTATTGAAAGCCAACAAGGATTGGATTGATTAATAAAGACTAGTCTCCTATCCAATATTGGTCAAGTGAAACTATTTACTTGTGAATGATGTCTAGCTGGAAAAACTATAAGAAAGCCTTTCGAAAAGGGTATGAGAGCCCTTACCCATTGCATTTGATACACTTTGACATGTGTGATCAAATGAATATGAAGGCAAGACATAATGCTTATTATTTGATCACCTTTGTCGATGATTATACTCGGTATGGTCATGTCTATTTGATTGTTTATAAGTATGAGGTTTCAAGTTGCTTCAAGATTTTTCACAACCCAGTTGAAAAATCAATTAGATAAGGAAGTGAAAGCACTTCAGACTGACAATGGTTTGTGAATATTCGCCTGATTAGTTCAAGTAAATGTGTGATGAAAAAGGAATAGAACATCATTTGACTATTCCATGAACTCCATAGCAAAATGGTATTGCTAAGAGGATAAATAGAACTCTCTTTAAAATGGTTAGGTCATTGATGTCTCAAGCTATTCTACCCATCGCCTATTGGGATGATGTATTATTGATAGCCACATATGTACTTATTCGAGTGCCCTTCATATTAGTCACTTCCATTCTATATGAGTTATGGATAGGTTAGCAGCCTTATTTGAGTGTCCCAAAATCCTAGGAATGTGCTGCCTATGAACATTATACCTCTCATAAACATAGAAAGTTAGGCCTAAGAGGTAAAAAGAGTATTTTTGTGAAATATTCTAAACTATCCAAAGGATATGTTTTTCATGGGCAAGCAAGACAGTAGTAGAACAACTCAGGTTGAATCACAAGATGTCGCATTCTTGAGATTGAATTTCCTAAGCAAGGCAAATAAAATTAAGAGCTCTCCCTATATGAGACCGTGGATCAAAGTTCATAAGGACCACTTCATCTGAGTAGGAGGAATTTAGTGGGTTAGTCTCCACCAACTGGCATGAATGAGAGTGATCCTAATCCAAGTGGCATTACTAACCCTAACTATAGTGCATGGGAGCTTTATAAGAGTGATCTAAGTCTGAGTGTGAGTACCAATCCTAGCTCTAGTAGGAGCTATATGGATCTTGATTTAATACATATATCAATATAACTTGATGAGACTGCACTCCAAGATTTTGATTTGAGATAAAGCAATTATATAATAATACCTCATCGGCGATTTAAAATCTAAGGCAATGAGGAAGCTCAAACCAACTATAGGAATTGGTAGACATTTTGAAAGGATGCAAAGACATTGGGAACATATAGATTTTCAAAATCAAACAAAAGCTGATGGCAACTTCAATGTAGTACCCTAACCTAAGTGGTATGCAATTTAATAATTTCCAGTTGGTAGAATAGTAAATTCAGAAAATTTAAATTTTCGGAAGGAAAAACTTTAAAATCATGGTAGAAATTATTTTTAATAATTAGTAGAATTAAGGGAATATGCATATAATAATACGTACATATCTATATACAAATCAAACCAAAGTATATACATAGAGAAATTTAATTAACAAAAATCTGAATTTAAATAATTTTGTTTTATAAACAAAGTTCAGGGAAATTTATTAGAGGTTCCAACTTTAGAAATTGAAGTGAAACTACATGAGAAATGAATGAAATTTAGTTAATAATTCACTGTCTAACGAATATAAATGGGAAATAATTAAATTGCATACGATGAAGTAAAATTGTAGTAATTAAAAGTAATATGAATAAACTAGAAATGAAACAACGATAAAAAGCTAGTGAATTAAATTATAAAACCATGTAGAGATAAGGGTATAACTTACGTTAAATTTTAGAGTGCAAATGAAATTATACCACTTAACAATTGCAATATGCTAAGAAATGTTGAATAAAAGGGTGTAAGGCTAGAAGCAAGACTTATTTCTACAATAGATATATGGATTAAATAGAGGTGCAAGAGAAACAAGTATTGATACATATGAAGTAGGGGAGTGATGAAAAAAATGAAAATGAAAATGAATCTTTTGAAGCTAACTAATATGAGGAAATTACTGACTAGTAAAGAAAGAAGTGGCGGATTTGGGTTAACAAGAGATAAAAATAAAGAAAGAAAGAAAAGTGTGTGAGGGAGACACTTGGCAGATGAGGGTGTCTAGCAAAGAGTTAAATTTGCTGAATTGTAAATTTTGCATGAATAGAATTAACACCGGGCCATTTATGTTTATTAAATTAATAACAAACGAGGATGGAAGGCATGCCCATCTGCCACCTTGAGTCTTAAAGGCTGAACGTGTTCATCACCCATGTAGCTAAAAAAAAAAAAGAAAATGTATTAGAAATGATAAATAATCTATTCAAAAGTATGAAACAAGGATAGCAGAGAAAAAAAAAATGAAGGAATGAATTATTGATAGACCAGCAAACTGAGTTACCCTTTATTCGTAAATATGAGTGGTTCAGAGAATGTTAATGAAAAGGAGACGATGGAAACAAAAAAGGGATAGGGAAGGCAGCAGAAAGGTTGGTGTTGGCTTAGAGACTTGAAGAAATCAAGAGTTAATCTACAACAAATCATGTGAGTGTTCCAAACTTAAACTAAGATCCTTTAAAACTCATTGCTATTTATGCTTGAAATACTATAAAACATGAAACTAATATGTGATTAATAAATGAAAGGGATTGAACTAACTAATTAAAGTTATGAAATAAAGGGAGATATACATAGGTGTTGATGTTGAAATCTGTGTAATGAGTAATTAAGTCAAAATAACCAAATTTTTAAACACACCTAGAGAGATTCAAAGATTATGAAAATTTAACTGGAACCATATCAATATATCTAGAGTTTGTGTACAAAATTTCATAAATTTTTTAGTTGGTTTGCTATTTAAGAAAAATTGAAGAAGTCTAATTGCCAGGAAAATACTTTTTGGACAGAATCTGAGGGGTTGTGAAACCTAATTTAAAAAATATCGTAAATGAATCCAAAAATTCTAAAATTTTAACTACAAGTTCATATATATGTCGTGGTTTAAATTTATAAGTTTTTGTAAAGGTTAAGTAATAAAAATAAAATCGAAAATAGGTACTACTAGAGGAGTAGTTGTAAAATCAGAATCTATAGGTTTGACAAATTTAATTTTTAAACAAAGTAAATGAACTTTAAAAAATCAAAAATTTTAAATATGAGTTTATATATATGTTCCAAATATATGATTAAATTTTCATAAATTTTTTTGAAGTTTTAATAATGAAACAAAATTGAAAGAAGAGACTGCTAGGAAAAGTTTGGGAATTGTTAGGTTTAAGGAGTTAGGAAATAAATAAGAATTTAAATAATTGAAGAATAAGAGAAATTATAAAATTTTGCATGTGGATTAATATATGTATCAAAAACAAATCTAGATCTTAACATGGATTTTTGTAGAAATTGAGTAATGAAAAAAATTTATTATTTATAGTACTATAGTAAGCAAAACATATTTTGTATAAAATATTTAACATACATAACTTATAAATTTATTTCTAAGAAAGTATATTTTATTAAGGTTTAAAAGGTATCATAACTATAGTTTTAAGGAAACTTTATAGGGATATCTTCATAAATGTAGAAGTATAATATGAATTCGCAATTATTATTTTAAAGACTTTCTTGAAAACTAATTTCTTTAGTTGGTGAAATTTTTGGGTTTGAAATTTATATATAAGCTTGTTATAAATTGGTGAATTAATATAACATGCATAGGTTAAGTGATAAATGGTTTTCTTTGTACTAATTAAATCATTATAGAAGAATATTTGATATGAGGTTCAAACTATTATTCCATTGATAATCGAGAGAAAATGAGTTCAGTGGTCATGAAGCTAGCAATTTTCATTTTCTAAAGATACTAAATGCCACACTATTTAAGTATAGACATTAGATGAGATGCAGCAGGGTACGAAGATAGTTTGCAACATGTCAAATATTTGCACCTTTGAATTATTGAGTTAGAAATTAAAAATCCGAGTTATTAAAGAAGGAAGTTGGTCCTTATAAAAATATATATAAGTTTATAGTTTACTCATGATTTAAATTGAAAAAGTAGTGTGTTCCATGATTAATTAAGTTAGAACTAAAGAATATTTATTAGAAATTTGAAGAATATTTATATATATTATTTGCAGATTTTAAATAAAAATGAAAAGATAATACTATATTTAATGGCATTGATTAATTTGAGAAAAGGGTTAGATAAATAGAAGTTAGTTCTTAAAATAGTGGAGAGGGGCATATAAAATATAGATGAGGAGTCAAAAGCAAATGGAAATTTTCTAAACAATCTATATGTATAACAGAACCCTTGAATCATTAAGTTGATGACTTTAAATATCCGACTTTAGAGGAAGAAATTTAATCTTTGTAAGCTAAATAAAATTATTTAAGATACCAAATTATTAATGAATGAATTGCTAAAAGATAAATAGTAAAGTTAAGACTTGTTTTCTTTTCGGCTATGTTAGTAAAAGAAAAAATCTAAAAGGATAATTAAGTCCTAGAAAATAAAATACTATCTCAGCATTTGAATTGGTAGTAAAAGAGATATAAACTCTAATTAATATAGTACCACGTAACAATCTAATTCTGTGTATTATGCATTATTTTGTTTTCTATGGAATAAATGGACCATATTTATCTGTAATTAAACTTCTGGGTGAGCCTTCTGAGACTAACCCCATAAACTTAGCCTGATTTTCTGATATTCATATTAGCAAAGCCCCACTCTAGTGGAGTTAAACCGCTAAACGGTATACATTAGTGTTCTGTCTGAGCGTAAAGGGAAATTAACCATCCTAATTTCTGTGGCCTCTAGCCTATCTATTGTGATCTCTAACCTATGGTCTTTGATCTTTCTGTTTTGATCTATCACATGGTCACCTCCTAAAAGTAATTCTGTATTATTCTTAAATAAAAACAATATTATATTTGTCCTGTTCTGATTTTTTCTATGTAATCCAAGGATTAATCTTTTATTATCTAAATTTCTATTTCTAAATTGCCTATGATGTTTTTGGCATATGGCATTCGCATTTCTGAATCTTAAAGAAAACTCTGATAAAATAAAATGATAATATATTTGTATTTACCCTAAGCCAGGTAAATATAAAAAGAAACTACAAATAAATATGAATATCATATACGTAAGTCAATAAGTTAAATGCAGAATTAACTCCTATAGTAAAGTTAGAAAGTAAGAAATAATTTAAAGAATAGCTTAAAGTTAAGCCTGGATTATGTAAAATAAGCAAAAATTAAAGCTGATATAATTAAAACAACGAAAATTCTAAAAAGTTATTAAATTAAATTGAGAACACAAGTAGTTAAGAATTGTTATAGTGTTAATGAATGGAATTCTTTAGTGTGCGAAACTTGCGGAACTTTCTAATTGTATGTGCATGCTTCGAAGAACAGAGAAACTACATAAGCCTTAATAAGCTACTTAAGCTACTAAGAACTTAAAGTAGAAATTAATGTACTCTTAATAAGCCTGAGCACTCATAGAGTTGCGACCCATCCCTCACCTTATTATTGTTTTTAGTGTTATTTTACAGGTCATACAAATTTGGCTGAGCGGTACTATGGTATCCAAGAATAACAAGAAAAATAATTAGTGACATTTTATTTTCTATTCGGTTCTTATCTGGGTTCTATAAGGTTCTGCACATTATACCAACACAAACCCTAGGACTGACGTACTCTGAATTTGAGGTGTGACATTTGAGCGGAACATGGCTCATCTCGTTGTAAAGTGGTATACACAATAAGAGGGAACAAACTATGAAGTTATGTTTTCTCTTGTTATATAAGGTTGATTTTAGCAATCGTGGCAATCCATAATCTTGAATTCCATCAAATGGATGTTATATAATCACCTTTCCTGAAGATCATATGATGAAATTATTGTTTCTTTCAGAAGAGATATATATTTATAAAATACTTAAACAATTCAACATGCGTAATTATAAACTCATGGATGTCCGAGTTGCCAAAGGTAAAGGCTTGAGTCATACCTTATGCTCCAAAAACTTCAGAGGATATAGAGCTTATGAAAAATATCCCTTATGGAAGTATTGTTGGAATTTAAAACACAAGACTTGGTATTTGACTTTGCATTGGGTAGACAAGCAAATATGAATTGGTTCAACACTTAGAAAAAGTAGCTAGAAGCATATTAACATAAAATTATTTTTATTAACAGAGACATGGTTACACTTAAGGAAGTGAACATGAAATACATTTTCTACGCATGATATGCTTATAGATCACTTTACCAAACCAATTCCTAGAGATGTATTCATTAATTTCTAATAGAAGATGTAAAATGTCAATATTAATAATTAATTAATTATATCTATAGTTGTGATCAAATAAAAGAATATTAAAAAAGTAAAAAATATATATAATTTTGCTTCTTCTTATTCTTCTTTTTCTTCTTCTCCAACAAGGGCCGAACTCCATAGGTGATGAGAGAGAGGTTTGATTCTTTCAACTATGATAGACTTTATCAAATTTTCAATGATTAAGGATATTTTTGCAAATAATATGAAATGAAGTTATTTTGATGTGAGGATGGTGACTTTAAGGTTAGATGGTGGATTTAGGGTTTTTATGGTGACTTTAGTTAGAATTAATGAATTTAGTGTTTAAATGGTTAAATTGTGTTAGAATATAATTCTAATGACATAATTTAGCTTAAAACTTAAGTTGGAATTGATTAGAATAGATTTCTAAAATTAAATAATGTTAGGGCAAATGTTGAAAATTTAAAAGAAATATGACAAATGAAGTTTAGATTGTTAAAGTGAGTAGGATTATGCTTCTAATGAATTATTTAAACTTGTAATATGGATTGGAGTTGAGTAGAATCAAATTATCAAGTCAAAGTGGTGAATGGCAATGATAGAAGTTGGTGTTGGGAGGAGAAGTTGCCTTGGATTTTGTCAATTGTGAGGCTTGTACATACTTTGAGATTCATGTGCTTAAATTGCATTTGGTTTGACTTAGCGCATTGTGAATTTGAGAATGTGCTAAGCTACTTGTTATTAACGTCCATATGTTGTGTACATTGTTTCATGTAATAAAGTGTGAAATGCATAAATTATGATATATTGAGCCATTGAATTATGATAATTGTATATGTTGTGAATGAATTGTGAGAAGTGTAATAAATGCATAGAAAATATGAAAGAATGTCACATTGCAAATGTGACTAGAAATATGAGAAATGTGATTGATTATGATGAAATGAATGTGAAATGTGGAAAAAAAATAGAAAAAGTATAATATGATGAATATGTATTGCATGTTGCCTTATATAATGTTTAGTTTCAAAAATTTATGTTTGACATTGTTTGACATACCATACGCCTTTAAGGTAAGATACATTGGTGTCACAGATATGATTATGTAGCTTGGCGAGATACGCTTGTGTCACAGTATTGATCACGTCTTTGGGCGAGATACGCTGATGTCATCATTGTTGGGGTAGGCTAAAATGGTATTTTTGAAACTAGATTATTATATAAAGATTTTTAGGGCCAATGTATATTGGTGATTATAATATATTGATGAATTATATGCATTTTGTATAACATTGAGGCATGATGCATTTTCATGAGTTTTATTCATATGATCATTATTTATTATCAAAGTATGTACCACTAAGCTAGTAGCATAGTGCTATTGAATTCTATCATGCAAGTGACAAAATAGATACTGAAAGCCCTACTAGACCAAGCTAGGTCTAGATTAGTGGGTTGGTTCTTGAAGTTTAACTTTTGCCACCATGCCAGAGCCATTGGCATATCATGTAAACATTTGTTTTGCTAAACATTTTATTAATATATGCATTATACTTTGATGCAAGAATGTAATGAAATAATATTTGGGTTATGTAAAATAAATATTAAGCATTGTTATTATATATATATATATATATATTGTAACATCCGAAATTCCAGATTGGTAAGAAACAGACATAGAGGATATGATTTAGGCTTAGAACAAAGGAGTTTAGAACATGACCTATAACTTGAGCTCGAATTTCATCCAAGTTAATGACAGAATTAGAGAGTCTCACAGAAGACTTAATTGTTTATTTGTGTCTTAGATAGATGTATAACTTGAAATTACTCAATTTGGAGTTGTACAGAATAAGATACGATGGATTTAGTAGACAATGTGCAAGCTGCCTCAGGAAAGCATAGTAGGCTTGACTTCAAAGGACCATCAAAAATCAGATATAGCTTGGATCGACCTGAAATTTTGACAAAATATAGCTCCGGATGTCTAGTTTCAGTGGGAATAAGAATTACTTAATTTGGAGTTGTGAGTAAAACGATATTAATAAAGAAAGACAGCAAGGTCAGGAATGGATATCAAAAGGACCTAAGTGGAAATTTCTCAAAAGTTAGGGGCAACTATGTAAACTTAAAAATTAAGTGTCGGAAGTTCTTAATAGTGCCCATATCTGACCCTGGAAGAATATTCTTGGGATTAATCGGGTCATAATCATGGATTTCAATTTTTCCCAAAAACGCACGGTTTAAAAGCTACAATCGATTAATCGCTGGAGGGTATTTTGATATTTTTCACACACTAGACTATAAAATTACAACATAAGAAAGTTGAGGGGGCCAAAATATGATTAAAAGAAAGTTAAAGGGCTTGGGTTTTAAATAAATAAAATAAAGAGACATTTGGACCAATTAAAAGTGGCCATTTTTGCTATAAGGTGTACCAATTAGAAGAAGGCAAATGGACCAATTAAAAGTGGCCATTTTTGCTATAAGGTGTACCAATTAGAAAAAGGCAAATGGACCAATTAAAAGTGGTCATTTTTTCTATAAATTGTACCAATTGGAAGAAGGCAAATGGACCAATTAAAAGTGGCCATTTTTGCTATAAGGTGTACCAATTGGAAGTCAACATCTATTCACCACTTATGGCTGCCATTTGGATCAAAATAAGCTAAGGAAAGAAAGTATAAAAGCCCTCTCTTGCATGGTGAATTCGTCCAAACCATAAGAGAAGAAAGAAGGAGGTATTTTTCCAAAGAATAAGGACTAAGGAAAAGCAAGGTTTGGTACTTTAACATAAAAGAAATTTTATTTTTACAAACTTTTGTTCATATGGTATATATATGCGTGTATATGGTATATATGTGAATACATATGATTCATATGTGAGTATATGTGGTATTTGTGTGAGGATATATTGTATATACATGGAGAATATGTGGTATATATATACGAAGTGAATGTGTATATATGCTCTACTCGGTAAATGAGTAAAACCGGTCTGGAATGGGGATTATATCGTGTGAGGTCAAGATCATGGCAATTAGTCGTGTGAGACCAAGACCACGCAGTTATATCGTGTGAGACCAAGACCATGGCAATTAGTCGTGTGAGGTCAAGACCACGCAGTTATATCGTGTGAGACCAAGACCATGGCAATTAGTCGTGTGAGGTCAAGACCACGCAGTTATATCATGACCAAGACCATGGCAATTAGTCGTGTGAGGTCAATACCACGCGTAATTCTATACGAGGCCTCATTTCGAGATCGGTGTATTCATAATTACCTTGTGGAGCAAACTGATAAAATGATAATAACTGAATATATGACATGTATGGATTGTTTTTACTGTGATATTATTTTTCAATATGATTCGTTGCTTTTAAAAGTGCATTATGCTTTTATTATTCATTTTCCGTAATTAGTTAAAGTACCCACTAAGCAATGCTTAGCGAGTTTAGTTTCTTCTAAACTCGTAGATTATTAGCAAGGAGCCAGTAGCAAGCAGAGGAGTCCTGCGATCTGCCGGTCATCAACAAGCTTAGATGCTGCTCTTTATTTTGTATTTTGGTATTAGAAACTGGCATGTACTTATTTGAACAATACAAAGAGATAACTTTATGTAGCATGTAAATCTAGTAATGTATAATAACTGTATGGTTTTGAATTGAGTTGGGTTGTGAATATAGAAGTATGAATTCTTCTTGCAGGATTGTAGAAGGGTGGATTATTGGGAGTGTGATTGTATTGAATTGTGAAACAAAATGTTTTTCATAAATAAGAAAAATCAGTTTTGTCGACACTTGGGACCTCCATTTTAGGGGAGGTTATGGCAAAATTTTTTAAAATCTGTACTTAAAATTGGCTAAGTAAAATATTAAGACACAATCACCATGAGATAACAGTCCATCTTGGTCTATAAACGTAGGCTAAGATGGGGTGTTACATATATATATATAATGGATGTGAAATATTGAATGTACTTGGAGGAAAGTATTAGAGATTTTGGAGTTGGAATGGAAATATATTCTAGGAGCGTAAATTTTCATGCAGGTTGTGTCTTTGATATTTTGAAAAATATTCAATTTACAAACAGAACGCTGGCAATTTTTTTCCAGAGATTTTCTTTTAAATTTATATTTTTAATAATTAATTACTATTATAAATTTATTATTTTATTTACTAAATTATATTTTAAAGGTTAAACTTCATAATAAAATTAAGAAAATATTTTTCAAATGAGAAATATTGTGATATTCTTATTATTCTGTGTACGTATTTTACATACTCGGAATGTGTGTAATATACATATATAGGGTATTAAGATATTACAATATATTAGTTGATTTGCAATAAAAAATATAGCAATATTCAAATTAATATATTGTTATATGTTACATATAACATTATATATTAGTTGTTTGCAATATATATATCAGTATTCAACTAATATAAGTTGATATATATTCATATATGTTACATATAATAACATATATCAATTGATTTGCAATAAAATATCAATAGAAAAATAAATATATATTATTATATGTTCATATATATTATATATAACAATATATATTAGTTGATTTGCAATAAAAAATAAATATTTAAACTAATAAATATTGTTATATGTTCATATATGATACACTTAATATCATATATAAGTTGTTTGCAATATATATATATATATCAATATACAACTAATATAAGTGGATATATACTCATATATATTACATATAATAACATATATTAGTTGATTTGTGATAAAATATATTATATAAAATAATATATATTGTTATATGTTCATATATATTACATATAACAACATATATTAGTTGATTTGCAAAAAAAAAAATATTAGTATACAACTGATATATGTTATTATATATATATGTTACATATAACAACATATATTAATTGATTTGCAATAAAAATATTAATATACAAACTAATATATATTGTTATATGTTTATATAATAACATATGTTGATACATATAACAATATATATTAGTTAATTTGCAAAAAAAAAATTAATAAACAACTGATATATGTTATATATTCATACATGTTACATATAACAATATACATCTATTGATTTGCAATAAAATACCAATATACAAACTACTATATATTATTATATGTTTTCATATGTTAGATATAACAACATATATCAGTTGACATGCAAATATATATATATATATATAAAGTAATATATAGTGTTATATGTTTATATATGTTACATATAATAACTTGTATCCTTTTTATATGAAAGAAAAATCAATTTGCAAACTAATATATATTGTTATATATTCATATATGTTACATATAACAACATATATCAGTAAGAATTAAGAAAATATCAATATACTAATTAATATATTGTGTTATATATTACATATAACAATATATAATAGGTGTAATGTAAAAAAAAAGATAGTATTATATGCTATTATATTTTCGTCTATACTGCATATAACATATATAAATAGAGTTAAAAAAAGAAATATTAGTATACAACTATTATCTATTATTATATATTGTTGTCCCAAGATGGCAACCAAGAGGGGGGGTGAATTGGTTTCCTCAAGAAATGATGGCAAATTAAAACTTCAACAAATAAGAGATGTAGAAGATTGAGTAGAGAGTAGAAAAATCAGCACAAGAGATTTATAGTGGTTCGGATTCAACAATCCTACATCCACTCCCCAACCTCAATTGGGTATTCCACTATACTTGAAGTTTTACAAGCTCACTTTCAACTTTGGTGTTTCTACAAGCTCACACCTAACTTGACAAGTGTTTTACTAAGGCTAACACTCAAACCACTTACAAGAGTTTTACTAGGCTCACTCTCACAACCTTTACAAGAGTTTTACTAGGCTTACTCTCACAACCTTTACAATTGGTGTTTTAATGGCTAACACTCAACCTTACATGAAGAGATAAATAGATGAAATCTTAAGTAAATAACTTGCAAGAGTTTGGACAATATTAGTATTTATTCTCTTGCTAGAAGACTTGTTTGAGGTGGTATTTATAGGCCTCAAACAAGTTCTGCCCGTTGGTGAAGTGGGTAGAAAAGTGCAATTCCAACAGCCACAAAATCTTCTTTGATTTTTGTGTCAGACTGTTGGTGCGGTCGCGCACCACCTTTGGATGGTCGCGCATCTGTTTGTGCGGTCATCCCAGCAGTCTAGTGCGGTCACGCAATTCAAATCTCTAACGGCTACTTGACACATGGCATCTTCTTATTGGTTCTTTAACTAGCCGTTGAAGCCCACCAACGGCTATATAAATTTAGCGGTCGCGCAGCCACTTTGGGCGGTCACCCTTTTTGAATGTTGAAGTGGGTTTTTAACGGTCATGTCACGTGGCATTCTCTGACAGGGCAGAAGAGATGTCCGCCATAATTTGAATGTCGCGGTCGCCCTAGGTAGCATATCGCGGTCGAACTCATATTCTCGCGTCGAACTTCTGGACGCACCTGAGGACGCGAACACTACTGTCTCTTTAAGCAATTTCTTCTTGAATGGTGGGGCGGTCGCGACTCTGAATGGGCGGTCGCTAAAGTGGTAAGCGAGGTCGAGTTATTCACCATTCTTGTCACCGCGAACCTCTCTGTCAATCCAAGACATTTTGGATGATCGCGCACACCCTTGGGGCGGTCGCGCATCCCTTCAAAGACAGATTTTCAGAACTTAGGAAATCTTCAAATTTCTTTGCATTTCAGCTCATTCTAAGTTGATTTCCTGCCATATAGACACTCATTGAAGCCATTAGATCACTTCAATTTGTTTGCCAAGATTAAAAACAAGATTGACCTAAATCTAGGTCAACAATCTCCCCCTTTTTGATTTTGGCAATCAAATTGAATTTGAAATAAAAATAATCAACAAAAATAGGCAATACTTCCCATTATGGAAAAACATAAGAAAATTCAAAAGATAATGTTCAAATTCATCAAATTCTCTCCCCCTTTGCCAAAATTCAAAAAGAGGAGGGAAGAGATGAAGAGCAATCAAGCCAATGGCCAAGACAAGATCAAAATCAGTGTTGGTGTGACTTTATATTAGAATTCAAAGCCAATGGCCAATCACCATAAACAAAATTCACAATTAACACAAATCTAAGTCATATACTTAGGAAAAATAAAAGTACCAATCAATGAAAATATCAAAATCAATGAAAAATATGTTAAGGATACCAATTGATTGGATTATACTCCCCTTCAATTGATGATCTCCCCCTCAAGAAGTGAAAAACTTAGAAACAATTGAGATCCATTTTTATCAAAATATTCAAGTTTTCTCCTCTCTTGTTGGAGTCAAATCAAGAGGAATATAAAAAGAAAATTAAATACAATTCAAGAAAGTGATTAACTTAATTATGAACAAATTTAAAATGTAACAAAAATAATTTAGTCAATCATAAAATCACTTTTCAACCTTAATGTCAAACACAACATGTAAAGTAAAAATTAAAAGTATAAAAGTTCAAATGTTGTAAGGCAAGAATTGTTACCAATTTTTTAATGCCAATTGCCTTACTATTAGCATTATTGGACTTGGTTTGATGGAGTACTCATTCTCCTCCATCTTCATGCCATTTGCCCTTGTCAATTAGGGGGTTTTTCTTGATAACATTTTCTAAGCTATGTTTGTTTTTAGATATTTGTTCATTTGAGGTCTTTAATTCTAAAGTAGAATTTTTTAAACATACAAAATCCTCTTCTAGTTTAGAGCATTTGTCCTTATGAAATTTTATCTTAGAAAAATACTTTTCTACTCTAAGGTTCATATGTTCAATTATATCACTATCATCTAAAGCATCATCAATATTGTTGTAATTTAAATTCATGTTTAAGGATTGGGTACCTACCTCATTGGAGTGTTCATCATCTCCCATAGCCATGAGACATAGATTTGCAATTGCTTGCTCTTCTTCTTCTTCTTGCTCTTCTTGCATTTCCATTGCCATCTCATGTGTGAGTAATTTTCCAATGAGGACATCCGTTGGAAGCTTGCTCAAATCATTTGCTTCCTCAATGGATGATACTCTTGCTTCAAATTCCTTCTTTGTAAGAATTCTAAGGATTTTGCAATTTATGTCTTCCAAAGAGTAGACTTTGCCAAATTTCCTTAAATCATTGACAATGGCAAGAAGTCGGTTGGTCATCTCCGTGACATCTTCAAAGGACTTCATTTTGAAGAGTTCATATTCTTGAACAAGCATTTGGGCTTTCATGAATTTTACTTGATTAGTACCCTCATGATAATTCTCCAAGGTCTTCCAAATACTATAGGCACTTGAGCATCCAAGAATTCTTCCACATTCTTCCTTTGGCAATGAGCTTAGGAGAATGAAAGAAGCCTTTTTATCTCTCCCATTGCTTCTTCTTTGTTCTTCATTCCACTCTTTTCGTGGAATCTCTTTTTCTACACCATCAACCACTCTTGTAGGAATCTTCCACTCATTTTCAACATAATCCCAAAGCTCTATTCCTTCACTATCTAGGAGCAAAAACATCTTGTGTTTCCAATATGAATAATCAAAGTGAGGTATAACAAGGGAGTTTGAGTTTCCATGATAATGAGCCATGGAGTTGGAAGAAAAAATTGATGTAGAAGTATTAGTAGGTGTGGTTGCCTTTGAGGATCAAATTTCACAATTAAGTTTAAGAAATTTCAAAGCTCTGGTACCAATTGTTGTCCCAAGATGGCAACCAAGAGGGGGGGTGAATTGGTTTCCTCAAGAAATGATGGCAAATTAAAACTTCAACAAATAAGAGATGTAGAAGATTGAGTAGAGAGTAGAAAAATCAGCACAAGAGATTTATAGTGGTTCAGATTCAACAATCCTACATCCACTCCCCAACCTCAATTGGGTATTCCACTATACTTGAAGTTTTACAAGCTCACTTCCAACTTTGGTGTTTCTACAAGCTCACACCTAACTTGACAAGTGTTTTACTAAGGCTAGCACTCAAACCACTTACAAGAGTTTTACTAGGCTCACTCTCACAACCTTTACAAGAGTTTTACTAGGCTCACTCTCACAACCTTTACAATTGGTGTTTTAATGGCTAACACTCAACCTTACATGAAGAGATAAATAGATGAAATCTTAAGTAAATAACTTGCAAGAGTTTGGACAATATTAGTATTTATTCTCTTGCTAGAAGACTTGTTTGAGGTGGTATTTATAGGCCTCAAACAAGTTCTGCCCGTTGGTGATGTGGGTAGAAAAGTGCAATTCCAACAGCCACAAAATCTTCTTTGATTTTTGTGTCAGACTGTTGGTGCGGTCGCGCACCACCTTTGGATGGTCGCGCATCTGTTTGTGCGGTCATCCCAGCAGTCTAGTGCGGTCGCGCAATTCAAATCTCTAACGGCTACTTGACACATGGCATCTTCTTATTGGTTCTTTAACTAGCCGTTGAAGCCCACCAACGGCTATATAAATTTAGCGGTCGCGCAGCCACTTTGGGAGGCCACCCTTTTTGAATGTTGAAGTGGGTTTTTAATGGTCATGTCACGTGGCATTCTCTGACAGGGCAGAAGAGATGTCCGCCATAATTTGAATGTCGCGGTCGCCCTAGGTAGCATATCGCGGTCGAACTCATATTCTCGCGTCGAACTTCTGGACGCACCTGAGGACGCGAACACTACTGTCTCTTTAAGCAATTTCTTCTTGAATGGTGGGGCGGTCGCGACTCTGAATGGGCGGTCGCTAAAGTGGTAAGCGAGGTCGAGTTATTCACCGTTCTTGTCACCGCGAACCTCTCTGTCAATCCAAGACAGTTTGGATGATCGCGCACACCCTTGGGGCGGTCGCGCATCCCTTCAAAGACAGATTTTCAGCACTTAGGAAATCTTCAAATTTCTTTGCATTTCAGCTCATTCTAAGTTGATTTCCTGCCATATAGACACTCATTGAAGCCATTAGATCACTTCAATTTGTTTGCCAAGATCAAAAATAAGATTGACCTAAATCTAGGTCAACATATATTACATATAACAACATGTATCTGTTAAGGTGAAAATAAGAATGACAATATAAATCACTAAACAAAAGATGACGAAAAAGAAAAATTAAAATAAATCACTTGAAAATTTTAATTTTTAAATAAAATCTATCAAAATTTAATTTTTTTTAATTTAATAATATTGAAAATCTTTGATAGATAGCTAAAAAATGATAAACTGTTTCTTTAAAATATTTTATCGAGTATGTATGGTACGTTAAATTAAAAGAAAAAAAAATACTCAATCAATAATTTGAAACCTTAAAAATAATTAAATTCAAATAAAATCAAATGATTTATAAAAATAAAAAAGATTACAAAATTAAAAGATTTTATTTTAGAGATATTTATTGATTTTATTTGTGATTAGCTTTCTTTAATATCTATTGTTGGCGTGTTTGGACGATTCATAAAATATGAAAATAATATACAGCTGATCCATTTTTATTATAAAAAAAAAATACAGTGATCCAGTAAAATGAAGAAAGTTTTTGTATGTTACATATATGAAATAACAGAGAAGAAAATTGTGGATAAAAATGGTAAAGCAAAAGACCAAAAGTAGAATGGAGAAAGAAGAAAAGTTATTGGTTAGAGAAGGTTCCACTTTTTATTTAGCCAATAATAATAGTGCCCCCATGGAGCAATGCACTGGAGGCCCGTTACAGTTATGTTTGTAAAACACAATTTTTTGTAAAACACAATTTCAGAGTTAAATCGAAAATAAAAAAAGAAGGTGGCTCCGGATGATGTTTTTGCACTGAAGATATGGCAAAGATAAGAAAGAAAAGCGTTAAAAAATGAGATGCAGAGGAAAAAAAAAGATAAATACCGTTTTTTAAAATAAAATATAAAATAAGATAAAAATTTAAAATTTAAAAGTTAAAAATGAAAAGAAAAAATTAACTGCAATAAAAATAAAAAAAAATTTAAAATATAGTATATGGTATAATTTTCTCAAAAAATTTTAAAATATATAATATAATTTTCTCAAAATATTTTAAAATTGTTTTCTAGAAAAAGTTATCCATAATATTAATTACTTTTTTATCATAATAAAATGTTTATTTTATAAATAAAAGTATAAAATGGTTATAATTCTAGTGATATGTATTGATTAGAGAAAAGATAAAGCCTTAATTCTTTTACGTATTAATTCCCTTCTTCCAGTTTGACCTGTCCCTTAATCGAAAAGTCAAATTCTATTTGTAAGGTACGCATACTTAGGCAATGATCTGTTTAAAGCGCGTTCTTATATTCCCATTTTCCAGCTGTAAAATAGAATGGAATAACCTTATCTTACTTGATTGATAAAAAAAAATTATCTCACTTAGAAGCCAAATAAATGAAATTAAAGAATATATAAAACCCAATATCTGACCTTTTCAGCTATTTCGCCTCTAGAAAGAACCTTACCTTTGTGTAACAACTAAGCAAACCTCTTTACTTGGAACCCATCTCTTCCTCAATCCCCTCCATATATACACCAATTCCCAGCACACAACAACCTCTCATCCTCTCTTATTTTTTTTTCCTTTCTTGTAAATTCCATATGTTTTTTTTTCCTTTAATTCTCATTTAACATGAGCAATATACCAAAATCTTTAATTGATTCTTCTTTTACTCTCTTTAATCTTGCCATTTCTGCCTCTGGCACTTGGCTTTTTTCCTCTTCTTGTTTTCTTGTAACCTCTAAAACAAAAGCTTAGCTTCTAAGCAACTCAGGAAAAACTGTAAATCTTGATTTTTTTTGAGAGATATGGGTAGTGGAGTAGACAAGAATAATAACAATAATAATAGTGATAATCACTTGAATAATAATAATTTCCATATTCACTTACCACATCTTCATTTTCATTTTCATGGAAAGAAAGAGTTGAAGAGTATCCCAAAGGGGTATTTAGCAATCTTGGTGGGACAAGGTGAAGAGCAACAAAGGTTTGTTATTCCTGTGATTTATATAAATCACCCACTTTTCATGGAGTTGCTTAAAGAAGCTGAGGAAGAGTTTGGATTTGATCGGAAAGGTCCTATCACTATCCCTTGTCACGTGGAGGAGTTTCGCAATATTCAAGGCATTATCTATAAAGAAACTTCTGAGCAATATCATCAACATTATTACCACCGCCACCACCATGTTTTATGTTTCAGGGTTTGATTTTATTGTCTGAAAGTTGTAACTTCATCTCCTAATTTTTTCATGAGTTTGTATTGATTTTTTTTTCTTCAAATATTAATATTATATAAAAAGACCATATTGTATTTGATGATTACGAAAATATTGAATTGTAAAAAGAATGCAAAGTTTGAATGTTTTTTGTTTGACAAAAAAAAAAGAAAGATATATATTATTAAGTTTGCTTCTACGCTTCTCCCACTTTCTTGTTAATTATGTGAACACAATTAACAAATATTATTAATATTATTAAGAAAGATATATATTATTAAGTTTTCTTGTAATGTGTGTGAACGTTAAGGATACGGTTGGAACATGGAAAGAAGGCAAAGGTGTGAACGTTAAGAATACGGCTGGAATATGAAAAGAGAAAATTCTAAAATGGATATAGTACATGTATTCACTTATATATTCATTCATGGACTAGATAAATTATAAATCATAATAAAAAAAACTAAGTTAATTTATTTTTTTAAAATATTATAATTTAAATTATAATTTATGATTTATCTAATCCATGAGAATATAAACCATATGAAAAAAAATTTCATGGAAAGAAGGCAAAGGGATTGTTTTCATCCACTTATCAGATTTACTTTTATTTTATTTTATTTTATTTCTTCAAAATTACTTCAAAAAATAAAATCATTTTCAAAATATCCACCTTTTCAGCTTTTCATTTTAAAAATGTTTTTTCTAGAGTCCAGATATATACATTTAATATATTTTTAATATATTAAAAATGTCATTTTAAAATTATATATTTAATATACATTTGACACATTAAAGGCATACAAAATAATGAGGGATTTTGAAAAAAAAAATAAAAAAAATAGCATAGCGTAGCTTTCCTTTTTTTTTTTTTTTTTTTTGCATTATTTATAGTTGTGTCCCAAGTAATAAGCCAATTGGCTTTTAAGTTTTTGGGGGTCAATCGACTAATGAAAGCAAACGCATAAACAGTGATGGCCAAACCGAAACTTGGCCAAATTATATTAGAAAAAAATAAAAAAAGCACAAACTAAAATTTTAATTTTTAATTTTTACTTTTGACTCCTATAATTTAGTAAAAATAAAAGAAAGTCTCATATTTTAATGAAATATGAAACTTTTTCCCGTATTTTTGTAAAAACTCTACACAAGCATCAAGTCCGTTGAGCAAAAAAAATCATATTTACCACTAACCATGTAGATTAATTGATAAAAGATTATTATATCTTAATTAGATGTCTTAAATTCGATTATCTGAATACGCAATTTCATTAAAATTCGATAGAAAAAATCTTATCGCCCTTATAATCATGTCTGGCTCGACGTCTAAAAAATAATTTATAAAAGAAAATCGTCTTTGTGATACCAAGTGGCTTAACTTATAAAAAATAATTTATACAAAAAGAAAAAAAGAATCACGTTTAGTTTCTTACAGTTCTACACATTTATGTAATGAAAAGTA
Source organism: Garcia nutans (assembly GCA_947685225.1). NCBI lineage: Eukaryota > Viridiplantae > Streptophyta > Magnoliopsida > Malpighiales > Euphorbiaceae > Garcia > Garcia nutans. The sequence continues at coordinate 14,810,717 of CANTUV010000011.1, read as the reverse complement.
TGTTGCTATTCTATAGGAGTAACAATTATATATACATCTAAATCAACATCTCATGTCATATTTTAAAATTTTGCATAACATGTATTTTTTTATAGTAATATCCTTTTAACATTTACCCCTTTTTCTATATATCATTGGCTTAATATATACTTATGGGCTTATGGCATATACTTATGGCATAATTAAGTCAAAACCCCGTATATAATTGATAATTGCACAATAATTGATAATTGCACAGTGTGTTTGATGAATGGTTGCATTGTTAGGTGGTGTGGATGTGGATGTGGATGGTTTAGCTTCTTGCTTTTATATTTTACTTGTAACAAGTTGTTTTTTTGCCTTTTTAGAAAATTTGTATCTACACTCATTACTATGTTGTTATATCATAAATCCAAGTTAAGCGATAAGATATTTTAATTATTATAACTCCTATACAATTTTTTTGCCTATTTTAATTATTACAACTCCTATATCATTTTTTTTTCTAGTATAAAGATGTCAATACTTTCTTTCACTCTGTATTTTCTTATAATATTAAATTGATGTGCGCATTAGGCGATGCTTCCTTGCACTTTAGAATTGTTTATTTATTATTTTTTTATATTAAAAATTTGTACATAAAAAACGGATTTAAGTCTTTTGATACACATAAGTGAGAAACTAAAATTAGAAATAAAAAAGTATGCTGAAACATAACCTAACAGTAAAAGTATCTTTCAGGATAGCCCATGATCGATTCCTTCCTCCAGAGTCGTAATACTCAAAAAAAATTTGAAATAAAAATAACAACTATATATCAAATGCGTCCATTTAACTCTTCTTAAATATTCTGGTGCAAATTTTACTGAATTAAATATAATATATATATATATATATATAGAAAAATTATGATAGAGTCTGAATTCATAATTTATGAACTAGAAAAAGATAAATATTTAATTATTTTAGTAAAATAAGTTTAATTTATATTGTCATAAAATATGTGAAAATTAATGCATATCTATTAATATCAAATTCCATTTATTAATTGCCAATGTACCTCTAAAAAAAGATTTATTATTGAAAATTCGAGAATAAAAACAGTGGAAAGTACAATGTATATAAATTGCAAGAACTGCAAAACGTGGTTGTCGCCGTCCCAAAATAAATGTAATCATAGCGGAAGGGAATTTGTTTCACATTCTTGATAAGTTCCTGATAATAATTAGTGACTTTTACCATGTTTTTAAGCACTTATTGCCATTAGGAGCTCTTCAAGTCATCAAGTACATATGACAACTTGGTGAAACATCTTGCGTCCATGAAAATTTAGATATAAATTGAAAAATGTAAACGTTTTTAAAAGTTGTTCATGTTTAAAGTGTAATTCTTTTTTCATAAAATTGAAATATGAGATTTGACCTATAAAGATAATAAACACAAACTCTTATTTGGAAAAATTTCATGATAATGATTAAAAGTGCCTACAGGTTGGTGCTAGAGTGCCCATTCTGAAAATATGGTAAATTTATCATGTTGTAATAGTCTCAAATCTAAACCCTTAGATTTATTAACTTATTTATAGCCTTTGATTTTAAGTGGTGTTAGTATAGATATGGATACACCGTATAAAACCCATTAAATAAAAAAAATAAAAAATAAAATACTATTAGACTCTATGGATCGATCAATGAGCATTCTTCTTCCCCTCTCTATTTCAAAAAACGATTTCTTTGGTTTAGGGTTTAAAAACTTCTCAATCGATTTGTTCTCTTTTCAACTTCGTTCTTTATTTTTGTTATCTGCCCTCTGACTAGTATCTTTCTCATGCAGATTTCTACATCCCCTCTACCGTCTGTCTCTCTCTCAAGGTCTCAAGCTCTCACACATTTCGCTCAATAAGTTCTCACGCATATTTGCTCAACAAGTTCTCAAGTTCTCACATACATTTCGTTCAATAAGTATTCATCTCATCAATAATTCGATTGCTAGGTTTTATAATTTTTTTATTTTTTTAATTTTAAATTTCATATGTGGTTTGATAATCTTGAGTAACTAAAATTTTGTATTTTATTGTGTTTTTTCTTTGTGAAATTTGGAAAATTTTTGCTTTTCTATGCCCTAAATATTCAATTGTACCTTTGATTTGTGTGCGAATAAGGGTACTCTGGATTAGATCTAGGGAGGGAGCTTCTTTATTGATGAGTATTGGCTTCTAAGAAGGGGTGATAAGGTTGTGATGGAGTTGAAGAGTATTCTACCTCCCATATTGATGGGTTGGAATGGTTTTGGGATTTCTTGGGTTATTTCTACTTGGTGTATGAGATATAAAAAGTCTCTGCTTTTTGTTCTTTGGAAAATGTTAAAGTCTCTAATGGTTTTCTTGGGTTTTATTGTTAAGGAATGCAGGTTGTAGATGAAGCTAGTTTGTGTGATTTGATTTATGGGGGATTCCTATATGTTGGAATGGGAGTGGGGTTTCTGCATTTCTCTTGGTTGTAGAAAATTAGATTAATTTTTATTAGCAAATGTGGATGTAAATATGTTGTACAGTAATGCTTTGTCGCGTGATTATTTTTTTAGTTTGCTTTGAGTGTGTTGTTAGTGCAAAGTGGGTCTCTTTTGCTTTGTTGTTGTAGCAATTTATTGACTAATAAAAGTTCCCACTAAAGAAATTTATAGAATAATTCTTGATTATGATAAGTATTTATTGGAAATAATTTTAGTTAATGGGGTCCATGGCATTCCAATTTTTGATATTTTGATTCACTATAATAACTATATATTGAATTTAAATTTTCAATCATTGCATTGGCATATGGGGAAGGTACAAAGAAATGACAAGAGCTTAAAATAAGATAGAGAATTGATTATCGGTTAAGAATTGTAAAAATTATTTAATTTATGCCATATGACCATTCTAAAAGAATTTTTATCATTTTCCTTCCCTTATTTATAATTTATCAAATTATTTGAGTTATAAAGATTGCTTAATTTAACATTTTTTTATTCTTCACCTCATCTGTTTGTTATCTAGCTTTCTACAAAATTCATTTAAAATTATAATAAGTTCTAAATTTTAGGTTATGAATAACACAGTAAAAATAGATTTCAAACCCATATAAGATTAAAAATAAAAATATTCATTTTTTTTTAATTTTGCAAGTTTAATATAATGGTTTATATTATATATATGAGTCTATATATATTTTTAATAAAAATTAAAAACTATATATAAAAAATATAAGTATATATATTTTTTGGAAGATAGATTCTTTTAACCCACTGTAATATATTATATTATATAAATATAATATTGAGGTGTAGGAATAATGTCTTAAAAATAAATATTTACTAGTATCTATGTTTTATAAGTTATGCCAAGTTGCTAATAAATGGTGGAGGAAAGTTATAATATATTATAAATGAAAGTAACCAAATAAAATAAATATATATAGGATATGGTTTGTAATTAAGAAGGTTATGCTTATTTTTTATGCACTTATTTTCAATGTTGATGTTATATGAAGTATAAAAAATATGAAATTGACTAGTATTATTGACATGTTAAATTTTTTGTTGCTAATTAATATACATTTTTTTTATTATATACACATGTACGTTTTAGTTTGGAATTCTTAGAAATTTTTTTATGGTAAACAACTCATTCAAGAAAATAGTTGATGGCTTCTGTAGCTGTGAAAGCTGTGAATTATGAAGATGTGGTGGTGAATTGTGAAGAACTTTTCTTCCTGTTCTTGGCTCTGGCAGTAGGAAAATGGATCCCACGGGCGTGGCATATGGATGGCCACGGTCGTGGCATTAAATTTTCTTCTGAAACTTTTGTTTTTCTTCAATTTTTGAAGTAGCAGACTTAAATTTAGTCCCAGGGTCATGGCCTTGAATGGCCACAGTCGTGGCACTTCATTCTTTCTTCATTTTTGCTTCCTTTTCTTTGATTTTGCACCTCTATTCATCAAAAACCTTTAATCTTGTCTTCTCATGCTTAAATAATGTAATTCTAACTAAATTAAATAAAATCCATCAAATTCAATTGAAAACAATTAAAATCATGGTTAGAATTACATAAAATATTTGATCAAATTTTCACTCTATCAAACTTCCCCAAACTTAAATCATTGCTTATCCTCAAGCAATTAAAATTTAATTCTATAAATTTCTTTTATATGTTAGTTTATATGTAAAAATTTTAACATTAAAAAGTTTCAAATTTTCAGGTTAATAATTCAACTTCATAACTTTACCTTCTTTATTCTTCCCTCCTTTACTCTAAACTTAATTAAGTGCAATCAATCATCAAACTTTAGGTAAGCAAATATTCTTTTTGATGCAAGATTAACCTAGTCTCATATGCATGCTTAATTGAGCTTTCTCCACTAATTGAGCTTTCTCCATTAATAGACTACACTAAATCAAGGAAAATTAAAAGGTCTTTGATAGGCTTGTTATGGGATCTATAAAGGATAGGGCTAAAATAAGTTTAAAATGAAATCAGTTAATTCTCTTACCTTGTAGCTTTTGTAGAGGATTCTTGAATGCTTTGCTCCTTTCTTTCCTCTAGGGGAATTTTATTTTATTTTACTTATATATATATTTTTATTTTAATATTTTTTTAAATAGTGTTAATTTCCCTAAACTTTAAACTTTTAAGAGCTTCTTAAGCTTGTATCCTCATAGTCATTCTAATTTTGAGAAAATTTTCAAAAGAAAATTAACCTTGAAAAGGGTGGTTTTTATAGCTTGTCAAATCAAAGAAATTCTCAAGCTAAAAATTTAGTCTCAAAATGGACGACTAAGGATAGTGTTAAATTGGTGGATATAAGATTTTGGTTTCACAAACAATGTCTAAATCATTTTTTCCTTTTACTTAGCAAGGTTCAATTTCACCTCAAAAGCTCTTGTATACATATTCTAGGCCTGGACAATTTATAATATGAAAGAATATATACTTAATTTAAAATTTAGTAACTAATTACTTTCAATTAATTTGAAGAGCTCATTTGGTTAGAAATATATAAGGTATTATTATTCTACCAAATCTTAACCTTAAAATTGCAAAATTTTTAATTGAAAATTTTTAACATATAAAATAACATATAAGGAAATCTAAGGAAAAATACACGTAACTATATTAAATTCTACCTAAACTTATAATCATAAAACTAAAACAAATTAACATAAGTATCTTAAATAAAACATAAGTAAAAATGAAACAAACTTAACCAAAATACCACAAATTAAAAAGTACCACAAGTTTGCATAATTTCAATAATTTCAAAGGAAAAACTCCCCAAAACTTGAATTACCACTGTCCTCAGTGGTTGCCAACATCAGGATCATTACCAGGTGGAGGTGGTTGCTATGGAAGTGGGTAGTGCAGTCTAAATTGAGCAAAGAAAGAATTAAACTACTCACTAAGGCCAGTCATCTGAGTGAAAATCATTCGCACCTCATGCTCAACTCCTCCAAACCGCTACTCCATATGGTCAAAGCGTTGCTCCCAGATTGTATTCCTGTGGTTCAACTCATTTTAAAAAGAATCAAATCTGTTAGCAAAATAATCAAATGTGTTTGGTGGTGGAGTAGATGGTCCAACCTCAGAAGGTGGAGGCGGAGTTGATGGACCAGTCTCAGAAGGTGGAGGTGGTGGTTGATATTCAGGTTCCTCAAAGTCACCTTCTTCTCCAAATAACTCATCTATGTCAATATTAATTTCAACATCTGGTGGTCCTAAAATTTCATATTGGTTCCCTCTTTTTCTTGCTAATCTCATGGTTAAAACGGTTCCCATATCAATGGTGAGTTTACCCAGGATGGGTATAAGGTGATCAAATCCTATATTTAGATATGCAACAATTTTTGTGATCATTCCCCTAATCACAATTTTACCGCTTTGCCTAATGACTTCCTCACACCTCTTGGCAAACCAAAACCCAACATTGAATGCTTTTTTCTTCATGACACAATAAAAAAATGCAACTCTTTGGAATTAACCGTGTCTGGACTCTCTCCTCGTCCAAAAATGGTGTTGGCTAGGACAACATGGATATTGTCGATAGCAACCGTGAAAAAAAATTGGGTTGCCTCCCAATAAAAGTTAGGTTTATTGTCGATAGCTCGACATTCTACAGTTGATTGCTTATGTATTGGAGTGATAGACGGTCCCGAAGTCTATTGGATCACCAATGAAATAAGGTTTCAATCGTTATCCATTCACTTTAAAGATTTCTCCACTCTGATTTTGAATATCAACTGCACCATAAGGATAAACCTTCACAACTTTAAATGGTCTCGACCAATGAGACTTAAGCTTTCCAAGAAAGAGTCTTAATCTAGAATTGTATAATAAAACTTGTTGTCCTTCATGGAAGTGTTTTAATTTAATAAATTTATCATGCCACATTTTGGTTCTTTCTTTATATATTTTAGCATTTTCATAAGCTTGAATCCTAATCTCATCTAATTCACTTAACTATAACAGATGCTTTTGTCTAGCTTTATTCCAATCCATGTTCAATTGCTTAATAGCCCAATATGCCTTATGTTCTAATTTAACAGGTAAATGAAATGCCTTTCCAAAAACAAGTCTATATGGTGACATACCGATTGGAGTTTTATATACTATTCTATAAGATCTTTCCTTGAATTGCTCATTGTTTTCTCCAAAATCCACTTAAGTTTCCTATTAGATATTTCTACTTGTCCACTAGTTTGAGGATGATAAGGTGTTGCCACCTTATGGTGTACTCCATATTTCCTAAGAATAGTATCAAAACTCTTATTACAAAAATGAGTACCCCATCACTAATTATAGCTCTAGAAACTCCAAATCTAGGGAAAATATTTTTCTTAATGAACCTAGTTACGACCTTGGAATCATTTATTGGACTTGCTAATGCTTCTACCCATTTGAAACATAATCCACAACCACTAAAATGTATGATTATTAAATGATGGTGGAAATGGTCTTATAAAATCAATTCCCCAAACATCAAACAATTCAACTTCTAAAATGGTGTTAAGTGGTATATCTTGTCTTTTGAAAATATTACCTACCCTTTGACATCCATCACATGACTGAACAAAATTTTTGGCATCCTTATACATAGTTGGCCAGCAAAATCTAGATTGCCAAATTTTAGCAATTGTCTTAGATGTTCTAGAATGACCTCCACATTCTCTTGAATGACAAAATTCTAAAATACTTCTCATTTCTTCTTCTTGGACACATCTACGGATCATTCCATCCGCACAATGTTTAAACAATAAAGGTTCTTCCCACATTTAATGTCTAACATCAGCAAGAAATTTCTTCTATTGAGCTTATGTTAAATCTGAAGAAAGGATCTCACTTGCCAAATAATTCACAAAATCTGCGTACCATGTAATATAATTTTTAATAGAGAAAAGTTGGTCATCAGAAAATGATTCATTAATAAGTAAAATATCCTTATCCATGTGCTTTTTCAATTGTGACAGATGATCGGCTAAGAGATTTTCAGCTCCCTTTTTATTTTTTATTAAGATCAAATTCTTGAAAAAGCAAAATCCACCTAATTAACCTTGGTTTAGCTTCCTTTTTGCTCATAAGATATTCAATCGCTGCATGGTCAGTATAAACAATAATTTTATAGCCTAAAAGATTAGATCTAAATTTGTCAAGAATAAATACTATAGCAAGCATTTCTTTTTCTGTTATAGCATAATTGATTTGAGTATCATCATGAGTTCGACTTGCATAATATATGACATGACTTTTTTTTATCTTTCTTTTGACTCAACACAACTCCAATAGCATAATCACTTGCATCACACATGAGCTCAAAAGGTAACGACCAATCTGGTGGTGAAATGATAGGAGTTGTTGTAAGTGCTGCTTTTAACCTATTAAAGGCAATTAAACATTCATTAGAAAAATAAAAAACAACATCACTATTCAGTAATTCACACAAGGGTTTAGCAATTTTTGAAAAATCCTTTATGAAATGCCTATAAAACCATGCATGTCCCAAAAAACTACGAACTCCCTTAACATTAGTTGGTGATGGTAATCATTCAATAACTTCTATTTTTGCTCTATCAACTTCAATTCCTATTTTGGAATCTTTATGTCCAAGAATAATGCCTTCTTCTAACATGAAATGAAATTTTTTTTCAATTAAGAACAAGATTTGTTTTCTCACAATGTTTAAGTACCCGTTCCAAATTTTGTAAATAATTATCAAAAGTGGTACCATAAATAGTAAAATCATCCATGAATATTTCAACAATGAATTCCATAATATCTAAAAATATGGCCATCATGCATCTTTGAAAGGTTGCTGAAGCATTGCATAATCCAAAAGGCATTCTATGATAAGCAAAAGTGCTATATGGACATGTGAATTTTGTCTTTTCTTGATCTTCCGGTGCTATAAGAATTTGAAAATATTCTGAATATCTATCTAATAAACAGAAATAAGCATTACCTGTAAGTCTCTCAAGCATTTGATCAATGAATGGTAAAGGAAAGTGATCCTTGCGATTAGCTTTGTTCAATTTTCTATAGTCTATACAAACACGCCATCCGGTGACTGTTCTTGAAGGAATTAATTCATTATTTTTATTTTTAATAACAGTCATTCCTTCTTTCTTTGGAACTACATATACAGGACTTACCCAAGAACTATCAAAAATGGGATAAAAAATTCCTACATCTAAAAGTTTAGTCACTTTGACCTTTACTACCTCTTTCATATTTGGATTTAATCTTCTTTGTTGATCTATCATAGGTTTAGAATTTTCTTCCAATAATATTCTATGCATACAAATTGAAGGGCTAATTTCTTTAATATCAAATAGAGTCCAACATATTGCTTTTTTATATTTTCTAATCAAATCCAAGGTCTGACTTAATTGAATTTCAGATAAATTAGCACCGACAATAATAGGCAAAGTATTGTTGGTTTCAAGATATGTATACCTGAGATAATTTGGAAGAGGTTTAAGTTTTAGATCTGATGCCTTTTCAATCGAAGGAGGTGGTAAGGTCTTACCTTTTTCAAGAGTTTTAAATTTTTAAAAGTACATGATTGGAGTTTGTTGAAAAGCTGAAGCATAAGCAGCTACTTCCTCATTTTCCTCTTCTGCTATCGAACCTTGTACAAGACATGTTTTTAAAGAATCATCATGCATTTGTTCATATGTTTCCTGTACACATTCATCTATAACATCAATTAGAAAACAATAATCAAGAAATGCTGGATGTTTTGTTGCTTTTGTTAGGTTAAATTCCACTCTCTCCTTTCATACTTGAAATGCAAGTTTTCCTCCTCAAACATTGATCATGGCTCCGGTTGTAGCAAAAAATGACCTTCCTAAAATAAGTGGAATTTCAACATCCTCATCCATTTCCAAAATCAGAAAATCTATTGGAATGTAAAGCTTATCCACTTTCACAAGAACATCTTCAACCATGCTAATAGGATATTTAATTGAAGGATCAGCTAATTGAAGAGACATTCTTGTTGGTTGTAACTGTGTGAAGCCAAGTTTCCTGCAAATAGAACTAGAAATTAAACTAATACTAGCTCCTAAATTACATAATGTTTTATAAAAATCAACTTCACCAATGGTGCAAGGTATAGAAAAACTCCCTGGATCTTTTAACTTTGATGGAAGCTTATTTTGAACTACTGCACTGCACTCTTCTGTTAATGCAATTTTTTCATTGTCCTCTAATTTTCTTTTATTATATAGCAATTCTTTAAGAAACTTCACATATGACGGCAACTGCGCAAGAGCTTCTGTAAAAGGAATATTAATGTGAAGTTATTTAAAAACTTCTAAAATTTTTTTTATATTGCTTATCTAATTTTTATTTCTTTAATCTTTGATGAAAAGGAATTGGAGGCACATAGGGTTCAACAATTCCTTTTCGTGCTTCATTAATTCCTTCTTCTTTTTTCTTTTTCTTTATCTAAATCTGGGGTTTTATTTGGTTGAGGCTCCTTAAGTTGTAAACCACTTCTTAAAATAACAGCTTTAAAATGTTTCCTTGGATTAACCTCCATTTGGCTAGGAAGAGCTCCTTGATTCCTAGTGTTGAGTGAACCTGCAATTTGACCTACTTGAGTTTCAAGATTTCTATTTTGCATTGTGAGACGTTCAATTTTCTACTCAAGTTTGTCATATTCTTTTCAATTTTATCAAATCTTTCTGAATGTGGCTCCAATGAATTTTTCTAAAGCTGATTCATATCCTTGTTTTTTTGAAGAAGTGGATCTTTGATTTTGGTTTTTTATGTATGGAGGTTGATAGGGTGCTTTTTGGTTGTTTTGGTTTCCCCAAGATAGATTTGGATGATTTCTCCATGTTGGGTTATGATTATTTCCTTGAAAGTTTTGACCCCTATTTTGATTCTCTAAAAATTGGACTTGCTCCATAATTCTACAATCTACTGTCTCATAATTTCCTCCACATCCTTTGCATTCTAAAGATGATGATGACAAATTGACATGCTCTAACTTTTTAGCAATTGTATCCACTTTAGCTGCAAGCAAAGAAAAATTATCAATTTCATGTAAACCAGCAACTCTTTTATGCATACCTCGTTCTGAAGTCCAATGATAATTATTTGCTGCCATTTCTTCAATTAAATCACTAGCTTCTGAAGGAGCTTTATTCATTATTGCACCACTTGCTGCTGCATCAATTGTTCATTTGATATTTGGATGAAGACCATTATAAAAGGTTTAAATCAAAAGCCATTCAGGTACTCCATGATGTGAACACTTTCTTTACAATTTTTTAAAACATTCCCAAGCTTCATACAAACTTTCTCCATCCAATTAAATAAAGCTTGTGATATTATTTCCCAATTTAGCCAATTTTCTAGTGAAAAATATTTGGCAAGAAAAGCTATGGCTAATTGATCCCATGTTGTAAACGTGCCCGGTAGTTTTGAACTGAGCCAATCCTCTGCTTGATCTTTCAAAGAAACTAGAAAAGTCGCAAACAAATAGCATCATCCGATAGACCATTAATTTTAAAATTGTCACACATTTCTAAGAAATTAGATATATGAGTATAGGCATCTTCGTGTGGTAAGCCATGAAAAACTGATTATTGAATCAAATTAATAAGTGTTGGCTTTAAATCAAAAGTGTTGGCTTGCACAGGTGGCTTAGTTATGCTGGATCTTGGTTTAGTAGAGGGCATAGCATATTGCTTAAGAGTCATATTTTGTGGATCTTCCATAGTTGATTCTTCATCAGATGAGTCAGTTGAATTTTCAATTTTAAGAATTACTGTTAAAGTTCCTTCCACTCTTTGTTCTTCTTTCCTCTCTTTCTTCTTTTTCCTAAAAAGTCATTCAATTTCTGGATTATATGGCTCAAGTTTTGTATTAAGATTTCTTCACATATAAATCAAAATTTTTTAATTAAAATTAAACTAAAACAGAAAATAAAAATCTAAAGCAATGACAGTTTAATATTATTAATATCAAAATGGTCACTTCCCCGGCAACGACGCCAAAAATTTGTTAGGACTCGGGCCTCTCTATCTATAAGTGCACAGGTCGTATCAAGTTATACAATGATAAGTAGAGTATCATTCCCTCGAGGAAGGTTATTTTAAGTACTAAAAATTAAAACTGATTATTATTTGAATAACAAGAGTTTGTTTAAGATTAAATTAAACTTTAAACAAAAGTAAATTGCTGAAATTGAATCTAATAATATTAAACTTAGGGTTAAGTCACCTTTATGAGTTTATTATGGATTTTTTAAGTTATTGATTTTTAATTCAGTTTTCCATTTTGTTAATGGTTGAATTCTCTTTAATTAAGTCTCTCTTAATTAGTAAAGCTAATATCAATTTAACCCTTATGTCTACTCTCGTGATCACAAGTAATTAAATCAATTCATTAAATTTTGTGAGAATCCTGAATCAACCTCCTAAATGTTTAACCTTATCTCTAAGTAAAAAACTTATTTAAGATTGTTATCTCCATAGACAAATATTGTGTTTTCACTCTCGCTCCATCACACAACATCTCAATTCAATTAATTATTGGCCAGATAATCAAAGCATTAAGATCAAAGAGAACAAATTAATCAAAGGTAAACTTAGTTAAATCAATTAGGCAATAAGTATTCCATAATAAACTTAATAAAAGGGACTAACCCTAAAAAGAGTTTAGTTCCTCTTATTTAAAGTAAAAACACAATATTTATTAATCAAAAACATTAAAATAAGAAAGAGCAAACTCTAGTTCTTGATTTGGAGAAGAACTCCTTTAAGACTCCTTGAATATCTTCTTTGAAACCCTATTTTACTCTTCTCTCAAATTAGAGACTAGAACTCAATTGATACAAGTTTTGGGTACAAAGAATTAACCTTACTACACTTTCACTTGTATCTAAAGCTCTTTTGTTTATAAAACACACACTAACTTTTATCTAAAACTAAATTAAGACTTATCTATCATAACATCTCATTCTTGAATCTTTGGAGGAATGGTGTTTATATAGAGTGCTTGGAGGCTTCTTGATGGTGGTAAGCAGTCAAATGCAAGTTGCAGCTATTTAGATCTTCAAATTTCAATTTTTTTCATCTTAAAGTCATCATTTTTTGCCCCATAGTCATGGCTTATGGATGCCACGATCGTGGCTTGGGTTCATTTGGACTATTTCGAGCCATTTTCCAGTTGTAAATGGCAGCTTTGTGGGCCACGGTCATAGAATTTTAATTTCCACAGTCGTGGTATTTGAATTAAGGCTGCAATTTTTGACTTTTCTTCCTGTTCTTGGCTCTCGCTGTAGGGAAATGGATCCCATGGGAGTGACATATGGATGGCCACACTCGTGGAATTAATTTTCTTCTTGAACTTTTATTTTTCTTCAATTTTTGAAGGAGCATACTTAAATTTATTCCCAGGGTCATGGCCTTGAATGGCCATGGTCGCGAAACTTTATTCTTTCTTCAATTTTGCTTCCTTTTTTTTTTTTGCACCTCTATTCATCAAAAACTTTTAATCATGTATTCTCATGCTTAAATAATGTAATTCTAACTAAATTAAATAAAATCCATCAAATTCAATTGAAAATAATTAAAATAATGGTTAGAATTACATAAAATATTTGATCAAATTTTCACTCTATCAGGTGCCATGTTTAATATTTAATTTAGTGATTAGATATCTCTGTCGCAAAATATTATTATTGACAAATATGTCGACGCTTTGAAATCATCACTAATGATTTATTATCGGTGATAAATACATCGACGCTTTAAAACCGTCGCCAATGACTGATTACCGACGCTATTGTGCTTTCTGTCTTATGTAATTTTTTTGTGATTTTCAAAAGTTACATAATTAAAAGTAACATAATAGTCCCTCAAAACTACATATATATTGGTCAAAATTACATAATATTTGATATTCTATAGATTTTAATTTTTATGTTATTTCCTTTGAAAATTATATAGTTTTTTCTTCTTACATTTATGGGATTAAACAAAAAAAAAACCTTTTTAGCAGTGGTTAATATTAAATAGACCCTGTTAATCTTAAATAGACTATCATTTACTATAATAACCTTGGCCATAAAAATAATAGAAAAAATTGGATCTTAAATTTAAACAAAAATTGCTCCTCCCTTGCATTTTTTTTCTCCAATTTTCTCCTCCTTTGCCGATAAAACTATTGTTCAAAAACCCTAATGTCTTATCAAAGTTCATATTGCATCATCTGAAGGAGAAGAAATCAAGCAATTGAAGAATTAATCCATAACACAACAGTGAAGAAAAATAAAAAAATCAATTTCTGCTTCTTCTTCAAATCAACCGGTAAGTTTTCTTTCTTCTTCTTCTTTTAAATTATTTGCTTTTGAAATGAATGAGATATATTGGATTTCACGTGTATTTTGATGGAGAAACAAAGTGATACATTTAAAGAAAAATAGATATGTTGATGATATATTGATGTGTGCTGTTGATATTGCTTTTAAAATGGAAGAAAAGTGTTGTTCATAGATTGTGATTTGTCTTTCTTTAATATACATTTCAAGGGATTACGAGTTTTTGCAGGTAACATATACACATTACCCATGATTTATCAGTCTGAATGGTTGTTTCTGAGTTATTATTGTCATTACTATTTCTAATCTGTGTGTATATGTATATATATATTCTTTGGTGTACCCAATGTGTGTCACTAGACTACATCTATCAGCAGATCAGTTTGGTGTGGAAATCTTTTAGATCAATGAGAAAAAAAAACAATAATGCTTAACAAAACATCTTAATTGTTGTGAAGTATTAGCAGTGAAAATTGTAGCAGAGATGTGCAATAATGTTATTAGAGTGCTTCAATTATACCTCTTAGTCTAAATTGATCCCAATTTTGAATGCTGAAGTGATAGAAATAAATTTTCTCTACCTTTTATTCTATATTTTGTCTAGTATACTAGCAGAGGTTACTGGTATACTATGGGAGAGCAGGTCAATGGATGGCTTTGGTTTGATATACTGAAGTGTTGTTATGTGATGTTACTAATTGTTGTTAGGTAGTAATGGTCCTTTGCTTGAAGAATGTACATCTAACATGGAATCATATGAGCGAACATTCCTTATGGTTGTCTATTAGATAAAGATTTAGTTACCAATAATTTTTAATTTAATCTGGTTACAGTAAGTGAACAATGTACTTATGGCTAACAGGTTTCAAAACATTTTGAATTTAACTTTAGAAAATTATATCATTGGCGAAACAGAAAATCTAAAGCAAGATGGAAATAATGTGTTCCTAACAAGGACTTCAGGGATGAGAATTAAGATAAGAAGTGAATTTTTGTGAAAGGCAACCATATTTTTCATTTGTGGGTATAAAACCACAATTTGAAAAGGTTAAAACCATGTTAAAGAAAGAAAATGTGACTCTGTTTAGTCCTTTGATTTTAAGGACATTTCTTGCATTTGAAACCAAATTAAGGGCCTTGTTTTCCAGCCTTGTATTGTTATAAATGAGTTTAATTTCAATCTAATTTGAATTAGTATTTTCTAAGACTATGTATGGGATACACCTTTCTCTATAAGGAAATTGTGGAAAGGGACACATGATACTTGTAGGAAATACTTATATTACAATGTTTTGCAATAGAGCAACTGTGTTTGAATAAGTTATTGACGACCATAAAATAGAAGTAGATTACAATTTGAATTTTTTATATTTTTCAATCTTGAACAATATTATTCACTATACAGGATCACATAACAACTTATAATAACATATGCAAACATTATTTGAAGGATTTTTGGTTATTATTAGGAGAGTGTAGAGGTTGTTACGGGCTACTACCCTATCAATTCTTAACAGCCCCTATCATCCCCAAACACCCCTTAACAACCCCTAACAACCTATAACAATCTATACCTATATCTGTAATTAGAGATTTAAAAGATTTGTATGAGTTGTTAGAGGTTATTAGGAGCTGATATGGGATGTTAGGGAGTTTTAGGGTAATAGCCCTTAACATCCCCTATCAGCCCCTTTCGTCTCCTAACAATAACCAACAATCATTCACATGATATTTTCAGATATTATCATTAGTTGTTATACGCAATTAGGAGATGTTAAGGGTACTTGTTGGTAACAAACCTTAACAGCCCCCTTTCAACCACTAACACCCCTTATCAATTGCTATCTTTATTAGTTTACTTGTTATAAGTTTATATAATGATTTAATTTTTTTTTTTTTGCAGATGACATGGCTTCAAATTCCCCTTCTAGTAGTGAGCAAAGTGAGCAATCTCCCATTGCTATACAAGAAAATGTAGATATTAAAATTATTAGTCCAAGAGCGTTATCCACTCTCACAAGGCATATAATGCTTAAGCGGAGAAATGTTGAGGGGCCACCGGATGAGGAGGATAATAAGAAAAAGAGGTTTGCAATATTAGAATTGTGTGATGAAGGATGATGAAAAACTTACAGCTGGTGAAGAAAATATGGATAAGATGGGTGTGAAGGATGTAAGTTTATAATTACTTAATGATGAAATTAATCATTTTGAGTTCATAAGTAATTTGTAATTGCCTATCATTTCACAACATTTAGATTATGTCATCCCTCGATCTGATTGGAAGCACCACCCAGTTAATTATGTGTCAATGGGTTTGAATATTATCCATGATATACATAATGTTATTGGCAATGATGAGCAAAAGGTATATTATACTGTATTGGTTTGAAATTTTAGTTACATATTTGTGTTGTCCTAAAATATTCATTTATGTAATTATTCACATGTTTATGTTTGTATTGGTTTGAAATTATGGTCATATGTGATTATTCATTTGTGTTATGCTTTACATTTATACAGTTGGCAACATTTCATAAATACAATGTTGGAGGCTTTCTCAACATAGATGAACATAGATTTGTTCATTGTCCTGGCTTAATCACATATATGTTCTTACGTCAAGTGCACCTTCCAGTGACAGATAAGTTATGGTTTAAAATAGGCAATGATGTACTGTGAATGGGAGTCGGCGAATATTGCTTAATAATCAGCTTACCCTACATTGGGATAGATGAGATTGAGGAGATGGAGGTAACCAACACACCCCTAGTACAATAATATGTGACATTTACATGGAAAAGATTGTTGGATGCATTCCGTAAGGCACGAGATAATGATCTTCAAGTCAAACCAGGCATTGCCTGCCTAGTGAGCTTCTGATAATTGGAAAATCTAGGGGTTCAAAGGTTGATCCAACCATTTTATCACTTGTTGATGATGTGCAAGCATTGAACAATGTTGCCTGGGGGAAACTTAGTTGGAAGTTCTTATGCTTTAATTGGAAATATGTTGTAAAGAAGTTGATGATGAAAAAAATTAAAGGATTCTCATTGAGTGGGTTCTTCGATGCAATATCAATTTTTGTGCTCGAGGTTTTTCCAACATTAGAATGAGTTGGTGCAAAGAGAATATCCAATGGGTCTCCAAGGATGCTGAATTGGAGAACAAACTTAACCACAAAGACATTGTATCAGAATATTGAATCCAAGCTTGTAGATTAGGTATCTTAGGTACTTTTTATATAATATGTGTTGTTTACCTATTGTATTATATTATTAAACTTAATAATATTTTTGTTTTGATAGGATTTGATGATGGTGTAGACCCTTAATTTTGACCCAGTCTAATCCGATATTTTTAAACAGTCAAAAATAATTTTTTATGGTATTTTAATATTTATTATTTGTTTTAATAAAATAATATTTATTTTAATAATATTTATTACTTAAAATATTTATTTTATTTTATTTTAATAAATTTATTTATTATTTATTTTTAATAATAAAAAAATATAAAAATATATCAAAAAAAAGATAAATAAAATAAATAAAAAATCTGCGACGGCAAAATCGACGACGGCAGAATCGGCCTGTGGCGAAATAAGCCCTAGCTAGTTCGCCCCGCATGTCAGCAAGCCTTTTCCTCGCCAGCCCACAGCAAGTCTTGCACACCAGTTCGCCAGCCCGTAAGCGATCCTTGCAGGCCCAGCAGCCAGCCCGCGCGCACTGTCGATTTTTTCTGAATTCTTATTTTACTCGGTTTTTGAATTTTATTTCCTTAATAGTTTTTTAATTTCCTTAACATACTAGTTTTTTTATTGCCTATAAATACCGCATTAAAAAATCACACGAGTGAAGGAATTTGGGATTAAGAATTTGGCAGTAAAGAAAAAGAGACAGTAGTAGTTTTACAAAACCCTAATTATCAAAAAAATCAACAGGAGAGAGAGAGAAAACATCAATAAGAGATGATCGAATTTACAAAATCAAGCAACAAAAGCAGTGTTGTCTTGATCTAGCTCAGTCCAAAAATAAACTTTGATTTAGGCAGTAGCACATATCCAAACAAGCTTGATTCAAACACTTTAAATTCGGTGGAGCCTTCAAATATCGGTAAGTTCTCTAAATTTAGTTTATTGAATAAACAACCATCTTCACCTTTCAAATTTTCATCACACTATTTGTATAATCA
Organism: Garcia nutans; assembly: GCA_947685225.1. Taxonomy (NCBI): domain Eukaryota; kingdom Viridiplantae; phylum Streptophyta; class Magnoliopsida; order Malpighiales; family Euphorbiaceae; genus Garcia; species Garcia nutans. The sequence continues at coordinate 14,792,679 of CANTUV010000011.1, read as the reverse complement.
AATTTCCTTTTTTAATTCAAACAGTAGCTAAGGTTTTACCTAAAGTTAATACGATCATTCAAATATTACTCTAATTCCTCAAACCCCAATTAGTTTCATAACTTTACAAAAACCCTAAACTATTTTCCTAAAACCCTAACCCGTTAAACCCTAATTTCTAAATTAAAAATCCTAATCTTATTTTTAAAAACCCTAAAAACTCTAATTTGGTAATTCAAGTTGTAAACCTAAATTTATACATTTATTACTTTATTTAGTTTTAGATTTGATTATGTGATTGGTTATATATTTTATGAATGATTTAATTATATATTTTGATGATTGATTTAATTGATTTCGATGTTTAATTTGTTTAATTTATCATGGATGGATATTTTTTTTATAATTATTTGTTTACCTTGGTATTAATAATGTAAGAGGTATGTTTCCACTTTGTGGATACCTCATTAGTTAATTTTCATATAATATTTAAGTTGTTTTTATATTTTGGGATTAATGTAAAGGACACCTTTTCATCTTTTGGTGAGTGTCCTATTTAGTTTTAGACGATAGACGATGTAAGGACATGTTTCCATCCTCGGATGGGTGTCCATTTATTTATTTTGTTTGAACATTGCTTTGATTTTAATAATAATGATGCTTTATTTTAATTATTGCATGTAATATGAATAATATCATTATATTTAAGAATTTCATAACATTAAGACATGAAAAAGAGACCGGTTCTAATGAACTGGGCATTGTGGGGCTGCTGGGCCACTTCTCACCTTTCCCACACGTACCTAACTTTTCAAACCCATTAGGGGGTTGGGGATTCCTTAGGAATCGAGTCATCCACCCCTTTCTTTTTCCTGGCCCGTCCGGGTGGCGACTCCATTTTCTCCGGGTTTAGGCCTATGTTCTCTAAGGCCCTGAGCCTATTAGTGCCAAAGTCGCAAGAACCATTCCACCAGAAGTGGGGGCAAAAATCTCCGCTCACAATGGCAACTCCACTGGGGATAAGAGAAGTTGATTCGATTGGTCTTTATATTATTCTATTTTTTCTTATCATGATATTATCCATTGCATCATATTAGATTGCATCGTGTACGTGAGTTAGGACGCCTGTGTTATCCGTGTTGTGTTATGTAAGGGATACTATACTTTCAATCAAGGTATGGAGATCGAGCATGGTATAACCACTCATAGCCTTGTACCTTTTTGGTATATACTTGCTATGAAAACCTAAGCTTTTCAACCCAAAGACTAAAGCTCATGTAATTGGCCTAATTACTTTCCTTAGGTTTTACCCCAAATGCTTGTTGTTTGACTATGATTGATATATCTTGGTTTGAACCATGGCTTATTTGGTTTGTTCTTTTTCTAATATGACCTAATTACATTGTGAGCTCTAATAATTTTTTTCCTCTAAATCCAAAAAGACCAAAGCTATCTTTAGACATAAAATTTTTCCAAAACAAGTCAAAAAAATTCTTTTCTCATGACCCAAATACAAAGCCCAAAATCCATTTTTTCTAAAAATCTTTTTACAATGGGCTTAGAAACAAAATTATTTTCACAACCTTTTCAAAAGAGCTTACGAATATTTAGGTCAATTATGGAAATACCAAAAATCAATTGTGAGCCTAGTTTATACTAAAAATTATTAATCATGGGCTTGTTTTTAGTATGAATCATTTGTTGCTTTTTCAAGTGAGAAATCTATTTATAATGAACCTCTTAATTTAGTTTTAATCCAATATAGCATAAAAGCTACTTTAGTTGATTAGATAGATTAAAGCCTAATTAATGGGCATTATCATGAACTGATTTCCATGTTTGAGAATATAACTATTGGTTGAAATGCCTGAGGGAATTATTCAAAAACAAGATATCCCATGTTGGTATTTTGTTAATCATATACCTAGGAAAAGAGACTTGCCATTCGTGTGTGGAAGCTATAAGGTTGGAAGGGACATTCTACCTATCTTTGTTTGTTGTTTGTGCATACATGCATATATACATTTGCATCTCATATCATTAATCCTCTCTGGCTTACAACCCTAGATTACAATAGTTCAAAAGCCTATGATAATCCGACCTACGCCGGTGATGAAGAATCCAACAATAACTCAATTAGCTTCTTACCAAAAGCAATGGAACCTGAGCAGATTCAAAAGATGTTGGATGATGCCCTTGAAGTCAAGATGGAAGAATTAAAGGGGGCCCTAGCTGAGATCATGAAGAGTCAAATGGCTACAATGTTTGGAAACACATATGAAGCATCCGCAAGCACCAAGAAAGACAAGGGAAAGACTAAAGTTGGTGAAGTGGCTTTTGAGGATGACAAAGTAGTCGTTGATGATGATGATGACTGGGCTCAATACTTCCAAGATCCTCAAGAAAAGAAGAAAGACCTGAGGGTTATCAAAAGAGCAACTGTGGAAAAGACTAAAAATTCTGATGTTGAGAAACTGATTGCTAATTTGGTGAAGAAATTCGAGAAGAAGCTAAAAATTGAAGAAATATCGAAGGTAGACAAGTTGTTCGAACAAGAAGAGGAGGTCCCTTATAAGTTCAAAATGCCTTCCTTTGCTAGATACAATGGTACAAGAAATCCTCACTTGCATGTTAAGCAGTACATCATTGTCATGTAGTCTGCTAGAGCTACTAAGGCCCAAACTTTAAGGTACTTCATGCTCTCATTAGACCCTGTTGTCTAGAATTCGTTCAATACCTTGGAAGAAAGTACCCAACTACGAGCGTTGGAAACTACAAGAACTGGCAAAGAAATTTACAAAATTGGCTGGGCGGCCAGCCAATTCACCACAAGAATTTCCTGCGACGAAATGCCCCAAGGCCATTTTGTCCGCAGGAAATTCCTGCGGGAGAATTGGCCTAGCTAATTGGACATTCGGCGATGAAATTTTTTCGTCGCTGATTTTTATTTTTATTTTTTATTAACTTCACTATTTTTATTTTTATTAAAAGTTATAAATAATAAATACTAAAATATTATTTAATTAAAATACCACAAAAATTTTTTGGACTATATAAAAAATATCGGACCAGACTGGATAAAAAATTAAGGGTCTATAGTTTGCCCCCTGCTTGAACGATCTGAGACGTCAGTAAAAGAGAGTGAAAAGCAATAAGACTTAATTTTTCTGAGATGGTTGAGGTTTTGAGTTCTGGACCCGGTTTGAGTTCTGGATTCAAGGATAATTTTAGGTTATGGACCTAAGGGTAATTTGGATTCTTGACCCGAGCTAAGTTCTAGACTTAAAAGAGATTTTAGGTTTTGGACCTGAGGATAATTTGGGTTCTGGACCTTAGCCAAGTTCTGGACTTTTAAGAGAAATTTTAGATTTTGGACCTAAGGGTAATTTGGGTTCTAGACCCGAGCTAAGTTCTGGACTTAAAAGACATTTTAGGTTTTGGACCTAAGGATAATTTGGGTTTTGGACCCAAGCTAAGTTCTGGACTTAAGAGAAATTTTAGGTTCTGGACCTAAGCGTAATTTGGGTTCTGGACCCAAGCTAAGTTCTGGACTTAAAAGAGATTTTAGGTTCTGGACCTAAGGATAATTTGGGTTCTCGACCTGAGCTAAGTTCTGGACTTAAAAGAGATTTTAGGTTCTGGATCTAAGGATATTTTGGGTTCTGCACCCGAGCTAAGTTCTGGACTTAAGATGAATTTTAGGTTCTGGACCTAAGCGTAATTTGGGTTCTGGACCCAAACTAAGTTGCGGACTTAAGAGTAATTAGGGTTTTGGACCCGAGCTAAGAGAGATTTTAATTTTTTGAAAAAAATACTTATACTCAGTAGTATATTTTGTTTGCAAAAAATTTAGCAAATTTTTTTTATGCACATATCTTCTCCTTGCCCCCTGTGTGTAAAAATATTTTAAAAGTACAAAAATATTTATATACACACAAGTATTTAAATGATTAAATTGAATAATTGAGTTTCCTATTTATTTACTGTGTACTCACTATTTATACACTATTTACTATTCGTAAATAGTAACTTACTATTTATAAATAGTATCTAACTATTTATAAATAGTAACTTACTATTCATTAATAATGAAATTTACTTTCTGAATTTTGTTTTTTCCTTTGCCGTTCCTCTATATAAACGAACGATTTCTTCATTTCATTCACAACAATCTTTTCATTCTATAAGCCTTTCAAGTTTAACATACAGTTTTGAAAAAATGCTTGCTTCAAGATCAAGAACTCATTCTAATGCTGAGTTATTGGAATTTATTTGGCGGCATGAAGATGGAAATATAGGTCTACTAGCCGGGATGCCGCTTCATCGTAGTTCAAATCAAAAGAGCAAGGTAATCATTTTAACAGCAAATTATTATTTTTTCTTCTTTTCTTTTCTTTTTTCTTCGTTTTTCTGTTATTTTTCTTTTTTTTTTCATTTGTTTTGTTTTGTTTTCATTTTATTTGTTTTTTCCTTTATATTTTCTGTTTCCTTTTTTTTTCTTTTCATATATTTTTATTTTTTATAACATTTAGGAAAAAAATATATTAATTTAAGAATTTAAGTAAATAGAATATGAATTAATTTGGCCTAAAAATTGGTGGTATTGATATAATGGTATACTTACCTCGTGTTAACTTACCTGCCTCCTTTTTAGCATGATCGTTGCGTTATTCGGGGCGGAGAGTGTATCTACAAAGCTCGACAATGGTATGATATAGCGCCTTCTCGGGTAAGGTAGATTATCCAAGATTGCGGTTTTGAGAGCTTTATCTTGCAATTACCATCTGAGGAGTATCCGATAGACCGTAGTGTGGTTCAAGCGCTGGCAGAATGATGGTTAGACACAACTCATACTTTTCACTTGCCCATTGGAGAGATGATAATTGGTCCGGTCGATTATACAGCTATAATTGGTATTCGGTATGATGGCCTTCTGGTTCCTCTTACCAACGATATTCTGACATTTAAAGAAATTCAACAATTAATTGGTATGGAACCATCATTTAAAGGGCCTTTCAAGATAAAAATTGAGCCAATTCATAGTTATTGGATGAACTACGAAGGACGGTTCACAGAGACATAGCCCAATAGTATGCTCGAGGATTTTTGTTGTATTTGCTCGGGTCAACCATCTTAGGCATGGGCATATGAGCATTGAATCCGCCATCCATTTTTCAGTGTTGAGGGCCCTTACTTATATAAGGATGGTACCACTTTATGGATGGGGTGAAGCTGGCCTTGCCTGTCTTTACCATGGTCTTGACAAAATTTGCCAAAATAAGAAGTCTTTTGTTGGCTTTATGGCGGTTGTTGAGGTACTCTTCTTCCACCAATGTCAATTCCATTCTTATTCTTGCATGGATTTGATTTTTATTATTCTTATAGGCATGGGCATATGAGCACAATCTTGTGAGGGTGTCTGGTATTTTTCGAGAGAGTCGGGTGTCCGAGATTAAATTTCTAGTTGATAGATCATGTAGAAGTTCCCGGCTCTCACCATGTGCATACCCAATGCTTCGTCTTGAGCTACTTAACCTGGGACCAGGTAAAATAACATTAGTATACTTAAAATTTATATGAAAGTTTACTTACCTTATGTCATTTTGTAGGTGAATTTGTCCTGGTGGAACGTAGAAGGGTGGACGAACTGGACTTCCTCCATGAATGCTGCACTGCCATTTCAACATACTCGCCGAGTCATTGCCGACCCTGTCTCTAGTGGCTGGTTTCTTAGAGAGGGAGTATATGAGTGGTTTTTTGGTCCTGAGTAGCGGAGGATCCCGATGCGTTGCCCGAAATATACCTTGAATATCACATCAATGTCGAAAAATGCATGGTGGTTGGCCCGACACGGTTATGATGTTTAAATATTTCTCTATCCATCGGGTGCATCTTATGCCCATTTTATTCAAATAGGGCTCTTGAACTTTGATGTATCTCTTGTTGGCGTATGGGAGACTCTCGAGAAAAATGAGGATACAGATGAAGAGGAACATCATGGAGAGGAAGGAGAGTTTGTTCCACATTTCAGGGCTAGCACTTCTCAGGCAAGCTTTTACAATTTTTCCATTGCAATCGCTTCTTTCTTAACTTATTTTGATTCTTTAATGATTGTTACAGGCTGCTGGCTCATTTGATCATGAGGCTAGACCTTTTTTACTACTCCTTCATTTGCTCATTCTAGTCCACCAGATATGACATCTCATCCACAGGGTATTGATGTGAATTACCTGGTAAGTTTTCTTATTCCATGATAACTTATGCTATATGTATGCATAATTATGTATGCTCTTACTTTTTTCCTTTTTGGCTCACAACGGATGCTTGAAGAACAAAATAAGAAACTTCAAGAAGAGTTGGCCGCTAGTCATCAGCAGCTTTCCCATTTTGAAAATTTGTACCATCAATCAGAGCAAAGTTTTCAAGACTTTCGATTTCAGGGGATGAGAGATCCTAGTGTTTCTTCATCTAGAGGCCCCCAAACTGATGACCATGAGATCCTTTTGTCTACTTCTGATGAGGACCGTTATAGGTCGGAACTCCAATGGTGCTCCTGGTTCGGGCGGACTCAGGACAGGTGATTTGCCTCCTCCTCCAGCAGGCGACGATTTTTTTAGAGCTTTATTTGATGATCTGCCACCTCCTTCTTAGTGATGTATGAATATTGTGTCAATTGAGGAAACATTGTACAATAAGTATAAAAATAATAATGATATAAATTTTTATTTTTTACTGCAACTCTCTCTTCTTTTTTTTTTTTATCTAGCCTTCATATCTTCCCCTTGCCCCCAATGATTTTTCTCGTGCAGGCTCTGATTGATGTTTGTGTTGTCTAGATCTTTGCATAAGCATGCATTTCTTCCTTTCTTTTGCAAAATGACTGGAGTTTCCTCAAGCAATGAGTCTTTTATGCCCCCTTGATTCGCCTCACAGACCGAGGTGATAAGCTAAAGTATTTTCATTGACTCCTTCCAGATGCTTATTCAGTTCTTGCTTTGGAATGATAGGATGCTTCACATTTATGGCTTTTATCTTCAAGATGTTGAAAACATGAATAATGGAGGCCCCAAGTAGTAGAGATGCATCTATTTCAAATTATGATTCAGTAGCTTCTTCATAACCTTGCGATTAATCATTTTCTTTGCCCAATGTGTCCTTTGAGGTTTGATAGTTCAACACACTCCTCTTAACTTGAAGGTTTTGTGTGACAAAAACATTTTTGAATTTTTGAATTTTGAATGTTGATTTTGCAATCAAATGTTGGCTTTGCCAAATTAATGTCAATGTACCTCAGGACTTGATTTTTCAAATTAGTATATCTATAACATGACAACCCTAGTTACCGTACTGAACTCGGGAATCATTTCTATTTAAGCCAGAATTGTTGCACTTCAGATAGGCACATACACATTGCTTGGCCAAAGGTCTCATTGAGTTTAAATATTGTCTATCTCATATGCATGCTTATTCAAACTATCTCCACTAATAGACTCTACCTACCAAGATAGATCAACATGCCTTTGATAGGCTTGAAATGGGGTCTATAAGGGACATGGGTTCAATGAAGGCCATTTGTAAGTTAGAGTCGTTGTGACACTATAGACAAACCCTCACACTATAAATTTCTTGTTTGAACTTTAGGCAGCTGGGAGCAATCTTGCTAGACTCTAAATTCTTTCTATCTTCTTGGCATTAATCTGGATCTTGATTGGGATAGTCTTTGCCATTGCAAAAAGTTTGGTACCCAAATTTATTTCCTTTCTTCTTCTCCCTTTTCTTTCTTTTTATTTTTCTTACTCTTCCCTTTCTTTGAGCATTTTATCATTTTGTCCTTCTTCCTTGTATGACTGTCAAGTATAGAACTTTCAAGAACTGGATGGTCTTTCTCCTTTTTCTCTGATTTTGATCGAATCTATGGTTAGGTTGGACCAATTCAAGTCAAACAGTCCTTATAAACCAAATGGAAGCCTTTTGTTGTCTTAGGTAAAAGAGAACTCAGTTGGCTTTTTGAACTACCTTTTTAGGTTTTATCTTTTTTTTTCCTCTTTTTTCCTTTCTTTTTTTTCTCTTTTCTCTTTTCTTTTTCTTTTCTTTTTTTTTTTTGGTTCTAGCTCTAAAAGAGTTGTCTTGTTTGTACCAATTTGGGTTTCCAATAATGGATGAGTGGAGTGACATAAATCTTCTTTAACAAGGATAAATCATTTGTTACTCTGATGTTGTCTTGATATATTGGAGATATTAGGAAAACTTCAACTACCCTTATGGTCTTGAGAACTTCAACTATCCTTATGATCTTGACTATTCATTCCTTCCTTTGAACTTCTTGCCTCTTCAACTTAGTGATCATAAGACTTGTCAAAAGTATCACAACAGCTCAGGGTAGGTTGTTGAGGTTATATGCCAATGAAAAGAAAGCTAAAATTTTATGAAGGCTCAAAGGGACAACTAGAGATTAATATTTAATAGGGTGGATACTAGTTGTTGGCTAACCAAACAATGCCTAGATCATCTCTCCCTTAAATAAGTAGAGTTCAATTTCACCTCAAAAGTTTATCAAAGCATGTTCTAAGACTGACTAGGACCTAGACAAAGGTAATTATGTAGGAGCCCTCTCTAAGTAAGCATACACAACTCAATGCTATAGAGCATTTCCCTTATCTAGTAAAGTCATTCGAATCATGATGCCTAGATATGCTAATTTATAAACATCAAGCTAGATTCCTCATTGGTTGAGCACCAAAATGAACAAAGACCAACAAAAATTTTATGAAAGTAATTTATTCAAATAAATTTAAATTCGAAAAAAATGATTATTCTAATTAAATATTAAAGAAAAATTTGAAAAGCAACATTCAAGCTAAGGAAAGTTTGTTGAGTTAAGCTTCTTTTCATTTCACATCTTCAATATCCCCATCTTAAAAGGATGATAAAACAAAATCTTCTTCCAATCCTTTTCCTACCATGAAGGTTGCTGGTGGTGGTACTCTATTGAACCTTGGCAATGGATTGTCTTTGGTGTTTGGGTTGTTGGGCTCGGGCAACTATCCATTAGAAATCAAATTTTGGATCTCATGCCTCAACCTCACACATCTATTCATGTCGTGTCCTTGCATTTGATGAAATTGACAAAATGCCTTAGTGTCGAAATTAGGTTGGAGAGGATTAGGCAAAGGATGAGGATTTAAAGGTTGTAACAATCCCTTTCATTGAAGCTTATTGAGAACCGAAGACATCTGTTTCCCCAATTCTGAAAACTGCCTTCTTGTTCCCTGGTTAGTAGCATTAACAACAACTGCCTTTTGCATGCTTTGGCTTCCAGACTGATAGTTTCCTTTCTCATTCCTTCTTATTGAAAAGTGATTCTTCTCTCTTTCCCATTCTTCAATTTGCAGACCAGCTTGGAGGAGATCTTTGAAATCACGGATGAGTGTATGAGACATCCTTTCACGAAGACTAGGCAACACCCCTCTCACAATCATCCTTATTTGATTAGATTCATTGGGCCTTTTCTTGAGTAAAGTGGCCTTATTTCTCCATCTTTTCACATAGTCCACAAAATTTTCATTTGGTCATTGCCTAATGGACTCAACTTCCATTAAGCTAACTTCCATTTCAACATTGTATCCATATTGTTGGATGAAGGCCTTATATAGCAGATACCAACTCTTTTGTGTTCCTTCTTCTAAGGTATTGAACCAATTTTGGATAATAGGATCCAATGAGAGTATGAAGTATCTTAGAGTTTGAGCCTTAGTAGCTCGGGCAGACTGCATAACAGTGATGTACTGCTTCACATGGAGATGAGGATTTCTGGTTCCATTAAACTTTGCAAAGGATGGCATCTTGAATTGTATGGAACTTCTTCATCTAGCTCAAATAATTTGTCAACTTCGGACATTTCTTTGGTTTTCAGCTTCTTCTCAAATTTCTTTTCTAAATCCTTGATCATCTTTTCAACATCATAAGTCTCAGTTTTCTCTATAGCTGACCTTTCAACAATCTTCGGTTCTTTCTTCTTGTTCTGAGGATCTTGGAGTTATTGAGTCCAATCATCATCATCAATGATCACCTTATCATCATCAAAACCAACTTTATCTTTCTTGGTGCTAGCGGATGCTTCGGCATTGTTTCCTAAAATTTCAACTAGTTGATTCTTTATGGTCTCGGCCATGGCCTCTTTTATTTCTTCCATCTTGGCATTGAGGGCTTCATCCACCATTCTTTGAATTTGTTCGGGCTCCATTGCTTTTGGTGAAAAAGAGATTGAGCCATTGCTAGATTCTTCGTCTTCGGCGTAGGTCAGATTGTCATAATCTTTTGAACTGTTGTAATCCAGGGCTGTGAGCTAGAAGGGATCAATGATATGAAATGTAAATGTATGCACAAACAATAAACAAACAAAAATAATTAGGACGTTCCTTCCAAACTTATAACATCCACACACGAAAGTAGTATGGTTAACAAAATACCAACATGGGGTATCTTATTTTTCGAATAATTCCCTCGGACGTTTCAACCAATAGTTATATTTTTGAAAATGGAAATCAGTTCATGATAATTCCCATTAATTAGGCTTTAATCCATCCAACCAACTAAAGTAGCTTTTATGCTATATTGGATTAAAACTAAATTAAGAGGTTTATCATAAATAGATTTCTCACTTGAAAAAGTAACTAATGATTTATGCCAAAAACAAGCCAATGATTAATTATTCTTAGTATAAACTAGGCTCACAATTGATTTTTGGTATTTCATAATTGACCTAAATAATTTGCAAGCTCTTTATAAGAAAAGGTTGAAAATAATTTTGTTTCTAAGCCCATTGTGAAAAGATTTTAGAAAAAATGGATTTTGGGCTTAGTATTCGGGTTATGAGCAAAAGAATTTTTGATTTGTTTTTAGAAAAGTTTTATGTCCAAAGACCATCTTGAAAAGTAACTAGGCCATACTAGTTATCCATTGGGTTATGAGCTCAAATAAGTTTAGAAGAAAATTTTATTTGAGCTCACAATGTAATTAGGTCATATTAGAAAGAGAACAAACTAAATAAGCCATGGTTTAAGCTAAGATAAATTAACCATAGTCAAACAACAAGCATTTGGGGTAAAACCTAAGAAAAGTAACTAGGCCAATTACATGAGCTTTAGTCTTTGGGTAAAAAGGCTTAGGTTCCCATAATAAGTATATACCAAATGGTACGAGGCTATAAGTGGTTATGCCATGCTCAATCTCTGTACCTTGAGTGAAAGTATGTTATCCCTTACATAACACAACACGGGTAACATGGGCATCCTAACTCACGAACACGATGCAATCTAATATGATGCAATGGATAATATCATTATAAGAAAGAATAGAATAATATAAAGACCAACGAAATCAACTTCTCTTGTCCCCAGTGGAGTTGCCACTATGAGAGGGGATTTTTGCCCCCACTTCCGGTGGAATGGTTCTTGCTTCTTCGGCACTGTTTAGGCTCGAGGCCTTAGAGAACACGAACTTAAGCTTGGAGAAAATGGAATCGCCACTCGAACGGGCTGGAAAAAAGAAAGGGGTGGATGACTCGATTCCTAAGGAATCCCTAACCCCCTAATGGGTTCGGAAAGTTGGGTACGTGTGGGCAAGGTGAGAAATGACCCAGCACCCCCACAATGCCCGGTTCATTGGAACCGGCCTCCTTTACAGGTCTTAATATTATAAAATTCTTAAGTATAACAATATTATCCATATTACATGCAACAATTGAAATAAAGCATCAATATATTAAAATCAAAGCAATGTCCAAACAAAGCAAATAAATGGACACCCACCCGAAGATGGAAACATGTCCTTACATCATCCATGTCTAAACTAAATAGGACACCCATCGAAAGGTGAAAAATGTACTTTACATTGGTCCAAAATATAAAAGCTATTTAAATTACATGATATATAACTAATGAGGTACCCACAAAGTGGAAACATACCTCTTACAATTTTAATACTAAAAAAATAAAGAAAACATCCATCCATGATAAATTAAATAAATCAAGTATTAAAATTAAATAAATCTGCCATTAAAGCATATAATAAACTACATAATCAAATCTAAAATTAAATAAGGCAAGTAAAGATACAAATTAGGGTTTAGTGTTTCTATTTAAATTTCTTTAATTAACATTTATGGTTTTGGGATTTTAGTATTATTATTGTTACCATTTAGGCTACTGTAAAGATTTTGAAAAATTGGAATGAATTTGGGTTTTATGAATTTAAGAAAGTAGTAAGACTTTTTGGTTAATGAAATTAGGGTTTAGGGGTAACATCATGAAATTAGGATTTTGGAATCTTAAGACATTAGGGTTTATAATTCATGGTTACTGGATTGTGGTTTTAGGTTTACTGTATTGAGTTTTAAGGCTTAGATTTATTTGTCATAAGATTTTAAGGTTTTAAGGATTAGGGTTTAGGAAAACTTAGGGTTTACCGTATTAGTTTTGAGAGAATTAGGGTTTTTGGTATTTTAGAAAACATATTTGGTTTTACGATTTAAGAAAATAGTTTAGAGTTTTATAAAAATAATTATGATTTTTAGAAAACATGAAGAAGATTAGGGTTTGGAGATTTAAGAAAACATTTGGAGATTTTGGACAAAAAGTTATGGTATAGATGAAAATAGTTCAAGGAAAATAATTTATGGTTTTAAAGCTTTTGGAAACAAAAGAGAAACAATTTTAGGGTTTCAAGGTTTTAAAGAAACATTTTAGGGGTTTTAAGGTTTTAGAAACAGAAGAAACAATTTAGGGTTTTAAGGTTTAGAAGAAACATTTTAGGGTTTTTAAGGTTTTGATCAATTTGTATGATGAAACAATTAATTCAATTTGAATGATGAAGCTACTGTAAAGAAATAAATAAAGAAAACAGAGATTCAAACCTCCGTTCGTTGGTTCCATCAAAAATTACTTTCTGGATGAACAATAACAAAGGCAGTATGGCTACCTTGATAAATTGTTGATTGCTTGCTTGTTGCTAATATCTCTTGCTAGGGTTTTCTGTCTTTTTTCCTTAGTCAAAAGTCCAATTTTCGATCGATCAAAGTACCAAAGTTTGGCTCAGTAAAACCAATTTTCGATCCCTTAATCAAAAGTCCCTTAATTCTGAGTTTTAAAGTGTTGTTTATAGGAAAAATCAAAAACCTAATTCTAATTGTTTAAGAAAACTAAAATTAATTAGGAAAAGAAACCAAAACCAAATAGAATATGGTTTCGGAAAAACTGCGTTGGAAAATTTCGCTGGAGAAAACTGCGAGCGTTGGAAATTACGAGAGCTGGCAAAGAAATTTACGAAATTGGCCAGCCAATTTGCATCAGGAAATTCCTGCGGCGAATTGGCCCAAGGCAATTTCGCGGCAGGAATTTCCTGCGGGCGAATTGGCCTGGCCAATTGGACATTCGGTGACGAAATTGTTTCGTCACCGATTTTTATTTTTATATTAATTTTACCATTTTTATTTTTATTAAAAATTTTAAATAATAAATACTAAAATATTATTTAATTAAAATACCACAAAAATTATTTTGGACTATATAAAAAATATCGGACCAGACTGGATCAAAAATTAAGGGTCTACAATACACTCATCCGAGATTTCAAAGATCTTCTCCAAGCTGGTCAGCAAATTGAAGAATGGAAAATGGAGAAGAACCGCTTTTCAGCAAGAAGGAATGAGAAAGGGAACTACTAATCGGGTAATCACAGCACGTAAAAGGAAGTTGATGTTAATACAACTGGTTAAGGAAATAGAAGACAGTTCTCAAAATTGGGGAAACCTCTATCTTGGGTTTTCTACAAGCTACAGAAGAAGGGGTTGTTACAACTGTTGGCTCCTCAGTCGCTACATAATCCTCTGCCACCAAACTTCAATGCCGAGGCCTTCTGTCAATTTCATCAAATGCAAGGGCATGAGACAGGTAAATGTGCTCGTCTAAGGCAATAGATCCAAGATTTGATAGACAGTGGTAAGCTACTCGAGCCAGATATGCCTAATACCAAAAGCAAATCTTTGCCTAGGTTCAACAGAGTGCCACACCAGTGACTTTCATGGTAGGAGGAGGATTGGAGGAAAATCTTGTCTTATCCTCTTTTCAAGATGGGAATATTGAAGATGTGAATGAGGAAAAATTTTGTTTAACAAACTTTCCTTAGCTTGGAGTGTTGCTCTATTTATTTTGCTTTCTTTAATATTTAATTGGAATAATTATATTTTTCAAATTATGTTTGTTTGAATAAATTATTTTCATTTAATTTTTCATGATCTTTGTTAATTTTTGCTGCTCAACCAATGAGGAATCTAGCTTGATGTTCATAAATTAATGTGTCTAGGCATCATGATTTGAATGACTTTACTAGGTGAGGAAATTGTTCTATAGTATTGAGTTGTGTATGCTTACTTAGAGAGGGCTCCTGCATAATTACCTTTGTCTAGGTCCTAGTCAGTCTTAGAACATTCTTTGACAGACTTTCGAGGCAAAATTAAACTCTGCTTATTTAGGAAAGAAATGATCTAGGCATTATTTTGTTAGCCAACAACTAGTATCAACTCTATTGATATCAATCCCTAGTTGTCCCTTTGAGCCTTCATAAAATTTTAACTTTCTTTTCATTGGCTTACAAACCCCAACAACCTACCCTGAGCAGTTGTGATACTTATGACAAATCTAATGATCACTAAGGGGAAGAGGCAAGAAGATAAAAAAAAAAGGAATGCCTAGTCAAGACCATAAGAAAAAAAAAGGAAGAAGAAAAAAAGAAGAAAGAAAAGAAAGGAAAAAGAAAGAAAGAAAAAAAATAAGAAAAGAAAATAAAACCCAAAACGGTTTAGAAAGCCAACCGAGTTCTCTTTTACCTGAAGCAGCAATAAGGACAGTTTGAATTGAATTGGTCCAACCCAGCCAAAGATTCAATCAAAATCAGAGAAAAAGGAGAAAGGTCATCCAGTTCTTGAAAGTCCTGTACTTGACAGTCCTACAGGGAAGAAGGATAAAATGATAAAATGCTCAAAGAAAAGAAAGAGAAAGAGAAAGAGATAGAAAGAAAAGGGAAAAGAATAAAAAATTGAATATGAGTACCAAACTTTTTACAAAGGCAAAGACTGTCCCAATCAAGATCCAGATTAGCGCCAAGAAGATGGGAGAACATTCAAAGCTCTATCTTTTCATATTTTCAACTACCTAAAGTTCCAAAAAGAAGTTTGTAGTGTGAAGGCTTGTCCATAGTATCACATCAGCTCCAATTTCAAAATGACCTTCATTTAAACCATGTCCCTTATAGACCCCATTTCAAGCCTATCAATGACCTATTAATCTCTCTTAGTAGGTAGAGTCTATTAGTGGAGATAGTTTGGATAAGCATGCATATGAGATGGACAATATTTAAACTCGAATGAGATCTTTCACTAAGTAATGTGTATGTGTCTATCTGAAGTGCAACAGTTCTTTCTCAAATGAAAATGATTTTTGAGTTTAGTATGGTAACTAGGGTTGTCATGTTATAGATATATTAATTTGGAAAATCAAGTCCTGAGGTATAATGACATTGATTTGACAAAGCCAAAATATGATTTTATGGTTTTTTTAAAAAAATATTTTTGTCATACAAAGCCTTCAAGTTAAGAGAAGTTTGTTGAACCATTGAATCTCAAAGGACACATTGGGCAAAGTAAAGGATTATTTGTAAGATTGTGAAGAAGCAATCAACTGACATGCTGAATCATAGTTTGAAATGGATGTATCTTTGACATGTTGCTTGGGCCTCACCACTCATGTTCTCAAAATCATGAAGATAAAAGCCATAAATGTGAAGCATTCTGTCATTCCAAAGTAAGACCTGAACGGGCATCTGAAAGAAGTCAATGAGAACACTTCAGTTGATCACCTTGGTCTGTGAGTCGATAGAACCACTGTAAGTGTTATTCATGCATATCATGCATACATGAGCATATCACATTGCATTTTCTTGTATTGTATTATATATTCTTTGTCAAAGTGAAATCAGATACTCTATGAAACAAAGATGAAGCGGGTATATAATTAGGGGGCATGGAGGGCCCATTACTTAAGGAAGCTCTATTCATTTTGCAAAAGAAAGAAGAGATGCATGCTTATACAAGGAACCAGAAAAAATACAAACATCAATCAGAGCTTGCATGAGAAAAAATATTGGTTTGAGCCTAGACAGGGGGCAAAGTTTCTCCTTTTTAATTTTTGAGTTTATGCGTGTACAAAATATTTTCAAACTTCACTTTTAAATATTTTGCCATGCAGGGGGCAAGGAGAATATATGAGGGCCAGCTAAATTTTTTACAAAAGAAAGAACAAAAAAGAATGGAATATCCGGTTCAGCTAGAATTCTCAACTGATAAAGGGTCAGTTAAAATCCAGTTTCGGGTCGAGCACCCAAAAATCCAGTTTTGGGTCAAGCACCGAACTCCTGTCTCTGGTCCAAGTACCCAATCTAGTTTTGGTTCAATCACCCAAAATCCAATTTCGGGTCGAGCACCCAAATCTAGTTTCGGGTCAAGCACCCGACTCCTGTCTAGCGTCCAAGTACCCAATCTAGTTTTTGATCGAGTATCCAAATCCAATTAGGGATCGAGAATCCAATCCAATTTAGGATTGAGCATCCACATCTAGTTTAGGATTGAGTATCTAATTTTAGTTTTGAGTCGAATACCTAAAAATTTAGTTTTGGATTGAGCACCCAAAATCCAGTTTCGGTTTGAGCACCCAAATATAGTTTCGAGTCGAGCACCCAAATCTAGTCTAGGATCAAAAATCCAATTTCAGGTCGAGCACCCAAATTCAATTTTGGGTCGAGCACCCAAATGCAGTCTAGGATCGAGAATCCAGTTTTGGTCGAGAACCCAAATCCAGTTTCATGTCGAGTACCCAAAATCTAGTCTCGGGTCCAAGTACCCAAATCAAATCCAATTTCGGGTCAAGCACCCAAATCCAGTTTAGGATAGAGAATCCAGTTTTGAGACGAGAATCCAAATCCAATTTCGGGTCAAGCACCCAAATCCAGTTTTGGGTCGAGAACCTAAATCTAGTCTTGGGTCGACACCTAAAATTTAGTCTCGGGTCGAGAGCCCAATCAAATCTAGTCTCGGATCGAGAACTCAAATTATTTTCAAGTGCAGAACTCATTTTGGGTCCAGAACCCAAACTAACTTCAACCTCAGGTCGAGGACCCATCCTCATCCAAAATCTGCTCAAAGTCATTTTCTTTTTACTCTTTTCAACTGAAAGTCTCAAATCGTTCAAGCAGGGGGCAAACTGTAGACTCTTAATTTTTAACCTAGTCCAGTCTGATATTTTTAAACAGTCCAAAATAATTTTTTGTGGTATTTTAATATTTATTATTTATTTTAATAATATTTATTATTTATAATATTTATTTTATTTTATTTTTATAATTTTATTTATTATTTATTTTTAATAATATATTTATTTGTAATAATAAAAAATATCAAAAAAAAGATAAATAAATAAATAAATAATCGATGACGGCAAAATCGGTGACGGCAGAATCGGCCTGCGGCGAAATAAGCCCTAGCCAGTTCACCCCGCACACCAGCAAGCCTGTTCCTCGTTAGTCCACAGCAAGTCTCGCATGCCAGTTTGCCAGCTCGCAAGCAATCCTAGCAGGCCCAGCATCCAGCCCACGTGCGCTGTCGATTTTTGCCGAAATCTTATTTTACTCGGTTTGAATTTTATTTCCTTAATAGTTTTTAATTTCCTTACATACTAGGTTTCTTTCTTTTTATTGCCTATAAATACCACATTAAAAAACACACAAGGGAAGGAATTTGAGATTAAGAATTTAGCAGTAAAGAAAAAGAGACAGTAGCGGTTTTACAAAACCCTAATTATCAAAAAAAGCAACAGGAGACGGAGAGAAAAACATCAATAAGAGATAATCTAATTTACAAAATCAAGGCAACAAAAGCAGTGTTGTCTTGATCTAGCTCAACCCAAAAAATAAACTTTGATTCAGGTAGTAGCATATATCCAAACAAGCTTGATTCAAACACTATAAATTCGGTGGAGCCTTCAAACATCGATAAGTTCTCTAAATTTATTTTATTGAATAAACAACCATCTTTACCTTTCAAATTTTCATCACACTATTTGTATAATCAAATTCCCTTTTTTAATTCAAACATTTAATTCAAATAGTAGCTAAGGTTTTACCTAAAGTAAATATGATCATTCAAATATTAGTCTAATTTCTCAAACCCCAATTAGTTTCATAACCTTACAAAAACCCTAAACTATTTTCCTAAAAATTGTAACCCGTTAAACCCTAATTTCTAAATTAAAAACCCTAATACTATCTTTCAAAACCCTAAAAACTCTAATTTTATAATTCAAGATGTGAACCTAAATTTATATATTTATTGCTTTATTTAGTTTTAGATTTGATTATGTGATTGGTTATATATTTTATGAATGATTTATTTATATATTTTGATGATTGATTTAATTGATTTTGATATTTAATTTGTTTAATTGATCATGGATGGATATTTTCTTTATAATTATTTGTTTATCTTGGTATTAATAATGTAAGAGGTATGTTTTCACTGTGTGGATACCTCATTAATTAATTTTCATATAATATTTAAGTTGTTTTTATATTTTGGGATTAATATAAAGGACACCTTTCCACCTTTTTGTGGGTGTCCTATTTAGTTTTAGACAATGGGCGATGTAAGGACATGTTTCCATCCTCGGATGGGTGTCCATTTATTTGTTTTGTTTGAACATTGCTTTGATTTTAATAATAATGGTGCTTTATTTTAATTATTGCATGTAATATGGATAATATCATTATATTTAAGAATTTCATAATATTAAGACCTGAAAGAAGGCTGGTTCCAATAAACCAGGCATTGTAGGGGCGCTGGGCCATTTCTCACCTTCCCGGGTTGGGGATTTCTTAGGAATCGAGTCATCACCCCTTTCTTTTTTTCGGCCTGTCCAGGTGGCGACTCCATTTTCTTTGGGTTTAGGCCCGTGTTCTCTAAGGCTCTGAGTCTAACAGTGCCAAAGTCGCAAGAACCATTCCGCTGGGAGTGGGGACAAAAATCTCTGCTCACAGATGGCTCTATTGCACTCTAATTAACACTACTACAAAGCGACACTCGCAAGTTTAAGAGGTAATTGTAGAAACAGTGATCGCCCCAAGGTCATCTCACAATGAAGGAATTATTTTGCAATAGTTTGATTTAAATAAAATAAATAAAATTGATTGTCTGTTGTTGAATTGGCGAATTTTGATTAAAATTTGAAAGTAAAAATGAGTAGTAGTTGTGTAAGATTAATTCAATTTTTGAAATAGTGCCTAGGGTTGTAGATTAATTTAATTAAATCTTGATTCTCAAATTATCCATTAATATAACCTTTTATTTTAATTTGTTCCTTGAGTTTAATTAGTAATTACCAATTTATTAGTTTTCACATTCATGAATTAACAACAACCAACTATTTTGAAATTACAAATTAATAAAACCCTAGAACTTATATTTCTAATTCATTTTAGGGTGGTTAATTATATAGTTTCAATATCGAACTTCACCTCTCGGTCCATCGTTCAATATTAAGTGATCAATAGGTGACCAATCTATCAGTCTAACTTGAAGTCCAATGCAATCAACCAATAACATGGTATACTAATTGAATTATCAAATCAAGTCATTTAATAAAATCTACTACAACCTAAGGTATGAGTAAATTAGTTCATCATTGTAACACCCCTTCCCGGCCTACATGTGTAAGCCGAGTAGAGGCACCACACTATCCTAATATTGCTATCAATTTTACTTAGTCAAATTTTAGTTCCGATTTTACAGAAATTTTGCCAGAGGTTCGCCTAGAAATTTGGGTCCCAAGTGTCGACAAAACTGATTTTTCTTATTTTTGAAAAAAATATTTTATTTCACAATTCAACTCAAGCACACTCCCAATAATCCACCCTTATAACCTCAACTACAATCCTGCAAGAAAAGTTCACACTTCTATATCATTTCTCAATATTACATATCACTTGCTAAGTTTCATTACCATACCACTGTTTATTCTCTTGTTACATACACCATAATACTTAATATGTTAACAAACCTTTACAATAGATATAACGTACATGCCATACTACTATTTTATGTCAAAAGTCCTATCCTAATCACCGTCGAGCTGATGCAAGCCGCTGCAGAAATGCTGATCTTCTATACACTACCTGCGATTTAGACATATAACTCGCTGAGCAACTTATTGCTCAGTGGGTACTTTAACCATTTCCATACAATGTTTACTCGATATCACATATAAAAGTAGAATACTGCATAATTAAACTATTTTCATACAATCATCATATTTATATTTTCTAATTAAGTTAAGATTCACATTCTGTATGTAAACAACATGTAATATAACTTCATTATAATTACGAGTTAATCTGCTCCACTCGGTAATTATGAATACACCGATCTCGAAATGAGGCCTCAAATAGAGTTACGCGTGGTCTTGACCTCACACGAATAATTGTCATGGTCTTGGTCTCACACGATATAGAATAACTGCGTGGTCTTGGTCTCACACGACTAGTTGCCATGATCTTGACCTCACACGATATAATTCCCATTCCAGACCGGTTTTACTCATTTACCGAGTAGAGCATATATAACATTTCATATATACCCATTCACTTCGTATATATACCACATATTCTCCATGTATATACAATATATATTTACACAAATATCACATATACTCACATATGTATCATATGTATTCACATATTTTCCATCTTAATTTATTCTTCATATCATAATTAAACTCAATACTAAAAATAAAATGATAAAACACCCACACCAAGTTTTTGACCAAGTTAATAATGAAAAATTTCCATATGAACAATAAACTCTGGTTCTTGACCCAACTTGATCCTTATTTTAGAAAATTTGTATAAAATAATCCACTTGGCTAAAAACTCTAAAATTTTTACAGAATTTAGTTTTGCATCTTAAAATCATTCCTTTAGTCAAGTAGTTCACCCAACCAGACTGCTCCAGTTGCCCTGCATCCTGGCAGCAGTTCTGAATTTTATAAATTCCGTAAATTAAATTCAATCAATGTGGTTCCAAATTATTTTTCTAAAATACTAGACTTATTAAACAACAACATATCCAAAATTCAACTCAAGATAATTTTTCTATATTTAATTAAAAATCATACAAGTCACAGCATTTTACTAATTGTAAAACAGAAAAATTTCAAAAGGAGTTCAATGGTTAAAGTACCAAACCTTGCTCTTTTAATTCCCCTTTTCTTTTCCTTTCTCTCCTTCCTTAATATTTGTTTTTCCTTCAATAAATTCAATAACACAACCTTAAATATAACCCTTAGAATTTAGAACATGTACTACCCTTCCATTTCTTTTCAAACTAAACCCTAATCTAACCTTATTAAACCTTAGAAACCTTGATTCTTTCATTTAATTGACTAATATCATAACTACTTAAAATTTTCCCAAATCCACCATAAGAACCCTAATTTCCAATCTTCCAATAGATATATAAATACTTAAAATTGATACTAGAATTGAATTCTACATACTTGAAAACCTTAAAACTTACCTTGAAAATCAAACTTGACAAAAATTGGAACTCTTTGGTGTTCTTCCCTATGGTGGCCGAAAATTTGGAGAGCTTTGGGAGAGAGAGATTTGTTCTTCATGCCATGATATATATATAAGGGAAATGATGCTCACTTTTGGGTTGGATGAATGTTTTAAAGCCAAATGTCCACACTTTTCTCTTTCTTCATTTATTACACATTTATTACACATGCTAAATGCTTTCTTTTGATTGGCCAACATTAGATTTTTATTAGTTTTCTTTTCCTTTACTTCTTTCCACTCGTCCCTCTTCCCATTGGATCTCATAAAGTTGTCCCGGGTTACTCATCCGGTCCCGACACAAAACCGGGCCCACTTTACGTTCCGGCGATTAATCGATCATATCTTTTAAACCGTATAGTTCCATGAGTCAAACTATATATAGTTTTGATCCTCTCGACCTCTACTTTCTATTTGTAAGGTCCATTTTAGGTTTCCAAGTCGTTTTGAAAAATTACCAATAAGCCCTCGACTTTTTACAAAATTCCCTTTAGGTTCTTTCTTTGCTCGGGTGTTGCCCGGGCCCCGTTTCTACTGACGATCATTTCATATTTACCCCCTTAACTTCCTCTACTCACTCTTGTGTTTATTTTCTACTTCGGATTCATGTATAATGACCAAAATGTCCCTAGTCAAAATCTCCTATATCTCCCAAACCGTGCGTTTTCTGGAAAAACCGTTACGCGTAGTTGCGACCCAATTTTTCTCTACTTTCCATTTTTGGAATATGTTATGTGCACTATTAAGAACATTCAGTACAACTTTTGGAAATTACAGTCACCTCCCCAAAACTTTTGGAAATTACTCTTAGGTCCTTAGCCTTTCGAAAAATTATCTTTAGGTCCCGTCAACTTCACGGGCCTCCTTTGCACACCGATTATGTTTTTTGACTATCTTGAGCCTCTATTTGACCACTTATTTATGTCCTTCTTGCCTAATACTCGACTACCTAAACTTTGGGATGTGACAATCATCAATTTAAAAAAAATATTCATCTCAATATAAATCAAATCAAAATTATACATTGTAATATTAATGTTCATAATAAAACAACAACAATCTAGAAATAAATTAAAAGAGAGAATAACTTGGCTTCCTCCTAGCTTCCACCTTGATGTATGATTAAGAACTTCCAAGCCCTCTTCAATCAATGGCTCTCTTCTTGAAAGATGGAATGGTAACTCTCTCAAACCCTAATCTTCTAAGAGCTTGTTCACCCAATTTAATCCCCAAACTTGATTAAGTCTTATCTATGGAAGAAATGAAAGACGAATGGAAATGAAGATGAAGAGAGAATAGTGTCTTCTCTCCCAAAACAAGAACAAAAACTAAGAACTAGATACCCCTCAATCAAACCCAACGTGCATGTATGTTCCATCCCCCTCCACTTCCAATTCTTTTTAATTTTTTAAGACACCAAGCATGTCTTGCCAACTTACACACTCCTCTTTGTGTCCTTTTTTTTTCTTATTTAATATTTCATCCCATAAAACCATCCGTCTTTTATTCATTTTTATCATTTCTTTTTAAAAGATATTGCATGTTGTCTCCCAAATGTTCCTCTACCAATCGTGAAAATAATTCATGAAATCAAACAGGACACAATCAAGTCATGAGTGACTTGGTCGTGTCACTCAAACTTTTAGTGGACACGGCCAAGCCATTAGGCTGTGTCCATGGCTGCATTCTTTTTCTTCTTTCCTTTTCCAACTGTGACACGACCAAGACCCTAGCCGTGTCATGTGACATGACCAGTGGTTTGGCTGTGTCTCTTGCCAGTGTCTACCTCTGGCCAATTTTCCTGAAGGACATGGCCAAGCCAAGTTGCCTCAGCTCGTGTCCTACTTCTTCCTTTCCTTTGATGAGTGACACGACCAAGCTAAGTGGTGTCTTAGCCGTGTCTCTAGTTTTTCCACAAACTTTGATCCATCACTCTATTGTTTTGCACTTCAACCTAAATTAAACACTTCAAACAATCTTTTAAACTAACTAAAACAAAATTAACTAAAATCAATAAAATTACCATAAAAATATAAACATAAATGATTGAAACAGGCTTCAATGCATATGTCTGCCGAAGAAGCAAGTAATATAGACTTAGCTGAATTACCATTGAGTGAGGATGTTAGTTCACCTTATGAAAAGGTGGATAGGACCCACAAGTATAGAAGAAAGGTTCATATTGTTGGAGATTCGAGCATTCCTACCTCTGACGTGAGTAAAATCCTTAATCGAATTATTGTTATTGATGCACAATTCGAAGCATTGGAAGATTATAATAAAGTACTTTTGGAAGAAAATAAAGTACTAAGACAGAAAAATGATGAACTTCATACATGCTTGCATCTTCAAAATCAAGAGATCCTTACAGAAATGAATTCTTTAATGGTGAGAATGAGGAACGTGGAGGGAAAAAATTAAAGAGAATGAAAATGTAATTTTCACCCATGATCTTTCTCACCAGAGTACACCTCATGAGACACCCCAAGCTGCATACATATTAATACATCAAATCTTTACTTTTTTGAATCCTACCAATCCAAAATACATAAGAGGCCCTTAGACGCCCAATGGTAGAAGACGAGAGAGATGTGCAAATTTCCAAATAGTCTTGCGAAGGATAGAAAATGACAAATCTTATACTCTTGTGCTTCGGCTGAACCTACTGCATCCTCCTTTTCCAACTAAAATCACATGTTTTAAAGAATGGTGGACAAATAATTTCAAAGATTACAAATAGTTAGATCATATCAAGTAATGTTTATAATTCTTTATTCCATACACCAATTGACTATTACTATTGTATTAATATTGTTAATACATTATATGCAGTGATAAAGATATTGATCAATTGTTGTCTAGTGGTGAGACATATAACTTCACCATTCATAAAGCCATTAGGCCGTGTCAATGGCTGCATTCTTTTCCTTCTTTTCTTTTCTAAGTGTGACATAGCCAAGACCCTAGCTGTGTCATGTGACACAGCCAGTGGCTTGGCCGTGTCTTCTGCTTGTGTTCACCTCTGCCATTTGCTTTGCTTCCTTTATTCTTTACTTTTATCAAATGGGACACGACCAGGGGCTTGGCCATGTCATGTGACACGGCCAGTGGCTTGGCTGTGTCTCTTGCCAATGTCTGCCTTTGCCTAATTTTCCTAAAGGACACGGCTAAGCCAAGTTGCCTCAGCCCGTGTCCTGCTTCTTTCTTGCCTTTGATGAGTGACACAGCCAAACTAAGTGGTGTCTTGACTGTGTCTATATCTTTTTTACAAACTTTTATCCATCACTCTATTGTTTTGAACTTCAACCTAAATTAAACACTTCAAACAATCTTTAAACACAAATTAAAAGAAAAATTAACTAAAAACCAATAAAATTGCCCTAAAATATAAACATAAATGATTGAAACAAATTCCACACACTTAATTCTTTGCTTGTCCCCAAGCAAAGTTAAAATTAAAACAAACTAAATAAGAAAATTTAGTCAACTTCAAGAGTTATAAGAATGTATCAAGACTTTCAAATTCTTAAATCCGCAAACAATATCAAATTAAAAAAAACCAATACTCATGTAATTTAGTGGTTCTCCATTCATAACCAATGTTGTCACTCCCTTACCAACTCTTTGAAGTATTTAATAAGGTACTGTTTACACTCATAACATTCAATGAAAGATTATCACCATAAGCTTGCTTATCAATCAAACTTCCACCAATAAATTCCAATCAAACATCAATCGTAGGTCTTTCATTTGGTTGTAATGTGGCTAAGGTAAGGGCATGACATTTGGGAGTGTGAGTTTATCCACTAAGTTCAAGAGCACTTCAAGAGTGAAGTAAGAAACATAGTATGACCGAGAATCCCAACGTACCTCCCAATCACCTAGCACTAGACATTAAAGAACGTTTTAGGAACTCCACTTATTAAATTTGTAAAGATCATTCCCAAACTCATTCCAACACTTCCAACAAGAACAACATTTTTTTTACCATTTTATTATTATTTTTTTTCTAGTAAATTATGGTTTGCAACTAAAGAGCATAATAGTTTGCAATCTTAAACCCACTAAATTTAACCCCACACTTATTAACACAACACTCAATCATAAATGCTCTTCAAATGCTCTTGACTTAATGAAAGGATAAGAGACAAAAGAGCATGGTTCAAGGCTATTAGTGTTATGAAAAAGAAAGAAAAGGAGAAATGAAATAGGCTCAAAATTGGCTAACTAAGGTTGAATATAAGGTTGGTCTTTGTAAGCTAAAATGGGTTCACCTAATTGCCTTAATCATATTGATGTCTAATTGAAATTTTTAAGTAGTCTCAAAATGCATGTCAAAGCAAGTTCTAGCAATTCATCAATAAAAGATGCTCACACACAAAAAAGAATATTAAGTTGGCTAAGAAATTAATAGGCTTAATTTCTCGCAAGTTTAAAAGGCAATGCAAAGATTATCCACCAAATCAACAATAAGCACCAATTTTATCCAATTCTCCAATTCATGCTTCAAAAATTAAAAGGTCATCTACCAATAAACTTATAACAATTGAACTTAAAAATATACTTCAAAACAATATGTTCTGTAAGATAAAACACTTAACAAAATGACTAAAACAATTACTAAAACAAAGACTTAAAAACAACAACTAAATTACAAAAAACAAAAGCTTTGCATTTATAAATAAAAACTTAGCACCCCACACTTTAAGATTGACATTGTCCCCAACGGAAACTAGGATAATTTAAAAGAGTAAGAGTTAAGGTACAACCTGATTTCCATCATTTTCTTTGTAAGGCAAGTGCTACCTTTTCATCCATAAAACATTAATTGTTCAAGAATAAAAATAAATAAATATAAAATAACAAAAAATATAGAGTTTTAATAACAAAAAGCGGTAAATAAAAATAGCAACTAAAATATCCAACAACTGAAAATAAGAAAATAAGAAGTGTTCTCAAAAGGCTGAAGCTGATATGATCTATAGTGATGGAGGATGTGACAATGCTGCTGCTGAAGGATGGAGGCTGAGAATATTGGCAAGGTTGCTATTGATTTGTTCTAATTGTTGAAGGACTTCAGTATGATTATGATCTACCTTGCTTTCCAATGCTTCTATCCTACTAATAATCTCCTGATTTTTCAGAATTAAAGCATCTTCATCCAAACCGAGGGAATCCGAGTTAGACTCCTCATTAACTCGTGGTCTCTTTTGCCAGTTCCCTAGTGCAACTTGCTGATCTGAAGCCATCACATAAGCCCCTCCCCTTTTTGTAACCATGTGCATGTTCTCAAGAGTAGCAAGGTCTAGTGAATCACTACCAAAAATTCTAGTCATATGGCAAGTGCTCAGGTCAAAACCATCGACAAGTGCCATAGCTAAGGTTGTCACCAATCCACTTATACAAATTGTGCTCCTTTTTCTATTTTCTACACTATCAAAAACATTGGCTAACCAATAGCTGGTACTCCCGAGTATAGCATTGCTAGCACAATCTAAGAAAAATAGCCGCTTAGTTCTACCACACTCGCACTTTCTTTCCGTGCAAAGAACCCACAAGACATAAATCTATGTAAATATCTCAAGGCGGGATTTACTAATTTCATTGCCTTGGCCGATTTGGCCTTATACATTCCACCTGAGCCTATTGCTCCTCATGCAAATTGTTGTCTAAAAGCTTTAGGCACACAATTTTCCCCTTCTTGATGGAAACCAAAAATAGCATTCAATTGTTCAATATCAAGAACACATGGTTTTCCAAGCAATTTAAAGCTAAACCTAGGGCAAATATTCTTTTCATTTCTTTCAACCTTAAGAGAGGTTAGAAATTTCATGGTAAGTTCTTGGAATTGAAAAGGTTTAAGGGAAACTAATTTCTCCCATCCAAGGTTTTGAACATATCTAGTAAAATTTTCTCTAATTTGGAGAGTATCAAGGGATTCTTTGCTCACATACCTTGTTGGAAAGAAGCCCCTTGCTAGAAGAGTCAATATATTTGAAGATGATGAAGAGGAGGATGAAGGTTGCCTCCTCTTATGATGAGACACCATTTTTGTTATAGGCATCTTGATTCTTGGTGAAAATTGAAGCTTTGATGGATTTTATTGATTTTTTATTAGAAAATTGGAAGATTTAATGGGTTTAATTAATTTTTTGGTTAAGAATAATGGAAGATTTGGTGGAATTTTGAGGTTTTTAGGGATGGGAATGGAGGTTGAGAGAAAGAAGAATGAAAAATGGAGGCTAGGTTTTGAAAATGGAGACCAGATCGGGTTACAATTGGGTTTTAAAAAGGAGGGACACGGCTAAGCTAGGAATGGCTTGGCCGTGTTTGATTCTTTAAGAGGGACACAGCCAGTGGCTTGGTCGTGTCCCTTGGGTGTGTCCACCACTGATGGATTTGTCTGCAGGGGAAAGAAATGGGGACATGGGCTAGGTGGCTTGCTGTGTCTGGGTGACACAGCCATGCCTTCTGGCCATGTCCACACCTGGACTTCCTGGGTTGCTTGGTATGACTAGTAGCTTGGCCACGTCAAATGGCAGTGTCCTTCACTGCCATTGTTGCCTTCTAATTTAATTTTTTTAATTGCGTCAACCAAGTCTAATACATGCCATTTTTCTTCCTGGCTTCATCCTAAAACTCCATCAAAAACAAAATCAATCAAAGCACCCATTATATTCTCTTAAAACCAAAAATGAAATTTAAATTACAAACCACGAAAATTTATCTATGAAAAGAAATACAAACTAATGGATTGCCTCCCATTGAGTGCTTCTTTAATGTCTTGTAGCTAGACATTGTTGCATCATTTGTCGATAAACACCAAACTTTCTACATTTTTTGCATCATCAATTTCTTCAAAGTAGGGCTTCACCCTTTGTTCATTTACCTTAAATGTCTCGTTGGTTTTCAAATTGAGTAACTCAATAACCCCATATGGGAATGTTTGAATTACTTGAAATGGTCTACTCCAACGGGACTTCAATTTACTGGGAAACAATCGCATTTTGGAATTGAATAGGAGGATTTTCATTCCCAATTTGAAAGTCCTTCGAAGGATCATCCTATCATACATATCTTTAGTCTTTTCCTTATAGATCCTTGAACTCTTATAGGCTTCATTCCTAAGCTCATCAAGCTCAAAAATTTGTAACATTCTTTGCTCCCTTGATCCTTCTAGGTTCATATTTATGGTCTTTATTTCCCAATAAGCCTTGTGCTCCAATTCCATCGGTAGGTGGCAAGCCTTGCCAAAGACCAACCTATATGGACTCATTATTAATGGTGTTTTGAAAGTAGTCCTATAAGCCCATAATTCTTATAGGAGTCAAATTGACCAATCCTTTCTCATTGTGCTCACCGTCTTTTCCAAGATCCCCTTAATTTGCTTGTTGGAGATTTTGGCTTGTCCAGATGTTTGTGGGGTGGTATGGAGTTGCCACTTTGTGTCGGATGCCCATCTTGGACATCAACTTCTCGAACATTTATTGCAAAAATGGCTTCCTCCATCACTTACTATTGCCTTTGGGGTTCCAAACCTGCTCAAAATATTCTCCTTCAAGAATTTCAAAATAATATTAGCATCATTAGTCCTAGTGGGGATTGCCTCCACCCACTTGGACACATAGTCCACTGCAAGAAGGATATATTCAAAACTAAAGGACTTGGAAATTGGCCCCATGAAGTCTCTTCCCCATATATCAAAATTTTCAACCATAATAAAAATATTGAGAGGCATTTCATTCCTTTTGCTAATGTTTCCTACTCTTTAGCATTTATCACATCTTGTACAAAAATTATAAGCATCCTTAAAAAAGAGTAGGCCAATACAAACCACTTTAAAGAACTTTCTCAATGGTATTCTTTCCCCCAAAATGCCCTTCACAATACATATTGTGGCAAAATTGCAATACTTATTTTTTTTCTTCTTCCGGCACACATCTTCTTTTGATTTCATCCCTACAAATTCTAAACAAATATGGCTCATCCCAAAAATAGCACTTACATGTATGCTTGCCTAGAAATTTAAATCCTTTCTTACAACACCATAAGAAAGATAGTTAGCAATATATGCATACTAAAATGCTGGAGTTAAAGCAAACAAGTGTTCATACGAAAATTTTTCAAAAGCATTTTCACAAGCAATTTCCGCATCATTATCATGAGAGTTCAATCTTGAAAAATGGTTGGCTACTACATTCTCACTTCCTTTTTGATCTTTGATTTCAACACCCACCTAATGAGCCTAGGTTTAGCTTGGGGTTTGGTCAATAGGTATTTCAAGGCCATATGGTCAGAAAATACTATGACTTTAGAACCTATCAAGTAAGATCTAAATTTGTCCAGTGCAAATACCACGCTAACATTTCCCTTTCGGTGGTTGTGTAATTCACTTGTGCATCATTTAAAGATAAACTTGCATAATAAATTACACACATCAATTTGTTCACTCTTTGATCCAAAACAGCTCCAATGGAATAATTCGATGCATCACACATGATTTCAAATGACAAATCCCAATTTGGGAAAACAATTATAGGGGTGAAAGTTAATTTTTCTTTCAATATTTCAAAAGCTTCTAACACTTTTCATAAAAAAATGGGACATCTTTTGCTAGCAAATGACAAAAAGGACGTGAAATTTTTAAAAAATCTTTTGTAAACTTCCTATAAAATCCTGCATGTCCCAAAAAACTTCTAATCCCCTTAACAGATATGGGTGGAGGTAGATTCATGATTAATTCAACATTAGCCTTATCCACCTCAATCCCCTTGTGGGAAACAACATGACCCAAAATAATCCCATGATTAACCATAAAGTGACTCTTTTCCCAACTCAAGGTAAGATTAAATTCAATGCATCTTTCAAGCATGAAAGTCAACTTTTGCAAACAATCATCAAAAGAATTACCAAAAACAGAGAAGTCATCCATAAATGCCTCAATGCATTTGTCTAACATATCAGAAAATAGAAAATAATACATCTTTGAAATGTACCCTGTACATTGCAAAGTACGAATGGTATCCTTTGAAAGGCAAATGTCCCAAAAGGGACAAGTAAAAGTTATCTTTGGTTGATCTTTCGATGCTATCATGACTTGGTAGTAACTGTGAGCAGGGATTTTTGCCCCCACTCCCGGTGGAATGGTTCTTGTAACTTCGACACTATTTAGGCTTGGGGCCTTAGAGAACAAGGGCCTAATGTGTTCCTCAAAGTTCTTTAAGGGAAGCAATTCTAAAAGAAGTCCATGGTGGAGGCCTAGCTGGACACTTTGGACGAGACAAGACCTGGCTAGTAGGAATTTCTATTGGCCAAAGATGTGGAAAGATGTTTCAAGGCTTGTTGAGGGCTGTAATACATGTAAACAATCCAAAATGACATCACAAGCACATGGTCCATACATGCCTTGGCACGACTCTGAAATTTAGCACTACATTTCATCCTCAAACTGATGGACAAACCGAGGTGGTCAACCGAAGCCTTGGTAACATTTTAAGAAGTTTGCTAAAGGGAAAGGTGAAGAATTGGGATACTATGTTGGCACATGCAGAATTCTTACAACAGTTCCAAGAGTAAGACTACAAATTTTACTCCTTTTGAATTAGTTTATGGTGCTAACCCTCTTATTCCAATTGATTTGAGCAAAGCACATGCTAGTGTCCCATCCAACCTAAAGGCTGAAGAAAGGGCTGCTGAAATTGTCAAACTTCATACTAAGGCAAAAGAACATATTCAGAGGAAGAATGATGCCTACAAGCGTCAATCCAAGCTGAAATCTATTGTTGAATATAAAGAAGGTAATCTTGTGTGGGTGTACTTGAGGAAGGCGAGATTCCCTTCAAAAAGGAAGAATAAGCTAATGCCTAAAGCGGAGGGTCCTTATAAAGTCCTAAAGAAGATAAATCAGAATGCCTACAAGATTGAGCTTCCACCATCTTACTAGATTTCCAACACATTCAATGTAAGCGACCTCTCTAAATTTGTTGAAGATTCAATGCAACCTTCTATGCAAGAGGAGACTTCCCAAGAAGGGGAGAATGATGGAGGTCCATCAGTCCTTGCCATTCAAGAAACTCTTGATATGGGCCTTCATACTTTTTTGGAAGATGACGAAGATGATGTTGTTGATCCTAATGGAGAACTCTATTTTGAACCCATACTCAACATGAAGATTCAACTCATTTTGAAGCCTTTTGGGCTGTTCCAAGCCCTTATATTTGAAGACCAATTTAAAGCCCAACATAATGCACTTAAAGATTAATTTTAGCACATGTTTCCAGCTCATACATGTAGGGGACGTTTGAAGACTTTAATTTCTGTATTTCAGTTTCATTTTCCATTATTATTTAATTTCTATTTTTCAGTTTCATTTTCCATTATTATCCTACTTTTAATACTTGTTTGATGTTAGTTTAATGTAGGCAGTTTCTTTGGATTTAATTGCCTTTATTTAGCTTGTAACTCTTCTTTGTTTCCTTACTTAAAAAGGGAAATGAATTTGGAATAGGGATAGATTATCTTTTGAGTGTATTGAAATGTTTTAACACATTTGGGTTTTTTAGTTTCCAAAAACTAATAGGGTTTTGTATGTGATCCAAAAACATTCAACCAGTTCCATTTTTGTTGTTACAATCAACCATTTAACTTCTGAAATTCCAGATTTTAAAGCAAACATAAACACCTTCCTTTTCTCACAAAATAAGCTTTACACCTTACATTCAACCTAATTTTTGTACAACACTACAAACCATCCATAAAGTATCATTTTCTCCCATTTCTTTCATTCATAAACAACCATCTAAACACCACCACGCCATCAATGGGGATGTACCCCGAATAGCCCCTAACAAACCCTTAACATCTTATAACAGCCCTTATTTTTTATATTAAATAATAGGGACATTATCAGGTATGCTTGATTGTTATTATAAGTTGTTATGGGATAAAATAAGCTTATGATAATGAGATACTTTGGTTTGCACCCCATAACATCCCCTAACAAACCATAACATCACATAACAGCCCCTAACAACTTATTTTGACCTAAACAGACACTATCATACATGTCAGTTTGAAAGCAACATATATATATCATGAGATTAAATTGTTCATTCGGTGCCAACTCATGTCAATAGTTCAATAACATGTCATGATAAATTGAGAAAAAAGGCACATTTTATGCTTTGGTTGAACAACATGTCAATTAACATAACAACAATCAATAATTAATCATTAAATAATATATGAATACAACAAATAATACAACACATTGTTTTATTCTTTAACTCTTGTTGATCCTGATGCGGTGTACAAAGAGATGGGATTCCGACAAGTAGATCTATTATGGCCACGCTCCCGGCAATGACTGCACTTAGGTTGAGATTTTTCCTCACCCAAATAAGGAATTTTGCATTTTTTCAACTGCCAGTTGATGTGCGCACATCTGGTGGCAGCAGCGTGACATTGTGTATATGCTCCGAAATAGACCAATCAGTAATATAAGGAATTAGATTATGACTTCTTTGTATGTTTCATACAAAGACTCATGCGAATAATATGGAGAACACAACTCATAAGCGTCTTGCGTGCTATTTCTAACAATGACAAGAGCATACACACACAGGAATTAATCTAATTGGAACTTCCTACAACAACTGCTCAGAGACATATTAACAATATATTTTTTTCCTGCTTCCTTAACATCGTATTTGTTATTGCTCACAAGCTTTATCTGCAAAAAATCATTAACAAGGATATATGACAACATTATAAAAATGTCAAATGAGGAATAATAAATAAAAAAATTTCATATTGAAAAATAAAGAACTTACATTCATTTTTTGTGATATCATCATTCTCTTTCTCAAATTTTTTTCAACATATGTCGCTATTTTATCCATGGACTCCTCTACTTTCTTTTGACATTCATAAAACCATCTTTGACACATCTTTCTGACCTCATCGACAAATACAGTAATTGGAAGATCTCGAGCATTTACAAGAGCAACATTAAATGATTTAGAAATATTAGTCATCATGATGTTATACTTCCATCTAGGCATATGAGATTGTGTCCACCTTTCAAGACCAACACATTCTAGATATTCTTTAGCACCAAGGACTAAAATGTAAAAACCACCAAATAGCATGGTGAAATCACTTATGTATTATGCTTTAGATATTTTATAGTAGTGCTTCACAAGGTCATTTGTTATATGTTTAAATTTGCAGTTTAAGTTGCCTAACAAGTGATACATACAAATCCCATGGAATGCATTTGGAAAAATATCTGCTACAGCCTTTTAGATGCTTTGGTGTCCATAAAAAATAATAACATGATTTGGTCTTTCACCGAAAGCTTCCTTTAACCTCATTAGAAACCATGCCCATGATGTGTATGTGAGTGAGGATTTTCACCCCCACTCCCATGTGGAATGTTTCTTGTGACTTCGGTACTATTAGGCTCAGGGCCTTAGAGAAAATGGGGCTAAACTCGAAGAAAATGGAGTCCCCACCCAGATGGGCTGGGAAAAAGAAAGGGGTGGATAACTCTATTCCTAAGGAATCCCCAACCCCTATTGTGTTCAAAAAGTTGGGCACGCATGGAGAAGGTGAGAATGACCCAGCAACCCCACAGCACCCGGTTCATTGGAACCGACCTCCTTTTCAGGTCCTAATATTATAAAATTCTTAATTATAATGATATTATCCATACTATATGCAATCATAAGAATAAATAATAACTTCATTAAAATCACAACGAGTTCAAACAAAATAAGTGAATAGGCACCCATCCATGGATGAAAATATGCCTTTACAATTGTCTAATGTCCAAAAAAAAAAAGAAAAATAGGATACCCACCAATTGGTGGAAACGTATCCTTTACATTAATCCAAAACTTAAAATAAATTAAATTACATGATACTCAACAAAATGAGGTACCCATAATATGGAAACATACCTCTTACAATTCTTGAAACCAAAATAAACCAATAAAAAACAATTAATCATCCATCATAAAATATTATAAAACATCCATCAAAATGTAACATGTATTAATAATCAATTCTATATTAAACAATAGGTGTAAAAACTAGGGTTTTTAATTTTTAAATTAACATTTTAAGAAATATAACTTGAGTTTTGGGGTTTAAATAAATTAAGGTTTGGGTGAATTAAGGATACTGTGAATTTGAAATAAATAAATATGGAGTAAGCTACAAGGTAAAACAAAATAGATTACATTTTGACTTTATAAAAATATGTAATTGAGGTTTTGGTAATTAAGCTACTACATGAAACAAGATTTTGATAAATATACTAGTATGATGATGTTCTAAAAGACGACTTGCAAATACTGAATAAATAATTTGGATTGAAAAGCTAAACCTGCATTTGAAGGCTCCACCAAGGCTGAATCTTTAACCAAACTTTGAGTCTGCTTGGATCAATTAAAGTGTTGGAGGGGTGGAACAATTGTCTGGGTAATTGTTGGAAGTTGATTTGTTCTTGCTCCTGTGTTGAATTGTGCTTCCTTTCCTTTTGATTTCATCTTTGTTGCTTTTTGCTAGGCTTTTATTTTATGATGTTATTTTTGCTGCTGCCAAAAGTCCAAGTCCCTCTTTCAACCTGTTATTTATAAGAAATTAATCAATCAAAAACCTCGTTATTAATGGTTAAGGAAGTATTTAAAATCTATCCGAATTGGCACACAAGCCTGTGGACTGCGAGGACGCTGACACAGGGTGCGAGTGCAAGCTACCATGTTGCTAGGTGAGGGCGAGCATTGGGCTTGCAATTCATTGCAAGTGACGTGTGAGGTAGCAATTCACCGCAGGATGAGATGCCTGAGGCAAATTGGCTTGCCACCAGCCGTTGTCGCCTGTCGTTCTCCAATTCGTCCGATATTTTTATTTTTATTTTTATTATTTTATTTTTCATTATTATTATAAATAAATATTTATAATTTATTTTTATTTTATATATTATGTTAATAATATAATATTATTAAAATAAACAATAAATATTACAAAAATTATTTTATACTATTTTAAAATCTTTAGATTTGACTTAATGGCCTTATAATTAGTGTGGGACTTGCCCCCTGCTTGAGCGATCTGAGACTATAGCAAAAGAGAGCAAAAAGTAATATGATTTTTTACTGGGTTTAGAGTCAGACTAGACTCCGTACCTGAGATTGGATTGAGTTCTGGACATAAAAAATAATTTGAGTTCTAGACCCGAAGTGAGTTCTGGACTTAAAAATAATTTAGGTTCTGGACATGAAGTGAGTTCTGGACTCAAAAATAATTTGGGTTCTAGACCCAAGGTGAGTTTTGGACTCAAAACTTTTTTTGATTCTGGACCCAAGATGAGTTCTGAACTAAAAAATAATTTGGGTTCTAAACCCGAGGTGAGTTCTGAACTCAAAAATAATTTGAGTTCTGGGCCTCAAGTTAGTTCTGGACTCAAAAATAATTTGTGTTATGGACCCGATGTGAGTTTTGGATTCAAAACTGAATTGGATTTGGATACTTGGACCCGAGACTAGGTACTTGATTTGGGTAACCATCTGTTAGTTTAAGAGTTCTGGCTTTCTTCTAGCCACTTGCTCCATTCTTTAATGGATCGACTCTAGCTCTTTTAGCTAGACTGACCTTCTATCATCTGGGAAAGCCAACTTCTAACCGGTTTTTTCATTCTTTAATGGATTGTGGGTCTTCAACCTCAGAATGGATCTTCATCCTTGGACTTCGAGTCATCACCTTTTGAAATGGATCTTCATCCTTTGGACTTCTGTTCTTCACCCTTCAAAATGGATCTTCATCCTTGGCATCGATTCTTTACCCTTCAAAATGGATCTTCATCCTTTGAACTTCGGGTCTTCACTCTTTAAAATGGATCTTCATCCTTTGGACTTTGGGTCTTCACCCTTCGAAATGGATCTTCATCCTTGGCATTGGCTCTTCACCCTTCAAAATGGATCTTCATCCATTAGACGTTGGGTCTTCACCCTATAAAATGGATCTTCATCCTTTGGACATCGGATTTTCATCCTTGGTCATTGGGTCACTCATCAAAATGGATCTTCATCCTTTGGACTTCGGTTCTTCAACCTTTAAAATGGATCTTTATCCATTGGACATTTGTCCTATATTGGCTTCGGCTCTTCTAGCTGGACTGATCTTTTATCTTTTGCAACTTCAGTCTTTTGAGAGTTCTAATTTTCTTCTTTTTCCATTCTTTTTTGTTCTTCCTTTTGCAAAAAAATTCAGCTATTTTTTAGCAGGCCCTTACATCATCTCCTTCCATCTCCTTTCCCCTGCATGGCAAAATATTAAAAGTGAGTCTGAAAATATTTGTGCATGCATAAACTCAAAAAATTAAAAGGAGAAACTTTGCCCCCTGTGTAGGTTCAAACCAATGATTTTTTCCATGCGGGCTTTGGTTGATGTTTGTGTATTGTCTAGTTCTTTGTACAAGCATGCATTTCTTCTTTCTTTTGCAAAATGACTAGATCTTTCTTAAGTAATGGGCCTTCCATGCCCCCTGATTCCATAACTGCCTATCATTTGCTTCATAGAGTTTCTGTTGTTTACTTTGACAAAGAATAGGAATACAAGACAAAAATGCAGTGTGATATGTTTATGCATGGATGATACTACAGTGGTTCCATCGACTCATAGATTCAGGTGATCAGCTGATTTATTTTTATTTCCCTCCAGATGCTCATTCAAGTCTTACATTGGAATGATAAAAGGCTTCGCATTTATAGCTTTTATCTTTAAGATGTTGAAAACATGAGTAGTGGAGGCCACAAGCAGCAGAGATACATCCATTGCAAATTATGATTCAGCATGCTTGTTGGTAATTTCTTCGCAACCTTGCAAATAATCTTTTATTTTTCCCAATTTATCCTTCGAGGTTCAACGGTTCAACATACTTCCCTTAAGTTGAAGGCTTTGTACGACAAAAACATGATTTTTTTTACATCTTAAAATGATAATTTGGCTTTGTCAAATCAGTAT
Organism: Garcia nutans; assembly: GCA_947685225.1. Lineage (NCBI taxonomy): Eukaryota > Viridiplantae > Streptophyta > Magnoliopsida > Malpighiales > Euphorbiaceae > Garcia > Garcia nutans. The sequence continues at coordinate 14,754,957 of CANTUV010000011.1, read as the reverse complement.
CTGTAACACCCCTATACTCTATATAAGTACTATATATATACCTTGTATACATACAGTACATATATAAAGTATAAGGATATCACTTTTCATTGCAGATTAAAACCTTTACCTTAGTTCCAAACAATAATGTATTTTATTTAAAGAACATTTACAAAATCATTATACTTTTGATGATATTACATATATATAAATTACCTTGGCTTTTCCAAAATTCACTTATGCATATATACATTTTTATCAAAATACAACATAATCAAATTGTACATGTATGCACCACCTTCTAGTTGGTCTCGAAATACTCTTACCCTTCTCATGGCATAACGGTTTGACTCCCAGATCAACCATCTACTCACCTGTGCAATTTATACAACCGTGCTAAGCTCAAAAGCTTAGTGGTACAAATAAATATTATAAACATACATTACAGAAAAATCATACTTCATATATTAACATCATGTATCATCATTTTCTTATCATGTTTTCCCTTTTCAATACACTCTTCATATTTTTCCACTAATCTCATAATTTATATACATATACACATATATCATTACAACAAACCACAATTCAATGGCTTATCAGAACATTCATGAAATAATACTCACAATTTCCATATCCACATACATATTACACATCATATTGTATTTTCATAATCTCATCGTTCAACATAGTTTCTCAAGCCACATTCATTTTCAGTAATTTGCTTATGTATTGTAATCATCTCATTCCATAATTATCATCATATATCTCATAACATTATATCTTATTCCATAATTCACATTAAAGCAAAGACAAGCATGGGCCCAAAGAAACTAAGATGCTATTCAAAGTTCAGAGTTACTGTTTTGGTCCATAATCACATTTATCAAGCACGTAGGTGATATATATATCCATGGATAATGTAACAGACCCAGTCTCTTGGACCTCAACCCGGCTAGACCCTAGGGCCCCAGTATCTTGGTCCTCAACCCGGCTAGACTGTTACAGTTTTAAGGCTTACGACCCGGTCTTTTCACCCCAAAAACATCATATTTCACATTTTTCAGCTGGGCTCGGCTTACGACCCGGTTTTTTCACCTGCCCAGTGATTCATAGGCATGCCACCAAACCAGAACTCTGAAAATTGAATATCATACTAGGCACACAATTAATTCATTTATCTCATTATCAATCTCTTTCACAACTCATTTCTCATTTCATTTCTCATAATCAAACTAGGCAACCATGCCCCAATTATTTCATTTGCATCATTGTAGCCAACAACAATGGCTTCACATCTCATCATTAAGGTATACACAACCAATTGCATTGTACATACATTTTGAAAGATCATTATATATATATTTCACATAAACAATACTTTACTCAATTGCATTGATACATCAACATAATTCACATTATGCATATCACAACATATAACTCATTCATCAACAATGTCTCAAGTAACTTAACACATTTCTCAACTAAATGTGTTAAATCCCAATGTCATATAAATGTATGCAATCAATCAAAATTTGTACTTACCTCAAGAGAAACTCAAACCAATCTAAATTCCTCTTCCAAGAATCCTCCAACACTTGGATTAGGGCAACTCAATCTCTTCAAAACCTAATCCAAAAGTGATCATGCACACTCACTCAGAGATACACATGAGATAATATAGATAAGAACCAACTAGGGCAAAATCTACACATGACACGCTCAACAACACGGGCGTGTCCCTGATCGTGCCCTAAACCAACAACACAGAAGCTTTGACACACTCAGTAACACGTGCGTGTCACTGGACGTGTCATTCATTCTGCCTCACAGAAATATTGACACGCCCAATAACACAAGCGTGTTCATGGCCGTGTCAATTACTTTATCTCACAGTAGCTATGACACGCCAATGACATGGCCGTGTTAATGGTCGTGTCACAAACGTTAAACTCAGCACCGTTGACACACCCAATGACATGGCCATGTCACTGGTCGTGTCAGGCAAAAATCATCCATTTCAAACTCTCATCCATGTAAACACAATCACTCCAAAATCCATACTACAACACCCGTAATCAACATCTTAGTTTATCTTCATAAATCACCTATCAATTCAACACTTATATAACTTCAATATATCATAATAATAATCATTATATACCTCATCCATGTACCAATTACTCAATTCCTCAACTCATTTATACTAAACCCTTACTAAACAATTTCAACAACTCATCATCATCCTCACAAATAACCATATTATCATCATCTAAATACCAATTCAAAACATATATATATATATATATATATACTTCAATCTTTCATTATCATCATCTTCACACACTAACCATATCAAATATAAACTCAATCTATAGAAATAAACACAAGGAAAAGAATACTTGAATTCTTTGCCAAATCTTCAATATCCACCTTCAATTCTCTTAAAGCCCTTATGAATTTGATGTGTATGTGAACAAAATCACACCTTTCTCTCTCTCTCTCTCTCTCTCTCTCTCTCCCATGTTCTAGAGGAAGAAGAAGAATAAGAAATAAAGAAAGAAAATCTTCTCTTCCCTTTTCAAACTTATCTTATATATATATAATAATAATATAATTAAATACCCCTAAAAATTCTCCACCACAATATTTGTCCTTCCCTTTGACTTTCTTTTCTTCTTTTACAATTTTACTTTTCCTACACCAATATATACATCATGTATATGTTGTGTATATGTTGATATATGTATATGTCTTATATATTGTATTTATATTTCCCATATTTTTCAAATACAATATATACATATCATCCTTCATATACATCTATGTCTTATAATATTTTCTTTACATATTTCACCAACATACTCTCTCACAACTACTATTCCAAAGTATATCAAAAATCGGGGTATTACAGTATCATTATACCTTAGGACTCGATTTTCCAAATTAACATATCTATAACATGACAACCCTAGTTGCCATAATAAACTCGAGAATCATTTCCATTTAAACAAGAATTATTGCACTTCAGATAGGTATGTGCACATTAATTGGTTAAAGGTCTCATAAAGTTTAAATATTGTCTATCTCATATGCATGCTTATCCAAACTATCTCCACTAATAGACTCTACCTATCAAGAGAGATCAATAGGTCCTTAATAGGTTTGAAATGGGTCTATAAGTGACATAGTTTAAGTGAAGGCCATTTTGATATTGGAGCTAATGTGATACTGTTGACAAATCTTCACACCACAAACTTCTTGTTGGAGCCATAGACAGTTGGGAGAAATCTTGCTAGACTCCAATTTCCTTCTATCTCCTTGGAAGAAATATAGAACTAATTAAAACGATCTTCATCTATTCCTTTTGCTTTTGCACATACTCAGGACCCATTTTTTTCTTTTTTTTTTCTTTTTGGGTATAACTCTAAAAGGATTGTTCTATTTGCACCATTCTATCCTTTTGACTATGGATGAGTGGAGTAGAGTGAGTTTGCTTCAACAAGGATAAATCATTTGTTGTCCTGATTCCATCTTAATAAATCTATGATATTAGGACTAATTCATGTGTCCTTCAACTACCCTTATGATCTTGACTATGCATTCCTTTGTTTGATCTTCTTGCCTCTTGACCTTAGTGATCATTATATTTGTCATAGAAGTCACAATAGCTAGGGTAGATTATCGGGGTTTACAAACTAATAAAAAACTAGCTAAAATCTTATGAAGGCTTAAAGGAACAATTAGGGATTGATATTTAATTGGATGGATACTAGTTGTTGGCTCATCACAAAATGCCTAGATCGTCTCTCCCTTAAATAAGCATAGTTCAATTTTGCCTCAAAAGTTTTTCAAAGCATGTTCTAAGATCAACTAGGACCTAGACATTCATAATTATGCAGGAGCCCTCTCTAAGTAAGCATACACAACTCATTGCTATAGAACAACTCCCTCGCCTAGTAAAGTCATTAAAATCATGATGCATAGATATATTAACTTGTGATTATCAAGCTACACTCATCATTGGTTGAGCACCAAAATGAAAAAAGACCATGAAAAATTTAATGAAAATAATTTATTCGAACAAACATAATCTAAAAAACATAATTGTTCCAATTAAATATTAAAGAAAACAAAATAGAAGAGCAACATTCAGGCTAAGGGAAGTTTGTTGAGTTTCTTCTCTATTCACATCTTAAGTACTCTCATCTTTGAAAGAGGATAAGACAAAATCATCCTCTAATCCTCTTCCTACCATGAAGGTTGCTGGTGGTGGCATTCTTCCAAATTCAGGCAAAGGATTGCTTTTGGTGTTGGGCTTGTTAGGTTTGGGCAACTTTCCACTGTCAATCAAATTTTAGATCTCATGTTTTAGTCGCAAGCATTTATCTATCTCATGTCCTTGTGTCTGATGAAATTAACAAAAGGCTTCAACATCAAATTTTGGGGGTAAAGGATTCGGCAAGGGTCGAGGAGCCAATGGTTGTAACAATCCCTCTTTCTATAACTTGTTGAAAACCCAAGATAGAGGATTTTCCAATTATGAAAACTACCTTCTATTTCCTTGACCAGTTGCATTAACATTGAATTTCTTATGTGTACTTTGATTGCCAGACTGATAATTCTATTTTGTAGAAAATGGCTCTTCTCTCTTTTCCACTCTTCTATTTGCAAGCCAGCTTGAAGAAAATCTCTAAAATCCCTTATAAGAGTGTCAGATAGTATCTCACGAAGGTTGGGCAGGACAACTCTGACTATTATTCTGATCTGATCTGATTCATTAGGCCTCCTTTTGAGAAGCACGACCTTATTTCCCTATCTCATTATATAGTCCACAAAGTTCTCATTTGGCCTTTGTCTAATGGACTCAACTTCCATTAAAGTAATCTCCAATTCAGCATTATGCCCATATTATTGGATGAAGACCTTATATAGTAAATTCCAGTTCTTTTGAGTACCATCTTCTAAGGTGTTGAACCAAATTTTGACAACAGGGTCCAACAAGAGAATGAAGTATCTTAGAGTTTGAGCCTTAGTAGCTCAGGCAGACTGCATAGCAGTGATGTATTGCTTCACATGGAGATGAGGATTTCCAGTTTCATCAAACTTGGCAAAGGGGGGGCATTTTGAACTTGTACGGGACCTCTTCATCTAGCTCAAACAACTTGTCAACTTCAGACATTTCTTCAGTTTTTAGCTTCTTTCAAATTTCTTTTCCAAATCAGCAATCAACTTTTCAACATCTAAATTTTCAGTCTTTTCCACTGCTGATCTTTCAACAACCTTCGACTCTCTCTTCTTATCTTGAGGATATTAGAAGTATTGAGCCCAGTCATCATGATCATCAACAACTACCTTATCATCATCGAAGGCTACTTCGCCAACCTTAGCCTTCCCTTTGTCCTTTGGTTTCTTTGTGCTGGCAGATGCCTCGATAGTGTTCTCCAAAAGTGTAGCCAGTTGGCTCTTCATGGTCTCAGTTAGGGCCTCCTTCAATTCTTCCATCTTGGCATTGAGAACATCATCCACCATTCTTTGAATCTGTTCAGGATCCATTGCTCTTGGTGAGAAGCTAATTGAGTTGCTACTGGATTCTATGTCACTGGAGTAGTTTGGGTTGTCATACGCTCTTAAACTATTGTACTCCAAGTCTATGAGCCAGAAAGGATCAATGATATGTTATGCAATGTGTGTATGCATGTATGCACAAACAATAAATAAACAAAGATAATTAGGACGTTTCTTCCAACCTTATAACTTCCACACATGAATAGCAAGTCTCTTTTCCTAAGTATATGGTCAACAGAATACCAACATGGGATATTTTATTCTCAAAAAATTTCCTCGGATGGTTTAACCAATAGTTGCATTTTCTAATATAAAAATTGGTCCATGATAATTCCTATTAATTAGGTCTAAATTTGTTGAATCTCAATTAAAATAGCTCTTATGCTATATTGGATTAAAACTAAATTAAGAGGTTTATCATAAATAGATTTCTTATTGAAAAAAAGTAACTAGTGATTCATGCTAAAAACAAGCCTGTAATTAATAATTCTTTGGTGTAAATTAGGCTCACAATTAATTTTTGGCATTTCAAAATTGACATAAATAGTCTGTAATTTCTCTTTGTTATCTTTAATAAAAAATAATTTTGTTGCAAAACCCTTGGGTCATAAGGTAGAAAAAGATTTTTGACCCATCTTGAAAGATTTGAAAATTTGAGATTTTTTTCTTTTAAAGGGAAAAAATTATTTTTGAGCTTACAATATAGGTAGGTCATATTAGAAAAGGAACAAACAAAATAATCCATGATTTAAACCAAGATAAATTAACTATAGTCAAACAACAAGCATTTAGGGTAATACCTAAGAAAAGTAACTAGGCCAATTACATGAGCTTTAGTCTTTAGGTTGAAAAGCTTAGGTTTCCATAGCAAGTATATACCAAAAGGTATAAGGTTGTGAGTGGTTATTCCATGCTTGATCTCCATACCTTAAGTGAAGGTAAGTTACACATGCGTCCTAACTCACGCACATAATGCAATCTGAATGATGCAATGGACAATATCATAATAAGAAAGAATAAAATAATATAAAGACCAATAGAATCAACTTCTCTTATCCCAACTGTGAGCAGAGATTTTTGCCTCCACTCCCATGTGGAATGGTTCTTGCGACTTCGGCACTGTTAGGCTTAGGACCTTAGAGAACACGGGTCTAAACCCAGAGAAAATGGAGTCGCCACCCTGATAGGCCTGGAAAAAGAAAGGGGTGGATGACTTAATTCATAAGGAATTCCCAACCTCCTATTCGATTTGAAAAGTTGGGTATGTGTGGGCAATGTGAGATGATCCAACACCATTATAGTGCCCGATTCATTGAAACAGACTTCCTTTTTAGGTCGTTATATTATAAAATTCTTAACTATAATGATATTATCCATACTATATGCAATCATAAGAATAAATAATCACTTCATTAAAATTACAATGAGTTCAAACAAAATATGTGAATAGGCACCCCTCCATTGATGGAAACATGCCTTTACAATTGTCCAATGTCCAAATGAAAAATAAGAAAAATAGGATACTCACCAAATGGTGGAAACGTATCCTTTATATTGATCCAAAACTTAAAATAAATTAAATTACATGATACTCAACAAATAAGGTACCCATAATATTGAAACATACCTTTTACAATTATTGAAACCAAAATAAACCAATAAAAAAACAATCAATCATCCATCATAAAATATTATAAAACATACATCAAAATATAACATGTATTAATAATCAATTCTATATTAAACAATAGGTGTAAAAACTAGGGTTTTTAATTTTTAAGTTAACATTTTAAGAAATAGAACTTGAGTTTTGGGGTTTAAATAAATTAAGGTTTGGGTTAATTAAGGATACTATGAAGTTGAAATAAATAAATATGGAGTAAGCTACAGGGTAAAGCAAAACAGATTACGTTTGACTTTATAAAAATATGTAATTGAGGTTTTGGTAATTAAACTACTGCATGAAACAAGATTTTGATAATATACTAATATGATGATGTTCTAAAAGATGACTTGCAAATACTGAATAAATAATTTGTATCGAAAAGCTAAACCTAGATTTGAAGGCTCCACCAAGGCTGAATCTTGAACCAAACTTTAAGTCTGCTTGGATCAATTAAAGTGTTGATGGGGTGGAACAATTGTCTTGGCAATTATCGAAAGTTGATTTGTTCTTGCTTCTCTGTTGAATTGTGCTACCTTTCCTTTTGATTCTTTCTTTATTGCTTTTTGCTAGGGTATTTTATGTAGCTCTTTTTGTTGCTGCCAAAAGACCAAAAGCCCAAGTCCCTCTTTCAATCTTTCATTATGTTATTTATAGGCAATTAATCAATCAAAAACCTCGTTATTAATGGTTAAGGAAGTATTTAAAATCTATCCAAATTAAATAAGGTCATGGCAAAATGGACAACGCGCTGGCACATAGGCCTACGGGCTGCGAGGATGTGGCACACAGGCCTGCGGGCTGTCGCATTGTTGGGCGAGGACTGCTGCTGGGCTCACAATTTGGTGCAGGCATGGCTTGAGGTAAATTGGCCCAAGTCAATTTGCTGCAAGCCAAGGCCTGCGGCAAATTGGTTTGCCAAGCACACATTGTTGTTTGTTGTTGGCCGATTCGTCCGATATTTTTATTTTATTTTTTATTTTTATTTTTTTATTATTATAAATAAATATTTATAATTTTTTTATTTTATATATTATGTTAATAAATATAATATTATTAAAATAAATAATAAATGTTATAAAAATTATTTTATACTGTTTTAAATCTTTAAATTTGACTGAATGGCCTTATAATTAGTGTGGGACTAGACTTGGTAAACAAAATAAGGATCTTATGAGTGGGAATTTTTGCCCCCACTCCCGATGGAATGGTTCTTGCGACTTCGGCACTGTTTACACTTGGGGCCTTAGAGAACATGGGCCTAAGCCCGGAGAAAATGGAGTCGCCACCCGGACAGGCCGAAAAAAAGAAAGGGGTGAATGACTCGATTTCTATGGAATCTCCAACCCCTTAATGGGTTCGAAAAGTTGGGTACGTGTGGGGAAGGTGAGAATCAGCCCAGAACCCCCATAATGCCTGGTTCATTAGAACCGACCTCCATTGCATGTCTTAATATTATAAAAGTCTTAATTATAACAATATTATCCATATTACATATAATAATTAAATTAAAGCATCATCATATTAAAATCAAAGTAATGTCCAAACAAAGCAAATAAATGGATACCCATCTGAGGATGAAAACATGTTCTTCCATCGTCCATGTCTAAAACTAAATAGGACACCCACCAAAAGGTGAAAACATGTCCTTTACATTGGTCCAAAAACTTTAAAAGAAAATAAATTACATGATGCTCACGACATAAGGTACCCAAAAATATGGAAACATACCTCTTACAATAGTTTTGAAATCAAAATAAATCAATAAAAGTAAGCAACCATTCATCATAAATAAATCATTCATCAAAGACATCAAACATCAATCAAAATATATAATAAACATTCATCCAAAAATAAAACAGTAAATATATTAAGTTTAGGGGCTCATACAGCAATTAGGGTTTCTAGGGTTTTATGTTTAATAACTAGGGTTTTGCATATACTAGTTTAATTAGTTGAGAAATATTTTAAAGTAATAGCATAGCTACTGGATGTTTAAAAGGTTTAGGGTTTTGGATGTTTTTTATGAAAATAATGCCACTGTGATTTAAAAAAGTAGGTTTGATTAGGGGTTAAAGCAAACAGATTGTTGTTTTGGTTTTTAGAAAGGTGTAATTAGGATTTTAGATTTGAAAAATATGTTTGAATGGCTATTAAAGTTTTAGGGTTTTACGGTTAAGATATTAGGATTTTATGGTTTGAAATCTTGAATCTATAGATTATGATTTTGAATTAAGAATTTAATGCTTTTCCGTGATCAAAGTTGAGTGTGCTTTTAATATTGATTATATCAACTACTTATGTATTTTTAGGTGAAATAAAATATACAAAGCCAAATTTATTATTGAAAGATTAAAATAGCTCACTGAATAAAATTATAACAAAATAGCCACTATGAAGGTTTGAAAACGAAATTAATTAAGATTTAGGGTTTAAATAACTTAGGGTTTATGAAATTATATTTGTGTTGAATGATTATATTATTTTCTTTAATTAAGATCTTAAGTATTGTATGAATTAATTTATGCTACTAACTAAACTAAATTGAAGGAAGAATTAAATAACTAAGGCAGTATGATGATGGTTTAAAAGATGAAGATGATTAATGATTCAATAAACTAAAGTTAGAGCAATTTACCTACGTTTGAAGGCTCTGCCAAATTTGAAGAGATTAAACCAAGCTGTTGCTTGCTTCAGATTTGATTTTGGTTGAGTAAAGCAATCTAGAGATGATTGCTTGTTGCCTTCTTTGATTGCTGTCTCTTGAATTTCTCCTTGCTTGCTGGGGTTTTCTTTTGGGCGAAAGAATTTTTGAGAGTCCCAAGTTTGGTTCCTAATTTCTTTTTTTTTTGAAAGATCTAAGTTCGGTCTCCTAAAGTCCAGATCCCTTTTTGAAGTGTTTTAATATGGTATTTATAGGAAAAAAATCCAAACCTAATTCTAATTGTCTAAGGAAATTAAAACCATTTAGGAAAAAAAATCAAAACCAAATAGAATTCAGTTTTAGAAAAAACTACGCTGGAAAAAATTACACTGGCAAAAGTTGCTGCGGGCTACGGGAGGGCTAGTGAGAATTGCGTGTGAGTAGGCATGCTGGGGAGCAGGCCAGCCAATTCGCAGCAGGAATTTTCTGCGACGAATTGGCTTGTGAATTCCTACGGCGAATTGGCCCAAGCCAATTCATTTTTTATGATAAAAAATTTTCGTCGCCGATTTTTATTTATTTATTTATTATTATTTATATATATATTGAAACTTTACTAATATTACCTTTTTATTTTTATTAAAAATTATAAAAAATAAATGAAAATAAATATTATTTAATTAAAATACTATAAAAATTATTTTGGACTATAAAAATATTAGACCAGACTGGGTCAAAAATTAAGGGTTTACAGTTTGTCCTCTACTTGAGCGATCTGAGACTATGGCAAAAGAGACTGAAAAGAAATGTGATTTTTTACTGGGTTTGGAGTCATACTGGACTTCCAAGGTACATGGTTTGAGTTCTGGACTAAAAAATAATTTGGGTTCTAGACCCGAGCTAGATTTAGGATTTAGGTTCTGTACACGGGGTAAGTTCTGGACTTAAGAACAATTTGAGTTCTGGACCCGAGCTAAGTTCTGGACTTAAGGGTAATTTGGGTTCTGGACCCAAGCTAAGTTCTATACTTAACAGAGATTTAGGTTCTGGACCCGAGCTAAGTTTTAAACTTAAGAGAGATTTGGGTTCTTGACCCGAGCTAAGTTTTGGACTTAAAAATATTTTAGGTTCTGTACCTAAGCTAAGTTTTGAACTTAAAAATAATTTAGGTTCTATGTAATATCCCTATGCATGCCCTAGAAGTTTTGTTGTTGTTGTTGTTGGTTTGAATTGAGAAATGGGAAGAGAATGTTTTTGTATGGTGGTTGGGAAAGAAAAGAGGGTTTAGAGATAATTGTATATGTTGCTTATATGGTGATATATATAACATATAAAGTGGTCAAAATGGAAAGTCAAGGAAAGAGGATATTTTTGTGTTGGTTGTGAATTACTTAAATGGGTATAGATATGACAAAAGCTTAGTTAAATGGATGAGGGTATTATAGTAATTTTCTTTTGGATGGGTATTTAATGCCTATTGACTTTGTGTTTCTTCATCATTTTTTCTTCTTCTTGTTGTTGGGTGGCCGGCTCATCAAAGAGAGAAGAGAGCAAGAGAACAAGTGATGGTTTTGATGATTTCAAGTTCAAAGTGAAGGAAGTTTTCAAAGTTACAAGTTGGAGTTTCAAGGAATTTCATTATTTGGTAAGTTTGCTCTTGTTTACCCTTGTTATTTTTGAAGTTATGCTTGAGTTGAGTTGTGATTTGATGATGGTATGATTAAGTTGCTTATGGTGTGATTTTAAGTATTGATTTTGCTTGATAGATGAGAAGTTGGGTTGGTGTTGGTGATGGAAGAGTAAGAGTTGTGTTTAGTGAAATTGTTTCTGTTTTACAATTAGTAAAGGCTGTGATTTGTATGATTTTTAATTAATTATAGAAAAATGTTTTTGAAGTGAATTTTTGATATGTTGTGTCTCTATGAGTCTAGAATGACTGAAAAATATGTTGATTCGATTTTGGAATGGTTATGAGTTTAGAAAGATTATTTTTATTAGACCTGTTCAAGCAGGTACCTTAACTGAGACAGCTGTATTTCGGGATTTTTAATAAAATGTAGAAAAATCATATCCAATTGAATTTTGGATATGTTGTTGCTTAGTGAGTCTAGTATTTGAGAAAAATAATTTGGAACCACGTTGATTGAATTTGATTTATGGAATTCACAAAGTTCAGAATTGCTGCCAGGATGCAGGGCAATTGGGGCAGTCTGGTTAGGTGAACTATTTGACCAAGATTTTGTGTTCAGTTTGATCTGAAATTTTAAAGGAATGATTTTAAGATACAAAACTAAATTCATTAAAAATTTTATAATTTTTAGTCAAGTAGATTATTTTATACAATTTTTCAAAATAAGGATAAAATGGAGTCTAAAACCAGAATATACTATTCATATGGTCATTTTGCTAATATTCCTTTTGGATTAGGTTGTGAAGAGGTTGAATTGCCCTAATTGAATTGTTGAGATTGAATAATGTTATGTTATGCATTGTGAATGGTAATGTGTTTCATGAGTAATGCACATTGAAATGTTATACCAAAGATGTTATAGTGATTCAAATGAAATATGATTGAAGCATGCATTGATGATAGGATTGAATAATAATGTGAGTGTTTAGATAATGTAATGAATATTGTATATAATGATTGCTTAACTTGCTTGTGAAAAAGAAATGAATTGAAAAGGTATTGATAAGTTTAATGAACGGACCTATCCGTCTCCTGCGGAACCATGCGGACCCAGTGGGTTGGGCAACCGATCTTGGACTACCGATCTGGTAGGAGGAAGGTTCGATATAGTCAGTATTATACGTACCTATTTGCCTCCTGCGGAACCATGCGGACCCATTGGAATGGGCAACCGAACTTGGACAACCGACCTGGATGGGGAAAGGTATGTTACTGATAATGTTATACGTGCCTTTTTGCCTCCTGCGGACCCTTGGGATTGGAGGGCAACCGACCTGGTTGGGAAAGGGTACGTATATAAAGTCATAGTTGTTGGCTATAATGATAAATTTAAATGAGTATAATGAATGGTGCTATTATATGAATATTGATGTGACATTGAACAAAGCAACATATTGAATAAATAATATGCTTTTGATTGATATATGTAATTAATTTGTGACATTGCATTTTAGCATGAATTATCTTACTAAGCCCTTGGCTTAGCGCGATAGTGTTTAATCGCGCAGGTAATAGAGCTGATAGAGTCGAACCCGAGAGTTCATCAAGACCAAGTGAGAGTAGACCTTGAAGAGTTGATTTTGGGAACTTAAAGATCAGAAGAGAATTGCCAATCATGTATACTTCTTTATATTTTGTAAAGTAATGTTTATAATGTAAAAGTATGGATATATTTAAATATGTAATCAAGTGTTTGTAAATATGTACATATTTTATAACTTCCGCTGGGTAATATTTAAATGTATATATATATATATAACTAATATGTTTTGTTTTATAAGTAAATGATCTACTTTTCTATAATGTATAATGATAAGGGTATTGTATCAAGTTTAAAGTGTTTTGAATATTAAGAAAACCGTAGCATCCCTATGTTTGATGCACTTATGCTACATTGTTGTGGTTGTAGTGTGTGGGCATTGGATATGGGGGTGTTACAAGAAGTGTAAATCCTTTTTGCAAGTTGTAGTTGAGGTTATAAGGGGGATTTATTGGAAGTGTACTGAGAATGATTTTGGTTGCATTGGTTTGTGTAAAAATATTTTCAAAAATAAAAAAAAAAAACCAGTTTTGTCGACACTTGGGACTCAATTTTTATGTGAAACTATGGCAAAATTTCTATAAAAATTGGAACTAAAATTTGACTAAGTAAAATTGGTAGCAACATTAGGTTAGTGTGGCGCCTCTACTCAGCTTACACACGTAGGTCGGGAAGGGGTGTTACATTCTAGACCCGAACTAAGTTCTGGACTTAAAAATAATTTAGGCTCTGGACCCGAGCTAAGTTGTGGACTAAAAAATTTAGCTAATTTTTACCATGCCCATATCTTCTTGCCCCCTGCGTGTAAAAATATTTTAAAAGTGCAAAAATATTTATATACACGCAAATATCTGAATGATTGAATTGAATAATTGGGTTTCCTATTTATTCACTGTATAGTTACTGATTATGCACTATTCATTTACTATTTGTAAATAGTCATTTACTATTTATCAATAGTAATATTTACTTTTTTTAGCCTTTTTTTCTTCACGAGAATACTATTTTTCTCTTTTTTATTTGTCTTTTTCCTTTGCAATTTTTCTATATAAACCTCGGCTCATTTCTTCATTTCATCCATACTCATACATTTTTTATATCAGAGAGTTTAGAGAGTTTAGCATAGAGTTGAGGAGAAAATACATTCTTCAAGATCAGGAACTCGATCTAATACTGAGTTATTGGAGTTTATTCGGCAACATGAAAATGGAAATATAAGTCTACTAGCCGGGATGCAGCTTCATCGCAGTTCAAATCAAAAGACCATGGTAATCAATTATTTATTTTAACAGCAAATTATTTTCATTTTTGTGTTTTTTTTCTTTCTTTTGTTTTCTTTCTTTTTTGTTTTTTGTTGTTGTTTTTTTTTGTTTCTTTTAAGATTTATGAAAAATAAATTAATTAGATGAATATATTTAAGAATTTAACAAACAAGTAAATAGATAGACTAAAAATAGAACATAAATAAATTTAGTCTAAAAATCAGTGGCATTGATATGATGATATACTTACCCTGTGTTAACTTACCTGGCTCCGTGTTAGCATGATCGTTGCGTTATCCAGGGCGGAGGGTGTGTCTGTAAAGCCTGACAATGGTATGATGTAGCACCTTCTCGGGTAAAACGGATTATCCGAGATTGCAGTTTTGAAAGCTTTATCTTGCAATTACTATCCGAGGAGTGTCCGATATACAAGAGTGTAGTTCAAGCATTATAAGAGCGGTGGATGGACACGACCCATACTTTTCACCTACCTATAGGAGAAATGACCATTGGCCCAATCGATTATACGGCCATAACTGGTCTCCGGTACTATGGCCTTCCGGTCCCTCTTACCAATGATATTCTAACATTCGAAGAAGTCCAACAGTCGGTATGGAACCATCATTTAGAGGGTCTTTCAAGGTAAAAATTGAGCCAATTCGGAGTTATTAGATGAGCTATGGAGGACGGGTTCATAGGGAAACAGCCAAGCAATATGCTCGAGGATTTTTATTGTATTTGTTCGGGTCAACCATTTTAGGCAACACCGAATCTGCCATCCATTTATCGGTGTTGAGGGCCCTTACTGATATGAGTATGGTATCGCTTTATGGCTGGGGTGAAGCTAGCCTTGCCTGTCTTTACCATGGGCTTGATAAATTTTGCAGAAATAAGAAGTCTTTTGTTGGTTTTATGGTGGTTGACGAGACTCTTCTTCCACCAATGTCAATTCCATTCTTATTCTTGCATGAATTTGATTTTTATTATTGTTATAGGCTTGGGCATATGAGCATAATCTTGTGAGGGTGCCTGGCATTTCCCGAGAGAGAGTCGGATATTCGAGATTGAATTTTTTATTGTCAGATCGTGTAGAAGTTTCCGGCTCTCACCATGTGCACACCTAACGCTATCTCTTGAGTTGCTTAACCTAGGGCCAGGTAAAATAGCATTAGTATACTTTAAAATTTATATAAAAGTTCACTTACCTTATGTCATTTTGTAGGTTAATTTGGCCTGGTGGAACACAGAAGAGCGGATGAACTGGACTTCCTCAATGAATGCGCATTGCCCTTTCAACATACTCACTGAGTCATTGCCGGCCCTGTGTCCAGTGGCTGGTTTCTTGGAGAGAGTGTATGAGTGGTTTCTTGGTCCCATGCAATGGAGGATCCCGATGCGTTGCCCGAAGTATACTTTAAATATCACATTAATGTTAGAGAATGCATGATGGTTGGCTCGGCACGATTATGATGTTGAAACCTTTCTCTATCGACCGGGTGCATCTTATATCCAGTTTATTCGAATAGGGCTCTTAAACTTTAATGTATTTCCTATCGGTGTACGAGAGATTCTCGAGGAAAATGAGGATAGAGATGAAGAGTAGTATCACAGAGAGGGAAGAGAGTCTGTCTAGCATCTCGGGGCTAGCACTTCTCAGGTAAACTTTTACTATTTTTCCATTGCAATCGCTTCTTTCTTAACTTGTTTTGACTTTTTTAATGATTGTTGCAGGCTGCTGGCTCATTTGGTCATGAGGCTGGACCTTCTTTTACTGCTCCTCCATTTGCTCATTCTAATCAATCGGAGATGCCATCTTATCCACAGGGCATTGATATGAATTACCCGGTAGGTTTTCTTTTTCCATGATAATTTATGCTATATGTATGCATGATTATGTATGCTCTTACTCTTTTTCTTTCTGGCTCACAGTGGATGCTTGAGGAACAAAACAAGAAACTTTAAGAAGAGTTGGCTGCTAGTCGTCAACAAGTTGTCCGTTTTGAAAAATTATATCACCAGTCAGAGCAAGATTTTTTAGACTTCCGGTTTCAGGGGATGAGAGATCCTGGTGCTTCATCATCTAGAGGCCCCCAAGCTGATGACCATGAGATCCTTTTGTCTACTTCAGATGAGGACCATTACAGATCTAAATCCCAATGTAATAGAGATTCAGGTACTCCTACTTTGGGCGGACTCAGGATGGGTGATCTGCCTCCTTCTTCAATAGGCGATGACTTTTTTAAGGCTTTGTTTGATCATGATCCACCACTTCATTCTTAGTGATGTATCAGTATTGTATGAATTGAGTATAATGATAATAATAATAATGATATATAATTTTTATTTTTACTGCATTTTTTTGTTTTTTCCTATCATCATTATTACTATGATACAATTTAATATTTCAACAGTATCACTATCCTACAAAAACAAAGGCAATGCGGCAATTCAAGATCCTTTTGTCACTAATTCCCTATCCTCGCGCATCTCGATCTCACACTTTTTCTTGTCAATTTTGGAATAGCACAATCATCCCATATAAATCTCTTTTCTAGCCATGATTTCATACAAAAACCAGGAAATTTTCTACTTCAACGTAAAAATTCCTTTTATCAATTCCAATTTTCCTTTAGCCGTTAACAATGACCGAACTCAATTTAAATAAAATAAAATGTCTATTTAAAAATATGAATTCCATTCATTGGAAACAAATATCTTGGTCAAAAATCAATACTTTGAAGTGTTTCCAAAATGTTAAATTGGACCATTCTTTTTTACATGCCATGGCTTCTTTTTGGAATGTGAATTCTAGGACATTTAAAATTAATGGCTATGAAATATGTCCCTTGATTTAAGAATTTGAGGCCATCCTTGGATATCTAAGCAACCAACAAATGGCGTTACCTATATTGATTTCCAAGACTCAACAAAAGATGCAAATGTTATTTCAACTTTCAAAGCCTGAAGTTCTACAGTTGATAAGAGGTGAGAAAATTCTGCTTGGTCCCTTAATTGACTTTTGCCTTTCTCATTTGGCTCCTACTAAGGCGTGGGAACGCATGCTTTGTCTATGCTTGCTTGGTCAATTCTTGCTTATTTCTTCTGATGGCAATATTGATCCATGAGTATTGGATATCATGGACCAAATGGAAGGAGGCTTATCGCTGATACCCGTGATCTTAGCCGAGACTTTAATTGGATTAGACCAATATAAATCAGGATCGTCAAAGAGATTAGCCAGGAGTCCCTTGTTGCTTCAGGTAATTACCTAAATTGCCCTTTCGGGTTTTTAATTTAGGTTTTTCTTCTCTTCTTCTTTTTTATTGCTCTAATTTTTGCCTAGTCCGCCCATGCGGATTTTCGAAACTAGCGAGTTGTCCTAATTTTTGCCTAAGCTGCCCTTGCGGTTTTTAACTTAGTAGACCCCTTCTTTTATTATATTTTATATTGCTCTAATTTTTGCCTAGTCCACCCATGTGGGTTTTCGAAACTAGCGAGTGGTCTTAATTTTTGCCTAAGCTGCCCTTGCGAGTTTTCAACTTAGCGGACCCCTTCTTCTTTTTTTAATTTTTAATTTTTAATTTCTCCTCACAGAGTTGGCTTCAAGAGCATCTCTGTTTGCTTGATACTCCATCTATGGATTTTGTCAGATACCTGCCATGACATCATTCTGCTAGAAAATTACTCCATCCTGCTTCTTCGTATGTTGACTGAGTTGATGGATCCACTCACGCGCTGAAGTCAACATCCGTTGGTTAGTACCTTGGTGGAAGATTTCTCGTATCACCATGTGGACATACTTGATGTATGTTCCTCTTGCTGCTCTTCATCGAGGTACTTGCTATGATTCTCGCTGGCTTGACCGTCGGTATGGAGCTGAGCCTCGAGGTTCTGAATTCACTCCCAATTTAGACATGCCTCGTCTGACTGAAGCCTACTTGGATCGGCTGAAGCAAAGCTGGCCTGCACGTTACACTTATCGTCTGCCATAGATTTTACATTTGTCAATTTCTTTAAAAAATGTATTGTTAGGATGAAAAAATAATAAAAGTAATAATAAGAGATTGTGAGCGGGGATTTTTGCCCCCACTCCCGGTGGAATGGTTCTTGCGACTTCGGCACTGTTTAGGCTCGGGACCTTAGAGAACATGAACCTAAGTCTGGAGAAAATGGAGTCGCCACCCGGACGGGTCGGGAAAAAGAAAGGGGTGGATGACTCGATTCCTAAGGAATCCCCAACCCCCTAATGGGTTTGGAAAGTTGGGTACGTGTGAGGAAGGTGAGAAATGGCCCAGCACCTCCACAACGCCCGGTTCATTGGAACTGGCCTCCTTTACAGGTCTTAATATTATAAAATTCTTAGGTATAACAACATTATCCATATTACACACAATAATTAAAAGAAAGCATCATTATATTAAAATCAAAACAAGGTCCAAGCAAAACAAATAAATGGACACCCATCCGAAGATGGAAACATGCCCTTTCATCCATGCCTAAATAGGACACCCACCAAAAGGTAGAAACATGTCCTTTACATTGGTTCTAAAATAGAAAAGTAATTTAAATTACATGACTTTAACTATTGAGGTGCCCACCAAGTGGAAATATACCTCTTACAACATTTAAAAATCTAAATAAATTGATAAAAGTAAATAACCATTCATAATAAATAAATCATTCATCAAAGGTACCAAATATCAATAAAAAGTAAACATCCATCCATGATAAATAAAATAAACCAAGCATTGAATTTGAATAAATTAAAGCATAAGAAATAAAACCAAGCATGATCAAATATGGAATTGAATAAGGTAAATAAAAATCCAAATTATAGCTACTATTTCCATTTAGGGTTCTTTATCTCATGTGTTAAGGTTTTGGAATTCATAAAATTAAGCTACTATGACTTTTTTATGGAATTAAAATAGATTAAGGTTTTATGTTTTAAAAGGTTGGTAATACACTTTGATTAAACAAATTAAGGTTTGAATGGTGAAATCATGAAACTAGGGTTTTAGACACTTTAAAATACTTTGATTTATGATTTTCGGTTATTGGGTTTCTAAGCTACTGTGTAAATTTAATCTATTTATGGTTTTATAGCTTTTAATGTTTTAAAAGGATTAGGGTTCATAAAAATTAAGGTTTAAAGTTTTAAAAGGATTAGGGTTCATTATTTTGAATTTTGGAAGTTGAATTTGGGTTTAGTATTTTTAGAATTTAGGGTCACGGGTGGTGAATTAATTTTTAGGAATTTGGAAATCAATTTGATAATTTCATGAAGTTTTATGAATTTAAACAAACAAATTAAAGTTTTTATAAGTAGAAAAGATGTTTTTTAAGGCTTTTTGAATGAAATAGAACCTACTTTAAAATTTTAAAAGAAACAGAATTTAAATCTTAGTTTTGTTGAAAAATATGTTCAATTAGAGTTTTAAGATTTTTAAGAAGTAAAAATAACAATTTTAAGCCTTTTGGAAGATAAACCAACGAAATAAATCTTTTTTGGCTTTAGAAAACTAAATTAAAGTTCTAAGATTTTAACTTTTGAAAAACACAAAATCCTAGTTTTAGCTATTGTGAAAAAAAATAAAGAAATTAAAATTTCATACCTTCTTTTGTAAGTTGCACCAAAATTGCTTCTTGGATGAACAAGCTCAAAAGACCAGCCTTTTTGCCTTTTTAATCCCTTAAATCGTGTTTCTGCTACTTTAAAATCAATTGAATTCAAGCTTTTCCTTTATGAATTTGGATTTTCTTTTTTTCCTTGTCCATCTCGGCCTCCCTTTTTTAATTGCCTTTGGTCCTTATTTATAGTGGTTTATTCCTAATTAGTTAAGGTAAGTAATATTAATAAATAAACAAATAACCGAAACCTAATTGAATTAGGTTTCGAAAAATTTGCGTTGGAAAAAATTGCACTGCCGAAAAAATTGCCGCAGGAAAAATTGCGCTGGCAAAAAAAATCTGCCGCAGTTGGCTGCGGCAGCGCGCGTGGAACGGGCTCGTAGCCATTTCGCAGGCAGAAAAATTCTGCATGTGTAACACTTCTATACCCTGTATACGTACCAAGCATGCTTGAACGATCGTAATATACGTATACTGAATATAGAAAATGCCACGATTTAAAAAGACACAACAAATATCTTTGTAAATAAGTGAAACCAATCTCAAACAAATAAAAGAAATCCAAAAGACACTATATACAAAATGTTTAATAATTCACAACGGAAGTTATTACAAATATGTTATAAATCAAGGTTTACAAAACATAGAATATATATACATGATTGGCAGCTCTTCTCCGATCTTTAAGTCCCAAAATAACTCTTCAATGTCTACTCTCACTCGGTCTCGAGGAGCTCTCAGGTTCAACTCTGTTACCTGCGCGATCAAACACTATCGCGCTAAGCCATCGGCTTAGTAGTACAAAATATATCAACATTATACTTTAAGGCAAAATAATGTTACACATCTAAATCTTAAAGTTAACATGACCCCTTTATATTTCATAAAGCATACATATAGAAGCACATCACATTACCACATCATATTAAATTCAATGTCATAACAATATGCATATTACATCTTCATAGTTCCATTGATTTTACCATTCAAGAATCACATTATATACAAAGACAAGCATGGGCCCAAAACACACTAATATGCCATTCAATTTTCAGAGTTAATGCTTTGGTTTTGTTATCACATTTATCATTATCATAAACCCAACTAGGCTTCAAGGATTTAGGTTCAACCAAGCTTCAAGGGGAACAAAGCATGCTAAGTATCAACCCAACTTGGCTTCAAGAACCAATCCAACCTGGCTTCAAGGGTTGTAACATCTCAATTAGGCTTCAAGGATCCAATCCAACCTAACTTCAAGAGAATGTTACCAATAGGCATGCCACCAATAACAAAACTCTGAAAATGAATAACACATTAGACACACAATTCATTTATTGTTTCATTCTTACATCTCATCATCAATTAGGCAAACATGCCTTATGTTCTTCCAATAGAATCATCATAGCCAAACACAATGGCTTCAAATCACATTTGAGTTATCATAGCCAATTACAATGGCCTCATATCATATTATATCTCAAATCATATTATTCATATAGCATCATTGATACAACATTTCAAAGTACATTATTATTGAAATGTACATAATCAAACACATTAAACATCAATTAAAAATGATCATCATTGATATATATATATACACACATATATAATTCACCTTATCCTTAAATTTAGAATCCTCAATACACATTTGTTTAAGTCATCTTTGTTTTAAGTATATTCAAAGTGAAAATACAAAAAAATCTTGGAAGGATTCAACAATGTGAGAAAAGCAAGAAACAAATCACAGTAAGGGACACCCTCAAGAGACACGGCCAAACTTGTGGCCGTGTCTCTCAACCAAAAGCAATAGAAGCAGACATGGGCAAGGGACACGGCCGTGTCCTCTCCAAAAATCACCAAACACGGCCAAATTTCCATAGACTTGGCCGTGTCTCTCAAAAATATTTTAGGTTGGCCGTGTCTCTTCCTTGGTTTGGCCGTGTCTCTCATGTATACAAACCCTAACTATGGCCAACTCTCTTTTGATTGAATAAAAACACAATATACACAACATAAACACATTCAAATGAATGTAATCAAAGTCATTAGCTCTTATTTTGCATGTTTAACACAATATTCACATTAACCACACATCAACAATCCATTTAATCATCTACCATTTCAAAACCCTAAAAAAACCAAACATCACTTTTAACTTATCATCTTTCAACCAAAACCAACATCAATCCAACCTTTTTAACTTATAATCAATCTCAACACTTATAAACTCATCTCAAACATACCTATTCATAATCTCAACACATCACAACCCATCTCAAACATAACTTCAAAAATAGCAAAGATAAACAAGAGAGTACTTACCTTAAATGAAGAAATTTCACAAATCTCCAACCAACTCCTTTGATTTCTCCTTCAATTTGATTCTAGCATCAAGAACACTTCTCTTGCTCTCTCCTCTCTTGAATAGCCGGCACACAAAGGAGAAGAAAAGAAAATAATCACAAGTCAAACTTCTCTTCTTCTTTAAATATCCACCAAGCAATTCTAACAAAGCAATTACCTAAATGTCCTCACCAATTTAACTTAACCTTTATCACTTATATGCCCATTTAAGTAATTTCACATGTCACAAATAAATATCCTCTTCCATTGACCATCCCTTTTGACTAATGTATATGTTATGTATATAACCATATACCCAACATATACACTTTCTCTCTACACATTTCTTTCCTTTTTAAACAATACATAAACATTCTCTTTCCAATTTCTTTTCTCTTACACATCAACATATACATTCAATCTAATTAAAACAACAATAATATTCAAAACTTCTAGGGCATACATTGGGATATTACAGCATGAGAAATAGCTGGCAGACAGAATTTTTCAGCGAGCCTGTGCCCACGGGCCCATGCTCAACGATTTTTCCGACTTTGATTTTTATTTTTATTTAACTTTTATTTGTTTATTTCTATTTTTTATTAATAAAAATTAGATACTAAAGCAAAAATTATTTAATAAAAATTATTTTGGACCAATTACACAACAAAAATCATTTTAGACTAAATAAAACATATTGGACCTGATTGGGTCAAAAATTAAGGGTCTACAGAGATGTTTCTTTTCCTTTTATAATTTGTCATCACCTTTTGCTATTGTGTTTATTTATTTCATCCATCTCTGGTCAAATACTTATAACAGTGCACATAGAACAATTTTAATATTAATTATGTTTTATTAAATTGGGGAACAACCAAACATAAAGCCACCATACACAAGATCACTCCTGTTGCCAACTAGCACTTTTAGGCTTTCTAATTGACGATTTTCTCTCATTTAGCCCTAATTGTTGCCTAGCCCGCCCTTTCGGGTTTTTGGAACTAGCGAACTGCTCTAACTTTTGCCTAGGCCGCCCTTTTTGGGTTTTTAACTAGCTAGCTGATAAGAGCATTTTTTGTACTTGTTTTTAGTATGATTTTTATGTATTTTTAGTTAATGTTTCATTTGATTTTTATTTAAAGTTTGTTTTAAGTGTTTGTTTTTAGGTTAAAGTGCAAAAACTCCCTTGGATGATCAAAAAAATGAAGAAAGAGCATAAATCAAGCAAGACATGGCCAAGCCAAAGCAAGCTTGGCCGTGTCACTCAAAAGAAGTGCAAGACAGTAGCTGACACTGGGAGGAGACACGGCCAAGCCACTGGCCATGTCTCACCTAAAGAACAAAACCAAGAAACCAAAGAAATGAAGGCAAAAGCTGACACCATCACATTACACGGCCAAGCCACTGGCCGTGTCACAGGAAATGGCCAAAAGCTTAAATGGCCAGGAGCTTGGCCGTGTCACCCATTGGAAATAAAGAAAAGAATTGACAAAATGAAGAAACAGAAGGTGACACACCCACATGACACGGCCACAAGCTTGGCCATGTCACTTCTTGAAGAACAAAGAAAAGAAAGAAAGAAAAAGAGGCAGTAATGGACACGGCCAACTAGCTTGGCCGTGTCCCAAAGAGAAATGAGAGACACGGCCAAGCCACTCATGGCTTGGCCGTGTCACCTATAAAAAGTTGAATTTTCTTGCATGAGATGGGAGACAAGTGAGGGACAAGGACTTTGCTTTTGCCATTAAAGAAGAGAAAAGCTGGCCTAATTGATGAAAAGAAATATTAAACAAGGAGAAGGTGGGAGACAATGGAGGGTGGTGTGAGTTGGAAGGTATGAGTTTTGAGCTTTGAATGATTTAAAAAGAGAAGAAGAGGAAGAAGAGGATGGTTTTTGGAGGAGACAGAGGACAGACTTGGAGAGGAGGAGGCTTGGGCATACACGTTTTGGGCAAGGAGAGAGTGACACTCTCCTTGACTCTTTATCTTCATCCTCCATTTCTATCCTCTCCACCATCTCCATCTTCCATTGGCAAGCTCTTGAAGGTTGAAGAAGCTTCATTGAAAGGGTTGGTGACTTGAGAAAGCTCCATTCCATTTTGCAAAAGGGGAATCAACCATTGAAGAAGACTTGAGCTCTTTATCATACACCCAAGTGGAGCTAGGAGGAAGACTAGTAATCCTACTCTTGGCATCTTCACAAAGGGGTTTTGCTATTGTCTCTTTCAATTTATTTTAATGTTGTTATTGTTGTTGTTGTATTATGAGTATTAAACATGAACTAACTCATTCTCTACCTAGATATTGATGAACCCTAGCTTATTTGTATTGATTGAATAATTTTAATTGATGGAGTTGTTTTATTCTTATGATGCTTAATGATTTATTTCCAATTGATAATAGCATGCTTATTGATTGGTTGCAATTTCATATTATTGACTTGAGAAAGCTTGATATGAATTGAATACTCATAAGGGTTAAGGATTGATTGGAGTACTAGAGATAGACTTGCAAGATCCTTTGGTTTATAGTTCCTTGTTCATAATGCAATATTTATTTAATTGTGTTTGAGAAGAGATTCCAGCATTCTACTTAGTGATTAGGGGTTAATTCACTCGAGAGAGGTTTTAGTCTAATTTAGAGGAATGCCAATTCAACTCTATTATGTGATTTAACTGAATTCATATTCATAAATATAATTGTGGCTAGGGGGATTTAATATTTGGATAGTATTTTTATCATCAAACCTTTTTACACAACAATCAACTTCTCTTTACCTGCATTCATTAAGTTAGTTGTCTTTAATTATAAAACATCAAAAAAAAAACTATTAATTTGCTAAACAATAGTTAAGATGTGCACTAGTACTTGACCTTGTCCTCAGTGGAACGATAACTCACTTACTACTTTATTACTTGGGCGACCCGTGCACTTGCGGTATTGCTATAGCATTAGGTTTCAATATTAGTAATATAATCAAGACTGTTGATTTAGTTTTATTTTCATCAAGACTGTTTGTTTGTTTTCTTTGAATTTTTTGTTTGTTATGTTTGAATTTGTTTTTAATTTAATTGTTTGTTTGTTTTCCTTTAAATTGTTAAGTGTACTTTTTGTTGTAAAGATGCAGTTTTCGCAGTGCGGGGGAGTTTATGATAGGGACTATAATTCTAACATGGTATGTGAAGCATGTGGCAATGCAGGACATAGTGCTAATACATGTTCATTTGGTTTCAAACGACACCAAGAATGGCACGAAGAAGAATATGACTACCAAAGTTTCCAGCAAATGGGTGGTAATGACTTATATTCCAATTCTTATAATCCAAACTGAGAAAGCAACCCAAAATTTTCTTGTGAAAATCAATAGTACATTCCACCTCAATAATTTTTTCAGCCTTACCAAGGAAGTTCTTACTTTCAAGAACAATTTTCAAACCAAAATCACCTTAAGGAACCCACTTTGGAGGAAAGATTGAATGCCTTCATTCAAGATACTGAGAAACATCAAGCTCAATGCAAGCAATACATTGTGGAAGATAATTTTAGGTTTGAATCTTTGCAAGAATCATGGAAGAGGTTGGAAACTCAAGTTGGGCAGCTGAGACATCAACCCCAAGCACACCAAAAGGAAGAGTCTCCTAGCTAATTGGAGCAAATCCAAGTAATCACAAATTTGATGAGTGAACAGGTAATATATAACAATTTTTGCGATTCCTTTGATGCAGGGACTAATCAAGAAGAAAATGGCGAGGAGATACATTCCAACATAGAGGAGTTAAGTCAAGAAAAGGAGGAGGAGAATTTGGAGGCATCAACCTCACCCAAGTTGCCTAAAACTTCTGATCCTCATAGGCCATCAAATCCATTTCCAAGTAACTTGACGGATGAGAAGCAAGGTATGCAACTTTCTGACATCTATAATATGCACTCCCAAGGAGAAAGTAAAAATAAGCCTGAGATGGGTATGCCCTTAGAAGAAGAACATGAAATGCCCAATTTAGAACTTCAGGAGTGTAAGCGAATTTTAGATGTTGAGGTTGTTGAGAGGGGACTTGACATTGTTAAAGTAGATGAAAAAGTGATTCAACCAGCCTTGGTTGAACTTCAAGAGTCCCGAAAAATCATCCCTTCTACTTTTGGTGGTAAAGAAGAGCAGAAATCTGATATACCCATGTTGCACAAAGATAAAGATTATTACCACGTCCCTAAAGCACTGGAGGATCACCCCGAGGCGACCTTCATATGTCCCTTTGAGACATTTTCTCTTCAAGGAATACTATTTAGGGGTTGTCGTACATCGGATACATTTCAAAGTTACATGTTGTTCATCCTCTCAGTCATGGGCTACAATTGCATTATGGGTGGAAGGAGCCCTACATATCACATATGGAAATGATGGAAATCAGGTTTCATCTGAACTCTCTATTAGTTTATGGATGCTCACATTGAGGACAATGTGAATTTTTAAGTGTGGGGTGCATTTTGTATTTTTACTTTTAAGTTATTTTTTTTTAGGTTTAGTTAATGTTTTTCTTTGAATAAATGAATTTTGGAAAGTTCAATTGTTATAAACATTGTTGATAGATGACTTTTGAATTTTTGAAGCATGAATTTGAGAATTGAGAAGAATTGGTGCTTATTGTCAATTTTGTTGGTTTTTCCTTGCATTACCTTTAACCTAGTGAGAAATTGAGCCATTAACTCATTATTCTTTTTGTGTGAACATCTTTGATTGATGAATTGCTAGAACTTGCTTTGACATGCATTTTGAGACTGCATAAAAATTTCAATTAGGCATCAAGATGATTAAGGTAATTAGGTGAACCCACTTTGGCTTAAAAAGACCAACCCTACATTCAACCTTAGTTAGCCAATTTTGAGCTTATTTTATTTTTCATTTTCTTTCTTTTTCACAACACCATTAGCTTGAACCTTATTATTTTAACTCTTACCCTTTCATTAGGTCAAGAGCATTTTAAGAGAGTTTATGATCGAGTGTTGTGTCGAATTAAGTGTGGGGTTAAATTTAGTAGGTTTAAGATTGCAAATTATTATCTTCTTTAATTGCAAAAACGTAAAAAAAAAAACAAAACAAAAATAAAAAAAATATCTATATATATAAAAAAAATCAAAAGAATAATAGAAGTTTTTTTTTCTTATGGTTGGAAAATGTTTGGGAATAATCATTGCAAGATGTAATAAGTGAGTTCCCTTGAAAAGTTCTTTAATATCAAGGGGTAGATAAGAGGAAGGTGTTTTAGGATCGTTAGGTTTTACATATGATCGGTTACTTCATTCTTGAAGTGCTCTTGAACTTAATGATTAAGCTCACATTTCCTAAATGTCATGCCTCTACCTTAACCCCATTACAACCCAATAAAAGACCTTTTGATTGATGCTTGATTGTAATTAGGTAGTGGAGATTTGATTGATAAGCAAGCCTATGGCGATAATCTTTCATTGATTGTTATGAGTGTAAACACCACCATGATCAAACACTTTTAATAGTTGGCGGGGAGTAACAATATTGGTTATGCATGGAAAGCCACTTAATTGCATTGGTATCGATTTTGTTCGATTTGATATTGATTGCGAATTTAGGGATAGAGAAGTATTGATACATTTTTATAACTCTTGAACTTGACAAATTTTTCGTGTTTAGTTTGTTTCGATTTTAGCCTTGCTTGGGGACAAGCAAGGAATTAGTGTGGGGTATTTAATAAGAGCATTTTTGTACTTGTTTTTAGTATGATTTTTATGTGTTTTTAGTTAATGTTTCATTTGATTTTTATTTAAAGTTTGTTTTAAGTGTTTGTTTTAGGTTAAAGTGCAAAAACTCCCTTGGATGATCAAAACAATGAAGAAAGAACATGAATCAAGCAAGACATGGCCAAGCCAAAGCAAGCTTGGCTGTATCACTCAAAAGAAGTTCAAGACAGTAGCTGACATGGCCAGGAGACACGGCCAAGCCACTGGCTATGTCTCACCTAAAGAGCAAAACCAAGAAACCAAAGAAATGAAGGCAAAAGCTGACACCATCACATTACACGGCCAAGCCACTGGCCGTGTCACATGACATGGCCAGGAGCTTGGCCGTGTCACCCATTGGAAACAAAGAAAAGAATTGACAAAATGAAGAAACAGAAGGTGACACACCCATATGACACGGCCAAGCCAGTGGCCGTGTCACATGGCACGGCCACAATCTTGGCCGTGTCACTCCTTGAAGAACAAAGAAAAGAAAGAAAGAAAGAGAGGCAGTAATGGACACGACCAACTATGTAACTCCCCCATACTCTATATAAGGACCACACATATAGCTTGTATACATGCAGTACGTATATAAAGCATAAGAATGTCACTTTTCATTTTAGATTTAAAGACATTTCCTTTAGTTCCAAACAATAATACATTTTATTTAAAGAACATTTAGAAACTCATTTATACTTTTAAATGATAATACATATATATAATGATCTTGTCAAAATTCATTTATACATATGAATATATTTTGATCAAAATACAACACATTTAAATTGTACATGTATGCATCACCTTCTAGTTGGTCTCGAAATACTCTTACCTTGCTCGTGGCATAACGACTTGACTCCAGATCAACCACCTATTCACCTGCGCGATTTACACAACCGCGCTAAGCTAGAAAGCTTAGTAGTACAAATAAGTATAATAAACATATATCACAGAAAATCATACTTATATATATTAAATTCATGTATCATTATTTTCTTATCATGTTTTCCTCATTTCAATTACACTTTTTATATATTTCTACCAATCTCATAATTATATTCATACACATACACATCATTTCAACAAATCACAATTCAATGACTTATCAAAACCTTCATGAAATAATACTCACCATTTCCACATCCATATACGTTTTACACATCATATTATGTTTTCATAAACTCATCATTCAACATAGCTTCTCAAGCCATATTCACTTTCAATAATTTACTTATGTATTGTATACATCTCATTCCATGATTATCATCATATATCTCATAACATTACATCTCATTCCATAGTTATCATCATATCTCTCATAACATTATATTTCATTCCATAATTCACATTAAAGCAAAGACATGCATGGGCCCAAAAGACACTAATATGCCATTCAACTTTCAGAATTAATGTTTGGTTTAATTATATCATTTATCATTATCATTATCCCAACTAGGCTTCAAGGATTAGGTTCAACCAAACTTCAAGGGGAACAAAGCATGCTAAGTATCAACCCAACTTGGCTTCAAGAACCAAACCCAACCTAGCTTCAAGGGTTGTAACATCTCAATTAGGCTTCAAGGACTAGACCCAACCAAGCTTCAAGGGGAGTAAAACATGTTAAACTTCAACCCAACTTGGCTTCAAGGATCAAGCCCAACCTAACTTCTAGAGATTGTTACTATAGGCATGCCACCAACAACAAACTCTGAAAATGGAATAACACATTAGCCACACAACTCATTTATTATTTCATTATCAATTTCATTTTCAATTCACATCATCATCTAGGCAAACATGCCTCACTTAATTCAATAGAATCATCATAGCCAATCGCAATGGCTTCACATCTCATTTGAATCATCATAGCCAATCACAATGGCTTCACATCTCTTTTGAATCATCATAGCCAATCACAATGGCTTCACATCTTATCATATCTCAATTCACATTAAAGTAATTCATCATTAAAATGTTTATCATAACAAATTGCATTGCACATACCTTTTTAAATGATCATCATAGCTTTCACACTATACAAATCATAACATTAGTCACAATGTATTAACAATATAGTAAATTACTTAACACATTTATAACTAAATGTGTTAAGTCTCAAAATCATGTAAAAGAATGCATCCATGTAAGTTTGTACTTACCTCAAGAGCAACTCACATCAATCTATACACTTCCTTTTCCAAGAATTCTTCACATCTAGGTTAAGGTAACTCAACCTCTTCACAACCTAATCCAAAAGGAAGAATACACACTTACTTATAAATACACATGAATTCCAATCCACTTATTCACCTATTAGTCTCATACTAGACCCATAGATCACAAATTACAAACCAATACCCTTATCAAAGTCCCCACGGTCGTGGCCTCACAACCCCACCGCCGTAGGTTACTAATCGAATCTGCCCACTTTTTTCTAAACTCCCACGGTCGTGTCCCTCACTTGCCATGACCGTGGCACTCATTTGCCACGACCGTGGCATCCATTTTGCCTCTGTTTCGGACCAAACTCATGTATTTTGTATTTTTAACTTCAATAAACACAAACATATAGAAATCCAAGATAATAGTTGATCAAACTCATCACATACATCAATTACCAATTAACCTAACACTTATATAACTTCAACATATCATAATAATAATCATTATATACATCATCCATATATCAATTATTCAATTTCTCAACTCATTTATATTAAACCTTTACTAAACAATTCCAACAATCCATCACCATCCTCACAAACTAACCATATTATCATCATTTAAATACCAATTCAACATATCTATATACTTCAATCTTTCATTATCATCATCTTCACACACTAACCATATCAATTATAAGCTCAATCACTAGAAATCAATACAAGGAAATGAATACTTACTTGAATATTTTGCCAAATCTTCAATCTCCACCTTCAATTCTCTTAAGGCCCTTAAGAATTTGGTGTCAAAGTAAATTAAAATCACATCTCTCTCTCTCTCTCTCTCTCTCTCTCTCTCGCTCAAGAAGAAGAAAAAGAAGAAGAAAGAAAGAAAGAAAATCCTCTTTCTTTGTTCATACTTATCATATATATATATATATAATAATAATAATATAATTAAATATTTTCTAAAATCCTCCACCACTACTTATCCACCCTTTGACTTTCTTTTCTTCTTTTTCTTATTATTATTATTATTATTATTATTATTATTATTATTATTATTATTATTATAATATAAACTTACTTTTCCTACACCACTTTATACATTATGTGTATGTGATGTATATGTTTGTATATGTATATCTCTTATATATTGCTTTTATATTTTCCCATGTTTTACAATTACAATATATATATACTTATCATTCTTCATACATCTCTATCTCTTATAATATTTTCTTTTAATTAATTTATCTTCTTTTCTCTTTCCATTAAACATATACATTAAATCCAAATACCATAATAATTCCAAAACTTTTAGGGTATACTTTGGGATATTACAAACTAGCTTGGCCGTGTCCCAAAGAGAAATGAGAGACACGGCCAAGCCACTCATGGCTTGGCCCTGTCACCTATAAAAAGTATAATTTTCTTGCATGAGATGGGAGACAAGTGAGGGACAAGGACTTTGCTTTTGCCATTAAAGAAGAGAAAAGTTGGCCTAATTGATGAAAAGAAATATTAAACAAGGAGAAGGTGGGAGACAATGGAGGGTGGTGTGAGTTGGAAGGTATGAGTTTTGAGCTTTGAATGATTTAAAAAGAGAAGAAGAGGAAGAAGAGGATGGTTTTTGGAGGAGACAGAGGACAGACTTGGAGAGGAGGAGGCTTGGGCATACACGTTTTGGGCAAGGAGAGAGTGACACTCTCCTTGACTCTTCATCTTCATCCTCCATTTCTATCCTCTCCACCATCTCCATCTTCCATTGGCAAGCTCTTGAAGGTTGAAGAAGCTTCATTGAAAGGGTTGGTGACTTGAGAAAGCTCCATTCCATTTTGCAAAAGGGGAATCAACCATTGAAGAAGGCTTGAGCCCTTCATCATACACCCAAGTGGAGCTAGGAGGAAGACTAGTAATCCTACTCTTGGCATCTTCACAAAGGAATTTTGCTATTGTCTCTTTCAATTTATTTTAATGTTGTTGTTGTTGTTGTTGTTGTATTAAGAGTATTAAACATGAACTAACTCATTCTCTATCCAGATATTGATGAACCCTAGCTTATTTGTATGGATTGAATAATTTTAATTGATGGAGTTTTTTTATTCTTATGATGCTTAATGATTTATTTCTAATTGATAATAGCATGCTTATATATTGGTTGCAATTTTCATATTATTGACTTAAGAAAGCTTGATATGAATTGAATACTCATAAGGGTTGAGGATTGATTGGAGTACTAGAGATAGACTTACAAGATCCTTTGGTTTATAGTTCCTTGTTCTTAATGCAAGATCTATGTAATTGTGTTTGAGAAGAGATTCCAGCATTCTGCTTAGTGATTAGGGGTTAATTCACTCGAGAGAGGTTTTAGTCTAATTTAGAGGAATGCCAATTCAACTCTATTATGTGATTTAACTGAATTGATGTTCATAAATATAATTATGGCTAGGGGGATTCAATATTTGGATAGTATTTTTATGATCAAACCTTTTTACACAACAATCAATTTCTCTTTACTTGCATTCATTAAGTTAGTTGTCTTTAATTATAAAACATCAAAAAAACTATTAATTTGCTAAACAACAGTTAAGATGTGCACTAGTACTTGACCTTGTCCTCAGTGGAACGATAACTCACTCACTACTTTATTACTTGGGCGACCCGTGCACTTGCGGTATTGCAATAGCATTAGGTACGCACGCACCAAGTTTTTGGCGCCGCTGCCGGGGACAACGGTTTCAATATTAGTAATATAATCAAGACTGTTGATTTTTATTTTCATCATGACTGTTTGTTTGTTTTCTTTGAATTGTTTGTTTGTTGTGTTTGAATTTGTTTTTAATTTAATTGTTTGTTTGTTTTCCTTTAAATTGTTAAGTGTACTTTTTGTTGTAAAGATGCAGTTTTCGCAGTGCGGGGGAGTTTATGATAGGGACTATAATTCTAACATGGTATGTGAAGCATGTGGCAATGCAGGACATAGTGCCAATACATGTTCATTTGGTTTCAAACGACACCAAGAATGGCACGAAGAAGAATATGACTACCAAAGTTTCCAGCAAATGGGTGGTAATGACCCATATTCCAATTCTTATAATCCATACTGGGAAAGCCACCCAAATTTTTCTTGGAAAAATCAACAGTACATTCCACCTCAACAATTGTTTCAGCCTTACCAAGGAAGTTCTTACTTTTAAGAACAATTTTCAAACCAAAATCACCTTAAGGAACCCACTTTGGAGGAAAGATTGAATCCCTTCATTCAAGATACTGAGAAACATCAAGCTCAATGCAAGCAATACATTGTGGAAGATAATTTTAGGTTTGAATCTTTGCAAGAATCATGGAAGAGGTTGGAAACTCAAGTTGGGCAGCTAGCACATCAACCCCAAGCACACCAAAAGGAAGAGTCTCCTAGCTAATTGGAACAAATCCAGGTAATCACAAATTTGATGAGTGAACAGGTAATATATAAAAATTTTTGTGATTCCTTTGATGCAGGGACTAATCAAGAAGAAAATGGCGAGGAAATACATTCCAACATAGAGGAGTTAAGTCAAGCAAAGGAGGAGGAGAATTTGGAGGCATCAACCTCACCCAAGTTGCCTAAAACTTCTGATCCTCATAGGCCATCAAATCCATTTCCAGGTAACTTTACGGATAAGAAGCAAGGTACGCAACTTTCTAACATCTATAATATGCACTCCCAAGGAGAAAGTGGAAATAAGCCTGAGATGGGTATGCCCTTAGAAGAAGAACATGAAATGCCCAATTTAGAAATTGAGGAGTGTAAGCGAATTTTAGATGCTGAGGTTGTTGAGAGGGGACTTGAAATTGTTAAAGTAGATGAAAAAGTAATTCAACCAGCCTTGGTTGAACTTCAAGAGTCTCGAAAAATCATCCCTTCTACTTTTGGTGGTAAAGAAGAGCAGAAATCTGATATACCCATGTTGCACAAAGATAAAGATTATTACCACATCCCTATAGCACTGGAGGATCACCCCGAGGCGACCTTCATATGTCCCTTTGAGACATTTTCTCTTCAAGAAATACTATTTAGGGGTCGCCGTACATCAGATACATTTCAAAGTTACATGTTGTTCATCCTCTCAGTCATGGGCTACAATTGCATTATGGGTGGAAGGAGCCCTACATATCGCATATGGAAACGATGGAAATCAGGTTTCATCTGAACTCTCTATTACTTTATGCATGCTCACATTGAGGACAATGTGAATTTTTAAGTGTGGGGTGCATTTTGTATTTTTACTTTTAAGTTATTTTTGTTTAGGTTTAGTTAATGTTTTTCTTTGAATAAATGAATTTTGGAAAGTTCAATTGTTATAAACATTGTTGATAGATGACTTTTGAATTTTTGAATCATGAATTTGAGAATTGAGTAGAATTGGTGCTTATTGTCAATTTTGTTGGTTTTTCCTTGCATTACCTTTAACCTAGTGAGTAATTGAGCCATCAACTCATTATTCTTTTTTGTGTGAACATCTTTGATTGATGAATTGCTAGAACTTGCTTTGACATGCATTTTGAGACTGCATAAAAATTTCAATTAGGCATCAAGATGATTAAGGCAATTAGGTGAACCCACTTTGGCTTAAAAAGACCAACCCTACATTCAACCTTAGTTAGCCAATTTTGAGCTTATTTTATTTTTCCTTTTCTTTCTTTTTCACAACACCATTAGCTTGAACCTTATTATTTTAACTCTTACCCTTTCATTAGGTCAAGAGCATTTTAAGAGCGCTTATGACCGAGTGGTTTGTCGAATTAAGTGTGGGGTTAAATTTAGTAGGTTTAAGATTGCAAATTATTATCTTCTTTAATTGCGAAAACATAAAAAATAAACAAAACAAAAATAGAAAAAAATATCTATATATATAAAAAAATCAAAAGAATAATAGAAGTTTTTTTTCTTAGGGTTGGAATATGTTTGGGAATAATCATTTCAAGATGTAATAAGTGAGTTCCCTTGAAAAGTTCTTTAATATCAAGGGGTAGATAAGAGGAAGGTGTTTTGGGATCGTTGGGTTTTACATATGATCGGTTACTTCATTCTTGAAGTGCTCTTGAACTTAATGATTAAGCTCACATTTCCTAAATGTCATGCCTCTACCTTAACCCCATTACAACCCAATAAAAGACCTTTTGATTGATGCTTGATAGTAATTAGGTAGTGGAGATTTGATTGATAAGCAAGCCTATGGCGATAATCTTTCATTGATTGTTATAAGTGCAAGACAGTAGGTAACACGGCCAGGAGACATGGCCAAGCCACTGGCCATGTCTCACCTAAAGAGCAAAACCAAGAAACCAAAGAAATGAAGGCAAAAGCTGACACCATCACATTGTTAGGAAATCTAGGAGATCACTGCAAACAAAAACACGCAGCGGAAAAATTTTTGATCTATGATTTCCCAACAGGATCCATACTATTCATTTAATTCGACGAAAGTGTACAAAGAACTAACCTGTTGATGATTCGAAATCACAGTTTGGAAGAGATGCCTCGATCGCGAAACACCCTCTATCGCGTATCCACACGAATGCTACCGTCTGGAGTGCTAGCTCTCTGCAACGGCGAAGGCTGAAAAAATATTTTCTCTAAAACGTATTAGGGTTTCTTTTTTTCTTCTTTTTTTTTTATTTTCTAAAGTTACCTATATAAAGACTTAACGTCTTGAGTGAATATAATCACTCCAGAATCCAATTCAAAATTGGATAAGGTAAGTCAAATTCAAAATCCAAATCTAATTAGGATTCTGAATATATTATCTAATAATATATATAATTGGATAAGGTAAATCAAATTCAGAATCCAAATCTAATTAGGATTCTGAATATATTATCTAATAATATATATATATAAAAAACAAAAATAATAATAATAATAAATATTAATATCTAATATTAATATTAATATTATTAATATTATATCCAGCCCAAAGCGCATTCTTGTGTGTGACCCGATAGGCCCATATTAATTGGCAGTCAATTTAATCTCTATTAAACCAACAAGTCATAATTGGCCTCTAGCAAGGCATTACAACTACCCAATTAATATAAGGTATGTCCAATTTGCCTAATAATAGTACATGCATTAATCCCTTTGTCACACGATATCTAGCTTGAACATAAGTCATGGTCAACGTCATACTTATATTGTCCAAACTTATGATTATTCGATCTCCAAGCAGACTGATAAAAACAAATGAAATTGATCACACTATCAATTCATTTGAGCACGGCCATGCATTTCACAGTCTCACTTATCGAGGGGCCCAAAAGATATCTCTCTCAAAGAGAGGGACAAATTCTATCTTGATTGTTCATTATCCTCTACATAATTTCTATCATATATGATCATAACCTTTATTACTATCCAATTACGGATAATGTTTGATCATGTCAAAATATAATAGTCCTTATATTGGAAACTATGACAATCTCAAGTCAAAGAATTAATACATAACTATCATGAGATTTACTTATGACACTAACCCATGTAGTAATCTCATGATGGGTCTATCCAATACATTGTTCTCTAACAAGTATCTATGAAATTGATTTGTATCACTATACACATAACCATCTGATGATTATCAAATCAATGTTCATACTGGTTAAGAATTATTTTTTTTATCTCTATAACAATAATAAACCAGGGACAAATATCAAAATTATGTAACATGCAAACAAACAATAATGATAATAAAACCTCATTTATTAATAATGAATGCATAACATAAAGATCCAATTAAATGGCCTAGGGCACATACACTAACAATCTCCCACTTGCACTAGGCCTACAAATTTCTAAGACCCATAGATCTAGTGTGCTGATCATGCTTGACCCGTGAGAGAGGCTTTGTTAATGGATCTGCTATGTTATCATTTGTGTCAACTTTGCATATCTTGATATCTCCTCTATCGATAATGTCTCGAATGAGGTGAAAATGCCTGAGTATATGCTTAGACCTTTAATGAGATCTAGGCTCTTTTGCCTGTGCTATGGCACCATTGTTGTCACAATAAATGTCCACAGGATTTGCAATGCTAGGCACCACTCCTAGCTCAGTGATGAATTTCTTCAACCAGACTGCTTCTTTAGCTGCATCTGATGCCGCTATATACTCAGCCTCTGTTGTAGAATCAGCCACAGTGCTTTGTTTGGAACTTTTCCAACTAACAGCTCCACCATTCAATGTGAATACAAAACCTGACTGCGATCTAAAATCATCTATGTCAGTTTGGAAACTAGCATCTGTGTAACCATTTACAACTAGCTCATCTTCCAAACCTCCATAAACCAAGAATACATCTTTAGTCCTTCGAAGGTACTTAAGAATATTCTTGACAGCTGTCCAGTGACCTTCACCAGGATCAGCTTGAAATCTACTAGTTGCGCTTAATGGATATGAGACATCTGGTCTAGTACATAACATGGCATACATAATAGATCCTATAGCAGAAGCATAAGGAATCTTATTCATTCGATCTCGCTCATCAGATGTCATAGGACATTGATTCTTGCTGAGATGAATGCCATGAGACATAGGCAAGAATCCCTTTTTGGAATCTTGCATGTTGAACCTCTTCAACACTTTATCTATGTATATACTTTGACTCAAGCCAATTATCCTTCTAGATCTATCTCTATAGATCTTTATACCAAGGATATAGGCAGCCTCACCTAAGTCTTTCATTGAGAAAGAATTCCCTAACCAAGTCTTAACCTTTTGCAAGGTAGGGATATCATTCCCAATGATTAATATGTCATCCACATATAAGACTAAAAACACTACTGCACTCCCACTAACCATCTTGTAAACACAAGGTTCATCTTCATTCTTGATGAAACCAAAGTTCCTAACTGTTTCATCAAAACGAAGATTCCAGCTTCGAGATGCTTGCTTCAATCCATAAATGGATCTTTGAAGCTTGCAAACCTTTGTAGAATTCTCAGGATTTACAAAACCCTCAGGTTGTGTCATATACACATCCTCAAGCAAGTTTCCATTAAGGAAAGTGGTTTTGACATCCATTTGCCATATCTCATAATCATAGTATGCTGCAATGGCAATGAGAATTCTAACAGACTTAAGCATAGCAACTGGTGAAAAGGTTTCATCATAGTCTATTCCATGAGTTTGCTTGAAACCTTTTGCAACAAGCCTTGCTTTATAGGTCTGCACATTCCCATCCATGTCAGTTTTCTTCTTGAAAACCCATTTGCAACCAATAGTCTTAATACCCTCTGGAGGATCAATTAAAGACCAAACTTGGTTGTCAAACATAGATTGCATCTCAGATTTCATGGCTCCAAGCCATTTGTCTGAATCTGGACCTGACACAGCTTCTTGATAGGTAGTAGGCTCATCTTGATCTATGAGCATTACTTCACTATCATCAGTCACAAGAAATCCATATCTCTCTGGCTGACGACGTGTCCTATCAGACCTATGAGGGATTTGTGTTAAATCTTCAGACTCCACAACTATTTGTGGTTCTGAAATAGGCTCTATAGACGGCTAAATGATTTCTTGTGGTACTTGAGTTTCCTCAAGTTCTACTATACTCTCACTAGTTCTCTTAGAAAGAAATTCCTTTTCCAAAAAGATCCCATTTCGAGCAACAAACACTTTGTTCTCTGAAGGAGTATAGAAATAGTATCCTTTAGTTTCCTTAGGATACCCCCACAAAATTACATTTGATAGACTTTGGAGCTAACTTATCTGAAACTGGTCTTTTCACATAAGCTTCACAACCCCAAATCTTAAGAAAAGACAAACTAGGTGTCTTACCTGTCCATATCTCATATGGTGTCTTTTCAACCGCCTTAGATGGTACACGGTTCAGAATGAATGCAGTTGTCTCCAAGGCATAACCCCAAAAAGATAAAGGAAGATCCGCTTGACTCATCATTGATCGAACCACATCTAATAGAGTTTGATTTCTCCTTTCAGAAACTCCATTCCACTGTGGAGTTCCTGGAGGAGTCAGTTGTGAAACAATTCCACAATCCCTTAGATGATCATCAAACTCTTGGCTCAAATATTCACCACCTCGATCTGATCAAAGTAGTTTAATTGTTTTACCAAGTTGATTTTGTACTTCATTTTGAAAAGTTCTAAACATTTCAAAAGACTCATGCTTATGTTTCATTAGGTAGACATAGCCATACCTACTGAAATCATCAGTAAAAGTAATGAAGTATTGAAATCCTCCTCTGGCACTAATGCTAAAAGGACCACATACATCTGTATGTATCAAGCCCAATAAATCATTAGCCCTTTCACTATACCCAGTAAAAGGATCCTTTGTCATCTTACCAAGCAAACAAGACTCACATGTTTCAAATGATTCAAAATCAAATGAATCTAATAATCCATCTTGATGGAGCTTAGAAATGCGTTTCTCATTTATATGGCTAAGGCGACAATGCCATAAATAAGTAGGGTTTAACTCATTTGGCTTAGTTCTCTTAGAAGTTATGTTATAGATATCATTACCATTAGAATCATCAAGATTAAGGATATAAGGGCCATTATAAGAATTTGCAATACCATAAAGCAAATCATTTTTATCAAAAATAGAACATTTCTTATTCTTAATAAAAAATGAATAACCTTCATCATCTAAAACAGATACTGAAATAAGATTTCTACTCATAGTAGGAACATAAAAGCAATTGTTCAAAATTAACAAAAAACCCATTGGGCATAACAAGTTCATAAGTTCCTACAGCTATAGCAGCAACTCTTGCTCTATTGCCAACACGTAGGTCCACTTCGCCCTTTTTCAGCATCCTACTCTTTTTGAGTCCCTGCATATTTGTACAAATATGAGATCCATATCCGATATCTAATATCCAGGAAGAAGGAATAGATAAATTAATTTCTATAACATAAATACCTGAAGATGTAGTCGCACTACCCTTCAACTTCTTTAACTCATCCAAATAGAGTTGACAATTTCTCTTCCAATGCCCAGGAACTTTTGCCTTAGGTTCAGGTTTTGGTTTAGCTTGTCCCTTGGACCCTTTAGCACCTTTTGCCTTACCCTTGCCTTTAGTATATTTGGCTTTCTTTTTCATTTGTTTAATATTGACATTCAATACATGGGTAGGCTTTTTGATATTCCCCTCAGCAGTTTTGAGCATACCATGTAGCTCAGGAATGGATTTCTCCATGTCATTCATGTTATAGTTCATGACAAACTGTGAGAAACTGCTAGGCAATGAATGTAGGATCAAATCCGTGGAGAGTTCTAAACTCAGGGGATATCCAAGTCTAGCAAGGTGATCTAGATAGCCTTTCATCTTCAAAACATGAGCACTAACAGATTCACCTTCAGACATTTTGTAGTCAAATAATGCAACAGCGGTGTTAAACCTATCTTGCCTAGCCTGTTGTTGGAAAGCTTGTTTGAGATGCACACTCATCTCATAAGCCTCTAAGTGTTCCAGAATCTTCTGAAGTCCTGGACACATAGTAGCCAACATAAGACATCCTATGTCATTGGAATCATCCACATGCTTCTTATGCTTACTCTTAGCAGCATTAGAAGCATCAGCAAGAGGTGGGTCAGGGACAGCTTCATCAAGCACGTAGGACTTTTTCTCTTGTTTGAGAACAATTCTCAGGTTCCTAAACCAGTTAACAAAATTAGTCCCACATTCTTTCAGTTTTTCCTTCTCAAGGATAGATCGCAGTGATAAGGTGGAATTGTTATTAGCAACCATCTGTTAATAAATATGCAAAGTCAAATTTTAATTAATAATGAGGTTAAAATTATTTAAACTCCTACTAAAAATATAACCCTCTAAAGAAATATTTTAGTAGGCTAAGATTCGTATTTCACTTAATTCTAAACTCAGCTTTGGCGTGACGCTTAAAATCAAGTTATTTTGGTAGGTAACATCTTTGCCAATTACATCTCATGTAACTCTTAGTAATTATGGAATATTGACATCATATGTCATAGCATGTTGAATTCCATCTAATGCCTTAGGCCCAAAACCATTTTGATAGCCTAATTAAGTCTAACCAATTTTAAAACATATGAGTAGCACTATTACTCATCCTACTTAGCTAGGAATGTTTAAAGCATATTGCTTTGGCAATACCTACTTTAATACAATCTTAGTTTTGATAGGTGTTCAAAACGTGGATGGCATTTAGACTTAAATTATTAATGAGGGTTCAACTAAATTATTATCATGTCTTGCATTACATATCATTATATTTTAGCATCCTATATGCATATATATAATTTATCACATAAGCATCATATACCAAATGACAAAATATGTAAACGTGACATAGCATGGCCAAACTAAATATGATCTTCAAGAGACCAAATGAAGATCATAAAGGCAACCCTAGGTGAAAAACCTATCTATTACAACACTTGCAATATTACATATCTTCAAAACTTGAGCTTGTGCTTCCATCACCATGGAACCATCTTCTCCTTGGTATGAATCTCCATCACAAACATTGTAGCTTGAATCTTCATTTATTACAATAAAAGAAAATCTAACTACTAGTAAAATGAATTACAACAAAATAAACGACACGCAAGCCGTATTTACCCAAAATTAAGATATGAATAAACCAATCACATAGGTCATA
This sequence comes from Garcia nutans, assembly GCA_947685225.1. Classification (NCBI taxonomy): domain Eukaryota; kingdom Viridiplantae; phylum Streptophyta; class Magnoliopsida; order Malpighiales; family Euphorbiaceae; genus Garcia; species Garcia nutans. The sequence continues at coordinate 14,713,067 of CANTUV010000011.1, read as the reverse complement.
AGGCCATGCTATGCACCATGCCAAGACATCAAACAAACATAACATATTCATCCCCAACATGTTAAATAGAAACAAATATATTGACATTCTTAATGTTGCGGTAACGAACTATAGGGCACGAACATACGGCGGTCCCGCTAGCCGGTTAGCGGGCGGGGCTCCCGCTGGCCGATCAGCGGGCGGGGTTCCGAAGGGGCAGTGCCCCTCGAAGCCAAACAGAAATGTTAATCTCATTAACATTTTTCTTTGGCGAAACCCTAAAACAAAATGTTAATCTCATTGACCTTCTTACAGTTTTATTTCGAATATGTACAACCCATTATAGAATCATTACCAGATGTTTATATCACATATAAACTTAATCATTTTCATCATATGAAAATCATTTTAATCAACCAATCATATATACGTGATCATCTCATGAAAACGAAATTAAAAACACCAATTCTTTCTCATCATATGAAAAACGAATTAAGGTTTTACAGAAACGAAACCAAAAACCAATCCTTTCTCATCATATGAAAAACGAATTAGGGTTTTATAGTTAACATGCCATACAAAATCAATATATCTCATGTAATCATATCAACATGGCATTTTTGACTTAAACGAAAACAACAAGTGGCTCTGATACCACTGTTAGGAAATCAAGGAGATCACTGCAAACAAAAACACGCAGCGGAAAAATTTTTTATCTATGATTTCCCACCAGGATCCATGCTGTTCGTTTAATTCGACGAAAGTATACTAAGAACTAACCTGTTGATGATTCGAAATCACAGTTTGGAAGAGATGCCTCGATCGCGAAACACCCTTTATCGCGTATCCACACGAATGCTACCGTCTGGAGTGCTAGCTCTCTGCAACGGCGAAGGCTGAAAAAACATTTTCTCTAAAACGTATTAGGGTTTCTTTTTTTCTTCTTTTTTTTATTTTCTAAAGTTACCTATATAAAGACTTAACGTCTGGAGTGAATATAATCACTCCAGAATCCAATTCGAAATTGGATAAGGTAAGTCAAATTCAGAATCCAAATCTAATTAGGATTCTGAATATATTATCTAATAATATATATAATTGGATAAGGTAAATCAAATTCAGAATCCAAATCTAATTAGGATTCTGAATATATTATCTAATAATATATATATAAAAAAAACAAAAATAATAATAATAATAAATATTAATATCTAATATTAATATTAATATTATTAATATTATATCCAGCCCAAAGCGCATTCTTGTGTGTGACCCGATAGGCCCATATTAATTGGCAGTCAATTTAATCTCTATTAAACCAACAAGTCATAATTGGCCTCTAGCAAGGCATTACAACTACCCAATTAATATAAGGTATGTCCAATTTGCCTAATAATAGTACATGCATTAATCCCTTTGTCACACGATATCTAGCTTGAACATAAGTCATGGTCAACGTCATACTTATATTGTCCAAACTTATGATTACTCGATCTCCAAGTAGACTGATAAAAACAAATGAAATTGATCACACTATCAATTCATTTGAGCATAGCCATGCATTTCACAGTCTCACTTATCGAGGGGCCCAAAAGATATCTCTCTCAAAGAGAGGGACAAATTCTATCTTGATTGTTCATTATCCTCTACATAATTTCTATCATATATGATCATAACCTTTATTACTATCCAGTTACGGATAATGTTTGATCATGTCAAAATATAATAGTCCTTATATTGGAAACTATGACAATCTCAAGTCAAAGAATTAATACATAACTATCATGAGATTTCCTTATGACACTAACCCATGTAGTAATCTCATGATGGGTCTATCCAATACATTGTTCTCTAACAAGTATCTATGAAATTGATTTGTATCACTATACAAATAACCATCTGATGATTATCAAATCAATGTTCATACTGGTTAAGAATTATTTTTTTATCTCTATAACAATAATAAACCAGGGACAAATATCAAAATTGTGTAACATGCAAACAAACAATAATGATAATAAAACCTCATTTATTAATAATGAATGCATAACATAAAGATCCGATTAAATGGCCTAGGGCACATACACTAACACACATTACACGGCCAAGCCACTGGCCGTGTCGCATGACACAGCCAGGAGCTTGGCCGTGTCACCCATTGGAAACAAAGAAAAGAATTGACAAAATGAAGAAACAGAAGGTGACACACCCACAAGACACGGCCATAACCTTTGCCGTGTTACTCCTTGAAGAACAAAGAAAAGAAAGAAAGAAAGAGAGGCAATAATGGACACGGCCAACTAGCTTGGCCGTGTCCCAAAGGGAAATGAGAGACATGTGTTACCTATAAAAAGTTGAATTTTCTTGCATGAGATGGGAGACAAGTGGGGGACAATGACTTTGCTTTTGCCATTAAAGAAGAGAAAAGCTGGCCTAATTGATGAAAAGAAATATTAAACAAGGAGAAGGTGGGAGACAATGGAGGGTGGTATGAGTTGGAAGGTATGAGTTTTGAGCTTTGAATGATTTAAAAAGAGAATAAGAGGGAGAAGAGGACGGTTTTTGGAGGAGACAGAGGACGGACTTGGAGAGGAGGAGGCTTGGGCATACACATTTTGGGCAAGGAGAGAGTGACACTCTCCTTGACTCTTCATCTTCATCCTCCATTTCTATCCTCTCCACCATCTCCATCTTCCATTGGCAAGCTCTTGAAGGTTGAAGAAGCTTCATTAAAAGGGTTGGTGACTTGAGAAAGCTCAATTCCATTTTGCAAAAGGGGAATCAACCATTGAATAAGGCTTGAGCTCTTCATCATACACCCAAGTGGAGCTAGGAGGAAGACTAGTAATCCTACTCTTGGCATCTTCACAAAGGGGTTTTGCTATTGTCTCTTTCAATTATTTTAATGTTGTTATTGTTGTTGTTGTATTAAGAGTATTGAACATGAACTAACTCATTCTCTATCTAGATATTGATGAACCCTAGCTTATTTGTATGGATTGAATAATTTTAATTGATGGAGTTGTTTTATTCTTATGATGCTTAATGATTTATTTCCAATTGATAATAGCATGCTTATTGATTGGTTGCAATTTTTATATTATTGACTTGAGAAAGCTTGATATGAATTGAATACTCATAAGGGTTGAGGATTGATTGGAGTACTAGAGATAGACTTACAAGATCCTTTGGTTTATAGTTCCTTGTTCTTAATGCAATATCTATTTAATTGTGTTTGAGAAGAGATTCCAGCATTCTACTTAGTGATTAGGGGTTAATTCACTCCAGAGAGGTTTTAGTCTAATTTAGAGGAATGCCAATTCAACTCTATTATGTGATTGTGGCTAGGGGGATTCAATATTTGGATAGTATTTTTATCATCAAACCTTTTTACACAACAATCAATTTCTCTTTACTTGCATTCATTAAGTTAGTTGTCTTTAATTATAAAACATCACAAAAACTATTAATTTGCTAAACAATAGTTAAGATGTGCACTAGTACTTGACCTTGTCCTCAGTGGAATAATAACTCACTCTCTACTTTATTACTTGGGCGACCCGTGCACTTGCAGTATTGCTATAGCATTAGGTATGTACGCACCACGAGATCTTTTTTCTTTTTCTCTCTTTTTTTTATACATAAAACCTCTTCAACCTATCAATGTTTACTGGCTCACTAAACTCATTCCCATCCATGTCTGATAACTTCACTGCACCCTATTTCATGACTTGTTTCACAACATATGGCCCTTCCCAGCTCAGCCTAAATTTCCCTCTTGGATCAGATACATTAGGCTTATATTGTTTCAACACCAAATCCCCGACTTTGAGTTTTCTGATCTTAACCCTTCTATTGTAAGCATGAGCTATCCTCTTTTGATACAGTTGATGATGATACTGTGCTTTTAACCTTCTCTCCTCTAATAAAGCTAACTGTGTATATATGCTCACTACCCATTCTATTTCAGGTAGTTCAGCTTCCAAGACCACTCTCAACAACTTGATCTCAATTTCAATTGGCAAAACTGCTTCCATCCCGTAAACCAAAGAGAACGGTGTCATTCAAGTCGGTGTTCGCACACTTATTCTATATCCCCACAAAGCAAAAGGAAGCATCTCTGACCAATCCCTGTATGTCTTGGTCATCTTGGATAGAATTTGCTTAATTGTCTTGTTTGCTGCTTCTACTACACCATTAGCCTTTGGTCTATAAGGAGAGGATCGGTGATGATGGATTTGGTACTTCGAGAATAAGTCCTTAACTGCTCCTTGAAACTGTACCCCATTGTCCGATATCACACTGTGTGGGACCCCATACCTGCAGATGAGGTTCTTTTCAATAAATCTAGCCATTTGACTTGCCCCCAATTTGTTGAAGAATTCGGCTTTGACCCATTTTGAAAAATAATCTACCGCTACTACAATAAAACGGTGACCGTTTGAGGCTGTCAGATGTACTCTCCTATAATGTCGATACCCCAAGTGGCAAAGGGCCAGGGTGAAGACATAGAATGCATTTCTTCAGGAGGCATGTGATTCAAATTACCATACATCTGACATTATTGGCACTTCTTTACAAACTCAATACAATCTCTCTCCATGGTCAACCAGTAGTAACCTTGTCGAATTATATTTTTAACTAGGGCTAAACCACTAATGTGTGGACCGCAACTTCCCGCGTGTATTCTGACATGATATACTCCACTTCAATCTTCCTTAAACATCTCAAATGCACCCCCATCAGGCCATCTTCGATATAACTCTCCATGAAAGGTGATGTATTGCAAGGACCACCGCCTTATGGCTCTTCTTTCTTTCTTTGTTGCCCCCAACGGGTATTCTCTTTCCTCCAAAAACCATCTTATAGTATCATGCCATGCATCATGGTCTGTATCAGTTTCCATGATTATCTCATATTCAAAGTAAGGAGTTGACGAACTGGTCAAAATCAAAGGCTTTAGGAATAAGTTGATAGGATTTTCCCATACCGAAGCCAATGTGGCTAGGGCATCAGCCATCTGGCTTTCTTCTCTTGGTAGGTGTATAAACCTGCACTCCTTAAAGTTCTTCTTCATCATGGTCAAGTAATGGTGGTATGGTTTTAATTTCTCTTCTTTCAACTCCCATTCTCCATTTACTTGGGATACTACTAGCAGTGAATCACCAAAAACTTCCACCTTATCCACCTTCATAATCATTAGGGTTTCCAAACCAAAGATACATGCTTTGTACTCCACCATATTATTTGTTGATCTGAATTTCAATTTTTTGGCTAAAGGAATAAGTTCCCCTTTGGGCGATTCTAGTATGACTCCCAAACCTGCTCCTTTCCTATTCACCGCTCCGTCAAAATACATTTTCCATCCTTGTACTTCAATGGCCTCTAAATGTTCATCTGGAAATTCCAAGACTACCTCTTCTCTATCCGATAATGGTTGTTGGGCCAAGAATTCTGCCACTGCTCTACCTTTCATTATTTTCCTAGTTACATACTCAACCTCAAATTCTTCCAATATTATCAACCATCGACCATACTTCCCAATCAAAGAGGGTGTCTCCCTTAAGTATTTCATTGGATCCAACCTGGAAATTGCTTGCACACTATAAGATTGAAAGTAATGCTGCAACTTCTTAGAAGACCAAACCATAGCTATATAGGTCTTTTCAATGATACTATATTTAATTTTGTAAGGTAGGAGCTTTCTACTTAAATAGTAGACTGCGTGCTTAATCCCTGACTCATCTGCATGGGCTAGCATGACTCCTACTGACTCTTCTTCTACTGCTAAGTATAGTAATAGGGGTTTACCGGGTTTAGATGATTTCAAAATAGGTGGATTCAGCAAATACTCTTTTATTTGTTCAAAGGGCCTTTGACACTCTTCATTCCACAGGACCGGCTGATTCTTCTTAAGCAACTTGAAGATAGGCTCACAGATTATTGTGAGCTTTGCTATAAACCTGCTAGTGTATTGTAATTTACCAATAAATCCCCAAACTTCTATCTCCATCTTAGGGGCTGGCATATCCCTGATTGCTTTAACTTTGTCAGGGTCAATCTTAATGCCATTTGGACCAATCATATGTCCCAACAATTTGCATGAGGCAACCGCGAACGTACACTTCTTTGAGTTTAATCTTAGCTTATATTTCAATGCTCTATCGAAGAATAATTCTAAGTTTTGGAAGTGTTATTCCCTTGTATATGATTTTACCATCATATCATCAACATATACTTCAACTTCCTTGTGCATCATGTCATGAAATAATGTGGTGGCCATCCTTTGGTAGGTTGCTCCAGCATTCTTTAAGCCGAATGACAACACCCTATAACAAAATATACCCCATGTAGTAATGAAAGCAGTTTTGGTTTTATCCTCTTAGGCCATTAACACTTGGTTGTATCCGGAAAATCCATCTACAAATGAATGTAGCACGCTAGAGGCTGCACTATCAATGAGAACATCTATATGGGGTAAAGGAAAATCATCTTTAGGGGAAGCCTTGTTTAAATCTCTATAGTCTACATAGACCCTAATTCTTCCATCTTTCTATGGAATGGGTACTATATTGGCTAGCCAATCTGGATATTCTATCACTTCAAGGAACTTTATTTTTATTTGTTTAGTGACCTCTTCTTTAACCAATTTAGCCCATTCCGGCCTCAAACACCTAAGCTTTTGTTTGACAGGCTTCATATGAGTATAAGTAGGAATAAGATGTTCGCCTATGTCTTGATCTATTCCAGGCATATCCTCATACGACCAAGCAAATACTTCCTCATATTTTTGAATATTTTTTCAAATCTCTCTCTCTCTCATTAGGAGTAAGGTCGGATTCTATGCTAATGTTTGTAGGATTTTTGGTTGTTTCCAAATTTAATGACTGTGTATCAACAGAATTAATATTAAAGATGCTCATGTAATCACTATTTGAATGTATGCAATCATCAAGAGAAACATCACACAAGTAAGCAAAATTAGACTTTATTTCATTCATCGTGGAAAAGAAAACATCATCATCCTCAAACAAAGCAGACAAATTAAAATCAAAATCATTGTTCTTAAAATCATAAAGCAGAATATCTCCTCCGGACTCTTCTCGACTTTCAGGACAGCTTCCTTCTTTTCTTCTAGATTGGGGATCTTGTCGGCTGGCAAGGTGAGCTCTTTCTTCACTTGCTCCACTAGCTCGGCAACATCAACAAAAATTTCAAAACACGGGATCAACTTTCCCATGAACATGATTGGCTCAAACTTTTTTAGACTTTTTAATAAAGATTTTTTCAAGTGGCGGGAAGCTCATCTTCTCATTCTTCTTTTGCTGGATATCTTTGTTAGCTTCTTCATACCCTAACCCTTTCTTGAAAGTTTGAGTTTTGAAATCTAAAAGCTTTGTCAAACCAGCCTTGCCCTTTCCAAGACCAGCTCCGGGAAGGTAGCTCATGTTCTTCATCATATTCAAGACCCTAGAGTCCACTACTTCATCATCAAAAATTGCAGCTACTTGGAAACCATTGAGAGGCCTCTCAATCATTAGAGCATTAACAACCTCATTATCTTTAGCCTTGATGACCACTGTCTCATCTCTATTAGGGAACTTAATATTTTGATGAAGGGTGGAAGGAACTCCACCAAGAGGATGAAAACATGGTCATCCCAAGAGTAAGGCAAAGGTAACAGGTATGTCCAAAATAATAAATTCAACAATAGATTCAATTGGACCAACCTTGACAGCAACTTTGAAAGTTCCTTCGGCATGTCTCTTGGTGTTATCATAAGCCCGAATGGTTATCTCAGTTGGGTTTCGATCCCTTGTTGACATGGCTAGCTTTGGCAATATTTTAAGTGGACAAACATTTATGGCGGACCCATCATCAACCATTACACTTGGAGTCCTTTTTCTTTTGATTTCCACTTTGAAAAAGAGAGGGCGGATGTGATCTTTCCCCTCTTTCGGTAAATCTGCATCTGAGAAAGATACCGCTCCCATATTAACTTCGCTCTTCTCTTGAATTTCTTCACATTTCATTACTCCTTCAATTTTTATGAAGTTGATCAGCTCCTCTGGTGTTATGGAGGTGAAAATTGGCATGTTGGCCAAGGCCTTGGCCATAGTTTCTCGGTACTTTTTAGAAGTAGCCAATAAGTCCCAAATGCTAACACTTGCTTGGGTTCTTTTCAATTGCTTGAGCACGGTATCATCTTCCTCTTCTTTGTTCCCTACTTCAGCTTCCTTTCCTTTATTAACTTCTACCTCCTTAGGTGGTGGCCTTACATAAGGCTTATCGGATCTAGTGTTCATTACTTCATCTTCCTCGGGCTCAGACAAGGTCCATTCCTCCTTCTTGGGTACAAGATTGTTATCACTATCTCTTGAATCCCAAAACCCATTCACAACACAAATTGCTACTTCTTTACCCACTACAGCTTGTTCAATTTTGCTAAATACCTCTTCTTCTTTGGTTGCTTCTCCACCCACATCTTGGAAAGAAGACATGACAAAACTTTCATGCAAACCTCCTCCAATCATGAAGGTTGCCGGTGGTGGTACTCTATTGAACCTTGGTAATGGATTGTCTTTGGTGTTCGGCTTGTTGGGCTCGGGCAGCTTTCCACTATCAATCAAATTTTGGATCTCATGCCTCAACCTCACACATCTATCCATGTCATGTCCTTGCATTTGATGAAATTGACAAAATGTCTTAGTGTCAAAATTAGGTGGGAGAGGGTTAGGCAATGGACGAGGATTTAAGGGTTGTAACAATCCCTTCCTTTGAAGCTTATTGAGAACCCAAGACAGCAATTTTCCCAATTTTGAAAACTGCCTTCTTGTTCCTTGGCTAGTAGCATTAACATCAACTGCCTTTTCCATGCCTTGGTTACAAGACTGATAGTTTCCTTTCTCGTTCCTTCTTGTTGAAAAATGGTTCTTCTCTCTTTCCCATTCTTCGATTTGTAGATCAGCTTGGAGAAGATCTTTGAAATTACGGATGAGTGTATGAGACATCCTTTCACGAAGACTAGGAAACACCCCTCTCACAATCATCCTTATTTGATCAGATTCATCGGGCCTCTTCTTGAGCAAAGCAACCTTATTTCTCCATCTTTTCACATAGTCAACAAAATTCTCATTTGGCCTTTGTCTAATGGACTCAACTTCCATTAAGGTAACTTCCATCTCTACATTGTATCCATATTGTTGGATGAAGGCCTTGTATAGCATATCCCAACTCTTTTGTGTTCCATCATGTAAGGTATTGAACCAATTTTGGATAACAGGGTCCAATGAAAGCATGAAGTACCTTAGAGTTTGAGCCTTAGTAGCTTGGGCAGACTGCATAGCAGTGATATACTGCTTCACATGGAGGTGAGGATTTTCGGTTCCATCAAAATTTGCAAAGGATGGCATCTTGTATTTGTACAGGACTTCTTCGTCTAGCTCAAATAATTTGTCAACTTCTTCGATTTTTAGCTTCTTCTCAAATTTCTTTTTCAAGTCCGCAATCATCTTTTCAACATTAGACGTTTCAATTTTCTCTATAACTGATCTTTCAATAATCTTCATTTCTTTCTTCTTGTCTTGAGGATCTTGGAAGTATTGAGCCCAATCATCATCCTCATCAATGATCACCTTATCATCATCAAAAACCACTTCACCAACTTTAGCCTTCCCCTTGTCCTTTGGCTTCTTAATGCTAGCAGATGCTTCGGCATTATTTTTTAAAATTGCAGCCAATTGGTTCTTCATGGTCTCAGCCAGGGCCTCTTTTATTTCTTCCATCTTGGCACTGAGGGCATCGTCCACCATTCTTTGAATTTGTTCGGGCTCCATTGCTTTTGGTGAGCAAGTGATTGAGTTGTTACTAGATTCTTCGTCTCCAGTGTAGGTCGGATTGTCGTAAGCTTTTAAACTGTCATAATCCAAGGTTGTGAGCCAGAGAGGATCAATGATATGTCATGTGATATATGTATGTATGCACAAATAATAGATAAAGAAAGTTAATTAGGACGTTCCTTCCAACCTTATAACTTCCACATACGAATGGTGAGTCTCTTTTCCTAGGTATATGGTTAACAAAATACCAACATGGGGTATCTTATTTTTGAATAATTTCCTTGGACGTTTCAACCAATAGTTATATTTTCGAAAATGGAAATCAGTTCATGATAATTCCCATTAATTAGGTTTTAATCCATTCAACCAACTAAGGTAGCTTTTATGCTATATTGGATTAAAACTAAATTAAGAGGTTTATTATAAATAGATTTCTCACTTGAAAAAGTAATTAATGATTCATGAGAAAAATAAGCCCATGATTAATTATTCTTAGTATAAACTAGGCTCACAATTGATTTTTGATATTTTGTAATTGACCTAAATAATTTGCAAGCTCTTTATAAGAAAAGGTTGGATAAAAATAATTTTGTTTCTAAGCCCATTGTAAAAAGATTTTAGAAAAAATGAATTTTGGGTTTTGTATTTGTGTCATGAGAAAAGAATTTGTGAAAAGTTTTATAACCAAAGACCATCTTGAAAAATTTTTAAAATTGCTTTGGTCTTTTTGCAAACTCTTGATATTTTGTAATTGACCTAAATAATTTACAAGCTCTTTATAAGAAAAGGTTGGATAAAAATAATTTTGTTTCTAAGCCCATTATAAAAAGATTTTAGAAAAAATGAATTTTGGGTTTTGTATTTGTGTCATGAGAAAAGAATTTGTGAAAAGTTTTACAACCAAAGGCCATCTTGAAAAATTTTTAAAATTTCTTTGGTCTTTTTGGACTTTAAAGAAAAATTTGTTTGAGCTCACAATGTAATTAGGTCATATTAGAAAAAGAACAAACCAAATAAGCCATCATTTAAGCAAAGATAAATTAACCATAGTTAAACAACAAGCATTTGGGGTAAAACCTAAGGAAAGTAACTAGGCCAATTACATGAGCTTTAGTATTTGGGTTGAAAAGGCTTAGGTTCCCATAGCAAGTATATACCAAAAGGTACAAGGCTATGAGTGGTTATGCCATGCTCGATCTCCATACCTTGAGTCGTATGGTATCCCTTACATAACACAACACGGGTAACACGGGCATCCTAACTCACGTGCACAATGCAATCTAATATGATGCAATGGATAATATCATGATAAGAAAGAATAGAATAATATAAAGACCAACAGAATCAACTTCTCTTATCCCCAGTGGAGTCGCCACTGTGAGCGGGGATTTTCGCTCCCACTGCCGGTGGAATGGTTCTTGCCACTTCAGCACTATTTAGGCTCAGGGCCTTAGAGAACATGGGCCTAAGCCCGGAGAAAATGGAGTCACCACCCGGATGGGCCGGAAAAAAGAAAGGGGTAGATGACTCGATTCCTAAGGAATCCCCAACCCTTTAATGGGTTTGAAAAGTTGGGTACGTGTGGGAAAGGTGAGAAACGGCCCAGAACCCCCACAACGCCTGGTTCATTGGAACCGGCCTCATTTACAGGTCTTAATATTATAAAATTCTTGAGTGTAACAATAGTATCCATATTACATGCGATAATTAAAATAAAGTATCATCATATTAAAATCAAAGCAATGTCCAAACAAATCAAATAAATGGACACCCATCCGAGGATCGAAACATGTCCTTACATCATCCATTTCTAAAACTAAATAGGACATCCACCGAAAGGTGGAAACATGTCCTTTACATTGGTCCAAAAACTTTAAAAGAAAATAAATTACATAATGCTTACGACATGAGGTACCCAAAAATATGGAAACATACCTCTTACAATACTTTTGAAATCAAAATAAATCAATAAAAGTAAACAACCATTCATCATAAATAAATCATTCATCAAAGACATCAAACATCAATCAAAATATATAATAAACATTCATCCAAAAATAAAATAGTAAATATATTAACTTTAGGGGTTCATACATCAATTAGGGTTTCTAGAGTTTTATGTTTAATAACTAGAGTTTTACATATACTAGTTTAATTAGTTGAGAAATATTTTAAAGTAATAATATAGCTACTGGATGTTTAAAAGGTTTAGGGTTTTGGATGTTTTTATGAAAATAATGCTACTGTGATTTAAAGAAATAGGTTTGATTAGAGGTTAAAGCAAACATATTGTTGTTTTGGTTTTTAAAAAGGTGTAATTAGGATTTTAGATTTGAAAAACATGTTTTAATGGCTATTAAAGTTTTAGGGTTTTATGGTTAAGATATTAGGGTTTTATGGTTTTAAATCTTGATTATATAGATTATGATTTTGAATTTAGAATTTAATGCTTTTCCGTGATCAAAGTTGAGTGTGCTTTTAATATTGATTATATCAACTATTTATGTATTTTTAGGTGAAATAAAATATAGAAAGCCAAATTTATTATTGAAAGATTAAAATAGCTCACTGAATAAAATTATAACAAAATAGCTACTGTGAAGGTTTGAAAACGAAATTAATTAAGATTTAGGGTTTGAATAACTTAGGGTTTATGAAATTAGATTTGTGTTGAATGATTATATTATTTTCTTTAATTAAGATCTTAAGTATTTCTATGAATTAATTTATGCTGCTGACTAAACTAAATTGAAGGAAGAATTAAATAACTTAGGCAGTGTGATGATGGTTTAAAAGATGAAGATGATTAATGATTCAATAAACTAAAGTTAGAGCAATTTACCTACGTTTGAAGGCTCCACCAAGTTTGAAGAGATTGAACCAAGCTGTTGCTTGCTTCAGATTTGATTTTGGTTGAGCAAAGCAATCTAGAGATGATTTCTTGTTGCCTCCTTTGATTGATGTCTCTTGAATTTCTCCTTATTTGCTAGAGTTTTCTTTTGGGCAAAAGAATTTTTGAGAGTCCCAAGTTTGGTTCCTAATTTCTTTTTTTTTTTTGAAAGATCTAAGTTCGGTCTTCCAAAGTCCAGATCCCTTTCTGAAGTTTTTAATGTGGTATTTATAGGAAAAAATCCAAACCTAAATCTAATTGTCTAAGAAAATTAAAGCCATTTAGGAAAAGAAATCAAAACCAAATAGAATTCGATTTTGGAAAAAACTGCGCTGGCGAAAGTTGCTGCGAGCTACGGGCGGGCCAGCGAGAATTGCTTGCGAACGGGCGTGCTAGGGCACAGGCCAGCCAATTCACCGCAAGAATTTCCTGCCGCAAATTGGCTTGTGCCCAATTCGCCGCAGGAAATTTCCTACGGCGATTTGGCCCAAGCTAATTCACTTTCAGCGACGAAAATTTTTCATCGCTTATTTTTCTATCGCCGATTTTTATTTATTTATTTATTATTATTTATATATATATTAACTTTACTAATATTACCTTTTTTATTTTTATTAAAAATTATAAATAATAAATAAAAATAAATATTATTTAATTAAAATACCACAAAAATTATTTTAGACTATAAAAAATATTGGACCAGACTAGATCAAAAATTAAGAGTCTACAGGTCTATAGTGTAATTTTCTGAATCACCAATCTCGAAAGCCAAAGGAAATATTTGTTGGTTTGCATCATGACAAACGGCAGTAAAAAGCACACCTCAATACTTCCCTTTCAAATGAGTGCCATCAATATTAAGTACTGGTCTGCAATGTTTGAATCCTTTAATTGAAGTATTAAAAGCGAGGAAAAGATACAAAAATCTATTGTCATCACGACATTGTAGATGTATAACTTAATCGGGATTTGTTTCATCTAGCATGTGCAAATATGCAGGCATAGTTGAGAAAGATTATTTTGGAGTACCCAATCTGATATTCTCATATGCATACTCTCATCCCCTTCATGCGACAAAATAAGTAATATCAACACCAAATTTATTACACATGTCATCAATCAAATCCTTTGGTTTGAAAACTATCCCAGGATGAATCGCTTCTTAACACATTCAACAACAACCCAACTAGTTGCTTGTCTGTGCATAGACTGTTCAAAATCAGTTGGACATGTATGTTGTGTCACATATTTTGTCACCATCCAACAACTCTTTGGGTCTCTAAGACTTTTTTCTCGCAATCTCTATGTATAGGTTTTATTAATGCAACACACGATGAAGAAAGAGGTATTGGACTTAATGACCTTAAACTGGAACTTCTCCCTAATTGCAATAAGCGACACGATTGTCTTAATATCATTCCTTGATTTAAATATTTTTTCTCCTCAATTGTTTCATATATATAACTTTCACCTAATAACTCTGGATTGCTCCTAGATGCAAATAAGTCTATCACAGTTTCTTCATTGTCTGTAGTATGTTCTGCCATAAAACTATAATCAAAAGCAATGGAATTACTTTGATCATTGTCTATAGAATGTTGAAATTGTGCATCATCATCATTAATAGATTTTACCCTGACATTACGCTCTTCTGGAATGGGTATTATTATGGTTTGCCGGTTCCTCTGCACATGAATTTGGCCCATCATGTTCATTGTCATTATATTTTGTGCCTATATGAAAAGATTTAGTCACTGGTGAAAACCTTACATATGCATCTTCTGGTATTAAATTATCACCCGGTACTGCTGCTTGGACAATATTTTTCACACCCTAAGGACCATTACTATCATGTCCGAATTTATATGCACTTTCTTCAACACTAACAATCAATGGATATTTAAGTCTATCCTCTATAGCAATTCCCATGAATATCCTAAGTGACCTATAATCTATGACATCATAAAAGCAGATGTTCATCATGACCAGTAATAAATTTGAATTCAACTTTTGATGTGCTGTCAATATGAAGTGCTTCGGATACTGATTTTTTAATTTCATTAAAATTAGCCATTCTACTCAAGAAAACATATTCAGCACCTCCACCAACATACTTGCCAATGTTTGAATCAAATTTCCCCCCATATTGGATGAGAATTATAATTTCTTCCATTAAATTAATTCGTCCGTCGATTAATTTAAATCCATCTATCAATATCCTACAAGTACAATAATAAATTATACTTACATCATAATCCATATAAACAATAACAACCTACAATTAAATACTTCTTAACTCTTTTTAATTTCTTCTATGGTTGCCTTTTTTTTATTTGTAAATGATTTTGAATCTACTACTTTGTTATAGATATGATGTGAAGCAACAATATGTATTGTTGGAGGCTAGTGTGAGTTGTTAGTAGATTATTAGACGTTGGTAAGGGCTATAATATAGGGGGCTATTAGACGTTAGTAGGGGCTGTTAGGGGCAATTAGAGCTAACAGCCCCTACTAACGTCTAATAGCCCCCTATCAGCCACCTAACACACCTAAAGGTACTTAACACCCCATACTAGACTGAAACAATACACAATATTGCTACACATAAAGTCTATAACACTGCATTACACCTCCTAACAACCTATTACAACCCTCTTTCATACCATATATGCCCCTAATAATCTACTAACAGCCAACACTAGCCTCCAATAATACACATTATTTATTTACATCATATTCATAATATTTTATTCAACTTTTCATGAATCCAGAAATTAAAATGAAAGATTAAAGAAAGGAGTAGATTCAAACCCATAGAGAAATAAAATAAAATCAACTATAGAAAATATTCAAAACATACAGTTTTTAAAATCTCTCATTTTATTCACAAACTTCAGTTCAACAAAAAAAAATAACTTACCGCAATACTAAATCCCTAATATATTAGAGAAGCTTCAAATATGGTGTTTTGGATGTTACAATCGAAGAAAAAACATGGTGAATGAGATAACAATGGAGTTGAACTTACAAATGAGTAGAGTTTTAGATTTTACGATAAAAGGGAAAAAAAGGGAGGAGATCTGTAATGGGATAAAGAAGAAGAAGAAAGAGAACAGGAAGGGGGAGAGAGACAAAGAGAGAGAGAAAGAAAAAGGTAAAGTTTTTTTTTTTAATTTTAAGGGTATTATGGTAAATTAGAGTCTATTTAATATTAGTAGAGTCTAGAATATATTAACATCATCTAAGGGGTATTTTTTTGAGTTAAATCCCTCAATATTTTGCTAATAAAATTTATATTTTATATTTTCAATAAGTTTCATTTCATTATAATAAAAACATTCATTCAGTTAACACTATGAACACTTTTGTTCTACTTAACACTTTAAGCACTATGATTTAAGAAAACATTCTAGGACATTTTCATTCAATATATAATTTAACACTTTGGACACCTTCATTATATTCGATTAAGTAATATTCAATTCAATAAAACTTTATTAAATCTCATTTTTTTATTATGATTACTATATACTTTCAGTACATGTCTACATAATCTAATAATTTAATATAAATAATCATTAACATATATGCAGATATAATCTAGTAAACTTTTCTTATCTTTACATTTTTGCCCTCATATATTGATTTTAAAATCCTAGACTTAGATAACTGGTTCACTATTGGCAAATAAATGCCCACTTTTAGAGATTAAATATGGCCAGAAGCCCACTGGTGGCATGAATGGCCAATAACACTGACACAAAGTGTCTACTGATGACATAAAGTGCCCACTAATATTGTAGACATCCACCCTTTGGCTAGTTATTCTATCATATACTAGGTTTTTCACCAGTATATTTGGGTACTTTAATTATTTTTCTCATTAATCAAATAACAACCAAACTTTAACAATTCAAATAATTAAACTTTATATCAATTAACTCTAACATATTTTCATAAATTATCATCATCATTCTAAAAGTGTATATTCTATGAATATACTATGTATACATTATGTATATTTCCTCTTTAAAACTATATGTTTCTTAAATTCATAGTTACACTACTTTTTTTTTGCTAATTATTTGACAAATAGTAATAATTTAGTTTATCTAATATATTCACATACAATTTATGAATTATCATAAATCACCTAGTAGTATTGATGTTAGGTATACAGTGGGTATATGGTTTATATATCTAAATATTATTTACTAAATTTAGCTACCATAACTTATTTGATTATTTACCAACTAATATGTATTCACACTTTAACAATACAAATTAGTAAATTCTATTTCAATTAATTGTAAGTATATATAATTTGACCCTTAATTATCAATCATGCGACAAATATTCATTTTGTTCCATAATCCTTTTTCTCCTATAACCATTAAATTCATCACTTTATTAACTCCAAGTTACATTTAAACCACACTTATCAAGGAAAATATTTCTCACTAACCTAACTTTTTCATACCTTAACTCAACATGATTCTTCCATAAACCTAATTCAATACTTGAATAGTTCAATAGTTCGTTTAAATATGGTTTTAAAATTAAAAATCAAACTGAAGTACTTTTATATACCACAAAATATTATTTTGTTTCATGATATAAAAGTTCCACAATAAAATCTTTTCACTAATTAACTGATAATAATTACTTTCGCAATTTAATCCTTAATAAATTATTTTCACAAACTAATTCATAATCAATTATTTCCACTAATCAATCCATAATAAAAAATTATTTCAACTAATCCTTAATATATTATTTTTACAAATTAAACTTTAATCAATTATTGTCACAATTTAATCCATAATCAATTTTTATTATAAGATCCATAATATTCATTATTGCAAATAATCAATTAATTTCACAATTCCATAATTTGCTACATATTATTTAATTTATTTCTCAATCCTTCAAAATCTGTCAAATTCTTATTTTCTCTGGTAGTTCCTCTTTCCTATTTTTTTTAGTACTAAATCTCCATTAAAAATTAAATATATTTAAACATAAGTCTTAGATACATATATAAACTTATATTTAAAGTTTTATATTTTTCTAAGTTCCTTTACTATATTTAAAAAGTATATTTTTCAAATCTATATATTCTGCTTTTGACAAAAATTTTACTGGCAGTATCCATTTTCTAATTTTAATTAGATGTCAAACCTTTATAAATATTTTTAAAATTTTAACCATATAACAAAAACATATTTAAAACATTTATCTAAAATTTTAGAATTTAATACACTCATTTACCTTATTTTTAAATTATTTTTACTTAACCATATAGATTCTGGGTTTACAATCACTATCCTAGCAGATTTAATTTTAATTTTATTTTTATGAATAAATATTTATTAAAATTTATGAAATTTTAACCATGAGTCTTAAACATATATATGATCTTATAAGTAAAATTTTAGATTTTTATGGGTTGTTTTACTATAGTTTCCAATTGAGTTTCACAAATCCTAAAATTCTGGTTCTATAGACATAGTCAGGGCAACTTGTGTTCTTCTATTTTTCTTTCGTAATAATTATCTTTAAAAATTATGAAATGTTATATACCATTTACTAAGACCTAGGTAAACTCTCAAATAAAATTTCATAATTTTAACCTTTCTAGATTAGTCTAAAATTTTGGACAAAAGAAACTTCACAATTAATTTAATCAATATGGTTCAATTAGCTTCTATAAACATTAAAAATCAAAAGAAAATTAAATAATAGCAAACTATTAATACACAAGCACAAATCTCTTTCAAAAATGACTTATTCCTTTCTCTTTTCTCACTTCCCTTTGATCATATGATCATAATCTTATTAATTCTCACATAAACTAGTGAATTCCTATGAAAATTTTGAGTTATAAGTGAAGATCTGTGTGTTTTCTTGTATGGTGATGGAAGAAGAAAGAAGAAGAGGGATATGGTGGTGGTGAGAGAGGTGTGCAGTGTTTTAGATGGGAAGAAGAATAAAGAAAAATCTAGAAATTAAAACTTATCTAGAAATTAAAACTTACTTATATGCCATTTAGGGTTTTGATCTTATAAGATGTTCTCATCCTAATTTTCATATACTCACTTTCTTAAATTATTTATAATCTGATTTTTAATTTAGTAAAACTATAAAATAAATTTTTTTAATTAATTTAAAGCTCTATTACTCATATTTCTCATCCCAATTTCAATAAAAATTGATTCTAAGGTCATAGGAGCATCATCGTAATTTTTTTTACCTCTTAAAATTTTTTTTTCAAAAATATCGATTTCTTCCATATCCATATTTAACTTTCAATCTTTTAAGGCTTGGCTAACCTCATTTTTCCATCAATTTCAAATATCCAGGCTATTCTCTCAACACTATACACAATCCAATATCTATATATTTCAAAAATTCACTACTTAAAAATTCAAGACATTGCATATAACCCATCCAAAATACACATTATCTACAGTCCTAAACTTGACCATATTTGCTCTTACCAAAAATTTATAATTTATAACCAAAATCATACAACTATCAAATAACCCAATACACTATTATGTGAATTGTATTTAAATATGTAACATAAAATTTCATCAATAAAAATACCTTTAAAAGCTACAGTTGATATTTAATATTCTAATTCTTCATTTCCCGGATCCATTCCGAGCCATCTAATATGCGCGTTAAAAATCAACATGCTAAGCAAATTGCTTAGTGGTGTTTGTGTATACATAATTTGCCGCATAATATTATAAGAAAATGATTGAAATAATGGATATAGCAAAAATCACAATTCTTAAATAAAATTATTTAACTAAATAAATTGAAGCTAACTTATTTTAAAATTAACAAATTCAAATCAAACTTAAATATTAAGAAACACTCTCATTATAATTGTTTATTAAAACACCATCGGCCAAAATAAAATCACATTTCACATACTGTAATATCCCATATTATACCCTAAAAGTGTTGGGGTTATTGTTGTATTTGGATTCAATGTGTGTATTGAAGGGAAAGTGAAGAGAAGATGTAGGAAAAATAAATGCAAAATATATGATATATACATATAACCACATATACATCACATATACATGATGTATAGAATGGTGTAGGAAAAGTGTGTTGTATATATATATATATATTTTTGTATAATTAATGAATAATAATAATGATGATAAGGACAAAAAGAGAAAAAGATGAAGAAAGTCAAAAGGAATTGTGTGTGTGGTGGAGATTTAAGTGTCCTAATGTTATTATTATTATTATTATTATTATTATTATATATATATATATATTGGATAAGAACGAAGAAAGAAGATTCATTCTTCTTCTTCTTCTTCTTCGAAGTGCACGAGAGAGAGAGAGAGAAGCTAGAGAGAGAAAGATGATTTTGCTTCAATTTACACCAAAGACTAAAGGAGATCAAGAGATTTGCAAGTGGAGTTGAAGATTTGGCAAGCTATTCATGTAAGTACTCATTTCTTGAAGTTAATTTTTGTGATTATATATATATAAGTTTTCATCTTCTTGTTTTGATTTCTCTTGATTGAGGTTATGTTTGATATAAGTGGTTTGTGAGATGATGATAATGAAAGATTGAAGTGTGTAAAGGTGTTAACTTGGTATTTAAGTGATGATAAGTTGGGGAAATTGTGAGGGTGATGATGAATGGTTGAATTAGGGTTTTGAATTAATGAATTGGTACTTTGAGTAATTGATTATAGTGATGTATATATATATTTTGTTTAGTATGATGCTATAATGAAGTTATATAAATGTTAAGGTGATAGAAAATTGATAAATATAACAAAGATGATGATTAAAAGTGTTGTGATGTGAATTTTGAAAGGCTTGGATGAGTTTTGAAGTATTTGGTTTTTGAATCATTGAAGAACACGGCCAAGTTGTGAGAGACACGGCCAAGTTAGGGCAAACTTGGCCGTGTTAGATGAGTTTTGGAGAGACACGGCCACTGGCTTGGCCGTGTCCCTTGACCGTGTTTGCCACTGCCTAGTTTATATTGAGAGACACGGCCACAAGCTTGGCCGTGTCCTGTGCCCGTGTTTGCTACTGAAATGTTGAATTGGGAGACACGGCCACAAGCTTGGCCGTGTCCTTGGAGGGTATTTGCTATTTGTGTTTGTTATTTGTTATTCTTACATTGTTGAATCTTCAAAGGGTCTTTTGTACCTAGACACATTTAAAACAATAATGATTCAACCAAATGGATATGGAAAATTCTAAATCTAGGAATAATGGGAATGGTTATGTATATATTAATGATGATATAGGAAATGTGGGAAATATAATAATCATTGAAAAAGTATGTGCAATGCCATTGATTATATATATTTGAGTAATGAATTGATTAACATGAATTGGTGATAATGATGATGCATATGAACAATGTATTGTTTTATGCATTGTGAATCTTGTGAATTGCAATGAGGCTATAGATATATTGTGAAGAATATGATAAAGTAATTGCTTATATACAATTGAATAATGAAATATTATGATATGATTTGAGATATAATATGATGTGAGGTCATTGTTAATGACTATGATGATTCAAATGTGATATGATGCCATTGTTATTGGCCATGAGAATTCAATTGAGAATGAAATTGATAAATGAATTGTATAGCTAATGTGTTATTCCATTTTCAGAGTTTGTTGTTGGTGGCATGCCTAATAAGTGTAACAATCTCTTGAAGTTAGGTTGGATTGAATCCTTGAAGCCTAATTGAGATGTTACCACCCTTGAAGCTAGGTTGGGTTGGTTCTTGAAGCCAAGTTGGGTTGAAGCTTAGCATGCTTTGCTCCCCTTGAAGCTTGGTTGAATCTAATCCTTGAAGCCTAGTTGGGTCTATGATATTGATAAATGAGATAAATAAACCAAAACATTACTCTGAAAATTGAATGGCATATTAGTATGTTGTTTGGGCCCGAGTCTGTCTTTGTTGCCAAGGTGATATTTAAATGTTGAAATAAATGAGTAATGAAATCTATGATTACCTTTGCTGAAGGTGTGATTCATGATTGGTGAATTGTGAATAAAATGATGTTATGAAGTATGATTTCGCTAATGTGTGTATTGTTGTATTGAAAGTAAACATGGCTTGAGGTGCTTTGTTGAGATATGAATTTATGAAAATGTTGTATGATGTGCAAAATGTATATGCATGTGGAAATTTATGAGAATTGTGTTCATGAAGGTTTGGATAGGTCATTGAATGGTGTTTTGTTGATGTGATATATATGTATATATATATATATGAGATAAAAAGGGTATGTATTGTGTTGTGAATATGTTATGTAATTATGTATCTAATTTATGAGATTAGTGTGAATATATGAAGAATGTATTGAGAAAGGAAAACGTGGTAAGGGATCAATAAAACATAATGCTAAAAGAATGAGGTATGATTCTTTTGTAAAGTATATTTTATTATTTATTTATTTATTTGTACTACTAAGCTCTCGGGCTTAGCGCGGTTGTGTAATCGCGCAGGAAATCATGCGGATGATTTGGAAGTCCATTAGTTATGCCACGAGAAGATTATGGGTGTCTCGAGACCAACTAGAAGGTGATGCATACATGTGTGATTTTAAATTATATTGTATTTTTGAGTTAATATATATATTCATATGGATGAATGAAGTTTTGATAAATAAGAATACTGACTTTTGTAAATGTGGTTTAAATTAATGTTCAATTTTATGAATCTGGATAAAGGTTTTAAATTGAAACTAAAAGTAACATTCTTATACTTTATATACGTATTGTATGTATACTAGGTATATGTATAGTACTTATATGGAGTATCAGGGTGTTACACATACATTCATTAATACAACTCATTTTAAATATTCATATTTCATTATTAAATAAATTTTATTTATTTTTGCCCTCACATACTTAGTTTT
This sequence comes from Garcia nutans, assembly GCA_947685225.1. NCBI lineage: Eukaryota > Viridiplantae > Streptophyta > Magnoliopsida > Malpighiales > Euphorbiaceae > Garcia > Garcia nutans. The sequence continues at coordinate 14,690,423 of CANTUV010000011.1, read as the reverse complement.
AAATCCTAGACTGGGATAATAAGTTCAACAATGGCAATTAAATGCCAAGTAACAGAATTTAAGATAAGAAGAAAAAAATTCAATATAAGTACTGCTGTAGTCATGCCTACCTCAATCAGTGTGGCCAGTAGCCCAGCAATAGCTTGTATGCCCATAATAGTAGTGGCATAAGTATCTAATATTGACACAATGTACCAAGTAGCAGTATAGACGCCTACCTCTGACTAACTATTCTATCTGATAACTAAATTGTTCACCAGTATAATTCGAACATTTTAATTATTTTCTCATTTTCAATCAATTTCACAATTATACTGTTAATTTTGTTAAAAATAATTCTTTAAAGTAAAAACTTTTTCACTCACCAACTTTTAATCTTTGGCACTTTAGCAATACAATAAAATAAGATGTTTTTCAATTAATTCTAAATATATTTTATTTAAACCATAATCATTAAAGAAAAGAGTTTTCTTTTCTATTTATCAAATCTTTCATAACCCTAAAATTCAATACTTGGTTAATTCAATATTTCATTTAAACATGGTTTAAGTTAAAAACCAACCAAAATATTCTTTATATACTACAAGTATAGTTTTGCTTTCAAGAAATACAAATTCCATAATCATTTCTTTCATAAATTAATCCATAATAAATTTCTCTCACAATTTAATCCATTTAATCAATTCATAATCTTCCATAAGCAAATTAAATAAAAGAAAATTAAGATAATGGCAAACTATTAAATATACAATCACAAACCTCTTCAAAATTGCTCTTCCATCTCTCTTCCTCCTAATCCTTGGTTTTATAATGAGTTTCTTGAATAATCATACATAAACTAACTATTTCCCCTAAAAACTTTGAGTATTTTCAATGGATCCTAGGTTTTAAGTGAAGAAATGAAGAAGAAAGAAAGAAAGAAGAAGAAATGGTGATGGTAGTGATGGGTTCGGGTTTGAAGAAGAAAGAAGAAGAAAGAAAAAGTCAAATTGGGCTTTTATAATATCTAGGTATTTATTGGGTGTGTTACATGTAACTTAGTTTCGGTACACATATTTTTTTAATTTGATTTTCAACTCCGTAAATTCATAAAAATATTTGCTTTAATTATTTTAAAGTCATATTACTCATATTTCATATCTAGATTATGATAGAATTTTATTTTAGGACTATAAAAATATTTTTGTAATTTTCTACGATTTTAATATTTTTTTTGAAAATACCAAATAAATTCATATATGGATTTAATTTTTTATTTTTTAAGGCTTATTCAACCTTATTTTCCTACAAATTTTAAATGCTCAAGCCACACATAACACCATAAACTGTTCAATATATATATATAATATATATATAATTATTGCTTAAAATTTCAGATATTACACTAACTCAAACAGAAGGCAACCCGAATAACTCTAACCCAAGAGCTATTTCAGTCGACTCTATTTTGCTTCATTACCAAAAACCACATAAACTATAATAGTGAACCCAAATAAAATTGAATTTCGCTTAGTGAGTTTAAATGATTTGGTAAGCTTGGTTTTGGCTATGCAATTGTTTAGTCATGTTAATGGATTTCTACGATGATTTATTGGCGGTGATAAAAAATGAGAACTACCTCCATATTCATGGCCATTTTCAAGAAAATAAAAGTAAAAAATAGTGCGTTTTATTATTTGATACAATATTTGCCTAGGTTTCGTTAGGGCTGTAATCGAGCCAAGCCGAGCCGAACTTTGGATAGCTCAAGCTCGGCTCATTATAAAATATTCGAGTTCGAACTCGAACTCGAATCGAGCCCGAGCCGAGCCCGAGCTTGTATTGAGCCAGCTCATATATCATGTATCTCGAGTTTGAACTCGAGCTTGATTTAAATAAATTTAATAAACTCAATAAACTTATTTTTATTTTTATTGTTCATTCATTTTTTCTAAATTTTCATAAAAGATATACTAAAATTTATATTTTTATGAAAGATGAATAATATAATTATATATTAATAAAAATAAAACATTATATTACTATAATTTTATATTTTACTGTAAATTACTAAGCTATTTTATATTATATATTATTTAATTTATTTATCACATATACCATATATTAATAAATTATATAAATTAAGTTAGTCAAAAAATTAATATATTCACATACATAGTTTAATATATATAAATTAAATTATATATATTTTTAATCCAATACACTAAATGAGTTAGCTTACGAGCTTAACTCACGAGCTTTTTAAATGAGCTAGCTCGCGAGCTAACGAGCCGAATATTTCATAACTTGAGCTTGGCTCATTTAACAAATGAGCAGTTCGAGCTCGAGCCTGAACGAGCTTTTATCGAGCCGAGACCCAAGCAGAGCTCGAGTAACTTGCCTCATTTACAGCCCTATGTTTCGTTTTTAAAAAATGGTGTGTTTTGATAAAGATAGCCGGGCTTGCCATGTCATTAGCCAACTAGGATTGGAAAATTTCCTTGCCTATCTAAGGATACAATTAGAGAAAAAAAAACATCTTACACCGATTGACAAAAAAAAAATTAAAATTTTTTTTTATTTTAAAAACTCGACTCCCCGAAATACAGTTTTTATGGGGATCGAATCCCTGCCCTCTCAATTGAGAGTAACAACAGGTGACCAGCTGAGCTAAACCCAGCTGGTTAAAAAAAAATTAAAATTTAAAAAAAATTTAAAAAATTAAAATTAAAAAAATTAAAATTAAATTAAATTAAAAAAAAATTAAATTGAGAAAATGCATATTTTAGAGAATTATTTAAGGAGTTTAGCCTTAAATATATAATCCATATTTCAATTCAGAAGAGACACAGACAAATCTCTTTTTGATATAATATCACATTTTTATTATATCTCTTAATATAGTCTATGTCAACAAATTAAAATATAATCATATTTTAGTAAAATTTTAATTTGTCTTTGTCACTAAACTCCGTAATTTTTCTGTAATTTTTTTCTCCTCGCTATATAGTTATAGCAAGAATTGAGAATTTATACTGTAACAATAATTAGCTAAGTTTGGTCTTTACCCAATCATATTATTACACCAATTAATGGCGACTAGAGTTTGATAACTATTGTTGTGTTTGCTGTTCTAAAAAATTTCCATTAACAAAGTAGTTTCTTATTCTTTTTTAACTTTTTTCCCATCAAGAGTTCTAATTTGCTTGGCTAAATATTTATGCTTTCATAAAAATAAAATATAAATATAAGTTGGCTTAAATAAATAATAATATTAGAATGAATAATAATTATTATATTATATAGTAAAGAGCAACAAGGGACACTGGTCGTTATGGGAGTGGAATTCCAACATGCCAGATGTCTTTTTTTTTTCTTTTCAATTTTCTATATTACCCCTATTTTTCTTTTTCTTTTTTTTTTCTCATTTTTTATTTTTTCAACTTTTGATGACATTGAATATGATGATGCCATGATTAGTAAATTTTAAGTCTTACCTCTACTTCTTTTTTTTTTTTTTCACTTTTTTTTTAAACTTCCATTGTCTACATTTTGTTTATCTTTCTTCTTATAAATCATTTGTTTATTTGTTGGTTTTTTTTTTCTTTCCACGTTTTGCTCTTTTATTTATTATTTATTTATTATTAGTAAAATAAATAAATTAATAATTTAAAATGTTGTTTTTTTTATTTAACATTAAAATGCTATAAAAGTAATTATTTCAATAAGAATAACTTCTCAAATTTTTATTATTTATTTTATTTTGACTTTTAATAGACTTTGTATGTCATAATTTTTAGAATAATAAATTTTAATCTTTTATTATTATTATTTTCTTTTAATTTTTAGATTGTCAATATAAATTTAATTGTTTTAAAAATAATTCAAAATGAACATGTTATTACTTTTAATTTTTGACAATGTATTATTAATTATAAGTAGGTTTAGTGTTTTGTATTATTTGACTTTATTTTTAATAAATTATTTATTCAATTGGAGATTTTTTTTATTATACCAATTTAGCTTAAACTTTAATATATTTATTTATTCTTTTATCAGTTTTATATTTCTTTTTACTCAAATTATTTTTATGTAAATTTATAATTTTTCTCTTTTTAAAAAAATAATTTAACAAATAATAGATTTATTTATTCTTTTATATTCAAATTGCTAATTTTAATTATTTTTAATGTTTAAGTAAAACAATAGAATTAAAAATTAATATTTTGATTTCTTTTATCAATGAACATTTTACTCAATTTAAAAATATTTTAATACATTAGACGAACTTTATTTATAAATATTTTATAATATGTAAATATGAAAATATAAATTTTTTTAATATTATACATATTTATATATAATACTACTTTTTATATATTCATTATTTTTACTTAAAATAATATAAAATACCATACATTGCAGCATAGCACGAGATAGATATTCGCTTGTATAATTTCTATATGGAGTACTTCTCTTTAAATTACTAGCTATAGAGTTACAATATATTTATAATCCTTCGATTCCATATCTTTAATTTTATCAATTTTTTATTTTCACATTTAAAATCAAATTAATGGTTGACATTTGTTTGAAAAATTAAAATTAAAACTTTGCAATGAATTATTTTTTTAATTCCTTGAATGTGTATTATTTTTCTAATTATACACATATATGTTATATTTCACTTGCAATTAACATTTTCAAGATTACACAATCAAAATTATAAATGTTTTTGTGACTTATTTCGTTGAGAAATTAATGCAATATTATTATATTATCCATTTAATATGCTTTAATCACTGCAAAACTAATTAAAGAATTAATACATGTTAAATTAAATATAATAATAATTGAGTGGGCTAGCCAATTGGACTTTCTGAAAATATATTTAAATTTCATATACATTTAATATTTTAATACTTATAAACCTATGAATATAAATGCCTATATACACGCAAACACACACTTATATGTAAAAAAAAATTAATATTCTAATAGTCAAATTTAACTATGCTACAGTATTATTGACATCGAACTCATACAATGTCTACAGCTAGTTAATTATAAACATAAAACTAAATAAGTTGCAAAAAAAAAAATTTCAAAATCATTTTAGGAAATAAAACTATTTATACTAACAATTAATAAACAAATATTGAAAAAATAGTGAAAAAAACTAGAATAAAAGTTGGATCACAATTCAAAATCAGACTAAACATTTAATTACGTGTATTTTTTACAAAATAAACTTACAAATGGTAAGAATAGAGACGAACATTTCATGAATACTTAATATTAATTTTTTATCGCTAACGTGGTATAAATCATAAATGTACATGCGTGGCATAAGATTTATTCAACAATTTGTTAACATCAAAGACAAATATGCAATGGCCCCAAAACTTCAAGGAATGAAACATCACATACATTTGTTCTTCAATTGAAACGGAATATTTAAAGAAGTTACTCTACTTTAAATAATAAAAATAAGTCAACATATTTAAAGGTCTAATTCAATAATAAATAATGCCAACTCAAACACGTTCTTGGAGTTTTTCAGAAAAGGTTTGTTTGTTCCCGCAGCCTTCTTCTTTTATTGCTGGTATATATCGACGGCTGAAGAAAATTTATCAAAAACCTCTTCTCAAACTCTTACACTAGAACATTCAATAAAATATTTTCATAAATCTCTTTACCGTAATATTAAAACCGTAATTCAAAAAAAATAAATTTTTTATTATTAAATAATTAAATAAAATTTTCTTTATTAATTTTAATGTTTCATTATAGTGGAATTGTAAATGCAATAATAAATAATGGAGATATTATCATAGAATCTATTCACTAACTTAAAAAAAATCATTTTAACTAACATAAATTTATATTTTTAATTTTTCTAAAATAAAATTTTAAATTAACTAGCATAAACTTACAGTACAAATTTGATACAACTCACAACTATATACACAAACACAATTCATTTATAGAAAAATATTTTATGTAAAAGTTAAATTAATTATAAAATGATAATAAATTTTATAATGCCTTTTTAAAATATTTTTAGAAAAAAAATTTCTCCCCTAATATATATATATATATATATATAATAACCATAATAGTTAGTTAAACACTATAAAATTCAACGATAAACAAACAAAATAACCCTACTAAATTATATATCCGTGCAGCGTACAGGCCTATGCTTAGTTTACAAATAATTTCTACCTCCAAATGTTTTCAGAGTTGCTAGGTCTTAAGTTCAAACTTCAAGAAAATTCAACAAATAATCTTATAAATGAATTTTAGATTTATTACATGATATTAAAAGAGAAAAAATTAATTGTAGATGGCTTTTTATTAATGAAATGCGATTCATTTGTAACTGAAACGAAATCCAATATTTCTATCCAGAGATGAACAATCTTTTTTAGTATTACAAATCCAGTGTTCAAATTTTCAGTCAAAAAATAAATTGCGAATGCATTGATACTATGGACAACTTTGTTCTCATGGGAAATTCCTTCGTATCCCATACCCATGAAAATGATAAGATTTTGTAATATTCATGCATGCAAGAGAAAAAAAAAACAATAAAGAATTCATTGAAATTATCCGTTAACAAGAATTCAATCATGAAATTATTGTCCATTAACAAGAATTCAATCATGAAATTATCAACCATACATAAACCAATCACACAAAGTTGTTATCATATGCGAATATTTATTGTGTTGTTGGTGTGCCTATCATTAGAAAGCTTTCACAGATGCACTAAGATTTGTTATAAATAGCCATACATGTTTTTGGCATTGTAATTTTTCCAAGTCCTTGAAATTGTTTAGTGATTGCATGCATGTATTGAACAGCAAAAGGTAAAACAAAATAAAAAATAAATAAATAAAAACCTTAAAATTTTTGTAGATTGGTTTTCTTTAAAAATTTCTTATATACAAAGCAAAAGTCACATTGTGCCACTTGCTAACTTCTAATCTCATATTACAATAAGATTAAATTAAATTAAATTATATAATACTTTTAAATTTCTCTATCAGACTTGTCTAAAAGGATAAAAATAAATTTAAACAACTCCCACATTTTTTTTCCATAGTTGAACCTAGTTACATGTACATGTTAGAGATAACAATATGATCCCCGTAGCCTAGAAAGCAAATGTATACTTAAGCAGAAAAAGAATTGAAGAATGAGGTGTTGCTCATTCTTTTATTTTATTTTTTGTCTTTAAATTTTCAAAATTTTTCCTGTTTATAGTTGAATTTGAGCAATATGAAGCAAACAATAAAACCAAGTTTTGGTGATTTTTGTTTTTTTTCTTTGAATTCTCCAATGGAAATAGGAAAATAGACGAACCATGCACGTAATCCAACATGCATGTCAATTTACTGGATAGCCCGACACGAATTATTCTTAGCATTTCATACATGTACATTTGAGTCCAATGTTTCTGTTTGCCCCTCAAACGATTGCTGACAATTAGTCAGAGGAGCTTCTTCTCCGGCAGCCAATGAATCAACAATGGGTTTAATTACCAAAATACCTTCCCCTACAGCAGCTATAACTATTGTGCTTAGAAACGCAAGAAATGCAAATGCGGCATAGGCTGTTTTGTATGGCTCCCACAAAATTGACAGGCAAAGAAAGAGAATTTTTAATGGTATCATTATTAAAACAGAGAAAGCTAGTGCATAAATTCGAATTCTTAGTCCTTTGTTGATGACAATAGTTGCCAACTTGAAGCATGATAATAAGAAGCCTACCATGTACCAGATTCCAAAAGCACCAAATATGATAGAACTCATTAAAGGATATGCACATAATACCATATTGTCACCAATATCATTTTCAGAAATCACGAAACTTCTATGAAAATTCTCTGGCAACGGTAGGTTTGATCCAGAAAAAAAGACGAGTAAAACTTGCAAGAAAAGAACAGGAAAACATGTAGCCAAGACTAAAACAATAGCCCAAGAACCACTTGGGGTTTTTTTCTGGATTGATAAATTAACAAGAAATAATTGTGTTACATGAAAACCAGGCTCAAAGAATCCTAATGAAAAAACCACATGCACTTTGCAAAAGTTGGCTTGCTGTGTTAAGGATAGGGAAGAAAGGAAAGGGAAGAGGTATTTCCGATGAAACAAGGATAAGCGAAAGAATTCATCAAATGCCCAAAAGGTGATAAAGGACACAAGAAGCAAGCGAACAGTCCAAAGAGAGTTGAATCTTTGTAAATGATGTACATTGCGAGATTGAAGGTGAAGGTGAAAGACAAAAGCAAATGAAATGAGAGAGAGAAGAAGGATACCGCTAATGCAACAGAGAGTGGCTGAGTTGAAGACGGAGTCGTGTAATGGCGTGGAAGGAACGTCGAACATGGCATGTGATATTGCTACAATATATGATATTGATGGTGACAACTATAATGATAACGAGAATGACAATGATAATGATAATGATAATAATGGAAAATATTGAAAATGGTTACATGCGATGGTGGTGGTGGTGTCAGCAACCGCGACAGTAATGCTGTTGGTGGCCAGAGAGAAAGAATTAGAAAATGCATGAAATGTTATGAACAAATGGCATACATGGTCGGAAGGGGACGGGGGAGAGAACAGGTGGATAATTTTCTCTCCCCAATTCCCAACCGGCGAGGAAACCGAGTTGGTTTAGAGAGAGAGGGAGAGGGAGGGAGCGAGGAAAGGAGGGAGTAACAAATCGGGTTTTTGTTTGAGAAAGAGAGGAAGAAAGAGAGAGAGAACACATGGAGAATAGGGTTTTGTGGTGGTGTTGATGAGTTGGTTGCTTAATTGTCGGGATATCATGGTTAAGGTGGTTTTAGGGAAATGTATGCCCAAAACTAGAGTTTTGTAGGTTTGATGCTGGGATTTTTTTTTGGGAATTCCTATGAATAGAATATAAGTGGTGATTTCTGTAATTAAAATCCAATAAAAACTAATCAATATATTATTTTATTAAACTAATATTGAATTTATGGCTGGATGCTGAAAGGTTGAGAAACAACAAGCTAATTAATGGAATGTTTGCAAATGGAAGGTGATGAGAACAAAAAAAAAAAGGAAATTACATCACATACTATATTTTAATTGTTATTTTCAACTTTAATACTGTTATTTTTTTTTACTTATAACTTTTTCATTTTTACCCATTTTTATATTTTATTTTAACAAAAATATAGTTTTTTTTTTTTTACCACAATCATATAGTTCTTCTTCTTACCATTTTCCTTTGCTCTCCTTTACCGTCAACTTCGCTATTCACTTCACTTCATGTTCCTATTTTCTATTCCATTTTCTTTGCTGGTTAGTGATTTTGTAGGTTTTTCGATTTTATTTGTCACTCTTATTGTTTCCATTTTCAATTGTTTCACTGCACGTTTCTATTTTCTCTTCCATTTTCTGTGTTGGTTAGTGGTTTTTGTGATTTTTCAATTTTCTTTATTGTTATTTATTGGTTTGTTGTTCTTTTTAAATAATTAGGAGTGCTTCGCCTTCTATTATTTCTTTTCGTAGAACTTCTTTGCATATTATTAGGATTATAAAAAAACCTACTATGGCTAAGAAGTTGATGAAAAGTTCTGGTATTACCACACTCTAAACCCAGGGGCATGATGATCCTAAGGTCCAGATCGATGTAAGACCACCGAGTACCTTGTAGAACCCATTACTGTACTATTACATGTGTTTTATCTTTAATTTGCGAGCTCATTTTTTTTTATTTACCTTCATTTGATACATACAAAAATGCATTATGCATTACACATGTGCATTAGTAACAATACTCTTATGATTTACAAACAAATACTTTTACAATTTACTATTCACTTTACTATGTTGCAATCTCTCTCTATACTCTTATACTATTCATACACTATATATTTACTATGAAGCTCTAAAGAATACTTATATCTTACTAGTCTATTATACACATATATCCAACACCTCATAAAATGAATGAATATGTTGTTGTGAACTACTTGGCGCCTGCATCTATTGTTGATATGAAACTTTCATCTCAGTTAAAAGTATAGTACATACATATAATATGGGGCTATATAAGGGTTGAGGTTCACAATTAAATAATTATCAATTCAAGAATAGTTCAACAATAGTAGATCAATAGCAATAAAATATAATATCAATTAAGGTTACATGTAAACGGATAAGGTCATTCTCATTTATAGAAAATATAACAATACATTACAATAATATTTTTTTTTACTCAGTATAGGGCAGTAAATTTTCAATATAGTAATTCATCTATGCGCACATAGGCATCTTCTATTAACAAGAGATTTAGGGCTAGGTACCAGTTTGGTAGAATAATCTCAATAAATGGACCTATTAGTCCTCTTACAAAGGGCTATAGCAATAATTCAATTCGAGAGCAATACAATAAAATAATAGCAAATGGATACAATGATACAATACCATTGGAATGTATCAATAATAATCATTATGAAAAAGAAGTAACAACAATAAATAATTAGGGTATAAGCATATTTACATGCATATACTATAATCTTCACCTTTAATTAGCAAAATATTTAATTAGGCCCCCTCTTTGCGTTAGAAGACTCAACTTGGTCTCTTTTCCTAACATTACATATTAACATATTTTCTATTATCATATTGTATTATATATTATCATAACCCTACCCATGATGCATGTTTTGATCATTTGTTATGACTATTGATAGGTTAATTTTGTTTATTTTTTTTAATTAGTTTTAGTTATTTTCTAAATAGTTTGTTCAAAATTGTTGATAGGTTTTATAGTTCAAGTTGAAGCAAAGAGATTTATGAGAAAAGAGAGGTAAAATGTTCTTAAGTTCATTTTTGAAGAAAATTTTACAATTTTTGAAGAAAATTTTAAGAGAAGCATGTAACACGGCTAAGTTATATTAAGTCCTGGCTGTGTCTTCCAGTTGCAAGACTAAAATATACAAGGCTTCAAGTAGAACTAGACACATTCAGTGTTTGGTCATGTCTCTCATGAGAAAGAATTGAAATTTTAGCAGAATGGGACACACCCACACATCCTGGCCTGCCACAGGAGACATGGCCAAGCTTCAAGTGGTCTTGGCCATGTCATGTGACTTTTGAAGCTTGGCCATGTCATGTATACGAGGAAAAGTAAATACAGACAAAATTGAATACGGGGAGACAACTTGGCCTTGTCACTAGCCATGTTACACCACACGGCCAAGACAATTCAAAGCTTGGCCTTGTTTCACCCTAAGAAAACAAGAATGAGAATAAGCAGTGTTGAACACGTTCAGAAGACTTAGCTGTGTCCAAGGTGAAACTTAGGAGACACGACCAAGACAAACCAAAAAGTAGCCATGTTTGCACAAGATAAGAGATATGCATGTTTCACTTTTAAAAGTTTATTTGGACAGATATGGAGCAGATAAAAAGGAGCAGAATGGGGAATGTTGAGAATGAGCTGGAAGGGAGACAGAGAATAGTGGAGACTCGACAACTTAAGCTGGCACAAGGAAAAGAAGAGGATTTTTTATGAGAAAGGTACCGGTTATTAAAGGAGAAGGGGGTTGATGGTCAACATCTCTCATTCACTCTTGGGTAGCAATGAATTCTTAGCAAGGCCATTTCAGAGAGGAGAATTGGAGAGTTCATCATAAAATTCAAGAAGAGCAAAAGAAGAGCAACTTTAGACATCCTCAAAATGGGCTTTTCTATTTCCTTCAATTAGTTCAATTTTTAGAATTTAATTATTAAATACATTAATATTTCAATGAAGTTTTATAATTTAAATTTTATTAAAGTAATTTTCTTATTGTTATGATGAGGAGCTAAATTGTTTATGCCTAGGATTTGTAGTAGATTTAATTGGATATTTTAATTCAATATCCATTAATATACTATAATATCCCAAAATTTTGAAAATATTAATTTTTGAAAATTAGTTAAATGATTTAAAAGTATATATATATATATATAATTAAGTGAAAAAGAAAAATGTGTATATGATATATATATGTAGATATACATAATATATACAAGTCAACATTTTATTATGGGTCAAATGTTATTTTAATTATTAAAATATTAATTAAGTGGTTAGTGGAAGATGATATTTTTATGTATTAATTAAGTAATATGTTTTACTTGGTGGAGAGTAAAAGTTGGATATTTGTGTGGTTAAAAAGGAGAGTAATTGGATTGAGTTGAGAGGATGATTATCTTCTTCTTCTTCTTTCTCCATTGAAGCCAGCTACTTCCATCAAAGGAAGAGAGAAATTTGCTTCTTGCTAACTTAAGTAATTGAAGGATTTCAATTATTCAAGTTGGAGTTTTGAGGATTTTCTCCATATTTGGTAAGTTTCTAATTTTTTTCCTTGATTTTATATGGAAGTTTACATATGAGTTAATTGGATGTTTGGTGTAGTTTGTGTTAATGGTTGATATTGGTATGTTTGAAGTTCTTTTGTCTAGTTAACTATGAAATTTGGGGTTGGATTGAAGAAAAGGTTAAGTTTAGTGAAGAGAATAAGAGTCTTGGGTTGTGTAACTTTTGAGTTGAGAAGTCATGGTTGTAATTATGTATTTTTGCTTTTTATTGAGTTGTTTTGATGCTTACACAAGTATTTTGTGGTATAATGATGGATTTGGTTGAGTTTGTATAGAGTTGAAAAGGGTAATGAAAGATAATTTTGGATGTGACAATTATATGTTGATATTAGGATTTTTGGCCTGACACGCCCGGTGACATGGCCATGTCTTTGAGCATGTTGATGGTTTTGTTTTCAGTGTTGGTGACACGTGCAGTGACACGCCCATATCACTGAGCGTGTCACATTTTCTGTAATGTTATAGTATTGACACGTGAAGTGATACGCCCATGTCACTGAGCGTGTCATAGCTACTGTGTTGTAGGAGTTTTGGCACGGGCAGGGATACACCCATGTCTCTGGATGTGTCCTATCTGCTATAACACAGAGTTTAGGACACGATCATTGACACGCCCATGTCACTGAGAGTGTCAAAGCTTCTATGTTGTGAGTTTAGGGAACGGTCATTGACACGCCCATGTTGTTGAGCGTGCCATGTATAGAGTTTGCCCTAGATAGTTCTTTTCCTTATTTTCCTTTGTGTATCTTATCATTGTGTTGAGAGGTTTTTGTAAACCCTTAATTTTTGACCCAGTCCGGTCCAATATATTTTAATTAGTCTAAAATAATTTTTGTGTTGTCCAATATATTTTAATTAGTCCAAAAAAATTTTTATTATCTTAATTAAATGATAATTGCTTTAGTATCTAATTTTTATTAATAAAAAATAAAAAAAATAATAATAAACAAAAAATAAAAATAAAAAAAGAAAGGGGTGGATGACTCGATTCCTAAGGAATTTCCAACCCCTAATGGGTTTGGAAAGTTAGGTACGTGTGGGGAAGGTGAGAAATGGCTCAGCACTCCCACAACGCCCGGTTCATTGGAACCGGCCTCTTTTATAGGTCTTAATATTATAAAATTCTTAAGTATAACAATATTATCCATATTACACACAATAATTAAAATAAAGCATCGATATATTGAAAATCAAAACAATGTCCAAGCAAAATAAATAAATGGACACCCATCCGAAGATGGAAACATGCCCTTACATCCATGCCTAAATAGGACACCCACCGAAAGGTAGAAATATGTCTTTTACATTGGTTCTAAAATAGAAAAACAATTTAAATTATATGATATTTAACTAATGAGGTACCTACCAAGTGGAAACATACCTCTTACAAAATTTGAAAATCTAAATAAATCGATAAAAGTAAATAACCATTTATCGTAAATAAATCATTCATCAAATTTTGTAAACATCCATCCATGATAAATTAAATAAACCAAGCATTGAACTTAAATAAATTAAAGCATATAAAATAAATCAAAGTATAATCAAATATGAATTTGAATAAGGCAAATAAAGATTCAAATTAGGGTTACTGTTTCTATTTAAGTTTCTTTATTTAATGTGTTTAGGGTTTTGAAATTTATGAGTTTAGGATTTGTAATTCTTAGCTACTGTGAACTTTAAGGAATTGACATGAATTAAAGTTTTATAATTTAAGAGGTTGATAAAGTTCTTTAACTAACCAAATTAGTGTTTGAGTGGTAAAATCATGAAACTAGGGTTTGGGCTTTTCAAAATATTAAGTTTATGACTATTAGCTACTGAATTATGTTTTTAAGCTTACTGTGTAAAAATTATAACATTTATGTTTATAAAGTTTTTAAAGTTTAAAGGATTAGGGTTTAGAAAAAAATTAGGGTTTAGGTTAGCTAGTTTAAGGTTTACTGTTTTGTTTTAAAGTTGAATTAGGGTTTTAGAATTTTGAATTAGGGTTTCGGAGAATACATGAGGTTTTTAGGATTTGAAAATTAATTTGATAATTTCATGAAACTTTATGAAAATAAACAAAACGATTTAAAGTTTATAGAAACAGAAAAGATATTTTTAGGGCTTTTGGAAAGAAACAAAACTCAATTTAGGGTTTTGAAAATTTGGAAAGCAAACTGTAGACCCTTAATTTTTGACCCAGTCCGGTCCAATAAATTTTAATTAGTCCAAAATAATTTTTGTATTGTCCAATATATTTTAATTAGTCCAAAACAATTTTTGTTATCTTAATTACATGATATTTGCTTTAGTATCTAATTTTTATTAATAAAAAATAAAAAATAATAATAATAAACAAAAAATAAAAATAAAAAAAAGGGTAGACAACAATTCAATCCATCAAAGGCAGCAGAGCTTGTCTTTATTTTTGTTCATCCAAGAAGAAATTTTTGGTGGAACCAACAAATGGAGGTATGCATCAATTGTCTAATTTCTTCACAGTAGCTTAAAATCATCCTATTGTTTCTTTTAAATTCAAAAACCCTAGAACCTTAATTCCCCTTTTCTAAAGAACTTAAAAACCTTAATTCGTTGCTTTATTTTCCAAAAAGCTTAAAATTGTTATTTTGTTACCTCAAAACCCTAATTTGCTTTTCAAATTTTCAAAACCCTAAATTGAGTTCTGTTTCTTTCCAAAAGCCCTAAAAACATCTTTTCTGTTTCTATAATCTTTAAATCATTTTGTTTATTTTCATAAAGTTTCATGAAATTATCAAATTGATTTTCAAATTCTAAAAACCTCATGTATTCTCCGAAACCCTAATTCAAAATTCTAAAACCCTAATTCAACTTTAAAACAAAACAGTAAACCTTAAACTAGCTAACCTAAACCCTAATTTTTTTTCTAAACCCTAATCCTTTAAACTTTAAAAACCTTATAAACATAAATGTTATAATTTTTACACAGTAAGCTTAAAAATATAATTCAGTAGCTAATAGTCATAAACTTAATGTTTTGAAGAGCCCAAACCCTAGTTTCATAATTTTACCACTCAAACACTAATTTGGTTAGTTAAAGAACTTTATCAACATCTTAAATTATAAAACTTTAATTCATGTCAATTCCTTAAAGTTCACAGTAGCTAAAAATTACAAATCCTAAACTCATAAATTCCAAAACCCTAAACACATTAAATAAAGAAACTTAAATAGAAACAATAACCCTAATTTGAATCTTTATTTTCCTTATTCAAATTCATATTTTATTATGCTTTGATTTATTTTATATGCTTTAATTTATTTAAGTTCAATGCTTGGTTTATTTTATTTATCATGGATGGATGCTTACTTTCTATTGATATTTAATACCTTTGATGAATGATTTATTTACGATGAATGGTTATTTACTTTTATCGATTTATTTAGATTTCCAAATGTTGTAAGAGGTATATTTCCACTTGGTGGGTACCTCATTAGTTAAATATCATGTAATTTAAATTGCTTTTCTATTTTAGAACCAATGTAAAGGACATGTTTCTACCTTTCGGTGGGTGTCCTATTTAGGCATGGATGTAAGGGCATGTTTCCAAGGTTCAACAGGGTGCCACCACCAGCAACCTTCATGGTAGGAAAAGGATTAGAAGAAGATTTTGTTTTATCATCCTTTCAAGATGGGGATATTGAAGAGGCAAAAGGAAAAGAATCTTAAACTCAACGAACTTTCCTTAGCTTGAATGTTGCTTTTCAATCTTACTTTCTTTAATATTTTGGAACTATTGTGCTTTTCAAATTTAAAGTTGCTTTAAATAAATTATTTTCATCAAAATCTTGTTGGTCTTTGTTCATTTTGGTGCTCAACCAATGAGGAATCTAGCTTGATAATTCATGAATTAATATATTTATGCATCATGACTTGAATGACTTTACTAGGTGAGGGAATTGCTCTATAGCATTGAGTTGTGTATGCTTACTTAGAGAGGGCTCCTGCATAATTACCTTTTTTCAAGTCCTAGTTAGTCTTAGAACATGTTTAGGCAAACTTTCGAGGCGAAATTGAACTCTGCTTATTTAAGGGAGAGATGATCTAGTCATTGTTTGGTTAGCCAATGACTAGTATCCACCCTATTAAATATCAATCCCTAGTTGTCCCTTTGAGCCTTCATAAGGTTTTAGCTTTCTTTTCATTGGCATATAACGCCAATACCCTACCCTGAGCTGTTGTGATACTTTTGACAAGTCTTATGATCACTAAGATGAAGAGGCAAGAAGATCAAAGAAAGCAATGATTAGTCAAGATCATGAGGATAGTTGAAGTTCTCAAGACCATAAGAGTAGTTGAAGTTCTCAATACCCTAAGGGGAGTTGAAGTTTTCTTAATATTTCCAATATATTAAGACAACATCAGAGTAACAAATGATTTATCCCTATTAAAGAAGATTTATTTTATTCTACCTATCCATTATTGGAAGCCCAAGTTAGTACAAACAAGACAACTCTTTTAGAGCTATAACCAAACAAAAAATAAAAGAAAAGAAAAAAGAAGAAAAAGAAGAAAAGAAAAGAAGAAAGAAAAGAAAAGAAGAAAAAAAAAGAAGAAAAAAAAGAAGAAAAAAAAGAAAAAAAAAGAAAAGAAAAAGAAGAAAGAAAAAAAAAACCTAAAAAGGCGATTCAGAAAGCCAACTGAGTTCTCTTTTACCTAAAGCGGCAAAAGGCTTCCATTTGGGTTATAAGGACATTTTGACTTGAATTGGTCCAACCTAACTAAAGATTCGATCAAAATTAGAGGAAAAGAAGAAAGACCATCCAGTGCTTGAAAGTTCTGTACTTAACAGTCATACAAGGAAGAAGGACAAAATGATAAAATGCTCAAAGAAAGGGAAGAGTAAGGAAAATAAAGGGAAGAGTAAGAAAAATAAAGAAAAGGGAGAAGAAGAAAAGAAATGAATTTGGAAACCAAACTTTTTTACAAGGGC
This sequence comes from Garcia nutans, assembly GCA_947685225.1. NCBI lineage: Eukaryota > Viridiplantae > Streptophyta > Magnoliopsida > Malpighiales > Euphorbiaceae > Garcia > Garcia nutans. The sequence continues at coordinate 14,673,070 of CANTUV010000011.1, read as the reverse complement.
AAAAAAAAAAAAAACTGTCCTAATCAGGATCCCGATTAATGCCAAGAAGATAGAAGGAATTTGGAGTCTAGCAAGATTGCCTCCAAGCTGTCTAAAATTCAAACAAGAAATTTATAGTGTGAGGGTTTGTCCATTATGTCACATCAGCTCCTATCTCAAAATGGCATTCATTTAACCAGTGTCCCTTATAGACCCCATTTCAAGCCTATCAAAGACCTATTGATCTCTCTTGGTAGGTAGAGTCTATTAGTGGAGATAGTTTGAATAAGCATGCATATGAGATAGACAATATTTAAACTCAATGAGACCTTTGGCCAAGTAATGTGTATGTGCCTATATAAAGTGCAACAATTCTTGCTTAAATAGAAATGATTCCCGAGTTTATTATGGTAACTAGGGTTGTTATGTTATAGATATGTTAATTTGGAAAAAAAAAGTCCTGAGGTATATTGACATTGATTTGGCAAAGCCAACATTTGATTTCAAAATCAAAATTCAAAAAAATATATTTTTGTCACACAAAGCCTTCAAGTTAAGGGGAGTATGTTGAACTTTCGAATTCCAAAGGACACATTGGGCAAAGGAAATGATTATTGGCAAGGTCATGAAGAAGCTACCAATTGACATGCTGAAACATAGTTCAAAATAGATGAATCCTTGACTCTACTGCTTAGGGTCTCCACCACTCATGTTTTCAACATCTTGAAGATAAAAGCCACAAATGCAAAAGCTTTTGATAATTCCAATGCAAGACTTGAACAAGCATCAAAAAGGAACCAATGAAAACACTTCTGCTGATCACCTCGGTCTATGAGTCGATGGAATGACTGTAAGTATTATTCATGCATATCATGCATACATGAGCATATTACATCGCACTTTCTTATCTTGTATTATCTATTCCTTGCCAAAATGAACAGCAAACACCCTGCGAAGTAAAGAATCAAAAGAAGATATTGAATCAAGGGGGCATGGAAAGCCTATTCGCTTGTGGAAGCTTCAGTCATTTTGCAAAGAGAAGAAATACGTGCTTGTGCGAAGAACTAGACGGTAAAAACATCAATCAATGCTTGCATGAAAAAAATATTTGGTTTGAGCCTACACAGGGGGCAAAGTTTCTCCTTTTAAATTTTTTGAGTTTATGTACCAAATATTTTCAAACTCACTTGTATTTTGCCACGCTGGGGGCAAGGAGAAGTTATGAGGGCCAACTAAAAATAGCTGAATTTTTACGAAAGGGAGATAAAAAGAATGGAATAACAAGTTAAGCCAGAATCCTCAACTAATAAAAGGTCAATCAAATCGAATTCAAATCTCGGGTCCAAGTACCCAAATTCAATCCAATCTCAGGTCCAAGTACCCAAATCAAATCAATCTCTGGTTCAAGTACCCAATCTCGGGTCCAAGTACCCAAATCAAATTAATCTCAGGTCTAAGTACCCAATCTCGGGTCCAAGTACCCAAATCAAATTAATCTCGGGTCCAAGTATCCAAATTCAATCCAATCTTGGGTCCAAGTACCCAAATCAAATTAATCTCGGGTCTAAGTACCCAAATTCAATCCAATCTCGGGTCCAAGTACCCAAATTCAATCAAATCTCGGGTCCAAGTACCCAAATCAAATCAATCTCAGGTCTAAGTACCCAAATCAAATTAATCTTGGGTCCAAGTACCCAAATTCAATCCAATCTTGGGTCCAAGTACCCATTCTCGGGTCCAAGTACCCAAATTAAATCAATCTTGGGTCCAAGTACCCAATCCTGGGTCTAAGTACCCAAATTCAATCTAATCCCGGGTCCAAGTACACAAATTAAATTCAATCTCGAGTCCAACTACCCATATCAAATTTAATCTCAGGTCCAAGTACCCAATCTCGGGTCTAAGTACCCAAATCAAATTCAATCTCGGATTCAAGTACCCAATCTTGGGTCCAAGTACCCAAATTAAGTTCAGTCTCGGGACCAAGTACCCAAAACAAATTCAAATAACCATCTCATCAAAAATTAAGTCTTATTGCTTTTCACTCTCTTTTACTAAAGTCTCAGATCGTTCAAGCAAAGGGCAAACTGTAGACCCTTAATTTTTGACCAAGTCCGGTCCAATATATTTTAATTAGACCAAAATAATTTTTGTGTTGTCCAATATATTTTAATTAGTCCAAAATAATTTTTGTTATCTTAATTAAATAATTTTTACTTTAGTATCTAATTTTTATTAATAAAAAATAAAAATAAAAATCGGCGACGAAAAAATCATCGCCGAAAATCAGTGCGGGATGAATGGCCGTGGGCCATTTCGCTAGCAGAATTTTTCTGCGGGCGAAATGGCATGCAGGCTAGTCCTCGCCCACTGCCGCAGCCAGCTGCAGTAGTATTTTTTTTGCCAACGCATTTTTTCCGCAGTAGTTTTTTTTTCGCCAGTAAAATTTTTTCGACGCAAATTTTTCCGAAACCTAATACAATTAGGTTTCGGTTTCCTTTTCTTAATCAATGTTATATTCCATGAATAACTATAATTAACCATAAAATTCTTCTATAAATAAGGACAATAACAACACTAAAAGGGGGAAATTGATCAAGAAATTAGGACGGAAATTTGGAGAAAAATTGAGACCGAAACTGAGTAAGAAAGGCAGTGAATCAATCTAATTTCTTTTTTTTGAGAGTAGACAACAATTGAATCCATCAAAGGCAGCAAAGCTTGTCTTTATTTTTGTTCATCCAAGAAGAAATTTTTAGTGGAACCAACAAACGGAGGTATGCATCAATTGTCTAATTTCTTCACAGTAGCTTAAAATCATCCTATTATTTCTTTTAAATTCAAAAACCCTAGAACCTTAATTCCCCTTTTCTAAAGTTTAAAAACCTTAATTTGTTGCTTTGTTTTCCAAAAAGCTTAAAATTGTTATTTTTTTACCTCAAAACCCTAATTTGCTTTCCAAATTTTCAAAACCCTAAATTGAGTTCTGTTTCTTTCCAAAAGCCCTAAAAACATCTTTTCTGTTTTTATAAACTTTAAATCATTTTGTTTATTTTCATAAAGTTTCATGAAATTATTAAATTGATTTTCAAATCCTAAAAACCTCATGTATTCTCCGAAACCCTAATTCAAAATTCTAAAACCCTAATTCAACTTTAAAACAAAACAGTAAACCTTAAACTAGCTAACCTAAACCCTAATTTTTTTTTTCTAAACCCTAATCCTTTAAACTTTAAAAACCTTATAAACATAAATGTTATAATTTTTACATATTAAGCTTAAAAACATAATTCAGTAGCTAATAGTCATAAACTTAATGTTTTGAAGAGCCCAAACCCTAGTTTCATGATTTTACCACTCAAACACTAATTTGGTTAGTTAAAGAACTTTATCAACATCTTAAATTATAAAACTTTAATTCATGTCAATTCCTTAAAGTTCACAGTAGCTAAGAATTACAAATCCTAAACTCATAAATTCCAAAACCCTAAACACATTAAATAAAGAAACTTAAATAGAAACAGTAACCCTAATTTGAATCTTTATTTGCCTTATTCAAATTCATATTTGATTATGCTTTGATTTATTTTATATGCTTTAATTTATTTAAGTTCAATGCTTGGTTTATTTGATTAAACATGGATGGATGTTTACTTTCTATTGATATTTAATACCTTTGATGAATGATTTATTTACGATGAATGGTTATTTACTTTTATCGATTTATTTAAATTTCCAAATGTTTTAAGAGGTATGTTTCCACTTGGTGGGTACCTCATTAGTTAAATATCATGTAATTTAAATTGCTTTTTCTATTTTAGAACCAATGTAAAGGAAATATTTCTACCTTTCGGTGGGTGTCCTATTTAGGCATGGATGTAAGGGCATGTTTCCATCTTCGGATGGGTGTCCATTTATTTGTTTTGCTTGGACATTGTTTTGATTTACAATATATCGATGCTTTATTTTAATTATTGTGTGTAATATGGATAATATTGTTATACTTAAGAATTCTATAATATTAGGACCTGTAAAGGAGGCCGGTTCCAATGAACCGGGCGTTGTGGGGGTGCTGGGCCATTTCTCACCTTCCCCACACGTACCTGATAAGAGCATTTTTATACATGTTTTTAGTATGATTTTTATGTGTTTTTAGTTAATGTTTCATTTGATTTTTGTTTAAAGTTTGTTTTAAGTGTTTGTTTTAGGTTAAAGTGCAAAAAACTCCCTTGGATGGTCAAAAAAATGAAGAAAGAACATAAATCAAGCAAGACATGGCCAAGCCAAAGCAAGCTTAGCCGTGTCACTCAAAAGAAGTATAAGACAGTAGCTGACACGGGCAGAAGACATGGCCAAGTCACTGGCCGTGTCTCACCTAAGGAGCAAAACCGAAGAAACCAACCAGGAAAGAAAAGAAAAGAAGGCAGAAGCTGACACTGGCAGGTGACACGCCCAAGCCAGTGGCCGTGTCACATGACATGGCCACAAGCTTGGCCGTGTCCCATCCTAAGCCAAAGACCAAGCAAAGAATGAAAGAAAAGAAGCAGGAGCTGACATCATCACATGACACGGCCAAGCCACTGGCTATGTCACATGACATGGCCAGGAGCTTGGCCGTGTCACCCTTGGAAACAAAGAAAAGAATTGAACAAATGGTAAGCAGAAGATGACACACTCAAGAGACACAGCCAAGCCACTAGCCGTGTCACATGACAAGGCCAGCAGCTTGGCCGTGTCACCCCATGAAACCAAAGAGAAAAGAAAGAAAGGAAGAAAGGCAGTGATGGACACGGCCAACTAGCTTGGCCATGTCCCAAAGAAAGATGAGAGACAGGGCCAAGTCACTCATGGCTTGGCCGTGTCACCTATGGAACTTTGAATTCTTCTGCACGAGTTGGGAGACAAAGTGGGGAATAAGACATTGTGCTTGCCAAAAGAAATATTAAACAAAGGGAATGTGGGAGACAAGGGAGAGTGGTGTGAGTTGGAAGTGAGTTGGAAGGCATGGGCTTTGAGCTTGGAATGATTTAAAAAGAGAAGAAGAGGAAGAGGAAGAGGGCTGGAGGAGGTTTTTGCAGGAGATAGAGACCAGAGACAGAGAAGAGAGGTTTTGAGAGGAGGAGGCTTGGGCATACACGGTTTGGGCAAGGAGAGAGTGACACTTTCCTTGACTCTTCATCCTCCATTTCTATCCTCTCCACCATCTCCATCTTCCAATGGCAGCTCCTGGAGATTGAAGAAGCTACATTGAAAGGGGGTTTTCTATTTTCTCCTTTAATTCATTTTAATGTTATTGTTTTTGTTGTTGTATTAAGAGTATTGAATATGAACTAATTCACTTTCTATCTAGATATTAAAGAACCCTAGCTCATTTGTATGATTGAATAATTTTAATTGATGGAGTTGTTTTATTCTTATGATGCTTAATGATTTATTTCCAATTGATAATACCATGCTTATTGATTGGTTGCCATTTTTATATTATTGACTTGAGAAAGCTTGATATGAATTGAATACTCATAAGGGTTGAGAATTGATTGGAGTACTAGAGATAGACTTACAAGATCCTTTGGTTTATAGTTCCTTGTCCTTAATGCAAGATCTATTTAATTGTGTTTGAGAAGAGATTCTGACACTCTACTTAGTGATTTGGGATTAATTCACTCGAGAGAGGTTTTAGTCTAAGTTAGAGGAATGCCAAATCAACTCTATTATGTGATTTAATTGAATAGATTATGGCTAGGGGGATTCAATATCTGGATAGTATCATTATCATCAAACCTTTTTACACAACAATCAATTTATCTTTGCTTTCATTTATTTAAGTTAGTTGTCTTTAATTACAAAATTTCACAAAAATATTGATTTGCTAAACAACAGTTAAGATTTGCACTAGTACTTGGCCTTGTCCTCAGTGGAACGATAATTCACTCACTACTTTATTACTTGGGCGACCCGTGCACTTGCGGTATTGCTATAGCATTAGGCTCGCGCACACCAAGTTTTTGGCACCGCTGCCGGGGACAATGGTTTCAATACTGGTAATATAATTATGACTATTGATTTAGTTTTATTTTTATCAAGAATGTTTTTTTTTATTTTCTGTGAATTGTTTGTGTTTTTCTTTAAATTGTTTGTTGTTTTATGTAAATCTGTTTGTTTGTTGTATTTGAATTTTTTTTCTTTGAATTTGTTTGTTTGTTTTCTTTAAATTGCTGAGTGCCTTTTGTAAAGATGCAATTTTCACAGTACAGGGGAGTTTATGATAGGGACTATAATTCTGACATGGCATGGCAATTCGCAAAATTAACGAATCAATCTATGCCACGCCAAGAGATATGTGCAGCATGTGGCAATGCAGGACATAGTGCCAATACATGTTCATTTGGTTTCGAATGATACCAAGAATGGCACGAGGAAGAATACGACTACCAAAGTTTCCAGCATGGGTGGCAATGACCTATATTCCAATTCCTATAATCCAAGCTGGGAAAGCCACCCAAAATTTTATTGGGAAAATCAGCAGTACATTCCATCTCAACAAAATTTTCAGCCTTGCCAAAGAAGTTCTTACTTTTAAAAACAATTTTCAAACCAAGACCACCTTAAGGAACCCACATTGGAGGATAAGTTAATGCCTATATTCAAAAACTCACGATGAATCAAGATCACCTTGAGGAACCCACTTTGGAGGAAAGATTGAATGCCTTCAATCAAAATAGCCCACAAAACGTAGATCAACCTAAGAGGAAAGATTGAATGCTTTCATTCAACATACCAAGAAATTTCAAGCTCAATGCGAGCAATACATAGTGGAAGATAAGTTGAGGTCTGAATCTTTGCAAGAAACACAGAAGAGGTTGGATGCTCTAGTTGGGCAGCTGGCACATCAACCCCAAGCATACCAAAAGGAGGAATCTCCTAGCCAATTGGAGCAAACCCAAGTAATCACAAATTTGAGGAGTGAACAGGTAATATATAACAATTTTTGTGATTTCTTTGATGCAGGGACCAATCAAGAAGAAAATGGCGAGGAGATCCAACCTAACATGGAGGAGATGAGTCAATCAAAGGAGGAGGAGAATTTAGAAACATCAACTTGGATAGAATTGCATGAACCTCCAAATCCTTTTATGCCACCAATTTCATTCCAATGTAGGATGGAGGAAGAGAAACAAGCTATGCATATTCCTGAACTCTATGACATGTCCTATAATGAAGATAGTGTAGATAAGCTTGAGGTAGCCATGACCTTAGAAGTAGAGCCTAATATTTTCAATTTAGAAATTGAGGAGAGCAAATTAATATTAAATGATGAGGTTATTGAGAGGAAACTTCAAATTGCTAAAAAGGACGAGAATGAGATTCAACCAAACTTGGTTGAATTTCAAAAGACCCCAAAAATTTTGGAATTTGTTTTAGATGGGGAGAACAATATGCAACCAATGATCATCCCTCCCACTTTCGGGAGCGAGAAAGAACAAAAAATGAATATAACCATGTTGCATACTGAAGAATATTTTTACCAAGTCCCTATAGCATTAGAGGATCACCCTAAGATAGCCTTCACGTGTTCTCATTGGCCAATTGCTCATCCAAGGATGCTACCTAGGCTTTGCCGCGCATTGGGCACATTTCGCAGTTGCATGCTGCCCATCCTCTCAATCAAGGGCTGCACATGCATTATGGGTGGAAGAAGCCCTACACATCATATATGGGAATGATGGAAATCAGGTTTCCTCTAAACTCTCTTATGGATGCTCACATTGAGGACAATGTGAAATTTTAAGTGTGGGGTTCATTTTGTGTTTTGTGTTTTTTACTTTTAATTGCATTTTGTATTTTGTGTTTTTACTTTTACTTGTTTTAGTTTAAGTTTAGTTAATGTTTTTCTTGTTTTTATTTGAATAAATGAATTTTGGAAAGTTCAATTGTTATAAATTGTTGATTGATGACCTTTGAATTTTTGAAGCATGAATTTGAGAATTGAGTAGAATTGATGCTTATTGTCAATTTTGTTGGTTTTTCCTTGCATTACCTTTAAACTAGTGAGAAATTAAGCCATCAACTGATTATTCTTGTTGTGGGTGAACATCTTTGATTGATGACTTACTAGAACTTGCTTTGATATGCTTTTTAAGATTACATACAAAATTTTCAATTAGGCATCAAGATGATTAAGGCAATTAGGTGAACCCACTTTGGCTTAAAAAGACCAACCTTATTTTTAACCTTAGTTAGCCAATTTTGAGCCTATTTCATTTCTCCTTTTCTTTATTTTTCACAACACTACCAACTTTGAATCATGTTGTTTTGTCTCTTACCCTTTCATTAGGTCAAGAGCATTTTAAGAGCATTTATGACCAAGTGTTGTGTTGAATTAAGTGTGGGGTTAAATTTAGTAGGTTTAAGATTACAAATAAATAAATAAATAAATAAAAATTAAATAAATAAATATATATATATAAATAATAAGAATAATTGTTGTTGAAAGGGTTTGAATATGTTTGGAATAATCATTGCAAGATGTAATAAGTGAGTTCCCTTGAAAAGCTTTTTAATGTCAAGGGATAGGTGATATGAAGGTGTTTTGGGATCGTTGGGTTATATATATATGATCGGTTACTTCATTCTTGAAGTGCTCTTGAACTTAATGATTAAGCTCACATTTCCTAAATGTCATGCCTCTACCTTAACCCCATTACAACCCAATAAAAGACCTTTTGATTGATGCTTGATTGTAATTAAGTGGTGGAGATTTGATAGATAAGCAAGCCTATGGCAATAATCTTTCATTGATTGTTATGAGTGTAAACACCACCTCGATCAAACACTTTCTAAGAGTTGGTGAGGGAGTGACAACATAGGTTATGCATGGAAAGCCACTTAATTGCATTGGTATCGATTTTGTTCGATTTGATATTGATTGCGGATTTCGTGATAGGGAAGTCTTGATGCATTTTTTTTATAACTCTTGAACTTGACAAAATTTTTGTGTTTAGTTTGTTTTGATTTTAGCCTTGCTTGGGGACAAGCAAGGAATTAAGTGTGGGGTATTTGATAAGAGCATTTTTATACTTGTTTTTAGTATGATTTTTATGTGTTTTTAGTTAATGTTTCATTTGATTTTTGTTTAAAGTTTGTTTTAAGTGTTTGTTTTAGGTTAAAGTGTAAAAAACTCCCTTGGATGGTCAAAACAATGAAGAAAGAGCATAAATCAAGCAAGACATGGCCAAGCCAAAGCAAGCTTGGCCGTGTCACTCAAAAGAAGTGCAAGACAGTAGCTGACACGGGTAGGAGACACGGCCAAGCCACTGGCCGTGTCTCACCTAAGGAGCAAAACCGAATAAACCAACCAGGAAAGAAAAGAAAAGAAGGCAGAAGTTGACACTGGCAGGTGACACGCCCAAGCCAGTGGCCATGTCAAGCTTGGCCGTGTCCCATCCTAAGCCAAAGACTAAGCAAAGAATGAAAGAAAAGAAGTAGGAGCTGACATCATCACATGACACGTCCAAGCCACTGGCCGTGTCACATGACACGACCAGGAGCTTGGCCATGTCACCCTTGGAAACAAAGAAAAGAATTGAACAAATGGCAAGCAGAAGATGACACACTCAAGAGACATAGCCAAGCCATATGACATGGCCAGGAGCTTGGCCGTGTCACCCCATGAAACTAAAGAGAAAAGAAAGAAAGGAAGAAAGGCAGTGATGGACACGGCTAGCTAGCTTGGCCGTGTCCCAAAGAAAGATGAGAGACATAGCCAAGTCACTCATGGCTTGGCCGTGTCACCTATGGAAATTTGAATTCTTCTGCACGAGTTGGGAGACAAAGTGGGGAACAAGACATTGTGCTTGCCAAAAGAAATATTAAACAAAGGGAATGTGGGAGACAAGGGAGAGTGGTGTGAGTTGGAAGGCATGGGCTTTGAGCTTTGAATGATTTAAAAAGAGAAGAAGAGGAAGAGGAAGAGGACTGGAGGAGGTTTTTGCAAGAGATAGAGACCAGAGACAGAGAAGAGAGGTTTGAGAGGAGGAGTCTTGGTCATACACGGTTTGGGCAAGGAGAGAGTGAGACTTTCCTTGACTCTTCATCTCCATCCTCCATTTCTATCCTCTCCACCATCTCCATCTTCCATTGGCAGCTCCTGGAGATTGAAGAAGCTACATTGAAAGGGGTTTTTCTATTTTCTCCTTTAATTCATTTTAATGTTATTATTGTTGTTGTTGTATTAAGAGTATTGAATATGAACTAATTCACTCTCTATCTAGATATTGAAGAACCCTAGCTCATTTGTATGATTGAATAATTTTAATTGATGGAGTTGTTTTATTCTTATGATGCTTAATGATTTATTTCCAATTGATAATACCATGCTTATTGATTGGTTGCCATTTTCGTATTATTGACTTGAGAAAGCTTGATATGAATTGAATACTCATAAGGGTTGAGGATTGATTGGAGTACTAGAGATAAACTTACAAGATCCTTTGGTTTATAGTTCCTTGTCCTTAATGCAAGATCTATTTAATTGTGTTTGAGAAGAGATTCCGGCACTCTACTTAGTGATTAGGGATTAATTCACTCGAGAGAGGTTTTAGTCTAAGTTAGAGGAATGTCAACTCAACTCTATTATGTGATTTAATTGAATATATTATGGCTATGGGGATTCAATATCTGGATAGTATCATTATCATCAAATCTTTTTACACAATAATCAATTTATCTTTGCTTTTATTTATTTAAGTTAGTTGTCTTTAATTACAAAACTTCACAAAAATATTGATTTGCTAAACAACAGTTAAGATTTGCACTAGTACTTGGCCTTGTCCTCAGTGGAACGATAACTCACTCACTACTTTATTACTTGGGCGACCCGTGCACTTGTGGTATTGCTATAGCATTAGGCTCGCGCACACCAGTACCCAACTTTCCGAACCCATTAGGGGATTGGGGATTCCTTAGGAATCGAGTCATCCACCCCTTTCTTTTTTTCCGACCTGTTCGGGTGGCAACTCCATTTTTTCTGGACTTAGGTTCGTGTTCTCTAAGGCCCCGAGCCTAAACAGTGCCGAAGTCGTAAGAACCATTCCACCCGGAGTGGGGGCAAAAATCTCTGCTCACATTTTTGTTTATACCTATAAGTGTATCACTAAGTGATTATTTATAATCACATTGGGTTTAGGCTTTGAAGAGACTTGAGTTACCCCAATCTAAATGTTGAGGGATATCTTGGAAGAGGAGGTTGAAAGTGCTGTTTGTTGCTTTTAGAGGTAAGTAAAAACTTTGAATAATTGCTTATATTTACATGACATTGGAACTTAACACATTTGGTTGGAAAATGTGTTAAGTTACTTACTACATTGTTGGTGCATGAGTAATATGCTATGATTTGTATAATGTGAACTATGTGCAAAATATGATAATGACCCAAAACGTATGGGTAATGCAATTTGTTATGTGTACATTAAAGATGGAATGTAAAGTCATTGGTAATGGCTATATTGATATAAGTGAGATATTTGAGGCATTGTGCCTATTTTGATTATGAGAAAATGAGAAAGGATTTGATAATGGAATTATGAAAGAATTGTGTGCCTAGTATGTTATTCAATTTTTAGAGTTTTGTGTTTGGCGGCATGCCTAAAACGTAACAGTCCCTTGAAGCTGGGTTGGGCTTGGTCCTTGAAGCCTAGTTGGGATGTTACATGATGTAGCAGTTCCTTGAAGCTGGGTTGGGCCTAGTCCTTGAAGCCTAGTTGGGATGTTGCATATGAGGTAATCCTCATTGTGATTATGATTTGCCTTCGGGGCTAGACACTTGGTGTCATTTTGGACTAAAGTAGTAACTCTGGGATTTGAATAGCATATTAGATCTTTTTGGGCCCATGCTTGTGTTTGCTTTTATGTGAATTATGAATTGTGGAATAATTGAGCAATATATTAAGATATAATGATATAATGTTATGAGATATAATATCCTTAAGTGTTGTGCATTGGCATTGTTATCAAAGTTTGTATCACTAAGTTTTTGACTTAGCGCGATTGTGATTCATCGCATAGGTGACAGGGAAGATCTGGTTAAGCCAGAGAGTTCGTCTAGACCGAGTCGAGTCTAGGCTTAAGACCTTGAGTGCAGAGTTGATTATTGGACATCAATATCAGAGACAAACTGCCAGCATGTATATATATTATATTTTTGGTACATATAGATTTCATGTATATTATTTATATTTTGATGTATATATATGTATATTTCGCAAACTATCAAAAATATTTTGGATAAATCTTTGGGAATGAAATTATATAAGTGTTTTAGCAAGTAATATTTCATCTATTATTTTTATGATATTAGTTAAATGATTTAAGGTTATACAGATTTTATAAGTGATGATTTGTTTGTTTAAAATGGGTTGTGACATTCTTGTATCCTATATTCGTATATTACATATGTTGGGTGTATGTAGTGTACGTATATTGGATATAAGGATGTTACATTTGTTTTGGTATTAGAGCCTAGGTTTGAGGTTCTCAACCTAGGTGGGTTGTAAGAAAAAGAAAATTGAGATTTTTCTAAATATGATACATGCATTAGCACTGACAGTTTCTGATATCTGAAGTGGCAATTTTTGGTGTGTTTGCAGATATAGGTAGTTATGGCATCTCAGACATGTCAGTCTGCAAAGGGTAGTGCAGAGAGAGTAGCTCCTATTGAGGGTAGAGATGGAGCTAGAGTTGAGATAGCTAGAGGGGCACCTACTCCTGTGCTAGAGAGACCATCAGTTGATGAGATTTCGCCAGGCTGGGTACGGCATATGGTGGAGCTGTTGAGGCAAGTTCCAGTTCAACAGCCGCCGCAGCCGCAGCCGCAATTATTAACGAGGAAATATGATAAGTTGAGAAAGTTTGGAGCTGAGGACTTTATTGGTACTACAGACCCTGCTGTAGCAGAGTAGTGACTAGATAGAGTCCAGAGAGTGTTCATCTAGCTGCAGGCTACACCAGAAGAAAAGTTTGATTATGCTAGATCTCCTTTGCAGAGGGATGCATATGATTAGTGGAAACGGTTCCACATGCCCTAGATGATCCACCAATCCTAACCTACGATGATTTTTTGCGGGAGTTCAAGCAGAAGTATACTCCGAAGGAGTATAAGGATGTAAAGAAGATAGAGTTCTTGAGTTTGAGGCAGGATACCCAGACTGTGTCGAAGCATGAGATAGAGTTTACTCGGCTAAGTCAGTATGTTGGTGGGATTATTTTTGATGAGATTGACCTATGTCAGAGATTTGAGGAGGGGTTGAGACCCTCTATTATGTGCATTATCGCAGGCTCCCGGTATAAGAATTTTTTTCAATTGGTTACAGCTGCCAGGAGTATTGAGAGAGCATAGGGTCTTATAGCAACTGCTGGAGATGATGAGACAAAAGCTAGGAGACCTCAGATTGAGGCAGGGTCTTCATCTGTGAAAAGAGGCTGAGGAGGATATTTTTTGAGGTTTAGTAGGAGGCAGAGGCAATTTGGTAGGTCAGTACAGCAGTAGAGACAGAGATCGAGACCTATAGTTTATGTGGTTAGTGCTTCGACTTCAGAGGCCAGTTCCATATACATGTTTCCATTATGGTAAGGCACACGGGGGTTCTTGCTGGAAGATAGGTGGACCAGCAGTATGTTATAGATGTGGGTCACCTGATCACTTCTTTATAGATTGCCCAGAGCCACTAGAGGATAGACATACAAATAATACAGCTTCTTGACCTAATGTTAGAGGGGGTCGTGGTGGTAGAGGTTCTAGCAAAGGGATTCAGTCATGGTCTGGTCAGAGAGGAGGATCTACTGTAGGTAGTAGACCAGGTAGTAGATCAGCGGATATATGTGATGCAAAGGTAACCATATGCTTCAGCTGTTATTGCTGGAACTTTTTCTTTATTTGGTACTTCAGTTCTTACTTTGATAGACTTTGATTGACTCATTCATACATTAATGCATCCATCTCGCTTGTGACTGATTTGCATTCAGAGTCCCTAGGATTTGATGTTTTGGTGACAAATTCTTTAGGGCATAGTGTTGTAGCTAGCAAGGTGCACTGAAATAGTCCGGTTGTGGTTTAGGATGAGGAGTTCCTTGTTGACTTGATTGAGATGCCTTTTAGGGAGTATGATTTAATTTTAGGCATGGATTGGTTATCTAAGCATGGGGTTGTGGTAGATTGTCAGCAAAATTGTGTTACCCTAAGAACCTGTGATGGTAGGAATGTGATGGTATCTAGTGAGTAGAGACATCTTTCATCCATGTTTGTTTTAGCTGTTTCAGCTAGGAGGATGATTCGGAAAGAATGTGAGTCTTATCTTGCTCATGTTGTAGATTCCAGAGTAGTAGGTTCTCAGCTTGACAGTATATCCACAGTTGCTGAGTTTTCAGATGTCTTTCCTGATGAGTTGCCAGGGATACCTCCTAAGAGAGAGGTTGAGTTTGGTATCGATTTGTTGTTTGGTACCACTCCCATCTTTGTTACTCCTTATCATATGGCACCTGCTGAGTTGAGAGAGTTAAAGGTGCAGTTGCAGGAGTTGTTGGATAAAGGGATCATTCACCCTAGTGTGTCTCCGTGGGGAGCGCCCATTTTGTTTATGAAGAAGAAGGATGGTACCTTAAGATTTTGTATTGATTACCGACAGTTGAATAAAGTGACCATCAAGAACAAGTATCCATTGCCTCGTATAGATGATCTCTTTGATCAGTTGAAAGGAGCAGCAGTATTCTCTAAGATTAATTTGAGATCGGGGTACCATCAATTGAGAGTCAGAGATGAAGATGTACCTAAGACAGCTTTCTGCATGAGGTATAGGCATTATGAGTTCTTGGTGATGCCCTTTGGATTGACGAATGCACTAGCAACATTTATGGATTTGATGAACAGGGTATTCAGACCCTATCTAGATCAATTTGTGGTGGTTTTTATTGATGATATTTTGGTGTATTCATGCAATGAAGAGGACCATGATAAGCATTTGTGGATTATATTACAGACTTTGAGAGAGAAGCAGTTGTATACTAAGCTGTCTAAATGTGAGTTTTAACTTAATCAAGTGACTTTTCTCTATCATGTGGTTTCAGCACAGGGTATTAAAGTTGATCTGAGTAAAGTTGAGGCTATTTTGAATTGGACTCCACCGATGACTGTGACAGAGGTTAGAAGTTTTCTGGATTTGGCAGGCTATTATCGACGGTTTGTGAAAGGTTTTTCTATGATAGCTGCTCCACTCACCAGATTACTTTGGAAGGGAGTTAGATTTGTGTGGACAGATCGGTGTCAGGCGAGTTTTGAGCAGCTGAGGGACATGTTGACTTAGGCTCCTCTGCATGTGGAAGGTAAACCTTATGTGATTTTCAGTGATGCTTCACATTATGGTTTAGGTTGTATTCTGATACAGGAGGGTAAAGTTATTACTTATGCTCTCGACAATTATATTTCATCTATTATTTATATGATATCAGTTAAATGATTTAAGGTTATACAAATTTTATAAGTGATGTTTTGTTGTTTAAAATGGATTGTGACATTATTGTATCCTATATTCGTATATTACATATGTTGGGCGTATGTAGTGCACGTATATTGAATATAAGGGTGTTACATATACCCTGTTGTAAGTTGTTTGCAATGAATTGTATATTAGGTTAGTAGATTGACCATCTATCAATCTCTAGATATTGAGTGAAGAACTGAGAGGTAAAACTTGATATTGGAATCTTGCATTCAACTGCCCTAAGAATGAATTAGAAATATAAGTTCTAGAGTTCACTTAATTTGCAATTCAAATAATTGGTTATGTTAATTCATGAATGTAAGAACTAATGAATTGATAATTGCTAATTAATATTAAGAAAGAAATTAAGTTACAAGGTTATATTAGTAGAAAGTTTAACAATTAAACTTTGATTAGATCGATATATAAATGCTAGGTTTTTCTCTTGAACGCTTTACATTAATTCTTGCACAATCCATTGTTTTAACTTATTTTTTTATTTTAAATTAATTCAACAATCTCAATATTACCAATTTGTTCTTTAATTTATTTTCCTTTTTTTTTATCAAACTATTACATATAAACAACTTCCTTGAGTGACGACATTGGAGCGATCACCATTGATTAACAACCTCGTATACTTGCGAGAGTCGTTTATATTACATAACATCACCATCACCTACTCTACAGAAGTATCCACTTCTTGTTGATATTACATACACATTTTTTAAGTTTTAAGTTCAATAGTTGTTGGATTAAATAACACATATCTATCCATTATCATTATTTTATTATTTATTAATTTTTTAATTCTCATATTTATTTCCTATAATCATTACTATATAACATAATTATGTCTTTGTTACCGACATTTTCTACAAGTTTAACATTTGTGTCTTATTACACTTGTACTTACAAGTGTACATTGATTTAGTCTTGCATAACAAATGTGTTAATCGATTTTATATTAGTGGTATAACGATTTTAGACTTCTATATAATCTACCGTTTAAAATTTAACAATCAAGTCTTCCCATCATTTTATATTCCAAATTTAATTGAATTTTCAAACTAATTACTGTAATTATTATTTATGAATTCACAAACTAACTTTTAGACTTCAGGTCCTTTAAAATTCATAATCTAACTTATTTAAATTAATAATCTTATAATACTATTATTCATAATTGTATTTAGATCAGGGTATTAATATAATTAATTAACCGTATTTATTTATAACTAAAAATTCATATTTATATGATTGCATGTCATAAGAATTTAACTAAGTCATCCTTATTTTGATTTATCATTTTATATTAATAATTAGATAGTTAATCCTATCATAACTATTTTTTTTTGCCTGAACATATGTATATATCTTCCTAATTGATAATTTAATTAATTACAAGTAAATTTTTACTATACACCAAATATTTGCGACCCATTTCGGGTTGGGGTATTACATCATTTCCCCTTCTGAAATTCATCCTCAAATATCATCATATAGCATGTAAGTTCCCATTGCTCTAATGCTAAGCTACTCTGATATTCGCTTCACCCTTTTCTCCATTAGTTCTCTTCTTTTGTGTTTGAGGTAATGATACACTGATCAAGACAAGGAGAATAAGAATATCAAATGATTATGCAAATAACGATTACGTAAATACAATTGACAAGTACAAATCCTTTGCTCAATAATATAACCTAAACTCTTATACATGTGTCCTACCTATTACTTTGTATCTTTTCACACTTTTTAACATAAAGCTCTGATTCTACCTCTGTCACACTACAAACTCAGAGGTATGACGGTCCTAAGATCCAAGTCGACTTAAGGTTGCCGGATATCTCGTAAAACCCATTACTATACTATTATATGTGTTTTATCTTTAATTAGTGAGCTCATTTTTTTTATTTAACTTCAATTGATACACACATATATGCATTACACATGTGCATTAGTAATAATAATCTTATGATTTACAAACAAATACTTTTACATTTTACCATTCACTTTACTAGATTGCAAACTCTCTCTATAGTTTACATTTACCATACGTATATTTTTCATACACTATATATTTGCTATAGAACTCTAAATAATACTTATATATTACTAGTCAATGTATACACATACATATCCAGCACCATGGAGAATGAATAAAGATGTTAGTGTAACACCCATATACTCTATATAAATACTATACTTATACCTTGTATACATACAGTTCGTATATAAAATATAAGGATGTCACGTTTCATTATCGTTTAAAACCTTTACCTTAGTTCCAAACAATAATATATTTTCTTTAAAGAACATTTACAAAATTATTATACTTTTGATGATATTACATACATATAAATTACCTTGTCTTTTCCAAAATTCACTTATGTATATATACATTTTTATCAATATACAACATAATAAAATTGTACGTGTATGCACCACCTTCTAGTTGGTCTCAAAATACACTTACCCTTCTCGTGGCATAACGGTTTGACTCCCAAATCAACCATCTACTCACCTGCACGATTTACACAACCGCGCTAAGCTCGAAAGCTTAGTAGTACAAATAAATATTATAAACATGCATTACAGAAAATCATACTCATATATTAACATCATGTATTATCATTTTCTTATCATGTTTTCCATTTTCAATGCACTTTTTATATCTTTCCACTAATTTCATAATTTATATATATACACACATATATCATTCACACAAACCGCAATTCAATAGCTTATCACAACATTCACGAAATAATACACACAATTTCTCACA
Source organism: Garcia nutans (assembly GCA_947685225.1). NCBI lineage: Eukaryota > Viridiplantae > Streptophyta > Magnoliopsida > Malpighiales > Euphorbiaceae > Garcia > Garcia nutans. The sequence continues at coordinate 14,654,776 of CANTUV010000011.1, read as the reverse complement.
TCCATATACATATTACACATCACATTGTATTCTCATAATCTCATTTCCAATATCAAGACTTAGCTCTGCTCAAGTCTTTCAATAATTCATTTCTCAACACTTAGCATAGTTTCTTAAGCCATATTCCTTTTTAGTAGTTTGTTTATGTATTGTGATCATAACATTCCATGATCACCATCATATATCTCATAACATTATATCTTATTATATCATATATCTCATAACATTATATCTTATTTCATAATTCACATTAAAACAAAGACAAGCATGGGCCCAAAAGAAACTAATTTGCCATTCAAATTCCAGAGTTACTGTTTTGGTCCAATAATCACATTTATCAAGCCCGTAGGTGAATCATTATCACAATGAGAAACATCTCATATGTAACATCTCAACTAGGCTTCAAGGACTAGGCCTAACCAAGCTTCAAAGGGAGCTCAGCATCAACCCAACTTTGCTTCAAGGACCAAGCCCAACCCAGCTTCAAGGGATTGTTACTTTTAGGCATGCCACCAATAACAAAACTCTGAAAATTGAATAACATATTAGGCACACAATCCTTTTATTATTTCATTATCAAATCATCTAGGCACAATGCCCCAAATATTTCATTTACATCTTTATAGCCATCAACAATGGCTTCACATTTCATCATTGGGGTATACATAACAAATTACATTATTCATATATTTTGAATCCTCAATATATATTCCACATAGTTCACATAATGCAAATCATAACACAATTATCACACATCAATAATATAATAGGTAACTTAACACATTTTCCAACCGAATGTGTTAAGTCCCAAAGTCATGTAAATATATACAATCATGTAAGGTTTGTACTCACCTTATGGAACACTCCAAAATAAGCTTTAAAACTTCCTCTAACCTTCTCTTCCAAGTTGCCCTTTAACACTAAGGTTGGGCAAACTACTCTCTCTCAATGCCTATACCAAATGTGATCATAAACAACCATTTTGTATCACATTCTAAGGCATTCTTAACATTCAAATCATTTAAATAAAATTACAAATGAAAAACAACAAAAGGAGTTATTCTCAAGTGACACGCCCACCAACACGGGCGTGTTAATGACCATGTCATTAACTTATTCATACAGAAATATTGGCACGGGCAGTGACACGTCCAATGACATGGGCGTGTCACTGCCCGTGTCATTTATTCTGCCTCACAGAAATATTGACACGCCCAACAACACGGGCATGTTCATGGCCGTGTCAATTATTTTATATCTTAGTAACTATAACGCGTCCAATGACATGGTCGTGTTAATGGTCATGTCACAAATGTTAAACTCAGCACTGTTGACACGCCCAACAACATGGCCGTGTCAGGCAAAAGTTATGTAATTCGAACTCTCATCCATATTAACACAATCACTCCAAAATCCATACTACAACACCCTTAATCAACATCTTAGTTTATATTCATAATTCACCTATTAATTCAACACTTATATAACTTCAACATATCATAATAATAATCATTATATACATCATCCATGTATCAATTTACTTAATTTCCCAACTCATTTATACTAAACCCTTACTAAACAATTTCAACAACTCATCATCATCCTCACAAATAACCATATTTTCATCATCTAAACACCAATTCAACATATGTATATACTTCAATATTTCATCATCATCATATTATTCAATTAACACTTTCACTCACTAACCATATCAAATATAAACTCAATCTATAGAAATCAACACAAGGAAAAGAGCACATACTTGAATTCTTTGCCAAATCTTCAATATCCACCTTCAATTCTCTTAAAGCCCTTATGAATTTGATGTGTATGTGAACAAAATCATACTTTTCTCTCTCTCTCTCTCTCTCTCTTTCTCTCCCACGTTCAAGAAGAAGAAGAAGAAGAAAGAAAGAAAGAAAGAAAGAAAGAGAAAGCTCTCTTGTCAAACTCTCATCCTTATCTTATATATATATATATAATTATTTCCACCTAAAAATTCTCCACCACAAATATTTGTCCTTCTTTTGACTTTCTTTTCTTCTTTTTCTCTTTTCATTATTATCATTATTATTATTAATTAATTATTTACAATTTACTTTTCCTATACCAATATATATATATATATATATCTTGTATATATGGTGTATATGTTGATATATGTATATGTCTTATAAATTGTATTTATATTTCCCATATCTTTCAAATACAATAAATACATATCATCCTTCATACACATCTATCTCTTATTGTATCTTCTTTACATATTTCACCAATATACTCTCTCACAACTATTATTCCAAAGTGCATCAAAAATCAGGGGATTACAATTCTCTCCCCCTTAAATAATTTTGTCCTCAAAATTTTCCAGTACGGTAACAATCCATTCTTAACAAAATACCATCTTAATTTTTCATATGAAGTTAATCATATTATTTCATCAAATCACATAACCTCTACTCTCCCTCTTAGGGTCAATCATCTTCTCTCAATATCATAACTCATCACTATATATCTATATATATTATTACTTTCTCAACAAAGCAATCAAAATAACTCATTACATTCCCAATTAATTTATCTTTATACAAGAATCAGATCATCTTATAATATACATATACCTCGCCCATCTATTACGTTAAAGATATTTTATCATTTCATCTCTTTATAGATATACTCTCTTAACCTTAAATTTAGAGGTTATTGAATTATATCTTAATATTGATTATCCCATCACTGCAGTCATTTTCAAAATAGACACTTATCAAACTTTAATATTCTTATTTTTCATACACTTAATTCCTTCTTTATCATGTTTTTCACTTAACATTAATATTTATACAATGCCTTTAAACTTACTTTACAGATAATCAACCTTTTTCCTTTTATCATCATTTATAACCGATATATCTTAACTCATTCATGTCCATACACATATCAGAATATTACATCATATACATTATCACATATCTCTTACACTCTTAGTACAACTATACATATTAAATCTCAATAATAATTTGCAATCTTATTCGATTCAAGCCAACAATTAACTTATTTAAACTTATCATTAGATTTCAATATATGACCTAACTCTATTAGGTCAAACTTATATTCAAATTCTGATCTCTTCGGATCCATCTTTTCAACTTTCTAAAATTAATGATTATTTATAACAAATCAATTCATATTATTTTTCAATATTCATATATTTTGTTTTCTATTATCTCAGTATAATTTCCACATAATTCTCATGATTATCTCATACCATATTTATTACCCATAGTTCATTTACTTAAACATTATTTCCATCAACTTATTCATATTATACCATTGTGAACATATTCAATATAACTCTCAATCACATTTTGTAATTTCTCCCACTTATCATCTCCTCACATTTTCATACCATTACTATATTTACATAATCACCTTTCTATCACATTATCCATAACTCAATATATTTTCACAATTCTCTTCTCTTTCCATACTTTCTATAATTATAAACAAATTTCTAACATAAAATTATAAGGTACCATTTTACCAACCATAACTCTTGACCATGTTTCTTGAAGCATAACTATCAATCTTACCAAAACTATCCTACGATCATGTCATCGCAGGCCCATGTCCGTGGATAACAAAACTAATCGGCCAAATATACGAAACAAATCATATGGCCATAGTATTTTAATTGTCACGCCTGTGGCTTATAAATCAATACTGCCCCTCTATTATTCTTCTTCAAACATTTCCAATTACAATGCTAAGTTTGTATCGCAAAGATTACATGTTCATTCTCTAAACTTTTGCTACACAAAGAGTTAGCACATTTCAACTCATTTTCAAAACAATTTACTCTTGATCACTTGATCATCATTAGCCTAACTCATGTTTCAACAATATTATCATTAACATCTCTTACCTATACACATTTGATCATATGCAAAATTTACACAATTTCCATTTATTACTCAATTTTTAATCTATCTCTTATAAAAATTTTCATGTATTATACTTCCCTTTTTTCCTTACAATCTCTTATTATGCATATATACATAGAACATTTCCACACGCATATACTTTGGGCCCAAAACATTATATGATCGTCAAGTTCAGTTATTACAATAACAATTTCACTGTCCAGTATTACTCGAGTCCATTCTCACTCTCAATTTCTGTAACACCCCTATACCCCGTATACGTACACAGCATGCTATTACGATCGTAATATACGTATACTGAATATAGGAATGCCACTGTTTATTAAACAAACGACTCACTTCTTTTAAAATAGTACAAGCAAACTCAAAACATTTAAGTAATATCATAAAATACAGTAAATAAAACATTTATTCAAAACACAGCGGAAAATATAACAAATATTTACAAATACATATACATCAAAACTCAAGTTTTACAAAACATAAAATATATACATGTTTGGCAGTATGTCTTTGATCTTTAAGCTCCACTATCAACACCTCAAAATCTAGACTCTACTCGGCCTAGAGGAACTCTCCGGTTCTTCCCTGTCACCTGCGCGATGAATCACACTCGTGCTAAGCCAACGGCTTAGTGGTACAAACTACAATAATATTATGCTTCAATGCAATGCCAATGTCACACGATCGAGTTTCATACTCAACATAGCTTCCCAAACCACATTCATTTTCAATAAGTTACTTAAGTATTATAATCATCTCATAACATTATATCTCACTCCATAGTTCATATTAAAACAAAAACAAATATGCATCTCATTATTCATTTGTTTCACCATTCAAGAATCACATTTAAACAAACACAAGCATGGGCCCAAAAATAATCTAATATGTTATTCAAAGTTCAGAGTTACTGCTTTGGTCCATAATCACAATCATCAAGCCCGTAGGCGATACATATATATATCTCTATCCATGGATAGTGTAACAGACCCAGTCTCTTGGACCTCAACCCGATTAAACTCGAGGAAATCCTCAACCCGGCAAGACTGTTACTGTTTTTGAGGCTTACGACCCAGTCTTTTCACCCCAAAAACATCACATTTCACATTTTTCAACTGGAATCGGCTTACGACCCGGTCTTTTCACCTATCCAGTGATTCATAGGCATGCCGCCAAACCCAGAACTCTGAAACTTGAATAACACATTAGGCACACAATTATTTTATTTATCTCTTTTCATTTCATTCCCAATATCAAATAGGCAACTATGCCTCCATTATATTTCATTTGCAATATCATAGCCAACAACCATGGCCTCATATCTCATTTTATCTTAAATCACCTTAAGGCAATTCATCATATCATCATATCTTTCACATTTCATATTTCATATTTCATTTCATCCTCATATAGGCAAACATGCTTCAACCATCTCATTTACATCTTTTAAGTATACATAATTATTTGCATTGAATATCATCATCTAAACAAACATGCCCCCTTAATTCATTTGAATCATCATAACCAATCACATTTGCTTCACATCTCATTATATCCTAATTCACATTAAATCAATTCATCATTCAAGTGTACACAACCAATTGCATTAACATACATTTTAAATGCTCATCAATCCTTCACATTATACCAATCATAACATTCATCAAATATTTTAACAATGTAATCAATTACTTAACATATATACAATCAAATATGTTAAGCATCATAATCATGTAAATGTATGCAACCATGTAGTTTGTACTTACCTTAAGAACAACTCACACCAATCTACAACCTTCCTCTTCCAAGAATTCTTCACCACTTAGGTTAGGGCAATTCAACTTCTCACAACCTAATCCAAAAAGGAACATATACACACTTAATACCAATTCACATGAATTCCAATGCAATTATTCACTTATTAACCTCAAACTAGACCCATAAATCACAAATTACAAATCAACATCTCTCCCTAGGACTCCACGGTCGTGGCCTTCCAACCCCCACGGGCGTGGGTTAAGAAATGGTTCTGCCTCCCTTGCTCAAAACCCCACGGCCATGGCTTCCATTGGCAACGGTCGTGGCAGCCAAGGGCCACGGGCGTGGCATACAAGATGCTTCTGTTTCGGACCAAATTCACATATTCTATGCTTCTAACTCCATCAAACACAATTACCATGAAGATTAACAAAAATAATTAACCAAATTCAACATCTACAACAAAAATCACCAATTCAAAAACCTAACACAAACACAACTTAACTCTTCCAACACAAACACCAACTTAACTTCTTATCTTTAACTCAATTCCAACACATACAAACACACCACAATCAAACCTCATCATACTATCACAAATCCACAAGCAAACTCAATCACAACTCAAATAAAACAAGGGAAATCAAGAGAGAACTTACCAAAGTTGATGAAACTTTAAACTTTTCCAACTTAATCACTTGATTCTTCCTTCAATTTGCTCTTAGAAATCAAAACCTCTCTTGCTCTCTTGTGTCTTTGGTGAGCCGGCCAACCCAAAAGAAAAGAAGAAAATGAAGAAGACAAATGAAGCAAAAGTCAAATATTCTTCTTCACTTAAATCTCCACCAAGCAATATATAATATTAAAATATTCCATTTAATCTCTTCCATTCATTTTATTTCTTTCCTATTTAATTTATTTAATTTAAAAACAATAAATATCTTCTTTATTTGACCATCCCATTTTGACTTATGTATATGTTGTGTATATTTCCATATATACAACATATACACTCTCTTCACTTCTTTTCTCTTTTCAAATACACATATACATTAAATCCAATTATAACAAAAATTCCAAAACTATTAGGGTGTACTTTGGGATATTACAATTCTCCCCCTCTAAAAAGAAATTTCATCCTCGAAATTACCTGATATCAAGTCCGAAATAACTGAGGATGTTGCTCTCGCATTGCTTGCTCACTCTCCCAAGTTGCCTCTTCTCTACCATGATTCTTCCAAAGAACTTTCACCAATGACACTTTCTTATTCCTCAACTCTTTCACTTCATGTGCCAGAATAGCAACTGATTCTTCTTCAAATGTCAGATCCGAACTCACCTCAATGGATTCAACTGGAAAAATATGAGATGGATCTGATCTGTGCCTTCGCAACATAGAAACATGGAAGACATTATGGATTCTATCCAACTCAGGCGGCAAAGCAAGACGATAAGCAACTGGTCCAACTCTCTCTAAAACTTCATACGGTCCAATGAAACGAGGACTCAGCTTCCCTCTTCGACCAAATCTTAAAATTTTTTTCCAAGGAAACACTTTCAAAAATACTTTATCTCCAATATCAAACTCTATGTCTCTCCTTTTCAAATCTGAATAAGATTTCTATCGGTCTGAAGCTGCTTTTAACCGATCCCGAATTATCTTCACTTTCTCTTCAGTCTCTTGAACCAAATCAGGACCAATTAGTTTGCCTTCTCCAAGTTCATTCCAACACAGAGGTGTTCTACACCTTCTACCATACAATGCCTCAAATGGTGCCATACCAATATTGGATTGATGACTGTTGTTGTAAGCAAATTCCACAAGTGGCATAAACCTGTCCCAACTTCCTGAAAAATCAATGACACAACTTCTCAACATATCCTCAATAATCTGAATCACTCTTTCTGACTGCCCATCTGTTTGCGGATGAAAAGCAGTACTAAAGTGCAATCGAGAACCCAATGCACCATGCAAACTCTTCCAAAATCTTGAAGTGAACCGGGGATCTCGATCAGACACTAAAGAAATCGGGACTCCATGCAACTTCACTATCTCATTGATATACAGCTCAGCCAGTCTCTCAAGAGAATAATCCATTCTAACTGGAAGAAAATGAGTTGTCTTCATCAACCGATCAACAATCACCCAGATAGCATCATGCTTCTTCTGAGTCAATGGCAAACCAGATACAAAATCCATTGTCACTCTCTCCCATTTCCATTCAGGCACTGTTAAAGGTTGAAGCAACCCTGTTGGAACTTGATGCTTTGCTTTTACCCTCTGACATGTGAGACACTTGGATACAAACTCCGCTATGTCTCTCTTCATACCCGACCACCAATAATGCTATTTCAAATCTTAATACATCTTTGTACTTCCAGGATGCATAGCAAAGACCGATTGGTGTGCTTCCTCTAAAATAATCCTTCTCAAGCTAGCATCATTAGAAACACACAATCTATCTTTAAACCACAGGCTACCATCACTTCTCACCTGGAAATCTTGGCTTTCCCCATTTTGACAATCTGACACAATCTTCTGAATTTTCTCATCTACCAATTGAGCCTCCTTAATCTGATCCAACAATACCGGTCTCAACTGCAACTGAGCCAACAATGCACCATCATCACATGATTCAAAACTAGCATGCAACGCTCTCAACTCAACAAGCAACGAGAGCGAATACACGGCCAAACCTGCCAAAGAATTCTGACTCAAGGCATCAGCAACTACATTTGCCTTACCAGGATGATAATCAATCAAGCAGTCGTAGTCTTTGATCAACTCTAACCATCACCTTTGCCGAAGATTCAGCTCCCTCTGAACACCCAAATATTTTAAACTTTTATTATCTGTATAGATAAAACATTTCTCCCCATACAAGTAGTGTCGCCAAATCTTCAAAGCAAATACTATAGCTGCCAATTCCAAATCATGTGTCGGATAATTGAACTCATGCGGCTTCAACTGCCGAGAAGCATAAGCTACAACTTTACCCTCTTGCATCAAAACACATCCTAAACCATTATGTGAAGCATCACTATAAATCACATATGGTTTATCTTCCACAGGTAAAGTAAGAACAGGAGCTTGAGTCAACATTTCTTTCAACTGCTCAAAATTAGCTTGACATTGATCCATCCACACAAATCTAACTCCCTTCCGAAGCAATCTGGTGAGTGGAGTAGCTATCAAAGAAAAACCTTTCACAAACCATCGATAATAGCCTGCCAAACCCAGAAAACTTCTAACTTCAGTCACTGACTTCGGTGGACTCCAATTCAAAATAGCTTAAAATTTACTTGGATCGACTCTAATACCATCTACTGAAACTATATGACCGAGAAAAGTAACTTGGTCAAGCCAAAACTCACACTTCGACAGCTTAGCATACAATTATTTCTCTCTCAAGATCTGCAACACAATTCGCAAATGCTTGTCATGCTTCTCTTCATTACGCGAATACACCAAAATATCGTCAATGAAGACCACCACAAACTGATCTAGATAGGGCCTAAACACCCTATTCATCAAATCCATGAAAGCTGCAGGTGCATTCGTCAACCCAAAAGGCATCACCAAGAACTCATAATGCCCATATCTTGTGCGGAAAGCTGTCTTAGAAACATCTTCAGTTCTAACCCTCAACTGATGGTACCCTGATCTCAAATCAATCTTGGAAAACACTGCTGCTCCCTTCAATTGATCAAAGAGATCATCAATCCTAGGCAAAGGATACTTATTCTTGATAGTCACTTTGTTCAATTGCCTATAATCAATGCATAACCTCAAAGTACCATCCTTCTTCTTCACAAACAACACAGGAGCTCCCCATGGAGAAACACTAGGGCGAATAAACCCTTTATCCAACAACTCCTGCAACTGCGCCTTCAACTCTCTCAACTCAGCAGGTGCCATTCGATAAGGAGTGATAGAGATGGGAGTGGTACCAGGCAACAAATCGATACCAAACTTAACCTCTCTCTCAGGGGGTAACCCTGGCAACTCCTCAGGAAACACATATGGAAAATCTGCAACTGTGGTTATATTATCAAGTTGAGAACCTACTATTCTGGTATTCACCACATGAGCAAGATAGGCATCACACCCTTTTCTAATCAACTTTCTAGCTGTTACAGCTAAAACAGACAAGGATGCAAGTTGTCTCTGCTCACTAGATACCATCACATTTCTACCATCACCAGTTCTCAAAGTAACACACTTTTTTTGACAGTCTACCACAGCTCCATGCTTAGACAACCAATCCATGCCTAAGATCAAATCATATTCCTTAAAAGGCATTTCAATCAAATCACCAAGAAACTCTTCACCTTGCACCACAACTGCACTATCACGATGCACCTTACTCACCACAACACTATGTCCTAAAGGATTTGTCACTAAAACATCAAATCCTAAGGATTCGGAATGCAATTCAGACACAGGCAAGATAGATGCACTTATGTATGAATGAGTAGATCCTGGATCAATCAAAGCAAGAACTGGAATATCAAATAAAGAGAATGTACCCGCTATAACTGCTGAAGCATCCGGCTGCCTCTGCATCACATATACTCTCTGAGAAGATCTGGCCTCATCTGGCCTACTACCTCTGGATGAAGATCCCCCTCTCTGACTAAACCCAGGTCTACCACCTCTACTGAAACCTCTGCCCCATCGACCACCTCTGCTGACACTGGGTCGAGAAGCTGCAGACTCAGCCTGCCTATGCTCCTGCATCTCAGGACACTCCCTAATGAAATGGTCAGGCGATCCACACCTGAAACAGCCAGCTGATCTACCAATCTTCCAGCAAACACCCACATGGTTCCTACCACAATGTTCACATGTAGGTGGAGTAGACCTCTGAACCACTGGAGTCGGAGCACTAGCTACAGAAGCTGTAGGTCTCGGTCTCTGCCTCTGATACTGAACTGACCTACTCGACTGCCTCTGGCTCTTACTAGTCCTCGAAATAAAACTTCCTCGGCCCCTCTTCATTGATGAAGACCCTGCCTCAAATTGGGATCTTCTCACTCTGGTCTCCTCCTCAGTAGCAGCTGCTGCAATACCCTGTGCTCTCTCAACACTTCTAGCTGCTGCAACTAGCTGAGAGAAATCCTGGTACCGAGAACCAGCAACAATGCACATAATAGAGGGCCTCAATCCCTCCTCAAATCTTCTACACTGGTCTATTTCATCAGAGATAATCCCGCTAGCATAGTGACTCAACCGGATAAACTCTATCTCATATTTTGTCACTATCCGGTTGTCTTGCCTCAAATTCAGGAATTCCATCTTCTTAATATCTTTATACTCTCTTGGAGTATATTTCTGCTCGAACTCCCTTAGAAAATCACCATAAGATAATGTAGGTGGATCATCCATGGCATGAGGAACCGTCTTCCACCAGTAATAAGCATCTTTCTGAAGAAGGGATCTAGCATAATCAAATTTCTCATCTGGAGTAGCTTGCAACTGGATAAATATCCTCTGCACTTTATCCAACCACTGCTCAGCCACTGCTGGATCTGTAGTGCCCAAGAAATCATCAGCCCCATATTTCCTCAACTTATCATAATGCCTCACCGGCACTTGAGGCTGTGGTGGTGGCGGCGGCTGCTATACGGGAGCTCTCCTCAATAATTCTACCATATGCCTTAACCAACCAGGCGGTACCTCATCAGCAGCTGATCTCCCTGGCATAGAAGCAGGGGCCTCACTAGCTCTCTCAACTCTAGCTCCATCTTTACTCTCTTCAGGAGCTATGCTCTCAGCACTACCTTCTATAGACTGACGTGACTGAGACGCCATCACTACCTATATCTGCAAATACAGCTGAATATATCTCATTAAAGATCAAAGACTGCCAATACCAAAACATGTATCTTAGTTAAAAACCGTATTTTAAAATCAAAATATTTCTTTTTCTTACATTTTACCTAGGTTGAGAATCTCACACCTAGGCTCTGATACCAAAATAATTGTAACACCCCTATACCCCGTATACGTACACAGCATGCTATTACGATCATAATATATGTATACTAAATATAGGAATGCCACTGTTTATTAAACAAACGACTCACTTCTTTTAAAATAGTATAAGCAAACTCAAAACATTTAAGTTATATCATAAAATACAGTAAATAAAACATTTATTCAAAACGCAGCGGAAAATATAACAAATATTTACAAATACATATACATCAAAACTCAAGTTTTACAAAACATAAAATATATACATGTTTGGCAGTATGTCTTTGATCTTTAAGCTCCACTATCAACACCTCAAAATCTAGACTCTACTCGGCCTAGAGGAACTCTCCGGTTCTTCCCTGTCACCTGCGCGATGAATCACACTCGTGCTAAGCCAACGACTTAGTGGTACAAACTACAATAATATTATGCTTCAATGCAATGCCAATGTCACACAATCAAGTTTCATACTCAACATAGCTTCCCAAACCACATTCATTTTCAATAAGTTACTTAAGTATTATAATCATCTCATAACATTATATCTCACTCCATAGTTCATATTAAAACAAAAACAAATATGCATCTCATTATTCATTTGTTTCACCATTCAAGGATCACATTTAAACAAACACAAGCATGGGCCCAAAAAGAATCTAATATGTTATTCAAAGTTCAGAGTTACTGCTTTGGTCCATAATCAAAATCATCAAGCGTGTAGGCGATACATATATATATCTCTATCCATGGATAGTGTAACAGACCTAGTCTCTTGGACCTCAACCCGATTAAACTCGAGGAAATCCTCAACCCGGCAAGACTGTTACTATTTTTGAGGCTTACGACCCAGTCTTTTAACCCCAAAAACATCACATTTCACATTTTTCAACTGGAATCGGCTTACGACCCGGTCTTTTCACCTATCCAGTGATTCATAGGCATGCCGCCAAACCCAGAACTCTGAAACTTGAATAACACATTAGGCACACAATTATTTTATTTATCTCTTTTCATTTCATTCCCAATATCAAATAGGCAACTATGCCTCCATCATATTTCATTTGCAATATCATAGCCAACAACCATGGCCTCATATCTCATTTTATCTTAAATCACCTTAAGGCAATTCATCATATCATCATATCTTTCACATTTCACATTTCATATTTCATTTCATCCTCATATAGGCAAACATGCTTCAACCATCTCATTTACATCTTTTAAGTATACATAATTATTTGCATTGAATATCATCATCTAAACAAACATGCCCACTTAATTCATTTGAATCATCATAACCAATCACATTTGCTTCACATCTCATTATATCCTAATTCACATTAAATCAATTCATCATTCTAGTGTACACAACCAATTGCATTAACATACATTTTAAATGCTCATCAATCCTTCACATTATACCAATCATAACATTCATCAAATATTTTTACAATGTAATCAATTACTTAACATATATACAATCAAATATGTTAAGCATCATAATAATGTAAATGTATGCAACCATGTAGTTTGTACTTACCTTAAGAACAACTCACACCAATCTACAACCTTCCTCTTCCAAGAATTCTTCACCACTTAGGTTAGGGCAATTCAACTTCTCACAACCTAATCCAAAAAGGAACATATACACACTTAATACCAATTCACATGAATTCCAATGCAATTATTCACTTATTAACCTCAAACTAGACCCATAAATCACAAATTACAAATCAACATCTCTCCCTAGGACCCCACGATCATGGCCTTCCAACCCCCACGGGCGTGGGTTAAGAAATGGTTCTGCCTCCCTTGCTCAAAACCCCACGGCCATGGCTTCCATTGGCCACGGTCGTGGCAGCCAAGGGCCACGGGCGTGGCATACAAGATGCTTCTGTTTCGGACCAAATTCACATATTCTATGCTTCTAACTCCATCAAACACAATTACCATGAAGATTAACAAAAACAATTAACCAAATTCAACATCTACAACAAAAATCAACAATTCAAAACCCTAACACAAACACAACTTAACTCTTCCAACACAAACACCAACTTAATTTCTTATCTTTAACTCAATTCCAGCACATACAAACACACCACAATCAAACCTCATCATACTATGACAAATCCACAAGCAAACTCAATCACAACTCAAATAAAATAAGGGAAATCAAGAGAGAACTTACCAAAATTGATGAAACTTCAAAATTTTCCAACTTAATCACTTGATTCTTCCTTCAATTTGCTCTTAAAAATCAAAACCTCTCTTGCTCTCTTGTGTCTTTGGTGAGCCGGCCAACCCAAAAGAAAAGAAGAAAATGAAGAAGACAAATGAAGCAAAAGTCAAATATTCTTCTTCACTTAAATCTCCACCAAGCAATATATAATATTAAAATATTCCATTTAATCTCTTCCATTCATTTTATTTCTTTCCTATTTAATTTATTTAATTTAAAAACAATAAATATCTTCTTTATTTGACCATCCCATTTTGACTTGTGTATATGTTGTGTATATTTCCATATATACAACATATACACTCTCTTCACTTCTTTTCTCTTTTCAAATACACATATACATTAAATCCAATTATAACAAAAATTCTGAAACTATTAGGGTGTACTTTGGGATATTACAATTTCATCGCATAGCCTAGCTCTGCGTAGGTCAAGACCTAATCTCTCTTAGGTCCACTAATACATGAAATATAATCCATTCTCAATACCACTAGGCAAATAATTGTATAAGATAACAAACACACAATAACCTTTTTTTTATGCATTTATCATACCCTTCATATCCATTTTCATCATTTCCAGTCCAATTACCTAAAGTAACTCATTTTCACTTGCTTACTCATTTTCCCTTTATTTCAAAACAAATTTTTGTATTATCAATCACATTACACAATACATAGTACTTTCATAAGCAATAATATTCATTCAAAATAGCTCATATGCTTAATATACATTAAACTATCGATATCTAAATAATCCTCATTAAAATTCCATTAAAACTCTAAACTCTCAACTTACTACTTTACCTAAACATCAATCTACTAATCTCATTTCAAAAATCCAAATTTCACATATTACCACCATTAACATGAGCTTTAATAACACTTAAGCATATCACATTTCTAACATTAAAATCACAATATTTGCATTAAAACAGCACTCTTATATCTCCTTACTTTAACCAACATCATCCCTTTTTAAAAACCTTAACTTTACATAACCAAACCTTAAATTTTCACACTTTGTCTATACCAATCAACCCACTCAATATTCCACCATACTCTCTTCATTTTAATATCATATCTATCCATTTTAACAATCGAACAATATTTCCTTTCTCTAGTAATCCAAAAATAATCTTTATTAGAAAGAGATCCAAATTTTAGAAAAAAGAGTACTTACTTAAATCTTGATTTTTTTTAAACTCATTTCCAACATTATTCTCATATTCATTTCTTTATAACCTATTTCACAAGCACACTTCAATGGTCAAAAATTTCAAAATTTGATTTACTAAAGTAAATTATGATTCTTTAATTTATCAATTAAACTTATACAAATTTTTCCATATCATTTCTTTCTCTAGCTTCACTTTCATGTAAAGCCACATTCACACACTATCATCCATCTCATGTAATTCAAATACATCACAAATCACATAATGCCACATCCGAGACCAACCTAGGTGTTAATGCATATGCATGTATCACAAATTTCACTTTTCAAAAATTTTCCTCTTTTCTTTTTAAATCTACTTAGGTTGAGAATCTCAAACCTAAGCTCTCATATCAAAATAATTGTAACACCCATATACTCTATATAAATACTATACTTATACCTTGTATATATACAGTACGTATATAAAATAAAAGGATGTCACTTTTCATTACTTTTTAAAACCTTTACCTTAGTTCCAAACAATAATACATTTTATTTAAAGAACATTTACAAAATTATTATACTTTTGATGATATTAGATATATATAAATTACCTTGTCTTTTCCAAAATTCACTTATGTATATATACATTTTTATCAAAATACAACATAATAAAATTGTACATGTATGCACCACCTTCTAGTTGGTCTCGAAATACTCTTACCCTTCTCATGGCATAACGGTTTGACTCTCAGATCAACCATCTACTCACCTGCGCGATTTACACAACCGCGCTAAGGTCGAAAGCTTAGTAGTACAAATAAATATTATAATCATACATTACAAAAAATCATACTCATATATTAACATCATGTATCATCATTTTCTTATCATGTTTTCCATTTTCAATGCACTTTTCATATCTTTCCACTAATTTCATAATTTATATATATATACACATATATCATTAACACAAACAGCAATTCAATGGCTTATCACAACATTCATGAAATAATACACACAATTTCTCACATCCATATACATATTTCACATCACATTGTACTTTCATAATCTCATTTCCAATATCAAGACTTAGCTCTACTCAAGTCTTTTAACAATTCATTTCTCATCACTTAGCGTAGTTTCTCAAGCCATATTCCTTTTTAGTAGTTTGTTTATGTATTGTGATCATATCATTCCATGATCACCATCATATATCTCATAACATTATATCTTATTTCATAATTCACATTAAAAAAAAGACAAGCATGGGCTCAAAAGAAACTAATATGACATTCAAATTTCAGAGTTACTGTTTTGCTCCAATAATCACATTTATCAAGCCCGTAGGCGAATCATTATCACAATGAAAAACATCTCATATGTAACATCCCAACTAGGCTTCAAGGACTAGGCCCAACCAAGCTTCAAGGGAAGCTCAGCATCAACCTAACTTGGCTTCAAGGACCAAGCCCAACCCAGCTTCAAGGGATTGTTACTTTTAGGCATGCTACCAATAACAAAACTCTGAAAATTGAATAACATAATAGGCACACAATCCTTTTATTATTTCATTAGCAAATCATCTAGGCACAATGCCCCAAATACACTACAAGGAAAACTAAATCAGACAACACTTTCTGGCCGTTGTCTGATGAAGACAAAAACCGTTGTCTATTGAAGCGATGTCTGATAGCATTTCAGACAACGGTTTTAAAATCATTGTCTGATGTAGGTTTGCACAACGGTTTTTAATTTTATCAGACAACGGTTTTTGGCCGTTGTCTGATGATCGTTCAGACAATGGTTTCTAATTTTTCAGACAACGATTTTTAACCGTTGTCTGATGGTTTCCACAACGATTTCTAAATTGTCAGACAACGGTTTCTAGATTTTCAGACAACGGTTTTTTACCGTTGTCTGATGAAGGTTTAGACAACGCTTTTTGACCATTGTTTGATGAAGACAAAAATCGTTGTCTATTGAGGCGATGTCTGATAGCATTTCAGACAACGGTTTTTAACCGTTGTCTGAAGATGGTTTCCACAACGGTTTTTAGTTTTATCAGACAATGGTTTATACAACGCTTTCTTATTAAAAACCGTTGTCTGATTAAGGTTTACACAACGCTTTCTTATTAAATACCGTTATCTAATGAAGGTTTACACAATGCTTTTTAATTGTTCAGACAATGGTTAATTAATCTAAAACCATTGTAGAAGGACGCTAAATACAACGGTTAATTAATGTGGCACACTGAATATTAGACAATAGTTTCAATGTTCATTTTCATTTCACCACCATTGTCTGTTAAACTGTACATTATACATATAAGACAACACTTTACAATGGAGGATTGCAAATTTGGGAATCAAAAAACCTCCACAAAACCATTCAACATATTAACAAACTAAAAAAAAATCAACACTATACATATATCACTGAATTATACTATTAACTTCAACTTGAATGACGCTTCATGAAATATTTGGCGAAGTCAATCCTAATCTCGTTGATGTCGGCATCACTATACTCCAAGTTGCCTCTGCGTAGCCAATGAAACATGAATCAAATTTTGGTTAGCCACATGTGGTAAATACAAAAATATTATATAAAAAATGAAAATAATTAAAATTCTCACCTTAGCTGCAAACTGAAGCTCCTTGTCATAACATATTTCCTTCATGTACCTCATGACAAAGTTAACTCAAATATGGCATAAATATATTATACATCCACCACACAAACAAGTATGTGCAACAAAATAAAATCAAAACAGAATTCCACGCCACTCAAAGTAAGTTCTAAAAAAAAAAAAAGAAACAGCAGCGTCGTAGGCATAGAATATTGAATTTTCTAGTATGTGGATTATGTTTTGCATAAATGCAGATAGTGATTAGGAAGATAAACACAGGTTTCAGAATATAAATGTGACATGAATATATTATCCATCAGAGTGACAAATTCTGAATAGCACAAATGCTTATACCAAAGGAGGGTTCAGTGTATTTGCGTTCACTCCCACATGCATCTACAAATGCAAATACCAGACTAGAAATGGGAAATGTATATTAATATCCACCTGTATGAAGACAATGCCAACTTCATTATGCCATTAGGATCTGTAAATTTTAAAGCAAATGAAGTATGCAACAAAGATAAGGAAATACTAACCTGTGCCAATCTCCCCAATTCAAAAGCTGACATTTCCCTCAGCTGTACATCAGAAGACTGCAACATCTCTATCAAGGGTTGAACTGCACCCCTTTGTACAATGTGAACCTAAAAATATATCATCTTTATCAATCTAAAGCATGTAAAAAATCGGGGGTGGAAGGGTTAAACAAGATTGAGAATTCACAAAAAATTGGAAGGCAAATGAGTCTCAACCCCATCGATTTACAAAAGTTAACTCTGTGTTTATCTGCAAAAGGAACAGCTGGAAAAACAACCTTAGACTTAAGAAGGAGAGAATAGTATTTACTTAATTTATTTCCATCTTCTACATAATTAGAAATAGAAACCAACTCAAAAAAAATGAAGTTAAAAGGCAAGCTTGACTTTATCTGAGTTTGTTGCAGCAAACTGTCCAAGTAATAAAGCAGCCTCTCTTTGGCTCTCAGAGCAACAGGAGTTGTTGCCAAGAAACAAATAAGAAAGTGAAAAAAAAATAATACAAATAAAAATCATCACAGAAGAAATGAAAGAATAATGTTCACACTTGCTTAAAGAAGTGGAAAAAAATTTCAAAGATGCCAAGAATACAGGATTTAGACAAACCTAAGTAAACTAATAACAGTCTGTAGAGCACCAACTGCAAGGACTTCTTTCTTTATGTTTGGGGATGAATGAACCAGATTTTCGATCACACCAACCTGCAACGATGAGATAATTTTTTGTACAAAAGTTAATGTCAAATGAAAAATTAAAAATTTTCCCAAACAATTGAAAATTAAAAATTAATAATGAATCTGAATTCTAAAATATCTTACTGCTTCATAGTGTATAGCAGCATCCTCAGATCGCAGCATTAGAATGAGAGTAGGAAGAGCATTACATTAAACAATCTGCAAATCAACTAGTCCTATCATTCATTAATACTAAAGTCAACTTTACAAAATCTAGCTTCCAAAGCAAAGGTATTCACCTGCTTTTTATTCTCATCATTCTTAAAAGCAAGGGTTCGTAGAGCCCCAGCAGCTGCTCTTTGCACCTTTGTGTCAGTAAATTCAAGCAACTCAACCAGAGGCGGAATTCCACCCTCCCTCATGTACACCAAATAGTAATGAGCATACGAAGAACATCGTGGCAAAATTAAAATTGAAATAAACTTATTACTAAAATGAGAAAACCTAACACGAGTCTTAATGTTGCTGTTTTCATGTGCTAGATTCATAATAGCATCAGCAGCCCTTCTGATTACACTAATCACTGCTCGGGAACTAGAACCATCATTGTGCCTTTTTAACAAGTCCACAAGATGTGACAATGCCCCAGTGTCAACTATGAGTTGCTGATGCTCTGGCTGTTGACAGCAAAAATGTAAACTATATAAGATATAGGAAGGGGGAAGATTAGATTAATGTTTAGAGCATTTTTAAAGAAATTATGCTACCTTTTTTACAGTGTTATGAAAAAGAAAAACGCTGGATAAGCTACCTTTGTTTGCCTTACTTAGCTTTAGTAACAAAATTAAAGTGTATCATCAAAGGCAGTATTCATGTAAATAAGCATATGCCACCAGAAATTAGAACTTTCAAGCAAAGAAGGAAGAGAAACATACTAACTGTTTTATTGACTAATTGTCAGTCATATTTCTTTCCACATTCAAAAAATTAAAAGCTCATCTGCACTGTATCATGCTTATATGATATTTTTTTGGTAAATAATAAGCATAACTTTAATTGACAGATAATCAGCGTCATAGAACAATTGATTGTTGAACGGGAAGAAATTTCCTATAATACTAGAATTTCGAAGCCCGGATATTGAATTATAAGATGATCTAAGACAAATAATAAAACAAAAATAAAATGATACATATATAACTGAATAACCTTTAGAGCAAGCAGTCCTAGCGCATAAGCACTCCCCTTCTCGATGTCGTGCTCAAACGGCTTCAGATTACGTTCAGCTTCGCTTGACGGAGGAGCTTGAAGATGCTTAACCAGAGCTGGAACCGCACCTCCTTCAACAATCACGTTCACTAATTCCTCTAGAGAACAATGACCACCAAACACAACATCTCTCAATTTGAAGGCAATAAATGCAAAAGAAAATTTGAAAAAAAAAAACTCAAATATAAAGAGAGAGATCTTGATTTCAGTGTGTAAGGTACAGTCAACAGATTCAAGAAATAAAAGAGACAACGAGGGAGGGAGAGGGAGAGAGAGAGAGAGAGAGTAGTTACCGTTTTTGGCGAACACTGCAAGGACGTGAGTGGCGCGTTTGGCAGCAGCTCGATCGGCCTCGTTCCAAGAGAACGTAGAGTTAAGTATATTAACCTGTACAGTGACCTCATACAGCAGCGCTTGTCGAGAATCACCGAAGGGGACAGCCGCCGAGATCTCTCGCTGCTCTTCGTCGATCTCTTCCTCCAGTTTCCCAAAAGAATGATAAAAATGAGGCAAAAATTACCAGAAATGCAGCGACGATGATAACTGAAAAGGCGACTCCGAGCAGAAATCAAGAACAACATCTTTTCTGCTACCAATACCAATAACTTCGACGAATTGAGAATTTCCTAAGAAACTCACTCCACTGCCAGCTCTAATACTCTCTTCTGAACTCATCGCAAAATGGAACAAATTAGGTTCTGAAGCTTTCTACCCTTGAAAATGGAAACAAATTAGGTCTACAGACACAAATCGAGAGAGGGAAGGAGGAGATAGGTCTGTTTAGGTTTATTGCTAAATTTTAAAACGGCCGTGTTTTTGGCAAAATGGGGGCAAATGAAATTTTTTTTTTGAAATAAAGGGGGGAATTTAAATTTTAAAAATTTTTGAAGTTTTGACATCCCTCTTTTGAAACAAATAAGATTTTTCAAAATTTTGTTAAAATAACTTTATAAATTCACTTATATAGATGACTTATAAATTTCAATTTATAATTCATCCATAAGTGCTTAAGGCAATACAATTTAAATAATTAGTAGTGATAAATTTCTATGGAACCCTATATAATTATAAAATTTAGTGTTGATGTAAATTAGATTAAGCAAAAACTAAATACTTATATATATACTTGTATATATACTAATATATACTAATATATATACTTGTATATACTTATATATATACTAATATATACTTGTATATACTTATATATATACTTGTATATACATGTATATACTTGTATATATATACTAATATATACTTGTATATACATGTATATACTTATATATATATACTAATATATACTTGTATATACTAATATATATATACTAATAAATACTTGTATATACTAATATATATACTTGTATATATAAGTATATACTAATATATATACTTATATATACTAATATATATACTTGTATATACTTGTATATATACTAATAGATACTTGTATATATACTAATATATATACTTGTATATACTTGTATATATACTTATATATACTTATATATATACTTGTATATACATGTATAAACTTGTATATATATACTAATATATACTTGTATTCCTACTTATATAATATCATATTATATCTAAATCATTATTTAATGGTGGACTTTAAAGTTTCTAATGGGTTTATGAAATGTTTATAAATCCAAACCTTAGCTTTTAATACTTAGTCAAGTTTGTTTAAAAATCCAAACCTTAGCTTTTAATACTAATATATACTTGTATATACTAATATATATACTTGTGTATACTAATATATACTTGTATATACTAATATATATATTAATATATACTTGTATATACTAATATATATACTTGTATATATACTAATATATACTAATATATATACTTGTATATACTTGTATATATACTAATATATACTTATATATACTTATATATATACTTGTATATACATGTATATACTTGTATATATAAACTAATATATACTTGTATTCCTACTTATATAATATCATATTATATCTAAATCATTATTTAATGGTGGACTTTAAAGTTTCTATTGGGTTTATGAAATGTTTATAAATCCAAACATTAGCTTTTAATACTTAGTCAAGATTGTTTATAAATCCAAACCTTAGCTTTTAATACTAAAATATACTTGTATATACTAATATATTGTAACACCCCTATATCCAATGCACACACACTACAACCACAACAATGTAGCATAAGTGCACCAAACACAGGGATACTACGGTTTTCTTAACATTTAAAACCCTTTAAATTTGATACAATATCCTTATCATTATACATTATAGAGAAATAAATCATTTACTTATAAAACAAAACATATTAGTTGTATATATACATTTAAATATTACACAGCGGAAGTTATAAAATATGTACATTTTTACATATTAAACATTTCTTTACAAAATATAAAGAAGTATACATGATTGGCAAGTATGCTCTGATCTTTAAGCTCCCAAAATGGATTCCTCAAGGTCTACTCTCACTGGGTCTTGATGAACTCTCGGGGTCGACTCTATTACCTGCGCGATTAAACACTATCGCGCTAAGCCAACGGCTTAGTAAGATAAAGCATGCTAATGATATGATTTAGTGCAATGCAATGTCATTTCGCAATCCACATTATACATGTAACATCATATATGCAAAACTAGCAACATATTTTCACATTACATATCACATTTCAATATCTTTTCATATACCTCATTAGTATTCATTTAACCATTCATAATCAACACTAAACAAAGACAAGCATGGGCCCAAGACACACTAATATGCCATTCAATTTTCAGAGTTAATGCTTTGGTTTTGTTATCACATTTATCATTATCATATACCCAACTAGGCTTCAAGGATTAAGTTCAACCAAGCTTCAAGGGGAGCAAAGCATGCTAAGCTTCTACCCAACTTGGCTTCAAGAACTAATCCAACCTAGCTTCAAGGGTGGTAACATCTCAATTAGGCTTCAAGGATTCAATCCAACCTAACTTCAAGAGATTGTTACACTTATTAGGCATGCCACCAACAACCAACTCTGAAAATGGAATAACACATTAGCCACACAATTCATTTATTATTCAATTATCATTTTCATTCTCAATTCTCAACAACATTTAGGCAAACATGCCTTATTTCATTACAATCCTCATAGCCAATCACAATGGCCTCATATATCATTTAAATCATCATAATCAATCACAAGTCACATTACATTATCATATAAGCAACATGCTTTACATCCTTTACTTACTCCAAATAAAACAGAACAGAACGATTATAGCGGTCGCACCAGGCTAAGTCGCGACCGTCCTCCACAATCAAAAGATGAAACTTTAACACAGTAGGTTTCGCGGTCAGAAGTTCGGTCTAAGTCGCGACCGCACTTCACAATCAAAGATGAAACCTTATCACAGTAGGTTTCGCGGTCAGAAGTCCGATCTAAGTCGCGACCGCACTTCAATAATAGCGACCGTCCCAAATTACGTGTCCCATGCATAAACCCTAAATTTAACAAACTTTATTTTGTTTAACTTCAAACACATTATACACAACATAACCTCATTCAAATGGACACAATCAACATCCTCAACACTTATTTACATCTTCCAAACACATTAATAACATATTTGATACCACAACACAATTACAACCAACACAAAGATCGACAAAAATAATCAATCAAAAATAACATAAACAACTCTTACCAATTCAAAACCCTAACTCAAACTCAACACAATCACTTCCAACACTTTCACCTGCTCAACTTCTCATCTATCAAGCAATATCAATACTTAAAATCACACCATAAGCAATTGAATCATATCATCATCAAACCACAACTCAACTCAAGCATAACTTCAAAATAACAAGGGTAAACAAGAGAAAACTTACTTTAAATTATAACACTTCTTGAATTAACACTTAATCACTTCAATCTTCCTACAATTGGAGCTTACTCTTCAAAGTCTTCTCTTTGCCTCTTTGCTTTCCCTTTGTCTACGAGAAAACAGCCAAAAATGGAGAAGAAGAAGAAAATACATGGAGGAAATAAAGTCAACTCCACTTTAAATCTCCACCAAGAGATTTTATCTAAACAATTACCAAAATGCCCTCAATCATATAACTAACCTTTTGTCTCATCTAAGCCCTTATATGTAATTACACAATCCACAAAAATATCTTCTCTTGCATTGACTCTATTTCTCTTTGACCATTTTATATGTTATATATATCATCATATACACAACATATAAACTTGTCTCTAAACCCTAAATTTCCCCAAAACACATATACATAAACTTTTCTTTTCTCAATTTAAACCAACAACAACAACAATAACCACAACAACAACCACATACAAAACTTCTAAGGCCTGCATAGGGATATTACAATTCTCCCCCTCTAAAAAGAAAATTTCGTCCTCGAAATTACCTGATATCAACGCTGAAACAACTGCGGATACTGCTCTTGCATGGATTGTTCACTTTCCCAAGTTGCTTCTTCTTTTCCATGATTCTTCCATAGAACTTTCACCAACGGCACACTCTTGTTCCTCAACTCTTTCACTTCTCGTGCCAAGATAGCAACTGGTTCCTCTTCAAAAGTCAAATCTGGGCTCACTTCAATAGATTCAATTGGCAACACGTGAGATGGATCCGATCTATATCTCCTCAACATAGAAACATGAAATACATTATGAATACGATCCAACTCAGGTGGCAAAGCAAGTCGATACGCCACTGGCCCAACTCTTTCCAACACTTCATACGGCCCAATGAAACGAGGACTCAATTTTCCTTTCCGACTGAACCTCAAAATCTTCTTCCAAGGAGATACTTTCAAAAATACCTTATCTCCAACATCAAACTCTATGTCTCTCCTTTTCAGATCTGCATAAGACTTCTGTCGGTCTGAAGCTGCTTTTAACCTGCTTCGAATCAACTTCACTTTCTCTTCAGTTTCTTGAATCAAATCAGGGCCAATTAACTTACCTTCCCCAAGTTCACTCCAACAAAGAGGTGTCCTGCACCGTCTACCATATAATGCTTCAAACGGTGCCATACCAATGCTGGATTGGTGACTGTTGTTGTAAGCAAACTCCACAAGTGGTAAAAACCTATCCCAACTTCCAGAGAAATCGATGACACAGCTTCTCAACATGTCCTCAATAATCTGTATCACCCTCTCAGACTGTCCATCTGTCTGTGGATGAAAAGCAGTGCTGAAATGCAGTCGAGAACCCAAAGCACTGTGCAAACTCTTCCAAAACCTTGAAGTAAACCTGGGATCTCGATCAGATACTAAAGAAGTTGGAACACCATGCAACTTTACAATCTCATGGATATACAGCTCAGCCAACCTCTCCAAAGAGTAGTCCATCCGAACCGGAAGGAAATGAGCTGTCTTGGTCAATCTATCCACAATCACCCATATGGCATCATGCTGCTTTTGGGTCAATGATAAACCAGACACAAAGTCCATCGTCACTCTATCCCACTTCCATTCTGGCACTGACAACGGCTGAAGCAATCCAGTTGGAACTTGATGCTCTGCTTTTACCTTCTGACAGGTGAGACATCTGGATACAAACTCAGCAATGTCTCTCTTCAATCCAATCCACCAGTAATGCTGTCTCAAGTCATGATACATCTTCGTATTACCCGGATGGATAGCAAACACTGACTGATGTGCTTCTTCTAAAATGACTCTTTTCAAATCAGCATCATCGGGTACACACAATCTGCTCTTGAACCAGAGACTCCCATCACTCTTCACAATAAAATCTCTACCCTTCTCATTCTGACAATCCGAAACAATCTTTTGAATCTTCATATCAGTCAACTGAGCTTCTTTGATATGATCCAACAAAACTGGTCTCACTTGCAATTGTGCCAACAATGCACCATCATCACAAGGTACAAAGCTAGCACACAATGCTCTCAACTCAACAAGCAACGAGAGCGAGTAAACTGTTAAACCAGCTAAAGACTTCCGACTCAAGGCATCAGCAACAACATTTGCTTTACCTGGATGATAGTCAATCAAACAGTCGTAGTCTTTAATCAATTCTAACCATCTCCTCTGACGAAGATTGAGTTCTTTCTGGACACCCAAATACTTTAAACTCTTGTGATCAGTGTAGATGAAACATTTCTCCCCAAACAGATAGTGGCGCCAAATCTTCAATGCAAACACAATGGCAGCCAATTCCAAATCATGGGTTGGATAGTTAAGCTCATGCGGTTTTAACTGTCGAGACGCATAAGCTATAACTTTCCCTTCCTGCATCAATACACACCCCAAACCTCTATGTGAAGCATCACTGAAAATCACATATGGTCTTCCTTCAACAGGTAAAGTAAGAACAGGCGCTTGAGTTAACATATCTCTCAACTGCTCAAAGCTCGCCTGACACTGATCCGTCCACAAAAACCTCACTCCCTTGCGAAGCAATCTGGTGAGTGGAGTAGCTATCAAAGAAAACTCTTTCACAAACCGCCGGTAATAGCCTGCCAAACCCAGAAAACTTCTAATCTCTGTCACAGACTTGGGTGGACTCCAATTCAATATAGCTTCAACTTTACTCGGATCAACTCTAATGCCTTCTGCTGAAACAATGTGTCCAGGAAAAGCTACTTGATTCAACCAGAACTCACACTTCGATAATTTGGCAAACAACTGCTTCTCTCTCAAAGTCTGCAACACAATCCGCAGATGCATATCATGTTCCTCTTCATTCCGCAAATACACCAGAATGTCATCGATGAAGACCACTACAAACTGATCCAGATAGGGTCTAAACACCCTATTCATCAAATCCATAAAAGCTGCAGGTGCATTCGTCAGACCAAAAGGCATAACTAAAAATTCATAATGCCCATACCTGGTCCGAAAAGCGGTCTTCGGAACATCCTCAACTCTGACTCTCAGCTGATGGTACCCAGATCTCAGATCAATCTTAGAAAACACAGCTGCACCCTTCAATTGATCAAAGAGATCATCGATTCTAGGCAAATGATATTTATTTTTAATAGTCACCTTATTCAATTGCCTATAATCGATACACAATCTCATAGTACCATCTTTCTTCTTCACAAATAACACAGGAGCTCCCCAAGGAGAAACACTGGGGCGAATGAATCCTTTATCCAATAACTCCTGTAATTGCACTTTTAACTCCCTCAATTCTGCTGGTGCCATTCTATAAGGAGTAATAGAGATAGGAGTGGTACCAGGCAACAATTCGATACCAAACTCCACCTCTCTCTCAGGAAGCAATCCTGGCAACTTCTCTGGAAAAACATCAGGGAACTCTGCAACTGTGGCAATGCTATCAATAGGAGAACCTCTTACTCTAGTATCTACCACATGAGCAAGATAGGCTTCACACCCCTTTCTAATCAATCTCCTAGCTGCAACAGCTGAAACAAATAAGGAGGCTAGCTGTTCCTGCTCATTAGATACTATCACCTTTCTACCATCAACAGTTCTCAAAGAAACAATTTTCTTTTTACAATCCACCACAGCTCCATGTCGAGATAGCCAATCCATACCTAAAATCACATCATATTCCTTAAATGGCATCTCAATCAAGTCTCCAAGGAACTCCTCACCTTGCACTCTCACGGCACTATCTCGGTGCACCTTACTCACAACTACACTATGCCCTAACGGATTTGTCACCAACACATCAAATCCTAGGGACTCAGCATGCACATCAAATACAGGCAAAATAGATGCACTAATATAAGAATGGGTGGAACCTAGATCAATCAAAGCAAGTACTGAAGTATCAAATAAAGAAAAAGTACCAGCTATGACTGCCGATGCATCTGGCTGCCTCTGCATAACATACATCCTCTGGGAAGAACCAACCTCCTCTGGTCTACCCTCCCTGGATGTAGCACCTCCTCTAGAACTGTACCCCGGCCTACCTCCTCGGCTGACACCTCTGCCTCCTCGACCTCCCCTCACACTAGGTCGAGAAGCTGCTGTATCAACTGACATCTGCTCTTGCCTCTCAGGGCAATCTCTCACAAAGTGATCAGGTGATCCACACCTGAAGCATACCCCTGCAACACCAGCCTTCCAACAAGGACCACCATGCGGCCTACCACAATGGATGCAGATGGGTAAGGTGGATCTCTGAACCATAGGGGTTGGAGCACTCGCCACTGAAGCTGCAGGTCTAAATCTCTGTCTCTGTGACTGCACTGACCTACCCACTGGTCTCTGGCTTCTACTACTCCGAGGAACAAAACTTCCTCTACCCCTCTTCGCAGAAGAAGACCCTGCCTCGAACTGGGGCCTCCTAACTCTAGTCTCTTCCTCTGAAGCAGCTGCAATAACCTGAGCTCTCTCCACACTACGAGCTGCTGCCACAAGCTGGGAAAAATCAGTATATCTTGAACCAGCCACATGACACATAAGAGAAGGCCGCAATCCCTCCTCAAACCTCCTGCATCTATCTATCTCATCAACTATAATACCCCCAGCATATTCACTCAACCGGATAAATTCAACCTCATACTCCGTCACGGTCCGGTGATCCTGCTTCAAATCTAAAAACTCTCTTTTCTTCCCATCCTTATACTCTCTTGGAGTATACTTCAATTCAAATTCTCTCAGAAAGTCAGCATATGACAAAGTTGATGGATCATCCATAGAATGGGGCACTGTCTTCCACCAACTATATGCATCCTTTTGTAGCAAAGATCTTGCATAGTCAAACTTTTCCTCAGGGGTGGCTTGCAACTGAATAAAAATCCTCTGAACTTTGTCAAGCCAATGCTCTGCTACAGCTGGGTCAGTAGTACCAAGGAAATCCTCCGCTCCATACTTCCTTAGTTTATCATAGTGCCTCACAGATACCAAAGGCTGAGGGGGTGGTGGCTGTGGTTGCACAGGTGCTTGTCTCATAACTTCCATCATATGTCTAAACCAGGCTGGCGGAATCTCCTCACCAACTGGTCTACCCGACACCGAAGCAGGTGCCTCCTCAACACTATCAACCCTAGCTCCCTCAGCAGGAGCAATACTCTCAGCACTACCCTCAATCGACTGACGTGAGTGAGGATCCATTACAACCTAAGTCTGCAAACACAACATACTACATCTTATTAAAGATCAGAGGTTGCCAATCCCAAACATATATGTTATTCAAAAACCACCTTTTTAAAATCAAAAAATAGTCTTTTCATCACATTTTACCTAGGTTGAGAATCTCAAACCTAGGCTCTGATACCAAAACAATTGTAACACCCCTATATCCAATGCACACACACTACAACCACAACAATGTAGCATAAGTGCACCAAACACAGGGATACTACGGTTTTCTTAACATTCAAAACCCTTTAAATTTGATACAATATCCTTATCATTATACATTATAGAGAAATAAATCATTTACTTATAAAACAAAACATATTAGTTGTATATATACATTTAAATATTACACAGTGGAAGTTATAAAATATGTACATTTTTACATATTAAACATTTCTTTACAAAATATAAAGAAGTATACATGATTGGCAAGTATGCTCTGATCTTTAAGCTCCCAAAATGGATTCCTCAAGGTCTACTCTCACTGGGTCTTGATGAACTCTCGGGGTCGACTCTATTACCTGCGCGATTAAACACTATCGCGCTAAGCCAACGGCTTAGTAAGATAAAGCATGCTAATGATATGATTTAGTGCAATGCAATGTCATTTCGCAATCCACATTATACATGTAACATCATATATGCAAAACTAGCAACATATTTTCACATTACATATCACATTTCAATATCTTTTCATATACCTCATTAGTATTCATTTAACCATTCATAATCAACACTAAACAAAGACAAGCATGGGCCCAAGACACACTAATATGCCATTCAATTTTCAGAGTTAATGCTTTGGTTTTGTTATCACATTTATCATTATCATATACCCAACTAGGCTTCAAGGATTAAGTTCAACCAAGCTTCAAGGGGAGCAAAGCATGCTAAGCTTCTACCCAACTTGGCTTCAAGAACTAATCCAACCTAGCTTCAAGGGTGGTAACATCTCAATTAGGCTTCAAGGATTCAATCCAACCTAACTTCAAGAGATTGTTACACTTATTAGGCATGCCACCAACAACCAACTCTGAAAATGGAATAACACATTAGCCACACAATTCATTTATTATTCAATTATCATTTTCATTCTCAATTCTCAACAACATTTAGGCAAACATGCCTTATTTCATTACAATCCTCATAGCCAATCACAATGGCCTCATATATCATTTAAATCATCATAATCAATCACAAGTCACATTACATTATCATATAAGCAACATGCTTTACATCCTTTACTTACTCCAAATAAAACAGAACAGAACGATTATAGCGGTCGCACCAGGCTAAGTCGCGACCGTCCTCCACAATCAAAAGATGAAACTTTAACACAGTAGGTTTCGCGGTTAGAAGTTCGGTCTAAGTCGCGACCGCACTTCACAATCAAAGATGAAACCTTATCACAGTAGGTTTCGCGGTCAGAAGTCCGATCTAAGTCGCGACCGCACTTCAATAATAGCGACCGTCCCAAATTACGTGTCTCATGCATAAACCCTAAATTTAACAAACTTTATTTTGTTTAACTTCAAACACATTATACACAACATAACCTCATTCAAATGGACACAATCAACATCCTCAACACTTATTTACATCTTCCAAACACATTAATAACATATTTGATACCACAACACAATTACAACCAACACAAAGATCAACAAAAATAATCAATCAAAAATAACATAAACAACTCTTACCAATTCAAAACCCTAACTCAAACTCAACACAATCACTTCCAACACTTTCATCTGCTCAACTTCTCATCTATCAAGCAATATCAATACTTAAAATCACACCATAAGCAATTGAATCATATCATCATCAAACCACAACTCAACTCAAGCATAACTTCAAAATAACAAGGGTAAACAAGAGAAAACTTACTTTAAATTATAACACTTCTTGAATTAACACTTAATCACTTCAATCTTCCTACAATTGGAGCTTACTCTTCAAAGTCTTCTCTTTGCCTCTTTGCTTTCCCTTTGTCTACGAGAAATAGCCAAAAATGGAGAAGAAGAAGAAAATACATGGAGGAAATAAAGTCAACTCCACTTTAAATCTCCACCAAGAGATTTTATCTAAACAATTACCAAAATGCCCTCAATCATATAACTAACCTTTTGTCTCATCTAAGCCCTTATATGTAATTACACAATCCACAAAAATATCTTCTCTTGCATTGACTCTATTTCTCTTTGACCATTTTATATGTTATATATATCATCATATACACAACATATAAACTTGTCTCTAAACCCTAAATTTCCCCAAAACACATATACATAAACTTTTCTTTTCTCAATTTAAACCAACAACAACAACAATAACCACAACAACAACCACATACAAAACTTCTAAGGCCTGCATAGGGATATTACATAAATATACTTGTATATACTAATATATACTTTTATATACTAATATATATACTAATATATACTTCTATATACTAATATATATACTTGTATATACTAATATATACTTATTTTTTTTAACAAAATAAACAACACAAAATCAATGAATCGAACAGCACTATCGCCATTTCCATCAAAATCCACCATAGTTACAACAAAAACAGAAGACCCATTAGCATAAAACCATTACAATACATACAAAAACAAAACCCAAAAACAAAAACTAATATATACTTGTATATATACTAATATATATACTTGTATATACTAATATATATGCTTGTATATACTTGTATATATACTAATATATACTTGTATATACTAATATATATACTTGTATATACTAATATATACTTGTATATACTTGTATATATACTAATATATACTAATATATATACTTGTATATACTTATATATATACTTGTATATACATGTATATACTTGTATATATATACTAATATATACTTGTATTCCTACTTATATAATATCATATTATATCTAAATCATTATTTAATGGTGTACTTTAAAGTTTCTAATGGGTTTATGAAATGTTTATAAATCCAAACCTTAGCTTCTAATACTTGTATGTACTAATATATATACTTGTATATACTAATATATATACTAATATATACTTGTATATACTAATATATATACTTGTATATACTTGTATATGCTAATATATACTTGTATATATACTAATATATACTTATATATATACTTTTATATATTGATATATATACTTGTATATATAAGTATATACTAATATATACTTGTATATACTTATATATATACTAATATATACTTATATATATACTAATAAATACTAATATATATACTTATATATATACTAATATATACTTGTATATACTTATATATATACTTATATGAACATATATTATACAATAGTCTGAACAGTTAATCAGACAACTTTTTAAATAACCGTTGTCTGAAACATCTTATCAGACAACGGTTTTTTTGACCAAAAAAACACTTGTCTGAACATATATTACACAACGGCCCCTAAAAACTGTTGTCTGTATGCTTGCTTCAGACAACGGTTTTTTTTAACCTTTGTCTGAAACGCTGAATTATACAATACTTTAGAAAAAAACCGTTGTCTGAAACATCTTATCAGACAACAGTTTTGTATGACTAGAAAAATAGTTGTCTGAACATATATTACACAACGGTCCCTAAAAAACCGTTGTCTGGTGTGACCAAAATGACACCTAATAGACAACGGTTAAAAAAACACAAAAACAGTTGTCTGAAAATTAATCAGACAACGCTTTTTTGGGAAAAAAAAACCGTTGTCTGTTTTTTCCAAACAATGGTTTTTTCCTTAACCGTTGTCTTATAACCGTTGTCTGATTCAGTTTTTCTTGTAGTGATATTTCATTTACATCTTTATAGCCATCAACAATGGCTTCACATTTCATCATTGGGGTATACATAACAAATTACATTATTCATATATTTTGAATCCTCAACATATATTCCACATAGTT
This sequence comes from Garcia nutans, assembly GCA_947685225.1. Lineage (NCBI taxonomy): Eukaryota > Viridiplantae > Streptophyta > Magnoliopsida > Malpighiales > Euphorbiaceae > Garcia > Garcia nutans. The sequence goes on along the minus strand of CANTUV010000011.1, from coordinate 14,621,539 downwards.
CGCATAATGGAAATCATAACACCATTCTCACACATCAACAATATAATAGGTAACTTAACACATTTTTCAACCGAATGTGTTAAGTCCCAAAGTCAAGTAAATATATACAATCATGTAAGGTTTGTACTCACCTTATGGAACACTCCAAAATAAGCTTTAAAACTTTCTCTAACCTTCTGTTCCAAGTTGCCCTTCAACACTAAGGTTGGGCAAACTACTCTCTCTCAATGCTTATACCAAATGTGATCATAGACAACCATTTAGTAACACATTCTAAGGCATTCTTAACATTCAAATCATTTAAATAAGAATTACAAATGAAAAACAGCAAAAGGAGCTATTCTCAAGTGACATGCCCGCCAACACGTGCGTGTTAATGACCGTGTCATTAACTTATTCATGCAGAAACATTGACACGTCCAATGACATGGGCATGTCACTGCCCGTGTCATTCATTTTGCCTCACAGAAATATGGACACGCCCAACAACACGGGCGTGTTCATGGCCGTGTCAATTATTTTATCTCTCAGTAGCTATGACACGTCTAATGACATGGCCGTGTTAATGGTCGTGTCACAAATGTTAAACTCAGCACCGTTGACACGCCCAACGACATGGCCGTGTCAGGAAAAAGTTATGCAATTTGAACTCCCATCCATATTAACACAATCACTCTAAAATCCATTCTACAACACCCTTAATCAACATCTTAGTTTATGTTCATAATTCACCTATCAATTCAACACTTATATAACTTCAACATATCATAATAATAATCATTATATACATCATCCATGTATCAATTTACTGAATTTCCCAACTCATTTATACTAAACCCTTACTAAACAATTTCAACAACTCATCATCATCTTCACAAATAACCATTTTTTCATCACCTAAACACCAATTCAACATATATATATACTTCAATATTTTATCATCATCATATTATTCAATTAATCATCACTTTCACTCACTAACCATATCAAATATAAACTCAATCTGTAGAAATCAACACAAGAAAAAGAGCACTTACTTGAATTCTTTGCCAAATCTTCAATATCCACCTTCAATTCTCTTAAAGCCCTTATGAATTTGATGTGTATATGAACAAAATCATACTCTTCTCTCTCTCTCTCTCTCTCTCTCTCCCACGTTCAAGAAGAAGAAGAAGAAGAAAGAAAGAAAGAAAGAAAGAGAAAGCTATCTTGTCAAACTCTCATCCATATCTTATATATATATAATAATATAATTATTTTCACATAAATATTCTCCACCACAAATATTGGTCATTCTTTTGACTTTTTTTCTTCTTTTTCTCTTGTCATTATTATCATTATAATTATTAATTAATTATTTACAATTTACTTTTCCTACACCAATATATATATATATCTTGTATATATGGTGTATATGTTGATATATGTATATGTCTTATATATTGTATTTATATTTCCCATATCTTTCAAATACAATATATACATATCATCCTTCATACACATCTATCTCTTATTATATATTCTTTACATATTTCACCAACATACCCTCTCACAACTACTATTCCAAAGTGTATCAAAAATCGGGGTATTACAGTTAGTGCAAACTACTTAGCACCTGCATATTTTGTTGATATGGAGTGAACTTTCATCTTAGTGAGAAATATAATACATAAACATAAATATGGCGCTAAATAGGGTTGAGGTTCACAGTTAAACAATTATCAAATCAAGAATAGTTTAATAATAGTAGATCAATGGCAATAAAGTACAATATCAGTTAAGGTTACATGTAAATGGGTCAAGTTATTCTCATTGGTAATAGACGTAATAGTACAACACAATATTTTTTTTAACTCGGTATAAGGAAGTAACTTCTCCCTTTCAATATAGTAATTCATTTATTTGTACATAATACTCTTCTATATACAAAAGGTTTGGGGCTGAGTATTAGCTTGGTAGAACAATCACAATAAATAGGCCCATTGGTCCTTATACAATATTTCAATTCAAGAACAATAAAATAAAACTACACCAATGGATAGAATAATACAATACTATTAGAATGTATTAATAATAATCAATATGAAAAAAGAAGTAACAATAATAAACAATTAGAGTAATCATATTCACATGCATATACTATAATTCTCACCTTTAATTCACAAAATATTTAATTGAGCCCCCTCTTTATTCTAGAAGAATCTTCTTGATATCTTTTCCATACATTATATATTAGCATATTTTCTATTATCATATCATATTCTATATTATCATAACCCTTCCCGTGATGCATGCCATTATTATCCATTTTCTTACTATTATATTATTAGGGTTATGATCAAATGTTGATTTACCAATTTTGTTTATTTTAATTTGCTATTGGTAATTTTTGGCTTACTTAGCTATTAAGTAATTTATAATTAAATTCATATTATTCTTCACGTATTGCATATAATAAAATTCTGCTTTTATATTAAAGCTTTCACGTTAATTAGTTGCTATCTTACTAACTTGAATTCATAATCTTCCTTTATTAAAATTTGATTATGTTTCTACTAATTAAATATCTATTTTAATTAATTCAAACATTAATAGCATTTAGACATCAAAATCTTCTTCTTCTTCTTTTTTCATCTTACTTTATAATTAACATGCTCTATATTAAATGGCAAAAATTCAGCATTTTAAGTAAGATTTCTTAAGAAATTTAGTTATTAAATCATTTAATTTAATCTCCCCAAATCTATACTGATTATATAATAGTTTAATACATGAAGGAAATAACATTTACTTATCTCTTCTTTTCCTTTGATCCACTGAATTTCAAGCTACTATTGGTTATTACTATTACTTAATTTTTTTTATACTTCAGTGTTTTGCGTTGATTTTAAGGAGACAAGAAATAATTGTAAAATTCTTCCTTAAATAGTCTTTCAAGGTTTGCTTTTGAAAAGTGAGTGTTGAGTACATCTGTTCCTACACATGTCAGTCATTAACTCAACAATCCAATACTTGCAATTTGTTATATATATATATATATATATTTTTGCAATTTGTCATCTTGTTTATCCTATTTCTACACGTTACAAATGAAATTAAAGTTGGTTTCTTTTTTTTATTTTTTTTATTTTACTATTATTATATTACAAACCCATCATTACCATCACCAACTCTACAGAACTGTCCACATATTGTTTATATTACATACACGTTTTTAAGTTCAATTGTAGTTGGATTAAATGACACATATCTATCCATTATTATTATTTTATTATTTATTAATTTTTGAAATTCTCATTTTCATTAACTATAATCATTACTATCTAACATAATTATGATTTTGTTCCCTACGTTTCCTACAAGTTTAACATTCGTGTCTTATTAATCTTGTCCTTACAAGTGTACATTGGTTTAGTCTTGCATAACAAATGTGTTAATGCATTTTAATTTAGGGGCGTGCCGATTTTAAACTTTTATAGAATCTACCGTTTAAAATTTAAATATCAAGTTTGCCCATCCTTTTATATTCCAAATATAATTGATTTTTCAAACTAATTACTATTATTATTATATATGAATTCAAACACTAACTTATAGAATCTAGGTCCTTTAAAGTTCATAATCTAACTTATTAAAATTAATAATCTTTTAATACTATTATTCATAATTAAATTTTGATCGAGGTATTAATCTAATTATTTATCTGAATTTATTTATTACTAAAAATTCATATTTATATGATGGCATAACATGAGAATTAAACTAAGCCATCCTTATTTTGATTTATTTTTTTATATTAATAATTAGATAGTTAATCCTATCATAACCCTTTTTCTTGCTCGAACATGTGTATATATCTTTCTAATTTATTATTTAATTATTTCCAAGTAAATTTTTATTACATACCAAATAGTTGCGATCAACTTCGGGTTGAGGTATTACAGATAGTCGTATTAAATCTTTTGTGAAAAAGATATTTTTATCTCTTTTTTTTTGTTCTACATGTTTATATTTTATGTTATATTTTATTGTTTTGTAGGATTAGTTTTTAGAACATATATTATATTTTTATTTTATGTATAAATGTGTTTTTTTATTGTTGTTGTTATGTTGTTCATCTTATTTTGTGAATTTATATGGTACTTATATGTGGAATAAGATGTCATACAAAGTTTTTTTTTAATTTATATTTATCTTTTATATATCATGCAGTAGAAAGTATAAGTAACATATATATATATATAACGTGATTTTTATGTTTTATGTATAATATATTGGAAAGTATATGTAACATATATAAACATATATGTTGTCCTTTAGCATACTAAGAGGAGAGTGAATTGGTTTATTTTGGTGAAATGAGGTGAATTTAAAAATTGCTTGAAAATTAAAAAGAGTTAGAGAATGAGAGAATTAGAGAAAGAGAGAATAACACAAGAAATTTTATAGTGGTTCAATTAAAAAATCCTACATCTACTGCTCAACAAACTAGTTGAGTATTTCACTATACTTAAATTTTTACAAGCTAAATCGTAACTTAGTATTTTCACAAGCTAACACTGAACTTCACAATATTTTATGCTAACCTCACAACTCTTACAAAGAGTTTTCCTAAAGGATCACTCTCTAATCTAGTGTTTTACAAGCTAACACCAAACTTACAAGGTGTTTTCATAAGAGTTCACACCCAACTCTTAAGAACAATTAATGAAATTGGTTGCAAGGCAAGTCAAGAATTAAAATTGTAAGAGCTTAGCTGTTAATTGTATAAAAGTTATAATAAATGATGTTTGGTGGAGTATTTATAGACATCTTTAATCTATAGAGTCGTTGATTTGAAAGCTAGAAGATCAAAGCTGCATAAGACAAAATCTTTTGCATTAAATGTTATCAGAATCTTTTTGCAGTTTCCTGCCTTATGTCGCAGTCGCGAGATCAATATGGCAATCAGATTGAGGACTAGAATGGTCACGAGATCGCTTATATGTTTTTCAGCTAGTTTCAATGGCTAGTCCATATGGCACTGATATGTTGGTGGGAACAATTTTGCACCACCCTTTATGATTCTCATGATTAAGATCCTATCATTGTGGTTGCAAGACTTATGGATTGACTTTTCTTCGAATTTGACCTTCTTACATGGCTAACTTTCATTGGTTAAAAAAAAATCTGCCAAAAGTTTGATTGATTTGAATTGTGCGATCGCGCCACCATTGAATTACAGTGATAAGGTGACTCTCGTACCTCTCAAGTCGAGAGCCATGAATGCGAAACCTTCTGCCATTTTTTTGGAATCTGCCTTTAGCCTTCTCGTGGTCGCAATGATCTTAAAGTAGTCATGAGATTGCTTTAGCAATATGCCTTTGAATGTGAAACCTTCTACCACTTGAGTAGATTTTCACTCTTAGGGATCGGCTACTTCAAGCTTGTGGCGGTCGTGCTAGATGATGTCGTGGTAGGTCTTATGATCGTGAACTATCCTATGACAATTCATTGCTTTTGGAAGTTGTGGCGTGGTCGCTCTAGTGCTAGGGCATTCACGACAAAACTATTACATTGATAGCTTAAAATTTTCTAAGTCTTGAGGGAAAAACACCTATTCCAAAGATTAAAACCTTTCAGTTTCAGTGCTAAAGGTCAAAATAGAGTTCATGTGCCAAGGATTTGGCTAACAATCTCCTCCCTTTTAACTTTGAAAATCAAATAGAAATTAAAAACAAAATTGAATAAACAACATTTGTCAAGATAACAAGATCAACTATAAACATATTTAATGAAGCAAACATCAATTTATAGTTTCTCTTATAGTTCCTTCCCCCTTAACATATGCTTATAGTTTTCTCCCCTTTGCCATGCAATTAAGTTGGTTTAACTTTAAATTAATTTTCAATTAAATTAACTTTCAATTTTATATAGATCTTCTACTCCTTTGACAAAGGCAAAAACATTACAAGCATAAAAATATGGATTTAGAGGAAAAAAACTAAAACTTGATTAATAATGAAAAAAAATTCATATATTTCAAATTTGTGATCAATCTAATTGAGTCAATAAAATATTATATGGCATCACACATTTAAAAGAAGGAAACAAAAATAAAGAAAAAACTAAAAAGAAAACATAAAAAAAAATAAAAGACAAATATAAAAAATATGAAATTGGATGTGTGGCTTAATCTGAATCACTCTCTTGGTGAGCTTCTTCAACCAATGATTCCTTTCCTTTATATTTTTGAGTTATCTCCCCTCACTATTACTATAATCTTCATCAGGAGGAGGAGTTTGAATGAGATCTTCCTCAAAATTACTCTCAATATGCTCACTTACATCCCATTCATTTAGATCACATTAAGGGATGCCCATCTTCACTTGCATCTCATATAAAGTCATGATGTATATGAGACAAGAGGTCGATCTTCTTTTTCAACTTGCTAAACCTCTTTGCTACATCCCTCTTGAAATGGTTGAATTGTTTTTAAAGGAGTGAAGACCTCAAGTATGAGGTTGGTGGATGAAGAGCTTGGAGCGCTACTCTCTTGTGCTCCTTTAGATGTCCTTCTAGGAAATTGGAGTCCCACCTTAACATTTTCTCCTTCTTCTATCATTATGCTTACTCCTGGCCTTTTTTGATATCTCTCTAAAATACCCTTACTACTGTGAACCTTGAATTTCACACCATCCAAAACATGTATTTGCATATAATATGATTTTTATAGGTTTATAAGTAACATACAAATTTTTGTTAACCCTAAAAAGACTACTAACACATAGCCCATTGTGTTACTAATCCAACACAACAAGAATCATTCAAATAAGACATCAAAAAGGCCTAAAACGAGCAAAATTGTTGAGCTGCTCAAAGGTTAGCCTATGGCATCCTTATTATATGATTAACCCCACATCTAAAAATTACAACCTTTGCACTCCCAATCTTGGCTATAAAAAGCCTAGCTTAATCCCACATCTAAAAATCATCATCTTTATTGATTTTGGCTTCTCTATAAATAGTGAACCTCCTCTAGCTTCCAAACCACACTAAAAAGCCAAGCAACTGTTTACTATATGTTGTCCCAAGATGGCAACCAAGAGGGGGGAGGGTGAATTGATTGGTTTGAAGAATGATGGAAAATTCAAAATTCAAAACTCAAAATTCAATAAACAAGAAGTGTAGAAGATATAGAAGAAAGTTAAGTAGAGGATGGAGTAATGAACACAAAGATTTATAGTGGTTCGGATTTATCTTGATCCTACATCCACTTCCTTAACAACTTGTTAAGGTTCCACTAGCTTTGAGTTTTTACAAGCTTAACTCTAACTTGGTATTTTCACAAGCTCACACCAAACTTTACAATGGTTTGAGATATCACACCTCACAACCGTTACAAGATTTTTTCCCAGGCTTACTCTCACAACCTAAGTGTTTCCAAGCTCACACTTAAACTTAGTATAGTGTTTAATGCTCACACTCAATACTCAATCAATATAAAGTATAATTGTAACACCCCCACATCCGGTACATGTACATTACAATTACCACAATGTAATATCCATGCACTGAACATGGGGACGCTACGATTTTCTTTAACATTCAAATTATTTATAAAGACAACATAATCTTTATCATTACACATTTATAGAAAATAAGTAATTAACTTGTAATATAAAAACAAAATAGATATAAACATATTTACTTAATACGCAGCGGAATTTAAAGATTTGTTACATATATAAAAGCATTTAAATTCATATTTACATTATAAACAATAGTTTACAAAATATAAATAAGTTATACATGATTGGCAGTTCTTCTCTGATCTTTAAGTTCCAAAGTAATCTCTTCAATGTCTACTCTCACTCGGTCTCGAAGAGCTCTCAGGTTCAACCTGATCACCTGCGCGATTAACACTATCGCGCTAAGCCAACGGCTTAGTAATACAAAACATGCTATTCTCATGCTTTAAATGCAATGCAATGTCACACATCTTAATAATAGAGACAACATCATACCTTTGCATTACACCATTCATGATCATATAAGCATATCACATTTCACAAGTTCTTCTATATCTCATTATTCAATCAATTCATCTTAATAAATCACATTTAAACAAAGACACACATGGGCCCAAAACACACTAATATGCTATTCAATTTTCAGAGTTAATGCTTTGGTTTTGTTTTCACATTCATCATTATCATAAACCCAACTAGGCTTCAAGGATTAGGTTCAACCAAGCTTCAAGGGGAGCAAAGCATGCTAAGCTTCAACCCAACTTGGCTTCAAGAACCAATCCAACCTAGTTTCAAGGGTGGTAACATCTCAATTAGGCTTCAAGGACCAAGTCCAACCTAACTTCAAGAGATTGTTACTCATATTAGGCATGCCACCAACAACAAACTCTGAAAATGGAATAACACATTAGCCACACAGCTCATTTATTATTTCATTATCATTTCCATTCTCAATTCTCATCATCATAGCCAAATACAATGGCTTCATATCTCATTAAAATCATATTAGCCAATCACAATGGCCTCATATCTCATCATGTTTCACTTCACATTATCACATTTTATTTTTCAAGTATACATAGCCAAATACATTAAACATTATCACATAGACATACATGCCTCAATTATCTCAATTTACATTATGCATATGGCATCATGGATATAAACATAACAAAGAACATTATTCATATGAGTCAACCATATCATCCAATGAATATATGCAACAATGACATGTTTGTACTTACCTCAATAACAATTTATACAACTCTTAACACTTCCTTGTCCAAGATCCTTTCACTTAGATCAATGATCAATCCCTCTCTTCAAACCCTAATCCAAAAATAATAACATATACTTACTTAGGGATACACAAGAAATAAACAATTTAAGAGTGAACTAGGGCAAACCCTAAACTTGACACGTTCACCCACACGGGCGTGTCCATGACCGTGTCTTAACTCCACAACACAGAAGCCTTTACACGCTCAACACCACGGGCGTGTCACTGGGCGTGCAATACATACTGCCTCACACAAATACATCAACACGTCCAACAACCTGAACGTGCTCCTGACCGTGTAAATTCTCCATTCTCACAGTAGCTATGACACGCTCAATAACACGGGCGTGTTACTGGTCGTGTCAAACCTACTGCCTCCAACACAATTGACACGCCTAAAAATCTGGACGTGCTCATGGGCGTGTCGGACCAAAAACTCAGAATCCGGCCAAACCAACCAAACACTCAACAACACACTTCTATCCACTAACATTCACTTCAACCAATCTTCACAAAACATACCCAACAACCTATCTCAAACTTGCAACAACCCCAAAACAAACCAAAACACATATCAAACACAAAACACAAAATCATCTCAAACCCTAACCACACAAACAATACCATCTTTTCCAACCAACTTACTTCTTTCTTCAATTCATTCTTAAAATCCATGATCAAGACAATCAAACACCCTTAAACACATCAAATCAACCAACACACTCTTAAATCATCTATCCAACTCAATCAAAACTTCAAATAAACAAAGAAATCAAAAGAGGACTTACCAAAGTAACAAAACTTCTTGAATCAATATCTTGATCACTTGAATCTTCCTTCACTTTGAACTTAACACATCAAGATCTTCTCTTTGTCCCTTGCTTTCCTTTGTCTATGGAGAAGCCGTCGACACAAAGAAGAAAGAAGAAATGAACCACAAAAAACAAAGTCAACTCTTCTTTTAATCTCCACCAAGTGTTTCAATTAAAGCAATTACCAAAACACCCTTCTACAAATTGTTTTGTTTCTTTTTAAAACACTTGCCCTTTTTAGTCATTTCACCAATAACCAAATAAATATCTTCATCCCTTGACTCTCCATTTTGACCAACATATATATATTATATATATCACCATATAAACAACATATACATTTCCTTATACATAATACTTCCCATTCAAACAACACATATACATTCTCTTTCAATTTCTTTTTTTTTTCAACATAACATATACACTTAATTCAAACAACAACAATTATATCCAAACTTCTAGGGCATACATTGGGATATTACAATAATTTTGATGCAGTGAAAGTAACTATGTTCAAGTAGGCTATTACAATCACAAAAACATATAAAATGAAGTTACATATGGTATTTATAGCCTTCAAGTCATAAACTAGCCGTTTGAGGAGTGGTCCAACATGTTTTATCCTTATCTTCCATTAATTCTTTGGCCAGAGCAATTTCATGGTCGGACTAGGTGTGAACCGATCGGTATTCAATGATCCCTGTCGTGAAACCCTATGGCCTAGTTGGAATATATGAACTTTTGCTTAATGCTCTTCCAACAGTTGGTCCACGTAGCTTCCACTAATTGAGTGGAAGTCCAACGGCTTCTGTCTTGTAAATTTTTTAAACATCTCGGTCAGACTATATCATGGTCCGATTGAAATAATGGTGGTTCAGCCAAAAACTGAGCATGCTTATGGTCGAAAACTCTATTGGATGATTTTAGGAAAAACTACCTTAATTGTCCGGTTAGTATATCATACGGTTCTGTTGGACTTCTCGTGGTACGGTGAGATTTCTCTGTGTGTTTTGCAACTTTTTCATGTAATAGTCCAGTCGTACTATCTGGTGGTCCATTCAGAATGTTCAAGATATGGTGAGATTTTGAGCCTACCTTCAACTGTGAAACATACTGAGTAAATTTTCTCAACATGGCATTAGAGATCCGATCAGGAATTGGTGTGGTCCGATTAGACTTTTGAGATTTTCTATAAAAAAATAAGTTCCTGCTAAATGTAACTTAATAAAAACATTAGATTAATTCAATTTGATTGCCTAAGATCAAAAATAGATTAATTGGGCCAACAATCTCCCCCCCTTTTTTTTTACTTTGGCAATAAATTGAATCTCAAGTATTTTTCAAAAATTAAAAATGTGTCAAATGCAATCTTACTTAATCTTACTCCCCCTCAAAATGTGCCTTCCTAAGATTTGAGTTAAGGCAATTTAAAATTCATATTTAAAGTTCCTTATTCTTAAGTTAATTCATATTTTAAATTCATATTTAAAGTTCATTATTCTTAAGTTAATTCAATTCAATCTTTCTCTCCCCCTTTGACAAAGGCAAAAACATATGAAATGGATCCATATTAATTTAAACATACAAATCAATCATACTTAGCAATTAAAATAAGAACTTTCATTTATTGAAGGAAAGAAATACAATTAATGAAAAGGAAAAATCCTAAATGTCATTATCACTTTCTTCATCTTCTCCTTCTTCTTCATCTCCCTCTTCTTCTTCATCACCTTCCTCTTCTCCTTGCTTTTTCCTCCCTTGGTTGTGAGATAGCAGCTTTACCTTCTTCCTCTTGAGGGTAGGAGCCATGTATGGAAGGCAATAGGCTTGGTTCATCCTTAAAGCATTTTGGCAATCCCAAAGCTTCTTGGATGGTTTGGATGTCAAGGTAGAGATGGGAGATATCACTAGTAATCTTATCAATTCTTGAGCTTTGTGATCTCATTTTCCCATTGATATCTTAAAGAAGTTGAAGGATGGAGGATTGAGGTCTTGGAGTAGTTGGTCTTGGAAATTTCATTTGAAAGGTTTCTTCACTTTCTTCAACAATCCTTGGTCTCTTTCTTTGTTGTTCCCTAGCACCTAGTTCTCCTAAAAGATAAACATAGTGCCCATTATCTTCTCAAATACACTTAGCATATTTTAGATAGCCTATGTTTATGGACTTTTTGGTGGGATTCAAGGGATTGGTGACAGTTGTTTTGTTTGTTGGTGTAAAAGCACCAACATACTTAGCAATTTGAGTTATTTGTGAAGATAGAAGAATAAGCCCAATTTTTGTTTTCCTAAGGTATAGGAAAGTATAAATTAAGAATTTTTTGATTTTGATTGGTTGGTCTCTATACATGCAATAAAGAAAGAGAAAATCCTTTTGGGTTACTTTCTCATTACTCTCCCCTCTAGCACTAATAGAATAGGTGATAATCCTATGCAACATCCAATAGGTAAGGGTCCTAAGGTGTTTTGCATTGGTAGTTTGTGGAGATTGGTTTCTATGGAAATTTCCATACAAAACTCTTTTTATCTCTTGGTGGTGAGGATGGTGTTGGTTATGTGGGAAATTTCCTCGGTTTGGAAACCCCAAATTGAAGGAAGTCCTCAAAGGTTAGGCTATATTCTTGGTTGAATAACCAAAAAGAGAGTCCATAGTACCCTAATGGATTAGTGCTCTTCTTATTAACCACCAAAGTGGTGAGAAATTCTTTTGTTAAGCTTTCCCAACCCATATCATCAAGTTTTAAGAATATAAATTTCTCCCAACCCAAAGATCTAAGACAGCCCCTAATGTCATTCTCAATACCTAGGGATTCTAGAGTGAGGGTAGAAAAGAGACGGTTAGGTTCTACAGTTTTTTATTTGATAATATCATACCTTTTTGTTTCTTCCTCATCTCTAAACCTTACATTGTGGCTTCTCCTTGGAGATTCTTCTTGCTGAGATGGGGTAGCAATTCCCTTCTCTTTTTCAGTTCTTGAAGCCTTGTTCTTGTGTTCTTTAGGAGTCATCAAGTATATCAAGAGAAATGATGAAGAGAGAGTTTGAATTTGGGAGAATTTGTGTACTTTGTGAGTTTAGATGCTTAGAGTTTGATAAAAAAAAAGGATGTAAATACTGATATTGGGTGGTATTTATAGTGTTTAATGTAGGAACTAGCTATTTATGGCTGTTGGAAACAAGATATGCACATTTTGATTGAGTTCCAAAGACTAGAAAATTTTGAATTCAAAGTCAAAGTGCGGTTGGGCTTTAATGAGTCCGGTCGTGATATTTAAAACATTTACAAAATCTAGTCGAACTGTTCAAAGTTTGAATGGGAATATTGTTTTAGGCACAATGGTCACAAAAAATTTGAAAACTTCTGGTCGTACCTTGAAAGGTATGGTCTTACTTTTAAGAAAAAAATTGAAAACAAGAATTTTCAAAAAGTGCAGTCGAACTAGGATAGGTTCGATCGATAAATCTTCAAAAATGTAGAAATTTTGAGAAATCAAGTGTCTTTCTTATAAGTTATGAAGATTTGATCAAAAATAGATATCAAGGTAAGGATTTAGTAAAATCAAACTTGATTTTAAGTTCACAAAATTATGCTTTATCCAACATTCTGAAATGTTTTTTATGAAATTCATTCTCTCTTTATTCAAGGGTTAAGTGAAAATGTCAGCAAGTTGGTTTTGTGTATCAATAAATTCTAAGATAATGTTTTGGTTTTGGACATTATCCCTAAGGAAATGTTGCCTAATGTCTATATGTTTTGACCTAGAATGTTGAATTAGGTTTTTGGAAAGATTTATGGCACTAGTGTTATCACACTTAATGGGAATATGATCAAAAGATTTTCCATAATCAAACAATTATTGTTTCATCCAAAGGACTTGAGTACAATAAAAACATGCAACAACATATTCGGCTTCGGCGGTAGATAAAGCAACTGATACTTGTTTCTTGCTAAACTAAGAAACTAGACAATCACCAAGAAAATGACAAGCCCTGATTGTGCTTTTCCTATCTAAGAGAATATCGGCATAGACCGCATCTGAAAAACCTAAAATAACAAATGATGTGTTTCTAGGATACCAAAGTCCTAAATTCAATGTGCCATTCAAGTATTTCAAAATTCTTTTAATTGCATTCAAATGTGATTCTTTAGGGCATGATTGAAATCTTGCACATAAGCATACACTATACATAATATCGGGTCTAGAAGTAGTTAAGTAAAGTAGGATCTGATAATACCTCGATATTTTTTCTCACCTATTACTTTACCATTTTCATCTTTGTCCAATTTCAAAGATGTACTCATGGGAGTCTTGCTAGCCTTTTAACCATCCATTCCAAATTTCTTGATGAGTTCCTTTGTGTATTTGGATTGGTTGATGAAAATCCCATCATTACATTGCTTGATTTGTAATCCAAGGAAGAATTTGAGTTCACCCATCATGCTCATTTCAAATTCTCTAGTCATACAAGAAGCAAATTCCTTACACAATGATTGATTAATTATGTCATCAACATAAAATTGTACAATCAAGATGTTATGCTTATTCTTTTTAACAAAGAGAGTTGTGTCCACTTTGCCTTTTGAAAACCATTTTTAAGCAAATATGCACTAAGTCTATCATACCATGCTCTTGGTGCTTGTTTCAATCCATATAAAGCTTTGGTAAGTTAGAAAACATGATTTGGGAACTTACAGTTTTCAAATCTCGGAGGTTGTTCAACATAAACTTCCTCATTTATAAATCCATTTAGAAGTACACTTTTAATTTCCATTTGAAAGAGTTTAAAATTCATATGACATGCAAAAGTAAGTAGAATTCTAATAGCTTCTAATCTAGCTATGGGAGCAAATGTCTTATCATAGTCAATGCCTTCCTCTTGGTTATAGCCTTTGGCTACCAAACTACCCTTATTCCTAGTAATGAGACCATTTTCATCAAGTTTATTCTTATAAACCCATTTGCATCCTATAATTGGATGATCTTTAGGTCTAGAAACAAGTTTTCATACATTATTTCTTTCAAATTGACTGAGTTCATCTTGAATTACAATTACCCAACAATCATCAGTAAGAGCCTCCTCAATAGTCCTTGGCTCAATTTGAGAAACAAAAGCAAAATTAGAATCTAAATGTTTAATTTTGGATCTAGTAATTACTCCCTTTGATGTTTCACCAATGATGAGCTCTTTTGGATGATCCTTTTTGTATTACTAATCCTTGGGTAGTTCTTGGGTCTCTTCCTCTAGTTTATCATTATTGTTCCTTGGAACATCAATTATTTCTTGAGGTTCAAGAGTACCTACAAAATTATCAAGAGTACTACCTTTCCTTTGATCAAGTTTAGAGGATTCATAAAAAATAACATGCATTGATTCTTCAACCTTTAGAATTTTCTTATTAAATACCCTATATGCTTTGCTAGATGATGAGTACCCTAAAAATATACCTTCATCCGATTTGAATGAGAATTTTCCAAGATTATCCTTGGTGTTCAATATAAAGCATTTGCATCCAAATACTCTAAGATATGAAATTTTGGGTATTCGTCCATTCCATAGCTCATAAGAAGTTTTATTTATCAAAGGCCTTTTGTAAACATGATTTACAATGTAACAAGCAGTATTATCCACCTAAAAATAAGATGGTAATTCATATTCATTGAGCATTGTTCTAGCCATTTCAACCAAGGTTCTATTTTTTCTTTCAACCACACCATTTTGTTGTGGTGTTCTAGGAAACAAAAAATTATGTGATATACCAAATTCATTACAAAAGTTTTCAAAATTTTCATTTTTAAATTCTTTGATCACTTCTAACAGTTATGATCACATAGCCTTTTTCATTTTGAACTATTTTTGCAAATATTTTAAAATGATTAAAAGTTTCATTCTTTTGAGTTAAGAAATTAACCCGTGTAAATCTAGAGTAATCATCAACAAGAACAAATGCATATAACTTTTCACCTAGGCTAGCAACTTTATTTGGTCCAAACAAATCCAAATGAATAAGTTCTAAAGGTCTAGAAGTACTAACAATATTTTTATATTTAAATGAACTTTTATGTTGCTTACCAAGTTGACAAGGTTCACATGTTCTATCTTTGTCAAATTTTATTTTAGGGAGACCATCAACCAGTTCTTCATTACTAATACATTTTAAATAATCCATACTAGCATGACCTAGCCTTCTATGCCATAACCAAGCATCATTATTAATTAAAATCAAACATTCAAATGCATCATTGGAATGTATGTCAATTTTATACGTGTTGCTAATTCTAGCTCCTTTGAATGCAATTTCACCATTTGAATTAGTAACTGTTTTATTAGTTTTTGTTATAGTTTTGTGTCTTGTTTGTTATGTTAATTATTGTTTTATTTAGGTATTTTGTTAGTTTTAATCGGTTTGTTTTGTGTTTTCTTTAATTGTGGTAGTTTTAGTGTTTATGTCGTTTTTGATCTAGTTTTTAGTATGTGTTTATGTTTTGATTGTTAATGTTTATTTATTGCTTGTTTAAGTTTTGTTTGCAAGTTTTGTGTTAGGTTAAACAGGCAAGGAAACAAATTGAAGGAGAAAGGGGCAGTGGCTGACACAGACAGAGGACACGGCCAAGTCACCTGGCCGTGTCCCATACCAAGTTAAAAAGAAGGACAAGTCCCAGTAGCAGACACATGCAAGGGACACGGCCAAGTCTTGTGGCCGTGTCCCTCCAAAGAAGCCCAACACGGCCAAGTCACCTTGACTTGGCCGTGTCTCACCAATTCCAAAGGGCAAAGAGAAGCAAATTCCACAGAGGCAGACACAGGCAAGGGACACGGCCAAGTCACCTGGCCGTGTCCCTCCAACAAGGTGCAACACGGCCAAGTCAAGCTCCACTTGGCCGTGTCACTAAACAAAGAAGAAAAGAAGATCAAAAGCATTCAGTGGTGGACACATGCAAGGGACACGGCCAAGTCTTGTGGCCGTGTCCCTCCAAAAGTCACTCACACGGCCAAGTCACATCTGACTTGGCCGTGTCCCTCATGAACCAAACGCGCACCGATTTTTAAAGAAGACGTTTCGTATAAAAGAAAAGAGGGAAGCTAGGTTGAAAGACTGTTGACAATTTGGAGAATTGTTTGGAGCCGTCAGAGAGAGTGAAGTTAGGGTTTAGCTTTGTTTTCTTGATTTTGATTTCACTTTTGATTACTTTAGCTTAGATTAGATTGTTCTAGCCATTGTTATATCCTTCTTGCAAGATTTGAACAAGAGATTCTTCAGAAGCTTCAAGGAGTTGTAACTTGGTTTTGTTCTCGAACTTATTCTCTTTATTTTCATTGAATGAATATTATCATGTCTATTTGGATTTCTTTGAACATTAATGAGATGAATATGTTTGATTGCATTATGAACTAATTTGATCTAGTCTAGGGTTTGTATGGATCTACTATGATTGTATGAATTGGTTATTCTCTTAGCTAATAATTTCTTTTGTCTTTATTGAATGAAATATTGTTAACATATAATTGATTGGCCACCAATTGTGTGTTTTAGGTATTAGATGAGGGATTGAGAGATGAAGTCTAATGCTGGAACAATTCAATTAAGGACTTAGGTGAATTAGAGATATACCTATTAAAAAGATTGTTTCAATTATAACAAGATTAGTTGTAAGAGGTTTGAATGCGAGAGCTTATTTCCTTGACTCAATTAATTAAGTTGTTTGAGAATGAATCTTTGAAATTAAATTAGTTAAGTGGAATAACCGTTCATACATATCAGTAGTAGAGAAGTGCAAACCCTAGACCCTTTTATCAAGTGAATCTAAACATCAGCTTTTGTTTATTTTTATTGTTTTCAACTTCAATCAATCTTCTTAATTACTTTGCAATTTAAATTCTTTACTACTTGTTACTTTTATTCTATAAACAATTAGCCACTTTAGCTTTCTTGAGAGAACGACCTTGGGGCGATCACCTTTGCTACAGCTACCTCGTATACTTGCAAGTGACGCTTTGTGGTAGAGTTAATTCGAGCGCAACAAGTTTTTGGCGCTGCTGCCGGGGAGGCTAATTGGCGAAATTGTTTATTAGGCAAAAATATTCTAGATTATTTTTCACTGTTTTCATTTTATTTTATTTTTCTTTTGCTTTTAATAATTTCTTTTTCTAGAAAAAATTCTGTTTATGCAAGGCAGGAGATCACTCGAAGGAGAGCTACATCCTTTTATTCCAGAAATTCAGAGAGTGAAAAGGAGCAGGGAAGAGTTTGAGCTCTACACCGGATTTGATACTTCAGAGGAAGACACTTCTGATTTTGAGTCAGAATCTGCACAATCAGTTAAAATGGCTGAAGAAAGACAAAGGACTATGAGAGACTTTGCTAGACCTGTCATTGGAACTTCCACATCTTGTATAAGGTTGACAGATGCAGCAAGGAACTATGAGTTGAAGAACATTCATCACAACATGCTGCCATCATTCTATGGAGTTCCAAATGAAGATCCTTTGAACTTTATTAGGGATTTCTACTCCACCCTCAACACTTTTCCATTGGGAGGATTAACAGAGGATCAGTTGAGGATGAGGTGTTTTCCATATACTTTGAAGGATAGGGCAAAGAGCTGGCTTATGATGTTGCCCGAGAACTCACTGACAACTTGGGAGCAAGTTTATAATAAATTCATGGGCAAGTTCTACTCACATCAAAAGACAGCTGAGTTGAGAGGGAAGATTGCTACATTCTCTCAATTTGAAGGAGAGCCATTTCATGAGGCTTGGGACAGATTCAAGATGTTATTGATCCAGTGTCCACATCATCACTACCCACTTCAACTCCTTAATCAGTTTTTCTATGATGGTCTCGCCCAGCAATTTCAGAACACTATTGATAATGCAGCTGGGGGAGCCATGGGAGAAAAGACAGCTGATGAGACTTATGAGATCTTTGAGATGTTGGGAGCTAATTCTCAACAAAAGAGTGTAAGGGGAAGAAGTAAAGGGGTGAATCAACTGGAAGCTAATACTGAAATGGTTAGTCAAATAGCTGAGTTGACAAGGCAGGTTCAAATTCTAAACATGAAGAACAATATTTCTTCATCTACTCAAGAAGTGTGTGGAATCTGTGGGACATTTGGACATGGAGCAAATATATGCCCCTCTGCATATGAATCTTTTGGGAATGAAGCTGAGCAAGTTAATGCTATGGGGGGATTTCAACCAAGAGCCAGGAATGATCCTTACTCCAACACTTACAATCCTGGTTGGAGGAGTCACCCCAATTTTTCTTGGACTACAAATAATGCTCAACAGCCTTTCCATTTGCTCTAGAGACAGAACCAACAGCAGGGCCAATCCTCAAATCAAGGTCAGCCTAAGAGAGAGAGTTTGGAGGAAAGTTTACAAGCTTTCATCAAAGTCAGTGCTCAAAATCAAGAGATGAACAACAAAAGACTGGATTCCTTAGAAGCATCTTTTAAGAAGGTGGAGACCCAAGTGGGGCAACTTGCACAACAGATGCAGATTCAACAAAAGGGGAAGTTCCCAAGTCAACCTGAGCAGGCACAAGCAGTGACTGTTCTTAGGAGTGGCAAGGTAATTAATAATAATGTTGAAAATAACTCTGTGAATGCAGGTGAGCAAGAAAAGAAAAAGGAAGGAGAATTAGAGAACAAAGGTGCTGAAGAAGGATCAATGGAGAAGTCCCCTACAACCGATTTGCACAAGGCAAGCAATCCATACCGGCCACCTATACCATTCCCTAGTAGGTTGAAGGATGATAAAAAAGATAAGCAGTTTTCAGATATCTTCAACATGCTATCTAAGGTAAGTATCAACTTACCCTTACTTGAAGCAATGAAGAACATGTCGGCTTATGCTAAATTCTTCAAAGAACTGAATACCAAGAAAAAGAGGTATGAGCCGAATGAAAAGGTGATAGTTTCTGAGGTAGCTAGTGCTGTTTTGCAGCATAAACTACCTCCTAAGCTAAAGGATCCTGGAAGCTTTATTATTCAAATTACTATGGGGAATGGAAAAGGTACTGATGGCATGTGTGATTTAGGAGCTAGTGTGAATTTAATGCCTTATTCTGTTTATCTTGATTTAGAATTAGGGGAACTTAAACCAACAAAAATGGTGTTGCAATTAGCTGATAGATCTCTTAGATTCCCGAAAGGGGTTATAGAAGATGTGTTAGTTAAAGCTGGTGGTTTGATAGTACCTGTGGATTTCATTGTTCTTGACATGGAGGTAAGTAATTCTTCACCATCTGCACACACCATTCTGCTGGGTAGGCCTTTTATGGCAACTACCAACACTTTAATAGATGTTAAAAATGGAAAATTATCAATGACTGTTTTGGGACAAACTGTGGAATTTTCTATTTTTAAAACTTCTCCTATTCCTACAACTACTTGATATGAGGATTGTTCTTTCATTGATTGTGTTGATGCAGTTGTTTCAGATGTTTTCTTGCAGACAGGTTCCTCTGATAAATTGGAGCTGGCATTGACTTTAGAGAGTGATGTGGATATTTTTGATGCAGAAATAGCCAGTTGCCTTGAGACTTTAGAGGGTGCTGAAATAGAGGAGCTTAAGGAGAACCCAATTTTTGAACCTTCCCCCATTGAAAAAGAAGAGAAGAACCCCTCACTAGAGTTAGAGCTGAAAGAGTTACCTAAGAACCTGAAATATGTGTTTTTAGGAGATCACAACACTTTACCTGTGATAATATCTAGTGAACTTAGTGAAGGGGAGGAGATGAGGTTAGTGAGTGAGCTTAAAAGATTGAAGAGAGCAATAGGATGGGGATTGAGTGACATCAAGGGGATTAGCCCTTCCATGTGCATGCATAGAATCACTTTAGAAGAGGGAGCTAAACCTGTGAGGGAGACTCAAAGGCGCCTTAACCCAAATATGAGTGAAGTGGTTAAGAAAGAAGTGCTCAAATTGCTAGATGAAGGAGTAATTTATCCAATTGCTAATAGTGAGTGGGTGAGCCCAGTACATGTAGTTCCTAAGAAATCTGGAATCACTGTGGTGAAAAATGAGAATAATGAATTGGTTCCTACTAGGACTACTACTGGGTGGAGAATGTGCATCGATTATAGGAAGTTGAACAATGCTACAAAGAAAGATCATTTCCCTCTTCCTTTTATTGATCAGATGTTAGATAAACTTTCTGGACACTCACATTATTGTTTTCTGGATGGCCTTTCAGGTTACTATCAGGTGCCAATAGCTCCAGAGGATCAGTCCAAGACAACCTTTACTTGCCCTTTTGGGACTTATGCATTTCGACGTATGCCCTTTGGCTTGTGCAATGCACCTGCAACTTTTCAGAGATGCATGATGTCTGTTTTCTCAGATATGATCGATGATTTTATTGAGGTATTTATGGATGATTTTTCTGTTTTTGGTAATTCTTTTGATAATTGCCTCAATAAACTTGTTCGTGTGCTTGAGAGATGCATTGAATGTAACCTCACTTTAAGTTGGGAAAAGAGTCATTTTATGGTTACTCAGGGCATTGTCTTAGGTCATGTGGTGTCAAGTAAAGGGATTGAGGTGGACAAGGCTAAAATTGAACTGATTGCTAAGTTACCCCCACCTACCTCAGTTAAGGGAATAAGAAGTTTTCTAGGGCATGCAGGATTTTATAGGAGGTTTATTAAGGATTTTTCCAAAATAAGCCAACCATTGTGCCATTTATTGGGGAAAGATGTTCCATTTGAATTTACAGCACAATGCATGCAAGCTTTTAATTCCCTTAAGGAAAAATTGACTAGTGCACCTGTGATTGTAGCTCCTGTCTGGTCTTTACCTTTTGAAATCATGTGTGATGCCTCTAATCATGCAGTAGGAGCTGTTCTTGGGCAAAGGGTTGATAAATACTTGAGAGTAATATATTATGCTAGTTTAACCCTGAATAGTGCACAAATGAACTACACCACAACTGAGAAGGAAATGTTAGCTGTTATTTTTGCTTTAGACAAATTTAGAGCATATTTAATTGGGTCAAAAATTATTGTGCATTCTGATCATGCAGCTCTTAAATATCTGTTAACAAAACAGCATGCTAAACCGCACTTAATTAGATGGGTGTTGTTATTGCAAGAGTTTGATTTTCAAATTAAGGATACTAAGGGTAGTGAGAATGTTGTTGCTGATCATTTATCCAGATTACCCTTCTTTAGTGAAAACCTTGCATCTGATAGCATTCATAAAAATTTAGAGGTATTTCCTGATGAGCATTTGTTTGTGGTAATTAATGCACCTTGGTTTGCAGATATTGCTAACTATCTTGCCTGTGGTATTTTGCGATCTAACATGTCCTTTCAGGAAAAGAAAAGGTTTCTCCACTTGAGTAAGTTTTATTTTTGGGATGAACCTTATCTATTCCGGATATGCAAAGATGAGATAGTTCGCAGGTGTGTATCTGAGGAAGAACAACTGAGTGTTCTTCAATTTTGTCATGACCTTCACTGTGGGGGTCATTTTGGAGGAAGAAAGACTACAGAAAAGGTGCTACAAAGTGGTTTTTACTGGCCTACTTTGTAACACCCCGATACTCCATATAAGTACTATACATACACTTGGTATACATACAGTAAGTATATAAAGTATAAGGATGTCACTTTTCGATACATTTTTTTAAAACCTTTAGCAAAGTTCAAACCACAATACATTAATTTAAAGAACATTTACAAATCATTATATTTTTAATGATCTTACATATATATATCATAATCTTATCTTTATTAAAACTTCATTTATACATATACATACACTCTTGTCAGAAATACATCATAATTAAAATTTATACATGTATGCATCACCCTCTAGTTGGTCTCGACAAACTCTTACTCTTCTCGTGGCACAATGAAAGACTTCATATCTTCCACCTAGTTACCTGCGCGATTACACATCTGCGCTAAGCCCGAGAGCTTAGTAGTACAAATATAATATATAAACATACATTATAGAAATTCTAACATATAATGAAATATCACTTCGATGTACCATTAGTTTCTTATTATGTTTTTCCTTTTGAATTGCACCTTTCATATATCTCAACTAATTTCATATATTATATACATATCATTATCACCAACCACAATCCATCATCATTACTCATAATCAATATATCAATATACACATTACACATCATACTTCATAACATTGTTTTATTCACAATTCATCAATCATAACCCATCATTAACACTCACAATCAATATATCAATACACACATTACACAACATACTTCATAACATTATTTGATTCACAATTCACTAATCATGAATCACATTTCCAACAAGTCAACCATAGATCTCATTACTCATTTATTTCAACATTTGTATATCATATTGACAACAAAGACAGACTCGGGCCCAAACGACACTAATATGCCATTCTATTTTCAGAGTTAATGCTTTGGTTTAATCATCACATTTATCATTATCATAGACCCAACTAGGCTTCAAGGATTTAGGTTCAACCAAACTTCAAGGGGAACAAAGCATGCTAAGTATCAACCCAATTTGGCTTCAAGAACCAATCCAACCTAGCTTCAAGGGTTGTAACATCTCAATTAGGCTTCAAGGACTAGACCCAACCAAGCTTCAAGGGGAGTAAAACATGTTAAACTTCTACCCAACTTGGCTTCAAGGATCAAGCCCAACCTAACTTCAAGAGATTGTTACTCATATTAGGCATGCCACCAACAACAAACTCTGAGAATAGAATAACACATTAGCTACACAATTCATTGATTATTTCATCATCAATATCATTTTCAATTCTCATCATCATCTAGTCAAACATGCCTTATTTCTTTCAATTGAATCATCATTGCCAATCACAATGGCTTCACATCACATTTGAGTTATCATAGCCAATCACAATGGATTTACATCACATTTCAATCCACATTATAGCAATTCATCATTCAAATACACAATCATTTATCTCATCATATCCTTCACATTTCATATTCCATCATTGATATATACAACATCAATTACATTAACTAGGCAAACATATCATTATTCAATCATATCATCTAGGCATGCTTCAATCATATTATTCACATCATTATAAATTGCATTGTACATACCTTTTAGAATGATCCTCATCTCTTTCACCCTCAAGAACTACTCCCACCAAGCTATACATAATCAATTACTTCATCATCTTCTTCACATTTTACATATAGCATCATTGATGTAACATTGCAAAGTACATTATTCATATAACACATAATATTGTTCATATAATATCATATGCATCATCAATATCATCAAATGTATGCAATAAATCTCAACATCATATGAATGTATGTTCCACATATATTTGTTTAGGTCATTCTTTGTTTTCAAAGGGTTTAGAGTGTTTATGTTTAGGTTTAGGTACAACAAGACCTTTGAGGAATCAAAACAATGTGAGAAAAGTAACAAACAATCACAGTAGCTAACACCATCAAAGGACACGGCCAAGCTTGTGGCCGTGTCTCTCAATTACAATTCAAGCCGAGGCAGACACGGGCAAGGGGACACGGCCGTGTCTCTCAACAAAATTCAGGCAGTGGCAAACATGGGCAAGGGACACGGCCAAGCTTGTGGCCGTGTCTCTCCAAAATCCATCCAACACGGCCAAAATTCCTTAGACTTGGACGTGTCTCCCAAAAATCTCAAGTCTTAGCCGTGTCTCATCTTTGGTTTGGCCGTGTCTCACAAGAATGAAAACCCTAAACATGGCCAAGTCTCTTTTGATTGCATTACAACACCTTATGAACATCATAATCTCATTCAAATGGATATAAACAATGTCATTAAGACTTATTTTACATATTCATCACAATATTCTCATAACAAAACATTAATAACACATTTAAACACATACCACTTTAAAACCCTAAAACCAACATCCTTCTTATTCTTTCAATACCAACATCCACTTAATTTACCATCCTCAAACCAAAACCAATACCAATTTAACTTACAATCCATTTCAACACTTATAAACACATCTCAACAACACCAAATCATAATCTCAACACAACAAAACTCACTTTAAACACAACTTCAAAAATAACCAAGGAAAACAAGAAAGTACTTACCTCAATTGAAGAAATTACACAAATCTCCAACTTAATCCTTTGATTCTTCCTTCAATTTGATGTTAGAAATGAAAACACTTCTCTTGCTCTCCCTTTCCTTAAGGTAGCCGGCCAAACAATGTAAAGAAGAAAAATGAATTCAAGTCAACCTTTTCTTTTTCTTTAAATTTCCACCAAGCAAATCTACAAGAGCAATTACTAACATACCCTCATCCATATAACTTAACTTCTTTTTCTTATATGCCCTTTATAGTAATTTCCCATATCACAAATAAAATATCTTCTTCCCTTGACTCCTCATTTTGACCAACATATATGCTATATATATTACCATATACCCAACATATACACTTTCTCTAAAAATGCTTTTCTCTTTCAAATTAACATATACATTCAATTCAATTAAAACAACAATAATATTCAAAACTTCTAGGGCATACCTTGGGATATTACAATTCTCTCCCCCTTAAATAATTTCGTCCTCGAAATTATCAGTACCGTAACAATTCATTCTTAACAAAATATCATCTTAACTTCCATATGAAGTTAATTATATGCTTAAGTTATTATGTCATCAAATCATATAACTTCAACTCTCCCCTTTAGAATCAACCATCTTCTTTAAATTCCATAACTCATCATTCTATATGTTTATATATCTCATTACTTCCTTAATCAAACATTCAAAAGAACTCATTACATTTCTTATTAATATCTTTATACAAGAATCAAATCATTTTATAGTACACTTATACTTCATCCAATCTTTATTTTCACTATATTTTATTCATTCACCTATTTGTAATTACTCTCTTAACTTTAACCTTAAAAATCATTGGTTTATATCTTAGCATTAATTATCCCGTCATTACAATCACTGTCTAAATAGACATTTATCAAACCTCAATAGATAACAAGATCCTTATCTTTCACAATTGGAGTTACTTCTTTAGCATGCTTTTCACTTAACTTACATATTAATACATTACCTTTCAACTTATTTTATAAATAACCAATCTTTTCCCTTTTTATCATGATTTATAACTACTATAACTCCATTCATTCATGTCCATTCACACTTTAACATTTTACATCATATACATTATCATGTAAACAATTACACTCTTAGTACAACTATACATATTAAATCTCAATAATGATTCATAATCTTAGCCAAATCCAGATCAATTGATCTATCTGTCACAATATACCCATGTTCCAATCTTGTTCAATTTCAACCAACGATTAATTTATTTAACCTATCATGAAATTTCACAATATTCAAATATGTATATATATAACCTAATTCCATTAGGGCAAACTTACATACAATTCCTGATCTCTTCCGATCCATATTCAGTCAAATTATCATGATAACAAATCACTTCAAATTATCTCAATATAATTCCCACCAATTATCATAAAACTTTTATACCATACTTACTATCTATAGCTCATTCATTTAAACCTCAAGTCCATTCATTTATTCATTATATACCATAAACATATTTAGCATAACTTTCAGTCATATTTTAAAATTTCTCCCTTTTAATATCTCCTCACATTTCATATCATTGTTATACTTATTTAAATTACCTTTTTGTCATATTATTCATAACTCAAAACATTTCCATAAATTCCTTTTCTCTCTTTAACTTCATAATTATAACCAAATTCTTAACATAAAATGATAAAGTACAACTTTATCCATCATAACTTTTAACTATACTTCTCAACATAATTTCAATCTTACCAAATCTGTATTACAATCATTTGATCTAAAATCCAAATCCATGGATAACCAATTAATCGATCAAATATACTTAACAAAACACATGGCTTTAAGAGATTAATATTCAAGCCTGGAACTTTCAAATCAATACTGTTCTTTTATAATTTTATTCTCAATCTTTACAAATACAAGGCTAAGGTGTATCTCAAGAATTACCTATTCCTTCTTTACATTATTGCTATATCAAAAGTTAATACATTCCAACTCCATTTCAAACCAACTTGCTCTCGATTATATGATCTTTATCAACTTATTTCATGTTTCAACAATATTACTATATACATATTCAATCATATGCAGTTCTATACAATTTCTATTCATCACTTCATTTCTAATCCATTTACAATCTCTTATAATATATAATCACATAGAACTTTCCATATGTGAATACTTTGGAATTCTAAATATTATATAATCATCAAGTTCAATACTCACTATAACAATTTCCACTGTCCAATATTACTCAAATCCATGCTATACTCACTTCCATCACATAATCCATCTAACTCTTCACAGTTCAAGACCTAATCTCTCTTAGGTTCCATAATACACACAACATCATTTCCATATCACTAATTCTATAATTTACCACATACATAATCATAAGTCACCTTCATAATGTGATTCTCACACATTTTTTTTTATACATCATAATTTCATTCATATTGAAAAACTCAGTCCACATATCATATACATGTATACACTTAATGATATGCTCTTATTTTATTTTTCTTTTTCACACATTCAATAAAAATTTAATGTTTATCACTTTCTTTTAAACACACTCATTCTCATTCTTCCAATATAATGTAAAGTATTTATTCACACAACACACACATATATATATATATTCTGACTATAATAACACTTCACATCTATCTTAGTCATATTCCCAATGTGACATCTCTTTCACTTTCGTCTTTAAAAACATTTAATATACTTCCATATCCATTTTTACCCTTTGCAATAAAATGACTTAAGATAGCTCCTTGTCATTTGCTTATCCACTTCCCTTTTTACTTCAAAACAAATTCTCATGCTATCAATTACATTACTCAATTCATAATACTTTCATGTGCAATATTAGTCATTTCACCTAGCTCATGTATTGAATATACATTTAACTTTCAATATCCAAATAATCTTTATCAAATTCCACTAAACCTTTAACTTTTCAACTTACTACTTTGCTTAAACTTCAATTTGCCAAATTCATCTTTTCTTAATATCACTTTAAAAAACATCTTATGTATATATATCACAAAGCAATATCAAAACATATAATTTTCACAATTATCAAGCTCATTTCGAAAAATCTCAAATATCACATATTATCACCATTACCATGAGCTTTCACAATATTCAAGCATCTCACATTTCTAACATTGAATTCACAATGTTTGCATTAAAATAACAATACCAATTTATATTCTTACTTAACCAATATCATCTCATTTTCCTTTAAACAAAACCTTAACTTTATATATATACCCCAACTTAACATAGTCACATTTTGTTTATACTAATTAACTCATTTAATATTCCACCATACTCTTCTCATTTTAATAACATATCTTTCAATAATATTTCCTCTGTCTAGCAAATCCAACATGAACTCTATTATAAAGAGATTCAAAGTATAAAGGAAAAAGTACATACTTTTATTTCGATTTGATTTCAACTCAATTTCAATTTTATTCTCCTTTTCATTTCTTTATACTTCAACACATTTAAAAATTCACTTTACTTGCATAAATTTCCATTTTTAATTTATCAATTAAACTTATATAAATCCATATCATTTCTTTCTCTGACTTTACTTTCATGTAAAACATCATTCACACACTAGTATCCATCTCATATAACACAAATATTTTACAATTCATATAATGCCACATCCGAGACCAACCTAGGTGTCAATGCATATGCATGTATTACCAATTTCATTTCAAAACTTTTCCTTTTTACTTCTATTTAAACTTTTCAAAGCTTTTTCTTTTTAATTTCACTTTGGTCGAGAATCTCGAACCTAAGATCTGATACCAAAATAATTGTAACACCCCGATACTCCATATAAGTACTATACATACACTTGGTATACATACAGTAAGTATATAAAGTATAAGGATGTCACTTTTCGATACATTTTTTTTAAAACCTTTAGCAAAGTTCAAACCACAATACATTAATTTAAAGAACATTTACAAATCATTATATTTTTAATGATCTTACATATATATATATATCATAATCTTATCTTTATTAAAACTTCATTTATACATATACATACACTCTTGTCAGAAATACATCATAATTAAAATTTATACATGTATGCATCACCCTCTAGTTGGTCTCGACAAACTCTTACTCTTCTCGTGGCACAACGAAAGACTTCATATCTTCCACCTAGTTACCTGCGCGATTACACATCTGCGCTAAGCCCGAGAGCTTAGTAGTACAAATATAATATATAAACATACATTATAGAAATTCTAACATATAATGAAATATCACTTCGATGTACCATTAGTTTCTTATTATGTTTTTCCTTTTGAATTGCACCTTTCATATATCTCAACTAATTTCATATATTATATACATATCATTATCACCAACCACAATCCATCATCATTACTCATAATCAATATATCAATATACACATTACACATCATACTTCATAACATTGTTTTATTCACAATTCATCAATCATAACCCATCATTAACACTCACAATCAATATATCAATACACACATTACACAACATACTTCATAACATTATTTGATTCACAATTCACTAATCATGAATCACATTTCCAACAAGTCAACCATAGATCTCATTACTCATTTATTTCAACATTTGTATATCATATTGACAACAAAGACAGACTCGGGCCTAAACGACACTAATATGCCATTCTATTTTCAGAGTTAATGCTTTGGTTTAATCATCACATTTATCATTATCATAGACCCAACTAGGCTTCAAGGATTTAGGTTCAACCAAACTTCAAGGGGAACAAAGCATGCTAAGTATCAACCCAATTTAGCTTCAAGAACCAATCCAACCTAGCTTCAAGGGTTGTAACATCTCAATTAGGCTTCAAGGACTAGACCCAACCAAGCTTCAAGGGGAGTAAAACATGTTAAACTTCTACCCAACTTGGCTTCAAGGATCAAGCCCAACCTAACTTCAAGAGATTGTTACTCATATTAGGCATGCCACCAACAACAAACTCTGAGAATAGAATAACACATTAGCTACACAATTCATTGATTATTTCATCATCAATATCATTTTCAATTCTCATCATCATCTAGGCAAACATGCCTTATTTCTTTCAATTGAATCATCATTGCCAATCACAATGGCTTTACATCACATTTGAGTTATCATAGCCAATCACAATGGATTTACATCACATTTCAATCCACATTATAGCAATTCATCATTCAAATACACAATCATTTATCTCATCATATCCTTCACATTTCATATTCCATCATTGATATATACAACATCAATTACATTAACTAGGCAAACATATCATTATTCAATCATATCATCTAGGCATGCTTCAATCATATTATTCACATCATTATAAATTGCATTGTACATACCTTTTTGAATGATCCTCATCTCTTTCACCCTCAAGAACTACTCCCACCAAGCTATACATAATCAATTACTTCATCATCTTCTTCACATTTTACATATAGCATCATTGATGTAACATTGCAAAGTACATTATTCATATAACACATAATATTGTTCATATAATATCATATGCATCATCAATATCATCAAATGTATGCTATAAATCTCAACATCATATGAATGTATGTTCCACATATATTTGTTTAGGTCATTCTTTGTTTTCAAAGGGTTTAGAGTGTTTATGTTTAGGTTTAGGTACAACAAGACCTTTGAGGAATCAAAACAATGTGAGAAAAGTAACAAACAATCACAGTAGCTAACACCATCAAGGGACACGGCCAAGCTTGTGGCCGTGTCTCTCAATTACAATTCAAGCCGAGGCAGACACGGGCAAGGGGACACGGCCGTGTCTCTCAACAAAATTCAGGCAGTGGCAAACATGGGCAAGGGACACGGCCAAGCTTGTGGCCGTGTCTCTCCAAAATCCATCCAACACGGCCAAAATTCATTAGACTTGGCCGTGTCTCCCAAAAATCTCAAGTCTTGGCCGTGTCTCATCTTTGGTTTGGCCGTGTCTCACAAGAATGAAAACCCTAAACATGGCCAAGTCTCTTTTGATTGCATTACAACACCTTATGCACATCATAATCTCATTCAAATGGATATAAACAATGTCATTAAGACTTATTTTACATATTCATCACAATATTCTCATAACAAAACATTAATAACACATTTAAACACATACCACTTTAAAACCCTAAAACCAACATCCTTCTTATTCTTTCAATACCAACATCCACTTAATTTACCATCCTCAAACCAAAACCAAAACCAATTTAATTTACAATCCATTTCAACACTTATAAACACATCTCAACAACACCAAATCATAATCTCAACACAACAAAACTCACTTCAAACACAACTTCAAAAATAACCAAGGAAAACAAGAAAGTACTTACCTCAATTGAAGAAATTACACAAATCTCCAACTTAATCCTTTGATTCTTCCTTCAATTTGATGTTAGAAATGAAAACACTTCTCTTGCTCTCCCTTTCCTTATGGTAGCCGGCCAAACAATGTAAAGAAGAAAAATGAATTCAAGTCAACCTTTTCTTCTTCTTTAAATTTCCACCAAGCAAATCTACAAGAGCAATTACTAACATACCCTCATCCATATAACTTAACTTCTTTTTCTTATATGCCCTTTATAGTAATTTCCCATATCACAAATAAAATATCTTCTTCCCTTAACTCCTCATTTTGACCAACATATATGCTATATATATTACCATATACCCAACATATACACTTTCTCTAAAAATTCTTTTCTCTTTCAAATTAACATATACATTCAATTCAATTAAAACAACAATAATATTCAAAACTTCTAGGGCATACCTTGGGATATTACATACTTTATTTAAAGATGCTCAAGACTATTGTAAGCACTGTGATCGTTGCCAAAGAGTAGGTAACATTGGGAGGAGGAATGAAATGCCCCTTCAGTCATATATTGTTGTTGAACTGTTTGATGTGTGGGGAATAGACTTCATGGGTCCTTTCCCCAAGTCCTTTGGTTATGAATACATTTTAGTTGCTGTTGATTATGTTTCCAAATGGGTGGAGGCAATCCCCACCCGTACTAATGATGCTAATGTGGTTGTTAAATTTGTGAAGGAAAACATTCTTAGCAGGTTTGGCACACCAAGGGTGATAGTCAGTGATGGGGGGAGCCATTTTTGCAACAGGCTTTTTGAGAAGTTAATGCACAAATCTGGTGTGAAGCACAAGGTGGCAACTCCATACCATCCACAGACTTCTGGACAAGTGGAAACATCAAACAAGCAGCTAAAAGGAATTCTGGAGAAGACAGTCAACACATCCAGGAAGGATTGGGCAAGCAGATTGCATGATGCACTATGGGCATATCGGACTGCTTTCAAAACTCCACTAGGTATGAGTCCATATCGATTGGTGTTTGTAAAAGCTTGTCACTTACCAGTGGAGTTGGAGCACATAGCATATTGGGCAATCAAGACTCTGAATTTGGACTTGGACAAAGCGAAGAGAGAAAGATTTCTGCAAATTTCAGAGTTAGATGAGCTGAGGAATGAGGCTTATGAGAGCTCGAGAATTTACAAGGATCGCACTAAAGCACTTCATGATAGAATTATAGTGCCAAAGACATTGAGTCCAGGTATGAAGGTTTTACTTTTTAACTCACGACTCCGTCTTTTTCCAGGTAAACTCAAGTCTCGATGGAGTGGGCCTTTCGAGATAACTCGGGTGTATCCTTCTGGTGCTATTGAATTACTCAACTCTCGAACAAGTGAGACTTTTAAGGTGAATGGACAGAGAGTTAAGCCATACAATGAAGGATTTCAAGATGTGAGGATCATTGATAGCACTTTGATCCATGATCCCTAAGCCTTGCATGATGTCCAGCTTCATGACATTAAAGAAGCGCTAAATGGGAGGCAACCCATCGGTTTGCATTTATTTTTCATAGTTGTAATTTTAAATTTAGCAAGTATTGATTTATGCTCGGTTTCAATAAATGGACTGTGCTTTGATCGGTTTTTCTTTACTTTGTGTTTCAGGGTGTTTAAAGAAGAAGGTTTGCAAAATCGTTAAAAAAAATGTGTTAAAAGTGAATAAAAAGGCAGTAGGTGACACGGCCAAAGGGCTTGGCCGTGTCCCTTGGCCGTGTCACACACTGGATATTGCCAAGTTTCCTCAAAAATTTTGTTTCGATTTTGCATTTTGTTCAGATTAGGACACACCCAGGGGACACGGCCGTGTCAGTGGCCATGTCCCTCCAAAACCATTAGACACGGCCGTGTCACCTTGACTTGGCCATGTCCCTCCACTTTCACACACCAACACGGCCAATCAACACACACACGGCCGTGTCACTCCAATTTTACACTTTTAAAAACCCGATCTAGCCCAGTATCTTTTCATAAATCCCTAATTTCCTATTCTTCATCTCTTTCATTCTCTCGCTCTCTGTAACACCAAAACCATAGCTTTTGATTTCAAAACTCCACCTCTTCCATTAAAACTACAAATTACTTCAACAAAACTTGAGATCATCACTTAAAACTTCCTCTTTACTCGTATTATTTTGATTTAATTCAGTTTTGGGTGTTAATTTTTCAGATCTCAAGATGCCAAGAACTAAAACTGTCTCACACCACAAGAAGAAGAAATCTACTACCGAAAGAGCTTCTTCCTCTTCCTCAACTTTATCTTTTAAGAGGGCAACTCTTTTGGCTCGGGGTTTTTTCCCGACAAGGTATGTGAATGACGAATCTCTAGATGCTTTGCAAATTAGAACTGCTTTTTATAGATATGTGCAATATCTTGGGTGGGAGACTCTAGTATCATTGAGACCTTTGCAGTTTGAGGAACTTACTCTAGAATTTTTTACATCTCTTAAGGTAGAAAGAGATGATAAGAAAATCTGCAGGAGACTGATGTTTAAATTAATGGGTAAATCATTTGTGCTTACTATTGATCAGTTGAATGATATCTATGGTTTTCATCAGCATGGGGAAAGGTCGGTACCCAAAGACTTTAGACAACAATTTGCTTGGGGAGCTTTAGGCTCGGGTACTTATGTGGCCAAATCGGCCAAAGCATCTAAATTACGAAACCCTACTTTGAGGTATTTGCACAGGTTTATGTCATGTGGGTTCTTTGCTCGGAAGGAGAGCCCGGGTGTGGTTGAGTCGAGTGAGCTATTTTTCTTGGATTGTGTTTTGAATGA
Organism: Garcia nutans; assembly: GCA_947685225.1. Lineage (NCBI taxonomy): Eukaryota > Viridiplantae > Streptophyta > Magnoliopsida > Malpighiales > Euphorbiaceae > Garcia > Garcia nutans. Next base: position 14,587,618 of record CANTUV010000011.1, on the reverse strand, counting down.
AATGACTATTAGTGCCGGCTATTGGTTAGCCGATATTTTTGATACTGTAGCTAATAAAAGGAGGGGGGCAATTTGTGTTGGAGGATTGATCACTACATTAGCAGTAGCCCTTGTTGAGGATTTTGACCCGAGTACTACTCGGATGACTCAAATTTTGGGTAATGATTCCTTGGATTTAGCTACCCTTGAGAAGATGCACATGGTGGTGCATAGGAGAGGGACTTTTGTGATGCCTTCAGCTGAGTCTGAAGCACTGGGGGACAGGCAGAAGAGAGCCCGGGTTGAAGTGGAGTCATACTCGGATTCTTTAGGTCTAGATGAGGATGCTCCGGTCTCGGAACATCAAGAGGTACTTCTGAGGATTGAGGCCCTGGAGGACAAAGTGGATCGACTGGATAGCAAGGTGGACCGTAACCATGCTGAGATCTTACAGCAGATGGAACAGATTAACGGTAACCTTGCAACGATCTTGAGTCTCCATCCCTCAGCTGCATCATCTTCCCGCCCACATTTTGCATAGATTTTCAGTCCTTGCTTTATTTTATTTAGTGTACTTTTGTTTTATTTTTCGTTTTTGTTTTTCATGTTAAAACTTTTGTGTTTGGATATTTTATTGTACTTTTGTTATAAAACTTTTGTGTTTGTGATGGAAAGCTAGGGTTTTTGCCTCACCAGGTACATGGAAGACAGGTTGTCCTCTAACTCTTTTTATTTATTATTCTTGTTTTCCATTGAGGACAATGTCAATTTTAAGTGTGGGGTACTCTTTAAGCTTTTCTTTAATTCGTGTTTTGTTTGTCACTGTGTGTTGTATTGTGTTATGTATGGCATAATTGTTGAAAATTTATCGATCTTTTCTTTGATTCTAGCTTTGTAGTTGAGACTTTAGTATCAGCATAGATATTAGCAGTTGAATTCATTCAGGATCGATTTTCACATTCTGCAATTCATGACATATAAATTTTTGTGAACCCACCTGTTGAGTTTTGAGCCTCATGTTTGATATTATTTTCAGTTGATTTTCTTTTCTTAAGTGTGCACCTTCATGATTTTTGCATCTCTAGAGTTTGCTTTTGCATACTAATTGAACTCACATTATGATTTAATTTCAAGTTTTAAAGTGATGAAGGCAAATTAGGTTAGCCCTTTAGCTTAAAAAGACCTCCCTTAATATTGATTTCCTTAGTGAGCCAAGTTGAGCTTTTGACCTTTTCTTGTTTGATCAACACAATTCTCAACTTAACATGTTCTTATTTTCATCATACCTGCATTAAGGAATGGAATTTTATGATATGACAATAGGGTGGTTTATTTCAAAGTGTGGGGTAAGCGATAAAAATTGTTTTTGCTATTGCTATTTGGGGTTGAAATGCATACTTAGCACATTGTATTAGATTAAGAGTTGACTATTCTTTTCCTCTACAAGTTTAGCTAGATGATCTATGCAATGATATATTTTGTATATATGTATTTAAAATATATATATATATGTTTATTATAAAAAGAAAAAAATAAATAATAAAAAAAAGAAGAAAGAAAAGTTATATATATATACAAAATTCATATATGTTCTAACATTGGTCATAAAAAGAGGAATGTCGACTCATCTATTATTCTTTAAGTATGCAAGTATATGAAAGTATTAAGGTTGGTGAGTATTCTGTTTGAAGGAGTTATGAGTTTCTTAGCAAGAGTAGTGTTTAGTTTAGACACTCCATTTCTTGATGCTCCAGCCTAAATGTCTTTTCTCACACCTTTACCTTAACCCCATTGCATCCAAATAAAAGACCTTCGGATTATTTCTTGAGAAAATCAGTGAGGGAGATTGGATAATTAAGCAAGTTTATGGTACTATGCAATCATGAGTAGTTTGAGTGATTAACTTTTGAAATCGAGAGAAACACTTAGATGAGAGATAAGATTTGTATGTCTGGATTAATGAATGAGTTAAGAAAATCTTGATTGAAGGAAATTGCAATTATTTATGTCTGATGTCTTGAAGTATTTCATCTATATGCTGGAATTATAGTTAAGATTGTTTGAATTTTTAATTTATGTCATGTGAATTTGCTTGAGGACAAGCAAAGTTTTAAGTGTGGGGTAGTTGTTTTATTAGTTTTTGTTATAGTTTTGTGTCTTGTTTGTTATGTTAATTATTGTTTTATTTAGGTATTTTGTTAGTTTTAATCGGTTTGTTTTGTGTTTTCTTTAATTGTGGTAGTTTTAGCGTTTATGTCGTTTTTGATCTAGTTTTTAGTATGTGTTTATGTTTTGATTGTTAATGTTTATTTATTGCTTGTTTAAGTTTTGTTTGCAAGTTTTGTGTTAGGTTAAACAGGCAAGGAAACAAATTGAAGGAGAAAGGGGCAGTGGCTAACACAGGCAGAGGACACGGCCAAGTCACCTGGCAGTGTCCCATACCAAGTTAAAAAGAAGGACAAGTCCCAGTATCAGACACATGCAAGGGACACGGCCAAGTCTTGTGGCCGTGTCCCTCCAAAGAAGCCCAACACGGCCAAGTCACCTTGACTTGGCCGTGTCTCACCAATTCCAAAGGGCAAAGAGAAGCAAATTCCACAGAGGCAGACACAGGCAAGGGACACGGCCAAGTCACCTGGCCGTGTCCCTCCAACAAGGTGCAACACGGCCAAGTCAAGCTCCACTTGGCCGTGTCACTCAACAAAGAAGAAAAGAAGATCAAAAGCATTCAGTGGTGGACACATGCAAGGGACACGGCCAAGTCTTGTGGCCGTGTCCCTCCAAAAGTCACTCACACGGCCAAGTCACATCTGACTTGGCCGTGTCCCTCATGAACCAAACGCGCACCAATTTTTAAAGCGGACGTTTCGTATAAAAGAAAAGAGGGAAGCTAGGTTAAAAGACTGTTGAAGATTTGGAGAATTGTTTGGAGCCGTCAGAGAGAGTGAAGTTAGGGTTTAGCTTTGTTTTCTTGATTTTGATTTCACTTTTGATTACTTTAGCTTAGATTAGATTGTTCTAGCCATTGTTATATCCTTCTTGCAAGATTTGAACAAGAGATTCTTCAGAAGCTTCAAGGAGTTGTAACTTGGTTTTGTTCTTGAACTTATTCTCTTTATTTTCATTGAATGAATATTATCATGTCTATTTGGATATCTTTGAACATTAATGAGATGAATATGTTTGATTGCATTATGAACTAATTTGATCTAGTCTAGGGTTTGTATGGATCTGCTATGATTGTATGAATTGGTTATTCTCTTAGCTAATAATTTCGTTTGCCTTTATTGAATGAAATATTGTTAACATATAATTGATTGGCCACCAATTGTGTGTTTTAGGTATTAGATGAGGGATTGAGAGATGAAGTCTAGTGCTGGAACAATTCAATTAAGGACTTAGGTGAATTAGAGATATAACCTATTAAAAAGATTGTTTCAATTATAACTAGATTAGTTGTAAGAGGTTTGAATGCGAGAGCTTATTTCCTTGACTCAATTAATTAAGTTGTTTGAGAATGAATCTTTGAAATTAAATTAGTTAAGTGGAATAACCATTCATACATATCAGTAGTAAAGAAGTGCAAACCCTAGACCCTTTTATCAAGTGAATCTAAACATCAGCTTTTGTTTATTTTTATTGTTTTCAACTTCAATCAATCTTCTTAATTACTTTGCAATTTAAATTCTTTACTACTTGTTACTTTTATTCTATAAACAATTAGCCACTTTAGCTTCCTTGAGAGAATGACCTTGGGGCGATCACCTTTGCTACAGCTACCTCGTATACTTGCGAGTGACGCTTTGTGGTAGAGTTAATTCGAGCGTAACAGTAACCTTGCATCCTTCGGAGTAGAAATTTACATCATATCCTTTATCACATAATTGACTAACTGTAACACCCTAATACCCTATATAAGTACTATACATATACTTAGTATACATACAGTAAGTATATAAAGTATAAGGATGTCACTTTTCGTTATCTTTTTTTTTAAAAAAACCTGTAACAAAGTTCAAACCATAATACGTTAATTTAAATAACACTTACAAAATCATTATCTTTATCAAAACTCCATTTATACATATAAATATTCTCTTACCAGAAATACATCATAATTAAAAGTTATACATGTATGCATTACCCTCTAGTTGGTCTCGACAAACTCTTACTCTTCTCGTGGCATAACGAAAGACTTCATATCCTCCACCAACTACCTGCGCGATTACACATCCGCGCTAAGCCCGAGAGCTTAGTAGTACAAAAATAACATATAAACATACATTATAAAAATACTAATATATATTAATATATCAATTTCATGTGCCATTAGTTTCTTATCATGTTCTCCTTTTAAATTGCACCTTTCATATATCTTAACTAATTTCATATATTAAATACATATCGTTTTCACCAACCACAATTCATCACTAATAATCACCATCAACATATTAATATCCACATTATATATTATGTCATTATCACCAATCATCAATCCAACATTAATACTCAAAATCAATATTTCAATATACATAACATTTCATGTCATTATTTTATTCACAATTCATCAATCATGAATCACATTTCCAACCAAATCCACCATAGATTTCATTACTTGTTTATTACAACATTTATATATATCATATTGACAACAACGACAGACTCGGGCCCAAACGACACTAATATGCCATTCAATTTTCAGAGTAATGCTTTGGTTCATTCATCATATTTATCATTATCATAGACCCAACTAGGCTTCAAGGATTAGGTTCAACCAAGCTTCAAGGGGAGCAAAGCATGCTAAGCTTCAACCCAACTTGGCTTCAAGAACCAACCCAACCTAGCTTAAAAGGTGGTAACATCTCAATTAGGCTTCAAGGATTCAATCCAACCTAACTTCAAGAGATTGTTACACTTATTAGGCATGCCACCAACAACAAACTCTGAAAATGGAATAACACATTAGTTACACAATTCATTTATTACTTTCATTCTCAATTCTCATCATCAATTAGGCAAACATGCCTTATGTCTTTCAATTGAATCATCATAGCCAATCACAATGGCATCGCATCAAATTTGAGTCATCATTATACATATACAACATCAATTACATTAGCTAAACAAACCAATCATTAGCTTTACATCTCTTTATGTCTCAATTCACATTATACACTTCATTATTCAAGCATACATAATCAATTTCATTGCACATGTATCTTAAATTCATCATCATATAAACAACATATCCCTTTATAACATTTCAATCATTTCTCAAAACACATTGACAACATTCATTATTAAGACATTTATTATAATAAATTGTATTGCACATACCTTTTGGGATGATCCTCATCTCTTCCACACTATATAAGTCATCATATTAGTCACATTGTTCATATAACATACTACCATTCACAAGATTCACAATGCAAAACATAACCTTGTTTATACATAATCATATGCATCATTGATACAATATTTCAAAGTACACATCACATTACCATTCACAATGCATATAGCCTAACATTGTTCATATGCTTCATCAATCCCATCACATGTATGCTATAATCTCAACATCATATGAATGTATGTTCCACATATATTTATTTAGATCATTCTTTGTTTTCAAAGTGTTTAGAGTGTTTATGTTTAGGTTTAAGAACAACAAAACCTTTGAAGAATCAAACAAAGTGAGAAAAGTCAAGAACCATCACAGTAGCAAACACCTTCATGGGACACGGCCAAGCTTGTGGCCGTGTCTCTCAAAACCAATTGGCAGTAGCAAACACATGCATAAGACACGGCCGTGTCCCTCCAAAATCAATCCAACACGGCTCAATTTTCCTTGACTTGGCCGTGTCTCTCATGAATTGGCCGTGTCTCTCCTTGCTTTTGGCCGTGTCACTCAAGAACAAAATCCTATTTGTGGCCAAAACACTTCTAATTGAATTTAAACACATAATACACAACATAAACTCATTCAAATGGATGTAATCAAAGTCATTAACACTTATTTATCTCAATATTCACATTAACACTAGATCAACCATACATTCAAACACTTACCACATCAAACCCTAAAAACCAACATCAATCTTCTTCTTTCTATAACAACATCCATTTAACTTACCATTTTCAAACAAAACCAACACCAATTTAACCTTTTTAACTCACAATCAATTTCCATACTTTTTAAACATATCACAAACACTCTAAATCATGATATTAACAAATCACAACACACATCAAACACATCTTCAAAATACCAAAGGAAATCAAGAGAGTACTTACCTTAGATGAAGAAATTTGACAAATCTCCAACTTCATCCTTTGATTCATCCTTCAATTTGATGTTAGAAATCAACACACCTCATTTGCTCTTCCTTTCCCTTTGGTAGCCGGCCACACCAACAAAGAAGAGAGAAAAAGAATACAAATTCAACTTCTCTTCTTCTTTAAATATCCACCAAGCAATTTAACAAGACAATTACCTAATTGCCCTCATCCATTCAACTTAACTTTTGTCACTTATATGCCCTTTATAGTAATTTCACTTAGCACAAGTTAAAATATCCTCTTACCTTGACTCCCCATTTGACCAACTTATATTTTATATATATTACAATATACACAACATATACATTCTCTTAACACACTCATTTCCTTTACAAATACATATATACATTTAATTCAAATCAAAACAACAATTGTATCCAACTTCTAGGGCACCCATTGGGATATTACAATTCTCTCCCCCTTAAATAATTTCGTCCTCGAAATTATCAGTACCGTAACAATTCATTCTTAACAAAATACTATCTTAACTTCCGTATGAAGTTAATTATATGCTTAAGTTATTATGTCATCAAATCATATAACTTCAACTCTCCCCTTTAGAATCAACCATCTTCTTTAAATTCCATAACTCATCATTCTATATGTTTATATATCTCATTACTTCCTTAATCAACATTCAAAAGATCTCATTACATTTCTTATTAATATCTTTATACAAGAATCAAATCATTTTATAGTACACTTATACTTCATCCAATCTTTATTTTCACTATATTTTATTCATTCACCTCTTTGTAATTACTCTCTTAACTTTAACCTTAAAAATCATTGGTTTATACCTTATCATTAATTATTCCGTCATTAAAATCACTGTCTAAATAGACATTTATCACACTTCATTAGATAACAAGATCCTTATCTTTCACAATTGGAGTTACTTCTTTAGCATGTTCTTCACTTAACTTACATATTAATACATTACTTTTCAATTTATTTTATAAATAACCAATCCTTTCCCTTTTTATCAAGATTTATAACTACTATAACTCCATTCATTCATGTCCATTCACACTTTAACATTTTACATCATATACATCCTTATGTAACTAATTACACTTTTGGTACAACTACACATATTAAATCTCAATAATGATTCATAATCTTAGCTAAATCTAGATCAATTGATCTATCTATCACAATATATTCACATTCCAGTCAACAATTAATTCATTCAAATTCATCATGAAAGTTCACAATATTCATATATGTATATATATATATATATCTTAATTCCATTAGGGCAAACTTATATACAATTCCTGATCTCTTCCGATCCATATTCAATCAAATTATCATGATAACAAATCATTTCAAATTATCTTAATATAATTCCCACCAATTCTCATAATAATTTTATACTATCAATAGTTCTTTCATTTGAACCTCAAGTCCATTCATTTATTCATTATATACCATAAACATATTTAGCATAACTTTCAGTCCTATTACCCATAACTCAACACATCTCCATAATTTCCTTTTTCTCTCTTAAACTTCATAATTACAACCAAATTCTTAACATAAAATGATAAAGTACAACTTTATCCATCATAACTTTTAACTATACTTCTCAACATAATTTCAATCTTACCAAATCCGTATTACAATCATTGGATCTAAAATTCAAATCCATGGATAACCAATTAATCGATCAATTATACTGAACAAAACACATGGTTTTAAGAGATTAATATTCAAGCTTGAAACTTTCAAATCAATCCTGTTCTTATATAATTTTATTCTTAGTCTTTACAAACACAAAACTAAGGTGTACCTCAGGAATGATATATTCCTTTCTTTACATTTTTGCTATATCAGAAGTTAACACATTCCAACTTCATTTCAAACCAATTTGCATTCGATTATATGATCCTTATCAACTTAATTCATGTTCCAACAATATTTCTATATACATATTCAATCATATGCAGTTCCCATACAATTTCCATTCGTCACTTCATTTCTAATCCATTTACAATCTCTTATAATATATATATACACATAGAACTTTTCATATGTGAATACTTTGGAACTCTAAATATCACATAATCATCAAGTTCAATGCTCACCATGACAATTTCCACTGTTCACTATTATTTAAGTCTATGCCATTCTCACTTCCATCACATAATTCATTTAGCTTTACACAATTCAAGACCTAATCTCTCTTAGATCTAATACTACATACAATATTGTTTCTATAACATTAATTTTATAATTATCCCACATACATATTCATAAGTCACCTTTATAATGCGATTCACACATTTGTTGATATATATAATTTCATTCACAGTGAAAACTCAATTCACATATCACATACATATGTACACTTAATTAAATACTCTTATTTATCATACATTCAATACAAATTTTCCTTTATAACTGTAACAACCGTCCCAGTCCACCTGCTAAACCATTCCTATCCGGAGAAACCATCAGGGCCTCTGAGCTGGGCTGCTACAGTACCAAACTGCCCTCACGGCCTTCCAACAGGATTCACTTATTCGAATTACACTCAAGACACATGAGTGCAAGTCGCCACTCTGGATCGAATACCTAACCTCCCCCTTAAGAGAGTCAGTGAGAATCATCCAGTACCATCTCTTCCAATATGATGCAAAGTATTTATTCATACAACACACATATATATATACTGACTATAATAGCACTTTACATCCATCTTAACCACATTCCCAATGTAACATCTCTTTCACTTTCATCTTTAAAAGCATTTAATATATTTCCATATCCATTTTTACCCTTTTCAATATAAAGCCTTAAAATAGATCATCTTCATTTGCTTATCCACTTCCCTTTTATACTTCAAGACAAATTCTTATACTATCAATCACCTTACTCAATTCATAATACTTTCATATGCCATATTAGTCATTTCATTTAGCTCATGTATTGCATACACATTAAACCATCAATATCCAAATAATCTTTATCAAATGCCACTAAAACTTTAACTTCTCAACTTACTACTTCACTTAAACTTCAATTTGCCAAACTCATCTTATATATTTATATATCACAAAACAATATTAAAACATATACTTTTCACAATTATCAAGCTCACTTCAACAATTCAAATATCACATATTACCACCATTACATTGAGCTTTCACAATATCCAAGCATCTCACATTTCTAACATTGAATTCACAATGTCCGTATTAAGATAACAATACCAATGTATATTTTTACTTAACCCATATCATCTCTTTTTCCTTTAAACAAAATCTTAACTTTACATATCCATTTGTTTACCATTCAACATATATATATATCACTCACATATATATACATATGTACATTACATCCAATCATATACACATTGAGCCCAATAACCTTTATACGCTTTTCAAGTCTAGTTATCACAAATCTCAGTTTCTTAAACCAACGTTGCTCAATCCAATTCTCACTATCAATCTTATCACGTGACCTAGCTTTGCACAAGTTTATCAATGCAAGCGTAATCATTCTCAACATTAATAGACAAGTAATTATATAGGTTACAAACATGCAATACTGTACGTACCTTACATTTTCAAGTGAACAACTCAATCTTTGATCACTAACATATTACATCACATTATCACATTAAATTTACAATATTTGCATTAAAACAACAATGCAAACAACACCATTATATTTCCTTACATTAACCAATATTTTTATTTTATTTTAGTTTTCATATCATTTCTTTCTCTAGTTTTTTTTACTTTCAAGTAAAAACCTCATTCAGACATTATCATCCCTCTCATAATTCAAATTTATCCCACATCACATAATACCAGATCCGAGACCAACCTAGGTGTCAATGCATATACATGTATTACAAATTACATTTCAAAACTCTTCTTTGTAATTCATTTTAAGCGTTTCAAAACTTTTTCTTTTTAATTTCACTTAGGCCGAGAATCTCGAACCTAAGCTCTGATACCAAAATAATTGTAACACCATAATACCCTATATAAGTACTATACATATACTTAGTATACATACAGTAAGTATATAAAGTATAAGGATGTCACTTTTCGTTATCTTTTTTTAAAAAAAAACCTGTAACAAAGTTCAAACCATAATACGTTAATTTAAATAACACTTACAAAATCATTATCTTTATCAAAACTCCATTTATACATATAAATATTCTCTTACTAGAAATACATCATAATTAAAAGTTATACATGTATGCATTACCCTCTAGTTGGTCTCGACAAACTCTTACTCTTCTCGTGGCATAACGAAAGACTTCATATCCTCCACTAACTACCTGCGCGATTACACATCCGCGCTAAGCCCGAGAGCTTAGTAGTACAAAAATAACATATAAACATACATTATAAAAATACTAATATATATTAATATATCAATTTCATGTGCCATTAGTTTCTTATCATGTTCTCCTTTTAAATTGCACCTTTCATATATCTTAACTAATTTCATATATTAAATACATATCGTTTTCACCAACCACAATTTATCACTAATAATCACCATCAACATATTAATATCCACATTATATATTATGTCATTATCACCAATCATCAATCCAACATTAATACTCAAAATCAATATTTCAATATACATAACATTTCATGTCATTATTTTATTCACAATTCATCAATCATGAATCACATTTCCAACCAAATCCACCATAGATTTCATTACTTGTTTATTACAACATTTATATATATCATATTGACAACAACGACAGACTCGGGCCCAAACGACACTAATATGCCATTCAATTTTCAGAGTAATGCTTTGGTTCATTCATCATATTTATCATTATCATAGACCCAACTAGGCTTCAAGGATTAGGTTCAACCAAGCTTCAAGGGGAGCAAAGCATGCTAAGCTTCAACCCAACTTGGCTTCAAGAACCAACCCAACCTAGCTTAAAAGGTGGTAACATCTCAATTAGGCTTCAAGGATTCAATCCAACCTAACTTCAAGTGATTGTTACACTTATTAGGCATGCCACCAACAACAAACTCTGAAAATGGAATAACACATTAGTTACACAATTCATTTATTACTTTCATTCTCAATTCTCATCATCAATTAGGCAAACATGCCTTATGTCTTTCAATTGAATCATCATAGCCAATCACAATGGCATCACATCACATTTGAGTCATCATTATACATATACAACATCAATTACATTAGCTAAACAAACCAATCATTAGCTTTACATCTCTTTATGTCTCAATTCACATTATACACTTCATTATTCAAGCATACATAATCAATTTCATTGCACATGTATCTTAAATTCATCATCATATAAACAACATATCCCTTTATAACATTTCAATCATTTCTCAAAACACATTGACAACATTCATTATTAAGACATTTATTATAATAAATTGTATTGCACATACCTTTTGGGATGATCCTCATCTCTTCCACACTATACAAGTCATCATATTAGTCACATTGTTCATATAACATACTACCATTCACAAGATTCACAATGCAAAACATAACCTTGTTTATACATAATCATATGCATCATTGATACAATATTTCAAAGTACACATCACATTACCATTCACAATGCATATAGCCTAACATTGTTCATATGCTTCATCAATCCCATCATATGAGTGCTATAATCTCAACATCATATGAATGTATGTTCCACATATATTTATTTAGATCATTCTTTGTTTTCAAAGTGTTTAGAGTGTTTATGTTTAGGTTTAGGAACAACAAAACCTTTGAAGAATCAAACAAAGTGAGAAAAGTCAAGAACCATCACAGTAGCAAACACCTTCATGGGACACGACCAAGCTTGTGGCCGTGTCTCTCAAAACCAATTGGCAGTAGCAAACACATGCATAAGACACGGCCGTGTCCCTCCAAAATCAATCCAACACGGCTCAATTTTCCTTGACTTGGCCATGTCTCTCATGAATTGGCCATGTCTCTCCTTGCTTTTGGCCGTGTCACTCAAGAACAAAACCCTATTTGTGGCCAAAACACTTCTAATTGAATTTAAACACATAATACACAACATAAACTCATTCAAATGGATGTAATCAAAGTCATTAACACTTATTTATCTCAATATTCACATTAACACTAGATCAACCATACATTCAAACACTTACCACATCAAACCCTAAAAACCAACATCAATCTTCTTCTTTCATAACAACATCCATTTAACTTACCATTTTCAAACAAAACCAACACCAATTTAACCTTTTTAACTCACAATCAATTTCCATACTTTTTAAACATATCACAAACACTCTAAATCGTGATATTAACAAATCACAACACACATCAAACACATCTTCAAAATACCAAAGGAAATCAAGAGAGTACTTACCTTAGATGAAGAAATTTGACAAATCTCCAACTTCATCCTTTGATTCATCCTTCAATTTGATGTTAGAAATCAACACACCTCATTTGCTCTTCCTTTCCCTTTGGTAGCCGGCCACACCAACAAAGAAGAGAGAAAAAGAATACAAATTCAACTTCTCTTCTTCTTTAAATATCCACCAAGCAATTTAACAAGACAATTACCTAATTGCCCTCATCCATTCAACTTAACTTTTGTCACTTATATGCCCTTTATAGTAATTTCACTTAGCACAAGTTAAAATATCCTCTTACCTTGACTCCCCATTTGACCAACTTATATTTTATATGTATTACAATATACACAACATATACATTCTCTTAACACACTCATTTCCTTTACAAATACATATATACATTTAATTCAAATCAAAACAACAATTGTATCCAACTTCTAGGGCACCCATTGGGATATTACACTAACATTAAGCAAATTATGCTTCAATCCATCAACAAGCCATACATTTTCAATCAAATTTTTACCAAGTATGCCAATGGAACCACTACCAATGATTTTACCTTTAGCATTGTTTCCATAGGTAACACTTCCTCCAAGCTTGTAAGTAAGACTTGTCAAGAGCTTTGCATTCCCTGCCATATGCCTTGAGCATCCATTATCCATAAGCCATGTGCTTTCATTGATAGTAGATTTTAAACATACCTACAAGAATATTTACCTTCTTTTGGGTGCCCAAATTAACTTGGGTCCTTAGGGGTTAATAGTAGAAGGATCCTCTAACTTGAGATGAGCCATTCTAATATAGCAAAAAGTGCTTTTATGTCTAAATTTCATGCAATATGTGCATTGAAACAATGTTCTATATTTATGCACTTTCCTATTGACATTTAATGTGCTATGCATACAATTGCAAGTGTGTGATTGCTTTTGTGCATCTTTGTGCCTATGTGTATGTCTAGTGTATATGAATGCATGATTTGCTCTTAGAATTTTGGTTCTATTTCCTAGTGAGCCTTGAGTAGTCTTTTTGGGACTTTTAGGCTTGATGTGTCCATTTTTGACCTCTATAACTTCAACACTGGAAGTTTGGGTTGCAGAAGCTTTTACAAATATTGGTGTGCTAGATGTAGTGTTTGTTGAGCCATTGAATCATAATCCATGTTTCAAAGAGGGTGATCTTTGATTATCAATTAATGTGTCTAAAACTTCTTTTCCTTTATGAAATTTTGAAATTGACTCTTTTAGTTCTTTTATTTCATGCTTCAAAATTTCATTTTCTAAGACATGTGAATTTCTATTTAATTCATCCATAGATTTCAACAGTGTTCATTTGAGGTCTTTAATTCTAGTGTAGAATTTTTTAAGCAAACAAAGTCTTTTTCTAACTTAGAACATTTCTCCTTATAGAATTTCATCTTAGAAAAATACTTTTCTACTCTAAAGTTCATATGCTTAATCATGTCACTATCATCTAAAGTATCAATATCATTTTCATCATATGCAATTAAATTCAAGGATTGAGTGCCTACCTCATTGGATTCATCCTCAATAGCCATGAGACATAGATTTGCAATTCCTTCTTCCTCTTCTTCTTCTTCTTCACTTGAGGAAAAGTCATCCCATATAGCTTTGAGAGATTTCTTCTTTTCTTTGTCCCATTTCTTCTTGTTTTTCAACTTAAGCAATCAGATTTGATATGACCAGATTTGTCACATTCATAACTTTTCACTTCATTCTTTTAATATTTATCTTTAAAAAAGGATTTAGAGAGCATACCTTTGCTAGCTTGCAATCTTCTCTTTCTTTTCCAAATCATTCATCCTTTTTGAAAATAATTCCATTTCTTCATTATCATCACTATCTTCATTACTTAAGCTCTCAACTTCTTTAATTGCTTTAAGAGCTATTGGTTTCCTTTTTCTTTTTCACCTTGTTCTTCTTCTATTTCGGTGTGCAAATCAAAGGTGAATAGTTTTCCAACAAGTTTATCTATTCTCAAAGAGCTAAGATCATGTGCTTCTTCAATTGAAGAAACTTTGGATTCAAAGTTCTTCTTTACTCTAAGTGCTCTCAAGATTTTGCTATTGACTTCATCTTGATCATACACCTTGCCATATTTCTTCAATTCGTTTATGATGGCAAGTAAGCAATTCGTTATGTAGGTAACATTTTCATTGGGCTTCATCTTGAATAGCTCATACTCATATATGTGCATTTGCTTCTTGGTGAGCCTCACTTAGGTAGTACCCTCATGATAGTTCTCAAGAATTTTCCAAATGCAATGAGCACAAGTGAGATGTTGGACTCTCCCACCTTCTTCTCTTGAGATAGAATTCATCAAGATGGAGGTTGCCCTATGATTTTTGAATTGATCCCTTGTATTCGTACTTGACCATTATGGTTTGGGAAGAGGAACTTGGACACCATCAACTTCATGAGTTAGAGGCTTCCACTCATTTTCAATATAATCCCAAAGCTCAATTCCTTCACTATCTAGGAACAAGAACATTTTGTGTTTCCAATAGGAATAATCCATTCCATCAAAGTAGGGTCTAAGGATAGAGTTGAGATTTCATGAGAGTTTGAGGTTGATGAAGAAGTTGCCATTGTTGATCAAATTTCACAATTAAGTTTAAGAAATTTTTTAAAGCTCTGATACCAATTGTTGTCCCAAGATGGCAACCAAGAGGGGCAGTGAATTGGTTGGTTTGAAGAACGATGGTAAATTCAAAATTCAAAACTCAAAATTCAATGAACAAGAAGTGTAGAAGATATAGAAGAAAGTTAAGTAGAGGATGGAGCAATGAACACAAAGATTTATAGTGGTTCAGATTTACCTTGATCCTACATCTACTTCCTTAGCAACTTGTTAAGGTTCCACTAGCTTTGAGATTTTACAAGCTTAACTCTAAGTTGGTGTTTTCACAAGCTCACACCAAACTTTACAATGGTTTGAGATCACACACCTCATAACCCTTATAAGAGTTTTTCCCATGCTTACTCTCACAACCTTAGTGTTTCCAAGCTCACACTAAAACTTAATATGATGTTTAATGCTCACACCAAACACTCAATCAATACAAAGTATAATTTTGATGCAATGAAAGTAACTATGTTTAAATAGGCTATTACATTCACAACAACATATAAAAATGAAGTTACATATGGTATTTATAGCCTTCAAGTCATAAACTAGCCATTTGAGGAGTGGTCCAACATGTTTGATCCTTGTCTTTCTCTAATTCTTTGGCCAGAGCAATTTCATGGTAGGATGAGTTGCGGTCCGGTAGGTATTCAATGATCCCTATCATGAAACCCTATGGTCCGGTCGAAATATATGAACTTTTGCTTAATGCTTTTCCAACGATTGGTCCATGTGGCTTCCACTAATTGAGTGGAGGTCCAATGGCCTATGACTTGAAAATTTTTTAAACATCCCTGTCTGACTATATCATGGTCTGATCAGAATAATGGTGGTCCAGCCAAAAACTGAGCGTGCTTATGGTCATGAACTCTACTGGATGATTTTAGGAAAAACTACCTTGATAGTCCAATCGGTATATCATATGGTCCAGTCAGACTTCTCGTGGTACGGTGAGATTTTGAGCGTACTTTCAACCTTGAATCTCTCTGTGTGTTTTGTAACTTTTTCATCCAATAGTCCGATCGTACTATCTGGTGGTCCGGTCAGAATGTTCAAGATACGTTGAGATTTTGAGTGTACTTTCGACCATGAAACCTACCGAGTAAATTTTCTCAACTTGGCATTAGAGATTCGGTTAGAAATTGGTGTGGTCTGATAAGACTTTAGAGATTTTCTATAAAAAAATAAGTTTCTGCATAATGTAACTTGATACAAACATTAGATTAATTCAATTCGATTGCCTAAGATCAAAAATAGATTAATTGGACCAACACTGCCTTTTCTCTCTTCTCCCTCTCATCTTTTTGTAAAGGAAAAGGTCCTTCCTCATTGGTTTTGGACTTCCTAGCTTCATTAGCTTGTTCGGGTGCTATCAAAACCAAGTTAAGGAGCAATAGTTCAAGTCCAAGTCTCCTTTCAATCCCAAGTCAAAGCCCAAGCCTCCTTTCAAGCCTAATTTATGGCGCAATCCTTCCACTAAGCATAAGTCAGAGCCCAAGCCTTCCATCAAGCCCAAATCAAGGTCCAAGGCTCGTTTCAAGTCCAAGTTAAGGGCTAAGCCTTCCACCAAGCCCAAGTTAAGGCTCAAGGCTTCCATCAAGTCCAAAGTTAAGCAAAGCAAGAGAAAAT
This sequence comes from Garcia nutans, assembly GCA_947685225.1. Classification (NCBI taxonomy): domain Eukaryota; kingdom Viridiplantae; phylum Streptophyta; class Magnoliopsida; order Malpighiales; family Euphorbiaceae; genus Garcia; species Garcia nutans. The sequence goes on along the minus strand of CANTUV010000011.1, from coordinate 14,570,651 downwards.
CTCTAAAGATAACTCTTAAACTCATTCTTTTCTATTTGGTAAAACAACAAACCTGAATTAAACTAAATCTTTTGAAATCAAAGGCACGAACTACTAAGGGTTCTGATTCCTATTCAAAGGGATATGTAGGCACATCTTGAAATTTTGCTTTAAGTGGGGGGCCCACCTAAAAACTACAAATTTAGTTTTCCTTCTTTCTCTTATTATTTTTTCCATTTTATTATTTATTTTTATTTTGTATTTTTTTAATCTTTTGGGGATTTGTGCTTAACCAAATATCCATAGGGGCTAGAGTTAAAACTTCCCTTTAAATGCTAATTTTGGGGTTGTAAATTTATTTTTAGTTTATGAATGTCATACTTAACTGCTCATGCATATAGTATTCATCATTCATCTTAATTGTCATTACATGAAAATCAAATTTTCCAAAAGTCAAATTTTCTTTAAATGGGTATTTTACTTTAAAATTAACTTGAAAACCTAGCCCGAGATCCATCATGATTGATTTTTAATTAGTGCCTTTTTGGGTAAAAATTAAATACTTTTCATGGAGTTAAATGAAATGGATTTTATCCTTAAATTTTCCTAAACCAAATAAATTGAGGTTGCTACTCTCCAATAAAGCTTTCAAAATAAAGCCATATTCCCTTTTCAAAATGAAGGAGAGTAATCCTTTGTTAAAATAAAAAGGCTAGTTTTGAACCTGCGCTTACTAAACTAACTTGAGACCATACACGGAGGTGTTGTGGCTTCACTTTAGTGGGTCAGACTGGTGCTTAGGCGAGACCTCATGCTTACCAAACATGTATTGGTAGTTATTCCCAACTCTCTTAATACATAAAGGTTTCTCTAAATAGGCAATAGTGATGGAGTCGATTGAGGGATCAAAAGGGTTTTTTAGAGTTGCTAGGTTTTGCTTGTTAAGCATACCAAAGAGTTTAGTAATTTGGGTAACTTGGGTGGACAAGAAAAAAGTGTTGGTTTTGTAGTTAGCATGGTAAAAGAAGGTGTCTATTAAAAATTTGTTGGTTTGGTCTTTTACATCGTGGATCAGAGAATAGAGAAAGAAAAGATCACCTTGTGCAACTTTTTCTTTCTGATCCACTCTTTGGTGAATGGTTTAAGTAATGGTTCAGTGAAGGAGCCAAAAAGTGAGGGTTTTAAAATGCTTGGCTTTGGATTCTTTGGTGTCATAGGTGTCTTTAATTGAGACTTTTTTTTTTCCAAAAGGAGGTGTAATTTTAAAGAGGGAAATCTTTATCATTATAAGAGGTAGGTCCTTTGGTATTGAAACCTAAAATTTTGGAAAATCATTGAGACTTATAGAGAAATTTTTGTCAAAAAGTTTGAAGTAAACTCTATAATAGCCTACTGCTGCATTGTAGCTTTTCTCAACTCTAGAACTCATAAAACATTTCTTAGTGAGACTAAGTTAGCTTAGTTTATTTGGAAATGCAAAGGATATCCAATCTAAGTGTCGATATAGCCTACAGTTTCTTCTTTTATGCCTAAAGTGATAAGTATACCTTCATCAGGAATTTTGGTAGGAGGAATTTTTTTCTTCTTGAGCATGGTGTATCTAACATCTTCCTCGGATGTGGCATGATGAAGTTTATGAACTTTCTCTTCCCTCCTATTTGGTGGTGGAGATGGAGGATATTGCTTCACATCCCTAATGACTACTCCCATACTTCTTTTCCCTTTTTTCCTTAAGAATAAACTTCTTCTTAGGTGCTTGTTTAAGAGTCATAGTTACAAGATTGGCCGCACAATAGATCAAACAAGAGAAAGATAGAGAGGAAGACTTGAAGGAGTTCTTAGAAGAGAGAAATTTAGTGTTTGGAGAGTTTTGGAGAATTTTAGAGTTCTAAGATGATTTAAAGAAAATTAAAGCTATAAAAAAATTAATATACATTGGTTTATATAGTAAAAATTGAAAAACTAGCCTTTTTTTTTTTACCATTTTGAGGGTATTTTTGATAAAAACTAGAAGTTTCAATGGTTAAAAAATTTTTCAGGCATAAAAGTTGCTCATGGCTACATTGGAAGGGATACAATGGTGAGAGACATCAATTTTTTACTCTTACAACCACCATTGTAATAACCAAAATTTTAAATTATTTTAAAAATGACATTTTAATAATATAAATAGTCAAATTTATATTATTTAGTAATCTACTATTAAAATTTAAAAAAATAATAAAAAATAAAATAATATTATTATTTATAAAAGAAAAGAATATATATTCATATATATATTTGTATATGTATTTTGAAAGAAGAAAAGAAAGGGGGGATATCAATTGAAGAGAGAGGGGATTTAATAAGGAGAGAGAAAATCAAAGGGGAAGAGAGAGAGAGAGAGAGAGAGAGATAGTGTCGATTAGTTTTTCTCTGATCTACCACCTTTCGGTGATCATTTTTAAAACCTTTGGTACCATCAGCAAGCCCATCGTCCGATGGGTCCAATACCACCAAGATCGCCGTCTTCTGATGCCGGAGCAGCATGCACTCACAGAACGAAGTTGACACCTCCCGAGAGCTTCCGATGAAGATTCTGGCTGTTTGCGACATCCTTTCTTGACAAGGAGTTTTTCCATCATCAGTCCATACTTCGAGGAGAGTTATCAGCTTTCTTTTACTGTTGCAGGTTGATCATAGGAGTACTGCTTATTCAGGTCATCCTGCCTTTTTAATCCCTCGACAGGAATTATTCAATTATTTATTTTATTATTTAACTGTTTCACCTTGTTGTATTTTAGAACTCCCCATGGTACTTCTTTCATTATCTATCTTTCTATTTAAGTCCGCTGTTTTGCCAAATATATTTATTAACCAATGTTTGATGAAGGGATATAATATTAATTGTATAATATTTGTAGGGTTGTGGGCTTGATTTGAGATAGTGATTGTTGTTACTATCTAGATTTCTCAAGAAATGGGCTGTCAGGCTGACTACGGGTTCTAGAAGCCATGTGCTTTCCTGTTCCCTAGTGCTGGTCACGTGCCCTTGAGTTTGGGTCATGACAAAGTTGGAATCAGAGTAAAGGTTTTGTGGCCTGTAGTATGACTATGATTGGAAGAGTTATAGTTGGTCTATATTCATATATCATACGGAGTATAGGTTTCTTTTTCATTTTGATTGAGTCTCGATTGCCTCAAATTCAACATTATTCATGGGTTGTGATTCAGTGGTTATCATATACATGTGAATGTTATACATGTTTATTGAATACAAGGTATGAGTTTTATCGCTTTTGTGACCTTAAAGTGTAGTTATGTTAGAGATCGTGTATTGTAACATTGTGTGTTCCCCCCTTAAAATGCCTAAAGTAGAAAACTTTGAGTTGTTTCTTTGAACGAGCCTAGTATTTCGAGAGATAAGATGCTTGACTCAAGATAGTTATTAAATTTTGTTTGAATGATGTTTGAGTGAAAAAATAATAGTAATAAAAAAATAGAATTTAAGATTTGATGGAATCACATGTGAAGTATAACATATGAGGTAATTGGATTATAAATGATGAATTCAATTGTAGCATATTTGAGTTTATTTGTGGAGCCTAGATGGTTCAAGGTAATGAAAGATTCAGAATATTTAAGTTGGGCCAAGAGAGTGAAATTTGTAATTAAAATCTTATGGGGATCTTACCATACTTCTAGTGCTAGCTAATATCTAGGCATGTTTAGATTAATAAGTAACAATAATTGTGATTTGTATAAATAGTAGGTGTAGATATGCGAATTAAGGATAGTATTAGGACTTGGCATTGGATAAAAGGACAAATAATATTTTATGAATTATAAAAAATAGAGTAAACATAAATTTTGATGATGAATAGTACATGATGATTTTGAAAATGAAATATTGGTGATATGGGAGTATAATTATATTAATTGATATAAAATATTTTGAGTATATCAGATTTGCTAAGGTAGTGAGATAAAGAATGAAGGTTGTTTAGTGAAATTAAAATGAGACAAAATTATTGGAACTTCTAGAATAATTTAGGCTTGTGAATTTAAAGTGATTAAATTAAGTGTAATTGAATTGGTATATTTAAAATGTAGAAAATTTACAAATGGTTAGTATAACGCATGATTTGAAATGAATTCATAAGTATAAATGATTGAGGTAAGTGGATGAAGATTTTGAATATGTACAGAGGTAGACATCAAGATTGGTGTTTTTTAAGGTATAAGATTAGAGTGTACAAATTATTATGGATAAAATGTGCTTGGAAGTGATTAAGAGTGTATGCATGATGGCAGATGATTTAGGAACAATTATGATGATTAACCATTAAACTTGAGGGTTAAGTCTAAATTGGCTATATGAGCATTTTGAGATCAACTGTGGTAATAGTTGAGCAAGATTTTGAGGTGATAAATTAGTTGGCTTAAGAATGTTAAATGAAATTCTTAGGATAATAAATTAGAGTGTGCAAGGAAGCGTGAAGAGTCTTATTTTCTACTTGAGCTCTTACGTTAGTTTGAAAATTTGAAGACAAATTTTTATAAAGGAGGAAAGATTGTAATAACCCAATTTTTAAATTATTTTAAAATAGCGTTTTAATAATATAAATAGTTAAATTTATATTATTTAGTAATCTACTATTAAATTTTAAAAAATAAAAAAATAAAAAAATAATATTATTATTTAAAAAAAGAAAAGAATATATATATATGTATATGTATTTTGAAAAAGAAAAGAAAAAAGGGATATTAATTGAATGGAGAGGGGATTTAACAAGGAGAGAGAAAGTCAAAGAGGGAGAGAGAGGGGGAAAGAGAGCGCCAGTCAATTTTTCTTTGATCTACCATCGTCTGATGATCATTTTTTGACACCACTAGTACCATCAGTAAGCCCATTGTCCGATGAGTATAATGCCATTAAGATCTCTGCCTTCCGACGCTAGAGCAACCCGTACTCGCCGGATGAAGTTGACGCCTCTTGAGAGCATTTGATAAAGATTTTGGCCATTTTTGACATGCTTTCCCAGTAAGGTGTTTTTCCATCATCAGTCTATACTTCGAGGAGAGTTATCAGGTTTTTTCTACTATTGCAGGTTAAGCATAAAAGTATTGCTTATTCAGGTCATCCTGCCTTTTTAATCCCTCGACAATAATTATTTAATTATTTATTTAATTATTTAACTATTTTATCTTGTTGTATTTTAGATCTCCTCATGGTACTTCTTTCATTATCTATTTTTTTTATTTAAGTTTGTTGTTTTGTCAAATATATTTATTGACCAATGTTTGATGAAGGGATATTATATTAATTATATAATATTAGTAGGATTGTGGGCCCGGTTTAAGATAGCGATTGCTGTTACTATTTAGATTTCTCAAGAAATGAGCTGTCAGGTTCACTACGAGTTTCAAAAGCCATATGCTTTCTATTCCCTTGTGCCGATCACATGCCCTTGAGTTTGGATCATGACAGCCATACCTATGTTGTGCTCACTCGAGCCACCGCTATTAGTTAACTGTTGAGATGTTTCAGATTCTCGCGACTAGTTTAGCCATAGCACGACTGCATAAGGCAAGACCTATTCAAAGTGATCATGTCACTATCCTCATGACTACGTGGTAACTAGTTATGACCTCAAGATAAGAGAAACACAAAATATAAAGAAGAAAAAGATTAAAAACTGATTTTTGTTTGTGGACAAAGAATTGTATGATGAAAATAGATGTCGTTCGAGAATTTGTACATGTAAAAATGAGTTTTTTACACGTGTGACAAATTCACTCAACCAAACACAAAAAAAAATAAGTAATCAAATATAAACATCAAAATTAAACAAGTATATACAATCATCACAAAATTATCATAAAACATTCAAAATGCATATTTGATGCAAAAGTCACACAAATGTAAAACATTTCAAATTAGGGTGCTTCCATCTAGCATCCCAAGGTTTCATTTGATAAAATTCAATCTTTCTTCATTAAGTGGTTTAGTAAAAATATCTACATGTTGGTTTTGAGTATCTATGGTTTTGAACATTATCTCATAAAAAGTGATGTCTTATGTCAATATGCATTGACCTAGAATATTGGATGGAATTTTTTGATAGATTTATGACACTTGTGTTGTCATATTTAATGGGAATGTAATCAAGCAGTTGATCATAATCTAGCAATTATTGTTTCATCTAAAGGATTTGTGTGCAATAAAAGCAAGCCGCTACATATTCGGTGTAACACCTTGCCTAAATATGATTCTAAATAATAATACTACAAATATTTAATTTAAATAAATTGGATTATGAAGTTAAAAATGGTCAAATTTTACAAATTGATTGTTATAATGATAATTAAAGTAAGAATTAAAATTATATTTGGAGAATTAAATATTAACCTGACCTAATAATTAAGTCTTAAAACAAAGACTATATAAAATTAGAAGTACAAAAAATCAGCATATATACACTTGTCATAAACAAAATTCATAAATCATCATGGGTTAGGCTCAATTTTAAGAATAATTTAATGAACATAATGTGTTAAAGTATAATAACTAAAGAAGAACACGTTGAATCCCACTTGTCTAAGCACTAAATTAATAGATTACAAATGTCAAGCTAGTACTTCTGTAGATTCTTAATTTTTTACCAAGTCTGGTCCGATATTTTTTATATAGTCCAAAATAATTTTTGTGGTATTTTAATTAAATAATATTTATTTTAGTATTTATTATTTATAATTTTTTTATAATAATAAAAAATAAATAAAAAATAAAAAATAAAAAATAAAAAGTCGCCGAAAGTGGAATTGGCCAAGGCCAATTCGCCCACAGGAATTTCCTGCAGGTGAAATGGCCTTGGGCCTGCGGCAAATTGGCCCCAAGCCTAGTGCCACTCGCAAATCCTCGTAGTTTCTAGCCCGCAGCAAGTTTTTCGCCAGCGAAATTTTCCAACGCAGTTTTTTCCGAAATCAAATTCTATTTGGTTTTGGTTTCTTTTCCTAATTGGTTTTAATTTCCTTAAACAATTAGAATTAGGTTTATGATTTTTCCTATAAATAACACTTTAAAACTCAGAATTAAGGGACTTTGATTGGGGGAATCGAAAATTTATTTTACTGAGCTAAACTTTGGGACTTTGATCGATAAAAAATTGAACTTCTGATTGAGGAAAAAAAACAGAAAACCTTAGCAAGAGTCATTAGCAACAAGAAACTAATCAATAATTTATCAAAGGTAGCAACACTGCCTTTGTCCTTTTTCATCCAGAAGCAAATTGTGGAGGAACCAACGAATGGAGGTTTGATTATAAATCTTTGGTTTGATGTTATTTACAATGTTTCCATAATTTATTTTTCTAAGAAATCTAAATTATTAAACTTAGTAATGTATCACACATTCTTCCAGTAGCCTTAGTCAATGATCTAAACCTTATGAACCCTAGAACTACTCTTCTGTTTCCAAAAACCTTAAGAACCCTAAAAGTGTTTCTTCTGTTTCCAAAAATCTTAAGAACCCTAAACTACTCTTCTGTTTCCAAAAACTTCACAAACCCTAAATAACTCTTCTGTTTCTAAAAACCTTAAAAACCTTAAAGGGTTTCTTCTGTTTCCAAACTATTTTCATCTACACCATAACTTTTTGTCCAAAATCTCCAAATATTTTCTTAAATCTCCAAACCCTAGTTCTCTTTATGTTTTCTAAAAATCATAATTATTTTATAAAACTCTAAACTATTTTCTTAAATCCTAAAACCAAATATGTTTTCTAAAATACCAAAAACCCTAACTTTTTTGAAAAACCAAAATAGTAAACCCTAAGTTTTCCTAAACCCTAATTCAGTGAACTTAAAACCCAAACTAGTTAATCTAAACCCTAAAGCCATAATCTAATAAAACTAAAATCACAATCCAATAACCATGAATTATAAACCCTAATGTCTTAAGATTCCAAAACCCTAATTTCATAATGTTACTCCTAAACCCTAATTTGATTAACAAAAAAACCTTACTACTTTCTTAAATTCATAAAACTCTAATCCATTCTAATTTTCCTAAACCTTTAGTGTAGCCTAAATAAATTACAATAATAATACTAAAATCCCAAAACTCTAAATGTTAATTAAAGAACTTTAAATAGAAACAGTAAATCCTAATTTGTATCTTTACTTGCTTTATTTAATTTTAGATTTGATTATGTAGTTTATTATATTCTTTGATGGTTGATTTATTTAATTTCAATGCTTGATTTATTTAATTTATCATGGATGGATGTTTTCTTTATTATTACTATTTGATTGTTTTAGTATTAAAATTGTAAGAGGCATGTTTCCACTTTGTGGGTACCTCATTAGTTAAATATCATGTAATTTAAATTACTTTTATATTTTGGACCAATGTAAAGGACATGTTTCTACCTTTCGGTGGGTGTCCTATTTAGTTTAGACATGGATGATGTAAGGACATGTTTCCATCTTCGGATGGGTGTCCATTTATTTGCTTTGTTTGGACATTGCTTTGATTTTAATATAATGATGTTTTATTTTAATTGTTGCATGTAGTATGGATAATATTATTATATTTAAGAATTTTATAATATTAAGACCTACAAAGGAGGTCGGTTCCAATGAACAAGGGATTGTGGGGGCGCTGGGCCATTTCTCACCTTCCCCACACGTACCTAACTTTCCGAACCCATTAGGGGGTTGGAGATTCCTTAGGAATCGAGTCATCCACCCCTTTCTTTTTCCCGGCTCGTCCGGGTGGTGACTCCATTTTTTCGGGCTTAGGCCCATGTTCTCTAAGGCCCCGAGCCTAAACAGTGCCGAAGTCGCAAGAACCATTCCACCGGGAGTGGGAGCCAAAATCCTCGCTCACAGTGGTGACTCCACTGGGGATAAGAGAAGTTGATTCCGTTGGTCTTTGTATTATTCTATTCTTTCTTATAATGATATTATCCATTGCGTCATATTAGATTGCATTGTGTGCGTAAGTTAGGACGCCCGTGTTACCCGTGTTGTGTTATGTAAGGGATACCATACTTTCACTCAAGGTATGGAGATCGAGCATGGCATAACCACTCATAGCCTCATACCTTTTGGTATATACTTACTATGGGAACCTAAGCCTTTTAACCCAAAGACTAAAGCTCATGCAATTGGCCTAATTACTTTCCTTAGGTTTTACCCCAAATGCTTGTTGTTTGACTATGGTTAATTTATCTTGGCTTAAATCATGGCTTATTTGGTTTGTTCTTTTTCTAATATGACCTAAATACATTGTGAGCTTAAAATAAATTTTTCCTTAAAATTCAAAAGACTAAAGCTATTTTCAAAACTTTTCAAGATGGTCTTTGGGCATAAAACTTTTCTAAAAAACAAATCAAAAATACTTTTCTCATGATCCAAATACTAAGCCCAAAATCCATTTTTTCTAAAAATCTTTTCACAATGGGCTTAGAAACCATATTATTTTCATCCAACCTTTTCTTACAAAGAGTTTACAAATATTTAGGTTAATTACAAAATAGCAAAAATCAATTGTGAGTTTATACTAAGAAATAATTAATCATGGGCTTGTTTTTGGCATGAATCATTAGTTACTTTTGAGAAATCTATTTATAATAAACCTCTTAATTTAGTTTTAATCTAATATAGTTACTTTAGTTGGTTGAATGGATTAAAACCTAATTAATGGAAATTATCATGAATTGATTTTCATTTTCGAAAATATAACTATTGGTTGAAACGTCCGAGGGAAATATTCGAAAACAAGGTACCCCATGTTGGTATTTTGTTAACCATTTACCTAGGTAAAGAGACTCGCCATTCGTGTGTGGATGTTATAAGGTTGGAAGGAACGTCCTATTTGTCCTTGTTTGTTAATTTTTTGTGCATACATGCATACATACATTTGCATCTCATGTCATTAATCCTCTCTGGCTCACAGCCCTGGATTATGATAGTTCAAAAGCATAAGACAATCCGACCTACGCCGGAGATGAAGAATCTACCAACGACTCAATCTCTTTTTCACCAAAAGCAATGGAGCCCGGACAAATTCAAAGAACGGTGGATGATGCCCTCAATGCCAAGATGGAGCAAATAAAAGAGGCCCTAGCTGAGACCATGAAGAACCAATTGGCTGCGATTTTAGGAAATCATGCCGAAGCATCTACTAGCACTAAGAAGCCAAAGGACAAAGGGAAGACTAAAGTTGGTGAAGTGGTTTTTGATGATGATAAGGTGATCATTGATGATGATGATGATGATTGGGCCCATTACTTCCAAGATCCTCAAGACAAGAAGAAAGAACCAAAGATTCTTGAAAGATCAGCTATAGAGAAAATTGAAACTTCTGATGTTGAAAAGATGATTGCTGATTTAGAAAAGAAATTTGAGAAGAAGCTGAAAACCGAAGAAATTTTTGAAGTTGACAAATTATTTGAGCTAGATGAAGAAGTTCCATACAAGTTCAAGATGCCATCTTTTGCAAAGTTTGATGGAACTGAAAATCCTCACCTCCATGTGAAGCAGTATATCACTGCTATGCAGTCTGCCTGAGCTATTAAAGCTTAAACTCTAAGGCACTTTATGCTCTCATTGGATCCTGTTATCCAAAATTGGTTCAATACCTTAGATGATGGAACACAAAAGAGTTGGGATTTTCTATACAAGGCCTTCATCCAACAATAAGGATACAATGTTGAAATGAAAGTTACCTTAATGGAAGTGGAGTCCATTAGACAAAGGCCAAATGAGAATTTTGTGGACTATGTGAAAAGATGGAGAAACAAGGCTGCTTTGCTTATGAAGAGGCCCGATGAATCTGATCAAATAAGGATTATTGTGAGAGGGGTGTTACCTAGTCTTCATGAAAGGATGTCTCATACACTCATCCGTGATTTCAAAGATCTCCTCCAAGCTGGTCTGCAAATTGAAGAATGGGAAAGAGAGAAGAACTGTTTTTCAACAAGAAGGAATGAGAAAGGAAACTATAAATCTGGTAGACAAAGCATGCAAAAGGTAGTCAGTATTAATGCTACTAGCCAAGGAATAAGAAGGCAGTTTTCAGAATTGGGCAAACCGATGTCTTGGGTTCTTAATAAGCTTCAAAGGAAGGGATTGTTACAACCCTTAAATCCTCATCCTTTGCCTAATCCTCTCCCACCTAATTTCGACACTAAAGCATTTTGTCAGTTTCATCAAATGCAAGGGCATGACATGGATAGATGTGTGAGGTTGAGGCATGAAATCCAAAATTTGATTGATAGTGGAAAGCTGCCCGAGCCCAACAAGCCAAACACCAAAGACAATCCATTACCAAAGTTCAATAGAGTACCACCACCGGCAACCTTCATGATTGGAGGAGGTTTGCATGAAGATTTTGTCATGTCTTCTTTTTAAGATATGGGTGGAGAAGCAACCAAAGAAGAAGAGATATTTGGCGAAATTAAACAAGCTATGGTGGGTAAAGAAGTAGCAATTTGTGTTGTCAACGGGTTTTGGGATTCAAGCGATAGTGATGACGATCTTATATCCAAGAAGGAGGAATGGACCTGGTCCGAGACCGAAGAAGATGAGTAATGAACACTAAATTCGATAAGCCTTATGCAAGGCCACCACCCAAGGAGGTAGAAGTTAATAAAAGAAAGCTGAAGTAGGGAATAAAGAAGAGGAAGATGATACCGTTCTCAAACAATTGAAAAGAACCCAAGCAAGTGTTAGCATTTGGGACTTATTGGTTACTTCTAAAAAGCACCTAGAAACTATGGCCAAAGCCTTAGCTAGAATGCTAATTCCACCTCCATAACACCGGAGGAGCTGATAAACATCATAAAAGTTGAGGGAGTAATGAAATGTGAAGATATTCAAGAGAAGAGCGAAGTTAATTGGGAGCAGTTTCTTTCTCAGATGCGGATTTACTGGAAGAGGGGAGAGATCACATCCGCCCTCTCTTTATCAAAATAGAAATTAAAGGGAAAAGGACTCCATGTGTAATGGTTGATGATGGGTCTTTCATAAGTGTTTGTCCACTTAAAATATTGCCAAAACTAGCCATGTCAACAAGAGATCTAAACCCGACCGAGGTAACCATTCGAGCTTATGACAACACTAAGAGACATGCCGAAGGAACTTTCAAAGCTGCTGTCAAGGTTGGTCCAATTGAATCTATTGTTGAATTTGTTGTTTTGGACATACCTGTTACCTTTGCCTTACTCTTGGGATGACCATGGTTTCATCCTCTTGGTGGAGTTCCTTCCACCCTTCGTCAAAAGATCAAGTTCCCTAACGGAGATGAGATAGTGGTCATCGAGGCTGAAGATAATGAGGTTGTTAATGCTTTAATGATTGAGAGGCCTCTCAATGGTTTCCAAGTAGTTGTAATTTTTTATGATGAAGTAGTGGACTCCAAAGTCTTGAATATGATGAAGAGCATGAACTACCTTCCCGGAGCTGGTCTTGGAAAGGGCAAGGCTGGTTTGACAAAACTTCTAGATTTTAAGACTCAAACTTCTAAGAAGGGATTGGGATATGATGAAGCCAACAATGTCCAGCTGAAGAAGAATGAGAAGATGAGCTTCCTGCCACTTGAAGAGATCTTTGTCAAAGCTCCAAACATGGGACCACTCCAAGGAAAGCTCGAGCCAATCTTGTTCATTAGAAAGTTGATCCCAGGTTTTAAAATTTTTGCAGATGTTGCTGAGCTAGTGGAGCAAGTGAAGAAAGAGCTCACTGTGCCAGCCAACAAAGAACCCAATCCGGAAGAGAAGAAGGAATATGTCCTAAAAGCCGAGAAGACTACGGAGGAGATTGCTGCCCTGGTTGAAGAGAAGTTTAAAGACATTCTGCCTTATGATTTTGAGAACAATGATTTTGATTTTGATTTTAATTTGTCTGCTTTGTATGAGGATGATGATTTTTTTCTTTTCCAAAATGAATGCAATAAAGTCAGATTTTGCTTACTTGTGTGATGTTTCTCTTGATGGTTGCATACATTCAAATAGCAATTACATGAGCATCTTTAATATTAATCCTGTTGACACAAAATCATTACATTTGGGAACAATAAAAAATCCTAAAAACATTAGCATAGCATCCGACCTTACTCTTGATGAGAGAGAGATTTTGAAAAAATATTCAAAAAAAATGAAGAAGTATTTGCTTGGTCTTATGAGGATATGCCTGGAATAGATCGAGACATAGCCGAACATCTTATTCCTACTTACACTCACATGAAACCTGTCAAACAAAAGCTTAGGCAATTAAGACCTGAGTGGGCTGAATTGGTTAAAGAAGAGGTCACTAAACAAATACAAGTGAAGTTCCTTGAAGTGATAGAACATCCAGATTGGATAACCAACATAGTACCCGTACCAAAGAAAGATGGAAGAATAAGGGTTTGTGTGGACTATAGAGATTTAAACAAGGCTTCCCCTAAAGATGATTTTCCTTTATCTCATATAGATGTTCTCATAGATAGTGCAGCCTCTAGCATGCTACACTCATTTGTAGATGGATTTTCTGGATATAACCAAGTTTTAATGGCCCAAGAGGATAAAGCCAAAACTTCTTTCATTACTACATGGGGTATATTTTGTTATAGGGTGATGCCATTCGGCTTGAAGAATGCTGGAGCAACCTACCAACGGATGGCCACCAAACTATTTCATGACATGATGCATAAAGAAGTTGAAGTATATGTTGATGATATGATGGTGAAATCGGATACAAGGGAACAACACTTCCAAAACTTAGAATTGTTCTTTGATAGAGCATTAAAATATAAGCTAATATTAAACCCGAAGAAGTGTGTGTTCGGGGTTACCTCAGGCAAATTGTTAGGACATGTGATTGGTCTGAATGACATTGAGATTGATCCTAACAAAGTTAAAGCACTCAGGGAGATGCCAGCCCCAAAGTCAGAGAGAGAAGTTCAGGGATTCATAAGAAAACTACAATACATTAGCAGATTCATAGCAAAGATCACAACAATTTGTGAGCCCATCTTCAAATTGCTTAAAAAGAATCAGCCGGTCTTGTGGGATGAAGAGTTTCAAAAGGCCTTTGAATGAGTAAAAGAATATTTGCTAAATCCACCTATTTTGAAACCACCTAAACCCGGTAAACCATTGTTACTATACTTAGTAGTAGAAGAAGAATCAATATGAGCCATGCTAGCCGAAGCAGATGAGTCAGGGATTGAGCATGCAATTTACTATTTGAGTAGAAAGCTCATACCTTATGAAATTAAGTATAGTATCATTGAAAAGACATGTATAGCCGTAGTTTGGTCTTCTAAGAAGTTGTGGTATTACTTTCAATCTTATAGTGTGCAAGTAATTTCCATGTTGGATCCAATGAAGTACTTAAGGGAGACACCCTCTTTAATTGGGAAGTATGGTCGATGGTTGATAATATTAGAAGAATTTGATATTGAGTATGTAACAAGAAAAACAATCAAAGTTAGAGCAGTGGCAGAATTCCTGGCCCAACAACCATTACTAGATATCGAAGAGGTAGTCCTAGAATTTTTGGATGAACATTTAAAGGCAATTGAAATACAAGGGTGGAAAATGTATTTTTGATGGAGCAGTAAATAGGAAAGGAGCAGGTTTGGGAGTCATACTAGAATCGCCTGAAGGGAAACTTATCCCTTTAGCTGAAAAGTTGAAATTCAGGGCAACTAATAATATGGTAGAGTACAAAGCATGCATCTTTGGTTTGAAAACCTAATGATTATGAAGGTGGATAAGGTGGAAGTTTTTGGCGATTCATTGCTAGTAGTATCCCAAGTAAATAGAGTGTGGGAGTTGAAAGAAGAAAAATTAAAATCATACCACCATTACTTGACCATGATGAAGAAGAACTTTAAGGAGTGTAGGTTTATACACCTATCAAGAGAAGAAAATCAGATGGCTGATGCCCTAGCCACATTGGCTTCGGTATGGGAAAATCCTGTCAACTTATTCCTCAAGCCTCTGATTTTGACCAATTCATCAACTCCTTGCTATGAATATGAGACAATCATGGAAATTGATACAGACCATGATGCTTGGTATGATACTATAAGATGATTTTTAGAGGAAAGGGAATACCCGTCGGGGGCAACAAAGAAAGAAAGAAGAGCCATAAGGCAGTGGTATTTGCAATACATCATGGAGAGTTATATCGAAGATGGCCCGATGGGGTGCATTTGAGATGCTTGAGGAAGCCTGAAGTGGAGCATATCATGTAAGAAATACATGCGGGAAGTTGTGGTCCTCACATGAGTGGTTTGGCCCAAGTAAAGAAGATAATTCGACAAGGTTACTACTGGTTGACTATGAAGAGAGATTGTATAGAGTTTAGTAAAAAAGTGCTAACAATGTCAGATGTATGGTAACTTGAATCACATGCCTCCTGAAGAATTGCATTCTACGTCTTCACCCTAGCCCTTTGCCACTTGGGGTATTGACATTATAGGAGAGATACATCCGACAGCCTCAAATGGTCATTGTTTCATTATAGTAGAGGTAGATTATTTTTCAAAATGGGTCGAAACCGAATCCTTCAACAAACTAGGGGCAAGTAAAATGGCTAGATTTATCGAAAAGAGCCTCATCTATAGGTATGGGGTTTCGCACAGTGTGATATCAGACAATGGGGTACAGTTTCAAGGAGCAGTTAAGGATTTATTCTCGAAGTACCAAATCCATCATCACATATCATCTCGTTATAGACCAAAGGCTAATGGTGTGGTAGAAGCAACAAATAAGATAATTAAGGAAATTCTGTCAAAGATGACCAAGACATATAAGGATTGGTCAGAGATGCTTCCTTTTGCTTTGTGGGGATATAGAACAAGTGTTTGAACACCAACTGGAATGACACCGTTCTCCTTGGTTTACGGGATGGAAGTAGTATTGCCAATTGAAATTGAGATCAAGTCATTAAGAGTGGTCTTGGAAGCTGAACTTCCTGAAACAGAATGGGTAGTGCGCAGATACACGTAGTTAGCTTTACTAGAAGAGAGAAGGTTAAAGGTACTGTATCATCATCAACTGTATCAAAGGAAGATAGCTTGAGCCTACAATAGAAGGGTTAAGATCAGAAAACTCAAAGTCGGGGATTTTGTGTTGAAACAATGTAAGCCTAATGTATCTAATCCAAGAGGGAAGTTTAGGCCTAGCTGGGAAGGGTCATATGTTGTGAAACAAGTCATGAATAAGGGTGCAGTGAAGTTATCAGACATGGACGGGAACGAGTTTATTGAGCCAGTAAACATTGATAGGTTGAAGAGGTTTTATGTATAAAAAAAAGGAAGAAGCTCGTTAGGTTGAAAACCCAAAAAGGGCGGCCTAGGCAAAAGTAAGAGCAGTCCACTAGTTCTAAAAACCCAAAAGGGTGGACTAGGCAACAATTAGGGCTAAAGGAGAGAAAATTGCCAATTAGAAAACCCGAAAGGGCTAGTTGGAAACAGGAGTGATCTTGTGTATGCTGGCTTTATGTTTGGTTGTTCCCCAATTTAATAAAATAGAATTAATATTAAAATTGTTTTATGTGCACTGTTATAAGTATTTGACCAGATATTGTGAGCGGGGATTTTCGCCTCCACTCCCGGTGGAATGGTTCTTGCGACTTCGGCACTGTTTAGGCTCGGGGCCTTAGAGAACACGGACCTAAGTCTGGAGAAAATGGAGTCGCCACCTGGACAGGCAGGGAAAAAAGAAAGGGGTGGATGAATCAATTCCTAAGGAATCCCTAACCCCCTAATGGGTTCGGAAAGTTGGATACATGTGGGGAAGGTGAGAAATGGCCCAGCACCCCCACAACGCCCGGTTCATTGGAACCGGCCTCCTTTACAGGTCTTAATATTATAAAATTCTTAAGTATAATAACATTATCCATATTACACACAATAAAAAGAAAGCATCGTTATATTAAAATCAAAGCAATATCCAAACAAAGTAAATAAATGGATACCCATCCAAGGATGGAAACATGTCCTTACATCACATGCCTAAATAGGACACCCACCAAAAGGTAGAAACATGCCCTTTACATAGGTTCTAAAATAGAAAAGCAAATTAAATTACATGATGTTTAACTAATGAGGTACCCACCAAGTGGAAACATACCTCTTACAACTTTTGAAAATCTAAATTAATTGATAAAAATAAATAATCATTCATCATAAATAAATCATTCATCAAAGTTATTAATCAAGATATAAAATAAACATTCATCCATGATAAATTAAATAAATCAAGTATTGAATTCAAATAAATTAAAGCATAAGAAATAAATCAAAGCATAATCAAGTATGGAATTGAATAAAGTAAATAAAAGTTCAAGTATAGCTACTATTTCCATTTAGGGTTTTTTTATCTCATGTGTTAAGGTTTTGGAAATTTCTAAAATTAAGCTACTGTGACTTTTTTATGGAATTAAAATAAATTAGGATTTTATGTTTTAAAAGATTGATAAGACTCTTTGATTAAACAAATTAAGGTTTGAATGATGAAATCATGAAACTAGGGTTTTAAATACCTTAAAATACTTTAATTTGTGATTTTTGGTTATTGAATTTTAAGCTACTGTGCAATTTTTGGGTTTTCATGTTTTTATGTTTTTTAATATTTTAAAAGGATTATGGTTCATAAAAATTAGGGTTTAAGGTTTTAAAAGGATTAGGGTTCATTATTTTAGGTTTAAAAGTTGAATTTTGGATTTTAGTGTTTTAAAATTTGGGTCTCGGGTAATGAAGAATTTTTAGGGTTTTAGAAATCAATTTGATATTTTATGAAGTTTTATGAATTTAAACAAAAGGATTGAAGTTTTTATAAGTAGAAAAGATGTTTCTTAAGGCTTTTTGAATGAAATAGAACCTACTTTAAAATCTTAAAAGAAATAGAATTTGATTTTGGTTTTGTTGAAAAATATGTTCAATTAGTGTTTTAAGGTCTTTAAGAATAAAAAATAACAATTTTAAGTCTTTTTAGAAAATAAGGTCACATTTTAGTATTTTAACTTTGGAAAACTAAATTAAAGTTCTAAGATTTTAACTTTTGAAAAACACAAAAAATCCTAGTTTTAGCTACTGTGTAAAAAAAAATAGAATTTAGAATTTCATACCATCTTTTCTAAGTTGCTCCAAAATTGATTCTTCTTGGATGAACTAGCTCCAAAGACAAGCCTTTTTTTGCCTTTGGAATCCCTTTCCTCGTGATGCTGCTGTCCGGAAAAGATTTAAATTGAATTTCTTCTTCTCCTTCCTTGATTTGGTTTCAAACTTTCCAAACTCCCTTTGGATTTCCTCTCTCTCGGCCACCTCCCTTAATTTTAATTGCCTTTGGTCCTTTTTATAGTGGTTTAAGGTTATTTATTTCTAATTAATTAAGGTAAGTAATATTAATAAAAAAAGAAATTAAAACCTAATTGGATTAGGTTTCAAAAAAATTGCATTGAAAAATTTTACGTTGGCAAAAACTGCAGCAGCCAGGCCCGTTGGCTGGGCATGTGGGCGTGCCAGCCCGCAGGCCTGAGGGTGAAGCGCTGGGCCTACGGACGTGCCGCCCGCAGGAAATTCCTACGGGCAAAACGCCCACGGGCCCGTGCGAGTACTTTTCGATGCCGATTTTTTTTTCGACTCCGATTTTATTTTTATTTTTTATTTTTATTTGTTTATTTTCATTTTTATTAATAAAAATTAGATACTAAGGTAGAAATTACTTAATTAAAATTATTTTGGACCAATTAGACAACAAAAATCATTTTGGGCTAAATAAAACATATTAGATCGGATTTGGTCAAAAATTAAGGGTTTACAGTTTGCCCCCTGCTTGAATGATCTGAAACCTTAGTGAAAGAAAGTGAAAAGCAATAAGACTTAATTTTTGAGGTTTTGGGTTTTGGACCCGAGAGATTTGGACACTCGATCCTAAACTAGACTTGAATACTCGATCCTATCTGGATTTGGGTAGTCGATCCTAAACTGGATTTGGATACTCGATCCTAAATTGGATTTGGATACTCGATCCTAACTGGATTTGGATACTCGACCCTAAACTGGATTTGGATACTCGACCCTAAATCGGATTTGGATACTCGATCCTAAACTGAATTTGGATACTCGATCCTAAATCAAATTTGGATACTCGATCCTAAATCGGCTTTGGATACTCGATCCTAAATCGGCTTTGGATACTCGATCCTAAACTGGATTGGGATACTCAATCCTAACTGGATTTGGATACTCGATACTAATTTGGATTGGGATACTCGATCCTAACTGGTTTTGGATACTCGATCCTAAACTGGATTGGGATACTCGATCCTAAACTGGATTTGGATACTCGATCCTAAATTGGATTGGGATACTCGATCCTAAATTGGATTGGGATACTCGATCCTAACTGGATTGGGATACTCGATCCTAACTTGTTTTGGATACTCGATCCTAAACTTGATTGGGATACTCGATCCTAAACTAGATTTAAATTTGATTTGATTGACCTTTTATTAGTTGATGATTCTAGCTTAACTTGTTGTTCCATTCTTTTGCTCTTCCTTTTGCAAAAATTCAGTTATTTTTAATTGGACCTTATATCCTCTCCTTGCCCCCCTGTGTGGCAAAACATTCATAAGTGAGTTTAAAAATATTTGCTATATAAACTCAAAAAATTGAAAAGTAGAAACTTTGCCCCCTGTGTAGGCTCAAACCTATGATGCTCTTTGCCGGCTTTGATTGACGTTCATGTTGTCTAGTTCTTCGCACAAGCAAGCATTTCTTGTAATATCCCAAAGCGTGCCCTAGAAGTTTTAATGTTATGGTTGTTTTATTTAGATTATGTGTATATGTTAATTTGTAAAGAAAAGAGAAAAGAAGTAAAGGGAGTGTATATGTTGTGTATATGGAAATATATACAACATATATATACAAGTCAATGAGAAAGTCAAAGGAAGAGATTAATTATTATAAATTGTGTTTAAAGAATTAATTAATCTTAAGTGGGTTTAGAGTTAGTGGAAGTGGAAGATGATATTTTGATTAATTTATATTAAATACTTGGTTGAGAAGGTTTTAAGGAAAAGAGTTGACTTTGTTTGCTTTGGATTTCTTTCTTTTCTTCTTCCTTCGTGGCTTTCTTTCATTTCTTCTCCTTCTCTTTTCATTTCCTGTTGTTGTCCTGCAATCAAAGAAACAAGAGAGCAAGAGAGAGATTTGATCTTCCAAGTTCAAGATTGAAGGAAGTTTTCAAGAAATCAAGTTGGAGATTTAAGAGTTTCTTCATTCTTGGTAAGTCCTTCTACTTGATTCTTTGATTTCTTTGGGATTGTAAGTGAAGTTGTGATGGATATGTGTTTGGTTTGATTGTGTTGTGTTTAGAAGTGTTTGATTCATGTGATTCTTGGATTTTTAAGTTTGGATTAAAGAAAGAGTAAGTTAAGTGGAAGAGAAAGTGAGTGATTGTGTTTAGGGTTTGTAGTGATGATTATGATTTGTGATTGATATATGTTTTGAGTTGTTTTATGTTTTTACAAGTTTATTATCAATTTTGGGTATGTTGAGTTAAGTTTATTTGAAGTGGATTTTGGTGAAAGGAAGGGTTTTGTTGGATTAGGTGTGGTTGTGGCCGGATTCTGTGTTTTTGGCCTGACACTCCCATGAGCACGACCAGGATTTTAGACGTGTCGATGGTTTTGTGTTTTGGATGAGTGACACGAGCAGTGACATGCCCATGTCACTAAGCATGTCATAGCTACTGTGTTGGTGAGGAATTGACACGACCAGGAATACGCCCATGTTGTTGGACATGTCAATGTTTCTGTGAAACAGAATGTATTACACGTTCAGTAACATGCCCGTGGTTCTGAGCGTGTCAAAGCTTCTGAGTTGTGGAGTTATGGCACGATCATGAACACGCCCGTGTTGTTGAGCGTGTCATGTTTAGAGTTTGCCCTAGTTGGTTTTATCCATAGTATCTCATGTGTATTATTCTTTTGGATTAGGTTGTGAAGAGGTGGATTTACCCTAAATTAAGTGGTGAAGAAGTGTTGGAAAAGGAAGGATATAGATTTGTATAAGTGGGGCTTAAGGTAAGTACAAACCCTAAACTAATGCATACATTCATATGATCTTGAAACTTAATCCATATGAATATGTTGTGATAAGTACTTTATTGCATTGTTGATGCATATTGATAATATTATGTTTTGCATAATGTGAATTGAGATAATTGAGGCATGTATGCCTATATGATGATGTTCAATGTAATTGATTATGGTAAACTTGAATATTGAGATGTGAAGCCATTGTAATTGGCCATGATAATTCAAATGTGATGTGAAGCCATTGTGATTGGCTATGATGATTCAATTGAGATATGTGGGGCATGTTTGCCTAGATGATGATGAGAATTGACAATGAAATAATAAATGAATTGTGTGGCTAATGTGTTATTCCATTTTCAGAGTTTGTTGTTGGTGGCATGCCTATAGTAGCATTCTCTTGAAGTTAGGTTGGGCTTGATCCTTGAAGCCAAGTTGGGTTGAAGTTTAACATGTTTTACTCCCCTTGAAGCTTGGTTGGGTCTAGTCCTTGAAGCCTAATTGAGATGTTACAACCCTTGAAGCTAGGTTGGGTTGGTTCTTGAAGCCAAGTTGGGTTGATACTTAGCATGCTTTGTTCCCCTTGAAGCTTGGTTGAACCTAATCCTTGAAGCCTAGTTGGGATAATGATAGTGATAATGTGATAATTAAACCAAAACATTAACTCTGAAAGTTGAATGGCGTATTAGTGTCTTTTGGGCCCATGCTTGTCTTTGTTTAAATGTGACTAATGAATAATGAAATTATATGCAAGACTTGAAAAGTAATATTCCCATATCCATTGATTATGGTATTTGAAAATATTATATTGGCATTGCATCAAAACATCATATTAGTGTAGTTTGTACCACTAAGCCGTTGGCTTAGCGCGATTATGATTTATCGCGCAGGTAACAGGGAGGAACCGGAGAATTCATCTAGGCCGAGTAGAGGATAGATCTTGAAGTGTTGAGATTGGAGCTTAAAGATCAAGGACATACTGCCAAACATGTATATACTTTGTGTTTTGTAAATCTTGAGTTGTAATGTATAAGTATTTGTAAATAATTGTTATATTTTCCGCTGTTTTTGAATAAACATTTTGTCTTTAGTCTTTTACAACTTCTTTTAAATGTTTTAAATTGGTTCATGTTTTGTAAAGGAATGTTTTAATTGTTAACTATACCATAGCATTTCTATATTCAGTATACGTATACTACGATCGTATTAGCATGCTGTGTACGTATACGGGTATAGGGGTGTTACATTTCTTTAGTGCAGCCACCACCACCACCACAGCCTCAGGTACCGGTAAGACATTATGACAAGTTGAGAAAATATGGGGCTGAAGATTTCTTAGGCACTGCTGACCCTGTAGTGGCTGAGCAGTGGTTGGATAAGGTACAGAGGATATTCATTCAGTTGCAAGCCACTACGGATGAGAAATTTGACTATGCCAGATCCCTTCTACAAAAAGATGCCCATGACTGGTGGAAGACTGTCCCCCATGCTATGGATGATCCACCTACACTATCATATGGGGATTTTCTAAGGGAGTTTGAACAGAAATATACTCGAGGGAGTATAAAGACCTTAAGAAGATGAAATTTCTAAATTTGAGATAAGACGACCGGACGGTGACAGAGTACGAGATTGAGTACATCCGGTTGAGTCGTTATGCTGGGGGAATCATTTCTGATGAAATAGACCGGTGCCGAAGATTTGAGGAGGGATTGAGGCCCTCCATTATGTGTATTGTGGCTGGTTCTAGATACCAGAATTTCTCTCAGCTTGTTACAGCAGCTAGAAGTGTAGACAGAGCGCAGAGCATCGCAGCAGCTGCTTCTGAAGAGGAGACTAGAGTTAGGAGACCCCAGTTTGAGGCCGGGTCTTCATCTGTGAATAGGGGTAGAGGAAGTTTTGCTCCGAGGGTTAGTAGGAGTCTGAGGCAGCCAGGCAGATCAGTGCAGTATCAGAGGCAGAGGTCGAGACCGACAGTCTCTGTAGCTAGTGCCCCGACTCCTGTGATGCAAAGATCTGCTCTACCTGTGTGTGTTCACTGTGGCAGGCCACATGGAGGTCCTTATTAGAGGACTGGTGTATCTGGAGTATGTTATAAATGTGGGTCCCCAAATCATTTTATTAGGGAGTGTCCTGAGATGCAGGGGCAGAGACAGGCTGAGTCTGTAGCCTCTCGACCTAGTGTTAGCAGAGGTGGTCGGGGCGGCAGAGGTTTCAATAGGGGTGGTCGATCTGGGTATAGTCAGAGAGGAGGATCATCATCCGGAGGCAGTAGACCAGAGGAGGCCGGATCTTCTCAGAGGGTGTATGTGATGCAGAGGCAGCCAGATACTTCAGCAGTTATAGCTGGTACATTTTCTTTATTTGGCATTTCAGTACGTGCTTTAATTGATCCAGGATCTACTCATTCATACATAAGTGCATCCTTATTGCATGTGTCTGAATTGCATACAAAATCCTTAGGATTTGATGTTTTGGTGACAAATCCTTTAGGACATAGTGTGGTTGTTAGTAAGGTGCACCGTGATAGTGCAGTTGTGGTGCAAGGTGTAATATCCAAAAGTGTACCCTAGAAGTTTTGGTATTGTTGTTGTTTAATTGGATTTAATGCATATGTTTCTATGGAAAGAGAAAAGGTTTTTAAATAAAGTGTATATGTTGTGTATATTAGAATATATATACAACATATACCCAAGTCTAAGTCAAAGTAAGTTAGTGGAAGAAGATATTTATGTGTTTTTTATTTAATAATTAATTAATAAAGAAAACTAATTGAGTGGAAGAGATTGAATGGATTATTTTAATAATTAATACTTGGAGGAGAGAGTTTTAAGGAGGTGATTTGACTTTGTGTCTTCTCTTTTCTTCTTTCTTTCTTTCCTTGTCGTGGCTCTCTTTCTTTTCCTTCCTTTGCTTTCTTTTGGCCGGCTAACAAAGAAACAAGAGAACAAGGGAGAGATTTGAACTTCTAAACTCAAGATCTAAGGAAGTTTTCAAGTGTTCAAGTTGGAAAGTTAAGAGCTTCTTCATCCTTGGTAAGTTCTTCACTTGATTCTTTGATTTATTTGAGTTTATGAGTTGAGTTTGTGGATGGTATGTGAATATGTTTGATTAAGATGTGTTTAAGAGTGTTTGGGTAAGCTGATTTCTGGTTTTGGGGATGGATTGAAGGAAAGAGTAAGTTTTTGAAAGTGAATGTATTGTGGTTGCGTTTTAGGTTTGTGATGATGATTTTGATTTGTGTTGGAAGTATGTTTTGAGTTGTTTTGGTGTTTTTATAAGTTTGTTATGGTTTTTGGGTATGTTGAGCTAAGTTTGGTTGAAGTGGATTTTGGTGAAAGGAAGTGATTTGTTGGTTGTGTTGTGGTTGTTGCCGGAATCTGGGTTTTTGGCCTGACACGCCCACGAGCACAACCATAATTTTGGGCGTGTCGATGGTTTGGTGTTTTGGATGGGTGACACGAGCAGTGACACGCCCATGTCACTGAGCGTGTCACAGCTTCTGTGTGGCAGTAGGATTGACACGGCCAATAACACGCCCGTGTTATTGAGCGTGTCATAGCCACTGTGTTTTTGGGGAATTGTCACGGCCACGAGCACGCTCACGTTGTTGGACGTGTCAAAGTTTCTGAGATTCAGAATGTATTACACGCCCAGTGACATGCCCGTGTTGTTGAGCGTGTAAAAGCTTCTGTGTTGTGGAGTTAGGGCACGGTCAGGGACACGCCCGTGTTGTTGAGCGTGTCATGTTTAGAGTTTGCCCTAGTTGGTTCTTAGCCTTATGATCTTATGTGGGTTTCATCTTTCTTTTGGAATAGGCTGTGAAGAAGGTGAATTACCCTAATTCAAGTGGTGAAAGATTCTTGGAAGAAGAAGTGTTTAGAGTTGTGTGGGTTGCTTTTGAAGTAAGTACAAACTACATTATTGCATACATTCATATGATGTTGAGATTGAACATACATTTGATGATATTGATGATGCATATGAATACTTTTATGATGAATTACCTTAATGTAAATTGAGACATAAAGAGATGTAAAATTAATGTTCTGAGTTATAATGATGTGAATGATATGATGAAAGCATGCCTAGATGATATGATTGAATAATGATATGTGTGTTTAGTTAATGTAATTGATGCTGTATATTATAATGATGAAAATAAGAAATGAATTGAGAAAGTAATGTTTAAAGATATAAGTACGGACCTATCTGCCTCCTGCGGAACCATGCGGACCCAGTGGACTGGGCAACCGAACTTGGACTACCGACCTGGTTGGGGGAAGGTTTGATACAGTCAGTATTATACGTACCTATCTGCCTCCTGAGGAACCATGCAGACCCAGTGGGCTGGGCAACCGAACTTGGACTACTGACCTGGTTGGGGTAAGGTTCGTTACTGATAGTCTTATACGTGCCTATCTGCCTCCTGCGGAACCATCGGACCCAGTGGGCTGGGCAACCGAACTTGGACTACCGACCTGGTTGGGGGAAGGTTCGTATATGAAGCCATGGTTTTTGGCTATAATGATGAACTTTGAATATCATATTAATTACTTGTTGGGCCCATAGGTGTCTATATTGAATGAGTATAATGGATGATGATATAATTATGGAAGTAATGAAATGTAACAATTATAAGTATGATCTTTATTGGTTGAATACATGACTTTGATATTGACATTGCATATGATCATTATGGTTTGTACTACTGAGTTGTTGGCTCAGCGCGATTGTGGTTCATCGCGCAGGTGGTAGGGTTGATAGGGTTGAGACTGAGGATTCTTCTAGACCTAGTTGAGTTTATGCTTGAAGAGTTGGACTAGAGCTTAAAGATCAGAGAGTCAAGCTGCCAATCATGTATATATTCTATGTTTTGTAAATTTCAAACTTTTATGTATTTGTACTTGTAAGTATTTGTAATAACTTCCGCTGCGGATTAATAAACGTTTTTATCTATGTTGTCTTTTGAATTTCTTTTAAATGTTTAAGATTTGCTTCACTTATTTTCAAAGATATGATTTGTGTATTTTTTTTAACTGTGGCATTTTCTATATTAAGTATACGTATATTACGATCGTATAAGCATGCTTTGTACGTATACGGGATATAGGGGTGTTACAATTATTTTGGTATCAGAGCCTAGGTTTGAGATTCTCAACCTAGGTCAAGTGTAAGAAAAAGAATATTTTAATTTTAAAAAAGTGGGTTTTTGAATAAAATACATGTTTGGTGTTGGCAGTCTCTGATCTTTAATGAAGTGTATTCTGCTGTGTTTGCATATATAGGTTATAATGGATCCTCATTCACGTCATTCTGTTGAGGGTAGTGCTGAGAGTGTAGCTCCTGAGGATGGTAGAGATGGAGCTAGAGTGGATAGAACTGGAGAGGCCCCTGTTTCTGTGTCAGGGAGACCAGCTGGTGAGGAGGTTCCACCAGTTTGGCTTAGGCATATGGTTGAATTAATGAGGCAGGCACCAGTGCAACCCCTGCCACCCCCACCCCAGCCTATGGTACCAGTAAGACATTACGATAAATTAAGGAAGTATGGAGCAGAAGATTTTCTGGGTACTATTGATCCAGCGGTAGCTGAGCAGTGGCTGGATAAGGTTCAAAGGATTTTCATTCAGTTGCAAGCCACTCCAGAAGAAAAATTTGACTATGCTAGATCACTATTGCAGAAGGATGCATATGATTGGTGGAAGACAGTTCCTCATGCTATGGACGATCCACCTACATTATTTTACAGTGATTTTCTATGGGAGTTTGAGCTGAAATATACTCCGAGGGAGTATAAGGATGTGAAGAAAATGGAATTTCTGACCTTGAGGCAAGATTACCGGACTGTGACAGAGTATGAGCTAGAGTTCATCAGGTTGAGCCACTACGCCGGGAGAATTATCTCGGATGAGATTGACAGGTGTAGAAGGTTTGAGGAGGGATTGAGACCCTCAATTTTGTGTCTTGTGGCTGGTTCTAGATATCATGATTTTTCCCAACTGGTTGCAGCAGCTAGGAGTGTGGAGAGACCCCAGGGTATTGCAGCAGCTGCTACTGAGGAGGAGACCAGGGCTAGGAGACCCCAGTTTGAGGCAGGGTCTTCATCTGTGAAGAGAGGTAGGGGAAGTTTTGTTCCCAGGATCAGCCGGAGTCAGAGGCAGGCTAGTAGGTAAGTTCAGTTTCAGAGACAGAGATCGAGACCTACAGTTTCAGTAGCGAGTGCTCTGACTCCAGTAGTTCAGAGATCCACTCCACCTGTGTGTGCTCAGTGTGGTGGAATTCATAGGGGTGCTTGTTGGAAGAATAGTGGACCAGCTGTGTGCTTCAGATGTGGTTCACCTGATCATTTTATTAGAGAGTGTCCGGAGATGCAGGAGCAGAGGCCGGCAGATTCTGCAGTTTCTCTACCAAGTGTCAGAGGTGGTCGAGGGAGCAGAGGTTTCAGTAGAGGGGGTAGACCTGGGTATAGTCAGAGAGGAGGATCTTCATTCAGGGATACTAGACCAGATGAGGCTGGACCTTCTCAACGAGTATATGTGATGCAAAGACAACCCGATGCTTCTGCAGTCATTGCGGGTACCTTCTCTTTATTTGGCATTGCATTTCTTGCTTTAATTGATCTAGGCTCTACTCATTCATATATTAGTGCATCTGTTTTGCCTATGTCTGAATTGCATGCTGAATCCCTAGGATTTGATGTGTTGGTGACAAATCCGTTAGGGCATAGTGTGATTGTTAGCAAGGTGCACCGAGATAGTACAGTTGTGGTACAAGGTGAGGAGTTTCGTGGAGATTTGATTGAAATGCCTTTTAAAGAGTATGATTTGATTTTGGGCATGGACTGGTTGTCTAGGCATGGAGCTGTGGTAGATTGTCAAAAGAAATGTGTCACTTTGAGAACTAGTGATGGTAGGAGTGTGATGGTGTTTAGTGTGCAGAGACAGCTTGCATCCTTGTTTGTATCAGCTGTATCAGCTAGAAGGTTGATTAGAAAAGGGTGTGATGCTTACCTCGCTCATGTGGTGGATACTAGAGTAAGGGGTTCTCAACTTGATGATATAACCACAGTTAAGGATTTTCCAGAGGTGTTTCCAGAGGAGTTGCCAGGGTTGCCTCCTGAAAGAGAGGTGGAGTTTGGTATTGAATTGCTGCCTGGTACCACTCCCATCTCTATCACTCCTTATCGCATGGCACCTGCTGAATTGAGAGAGTTAAAGGTGCATTTACAGGAGCTGTTGGATAAAGGGTTTATTCACCCCAGTGTTTCTCCTTGGGGAGCTCCTGTGTTGTTTGTGAAGAAGAAGGATGGTACCATGAGGTTATGCATTGATTATAGGCAATTGAACAAAGTGACTATTAAGAATAAATATCCTTTGCCCAGGATTGATGATCTCTTTGATCAATTGAAAGGAGCAGCAGTGTTTTCCAAGATTGATTTGAGATCAGGGTACCATCAATTGAGGGCTAGAGCTGAAGATGTTTCTAAAACTGCCTTCCGCACCAGGTATGGGCATTATGAGTTTTTAGTAATGCCTTTTGGGTTGACGAATGCACCTGCAGTTTTTATGGATTTGATGAATAGGGTGTTCAGGCCCTATCTGGATCAATTTGTGGTGGTTTTCATTGATGATGTTTTGGTGTATTCGCGTAATGAGAAGGTGCATGACAAGCATTTGCGGATTGTGTTGCAGATCTTGAGAGAAAAGCAATTGTATGCTAAGCTGTCGAAGTGTGAGTTTTGGCTTGACCAATTGACTTTTCTAGGTCATATAGTTTCAGCAGATGGTATTAGAGTCGACCCAAGTAAAGTTGAAGCTATTTTGAATTGGAGTCCACCAAAGTCTATAACTGAAGTTAGAAGTTTTCTGGGCTTGGCAGGCTATTACCGACGGTTTGTGAAAGGTTTTTCTTTGATAGCTGCTCAACTCAGCAGATTACTTCGGAAGGGAGTTAGATTTGTGTGGACGGATCAGTGTCAAGCTAGCTTTGAACAGTTGAAAGAGATGTTGACACAAGCACCTGTTCTTACTTTACCCGTGGAAGATAAACCATATGTGATTTACAGTGATGCTTCACATAATGGTTTAGGGTGTGTTTTGATGCAAGAGGGTAAAGTTATAGCTTATGCTTCTCGGCAGTTGAAGCCGCATGAGCTTAACTATCCGACTCATGATTTGGAATTAGCGGCTATAGTGTTTGCTTTAAAGATTTGGCGACATTACTTATATGGGGAGAAATGTTTTATTTATACATATCACAAAAGTTTGAAATATTTGGGGGTTCAGAGAGAACTTAACCTTCGGCAGAGACGATGGCTGGAGTTGATCAAAGACTACGACTGCTTGATTGATTATCACCCTGGTAAGGCAAATGTTGTTGCTGATGCCTTAAGTTGGAAGTCTTTGGCAGGTTTGGTTATTTATTCGCTCTCGTTGCTTGTTGAATTGAGAGCGTTGCATGCAAATTTTGAAGTATGTGATAATGGTGCATTATTGGCCCAACTGCAGTTGAGACCAGTATTGTTAGATCAGATTAAGGAGGCTCAATTGGCAGATGAGAAAATTCAGAAGATTGTATCAGATTGCCGAAATGGAGAGAGCCGAGATTTTCGTGTGAAAAGTAATGGTAGTCTTTGGTTCAAGGATAGGTTGTGTGTTTCTGATGATGATAGTTTGAAAAGGATCATTTTGGAAGAAGCACATCAATCAATTTTTGCTATGCATCCGGGTAGTACAAAAATGTACCATGATTTAAGACAGCATTATTGGTGGTCCGGTATGAAGAGAGACATAGCCGAATTTGTGTCCAAATGTCTTACTTGTCAGAAAGTAAAAGCGGAGCATCAAGTTCCAACAGGGTTGCTTCAACCTTTATCAGTGCCTGAATGGAAATGGGAGAGAGTGACAATGGACTTTGTATCTGGTTTTCCATTGACGTTGAAGAAACATAATGCTATTTGGGTGATTGTTGATAGATTAACAAAGACAGCTCACTTTCTTCCGGTTCAGATGGATTATTCTCTTGAAAAGTTAGCTGAGCTGTATATTCATGAGATTGTGAAGTTGCATGGAGTCCCAATTTCTTTAGTGTCGGATCGAGATCCCCGGTTCACTTTGAGGTTCTGGAAGAGTTTACATGGGGCTTTGGGTTCTCGATTGCATTTTAGCACTGCTTTCCATCCGCAGACAGATGGACAGTCAGAGAGAGTGATACAGATTATCGAGGATATGTTGAGAAGCTGTGTCATTGATTTTTCTGGAAGTTGGGACAGCTTTTTACCACTTGTGGAATTTGCTTATAACAACAGTCATCAACCCAGTATTGGAATGGCACCATTTAAGGCATTGTATGGTAGACAATGTAGAACGCCTCTATGTTGGAATGAAACTGGTGAAAGTAAGCTAATTAGTCCTGATTTGGTTAGAGAGACTGAAGAGAAAGTGAAGATGATTCGGAATAGATTGAAAGTAGCTTCAGACCGACAGAAGTCTTATTCAGATTTGAAGAGGAGAGACATTGAGTTTAATATTGGAGATAAAGTATTTTTGAAAGTGTCTCCTTGGAAAAAGATTCTAAGATTTGGTCGTAAAGGAAAACTGAGTCCTCGTTTTGTTGGACCGTATGAGATATTCAAGAGGGTTGGACCAGTTGCGTATCGACTTGCTTTACCACCTGAATTGGATAGAATTCACAATGTCTTCCATGTTTCTATGCTGAGGAGGTACAGATCAAACCCATCTCATGTTTTACCAGTTGAATCTATTGAAGTGAGTCCGGATTTGACATTTGAAGAAGAACCAATTGCTATTTTGGCACATGAAGTAAAAGAGTTGAGAAATAAGAGAGTGCCATTGGTGAAAGTTCTTTGGAAGAATCATGGTAGAGAAGAGGCAACTTGGGAAAGTGAGCAAGCAATGCAAGATCAATACCCTCAATTGTTTTGGACTTGATATCAGGTAATTTCGGGGACGAAATTTCTTTTTAGAGGGGGAGAATTGTAATATCCCAAAGTGTACCCTAGAAGTTTTGGTATTATTGTTGTTTAATTGGATTTAATGCATATGTTTCTTTGGAAAGAGAAAAGGTTTTTAAAGAAAGTGTATATGTTGTGTATATTAGAATATATATACAACATATACCCAAGTCTAAGTCAAAGGAAGTTAGTGGAAGAAGATATTTATGTGTTTTTGATTTAATAATCAATTAATAAAGAAAATTAATTGAGTGGAAGAGATTGAATGGATTATTTTAATAATTAATACTTGGAGGAGAGAGTTTTAAGGAGGTGATTTCACTTTGTGTCTTCTCTTTTCTTCTTTCTTTCTTTCCTTGCCTTGGCTCCCTTTCTTTTCCTTCTTTTGCTTTCTTTTGGCCGGCTAACAAAGAAACAAGAGAACAAGGGAGAGATTTGAACTTCTAAACTCAAGATCTAAGGAAGTTTTCAAGTGTTCAAGTTGGAAAGTTAAGAGCTTCTTCATCCTTGGTAAGTTCTTCACTTGATTCTTTGATTTCTTTGAGTTTATGAGTTGAGTTTGTGGATGGTATGTGAATATGTTTGATTAAGATGTGTTTAAGAGTGTTTGGGTAAACTGATTTCTGGTTTTGGGGATGGATTGAAGGAAAGAGTAAGTTGTTGAAAGTGAATGTATTGTGGTTGTGTTTTAGGTTTGTGGTGATGATTTTGATTTGTGTTGGAAGTATGTTTTGAGTTGTTTTGGTGTTTTTATAAGTTTGTTATGGTTTTTGGGTATGTTGATCTAAGTTTGGTTAAAGTGGATTTTGGTGAAAGGAAGTGATTTGTTGGTTGTGTTGTGGTTGTTGCCGGAATCTGGGTTTTTGGCCTGACACGCCCACGAGCACAACCAGGATTTTGGGCGTGTCGATGGTTTGGTGTTTTGGATGGGTGACACGAGCAGTGACACGCCCATGTCACTGAGCGTGTCACAGCTTCTGTGTGGCAATAGGATTGACATGGCCAGTAACACGCCCGTGTCATTGAGCGTGTCATAGCCACTGCGTTTTTGGGGAATTGTCACGGCCACGAGCACGCTCACGTTGTTGGACGTGTCAAAGTTTCTGAGAGGCAGAATTTATTACATGCCCAGTGACACGCCCATGTTGTTGAGCCTGTAAAAGCTTCTATGTTGTGGAGTTAGGGCACGGTCAGGGACACGCTCGTGTTGTTGAGTGTGTCATGTTTAGAGTTTGCCCTAGTTGGTTCTTAGCCTTATGATCTTATGTGAGTTTCATCTTTCTTTTGGAATAGGCTGTGAAGAAGGTGAATTACCCTAATTCAAGTGGTGAAAGATTCTTGGAAGAAGAAGTGTTTAGAGTTGTGTGGGTTGCTTTTGAAGGAAGTACAAACTACATTATTGCATACATTCATATGATGTTGAGATTGAACATACATTTGATGATATTGATGATGCATATGAATACTTTTATGATGAATTAACTTAATGTAAATTGAGACATAAAGAGATGTGAAATTAATGTTCTGAGTTATAATGATGTGAATGATATGATGAAAGCATGCCTAGATGATATGATTGAATAATGATATGTGTGTTTAGTTAATGTAATTGATGCTGTATATTATAATGATGAAAATAAGAAATGAATTGAGAAAGTAATGTTTAAAGATATAAGTATGGACCTATCTGCCTCCTGCGGAACCATGCGGACCCAGTGGACTGGGCAACTGAACTTGGACTACCGACCTAGTTGGGGGAAGGTTCGATACAGTCAGTATTATATGTACCTATCTGCCTCCTGCGGAACCATGCGGACCCAGTGGGCTGGGCAACCGAACTTGGACTACTGACCTGGTTGGGGGAAGGTTCGTTACTGATAGTCTTATACGTGCCTATCTGCCTCCTGCGGAACCATCGGACCCAGTGGGCTGGGCAACCGAACTTGGACTACCGACCTGGTTGGGGGAAGGTTCGTATATGAAGCCATGGTTTTTGGCTATAATGATGAACTTTGAATATCATATTAATTACTTGTTGGGCCCATAGGTGTCTATATTGAATGAGTATAATGGATGATGATATAATTATGGAAGTAATGAAATGTAACAATTATAAGTATGATCTTTATTGGTTGAATACATGACTTTGATATTGACATTGCATATGATCATTATGGTTTGTACTACTGAGTTATTGGCTCAGCACGATTGTGGTTCATCGCGCAGGTGGTAGGGTTGATAGGGTTGAGACTGAGGATTCTTCTAGTCCTAGTTGAGTTTATGCTTGAAGAGTTGGACTAGAGCTTAAAGATCAGAGAGTCAAGCTGCCAATCATGTATATATTCTATGTTTTGTAAATTTCAAACTTTTATGTATTTGTACTTGTAAGTATTTGTAATAACTTCCGCTGCGGATTAATAAACGTTTTTATCTATGGTGTCTTTTGAATTTCTTTTAAATGTTTAAGATTTGCTTCACTTATTTTCAAAGATATGATTTGTGTATTTTTTTTTTAACTGTGGCATTTTCTATATTCAGTATACGTATATTACGATCGTATAAGTATGCTTTGTACGTATACGGGATATAGGGGTGTTACACAAGGTGAGGAATTTCCTGGAGATTTGATTGAAATGTCTTTTAAAGAATATGATGTGATCTTAGGCATGGATTGGCTGTCCAAACATGGAGCTGTGGTAGATTGCCAAAAGAAGTGTGTTACTTTGAAAACCAGTGATGGTAGGAGTGTGATAATATCTAGTGAGCAAAGACAACTTGCATCCTTGTTTGTATCAGTTGTAACAGCTAGGAAGTTGATTAGAAAAGGGTGTGATGCTTACCTTGCTCATGTTGTGGATACTAGAGTAGAGGGTTCTCAACTTGATAACATAACCACAGTTGCAAATTTTCCGGATGTGTTTCCTGAGAAGTTGCCAGGGTTACCCCCTGAGAGAGAGGTGGAGTTTGGTATCGAATTGTTACCTGGTACCACTCCCATCTCTATCACTCCTTATAGAATGACACCAGCTGAATTGAGAGAGTTGAAGGTGCAGTTACAGGAGTTGTTGGATAAAGGGTTTATTCGCCCCAGTGTTTCTCCTTGGGGAGCTCCTGTGTTATTTGTGAAGAAGAAGGATGGTACTATGAGGTTATGCATCGATTATAGACAATTGAATAGAGTGACTATTAAGAATAAATATCCTATGCCTAGGATTGATGATCTTTTTGATCAATTGAAGGGAGCAGCAGTGTTTTCCAAGATTGATTTGAGATCAGGGTACTATCAGTTGAGGGTTAAAGCTGAAGATGTTTCTAAGACAGCTTTCCGCACCAGGTATGGGCATTATGAGTTTTTAGTAATGCCTTTTGGGTTGACGAATGCACCTGCAGCTTTTATGGATTTGATGAATAGGGTGTTTAGGCCCTATCTAGATCAATTTGTGGTGGTTTTCATCGATGATATTTTGGTGTATTCGCGTAATGAAGAGGAGCATGACAAACATTTGCGGATTGTGTTACAAATCTTGAGAGAGAAGCAATTGTATGCGAAGCTTTCAAAATGTGAATTTTGGCTTAACCAAGTAACTTTTCTGGGTCATATAGTTTCAACAGATGGTATAAGAGTCGATCCAAGTAAAGTTGAAGCTATTTTGAATTGAAGTCCACCAAAGTCTGTGACTAAAGTTAGAAGTTTTCTGGGTACGGCAGGCTATTATCGTCGATTTGTGAAAGGTTTTTCTTTAATAGCTACTCCACTCACCAGATTGCTTCGAAAGGGAGCTAGATTTGTGTGGACGGATCAGTGTCAAGTTAGCTTTGAGCAGTTAAAAGAAATGTTGACTCAAGCACCTGTTCTTACTTTACCCATGGAGGATAAACCATATGTGATTTACAGTGATGCTTCACATAATGGTTGAGGATGTGTTTTGATGCAAGAGGATAAAGTCATAGCTTATGCCTCTCGGCAGTTGAAGCTGCATGAGCTTAACTATCCGACTCATGATTTGGAGTTAGCAGCTATAGTGTTTGCTTTGAAGATTTGGCGACACCACTTGTATGGGGAGAAATGTTTTATTTATACGGATCATAAAAGTTTGAAATATTTAGGTGTTCAGAAGGAACTGAATCTTCGACAAAGGCGATGGTTAGAACTGATTAAAGACTACGACTGTTTGATTGATTATCATCCTGGTAAGGCGAATGTGGTTGCTGATGCCTTGAGTCGGAAGTCTTTAGCAGGTTTAGCGGTGTATTCGCTCTCGTTGCTTGTTGAATTGAGAACGTTGCATGCTAATTTTGAAGTTTGTGATGATGGTGCATTATTGGCTCAGCTACAGTTAAAACCAGTATTGTTAGATCAGATTAAAGAGGCTCAATTGGTTGATGATAAAATTCAGAAGATTGTGTCAGATTGCCATAATGGGGAGAGCCGAGATTTCTTTGTGAAGAGTGATGGTAGTCTTTGGTTCAAGGATAGGTTGTGTATACCTTATGATGATAGTTTGAGGAAGATTATTTTAGAGGAAGCACACCAATCGAGTTTTGCTATGCATCTGGGTAGTACAAAGATGTACCATGATTTGAAACAACACTACTGGTGGTCTGATATGAAGAAAGACATAGCGGAATTTGTGTCCAAATGTCTCACTTGTCAGAGGGTGAAAGCTGAGCATCAAGTTCCAACAGGGTTGCTTCAACCTTTAGCAGTGCCTGAATGGAAATGGGAGAGAGTGACAATGGATTTTGTATCAGGGTTACCATTGACTCAGAAAAAGCATGATGCTATTTGGGTGATTGTTGATCGGTTAACAAAGACAGCTCATTTCCTTCCTGTTAGAATGGACTATTCTCTTGAAAGGTTAGCTGAGCTGTATATTAATGAGGTAGTGAAGTTGCATGGAGTCCCAATTTCTTTAGTGTCTGATCGAGATCCCCAGTTTACTTCAAGGTTTTGGAAGAGTTTACATGGTGCTTTGGGTTCTCAATTACACTTTAGTACTGCTTTTCATCCGCGGACAGATGGGCAGTCAGAGAGAGTAATACAGATTATTGAAGATATGTTGAGAAGTTGTGTTATTGATTTCTCTGGAAGTTGGGATAGATTTTTGCCACTTGTGGAATTTGCTTACAACAACAGTCATCAATTCAGTATTGGTATGGCACCATTCGAGGCATTGTATGGTAGACGATGCATAACACCTTTTTGTTGGAATGAGATTGGAGAAAGTAAGTTAATTGGTCCTGATTTGGTTAAGGAGACTGAAGAAAAAGTAAAAATAATTCGAGATCGGTTAAAAGCAGCTTCAGACCGACAGAAATCTTATTCAGACTTTAAAAGGAGAGACATAGAATTTGGTATTGGGGATAAAGTATTTTTGAAGGTGTCTCCTTGGAAGAAGATCCTGAGATTTGGTCGGAGAGGGAAGCTAAGTCCTCGTTTCATTGGACCGTATGAAGTTTTGGAAAGAGTTGGGCCAGTTGCTTATCGTCTAGCATTGCCGCCTGAATTGGATAGAATTCATAATGTGTTCCATGTTTCTTTGTTGCTAAGGTATAGATCAGATCCATCTCACATCTTACCAGTGGAATCCATCGAAGTAAGTTCGGATCTGACATTTGAAGAAGAACCAGTTGCTATTTTGGCACATGAAGTGAAAGAGTTGAGGAATAAGAAAGTGCCATTGGTGAAAGTTCTGTGGAAGAGTCATGGTAGAGAAGAGGCAACTTGGAAGAGTGAGCAAGCAATGCGAGATCAATATCCTCAACTGTTTCAAACTTGATATCAGGTAATTTTGAGGACGAAATTTCTTTTTAGAGGGGGAGAATTGTAATATCCCAAAGCGTGCCCTAGAAGTTTTAATGTTATGGTTGTTTTATTTGGATTATGTGTATATGTTAATTTGTAAAGAAAAGATAAAAGAAGTAAAGGGAGTGTATATGTTGTGTATATGGAAATATATACAACATATATATACAAGTCAATGAGAAAGTCAAAGGAAGAGATTAATTATTATAAATTGTGTTTAAAGAATTAATTAATCTTAAGTGGGTTTAGAGTTAGTGGACGTGGAAGATGATATTTTGATTAATTTATATTAAATACTTGGTTGAGAGGGTTTTAAGGAAAAGAGTTGACTTTGTTATCTTTGGATTTCTTTCTTTTCTTCTTCCTTCGTGGCTTTCTTTCATTTCTTCTCCTTCTCTTTTCATTTCCTGTTGTTGTCCGGCAATCAAAGAAATAAGAGAGCAAGAGAGAGATTTGATCTTCCAAGTTCAAGATTGAAGGAAGTTTTCAAGAAATCAAGTTGGAGATTTAAGAGTTTCTTCATTCTTGGTAAGTCCTTCTACTTGATTCTTTGATTTCTTTGGGATTGTAAGTGAAGTTGTGATGGATATGTGTTTGGTTTGATTGTGTTGTGTTTAGAAGTGTTTGATTCATGTGATTCTTGGATTTTTAAGTTTGGATTAAAGAAAGAGTAAGTTAAGTGGAAGAGAAAGTGAGTGATTGTGTTTAGGGTTTGTAGTGATGATTATGATTTGTGATTGATATATGTTTTGAGTTGTTTAGTGTTTTTACAAGTTTATTATGAGTTTTGGGTATGTTGAGTTAAGTTTATTTGAAGTGGATTTTGGTGAAAGGAAGGGTTTTGTTGGATTAGGTGTGGTTGTGGCCGGATTCTGTGTTTTTGGCCTGACACACCCATGAGCACGACCAGGATTTTGGACGTGTCGATGGTTTTGTGTTTTGGATGAGTGACACGAGCAGTGACACGCCCATGTCACTGAGCGTGTCATAGCTACTGTGTTGGTGAGGAATTGACACGACCAGGAACACGCCCATGTTGTTGGACGTGTCAATGTTTCTGTGAAACAGAATGTATTACACGTTCAGTAACACGCCCATGGTTCTGAGCGTGTCAAAGCTTCTGAGTTGTGGAGTTAGGGCACGATCATGAACACGCCCATGTTGTTGAGCGTGTCATATTTAGAGTTTGCCCTAGTTGGTTTTATCCATAGTATCTCATGTGTATTATTCTTTTGGATTAGGTTGTGAAGAGGTGGATTTACCCTAAATTAAGTGGTGAAGAAGTGTTGGAAAAGGAAGGATATAGATTTGTATAAGTGGGGCTTAAGGT
This sequence comes from Garcia nutans, assembly GCA_947685225.1. Taxonomy (NCBI): domain Eukaryota; kingdom Viridiplantae; phylum Streptophyta; class Magnoliopsida; order Malpighiales; family Euphorbiaceae; genus Garcia; species Garcia nutans. The sequence continues at coordinate 14,532,477 of CANTUV010000011.1, read as the reverse complement.
AAGTACAAACCCTAAACTAATGTATACATTCATATGATCTTGAAACTTAATCCATATGAATATGTTGTGATAAGTACTTTATTGCATTGTTGATGCATATTGATAATATTATGTTTTGCATAATGTGAATTGAGATAATTGAGGCATGTATGCCTATATGATGATGTTCAATGTAATTGATTATGGTAAACTTGAATATTGAGATGTGAAGCCATTGTAATTGGCCATGATAATTCAAATGTGATGTGAAGCCATTGTGATTGGCTATGATGATTCAATTGAGATATGTGGGGCATGTTTGCCTAGATGATGATGAGAATTGACAATGAAATAATAAATGAATTGTGTGGCTAATGTGTTATTCCATTTTCAGAGTTTGTTGTTGGTGGCATGCCTATAGTAGCATTCTCTTGAAGTTAGGTTGGGCTTGATCCTTGAAGCTAAGTTGGGTTGAAGTTTAACATGTTTTACTCCCCTTGAAGCTTGGTTGGGTCTAGTCCTTGAAGCCTAATTGAGATGTTACAACCCTTGAAGCTAGGTTGGGTTAGTTCTTGAAGCCAAGTTGGGTTTATACTTAGCATGCTTTGTTCCCCTTAAAGCTTGGTTGAACCTAATCCTTGAAGCCTAGTTGGGATAATGATAGTGATAATGTGATAATTAAACTAAAACATTAACTCTGAAAGTTGAATGGCGTATTAGTGTCTTTTGGGCCCATGCTTGTCTTTGTTTAAATGTGACTAATGAATAATGAAATTCTATGCAAGACTTGAAAAGTAATATTCCCATATCCATTGATTATGGTATTTGAACATATTATATTGGCATTGCATCAAAACATCATATTAGTGTAGTTTGTACCACTAAGCCGTTGGCTTAGCACGATTATGATTTATCGCGCAGGTAACAGAGAGAAACCAGAGAATTCATCTAGGCCGAGTAGAGGCTAGATCTTGAAGTGTTGAGATTGGAGCTTAAAGATCAAGGACATACTGCCAAACATGTATATACTTTGTGTTTTGTAAATCTTGAGTTGTAATGTATAAGTATTTTTAAATAATTGTTATATTTTCCGCTGTTTTTGAATAAACATTTTGTCTTTAGTCTTTTACAACTTCTTTTAAATGTTTTAAATTGGTTCATGTTTTGTAAAGGAATGTTTTAATTGTTAACTATACCATAGCATTTCTATATTCAGTATACGTATACTACGATCGTATTAGCATGCTGTGTACATATACGGGTATAGGGGTGTTACATTTCTTCTCTTTGAAAAATTACTGGAGCTTTCTCAAGCAACGGGCTTTCTATGCCCCCCTTATTTGATATCTTCTTTTGATTCTTTACTTCACAGGGTGTTTGCTATTCATTTTGCCAAAGAACACAAGATAAGAAAGTGCGATGTGATATGCTCATGTATGCATGATATGCATGAATAATACTTACAGTTATTCCATTGACTCATAGAATGAGGTGATCAGCATAAGTGTTCTCATTGGTTCCCTTTTGACGCTTGTTCAAGTCTTGCATTAGAATGATTGAAAGCTTTGTATTTGTAGCCTTTATCTTTGAGATGTTGAAAACATGAGTGGTGGAGAACCTGAGCAGCAGAGTCAGGGATGTATCCATTTCAAACTATATTTCAGCATGTCGGTTGGTAGTTTCTTCATGACTTTGCCAAATGTGTCCTTTGGAGGTCCAACATACTTCCCTTAACCTGAAGGCTTTGTATGACAAAACATTTTTTGAACTTTTTGAATTTTGATTTTGAAATCAAATGTTGGCTTTGCCAAATCAATGTCAATGTACCTCAGGACTTGATTTTCCAAATTAACATATCTATAACATGATAACCCTAGCTACCATACTAAACTCAGGAATTATTTAAGCAAGAATTGTTGCACTTCAGATAGGCACAACACATTACTTGGTCAAAGGTCTCATTTGAGTTTAAATATTGTCTATCTCTTATGCATGCTTATTCAAACTATCTCCACTAATAGACTCTACCTACCAAGAGAGATCAACAGGTCTTTGATAGGCTTGAAATGGGGTCTATAAGGGACATGGGTTAAATGAAAACCATTTTGAGATTGGAGCTGGTGTGACACAATGGACAAACCCTCACACTATAAATTTCTTGTTGGAACTTTAGACAGTTGGGAATAATCTTTCTAGACTCCAAATTCTTTTTGTCTTCTTGGCATTAATCTGGATCTTAATTAGGACAATTTTTGCCCTTGTAAAAAATTTGGTTCCCAAATTTGTTTCTTTTCTTCTTTTCCCTTTTCTTTTTATTTTTCTTACTCTTCCTTCTTCTTTCTCTTTCCTTACTCTTCCCTTTCTTTTATCATTTTGTCATTTTGTCCTTCTTTCTTGTTGGACTATCAAGTACAAAACTTTCAAGAACTGGATGGTCTCCCTCCTTTTCTCCAATTTTGATTGAATCTTTGGTTGGGTTGGACCAACTCAAAAAAAGGTCTTTATGAACCAAATAGAAGCCTTTTGCTGCTTTAGGTAAAAGAGAACTCAGTTGGATTTTTGAACCATTTTGGGTTTTCTTTTTCTTTTTTCTCTCCCTCTTTTTTTTGTCTTTTTCTTTTCTTTTGTCTTTTTTTTTGTTTTCCCTTTTTTTTAGCTCAAACTGAGTTGTCTTATTTGTATCAACTACCCTTATGGTCTTGAAAACTTCAATTATCCTTATGGTCTTGAAAACATCAACTATCTTTATGGTCTTGAAACTTCAACTAACTTCATGGTCTTGAAACTTCAACTATCCTCATGATCTTGACTAATCATTGCTTTCTTTGAGCTTCTTGCCTATTCATCTTAGTAATCATAAGACTTGTCAAAAGTATCACAACAGCTCAGAGTAGGTTATTGGAGTTTGCAAGCCAATAAAAAGAAAGCTAAAATTTTATGAAGGCTCAAAGGGACAACTAGGGATTGATATTTAATTGGGTGGATACTAGTCATTGGCTAATCAAACAATGCCTAGATCATCTCTCCCTTAAATAAACAGAGTTCAATTTCACCTTGAAAGTTTGTCAAAGCATGTTCAAAGACTGACTAAGACCTAGACAAAGATAATTATGCAGGAGCCCTCTCTAAGTAAGCATACACAACTCAATGCTATAGAGCAATTCCCTCATCTAGTAAAGTCATTCGAGTCATGATGCCTAGATACATTAATTTATAAACATCAAGCTAAATTCCTCATTGGTTGAGCATCAAAATGAACAAAGGCCAACAAAAATTTTGTTGAAAGTAATTTATTCAAGCAACTTTAAATTTGAAAAACATGATAGTTCCAATTAAAGAAAGTAAAATTGAAAAGCAACATTCAAGCTAAGGAAAGTTCATTGAGTTAGGCTTCTTTTCCTTTCACATCTTCAATATCCCCCATCTTGAAAGGATGATAAAACAAAATCTTCTTCCAATCCTTTTCCCACCATGAAGGTTGCCGGTGGAGGTACTCTATTGAACCTTGGTAATGGATTGTCTTTGGTGTTGGGCTTATCCGGCTCGGGTAGTTTTTCACTATCAATTAGGTCTTGAATCTCATGCCTTAGACGAGCACATTTATCTATTTCATGCCCTCGCATTTGATGAAATTGACAGAAGGCCTCGGCATTGAAGTTTGGTGGCAGTGGATTATGTAGAGGTGGAGGAGCTAATGGTTGTAACAACCCTTTTTTTTGCAGCTTCCTAAAAACCCAAGATAGAGGTTTCCCCAATTCTGAGAATTGTCTTTTATTCCCTTGACCGGTTACATTAACATCAACTTCTTTTTATGTGCTTTGATTGTTAGGCTGGTTGTTCCCTTTCTCATTCCTTCTTATTGAAAAGCGATTCTTCTCCCCTTCCCATTCTTTAATTTGTAGACCAGCTTGGAGAAGATCTTTGAAGTCCCTTATAAGGGTGTGAGACATCCTTTCTCGGAGATTGGGCAGGACACCTCTCACGATCATCCTTATTTGATCAGATTCATCGGCCTTTTCTTGAGCAAAGCAGCCTTGTTTCTCCATCTCTTCACATAATCCACAAAATTCTCATTCGGCCTTTGCCTAATGGATTCCACTTCCATCAAGGTAACTTCCAATTCAACATTATACCCATATTGTTGGATAAAGGCTTTGTAAAGTAGATCCCAGTTCTTTTGTGTTCCATCATCTAAGGTATTGAACCAAATTTGGACACCAGGATCCAATGAGAGCATGAAGGACCTTAAAGTTTGAGCCTTAGTAGCTTGGGCAGATTGCATGGCAGTGATATATTGCTTCACATGGAGATGAGGATTTCCAGTGCATTATACTTAGCAAATGATGGCATCTTGAATTTATAAGGGACCTCATCATCTTGTTCAAATAGTTTTTCTATTTTGGACACCTCTTCAATTTTCAATTTCTTCTCAAATTTCTTTTCTAAATCAGCAATCATCTTTTCAATATCAGATGTCTCGGTCTTTTCAATAGTTGCCTTTTCGACAGCCTTCGGTTCTTTCTTCTTTTCTTGAACCTCTTGGTAGTATTGAGCCCAATCATCATCATCATCAATGACCACCTTTTCATCATCAAAAGCTACTTCATTAATTTTAGTCTTCCCTTTGTCCTTTGGTTTCTTAGTGCTAGTAGATGCCTCGGCATGGTTTTCTAAGATTACAGTCAATTGGTTCTTCATGGTCTCAGCTAGGGCCTCTTTGATTTCTTCCATCTTGGCATTGAGGGCCTCATCCACCATCCTTTGAATTTGTTCGGGCTCCATCGTTTTTGGTGAGCAAGTGATTGAGTTGTTGCTAGATGCTTCGTCTCCGGCGTAGGTCGGATTGTTGTAAGCTTTAGATCTATTGTAATCCAGGGCTGTGAGCCAGAGAGGATCAATGAGATGAGATGCAAATGTATGTATATATGAATGCATGTATGCACCAACAACAAATAAGGATAAATAGGACTTTCCTTCCAACCTTATAACATCCACACACGAATGACGAGTCTCTTTTCCTAGGTATATGGTTAACAAAATACCAACGTGGGGTATCTTGCTTTCGAATAATTCCCTCGGACGTTTCAACCAATAGTTATATTTTCGAAAATGGAAATCAATCCATGATAATTCCCATTAATTAGGTTTTAATCCATTCAACCAACTAAAATTGCTTTTATGCTATATTGGATTAAAACGAAATTAAGAGGCTTATTATAAATAGATTTCTCACTTGAAAAGAGGTAACCAATGGTTCATGCCAAAAACAAGCCCATAGTTAATTTATTCTTAGTGTAAACTAGGCCCACAATTGATTTTTGGTATTTCATAATTGACCTAAATATTTTTGCAAGCTTTTTATAAGAAAAGGTTGGGTGAAAATAGTTTTGTTTCTAAGCCCATTGTAAAAGATTTTAGAAAAATGGATTTTGGGCTTAGTATTTAGGCCATGAACCAAAGGATTTTTTATTTATTTTTTAGAAAACGTCTTATGTCCAAAGACCATCTTAAAAAGTTTTGAAAATAGTTTTGGTCTTTCACTACAAAAAAAAAACAGCAATCTGCGACGCAATTAACGACGAAATCAACGACCAAAATACGATAGCGACAATATCAGCGACGAACAGCGAGAAAAATCGAGTGGACGGTAATGTCCTGGTTGCTAAAAAATCAACGACAAATCAGCGACCAATTGTGCGTGTCGTTGATTAGTGACAAATCAGCGACAAAACAGAGACAAATTCAACGACATTTTTATTTTTGGCTGGAATTATTTATTCCCGCTGAAAGTCGTCACTGATTTAGCTTTGGTCGTTGAATTCATCGCTATTTGGGTCGTTAATTTAGTCGCTGAATTTGTCGCTAATTTGCTCGCTAAATTTTGTCGCTGATGTGTCGCAGAATATGTCGCAATATTTTTCTTGTTGTTTCAGTCGTTGATTTGTCACAGAATTCAATATTTTTTTTATCACCTTTGGTTGCTGATTTTGTCGCAATTTTGTCGCAATTTTGGCTATATTTTTCCAGTATTCCATTTTTTTTTTTGTCTACACATTTTCAAGAACCTGTTGAATTTCAAATATAATAACCAAACCTGATTATAAAATAGTCATTCATTACAATAATAATCAAATAACACAACATTCATAATTAAGTTATTAGTGGCAATAAGTATACATAAACAATTCGAATGTAAAGTTTACCCCTTAAGAAAGTATAATGAATACATAAGATCTTAATAATCCGACACTCCAAACACAAACAAAGAGAACACCAACTTTAATAATCCGACACTCCAAACACAAACAAAGAGAACACCAACTTTAATAATCCGACACTCCAAACACAAACAAAGAGAACACAAACTTTAATAATCCGACACTCCAAACACAAACAAAGAAAACACCAACTTTGATAATCCGACACTCCAAACACAAACAAAAAGAACACCAACTATCAAGTATATCCTACATACGAACATCGTATTCCTCCACATTGTCATTTGCCAGAGCAGGAGGAGCATTTGTTTTCCTTCGTTGCTCAGATAAGAATAAGTGCATATCATCTAAAACATCATTCACCGAGCGCACATTAGCTATAACTTCATTCATTGATGCTATAACCTTGGCTTGTTCTTCTACCTTTTATTGTAATACTTTCATAGTTTCCAATACCTCAGAGTCATTGCATTAGCAGACGTTGCAGAAAATCGGCGCAGTTTGAAAGAAAGACAGGGATCACCTTCAGCCAGTAAAAACTAGCTGCATAACTGACTCCCCATGTAGGGAATAGCTCTTCCTCAACAAAATGGCGCAGTTTCTCCCTATTCGTTACCCATAAGGCTATCAATGCTCCATCTGTATGGGTAAGTTCCTTAATAGGAAGGGACAATAAATACCGGTTCAGCAATGTTGGGTACCTACAAAAATGAGAGAGAACAACAGTAATTTCAAATACAAAAAGAAAGGATAAGGACTTGTCTCAATGCAGACCTAATTTCATATGCACACTTAATTTCATATGCACAAAGAAATATATGAAAATCTGATACATATTTTAGATAAATAACTTTTGAGATCAATTTAAGAAAGTTATAATCAGTCATTAACTGTGGCTGTAACATTTTAAGTGAACAACTTTATTTGCATAAGTTCTACACGCAAGAATTAATTCATAGAGATAGATACATGATTTATCAGCATAAACTTTAAGATTTTGAGAAGCTACAACATTTTAATGAGACAAATGATATATATTACATACAGGAGTTTCTGAGAAGCACTTTTATTTTCCCATGGTGGATCAACCACTATTAAATGAAAGCCACAATCAGATTCCACTGCATGAAAAACAAGTGAGCATCCCCATAATTTATAAAATAGAACAATCAAGAACTTTATGCATAACCAAATATCTTCAGAACTAGCTATCAATTATCCAAGCATTGTATCAGATGCAGTAAAAGAAAATGGAGGCAACAGAGCTTCCATCAATAAGATCATACTAGCAAGGCTAAAAATAGCATGCTGCTTACCATAAGAAACATGAAATATATTGCTCCTTACCAGAGTTTTGTAACATCACAAAAAGTGATGGGCTACCAAGTTCTCGACATTTTCTTTCCGTGAGAGATGAAGGTGAATAGCCAAGGCAAGAAACAAAGTAAAAAAATGGCATTAACTTGGGTATAAAGATAAGCCAACAGTGTCAATGTTTGCATTTTTCATGCCAATAATTAACTAAATGCATATCGAGATGAAGCCTTGCAATTTCTCAACTACAGAAATAAAAGCTCTGGTAAGCATAAAACAAACACGAGAAAGGCATTGAGCCGTGCATAAAATAATTACCAGGAAAAAGGTTGTGAATCTGCCCCAGGTCAGACTTCGACATAATAGAAAAGACATGCAAAAATATGTAAAAGAAAAAAAGCAATAAGAATTCAGTTCCATAGTCATGCGTCCAAAAAACTTAGCACTTAACAGGATGATAAAATATAAAATTCAATTAAGACACACAATCAATAATTTAGCACTTAGCATACCATGTAGAAGCAGCTCTCTCTAGGAAGTATGTATTTCTCATTTAGAAATTCTGCTTCTGCATCATCACCTGTCTCATTCACAACCAAATTATTGAAGACAGGAAGAATTCTTTGTGCACTGCATTGATCAGATAAGAAGCCTGAGAAACAAATTAAAAAAGTATTAGGAATCCCATTGACTGAAGCTGAAGAATCTAAAATTACATACTTAGCAAACACATTCTAAAATAGCAGCTGTTACAATTCAAAATTTCTGACAATCTCCCTGCAACTAATAATATACACTCTCCCAAATTGATAGACATACTTTTCTTTTTCATTTTCCCCAAATTATGCAAATTTATATTTCCAATAAAAATACTAATTTTTCTTAATCCTTATGAAATAAAAAGTATCAAGTTGAGAGAGTGAAAAAATTCAGAAAGGAAAAAATGTTCTTCGTGTAAAAATTGGACCTGCATCTTTGCTTGACTTATGATGATGAAGATGAAAATTTAGAGTGATTTCGTAGAAAGGAGATTGCCAAACGCGGCCGAGTTGTACAAGAGACTGCTCATTTACAGGCTTTGGTAATTTTCTGTTTCGTGAAGAACAACAATCACTTCTTAAATCTCTCATAATCGCTAAAAGATCAATACCATTAAGCATTCTAATGCCTTCAATAACATAGGCCGCGCTTGCTGCCAAGAATTGAACAAGAATTACCATTAAGAATTCTAATGCCTTCAACGAAAGACTGCTCATTATCAGAGTCGAGCAAGAATTGCCAAAATAAAACCTAAATCAAATCCAAAGCAAGTAAAATATGAATTGATAAAGCTTACCTGGTGGCGTTGATCGGCAGCTAGTTCTCTTTCATTTAAGAATTGAGATTTTTTCTCTTTTTTCTTTCGTTTCTTCGAACTTGAAGAGAGGTTAGCTCCATCGCAATCTTGATTGGCGAGTTCACTGCAATCATTGTTCCAAGAATCGTTTCTAATTGATTAGAGCCAAATTGTTTGACAAGAAATTTGTAGGTTAAATCTCCCTTAACCAAAATTAAAAGCTCAATTTCAACAACAATTTCTTCAACAAACAACAATTTCCAAACCAGTAAAATTAAAGAAAGAGAAACTTACGATAGGAAAATCGAGAGGAAACAAAAACACACACACCAACCGCCTCTCTCTACGCCCTCCATAATCACATTTATCACCATTCTTCTCCTCCAATTTCATTGCTTTCTTTGCTCTCTCAGATGTCGGGTCCCAAGTGTTATCCGGACGCGGACGGAGCTCCACCTCGCCGTGCGCATACTTGCAATCACTGCCGTGGTTACAGGACCCGGAGTCCCGCCTAAAATAAGAACAAAGCATGGTTTTATAATATGGATTGAGCGAAAGGTCCGTTCTTTGCTCTGTCTCTTCTCGCTTTCACTTCTCGCCTGGGTTATTGCCATTGTTGTTATCCTCGGTCCGTTGATTGAGGATTGGAAGGTTGAAGCTGTTGTTGCCGGTCAGGTTGATTGAGTGAATCGTGAGGGCTCATTGCTGCAGAGTGGTTTAGGGCTTCAGTTGGAGCATGTTCGTTATTTGGAGATGACGCCATTTTTTAGTAGCCTCCACTCACCAATCCCCTCTACTTGCACAGTAGCCCTTTGTTTTTCGGTTCAGTTTACCAATTTCTTTTAGAGTTCAATTTAGAGAGTGATTTCATGTTTAAAAAAAATATATTGTTGAACAAATTTTTTTATTAAAAAATATTTATTATAATATTTTTTTATAAATAAATTTACAATAAATATCTTTTAATTAATAAAAAAAATTATCAAACAATTATTTTATAAAATGACTATAATTAATATTTTTTATTTAAAAAAATAAATTATTTATATTTGTATTAAATATAATTTATATTTTTTTAAAATTTTTTATTATGTTATAATTTTTTTTCATTTAACGGAAAATATATATAAAGTAAATATATAAATATTATTTTGGATAAGTGCCGTTCATCCTTGTGTTAATTAATTAGTTATAATTTAAATATGAATACTTTTTTTCAGCTGAAAAAAATATCTAATTAATATATCTTTTCAAAATTAGTGGCTTACCACTTTAATGGGGTGCTAAATTTTTTAGGACTAGTGTCAAAAAAAACCTTTTTCCTTATTTAGAACATTGATATCTTTGTTTTGTATCGTTAGTACTATTAAATAAGTTTTCCTTTTTTTATATAACATTGATATGTTTCTTTTATATTATTAATATGTCTAAATATTTTTAATTTTTATGTATTGCTATATGCAACTATATGTTAAAAAACAAAATAATTGTTTTCATCATTTATCCGCAATCATATGGAAAAAATATCTTTACAAACTAAATATACTTTTGTCAACACATAACAAAAATTAAAATTAAAATGCTTTATCAAAACAAATTAAAATGTAAAAATATTAATAACATAAATAAAAAATTATTAAAAAAATGGTTGGTGACTTAACATTTTTGCATGGCAATTGACCATTTAGACAATATAATTAAATTTTAAAATTATACTCTCTCCGTTTTAAAATATTAAGAATATTTTTCATTTTATATATATTAAAAAAATTTAATTATCTAATTAATAGGTAAATTTTTTCTATTAACTTTCTATTTTACTCTTTATTTATACTTAGTAACTTTTAATTATTACAAATATCAAAAATTAAAATAATTATTAATTATATCAAAAGTAATTATAATTTAAAAAATATAAATAATTAAATACAATATCATTTATTACAAAATATTTAAAAAGAAATATAATAATTAATTTACAATATATCATGTATTTTAAAATAGAAAATAAAATTAATTTCTCGATAATCCGTCGCAATATTCTCGCAAATTAACGACAATTCTGCGACTAACTACTTTTCTCGCAAATCAGCGAGCCATTTAGCGACTAATCAGCAACAACAAACTAACGATAATTAATTTCTCGGTAATCCGTCGCAATATTCTCGCAAATTAACGACAATTCTGCGACTAACTACTTTTCTCGCAAATCAACTAGCCATTTAGCGACTAATTAGCGACCAATTACTTCAAAATAGAAAATAAAATTAATTTCTCGGTAATCCGTCTCAATATTCTCGCAAATTAACGACAATTCTGCGACTAACTACTTTTCTCTCAAATCAGCGAGCCATTTAGCGACTAATTAGCGACCAATTACTTCAAAATAGAAAATAAAATTAATTTCTCGGTAATCCGTCGTAATATTCTAGCAAATTAACGATAATTCTGCGACTAACTACTTTTCTCGCAAATCAGCGAGCCATTTAGCTACTAATCAGCGACAAAAAACTAATGATAATTAATTTCTCGGTAATCCGTCGCAATATTCTCGCAAATTAACGACAATTCTGCGACTAACTATTTTTCTCGCAAATCAGCGAGCCATTTAGCGACTAATTAGCGACCAATTACTTCAAAATAGAAAATAAAATTAATTTCTCGGTAATCCGTCGTAATATTCTCGCAAATTAACGACAATTCTGCGACTAACTACTTTTCTCGCAAATCAGCGAGTCATTTAGCGACTAATCAGCGAAAAAAAACTAACGATAATTAATTTCTCGGTAATCCGTCGCAATATTCTTGCAAATTAACGACAATTCTGCGACTAACTATTTTTCTCGCAAATCAACGAGTCATTTAGCGACTAATTAGAGACAAAAAACTTTCCAATAAAAAATAAACACATGCTTTGCTAATTTGTCGTAAATTAGTCGTAACGTCGTCGCTGATTGTCGATGCCAAAATTTGGCGCAAAATTCAGCGACACATTCAGCGAGAAACTACCTTTTATCGCTATTCAGCGACAGATTCTACGACCATTTTTTTGTCGTTAATCAGCGACACATTTAGCGACCCATTCAGCGACGAAATGTTAGGAAAATGCTTATCTTGATTCTTTGTCGTAAAGTTGTCGTTGATAATGTCGCTAATCAGCGACGAAATAAGAGTTGTCGCAGAATGCGTCGCTGATTGCGCTTTTTTTTTGTAGTGTTTTGGATTTTAAAGAAAAAATTTATTTTGAGCTTGCAAATGTACTTGGGTCATATTAGAAAAAAGAACAAACCAAATAAGCCATGATTTAAACTAAGATAAATTATCCATAGTCAAACAACATGCATTTGGGGTAAAACCCAAGGAAAATAACTAGGCCAATTACATGAGCTTTAGTCTTTGGGTAGAAAGGCTTAGGTTCCCATAGCAAGTATATACCAAACAATACGAGGCTATGAGTGGTTATGCCATGCTCGATTTCCATACCTTGAGTGAAAGTATGGTATCCCTTACATAACACAACACGGGTAACACGGGCGTCCTAACTCACGCACACGATGCAAACTAATATGATGCAATGGATAAAATCATTATAAGAAAGAATAGAATAATATAAAGACCAACGGAATCAACTTCTCTTATCCCCAGTGGAGTCGCCACTGTGAGCGGGGATTTTCGCCCCCACTCCCGGTGGAATGGTTCTTGCAACTTCGGCACTGTTTAGGCTCGGGGCCTTAGAGAACACGGACCTAAGTCCGGAGAAAATGGAGTCGCCACCCAAACAGGCCGGGAAAAAAGAAAGGGGTGGATGACTCCCCCTAATGGGTTCGGAAAGTTGGGTACGTGTGGGGAAGGTGAGAAATGGCCCAGCACCCCCACAACGCCCGGTTCATTAGAACCGGCCTCCTTTACAGGTCTTAATATTATAAAATTCTTAAGTATAATAACATTATCCATATTACACACAATAAAAAGAAAGCATCATTATATTAAAATCAAAGCAATGTCCAAACAAAGTAAATAAATGGACACCCATCCAAAGATGGAAACATGTCCTTACATCACATGCCTAAATAGGACACCCACCAAAAGGTAGAAACATGCCCTTTACATAGGTTCTAAAATAGAAAAGCAAATTAAATTACATGATGTTTAACTAATGAGGTACCCACCAAGTGGAAACATACCTCTTACAACTTTTGGAAATCTAAATTAATTGATAAAAATAAATAATCATTCATCATAAATAAATCATTCATCAAAGCTATTAATCAAGATATAAAATAAACATTCATCCATGATAAATTAAATAAATCAAGTATTGAATTCAAATAAATTAAAGCATAAGAAATAAATCAAAGCATAATCAAGTATGGAATTGAATAAAGTAAATAAAAGTTCAAGTATAGCTACTATTTCCATTTAGGGTTTTTTATCTCATGTGTTAAGGTTTTGGAAATTTCTAAAATTAAGCTACTGTGACTTTTTTATGGAATTAAAATAAATTAGAGTTTTATGTTTTAAAAGATTGATAAGACTCTTTGATTAAACAAATTAAGGTTTGAATGATGAAATCATGAAACTAGGGTTTTAAATACCTTAAAATACTTTAATTTGTGATTTTTGGTTATTGAATTTTAAGCTACTGTGCAATTTTTAGGTTTTCATATTTTTATGTTTTTTAATATTTTAAAAGGATTAGGGTTCATAAAAAATAGGGTTTAAGGTTTTAAAAGGATTAGGGTTCATTATTTTAGGTTTAAAAGTTGAATTTTGGATTTTAGGGTTTTGAAATTTGGGTCTCGGGTAATGAAGAATTTTTAGGGTTTTAGAAATCAATTTGATATTTTATGAAGTTTTATGAATTTAAACAAAAGGATTGAAGTTTTTATAAGTAAAAAATATGTTTTTAAGGCTTTTTGAATGAAATAGAACCTACTTTAAAATCTTAAAAGAAACAGAATTTGGTTTTGGTTTTTTTGAAAAATTTGTTCAATTAGTGTTTTAAGGTCTTTAAGAAGAAAAAATAACAATTTTAAGTCTTTTTAGAAAATAAGGTCATGTTTTAGTATTTTAACTTTGGAAAAATAAATTAAAGTTCTAAGATTTTAACTTTTGAAAAACACAAAAAATTCTAGTTTTAGCTACTGTGTAAAAAAAATTAGAATTTAGAATTTCATACCTTCTTTTGTAAGTTGCTCCAAAATTGCTTCTTCTTGGATGAACTAGCTCCAAAGACAAGCCTTTTTTGCCTTTGGAATCCCTTTCCTCGTGATGATGCTGTCCAGAAAAGATTCAAATTGAATTTCTTCTTCTCCTTCCTTGATTTGGTTTCAAACTTTCCAAACTCCCTTTGGATTTCCTCTCTCTCGGCCACCTCCCTTAATTTTAATTGCCTTTGTTCCTTTTTATAGTGGTTTAAGGTTATTTATTCCTAATTAATTAATGTAAGTAATATTAATAAAAAAAGAAATTAAAATCTAATTGGATTAGGTTTCAAAAAAATTGCGTTGAAAAATTTTGCGCTGGCAAAAACTGCAGTAGCCGGGCCCGTTGGTTGGACGTGTGGGCGTGCCAGCCCGCAGAAAATTCCTGCGGGCGAAATGCCCGCAGGCCTGCGGGTGAAGCGCTGGGCCTACGGGCATACCGCCCGCAGGAAATTTCTGCGGGCAAAACGCCCACGGGCCCGCGCGAGTACTTTTCGCTGCCAATTTTTTTTTCGACTCCGGTTTTATTTTTATTTTTAATTTTTAATTTTAAATTTTTAATTTTTATTTTTATTTTTTATTAATAAAAATTAGATACTAAGGTAAAAATTACTTAATTAAAATTATTTTGGACCAATTAGACAACAAAAATCATTTTGGGCTAAATAAAACATATTAGATCGGATTGGGTCAAAAATTAAGGGTCTACAGATATGGATGAAATAAATAAACACAACAGCAAAAGGTGATGACAAATTATAAAAGGAAAAGAAGCATCTTTTATTACTTTTATTATTATTTTTCATCTTAGCAATACACTTTCTAAATTGACAAATGTAAAATCTATGGTAGACGATAAGTGTAACGTGCAGGCCAGCTTTGCTTCAGCCGATCCAAGTAGGCTTCAGTCAAGCAAGGCATGTCTAAATCGGGAATAAATTTAGAATCGCGAGGCTCAGCTCCACACTGACGGCTAAGATGGCGAGGATCATAATAAGTACCTCAAAGAAGAGCAGCAAGAGGAACATACATCAAGTATGTCCGCATGGTGATACGAGAAATCTTCCACCAAGGTACCAACCAATGGATGTTGACTTCAGCACGTGAGTGGATCCAGTCAACCCAGTCAGCATATGAAGAAGCAGGATGGAGTAGTTTCCTAGTAGAATGATGCCATTGCAGATATCTAGCAAAATCCATGGATGGAATATCAAGCAAGCAGAGACGATCCTGAACCCAGATCTATGTGGAAAAATTAAATTAAAAAAAAGAGTCCGCTAAGTTGAAAACCAGCAAGGGCAGCTTAGGCAAAAATTAGGACAGCTCGCTAGTTTCGAAAACCCACATGGGCGGACTAGGCAAAAATTAGAGAGATATAAAAATATAATAAAAAGAGGTCCGCTAAGTTGAAAACCCGCAAGTGTAGCTTAGCCAAAAATTAGGACAGTTCGCTAGTTCCAAAAACCTGCATGGGCGGACTAGGCAAAAATTAAAGCAAAAAAAATAAAAAAAGAAGAAGAAAGAGAAAACCTAAATTGAAAATTCAAAAGGGCAGTTTAGGTAATTACCTAAAGCAACAACGGACTCCCGGTCAATCTCCTTGACAATCCTCATTTAAGTTGGTCTAATCCAACTAAAGTCTCAGCTAAGATCGCCGGTATTGGCGACAAGCCTCCTTCCATTTGGTTCATGATATCCAATACTCGTGGATCAATATTGTAATATCCCAATGTATGCCCTAGAAGTTTTGAATATTATTGTTGTTTTAATTGGATTGAATGTATATGTTAATTTGAAAGAGAAAAGAATTTTAAAAGAAAGTGTATATGTTGTATATATGGTTGTATAAAGAACATATACATAAGTCAAAATGGATGGTCAAAGGAAGAGGATATTTATTTGTTATGTGTGAAATTACTAAAAAGGGCATGTAAGTGAAAAGAAGTTAAGTTAAATGGATGAGGGCATTTAAGTAATTGTTTTGTTAGAATTGCTTGGTGGAGATTTAAAGAAGAAGAGAAGTTTGACTTGTCTTCATTTTCTTTTCTTTTCATTTAAGTGGCCGGCTACCAAAGGAAAAAGAGAGCAAGAAAGGTGTTTTAATTTCTAAAATCAAATTGAAGGAATTTTCAAGGGATTAAGTGGAAATCCAAGAAGTTTTATTAATTTGGTAAGTTCTTTCTCTTGATTTCTTTTGTTATTTTAAGTTGTTGGTAAGTTTGATTGTTGATTTTTGGAAGTAAGGTTGTGTTGATTGTTATATGTTGGAATATGTTTGATTAAATTGATTGTGGTATTTGTTTTGAATGAGAAATAAAAAGATGAGTTGTTGTTAGTTTTGAAAGAGTAAGAGTGATGTTGATTTTAGGGTTTTGAGTTGGTAAGTGTTGTTAATGTTAAGTTTGGTTGATTATTTTCATAGATCTTCATGTTGGTTGTGTTTGTTGGAGTTTGTAAGCATTAAACATGTGATTTTGGTAGAAGGCAGTAGCATTCTGGATGCCACGCCCGTGGCCCTTTGGTGCCATGGCCGTGGAGGTGTTGGATAATTTGGACAGATTTGGTTTCTACCCCACGACCGTGGGGGTTGGGGTGGCCACGGCCGTGGGCTATAATGTGTGTTGTTGGATTGTTAATTATGATCTAAAGGTCTAAGAGGAGGTTAACAAGTGATAAATTGTATTGGAATTGATATGGTTCATCATTGTTTTGGTTTAGGTTGTGAAGAAGGTGAATTGTCCTAATTTGAGAAGTGAAGAGTTCTTGGAAATAAGAAGTGTGTAGAGTTGTTTAAGTGGTGCATAAGGTAAGTACAAACCTTGCATTGTTGCATACATTCATATGATGTTGAAATTGAACATACATTTGATGATATTGATGATGCATATGAATAATATTATGTTGTATATAATGTGAGACATAATGTGAACATGGATGATGTATATGAATTACTTTAATGTAAATTGAGACATAAAGAGATGTGAAATTAATGTTATGAAGTATGACATGTAATATGTGTTATGTATAATGATAAATTGCTTTGGTATGAATGGAAATATAATGATGAATTACTTTGATGTTAATATATATTACAATGATGAAAGTGAAATGAGAAATGGAATTGAGAAAGTAATGTTTAATGATATAAATGAATGAACCTATCTGCCTCCTGCGGAACCATGCAGACCCATTGTGTTGGGCAACCAAACTTGGACTACCGACCTGGTTGGGGGAAGGTTCAATACAGTCAGTATTATACGTACCTATCTGCCTCCTGCGGAACCATGCGGACCCAGTGGATTGGGCAACCAAACTAGGACTACCGACCTGGTTGGGGGAAGGTTCGTTACTGATAGTCTTATACGTGCTTATCTGCCTCCTGCGGACCCCTGGGATTGGCAGTGGCCTGAGGCCCAGTGGGCAACCGACCTGGTTGGGGGAAAGTTCGTATATGAAGCCATAGTTGTTGGCTATATTGATAAACTTTGAATAAGCAAAATAGATGATGATATAATTATTGAATTCATGAAATGTATATTTATAAGTATGATCCTTATTGATTGAATGTATGACTTTGATATTGATATTGCATATTATCATTGTCGTTTGTACTACTGAGTCGTGGCTCAGCGCGATTGTGATTTATCGCGCAGGTGATAGAGTTGATAGAGTTGAGACGGAGGATTCCTCTAGACGTAGTTGAATTTGTTTTGATTGTGACGAGTTGGATTAGAGCTTAAAGATCAGAGAGTCAAGCTGCCATTCATGTATATATTTCATATTTGTAACTTTAATGTTTAATGTATTTGTACTTGTAAATTTGGATATAACTTCCGTTGCGTATTAAATAAACATTTTTATCCATTGTGTCTTATGATTTTTACTTAAACATTTGGTATTTCTTTAATTTTTATTTTATTCTAAATGTGAGTTGTATATTTGTAAAGTGTGGCATTTCTATATTTAGTATACGTATATTACGATCATATAAGCATGCTGTGTACGTATACGGATATAGGGGTGTTACAATTATTTTGGTATCAGAGCCTAGGTTTGAGATTCTCAACCTAGGTCAAGTGTAAGAAAAATAATATTTTGATTTTAAAAAGGTTGGTTTTGAAATAAAATACATGTTTGGTATTGGCAGTCTCTGATCTTTAATGAAGCGTATTCTGCTGTATTTGCAGATATAGGTTATAATGGATCCTCATTCACATCAATCTGTTGAGGGAAGTGCTGAGAGTATAGCTCCTGATGATGGTAGAGATGGAGCTAGAGTGGATAGAACTGGAGAGGCCCCTGTTTCTGTGTCAGGGAGACCAGCTGGTGAGGAGGTTCTGCCAGTTTGGCTTAGGCATATGGTTGATATATTGAGGCAGGCACCAGTGCAACCACCGCCGCCACCACCACAGCCAAAGGTACCAGTGAGACACTACGATAAATTAAGAAAGTATGAAGCAGAAGATTTTCTGGGTACTATTGATCCAGCAGTAGCTGAGCAGTGGCTAGATAAGGTACAAAGACTCTTCATTCAGTTGCAAGCCACTCCAGAAGAAAATTTTGATTATGCCAGATCATTGCTACAGAAGGATGCATATGATTGGTGGAAGATAGTGCCCCATGCTATGGATGATCCACCAACATTGTCCTACAGTGATTTCCTACGGGAATTTGAATTGAAATATACTCCGAGGGAGTATAAAGATATGAAGAAGATGGAGTTTCTGACTTTGAGGCAAGATCACCGGTCTGTGACAGAGTATGAGCTAGAGTTCATCCGGTTGAGCCATTATGCCGAGGGGATTATTTCTAATGAGATTGACCGGTGTAGAAGGTTTGAGGAGGGGTTGAGACCCTCAATTATGTGTATTATGGCTGGCTCTAGATATCAGGACTTCCCTCAGCTTGTTGCAGCGGCCAGAGGTGTGAAGAGAGCTCAAGGTTTAGCAGCAGCTACTTTTGAAGAAGAGATCAGGGTTAGAAGGCCCCAGTTTGAGGCAGGGTCTTCATCTGTGAAAAGAGGTAGGAGAAGTTTTGTTCCCAGGATCAGTCGGAGTCACAGGCAGGCTGGTAGGTTAGTTCAGTTTCAGGGACAGAGATCTAGACCTACAGCTTCAGTAGCGAGTGCTCCTACGCCGGTAGTTCAGAGATCCACTCCACCTATGTGTGCTCAGTGTGGGGGTTTTCATAGAGGTGTTTGTTGGAAGAATAGTGGACCAGCTGTGTGCTTCAGATGTGGATCTCCTGATCATTTTATTAGAGAGTGTCCAGAGATGCAAGAGCAGAGGCCAGCAGATTCTACAGTTTCTCGACTTAGTGTTAGAGGTGGTCGAGGGGGCAGAAGTTTCAGCAGAGGGGGTAGACCTGGGTATAGTCAGAGAGGATCTTCATCCAGGGATACTAGACCAGATGAGGCTAGGCCTTCTCAACGAGTGTATGTGATGCAAAGACAACCTGATGCTTCTGCAGTTATTGCTGGTACTTTCTCTTTATTTGGCATTTCAGTTCTTGCTTTAATTGATCCAGGCTCTACTCATTCATATATTAGTGCATCTGTTTTGCCTGTGTCTGAATTGCATGCTGAGTCCCTAGGATTTGATGTGTTGGTGACAAATCCATTAGGGCATAGTGTGATTGTTAGCAAGGTGCACCGAGATAGTACAGTTGTGGTGCAAGGTGAGGAGTTTCGTGGAGATTTGATTGAAATGCCTTTTAAAGAGTATGATTTGATTTTGGGTATGGACTGGTTGTCCGGACATGGAGCTGTGGTAGATTGTCAAAAGAAATGTGTCACTTTGAGAACTAGTGATGGGAGGAGTGTGATGGTGTCCAGTGAGCAGAGACAGCTTGCATGCTTGTTTATGTTAGCTGTAACAGCTAGAAGGTTGATTAAAAAAGGGTGTGATGCTTACCTTGCTCATGTTATGGATACTAGAGTAAGGGGTTCTCAAATTGATGATATAACCACAGTGGTAGATTTTCCAGACGTGTTTCCAGAGGAGTTGCCAGGGTTGCCCCCTGAGAGAGAGGTTGAGTTTGGTATCGAATTATTACCTGGTACCACTCCCATCTCTATCACTCCTTATCGCATGGCACCTGCTAAATTGAGAGAATTGAAAGTGTAGTTACAGGAGTTGTTGGATAAAGGATTTATTCGCCCCAGTGTTTCTCCTTGGGGAGCTCCTATGTTATTTGTGAAAAAGAAGGATGGTACCATGAGGTTATGCATTGATTATAGGCAATTGAACAAAATGACTATTAAGAATAAATATCCTTTGCCTAGAATTGATGATCTCTTTGATCAACTGAAGGGAGCAGCAGTGTTTTCCAAGATTGATTTGAGATCAGGGTACCATCAGTTGAGGGTTAGAGCTGAAGATGTTTCTAAGACAGCTTTCCGCACCAGGTATGGGCATTATGAGTTTTTAGTAATGCCTTTTGGATTAACGAATGCACCTGCAGTTTTTATGGATTTAATGAATAGGGTGTTCAGGCCCTATTTGGATCAATTTGTGGTGGTTTTCATTGATGATATCTTAGTGTATTCGCGTAATGAAGAGGAGCATGATAAACATCTGCGGATTGTGTTGCAGATCTTGAGCAAAAAGCAATTGTATGCTAAGTTGTCGAAGTGTGAGTTTTGGCTTGACCAAGTGACTTTTCTGGGTCATATAGTTTCAGCAGATGGTATAAGAGTTGATCCAAGTAAAGTTGAAGCTATTTTGAATTGGAGTCCACCAAAGTCTGTAACTGAAGTTAGAAGTTTTCTGGGTTTGGCAAGTTATTACCGACGGTTTGTGAAAGGTTTTTCTTTGATAGCTACTCCACTCACCAGATTACTTCGAAAGGGAGGTAGAATTGTGTGGACAGATCAGTGTCAGGCTAGTTTTGAGCAGTTGAAAGAAATGTTAACTCAAGCGCCTGTTCTTACTTTACCTATGGAAGATAAACCATATGTGATCTACAGTGACGCTTCACATAGTGGTTTGGGTTGTGTTTTGATGCAAGAGGGTAAAGTTATAGCTTATGCTTCTCGACAGTTGAAGCCGCATGAACTTAACTATCCGACTCATGATTTGGAGTTGGCGGCCATAGTGTTTGCTTTAAAGATTTGGCGACACTACTTGTTTGGAGAGAAGTGTTTCATATACACTGATCATAAGAGTTTGAAATATTTGGGGGTTCAGAGAGAGCTTAATCTGCGATAGAGGCGATGGTTGGAATTAATTAAAGATTATGATTGCTTGATTGATTATCATCCCGGTAAGGCAAATGTTGTGGCTAATGCCTTGAGTCGAAAGTCTTTGGCAGGATTGACTGTCTATTCGCTCTCGTTGCTTGTTGAGATGAGAGCGTTGCATGCTAGATTTGCATCCTGTGATGATGGTGCATTATTAGCTCAATTGCAGTTGAGGCCAGTATTGTTAGATCAGATTAAGGAGGCTTAGTTGGCTGATGAGAAAATCCAAAAGATTGTTTCAGATTGTCAAAAAGGAGAGAACCGAGATTTTCTTGTGAAAGGTGATGGTAGTATTTGGTTTAAGGACAGATTATATGTACCTGATAATGCTAATTTGAAAAGGATTATTTTAGAAGAAGCACACCAGTCAGTTTTTGCTATGCATCTGGGCAATACGAAGATGTACCATGATTTGAAACAACACTACTGGTGGTCTGGTTTGAAGAGAGACATAGCGGAATTTGTGTCTAAATGTCTCACCTGTTAGAAGGTAAAAGCAGAGCATCAAGTTCCAACCGGGTTGCTTCAACCTTTAGCAGTGCCTGAATGGAAATGGGAGAGAGTAACCATGGATTTTATATCTGGTTTGCCATTGACTCAGAGAAAACATGATGCTATTTGGGTGATTGTTGATAGGTTGACAAAGACAGCTCACTTTCTTCCTGTTCGGATGGATTATTCTCTTGAGAAGTTGGCTAAGCTGTATATTAGTGAAATAGTGAAGTTGCATGGAGTCCCTACTTCTTTAGTGTCTGATCGAGATCCTAGATTTACTTCAAGGTTCTGGAAGAGTTTATAGAGTGCTTTGGGTTCTTGATTGCATTTTAGCACTGCATTTCATCCACAGACCGATGGGCAGTCAGAGAGAGTGATACAGATTATTAAGGATATGTTAAGAAGCTGTGTCATTGATTTTTCTGGAAGTTGGGACAGATTTTTACCACTTGTGGAATTTGCTTATAACAACAGTCATCAATCTAGTATTAGAATGGCACCATTTGAGGCATTGTATGGTAGACGGTGTAGAACGCCTTTATGTTGGAATGAAACTGGTGAAGGTAAGTTAATTGGTCCTGATTTGATTAAGGAAACTGAGGAAAAAGTGAAAATGATTCGGAATAGATTAAAAACAGCTTCAGACCGACAGAAATCTTATTCGGATCTAAAGAGGAGAGACATTGAGTATAATGTGGGAGATAAAGTATTTTTGAAAGTATCTCCTTGGAAAAAGATTCTAAGATTTGGTCGAAGAGGGAAACTGAGTCCTCGTTTTATTGGACCGTATGAAGTTTTAGAAAGAGTGGGACCAGTTGCTTATCGTCTTGCTTTGCCACCTGAATTGGATAGAATCCATAATGTCTTCCATGTTTCTATGTTAAGAAGGTATAGATCAAACCCATCTCATATATTGCCAGTTGAATCTATTGAAGTGAGTTCGGATCTGACATTTGAAGAAGAACCAGTTGCTATTTTGGCACATGAAGTGAAAGAGTTAAGAAATAAGAAATTGCCGTTGGTGAAAGTTTTATGAAAGAATCACGGGAGAGAAGAGGCAACTTGGGAGAACGAGCAAGCAATGCAAGATCAATATCCTCAACTGTTTCAGACTTGATATCAGGTAATTTAGAGGACGAAATTTCTTTTTAGAGGGGGAGAATTGTAATATCCCAATGTATGCCCTAGAAGTTTTGAATATTATTGTTGTTTTAATTGGATAGAATGTATATGTTAATTTGAAAGAGAAAAGAATTTTAAAAGAAAGTGTATATGTTGTATATATGGTTGTATAAAGAACATATACATAAGTCAAAATGGATGGTCAAAGGAAGAGGATATTTATTTGTTATGTGTGAAATTACTAAAAAGGGCATGTAAGTGAAAAGAAGTTAAGTTAAATGGATGAGGGCATTTAAGTAATTGTTTTGTTAGAATTGCTTGGTGGAGATTTAAAGAAGAAGAGAAGTTTGACTTGTCTTCATTTTCTTTTCTTTTCATTTGAGTGGCCGGCTACCAAAGGAAAAAGAGAGCAAGAAAGGTGTTTTAATTTCTAAAATCAAATTGAAGGAATTTTCAAGGGATTAAGTGGAGATCCAAGAAGTTTTATTAATTTGGTAAGTTCTTTCTCTTGATTTCTTTTGTTATTTTAAGTTGTTAGTAAGTTTGATTGTTGATTTTTGGAAGTAAGGTTGTGTTGATTGTTATATGTTGGAATATGTTTGATTAAATTGATTATGGTATTTGTTTTGAATGAGAAATAAAAAGATGAGTTGTTGTTAGTTTTGAAAGAGTAAGAGTGATGTTGATTTTAGGGTTTTGAGTTGGTAAGTGTTGTTAATGTTAAGTTTGGTTGATTATTTTCATAGATCTTCATGTTGGTTGTGTTTGTTGGAGTTGTAAGCATTAAACATGTGATTTTGGTCGAAGGCAGTAGCATTCTGGATGCCACGCCCGTGGCCCTTTGGTGCCATGGCCGTGGAGGTGTTGGATAATTTGGACAGATTTGGTTTCTACCCCACGCCCGTGGGGGTTGGGGTGGCCACGGCCGTGGGCTATAATGTGTGTTGTTGGATTGTTAATTATGATCTAAAGGTCTAAGAGGAGGTTAACAAGTGATAAATTGTATTGGAATTGATATGGTTCATCATTGTTTTGGTTTAGGTTGTGAAGAAGGTGAATTGTCCTAATTTGAGAAGTGAAGAGTTCTTGGAAATAAGAAGTGTGTAGAGTTGTTTAAGTGGTGCATAAGGTAAGTACAAACCTTGCATTGTTGCATACATTCATATGATGTTGAAATTGAACATACATTTGATGATATTGATGATGCATATGAATAATATTATGTTGTATATAATGTGAGACATAATGTGAACATGGATGATGTATATGAATTACTTTAATGTAAATTGAGACATAAAGAGATGTGAAATTAATGTTATGAAGTATGACATGTAATATGTGTTATGTATAATGATGAATTGCTTTGGTATGAATGGAAATATAATGATGAATTACTTTGATGTTAATATATATTACAATGATGAAAGTGATATGAGAAATGGAATTGAGAAAGTAATGTTTAATGATATAAATGAATGAACCTATCTGCCTCCTGCGGAACCATGCGGACCCATTGTGTTGGGCAACCGAACTTGGACTACTGACCTGGTTGGGGGAAGGTTCAATACAGTCAGTATTATACGTACCTATCTGCCTCCTGCGGAACCATGCGGACCCAGTGGATTGGGCAACCGAACTAGGACTACCGACCTGGTTGGGGGAAGGTTCGTTACTGATAGTCTTATACGTGCTTATCTGCCTCCTGCGGACCCCTGGGATTGGCAGTGGCCTGAGGCCCAGTGGGCAACCGACCTGGTTGGGGGAAAGTTCGTATATGAAGCCATAGTTGTTGGCTATATTGATAAACTTTGAATAAGCAAAATAGATGATGATATAATTATTGAATTCATGAAATGTATATTTATAAGTATGATCCTTATTGATTGAATGTATGACTTTGATATTGATATTGCATATTATCATTGTGGTTTGTACTACTGAGTCGTGGCTCAGCGCGATTGTGATTTATTGCGCAGGTGATAGAGTTGATAGAGTTGAGACAGAGGATTCCTCTAGACGTAGTTGAATTTGTTTTGATTGTGATGAGTTGGATTAGAGCTTAAAGATCAGAGAGTCAAGCTGCCATTCATGTATATATTTCATATTTGTAACTTTAATGTTTAATGTATTTGTAGTTGTAAATTTGGATATAACTTTCGTTGCGTATTAAATAAACGTTTTTATCCATTGTGTCTTATGATTTTTACTTAAACATTTGGTATTTCTTTAATTTTTATTTTATTCTAAATGTGAGTTGTATATTTGTAAAGTGTGGCATTTCTATGTTTAGTATACGTATATTACGATCGTATAAGCATGTTGTGTACGTATACAGATATAGGGGTGTTACAAATATCGCCATTAGAGGAAACAAGCAAGAATTGGCCAAGCAAGCAAAGACAAAGTATATGTCCCCATGCCTTATGTGAGCCAGGATTTTCGCCCCCACTCCCGGTGGAATGGTTCTTGTGACTTCGGCACTAATTAGGCTCGGTGCCTTAGAGAAAACGGACCTAAGTCCGGAGAAAATGGAGTCGCCAACCGGACGGGTCGGGAAAAAAGAAAGGGGTGGATGACTCGATTCCTAAGGAATCTCCAACCTCCTAATGGGTTCGAAAAGTTGGGTACGTGTGGGGAAGGTGAGAAATGGCCCAGCACCCCCACAACGCCCGGTTCATTGGAACCGGCCTCCTTTACAGGTCTTAATATTATAAAATTCTTAAATATAATAACATTATCCATATTACACACAATAATTAAAAGAAAGCATCATTATATTAAAATCAAAGCAATGTCCAAACAAAACAAATAAATGGACACCCATCCAAGGATGGAAACATGTCCTTACATCACATGCCTAAATAGGACACCCACCAAAAGGTAGAAACAGGTCCTTTACATTGGTTCTAAAATAGAAAAGCAAATTAAATTACATGAAATTTAACTAATGAGGTACCTACCAAGTGGAAACATACCTCTTACAACTTTTGGATATCTAAATCAATTGATAAAAGTAAATAATCATTCATAATAAATAAATCATTCATCAAAGCTATTAATCAAAATATAAAATAAACATCCATCCATGATAAATTAAATAAATCAAGTATTGAATTTAAATAAATTAAAGTATAAGAAATAAATCAAAGCATAATCAAGTATGGAATTGAATAAAGCAAATAAAAGTCCAATTATGGCTACTGCGACTTTTTATGGAATTAAAATAAATTAGGGTTTTATGTTTTAAAGGGTTGGCAAAACTCTTTGATTAACAAAATTAAGGTTTGAATGATGATATCATGAAACTAGGGTTTTAAACACTTTAAAATACTTTAATTTGTGATTTTTGGTTATTGGGTTCCTAAGCTACTGTGTAAAATTTAGGTTTTTATGTTTTTATGTTTTTTAATGTTTTAAAAGGATTAGGGTTCATAGAAATTAGGGTTTAAGGCTTTAAAAGGGTTAGTGTTCATTATTTTGAATTTTGGAAGTTGAATTTGGATTTGATATTTTGGAATTTAGGGTCTCGGATGGTAATTTTAATCATAGGGTTTGGAAGACAATTTAATATTTTATAGAATTTTATGAATTTAAACAAGTGAATTAAAGTTTTTATAACTAGAAAAGATGTTTTAGAAGACTTTTTGAAGGAAAAAGTACCAAGCTTAAAGTTTTGAAAGAAACAGAATTTGGTTTTGGTTTTGTTGAAGAATATGTTCAATTAGAGTTTTAAGGTTTTTAAGAAGAAAAAATAACAATTTTAAGCCTTTTGGATGATAAACCAACGAAGATTTTTTTTTTTTGCTTTAAAAAAACTAAATTAAAGTTCAAAGGTTTTTAATTTTGATTTCATAAATTTGCTACTGTGTAAAAAAAATAATTAAAGAAAATTAATTAACACATACCTTATTTTAATGATTTCTCCAAAAACAATTCTTCTTGGATGAACTAGCTCCAAAGACAAGCCATTTTTGCCTTTGAATCCTCTAAATCGTGCTGCTGCTGCTCCAAAAAAGAGTTGAATTGAATTTCTTCTTTTCCTTCCTTGATTTGGTTTCAAATTTTCCAAACTACTCTTGGATTTTTTTCCTCCTCTTTTTTAATTGTCTTTGGCCCCTATTTATAGTGGTTTGAGGTTGTTTTTTTCCTAATTAGTTAAGGTAAGTAATATTAATAAAAAAAGAAATCAAAACCTAATTGGATTAGATTTCAAAAAATTTGCGTCGAAAATTTGCGCTGCCGAAAAAAAACTGCTGCGGAAAAACTGCGCTGGCAAAAAAAATCTGCCGCAACTGGCTGCGGCAGCGCGTGCGGAGCGAGCCCGTAAGCTATTTTGCAGGCAGAAAAATTCTGCGTGCGCTATTTCGCAGGCAGAAAATTTCTGCATGCGAAATAGCACAGTGATTTCGCCCGCAGGAATTTCCTGCGGGCGAAATGCCCACCGGCCCGAGCGACGATTTTTTCGTCGCCGATTTTTCTGACTCCGATTTTTATTTTTATTTTTATTTTTTGACTTTTATTTGTTTATTTATATTTTTTATTAATAAAATTTAGATACTAAAGTAAAAATTATTTAACAAAAATTATTTTGGACCAATTAGACAACAAAAATTATTTTGGACTAAATAAAACATATTAGACCGGATTGGTAAAAAATTAAGGGTCTACAGTTTGCCCCTTGCTTGAATGATCTAAAACCTTAGTGAAAGAGAGTGAAAAGTAATAAGACTTAATTTTTGATGAAACGGTTGAGGTTTTGGGTTCTGAACCCGGTTCGAGTTCTGGACTCAATGGATGATTCTAGGTTCTGGACCTAAGGAAAATTTGGGTTCTGGACCCGGTTCCAGTTCTAAACTCAGGGATAATTTTAGGTTCTAGACCTAATGAAAAATTTGGGTTCTGGACCCGGTTCGAGTTCTGGACTCAAGGATAATTATAGGTTCTAGACTTAAGGAAAAATTTGGGTTCTGGACCTGGTTCGACTTCTGGACTCAATGGAGATTCTAGGTTCTGGACCTAAAGAAAATTTGGGTTCTGGACCCGATTCGAGTTCTAAACTCAATGGAGATTCTAGGTTCTAGACCTAAGAAAAATTTGGGTTCTGGACCCGGTTCCAGTTCTGGACTCAAAGATAATTATAGGTTCTGGAACTAAGGAAAATTTGGGTTCTGGACCCGGTTCGAGTTCTGGACTCAAAGATAATTATAGGTTCTGGACCTAAGGAAAATTTTGGGTTCTGGACCCGGTTCGAGTTCTGTACTCAAGGATAATTATATGTTCTGGACCTAAGGAAAATTTGGGTTCTGGACCCGGTTCGAGTTTTGGACTCAATGGAGATTCTAGGTTCTGGACCTTTTGCAGTTATGATTATCTATTTCATCCGTATCTGGTCAAATACGTATAACAGTGCACATAGAACAAATTTAATTATTAATTATGTTTTATTAAATTAGGGATCAACCAAACATAAAGCCAACATACACAAGATCACTCTTGTTGCCAATTAGCCCTTTCGGGTTTTCTAATTGATGATTTTCTCTCATTAGCCCTAATTGTTGCCTAGCCCGCCCTTTCGGGTTTTCGGAACTAGCGGACTGCTCTAACTTTTGCCTTGGCTGCCCTTTTTGGGTTTTCAACCTAGCAAGCTCTTTTTTCTTCTTTTCCTTCCTATCATACATAAAACCTCTTCAACCTGTCAATGTTTACTGGCTCACTAAATTCATTCCCATCCATGTCTGACAATTTCACTGCACCTTTGCTCATGACTTGTTTCACGACATATGGCCCTTCCCAGCTAGGTCTGAACTTTCCTCTTGGATCAGATACATTAGGCTTAAATTGTTTCAACACCAAATCCCCAACTCTAAATTTCTGACCTTCACCCTTCTATTGTAGGCCGAGCTATCTTCTTTTGGTACAATTGGTGATGATACAACGCCTTTAATCTTCTCTCTTCTAATAGAGCTAATCGTGTGTATCTGCTTGCTACCCATTCTTTTTCAGGTAGTTCAGCTTCCAAGACTACTCTTAGTGACTTGATCTCAATTTCAATAGGTAATACTGCTTCCATCCCATAAACCAAAGAGAATGGTGTCATCCCAGTAGGTGTTCGCACACTCGTCCTATATCACCATAAAGCAAAGGGAAGCATTTCCGACCAGTCCTTGTAAGTCTTAGTCATCTTGGACAGAATTTGCTTAATTGTCTTGTTCATTGCTTCTACTGCACCATTAGCCTTTGGTCTATAAGGAGAGGATTGATGATGATGGATTTGGTACTTAGAGAATAAATCCTTAACTGCTCCTTGAAACTGTACCCCGTTGTCTGATATCACACTATGCGGGACCCCATATGTACAGATGAGATTCTTTTCAATAAACCTAGCCATTTGACTTGCACCCAGCTTGTTGAAGGATTCGGCTTCGACCCATTTTGAAAAATAATCTACTGCTACCATAATAAAATGGTGCCCGTTTGAAGCTGTCGGATGTATTTCTCCTATAATGTCGATACTCCAGGTGGCAAATGGCCAGGGTGAAGACATTGAATGCAATTCTTCAGGAGGCATATGATTCAAGTTACCATACATCTGGCATTATTAGCACTTTTTAACAAACTCAATACAATCTCTCTCCATGGTTAACCAAAAGTAACCTTGTCGAATAATCTTCTTAACTAGGGCCAAACCACTCATGTGCGGACCGCAACTTCCCGCATGTATTTCTGACATGATGCGCTCCACTTCAGGCTTTCTTAAACATCTCAAATGCACCCCATCATGCCATCTTCGATATAACTCTCCATGGAAGGTGATGTATTGCAATGACTAACTCCTTATGGCCCTTCTCTCTTTCTTTGTTGCCCCCGGTAGGTATTCTCTTTCCTCCAAAAATCGCCTTAAAGTATCATACCATGCATCATGGTCCGTATCAACTTCCATGATTGTCTCATATTCATAACAAGGAGTTGATGAACTGGTCAAGATCAGAGGCTTAAGGAATAGGCTGGCAGGATTTTCCCATACAATGTGGCTAGGGCATCAGCCATCTGATTTTCTTCTCTTGACAGGTGTATAAACCTACACTCCTTAAAATTCCTCTTCATCATGGTCAAATAATGGTGGCATGGTTTTAATTTTTCCTCTTTCAACTCCCACTCTTCATTTACTTGGGATACTACTAGTAATGAATCGCCATAAACTTCCACCTTATCCACCTTCATAATCATTAGGGTTTCCAAACCGAAAATACACGCTTCATACTCCACCATGTTATTAGTTGCCCTAAATTTTAACTTCTTGGCTAAAGGGATAAGTTTCCCTTCGGGTGATTATAGTATAACTCCCAAACCTGCTCCTTTCCTGTTTACCGCTCCATCAAAATACATTTTCCACCCTTGTACTTCAATTACTTCTAAATGTTCATCTGGAAATTCCAAGATTACCTCTTCACTTTCTGGTAATGGTTATTGAGCCAAAAATTCTGCCACCGGTCTACCCTTGATTGTTTTCCTGGTTACATACTCAATCTCAAATTCTTCTAATATTATCAACCAAGTTCATTGTGTTGAGGGTAGTGCAGAGAGTGTGGCTCCTGTTGCGGGTAGTGATGGAGCTAGAGTTGAGTTAGTTGGTGGGGTACTTACTCCTGTGCCTGAGAGATCAGTAGTTGATGAGATTCCGTCGGTTTGGGTAAGGCATATGGTGGAGTTGTTGAGGTAGGCTCCAGTTCAACAGCCCTCACCGCAGCCGTAGCCCCAATTACTGTCGAGGAAATATGATGAGTTAAGGAAGTTTAGAGCTGAGGACTTTGTGGGTACTGCATATCCTACTGTAGCTGAGCAATGGCTTGATAGAGTCCAGAGAGTGTTCATTCAGCTGCAGGCTACTCCAGAAGAAAATTTTCATTATGCCAGATCACTTCTGCAGAGGGATGCATATGGCTGGTGGAAGACGATTCCACATGCCCTGGATGATCCACCAACCTTGACTTATGATGATTTTCTGAGAGAGTTTGAGTAGAAGTATGCTCCGAGGGAGTATAAGGATGAGAAGAAAATAGAGTTTTTGAATTTGAAGCAGGATACCAGGACTGTGTCAAAGTATGAGATAGAGTTTACCCGGTTTCATTATGCTGGCGGGATTATTTCTAATGAGATTGACCGGTGTCGGAGATTTGAGGAGGGGTGAGACCCTCTATTATGTGCATTATAGAAGGCTCCCGGTATCAGGATTTTTCCCAGTTGGTTGCAGCTGCCAGGAGTGTTGAGAGAGCATAGGGTCTTGCAGCAGCTACTAGAGATGAGGAGAATGGAGCTAGAGACCTCAGAGTAAGGCAGGATCTTCATATGTGAAGAGAGGCCGAGGAGGATATTTTTTGAGGTTCAGTAGGAGCCAGAGGCAGTCGGGTAGGTCAGTACAGCAGCAGAGATAGAGATCGAGACCTACAGTTTCTATGGCTAATGCTCCGACTCCAGTAGTTCAAAGAGCAGTTTCATATGCCTGTGTCCATTGTGGTAGGGACATGGAGGTGCATGCTGGAAGACTGGTGAACCAGCAGTGTGTTATAGATGTGGGTCACCAGATCATTTTATCAAAGATCGCCCTGAGCCACCAAAGGATAGACATACAGATACTGCAATTTCTTGACCCAGTGCTAGAGGAGGTTGTGGTGGTAGAAGTTCTAGCAGAGGAGGTTGGACATAGTCTGGTTAGAGAGGAGGGTCTACCGCAGGTAGTAGACTAGATGAGGCAGGACCGTCTGTGAGTGGGGATTTTCGCCCGCACTCCCGGTGGAATGGTTCTTGTGACTTCGGCACTGTTTAGGCTCGAGGCCTTAGAGAACACGGACCTAAGTCTGGAGAAAATGGAGTCGCCACCCGGACGGGCTGGGAAAAAGAAAGGGGTGGATGACTCAATTCCTAGGGAATCTCCAACCCCCTAATGGGTTCGAAAAGTTGGGTACGTGTGGGGAAGGTGAGAAAAGGCCCAGCACCCCCACAACGCCCGGTTCATTGGAACCGGCCTCCTTTACAGGTCTTAATATTATAAAATCCTTAAATATAATAACCTTATCCATATTACACACAATAATTAAAATAAAGCATCAATATATTAAAATCAAAGCAATGTCCAAACAAAGCAAATAAATGGACACCCATCCAAGGATGGAAACATGTCCTTACATCACATGCCTAAATAGGACACCCACCAAAAGGTAGAAACATGCCCTTTACATAGGTTCTAAAATAGAAAAGCAAATTAAATTACATGATGTTTAACTAATGAGGTACCCACCAAGTGGAAACATATCTCTTACAACTTTTGGAAATCTAAATGAATTGATAAAAGTAAATAATCATTCATCATAAACAAATAATTCATCAAAGCTATTAACCAAAATATAAAACATTCATCCATGATAAATTAAATAAATCAAGTATTGAAATTAAATAAATTAAAGCATAAGAAATAAATCAAAGCATAATCAAGTATGGAATTGAATAAAGCAAATAAAAGTCCAATTATGGCTACTGTGACTTTTTATGAAATTAAAATAAATTAGGGTTTT